>OV702283.1:383451062-384701062 GCA_916181665.1 Avena sativa | reverse complement strand
AAGTTTTGAATTTTGAAAAGATTTTGGTGGGTTTGCTAGATTGGTGCTGGTGAGTCTGCAGATGCTTGGGTTTTGAAAGTTGAGCTTGTTTGAGTGGTTTTTGAAAAAGTGGGATCTTCCCATATGATAAAGATTCAATTTTGAATTGTCATTTAAACTATGCCTTTGAAAGTTTCTAGATGATCACAAAGTGGGCCTTAATACCTTGTTATGAGTACATTCAAGGGGTGTAAAGATCCCGAAAAGTTTCTGTTAGGTTCTGAAAGTTTGAGACAGCCAAAGTAGGCATGGGAGTTAAATTGGTCAAAGTGACCATTCATTTAATATATGTGTTTTGATTTACTTGTCTTTAGGAAAAGTGTGGGAAATGTTTTAGATGATGTTTATTTCACCTAAGAAACATTTTACAAGAAATGAAACAAACAAACAAGGTGGTTTTAAAGGATTTCAAAATCCATGCATACACATATGCATGCATTCATGATTTCATTTAGAAAAGTTTCTGTTAACCCTAATTTTGATGATTAGAATTTGATGATCCAAGCTTAGTATTTTTGGGATGTTACAAACCTTCCCCCCTTAAACAAAATCTCGTCCCGAGATTTGAAAAAGGACGAAAAAGATTACCTAGGATTTGAAGAGATCGGGAAACTCCGTCTTGATGTAATCTTCGCGCTCCCAGGTAGCTTCCTCTTCGGTGTGGTTGCTCCACTGAATATTGAGAAACTTGATGCTTCAGGTTCGGGTAGTTAGAAAAGCTTCTTCCAAAATGCGGATGGGTACTTCGGGATAGGTCAGGTCATCGTTGATCTCTATGGTCCGGTGGTCGATATTCTTGAACACTTCGGTCTTCTCGGGGACTTCGAGACATTTGCGAAGTAACGAGATATGGAACACATTGTGCACAGCTGACATCTCTTCAGGTATTTCCAATTGATACGATACTTCTCCTCGACGGTTCAGAATTTTGAAAGATCCGATATATCTGGGGGCTAACTTTCCTTTGAGTTGGAAACGCTGCATTCCCTTCAATGGCGACACTTTCAGATAAACAAAATCTCCTATATTGAAGGCGAGGTCTTGACATCTCTTGTCGGCATAACTCTTCTGTCGGGATTGGGCGGTCTTGAGGTGCTCACGAATCTTGTGAACCTTCTCTTCTGCTTCTCTGAGGATGTCGGGTCCAAAAATCTGACTCTCTCCTACTTCCGACCAGTTCAAAGGGGTGCGACACTTTCTTCCGTACATGAATTCAAATGGGGCCATTTGCAAACTGGCTTGATAACTATTGTTGTAGGAAAATTCTGCAAACGGCAGACAGTCTTCCCACTTGGATCCATATTCTAGCACACATGCTCTAAGCATATCTTCGAGTATTTTATTTACTCGCTCCGTTTGTCCATCGGTCTGAGGGTGATACGCGGTACTGAAATCTAGGCGGGTTCCTAAACCTTCTTGGACTTTCTTCCAGAATCTTGAGGTAAACTGAGTTCCTCGATCCGATACTATGTTCTTGGGGACTCCGTGCAAATTGACAATTCTAGCGATGTACAATTCCGCTAGCTTCGAACTCTGATAGGTGGTTTTGACGGGCAAGAAATGGGCGACTTTGGACAATATGTCCACTATGACCCAAATAGAGTCATTTCCCCTACTAGAAGTAGGTAGTCCAGTGATAAAGTCCATTCCTACAGAATCCCATTTCCATTCCGGAATTTGCAAAGGTTGCAACAATCCAGCGGGTCTTTGATGTCCTGCCTTGACTCGCTGACATATATCACACTTGGCGATATAGCTTCCGATTTCTCTCTTCATCTTATGCCACCAAAATTGCTCTTTCAAATCTTGATACATCTTAGTTCCTCCGGGATGGATAGAATAAAGAGTATCATGAGCCTCCTTGAAGATAACTTCTTTCAACTCTGAATCTGCTGGTACACAAAGGCGTCCTTTGTACCACAGAACTCCTTCTTCGTCCTCGGTGAATCCGGGTACTTTGCCTGTACCGATACGACGCTTGATTCTGTTGATACTGGCATTTCCCTTCTGCGCCTCTTTAATCTAACTGATCAAAGTGGGCTGAAGTTCTATGCTAGCCAAAAATCCTTCACTTACTAATTCCATCCGAAAATCTTCCATCTCCTTGTGCAAACTTGGTTGCTCCTTCAAAATCATGGAGTTCAAGCGGCACGACAATCTGCTAAGGGCATCGGCTACCACGTTGGCTTTACCAGGGTGATAGTGAATGTCCAGGTCGTAATCCTTGATTAGCTCAATCCATCTTCTCTGCCTCATATTAAACTCCTTCTGAGTGAATATATACTTTAGGCTCTTGTGATCCGAATAAATCTCACAAAGGTTTCCCATTAGGTAATGTCTGCATGTCTTCAGGGCTAGGACTACTGCTGCGAGTTCGAGGTCATGGGTTGGATAGTTTTGCTCATGTTGCTTCAATTGTCGAGATATATAAGATATAACTTTGCCTTCTTGCATTAGCACACATCCGAGACCAATCTTGGATGCGTCACAATACACATCGAAGGGCTTCGTGATATCCGGCATGATCAAGATTGGGGCTGAAATAAATCTCCTCTTGAGTTCTTAAAAACTCGCTTCACATTTGTCGGTCCATTCAAACTTCTTGTCCTTCTTCAGCAATTGGGTCATGGGTCGGGCGATACTCGAGAATCCTTCTACGAATTTGCGGTAATATCCCGCCAATCCGAGAAAAGCACGAACTTGGGTTTGAGTTGTTGGGGCTTGCCAATCTTCTACATCTTTCACTTTGGCAGGGTCAACGGCAATTCCTCCGGCTGATACAATGTGACCGAGGAATCCTACCTCCTGTAACCAGAATTCACATTTGCTAAACTTGGCATACAACTAATGCTCTCTAAGGGTTCCAAGAATGGTCCTTAGGTGTAGCTCATGTTCTTCTTCTGATTTGGAATAAATCAGAATGTCATCGATGAAAACAACGACAAACTTATCCAGGAAGTCCATAAAAATCTTATTCATGAGGTTCATGAAATAAGTGGGGGCATTGGTTAATCCAAAAGACATGACTGTATACTCGTACAATCCATATCTGGTGGTAAAGGCAGTCTTTGGAATATCCTCTGCACGAATTTTGAGTTGATGATAGCCAGTTCTAAGATCAATCTTAGAAAACACCTGGGCACCGGTCAACTGATCAAACAAATCTTCTATCTTGGGCAAGGGGTACTTGTTCTTGATGGTGACATCATTTAACTTCCTATAATCCGTACACAAACGGTTACCTCCATCTTTCTTGTCCACAAATAAGACAGGTGATCTCCATGGTGACGCACTTGGTTGAATCAATCCAATTTCTAGCATGGAATCCAGTTGCTTCTTTAGTTCTGCTAGTTCCGACGGGTTCATACTATAGGGTATCTGGGCTATGGGTCCTGTTCCAGGGATTAGTTCGATGATAAACTCGATATCTCGATCTGGGGGCATACCGGGCAAAACATCTGGAAATACATCGGGGTATTCACAGACTATCCGGATTGGTCAATGGTAGGTTGGGCTAGACTCTTGTTACACTTGAATTGGCGAGGTAAGGTTTCAGATATATGCTCGACTGATATTCCGGTGGTACTGGTCATGGTGATGGATTTCTTAGCACAGTCAATCAATCCCTTATGTTTGGACATCCAATCCATTCCTAGTACTACTTCCAAACCTTTAGTTCCGAGTACTATTAGATTAGCATAAAAATCTATGCCATGGATTCGGATAGGGACGGCTTTGCAAATTTGCCTAGCCTTGGTGGTTGATCCGGGAATTTGCACAATCATAACATGATTCAGTTTGGTTGGTTGAATTTAACTAGTGCAGGCAAATTCTTTGGTGACAAAAGAATGCGAGGCACCAGAGTCAAATAACACTCTTGCAAGTACTGAATTAACAGAAAACATACCCAGCACAACGTCTGGCGCTTCCTAAGCTTCTTCAGCATGCATGAGAAAAAGACGACCATTGCGGTTGAGTGAATTCCCTGGGGCAAATCTTCTCCCTGGCTGGACACGACGCTGCTGCTGAGCTGGGGCATTGGCATTAGGGGCTGTAGCATTCTTCTTGTTGGGGCACTCATTGGAATAGTGGCCTTTATTTCCACAGTCATAACAAGTCACTTGCGACTTGTCCTTGGCTGCGACAGGCACAACATTGCTTCCAGTCCTCGGGGCAGTGTTGGTGTTGGCGGTAGCATTGTTGGTGTTGAACTTGGGTGGGGCACGGGTGAAATTGCTAGAATTGTCGGGGTTGTTGTGATTTCCTCCGGGTCTAGGGTTTCCACGGTTGGGGTAGGTCGGACGTGTCATAGGGGGTCTGTTGGTTCTTGGGGCAAATCCTAGAGATGGGTTGGGGCAATACTTTGGGGTCTAATGGGTTCCTGGTTGATGCATCATGCGACGCTTGCGGTTCTCATTGGCTTGGTTGATCTTTCCTTCCATCTGGATAGCAGAGTCGACAAGGGCTTCAATATCAGCAAAGGGGATATTGACTAACACCGTCTGCATCTCGTCATGCAGACCATTCAGGAATCTTTCTTTCTTCTTGGCTTCGGTGTCTATCTCGTCCGGGGCATACCTAGCTAATGACAAAAATTTGTCATGGTATTCCACTACAGTCATCCTTCCTTGCTTCAGCTCTCTGAACTCGTCTCTCATTCTCTTGATCAAACCTGGTGGCACATGGGTCTTGCTAAACTTGACCTTGAATTCCTCCCAGGTCATCATCTGGCCTCCGGTCATTGCACGAACACTGTTCCACCATGCCTTGGCATCTCCGTCTAGATAATGGGTGGCGAACAGGACTTTCTCGTTGGCTTCCACTCCGGCGACTTCTAGGTTGTTTTCCATGGTTTGCAGCCAGTCATCGGCATCTAGGGGTTCTTCTGACTTGGTGAAAACGGGTGGGTTGGTATTCTGGAAATTCTTGAGCTTAGATCCATGGTTGTCCTGATTTCCGTGGCCTTGGTTGTTGTGGGCTAGCTGGGCTATCTGTTGCAGAGTGGCTAGGTTGGCTTGACGTTCCGCTCTTTCAGCTTCGCGGTCAGAGGTCAACATTTGCAGGATCTGCAACATCGGGTCCGGGGCTGAACCACTTCCTCCACGTGGCATCTGAAGATTGATATAGATCATGAGAAAAGAGGGAAATTTCTAAGGTTTTGGGTCTTTGAAAAGTTTTAAATATTTGACTCAGATTTTTCTAGCAACTTGCTTTTTCATTCATTCATTCATAGCACACGGTACAACACACACCGCAACAAAGAAAAACAGATGGTTTTAAGAACCATTCTGGAATCTACGATACAGTGGGACCGACTACTACTCACTACGCTAGTGCTCAGTGCTACTACTCCTCGGATTCTGTGGCTTCATCATATTCATCATCATTGATGAAGGCGAAATCATCCTCATCGGTGAAGAAGTCCATGGCCTGATCCTCCAGAAAATCATCGTCATCGCTGAGATAGGAGTAAGGGTCTCCACGAAGATCCTCTCCGGCATTCTCCCTTTCCTCCAACTGCATGTCTCTCTCGTGGATGGTCTCCTCCAGAGATGAGATGCGGTGGCGAAGATGGGCAATAATGCGCTCCTTCTTGTCGAGCTGACGGCGGCAAGACTTGCGATCCTTTGCTAGCATGGCTATGGTCTGATCCTTCGTCTTGATGATGGTAGACTTGTGGTTGCAATAGTCACGGCAGTTGTCCAACTCCTGCTGACGATCATACATCATGAAGCTAAGGTGGTCCAATTGAGTCTTCAGCTCGGGGTGGTATGGGGCTTCCAGTGGTTGTCCATTTGCATCACGCCTTGGGCAAAACTCAAAGCGAGTACCCTTGATCTGATTGATGCTCTGCCCACACAGCCGGGAAAGAGCTTCCTGCATTGCTCTGGCAAGTCCATCGAGCCAGTTGTTTTCCCTCAAGGTAAACTGAATTCCCTCCGCAGTGGGAGGTTCAATCTTTCCTCGGAGACTTGCAACAATTAGCCACTGCAGATCTTCTCCTCCTTGATAATTGAGCTGAGCTCCAAAGAACTCGGGGTGCGGACGCTCCAGAAGTTCCGAAAGCTGATCCAGATCCCTCTCAAAGATAAGGTCTCCTCCATTCCCAAGTTGGTAAAACTTTCTGTACTTCACGTCCATATATAAAAATAGAGGATGAGTAGATTAGCAGAGTGATCAAGTGTGTCAAAATTTTATGTATTTTGCAAGAGTTTTTGAGGAACATGATTTTTTATGAAAGAATCAAAGAGATAAGAATGAGAATAAGTTTTTGTAAATATTTGTTTTCTTTGGTTTTGAAACTAAGTTTTTGATTCAAACGTCCAGTCTAACTAGGGTCTCCTATGGTCAGGATGGCTCTGATACCAACTTGTCAACACCCGGATTTTTCAATCCTAGATGCCTGTTATGCCATACATCGCAATCCCAGGATTACCATTTTTGCGAGACATAACAGAATTGGATACCATAGTACATCATCCATTACAAACGATACATAAGTTCTTACACAAATAGGGATCTCATGATCCAGTTCTTAATACAAAATCAAGCAGCGGAATACGTAATAATAACGGTAGCGTAGGCAAAGCTCCATCTTCGGGGTCACAGGCAATGCTGACGATGGGAGATGATCCTAGTTGTCGTAACCTTCCTGGGGTCCATCTTCCAGGTACTCCTCTTCATAGTCTGGCCATGGGAATAGCCAGGGACAAAGCCATGAGTACTCTTTAAGTACTCGCAAACTAATACGAATAGGTAAAGGGGGTTTTTTGGATAATAGGACACTAGGCTCTAGGGTTGTTTTGCAAAAGCCAGATTTATCTCTACTAAGTTCTAAAGCTAGTAACAATTTTATAACTCCTAACTGGGAACTTGTATTTCATATCACAACTCTGTGGTGGTCAAGTCAAAGTCTCAATTCATTTCACAAGTCATTTTGAAAAGTCTGACGGGGGAACAGTATGGCCACTCCAACTGTCCATAACCGCGGACGCGGTTATTCAAATAGTTTGTCACTCTGCAGAGATTGTACACTTTCACCACAACATTCGATACATCCGTCAGGAACAAATCCTGAATTCACCATACTCAGTATGCGGATAATCAATCCTAACCTTTCGATTACACGCCCTAGTATAAGCACCTCTCCTGTGAGTTTGGCCTCCCAACCATGACCAACTGTCATCTTGGGTACTGCGCAGGTGGACAATCTTCACAAGGTAGCCTCAGCTCAGACCTTGGCCGTGAGGGAACTAATACTAAGGAATATAAGTTTCCAGTCAAGCCCTACCCAATATTCGGGTATTGTGGTTGTACGATAAAATTGGAATGGTATCGCATCCAGACAACCATCAGTTTTATAAAGGGCTAAGGCTCATGCCTCAACATTTTTATCACCAAAATTCTCAAGTGTTTGGAAACACATGTCTAAAACATTTCAATAGAATGATCCATCATTCCAAGGTTTTCATAACCATTTTTCCACCAAGTATTCCCATCTAAAAGTTGATCAAGTTTTATGCTTAGCACTAGCATCTACAGGTGGGGGTAGTACTAATGAGGGGTGGTAACTAGTGGAGTTTCAACTAAGTACAACCTCATGTCTCAGGCTGATGTCAAGGTTTCTAACTTAGGCCAAATTTTATGCTCTTTATGCAACCTTCAGCATCTTTCCAATATCTACCAGTCACTTAAGTAAACTCTAAGTAAGCTTTGATAAAGAAAGAGAGTAAGAAGCTTTCACATAAAACTAGGATTGGTTTATCAAGTGGGTATGATCACATATGCTTAAGGCATATAGTAGTCATAGAACAAGTATGGGTTTGTTGCATCAGTAGGGTATCTTGCAAGGGTTATCTTGCATAGGTCAACTTGATTATTAAGGCTTGCATAGGTATAGTATCAGCTTGCATCAATATCAGTATAAGCTTGCTAAATTGCAAGTGTTAGTTTGCAAGATTACTAGCTTTCCTTGTGCAGAGCAGTGGTTGAAGTTTTCCTCGGCTTATTCTTCGTAGTATCCTCCTTCCTCCTCGTGTCCTTGGTCGGTACTAGCGTCTATGAATAAATACGAGGTACACAATCACCAAACAATACTTAACTACTTGCAATCATCACACACAAGGGTCCTATGGATGATCTAGCATCATCCCTAACATTACAAGGTTAAGGCTTGATTTAAATCCTTTTATTTTTAGAAAAGTAATTTCTACTCATTGAAAAACTACTTAAGATTTAATATTCTCCAAACCCAACATAGGATCATATTGACACATGTCATCACCACATATTGTAGTCCATGGGAATGTGATTTAAAGTGGTGTCACAATTTAATAAGGTTTTACCCTTTTATTTTAATTAATTAAAGTGTCTAGAAATGCTTATGTAGCATTCTTTTATTACTTGAACAATATTTCTGCAAGTAAACCTATATATTTTTATATATTCTGAAAGGTATGGTTAAATGTGATTTTTGAGAGTTGGAATCAACTCAAAAGCTATTATGGTTTAAATTTGAAAAATGTTTGAATGCAGAAAAGCTTTTGCCTTGTTATTTTTACCATGGGTGATCCATAGATCCAAATGACTTGAATCCAACGGGCTTGGATTCAGCATTCACAGACCTTTCCAACAAAATTTGGTGCACTGAATCGATCTGGGTTGATTTTTGAAGTTGGGTACAGAAATGTGTTTGAATTGAAATAGAAAAAGGTTTAATTTGAATAACTGGGCTGCGCGGGAAAAGTTACTGGGCTGTCCTGCTAAGCGCAGTGCTCCCGCGGGCTGCTTAAGTGGGTGTCCCCACTCGTTAGTGACACGGGGCTGGGCGAAGCGGTATGGGGCGACGTGGATCGTTCGATCTAGTTCTAATCTAACGGCTGGGGGTCATCGTCGACGCGAGACAACTCCGGCGAGAACGAAACCTAGCGCGGCCAGTGAGGGTTGCTGGGGGCTCACCGGGGTACTGGCGAGGGTCGGCGAGGCGGGCGAACGACGAAGTAGATGACGGCTAAGCTCCTGGTACCGGTGGCTTCTCCTGGGGCGGCTCCAATCGCTGGCTCCCTTCTTCTCCAGAGGCAGCGGGCTTCGGTGAAATTCCGGCGGGGTGGTGCTTGCCTTGCTCTGAGAACGGTGTGGCACGATCAGTGAGGAGAGGGGAGTGAGATGGTGTGAAGAAATCGTGCGGGGGTGGCCTCTATTTATAGTCGAGCGAGGGGACCGTCGGGGCGCACGGTGAGCTCGTCGGGGGCGATGTTACAGGCGGCTAATGGCATGGGCAAGGGTAGGGGACGGTGCGGTGTCTCCTGGCGATGCTCAACGACATGGTATCGAGGCATGGGGCGGTGTGGTTTGGTCTGGAAAGGGCGGTGCTCTGCGCGGCAGAGGCGGCGTCTTCGACGGCGGGCGGTGGCTACGCGGCACGGGACGGCAAACGAGGATGTCTGGCGGTCTCCTGGGTCGGTGGGGTTTGTGTATGCACGCGGCGAGGGTGGCGCACGGTCTGTGGGATTCGGTCGAGGGTCGTGCTCTGGCGCATGCTCGGCATGGTCTCTGGCGGTCTGGGCGCGGCTTGTGCGCGTGGTACAGGGCTTGGCAACGCTCGCGGCTGGGACAGGTAGTGGCGGTAGACGGCGGGCTGCCTCCCAGACAAGGTTGGCAAGGCTAGTTCTTCCTCTAGCCTGCTGTCCACAATGGGGTGATAAGGGGGTGCTCGGCTGTTCACCATTGATGGCAATGGCAAGCTCACATGGGTGCTAGTCCTTAGTTAAACTTCCTAGATGATCTACTGAGCTGTGTGTGAGCTAACTAGGGAACAAGTTAGGCCAATTTTACTGCACACTATAGTGTTTGATGTTTGTTTGATTTGTGTCTGCAACCTGTTTGATTAAATGTCCGCATGAAATCAGTTTTGAATTTTGAAAAGATTTTTGGTGGGTTTGCTAGATTGGTGCTCGTGAGTCTGCAGATGCTTGGGTTTTGAAAGTTGAGCTTGTTTGAGTGGTTTTTGAAAAAGTGGGATCTTCCCATATGATAAAGATTCATTTTTGAATTGTCATTTAAACTATGCCTTTGAAAGTTTCTGGATGATCACAAAGTGGGCCTTGATACCTTGTTATGAGTACATTCAAGGGGTGCAAAGATCCAGCAAAGTTTCTGTTAGGTTCTGAAAGTTTGAGACAGCCAAAGTAGGCATGGGAGTTAAATTGGTCAAAGTGACCATTCATTTAATATATGTGTTTTGATTTACTTGTCTTTAGGAAAAGTGTGGGAAATGTTTTAGATGATGTTTATTTCACCTAAGAAACATTTTACAAGAAATGAAACAAACAAACAAGGTGGTTTTAAAGGATTTCAAAATCCATGCATACACATATGCATGCATTCATGATTTCATTTAGAAAAGTTTTTGTTAACCCTAATTTTGATGATTAGAATTTGATGATCCAAGCTTAGTATTTTTGGGATGTTACACTCGTGAGCTCCTCTTGCATGCCGAACGACTGGGAGATTCCGTTGAAGTCTCTATCGAAGTGGTCCGATCGGGTAAAGCTTCCCTGGACTATGATGACCCCTTTCGGCCCATGCTCTTGAGCAGCAGGTACGCGTAGTGTGGTACTGCTAGGAACCTTGCGAATGCTACAGCCCGAGGATGGTGTGCTACTGTGATGGCCAATCCACCACTTCGAACTCGAGCCGCTCACACCGAAAGTTTTTGGGCTTTCCAAAGATGACGTCGAGCCATATCTTTCCCAGGGGATATATGCCCTTCCTTGGGATTATGCCGTGGAACATTGTATCGGATTGTTCCATGCTACACAGCAGGATCCACATCGCTGCGAGGATGCTGGCGAACATCAGGTTATTGCCGATGCCGCCGTCCATGAAGACGCGGCTCATCTCGAATCCAACGATCTGCGCCTCGAGCACCAGGGCAGAATGACTTGGGCGAGGGATCTGGCGGGTATGGTCCGAACGATCGAACATGATGTAGGACTCTGAGCCACTGAGGTACTCAGGGATGGCTGGCGGAGCGGTTACAACGAAGCTGACCTGTCGAGTGATCTTCTTCTGTACCATAGGGGTGGGGCGTCCCTTCTGGATCATGAGAGACCCTTTTGGCGGTGGGTATCCGCTTGTGCCGTTGTTTGGCGTAGGTGCAATCACGGTATTTGATGGTCCCACGGGCGGTGGTGGAGGAGCTTTGTGGGCGATGTCACCTGGTGCGTTTGCAGGTCCGAACCCAGGATTCACAATCTAGCGTCGCATTTGGGTGATGCGCTCGTTGAGTTTGAACTCGCGGTAGTCCTTGAGCATGTGGTTTGCCTTTTTCTTTCCATCCTGCTTGTCGATGTAGAAGTGGATGGTGCATGGACCCAACAGCTTGTCTTATGCTAAGGTTTCATCATCACGGCCAAGACGTTGCCATGTTTGTGTTGGGCGTCCTCCGTCACGGAAGTTGCTTCCGCAGTATCCTCCGCTGCTGCGGTTGTTTTTATTGCGGCGTTCGGCGTAGCCAGCCGCAACCATGTCGGGTCCGTCGCGATCGTCGTAGACGCGCAGTCTTCGTTTGCTACGACGCTCGCGTCTGCGGCCGTATTCATCCTCCTCATCCGAATGTGCTCGGTGGAGGGAATCCTCGCCATCTGCCCACCTGTTGGCGATGTCCATGAGGTGGTCGAGTGTCTTGGTCTTGACACGCCCAAGTTCTTCCTTGAAGTCCGGGCGCTTGACACCATCCTTGAAGGCATCGATCTTTCTCTCCTCGGAGATGTGTGCCGCGGAGTTCTTGATGTTGGACCAGTGCAAGATGTACAACGAATGGATTCGCCCGTACATTGTGTGCAGGCCCGCAGCTCCTCGATCGAGGCTGGCCTCTTGTTGGTGCCTTTAAAGTTTCGGATGAAACTGTACGCCAGTTCCTCCTAGCTTCGGATGGAGCCTGAGGATAGGATGTTGAGATAGATCCGGGCTGCGCCTGTCAGCTGCAGCTGAAGGCATTGCAGGGCGGTGTTCCTGTTGCCACCATGCAGCATGACGGACGAGAGGTGGTTGCTGAGCCACGCCTTCGGATCATGCGTGCCGTTGAACTTTGGAGTGTCCGAAGGAAGCTTGAAATTTTTCGGCATCCGCATGCGCCGAACGGATCTGCTGAAGCATCGAGCTCCACACAGTTCTCCATCGTCATCCTCTTCGGATTCGGTTGAGCACGCGCGTTTGGCGTGTGCCTTGTCGACCTTGCGCTGGGCAAGGTCGTTTCGAGCGTTGTAGTCGCGGCTGCGACGTCTTGGGATCTTGTGTCGTCGAGGTAGATCATGCTCATCCTCTTCCTCGTCGGATGAGGGTGTGGGGCTACGGTTGAATCTGACCGTAGCCTTTTTATTCGGCTCCATAGGAGCTTCTTCATGAGCGCAGCTCCGACGAGTCCGAGTCTGGCTAGTGCAGACGTGTGCATGGCACTCTTCGGGTCCCCCACCAGAGGTGGATGGGACGCGAGGTACATGGTGGCTGCCATGATTGCGGCCTGAGGCGTCTTCGGTGTGACGTTGCCATTGACGTCCATCTCCATGAAGGACGTGTTGAGGGTTTTGGTGACCTCATGTCTCGCGGCGGGGTCCATATTATCTGTGCGAGAGCGATGCTTATTGGCGTGATTGCCGTGCAAGCTAGAGCCACAAGCGGCAGAGAGCACAGCTCACCACGCGCTAGACTCTGAAGCTGCTTGCTTGCGTTTGTCGAGCTACTCCTGCAGCTTCACCTGCCTGTTGTGCTCGCCGATGAGGAGGAGGTGGTATGCTATCAGCAGGTCTCGTGAAGAATTCACAGGTAGGATCTTGTTACCCGCCACAGCTTCGCGTGCCTAGCACCAACCTTCCTCATTGAGGTTGATCCGCTGATAGGCGGCAGCATCGCCCTCGTTGGGTTGGAGGGGCGGCTGCCCTCCGTTTCCTCCGTCCCATCCTGCGGGTTGGGCGGTGGATTTGGTGGTGGATTGGGCTCAGTCGAATTTGGCTGACCTTCTGTTTCACCATGGATGACTACGACGCATTGGTATCGCCTGCAGATTGGATCGCTGCTGCCGCAGCTTTCGGATCCAGAGCCGTAGGTTCCTTCATCTGATAGAGGGTCGCACAGATTTGAGTTGCAGCTGCTGCTGTCATAGGACTCATCTATTAGCGTCGACGTGCGCAGCACACCGATGGGTGGGACCCATGAAGCGGGCCTGATGGATGGTGGTGGCACCTGCTCTGGGAGGCGGAGAGTGTCGGTCTGCCCTACCTAGAAGCAGAAGCTCCCGAACAGAATCTCGAGTCCGTCGCCTACGGGCTCGAAATCCTTCATGGTGGCTGGCGAGTGGGCGGTGAAGTCGAAAGCACCGAAGAGGAGGTGTATGTCCATCGCCGAGGAGTTGTAGATCGCTTCAGATGGGACCGTCATGATCGCACAATCAGCGCCCCCGATTCCCACATACGGCGCCAATTGACGAGGTTTAATCTCGTCAATGCCCATTGTTATGAGCTTGGGTTTTGGAGAAGGTGGGGATGCTGGAGATCATGGAACGGTTAGCGAATAAGCAACGCGGGGACATGAGGTTTACCCAGGTTCAGGCCCTCGGAGGGAAAACCCTTCTCCTGCTTGTCTTCTCTTGATTACGGCGGAACCGAAAATTACAGGGGTGCGCAGATGTAATCTGGCGTGGAGGTGTGTATGCGGTGAGAGTTTGCCCTTCTCGCCGTGCCCTCCTAGACTTTGTATAGATAGGCAGGTCCCGGGCATAGGTCAAGTCAGTTATAGATTAGGGTTTGCCCTTTGAAATTCTATCTATACTAGCCTTGTTCTCCAAGCATCCGAAGGCGTCATGGGCCTGGGCCATCCGGAATCTCCGCAGGCCGCGTATCTTGTAGTGGGCCTTCCTTCGGGCTGGACTAGGTATGCTGATGTTGTGTACCCGTGGGATATAACCATGTCACCGGCGGCAAGGGGATGGAGGAATCCTCCCCTAGGTAGGATTCCTTCCCTCTCTCCACTAGACAACCATGTTGGGATTTGACTTTTCAAATTGGCGTTTGACTTTCAAACTAGAGTTTGATTTCTCTCTTACCATTGCCCAACCAAGTGACCTAGGACATGATGCAACCATTCCACTTTAGTATGACACATCCATGTACCTTCCCACTCAGGATCGGTGGACCTTCTACACCCTTCTAGAACATTCCGGTGAAAACACCGAAACCATTCCCATACTTGGACTTTACTTATATGAATCTTATTTTCTAGACCATTCTGGATCTCCTCGTGATGTCCTGGATCCAATCCGAGACTCCGAACAACATTCAGTCTCTTTACTCACATTCCATATCTACTAAACAACATTGAATCCTTAAGTGTGTCTCCCTATGGTTTGTGAATTATGCAGACATGATCGAGACTCTTCTCCGATCAATAACCAGTAGATGAATCTAGAAAATTCATATGGATCCCACATATTTCTACGATTACTTCATGATCGAATGAACCATTTACATACAATACCAATTTCCCTTTCTCTTGCGATACTTTACTTATCCGAGGTTTGATCGTTAGTATCTATGCATACCTAGTTCAACCTCGTTAACGATAAGTACTCTTTACTCGTTCCTATGATATGTGATACCTTGTGAGCCAGTCACATGCTTGCAAGATAATTGGATGACATTCCACCGAGAGGGCCCAAAGTATATCTATCCGTCATATGGATGGACAAATCCCACTCTTGATCCATGTGCCTCAACACATACTTTCTGAATACTCAATGACACCTTTATAACCACCCAGTTATGAAGTGGTGTTTGATGTCATCAAAGCATCCATCCGGTGATGGTGATTAACATGATCTCATGGTCAAAGTATTTAGGTTACTATGTATCTGAAAGATTATAGAAAATGAACTATTGAAATGGCTTGATCTTATGCTACGCTTAACTATAGGAGTATGTCCATCACATCATTCTCCTAATGATATGATCTAGTTATTAATAACATCCAATGTTCATGATTAGGAAACCATAATCATCTATTAATCAACAAGCTAGTATTACAAAGAGGCTTTACTAGAGACTCTTACATGTTTACAAATCACACAAGTATTAATGTTTCTGGTTAATACAATGATACGTCGGAAATGTATCTATAATTTTTGATGTTCCATGCTTGTTTAGTATCTACTTTGCTTTGCTTTGTCTTTATTTGAGGTGTTTCTATTAACAAGTTGCCACACTGCCAGTTGCCTGTTTTCTTCTGTTTTTGGTTCCAGAAAGGCAGAAAATCAATATTCTCGGAATTGGACGGGACAAAAGCCAAAGTCAATAACTTTCCGTGGGGAACACGAAGTCCAGAGGAGAGACGGAGGAGGGCCTCAAGGGGTCCACACCCCCTGGCCGCGCGGGTGGGCTCACCCCGCGCCTGGGGGGGTGCAGCCGCCTCGGGCACCCCCTCGGCCTCTCCCTTCGCCTATAAGAAGCTCCCGATGCAGAAACCCTAAGCACCCGATCAAATCTCCACGAAACCGTTTGTAGCCGCCGCTACCATCGATCCATAGATCGGGGGGATCTGAAGTTCTTCCCGGCACCCTGCCGGAGGGGAGATCATCCCGGAGGCCTTCTTCTCCGGTATGACGCTGAGTAGTTCCACCTTGGACTATGGGTCCATGTAGTAGCTAGATGGTTGTATCTCCTCCTTGTGATTTCATGTATAGATCGTGTGAGCTCCATTCATGATCAAGATCTAATCTATTTGTAATCATGCATGTTGTGTTTGCAGAGATCTGATGGATATTGAGATTATTATGTTGGATTGATTAATGGTTTTGTCTTTATGATTCTATCATGTATGTGTTGTTTGTGATCTTGCATGCTCTCCGTTGTTAGTAGCTATCTTGGCCAAGTAGTTGCTAGTGACTCCAAGAGGGGGTATTTATGCTCGATAGTGGGTTCATGCCTCTAGTTTCCAAGGGAAGTGACAGAAATCTCTTCGGTTGTAGATGTGCTGTTTCCACTAGGGAGAAAACAACGGTCTCTTGTTCATGGAACATGTGGACTGTTTACCTTACACACTTTGCTTAAACCAGTTGTCTGTTGCTTGCAACTTAATACTGGAGGGGGTTCGGATGATAACCTGAAGGTGGACTTCTAGTCATAGATGTAGTTGGATGGCGGTCTATGTATCTTGTTGTATTGCCCAATAAAATCTCATAGGATCTTTCTGACTAGTATTGCATTGTTATGCCTTGCTCAGTTCCTGTCAATTGGCCTGCTGTAATTTGTTTACCCTTCATGCCATGTTGCTTATCTAAGGAGAGCACCTCTAGTGAACTATGGACCCCAGTCCAATCTTTACCATTGATACATCTTCCACTATTACATGTTTACTTCCAACCCACCATTACCTTCCACACCATACGTTTAATCATTTGTTACAGCAAACCGGTGAGCTTGACAACCTCAATGTCTAGTTGGGGCAAAGTCTTGAGTTTTTGTTGTGCAGGTCTCCGCGTTGTTTGCAACACCTGTGTGACATTTCCTTCCTCCTACTGGTTCGATAACCTTGGTTTCTTACTAAGGGAAAACTGCTGTTATGCTGCTTCACACCTTCCTCTTGGGGTTCCCAACGAAGTGCTAACCAGCACCATTATACAATTATAGCATGAATGTAAACATTTATCATAAACACAAAGATATAATAATAACTACTTTTATTATTGCCTCTTGGGCATATCTCCAACATCTGCTACCCTATTTTATGTTCCTATATTATACTGGAAGGAGAAATTGAGACCTACTCATATTGTCATGGATTTATTTTGAAGATCAATATGTAATATCTGGTCCTCCAACTGACATAGGCTCTGATCATCAGTTTTGGTCACAAAAGGTCATATAGATAAGTATGTACTCCACGTATCAACAGCCATCATGATAGCCAAGAACAATTTTTCATAAATAGACAGTTTCTTATTGTTGACACTTAGGGCCTTGCTGTAATATGCTATAGGTTGTCCATCCTGCATCAATACAACACCAATTCCTATATCACATGCATCAGTTTCAATCCAAAATAATTTAGAGAAGTCTGGCATGTCTAACACATGTGTCATACTCATAGCCTTCTTAAGTGCTTCAAAAGCTTGTTGTGATGCTGGATTTCATACAAAACTTTGTTTCTGAAGGAGAAGAGTTAATGGCTTGGCAATTTTGAGACCCTGGCGCATGGCTCAATAGGATTGATAGGAAACCCATAACAAGAAGTTACAACTTCTTTTCCGGAAGCTCATTCGAAAATAACTCTAAGGTTAAGCGTGCTTGGCCTAGAGCAATTCTAGGACGGGTGACTGACCGGGAAGTGGGTACCGGGTGCGCATGAGTGAGGAAAAAGTGCGCAGAAAAGACTAGTGTTGGTATGTGGGGTTAGTCTAGAGATCCTATTGAGCTGCCAGAAGTGACAGCCGTCGGTCCGGAGTGACCGGGGGTGTTACAAGTGGTATTGGAGCCGACCCTCGCGGTTACATGGGCGTGTGCGGGTCAGTGGCAGACATGTGCAACATGGCGCGTGTGGCCCGGAGTGGACATGACATGGCAATGTGCTGGCACTAGACGCACAGACGTGTGCGAAGAGGGGACGTTCCTGGCTTGTGGTTGATCGACGAGGACGTTAGTAACAAGATCGTATCATTAGGATAATGATGTGATGGACACACACCCATAGTAAGAATAACATAAGAAAAAGTCATTTAGAGTTCATTTGCTACAAGCTTTCAAATAATCCTTCGACCATGAGATCATGTTAATCACCAAAACCGAATGGATGCTTTGATGACATCAAACATCACTTCATAAATGGGTGGTTATAAAGGTGGAATTGGGTATTTTGAAAGTATGGATTGAAGCGCATGGATCAAGAGTGGGATTTGTCCATACATATAACGGATAGATATACTCTAGGAACTCTTCGTGGAGTGTCATCCAATTGGCTTGCAAGCATGTGACAAGGTCACAAGGGATGTCACATCAGAGTACAAGTAACGAGTACTTATCAGTAACGAGGTTGAACTAGGTATAGAGATAACGATGATCAAACCTCGGATAAGTAAAGTATTGCGTGACAAAGGGAATCAATATCGTATGTAAATGGTTCATTCAATCACGAAGTCATCGTTGAAATATGTGGGAGCCATTATGGAATACTAGATCCCTCTATTGGTTATGGACCGGATAGGTGTCTCGATCATGTCCGCATTGTTCGCGAACCGTAGGGATACACGCTTAAGGAATCGATGTTGTTTAAGTAGATATGGAATGTGAGTTGGAGACCAAATGTTGTTTGGAGTCTCGGATTGGATCCAGGACATCACGAGGAGATCTGGAATGATCCGGAGAATAAGATTCATATAAGGAAAGTGGTTTTGTGGGGTTCGGAATGTTTTAGTGTTTTGACTGGAAGCTTCTAGAATGTTCTAGAGGGACCACCAGTGGGTCCACCACCCCGGGGAGGGCAACTTGGGCTGTGTCATGCCCTAGGGGCTAGCCGCACCAAGCCCTAAAGGGACAGCCGGCCAACACTAGTAAAAGGGTCAAACCCTAATTTGAATAGTCAAATCCTAGTTTGAAAAGTCAAACTCTAGTTTTGCTAAGAGGGAAGACTTAGAGGGAAAGTTCCTAACTCTCCCCTTGGTGGCCGAGTTGGGGGGGGCTCGGCTAGGGCTGGGAACCCCTTGGCCGCCAGCCCCCCACATATATAAGGAGGGGTGGAGGCGCCACCCCTTTCCCCCTTGTCCCTGGCGCCTAAACCCTAGGCACCACACCCCTCTCTCTTCTCCATCGTCCCGCTCCGGCTTAGGCGAAGCTCTGCAGAAATATCTCCTCCACCACCACACTATCGTGCTGTTGGGATTCTGAAGGGATCTACTACCTCCGAGTGCCCTGATGGAACCGGGAGAGGAAGGTCTTCGTTGACCCCATACGTGTGACCGACTGCGGAAGCGCTACCAGAACACGGCACCGGAAGGATCATCTACACAATCTTGAGATTGGCAAGTGATCTACTACATCAACCATGAGATCTGAGTCTTGTTAAACGCTTTGGATCTACGAGGGTTAGTTCTCTACAATCTCGTTGCACCGATCTCGTAGATTAGATCTTGGCTTGTCCATAGATTAGATCTTGGTTTTATGTGTTCTTGCGGTAGAAATTTTTGTTTTACATGCAACGAACCCTACACCTACATGGTGTTCTGGAAGATGTGGTCTATATGAAAAAACCACCTGGTTTTCAACATCCTGATACTCCCCATTATGTTTGCATACTTGATAAAGATCTATATGGATTGAAGCAAGCTCACCGAGCATGGAGTTCTCAGCTCAGTGCTAAGCTACATCATCTTGGTTTACTTCCATCAAAGGATGACACCTCGATATTTCTATATGATAAGTCTAGAGTTACCATTTTGTTCTCATTTATGTTGATGATATTATTGTGACAAGCTCCTTTGATGATGTTATCTCAGTCTTGCTCAAAGATCTCAACGTTCACTCTACTATTAAAGATTTGGGAGATCTTCATTATTTTCTTGGTATTGAAGTCCAAAGAATATAAGATGGTTTTCTCCTTACACAACAGAAATGTGCTCATGATATTCTCACCCGAGATGGTATGCTTGCGTGCAAATCTTCTCCTACACCATTGTCCCCTTCCGAGCCACTTTCCTTGCATGAAGGTACTCCCCTTGGTCCTAATGATAGCTCTCAGTATCGCAGTGTAGTTGGTGCTCTTGAGTACCCCACCCTCACACGTCCAGATCTTTCATTTTCTGTTAATAAGGTCTGCCAATACCTTCATGCTCCTACTACTGCTTATTGGACAGTTGCTAAGCATTCTTCATTATGTTAAGGGCACATCTCATCTTGGTATTGTCACAACCCGGGATCAGGGCTAGACAAATACCAGATCCTCATCTGATATAAGCCTAACCTAAATTCCGAAACACGCAGGGAAAGATCGGTAACATTACTGAACATAAAAACCATACATTAATAAGGTAAACTCTTAAAAGAGTTACAAACCAGTCATACAAGCCAGGGGTCACAGACCCATCATTACATCAAACAATGGAAGCAAACAAGTTGTTCTAAACAACAAACTTAGCAAAGGGCCTAAGAGGCCTTCAACAGAAGTAGCGACCCTTCCATAGATCCTAGACTGCTGCTCGGGAACCCCGACTACTCGTCGACTTCGACGTAGAAACCACCTTCAGTTAGAGTAGCATCATCTGTAGAAAACATCAACGAAGCAAGGTTGAGTATAGGGTGTAATCCGCAAGACTTATGGCTAGTGGAGTTATTTTTGCATAAAAGCCATCTTTTATTTTCAAAACAAGAGGGAGAAGAAAACTCGTCTAGTCAGATCGTTTTCAAAAGGGGATAAGAAGACTTCAACTCTAGCCCTTAAAATCATCTTTGATATCCGGCAAGTATCTTCATCAACTGAACCTCTCTTCCCGGACTACCCCCTCAACAACCCCGAGGAAGTATTTCAGATCTTACTTTAGTTGGCAAGTTTTATCATTCGGTTATAGTTTTCTATGATTATAGAATCCGTTACCAAGTTGTCCATAACCGTGGACATGGCTTTTCGAAAAGATTAATAACCCTATAGGGGTGCACAACTTTACCCACACGTACCAACCGATTCTTAATGCCAATATATTAGCCCTCTTCCTTGGAGAGCCGGCAGAGAGTGGTTGACCACGACCTTTACCTTGCTTTCGCCGAGACCATGAGTCACGCACTAGGGAGATGCCGCCATAACGGGTCATGTCCCGAAGTCGGTCCCTAATGATGTGTGCGAGGTTCAAGATTACAGATGCCGGGAATCTCTTGTTCCCGGCCACGCTTACCTACCTGTTATGAATGCACCTCCTTCACCTCCATTCAAGAACGACCAATATGCGTATGTCGAATGGAAAGCCCGAACTATGTGACTCATGGAATCTATTAGGCAAGTTAGTTGGTCGAGAGGGTTTCCGGGACCCCGTGTGGTTGTACGCTCGTCTTGGTTCAAGAGGCGAGAACATCAGGTCCTAAGGGTGGCAAGTATGGGACTACAAAAACCACAACCCCCGTGGCCTCCCATACTAGCCTTAGCATGTTTATTATCCATATCTAATCACATCACATATCCTACCATACTAGATTCATCCACATCTCCGGTGCATCACATGAAAGATCAGCAATAGACCACTAATCATGGCTATGCTTAACTGAACTGTGGCACTAGCGATGCTCATAAGCCAACCCTAGTTATGCTAGGAGCGGTGGATCAGGTAATATAGTTCACAAAGGGAAACATGCATCAGATAGGATTTATCTGTCTACTATTAAAAGACTGTTGAACCGAATGCATATGACGAGAATGAAATACTTTGTAATCATAGGATTCATATGTATGAGTGGGGCTTCGTTTTCCTTGTCCGTTGTTGTACTGGTACTGCTCTTCGGTGGTGTTGACTTCAGCTTCGGGTTCGGTTCCTATTCGCGAGAACCAATCGCCGGAAAAGAGAAAGCAACAATCTAAACATGGCATGTGCGATGCTCATACAATATGAATGATATTACAAGTTAAATAAGGTTGAATTGAACCCTAAGACATGCTTGGTCACTTTAAAGGGGGTTCCGAAGGTCCAAACCCTAAAACAGGGGAATCATCGGAATCACCTTTGGGGGTCAATTGGTTCTTCTAATTGAACTTTCCATCAAAGTTGATTAACAATGTATGATTATAGCTTTGTTGGATAGGTTTCATTTTTCTGAACATTTTAGTATATTATTTGTATTTTTCTGATTTAAAATGAATTAGTTATGAATTTCCCAATTTTTAATTCATTTTAAATCATTTTTGGAATATTTAAAATAATTTCCAACTTGGGCCCACATGTCAGACTTTTATTATTTTCAGAAAACATTTACAGAAATGATTAAAATCCTGACAGGCAAGGCCCACCTGTCATACATTTCCATTTAATAAAATAATTACAGAAAACATTAAAAGAAATAAAAAGAAAATATGACATCATAATGATGTCATGCTGACATCATCAATGGCGTGCATGCAGATCCTTGATGGATATATCGATCCAGAGCTCGCGTGGAGGCGTGGTTGGGGGCGTTAGGAAGAGGGCGATGCGGGCTACCAGAAACTGGCGGCGCCGCTTGCAGGAGGTCACCGGAGACGGCAGCACAGCGACGAACAGTGGCGGCGGCTTTGGGCTCTCGCGGGGAAGACAACACAGAGGGAGAGGGGGCAAACGGAGGGGTGCATTAGCACCGTGGGCTCACCGCGAGCACGACAGGGGTGGTGGCGAGGTGAGGCGAGCACGGACGAAGGAGTAATCGACGATGATGACAGCGGCGACCGACGGCGCTTGTTGCTCGATTCCGGCCAGAGGAGGTCGTCCGGCTCGCGTGCTTCGAGTAGGAGGACGAGGGAGGCGAGGCGCGTCCGGCGGTGGCCTCAGCGTGGCGCGGGGTGGCTAGAGACGACAGAGACGAGGAGGATCTGACGAACTAGGGTTCGGCCATGGCGCTCGAGAGCTAGGGAGAGGGTGAAAATGGCGGTGTAGGGTTCATCGGCAGCGACGGTGGCGGTTATAGATGACCAGGGGTGGCGGCTCGAATCCTGGCGCGCACCAGCGACGACGGACAGTGGCGGTGTCGATAGCGAGCTGCTTGCTCGTCGTCAACAAAGACGACGCGGGACAGAAAGGCTAAAGCGGTACGGAGCCGGGGACGGGCTGCTGCTGGGCTAGGCTGGGCCGGCTACTGGGCTGGCTGCTGGCGTTGCTGGCGGCAGGGAGAGAGGAGAGGAGAGATGGGCTCGGCCCAGAGAGATTTAGGTTCAGATTTTTTTTCCAGGAAATCCTTTTCTATTTCTATTTTTCTGTTTCTTTTTATATTTGGAATTCAAACCTGTTTTTTTAATGATTTCAATTTACAGAAACTTTTGTATAATATCTGAAAACACTAAGGGCCCTCGACACAATTTGGGCTCCATTTGTTTTGAGGATTTTCAAAATATAGAAACCATTTGAATTGATTCAAAAAGAGAGACAGAAAGCTATTAGGGTTTAGGGTTTTGTTTGTTCTTCTTTGGTTGAATCAAAGTACAAGTGTTATGCATGCATGCAATGCTCAAACATATCTTATTTATATTACACAAAATGTGGTATGTTACAGCTCTACCCCACTTACAAGAATCTCGACCCGAGATTCCTAGGTTTTAGAAAAGAAGGCAGGGTACTCAGATCGAAGAAGATCTTCGCGTTCCCAGGTTGCTTCTGACTCAGAGTGATGAGACCATTGAACTTTCAGGAACTTGATGGTTTGACGACGAGTCTTGCGCTCGGTTTCATCAAGAATACGAACAGGGTATTCTCGGTAGGTTAAATCATCTTGGAGATCCAAAGTTTCATGGTCCACACCACGAATGGGATCTTTGAAGCAACGCTTGAGTTGATACACATGAAAAACATCATGAACCTCTGGAAAAGTTGAAGGTAGATCCAATTTGTAGGTGAGCTCACCCCTCTTGGAGAGAATGCAAAAGGGACCAACATACCTAGGAGCCAATTTTCCCTTGATACCGAATCGGTGGACACCCTTCAGAGGAGTGACCCGGAGATAGACTTGATCACCAACTTCATAATGAACATCAAGATGATGACGATTATAGTTGGTCTTCTGACGGGATTGAGCAGCCTTCGGACGCTCTCGAATTATGTGAACTTGATCTTCTGCTTCTTGGATCATGTCCAGACCAAAAAAATGTCTTTCGCCGGTTTCTGTCCAGTTCAGCGGTGTTCGACATGTTCTCCCATACAGGAATTGGAAAGGTGCCATGCCCAAACTGGATGGAAAACTGTTGTTATAGGAGAACTCCGCAAAAGGAAGACATTTCTCCCAGTTCTTTTCCAAAGGATATGACACACGCTCTGAGCATGTCTTCAAGAATTTGATTCACTCTTTCAGTTTGACCACCGGTTTTAGGATGATAGGCTGTACTGAAGGAAACTTGAGTTCCCATTGATTGTTGGATACTAGCCCAGAACTTGGAAGTGAACAAGCTTCCACGATCAAATATGATCTTCTTGGGTACACCATGAAGAACGACGATCCGGGATATGTATAGCTCTGCCAACTGGCTTGTGGTAATACTTTCCCGAACAACAAGGAAGTGAGCAACTTTGCATAGCCGATCAACAACTACCCATATGGCATCATGTCCAGATTGTGTCTTTGGGAGTCCAGTAATGAAATCCATACCAATTTCATCCCATTTCCACTCAGGGATCTTCAACGGCTGCAGAAGTCCAGCAGGCCTTTGGTGTTCAGCCTTCACACGACGGCAAACGTCGCACTCTGCAACAAAGCGAGCTATTTCTGGTTTCATTCCACTCCACCAGAATCTTTGTCGGAGATCTCGGTACATCTTGGTACCACCAGGATGGATAGACAGAGGGGATTCATGAGCTTCTAGTAGAATTAGATCTTTGATTTTCCGACTGTTTGGAACCACTAGCCGGTTACTGAAGTATAGAATACCTTGATCACTGACGGAGAAACATTTAGCTTCACCGCTTGCAACACGTTCCTTGATCTTGGTAACTTCATCATCTTTCTTTTGACCTTCCTTGATTTGGTCATCGAGAGAAGATTTTATTTCAATTTTAGCAATGAATCCACAAGGAACTACTTCAAGGTTAAGACGCTTGATTTCCTCGTAGAGAACAGGTTGGGCTTATGAAATCATCAGATTGTTGCAAGAAGACTTCCGACTTAGTGCATCAGCAACGACGTTGGTCTTGCCGGGTTGATAGTTGAGACCCAAATCATAATTTTTGATGAGTTCCAACCATCGTCTTTGCCTGAGATTCAGATCTGGCTGGGTAAAAAGATACTTCAGACTTTGATGATCCGAATAAAGTTCACAACGGTTACCGATGAGGCAATGTCACCATTGCTTAAGAGCATGAACAACAGCAGCGATCTCGAGATCATGGGTTTGATAATTGTTCTCATGTGGAGGCCACTACATGACCCTCTTGCATCAACACACAACCAAGACCTTGGAGAGAAGCATCACAATAGATGATGAAGTCCTTGCTTGTATCCGGAAGGACAAGCACAGGAGCAGTGGTTAGCTTAGTTTTCAAATCTTGGAAGCTTTCTTCTGCCTATTCTGACCATTCAAACTTCTTATCTTTCTTAAGGAGATTAGTCATAGGCTTGGCTATCTTGGAGAAGTTCTCGATGAACCGACGGTAATATCCAGCCATTCTAAGGAAACTTTGGACTTCCTTGACTGAAGTAGGTGACTTCCATTTCAGAATGGTCTGAACCTTATCCGGTATGACAGCAACACCACTACAGACACAACATGACCAAGGAAGACGAGCTCTTGTAACCAGAACTCACATTTGGAAAACTTGGCATAGAGGTGATGTTCACGAAGTTTAGTCAACACCAAACGTAGATGTTCGGCATGCTCTTCTTCAGTCTTGGAGTAGATTAGAATGTCATCAATGTATACCACGATGAACTTGTCGAGATACTCCATGAAGACGGAGTTCATGAGCCTCATAAATGTGGCAGGGGCATTGGTCAACCCGAAGGACATCACTGTATACTCGTAAAGACCATAACGAGTTGTGAATGTTGTCTTTGGAATATCTTCCTTTCTGATCTTAATTTGATGATACCCTGATCTTAAGTCCATTTTGGAGAAGATAGTGGCACCACTTAATTGATCAAAGAGGTCATTTATCCGGGGAAGTGGGTACTTATTTTTTATTGTCACCGCGTTAAGTGGACGGTAATCAACCACCAATCTTGGAATATTTGTATCCCACTTCTTGACAAAGATGGTAGGGCAACCCCAAGAGGATGTGCTAGGTTGGATGTATCCTAGACCCTCTAACTCTTCAAGTTGCTTCTTCAACTCAACCAACTCATGAGGAGGCATGCGGTAAGGTCTTTTGGAGATAGGAGCAGTTCCATGAACTAGCTCTATGACAAACTCCACACTTCGATCAGGTGGCATGCCAGGCAACTCTTCAGGGAAGACATCCGGTAAATCACAGAATACATGGACATCTTGGACCTCAAGAGCAGGTAAGACATCCATGGCATACAACTCCGAGAAAGGTTTAAGAACTGCTGACGGAAACTTTGAACCATTAGACCAATACTTGACAGTTATGCTAGCAGGAGAGGTCACAACAACTGTTCTAAGTGCACAGTCAATGACGGCTTGATACTCGGTTAACCAATCCATGCCAGAATGACATCTATGTCAGTTGACTTGAGTGCAATGAGAGAAGTGGGAAACTTCTGGTATGCTATATCTATCTCAACCCCATGAGTAACCTAGATGGTCTGCCAACGAGACACAGGAGTTCTAATCTCTAGAGGAGAATCCATAGCTTGAAAGGTGATATCATGCATTTGCGCAAAATCTTGGGATATGAATGTATGCGATGCTCCAGAATCAAACAAGACTGTTGTGAGAATTGAATTAACACGGAGCGTACCCAAAATGACGCGTGGATCTTCCTGAGCTTCCTCAACAGTGACATGGGTCAGACGACCACGTCCAGCACCTTGAGATTTATCATTCTTCTTTGCCTGCTGATCATTGCGTCCGGCAACCCTTTGGGAACACTCCCTTGAGTAGTGACCAGGCTGACCACAGGAGTAGAAGGTAACTCCGTTGTGAGAACCAGCAGGAGAACGAGAATTTGCTCCACCAGTATTTGGTTGTGACTAACGATAATTATTGCCAGAGGACTTGGGTGCATAAGGAGCACGAGGCACAGCACTGTATGGAACAAAGACATGGCGCTTCTTGTTACCAGAGGAAGAAGCACGAGAATTTCCTTCTTCACGCTTCTGAGATACTTCCATATCCTTCCTTCCATGCTCTAAGGTAAGAGCCTGATTGTGCAGGTCCTGGAAAGACTGTAACTTGAAAGGCAGCAACTTATAGCGAAGTGCAGGGTTAAGTCCCTTACGGAATAGCTCTTGCTTATCTTCATCATTGGTCACATCCCTGGTTGCATAACGAGCCAGGCGAGTAAACTCACGCCCATAGGTTTCAATATCCTTGCGCCCTTGAGTCAAATCCAAAAACTCCCTCCTTTTTAGATCCATGATGGGCTTAGGAATATAAGAGGCACGAAATGCTGCAACAAACTCCTCCCAGGTAACAACATGTCCCTGAGCTTGCAGATTCTGAAAACCTTCCCACCAAACACCAGCCTCACCTTCCAGTTGATAGGTGGTGAAGTTGACACAGTCAGCGGGACGGACACGAAGGGCACTGAACTTGCGCTCTATGGTGTGGAGCCAATCGTCAGCTTCAAGGGGCTCCTTAGAGTGGGTGAAGATTGGAGGAAAAGAGCGGATGAAATCTCCAAGTGTGACACAGTCGTCAGGACGACGTTCAGTGTTCTGCGCCACACGCCCCAGAAGGCGTTCATTCCTCAAACGGTTGGTCTCAATGTTGTTGAGAACCTCGGCCATTGGGGGAGGTGGCGGAAGTTCCTGATCAGCATTGTTGTTTCCTCGACGGCCAACAGAACCACGAGTACCAGTCGGCATCCTGAGGAGAAAACAGAAACCATGAGAATGGATTCACCAAAAAGGGTACAATGAAGGATGGCAAAGCCATATCAAAAGATCATGGTAGAAGTGAACATGTGGACAAAAATTATATCGATGCATTAAGTATGGCACTAGAACAAGCATACGAAACGTATACACTACCAACTTAGATACAACCATAACAATGGAATGCAAGCATGATATAAAACCAACAGATCACAAAACAACAGAGAGCAGGAATAGTGGCATCCTTAACAAAGTTGAAAAACAATGCTTCAGTCGTGCAAATATATCTTGGAAACTCTGAGCCTTGCAACCAAGTACGGAATACTAGGTAAAAAAACCCAAACCCGTATATCCTAAGAGTTTGAAATGATAGACGAGAAGTGAAAACTTTGCAAAGCAAACGAGGTAAGATAACTCAGCAATAGAACAACCTTGGATAAGGAGTAAAAAGAGTCCTATTCATAGTTTTGCAAATAGTTTTTAGCTTTCAAATAGTTTTGTCAAACTCTAGACTCAACATCGACCAGCTAGAAAGGTTTCCTATAGGCAGTCCTGCTTTGATACCAAAATCTGTCACGACCCGGGATCAGGGCTAGACAAATACCAGATCCTCATCTGATATAATCCTAACCTAAATTCCGAAACGCGCATGGAAATATCGGTAACATTACAGAACATACAAACCATACATTAATAAGGTAAACTCTTAAAAGAGTTACAAACCAGTCATACAAGCCAGGGGTCACAGACCCATCATTACATCAAACAACGGAAGCAAACAAGTTGTTCTAAACAACAAACTTAGCAAAGGGCCTAACAGGCCTTCAACAGAAGTAGCGACCCTTCCATACATCCTAGGCTGCTGCCCGGGAACCCCGACTACTCGTCGACTTCGATGTAGAAACCACCTTCAGTTGGAGTAGCATCATCTGTAGAAAATATCAACGAAGCAAGGCTGAGTACAGGGTGTACTCCGCAAGACTTATGGCTAGTGGAGTTATTTTTGCATAAAGCCATCTTTTGTTTTCAAAACAAGAGGGAGAAGAAAACTTGTCTAGTCAGATCGTTTTCAAAAGGGGATAAGAAGACTTCAACTCTAGCTCGTAAAATCATATTTGATATCCGCCAAGTATCTTCATCAACTGAACCTCTCTTCCCGGACTACCCCCTCAACAACCCCGAGGAAGTATTCCGTATCTCACTTTAGTTGGCAAGTTTTATCATTCGGTTATAGTTTTCTATGATCATAGAATCCGTTCCCAAGTAGTCCATAACCGTGGACACGGCTTTTCGAAAAGATTAATAACCCTGCAGGGGTGCACAACTTTACCCACATGTACCAACCGATTCTTAATGCAATATATTAGCCCTCTTCCTTGGAGAGCTGGTAGAGAGTGGTTGACCATGACCTTTACCTTGCTTTTGCCGATACCATGAATCACGCACTAGGGAGATGTCACCATAACGGGTCAAGTCCCAAAGCCGGTCCCTAATGATGTGTGCGGAGTTCAAGATTACGGATGTCGGGCATCTCTTGTTCTCGGCCATGCTTACCTACCTGTTATGAATGCACCTCCTTCACCTACATTCAAGAACGACCAATATGCGTATGTCGAAGGGAAAGCCCGAACTATGTGACTCATGGAATCTACTAGGCAAGTTAGTTGGTCGAGGGGATTTCCAGGCCCCCATGTGGTTGTACGCTCGTCTTGGTTCAAGAGGCGAGAACATCAGGTCCTAAGGGTGTAAAGTATGGGACTACAAAAACCACAACCCCCGTGGCCTCCCATACTAGCCTTAGCATGTTTATTATCCATCTCTGATCACATCACATATCCTACCATACTAGATTCATCCGCATCTCCGGTGCATCACATGAAAGATCAGCAACAGACCACTAAGAATGGCTAAGCTTAACTGAACTGTAGCACTAGCGATGCTCATAAGCCAACCCTAGTTATGCTAGGAGCGGTGGATCAGGTAATATAGTTCACAAAGGGAAACATGCATCAGATAGGATTTATCTGTCTACTGTTAAAAGACTGTTGAACCGAATGCATATGACGAGAATGAAATACTTTGTAATCATAGGATTCATATGTATGAGTGGGGCTTCGCTTGCCTTGTCCATTGTTGGACTGGTACTGCTCTTCGGTGGCGTTGACTTCAGCTTCGGGTTCGGTTCCTATTCGCAAGAACCAATCACCAAAAAAGAGAAAGCAACACTCAACACATGGCATGTACAATGCTCATACAATATGAATGATATGACAAGTTAAATAAGGTTGAATTGAACCCTAATACATGCTTGTTCACTTTAAAGGGGGTTCCGAAGGTCCAAACCCTAAAATAGGGGAATCATCGGAATCACCTATGGGGTTCAATTGGTTCTTTTAATTGAACTTTCCATCAAAGTTGATTAACAATGTATGATTATAGCTTAGTTGGATAGGTTTCATTTTTCTAAACATCTTGGTATATTATTTGTATTTTTCTTATTTAAAATGAATTAGTTATGAATTTCCCAATTTTTAATTCATTTTAAATCATTTTTGGAATATTTAAAATAATTTCCAACTTGGGCCCACATATTAGACTTTTATTATTTTCAGAAAACATTTACAGAAATGATTAAAATCCTGACAGGCAAGGCCCACAAGTCATACATTTCCATTTGATAAAATAATTACAGAAAACATTAAAAGAAATAAAAATAAAATATGACATCATCAATGGCGTGCTTGCAGATCCTTGATGGATCTATCGATCCAGAGCTCGCGGGGAGGCGTGGTTGGGGGCGTTAGGACGAGGGTGATGCGGGCTACCAGAAACTGGCGGCACCGCTTGCAGGAGGTCACCGGAGACGGAGGCACAACGACGAACAGCGGCGGCGGTGGCGGGCTCTCGCGGGGAAGACAACACAGAGGGAAAGGGGGCAAACGGAGGGGTGCGTTAGCACCGTGGGCTCACCACGAGCACGACATGGGTGGTGGCAAGGCGAGGTGAGCACGGACGAAGGAGTAATCGACGATGACGATGGCGGCGACCGACAGCGCTTCTTACTTGATTCAGGCCAGAGGAGGTCATCTCGGATCGCGTGCTTCGAGTAGGAGGACGAGGGCGGAGAGGCGCGTCCGGCGGTGGCCTCAACGTGGCGCGGGGTGGCCGGAGACGACGGAGACGAGGAGGATCTGACGAACTAGGGTTCGGCCATGGCGCAAGAGAGCTAGGGAGAGGGGGAAAATGGATGGGTAAGGTTTGTCGGCGGCGACGGTGGAGGTTATAGACGACCATGGGAGGGGGCACGAATCCTGGCGTGCACTAGAGATGACGGACGGCGACGGTGTCGAAAGCGAGCTGCTTGCTCGTCGTCGACAAAGATGACGCGGGACAGAAAGGCTGAAGCGGTACGGGGCTGGGGACGGGCTGCTGCTGGGACAGGATGGGCCGGCTACTGGGCTGGCTGCTGGCGCTGCTGGCGGCAGGGAGAGAGGAGAGGAGAGATGGGCTCAGCCCAGAGAGAGTTAGGTTCAGATTTTTTTCCCAGGAAATCCTTTTCTATTTCTATTTTTATCTTTGGAATTCAAACCTATTTTTTAATGATTTCAATTTACAGAAACGTTTGTATAATATCTGAAAACACTAAGGGCCCTCAACACAATTTGGGCTCCATTTGTTTTGAGGATTTTCAAAATATAGAAACCATTTGAATTGATTCAAAAAGAGAGACAGAAAGCTATTAGGGTTTAGGGTTTTGTTTGTTCTTCTTTGGTTGAATCAAAGTACAAGTGTTATGCATGCATGCAATGCTCAAACATATCTTATTAATATTACACAAAATGTGGTATGTTACAGCTCTACCCCACTTACAAGAATCTCGACCCGAGATTCCTAGGTTTTAGAAAAGAAGGCAGGGTACTCAGATCGAAGAAGATCTTCGCGTTCCCAGGTTGCTTCTGACTCAGAGTGATGAGACCATTGAACTTTGAGGAACTTGATGGTTTGACGACGAGTCTTGCTCTCGGTTTCATCAAGAATACGAACAAGGTATTCTCGGTAGGTTAAATCATCTTGGAGATCCAAAGTTTCATGGTCCACACCACGAATGGGATCTTTGAAGCAACGCTTGAGTTGATACACATGAAAAACATCATGAACCTCTGGAAAAGTTGAAGGTAGATCCAATTTGTAGGTGAGCTCACCCCTCTTGGAGAGAATGCGAAAGGGACCAACATAGCTAAGAGCCAATTTTCCCTTGATACCGAATCGGTGGACACCCTTCAGAGGAGTGACCCGGAGATAGACTTGATCACCAACTTCATAATGAACATCAAGATGATGACGATTATAGTTGGTCTTCTGACGGGATTGAGCAGCCTTCGGACGCTCTCGAATTATGTGAACTTGATCTTCTGCTTCTTGGATCATGTCCAGACCAAAAAATTGTCTTTCGCCGGTTTCTGTCCAGTTCAGCGGTGTTCGACATGTTCTCCCATACAGGAATTGGAAAGGTGCCATGCCCAAACTGGATGGAAAACTGTTGTTATAGGAGAACTCCGCAAAAGGAAGACATTTCTCCCAGTTCTTTTCCAAAGGATATGAAACACGCTCTGAGCATGTCTTCAAGAATTTGATTCACTCTTTCAGTTTGACCACCGGTTTTAGGATGATAGGCTGTACTGAAGGAAACTTGAGTTCCCATTGATTGTTGGATACTAGCCCAGAACTTGGAAGTGAACAAGCTTCCACGATCAAATATGATCTTCTTGGGTACACCATGAAGAACGACGATCCGGGATATGTATAGCTCTGCCAACTGGCTTGTGGTAATACTTTCCCGAACAACAAGGAAGTGAGCAACTTTGCATAGCCGATCAACAACTACCCATATGGCATCATGTCAAGATTGTGTCTTTGGGAGTCCAGTAATGAAATCCATACCAATTTCATCCCATTTCCACTCAGGGATCTTCAACGGCTGCAGAAGTCCAGCAGGCCTTTGGTGTTCAGCCTTCACACGACGGCAAACGTCGCACTCTGCAACAAAGCGAGCTATTTCTGGTTTCATTCCACTCCACCAGAATCTTTGTCGGAGATCTCGGTACATCTTGGTACCACCAGTATGGATAGACAGAGGGGATTCATGAGCTTCTAGTAGAATTAGATCTTTGATTTTCCGACTGTTTGGAACCACTAGCCGGTTACTGAAGTATAGAATACCTTGATCATTGACGGAGAAACATTTAGCTTCACCGCTTGCAACACGTTCCTTGATCTTGGTAACTTCATCATCTTTCTTTTGACCTTCCTTGATTTGGTCATCGAGAGAAGATTTTATTTCAATTTTAGCAATGAATCCACAAGGAACTACTTCAAGGTTAAGACGCTTGATTTCCTCGTAGAGAACAGGTTGGGCTTATGAAATCATCAGATTGTTGCAAGAAGACTTCCGACTTAGTGCATCAGCAACGACGTTGGTCTTGCCGGGTTGATAGTTGAGACCCAAATCATAATTTTTGATGAGTTCCAACCATCGTCTTTGCCTGAGATTCAGATCTGGCTGGGTAAAAAGATACTTCAGACTTTGATGATCCGAATAAAGTTTGCAATGGTTACCGATGAGGTAATGTCGCCATTGCTTAAGAGCATGAACAACAGCAACGAGCTCGAGATCATGGGTTGGATAATTGTTCTCATGTGACTTTAACTACCGAGAAGCATAGGCCACTACATGACCCTCTTGCATCAACACACAGCCAAGCCCTTGGAGGGAAGCATCACAATAGATGACGAAGTCCTTGCTTGTATCTGGAAGGACAAGCACAGGAGCAGTGGTTAGCTTAGTTTTCAAAGCTTGGAAGCTATTCTTCGTGAACTTGGTGTGAAGCTCCTTGAGAAACCTTGCTTATGGTGTGATAATCTGGGTGTCACATTTTTGTCTGCCAATCTTGTTTTTTATGCCCGTACTAAGCACATTAAGATTGATTGTCATTTTGTTCGGGAGCGTGTAGCCAACGAGAGTTTTGATATCAAGTTTATCTCCACCAAAGATCAGATAGCTAATGGCTTTACTAAAGTACTTGATGTAAAACAACTAGATGAATTTAAGCGTACATGGTTTAGATTAAATGAGGATGTTAAAGTATGTAACATGTACATATACGTGTACAGAGTAGTACCCCGACCATACACGTACAAACCTTGTACACATATAGGGGGTTTTCCTTATCTATATAACACGCAACCGATGGCCCGAGAGGACAGGCATTGTTTTACAAACATTGACATGAGCACCTTCTCTTGCTAGAATGATTTCCGGATCAAAACGATGCTATCTACATTCCCTGGCTACTCTTAGTTAGCATGCTCTTATCTAATTTGGTACTAGTTTAGAAATGCATCAGATTAATCTGATTCCCAAAAGAGCCTGCTACTGAACATCTTTAGGTCTTAATTTGCTAGATTTGTTATTGGTTAAAATTGTCAGACAGCATTGACTATCTTCTAAAAATATTGTTTTTTTTGTTTTCTTTTATTTTTGTTCCAATTTTGCGGGGATAAAGTGAAGAAAAAGAAAAAAAAAGGTTACTAGAAGACTAGTTTTAGGATTTTCTTTTATTTCCTTGCAATTTTCTTTTTATTGGATACTTGTAAATACATTGTAATATTATTACTGTAATAAAAATTATTATTCCATTTCATTTATTGTATTGATTTATTTTCCTTTTAGGGTCTTTTCTATAAATTTGAAATATAACTTTTTATTTTATTTTTCAAATTCACTATACACGGCGCACCTATACTATGCAATTGGTGACGCACCATCCCAGGTGCGCCACACATAAGGTTACATATACATGGCACATTCCATTGTGCGCCACGAGTAAAAGATATTCGTGACGAGATGGGTCGAGGTGCACAGGAATGCGCCACGAATAGTAAAAACGGTTCATCTTGAATAGGCTATTTCATTCCTAGTAGTGACAATTAGAAGAAAAATTAAGATATATGTCAGAAAGAAGAATGGTCCAAGAATACTATAGGATTTATTAGAGGATATACACACGAATGTTACAAACAAATGAAGATATGCTTGAGCATTTATGGTCGATGAAATCACGTTCGCCTTCATCTATCCGCGAAACCGACCCTCGTGCATTGCGCTCCAATTTGGAGAAATGGAAATAGAAGCTCTCGAACCTACCTATTCCGAAGTAAGTTTAGGATCAATAACCAAGCTAGCTGTCTATTGAAAAGAGGTCCTAATTAAGATAACACAACTTATTTAAAAATAATTATACTAGTACTTGCATATTTTTAGCCTCCTACTCATCCACCAACAATTTTACACATATATCAAATGCCCTAATGTAATATCTTACCTACCACCTGTTAAGGTCCAATCATTCAACCACTTTTTAAGCATCCGTGAGGGTGGAAATGTTGTCTCCGTGTATATATATGTATGCCCTAATATAAAGAAATATCTCGCCCTACCCATTTCTTGCAGCCAATACAATAACCCTCCCCAAGGTCAATGTATATATCACCACACACACCCGATAGTGCATCCCCAAAGTTGTTCAATCAAACTTAAGAGATCATTTTCATGTTATGTAAAGCATGTGTGAATGAGAGGCTACCGAAAATAAGCTGGGGGTGTCAGCATTTCTGCCCTAACAATAAAGTTTTTTGGGACTAAGACAGGTTGTTATGATAGCTAGCGTGGAGTCACCGGTGACACCATTGTGGTGCAGGGCGCAAATCAAAATAAAAAAAAATCATCGTAAGAAAGAGCTAGACCTCACACCTGGAGGGACTTTGCATGGTTCTGCTTACCCTCCCATGGTCGCTCAGGTAGCATTCTAGTCAAAATCAACACTGAAACACTTGAAGTTAACAAGGTTTACTCGGGTGATTTTTGTGTAAAAATTCATTTGAGATGTCGTCATGATGGTTTCTAATGGATTTTGGTTCCTGTCTATGGAGCGGCACAAGAAAATTTGAAACATGAGTTTCTTGCTGAATTGGTACGAGCTTGTGAGAACAAATCTCTACCTTTTCTTGTTTGGGGCAACTTTAATATGTTACGTAGAAGGAAAGATAAAAACAATGACAATTTCAATACTCGATGGCGTTTTTATGTTTAATACGATCATTGAGAGTCTAAACCTACGAGAGATTCCTCTCTCCGTTAGACAGTTTACTTGGACAAACCGCATGGATACATCCACATATAAAAAACTTGACCGTATTCTTTATACTATTGAGTGGGAACAGAAGTTTTCTCTAGTGACGGTGAGAACTCTTACACGGACAGGTTCGGACCATACACCACTTCTGATTGTCTCAGGGGTTTTGGCCCATTTGGGAAATATTCTGAGATTCACCTTTGAACTCGCATGGTTGTGCCAGGATGGTTTCTATGATTTAGTGGCTACTGAATGGGCATCCGTGACACATGTTGACACACCTATTGAACGTTGGCAACAAAAAACTAGACATTTACGTATATTCCTACACGGGTGGGCAAAAAACCAAAGTGGAAAGTATAAAAAAGAAAAGAAGAGACTTTTATCCATTATTGATGAACTGGATATAAAGGCTGAAACGTCACCTCTTTCTGAAGATGAAAGGAAGGATTTGAGAAATGCAAATGAACAAGTCAATAAACTAAGGTGTGATGAAGAGTCAAAGTGGGCACATCGTGCCAAGGTTAAACATGTGCAGGAAGGAGGTAACAATACTAAATACTTTCATCTTATAGCCAATGGCAAACATAGAAAGAAGAATTTTTTTTGACTGGAACAAGAGGAAGGGACAATTGTAGGAAAAGAGAATTTGAAAATTTACATCTTTAAATAGTATAATCATCTGTTCGGAGAGCCGACTTCCAATGGTTTTAGTCTTATGGAGGACATGACTCATGATATCCCACAGGTCTCACCTGAAGAAAATGAGATTTTAACCAATATGTTTTGTGAGAAAGTAGTTTATGAAGCTACCTCAATGGAACATAACAAGGCGCCTGGACCGGATGGGTTCCCTATGGAATTCTATAAAACCTTCTAGGCCATGATTAAACAGGATTTGATGGCTCTATTTGCATAGTTGCATGAAGAAAACCTACCCCTGTTTAAGCTAAATTTTGGTGTGGTCACTTTGCTGCCCAAAAAACAAAACACTGTATAAATACAATAATATAGACCCATTTGTTTACTTAATGTAAGTTTTAAACTTTTCACTAAGGTTGCGACAAACCGTATAATTGTTATTGCTCACAAAATTATCAGACCCCACAAATAGCTTTTATGCCTAGACGACATATTCTTGAAGGGGTGGTAGTCCTACATGAGACCATTCATGAGATTCACAGGAATAAAATTGATGGGGTATTATTCAAAATTGATTTTGAAAAACCTTATGATAACGTAAAGAGGCCTTTCCTACAACAAGTCCTTCATATGAAAGGCTTTGATCCTCTATGGCGCAAATGGATTGATAATTTCGTGCGAGATGGAAGTGTAGCCATTATAGTTAATAATGAAATTGGCCATTATTTCCAGATTAGAAAAGGTCTTCGACAAGGAGATCCCCTGTCACCTATGTGATTTAATGTTTTAGCTGATATGCTCGCTATCCTAATTGCTAGAGCAAAAGAGAATGATCAGGTAGTTGGACTAATACCCCATCTGGTCGAGGGGGAGTGTCCATTTTGCAATATGCTGATGATACAATCTTGTTCATGGAACATGATCTTCAGAAAGCGGTCAAAATGAAACTCATTCTTGTATCTTTAAACAATTATCGGGTCTCAAAATTAATTTCCATAAGAGTGGGATTTTTTGATTTGGCAAAACTACAACAAACTTAGAGGGATATTTTTGGCTGCAAATCGGGTCTCTACCGTTTAGATACCTTGGGGTACCTATACATCACAGGAGGCTTCGTAATTCTGAATGGAACCCGGTAGAGAACAAGTTTGAGGGTAAGTTAGGATGTTGACAAGGGAAGTTATTATCTTACGGGGATAGACTTGTCTTAATTAATTATGTTCTATCAAGTATGCCTATGTTCATGCTATCTTTTCTTGAAATACCGAAGGGTGCAAGGAAAAGAATGGATTTCTATCGTTCACGATTCTTTTGGCAAAGTGATGAACATAAGAAGAAATATAGACTAACTTGGTGGACTATTATTTGCGACCCAAATACCAGGAGGGTTTGGGTATTGAAGTGGTAGAACTTAAAAAACAAATATCTACTAAGTAAATGGTTGCATAAGTTATTGACAGAAGAAGGGGTTTGGCAACAGTTGCTACACAACAAATATCTGCCCAATAAAACTCTAGCACAAGTCGAAGCCAAACCGACTGATTCAGCTTTTTTGGAAAGGACTAATGGGAGTGAAAAATGAGTTATTTGCCGCGATGCTTTCAAAATCGGCAATGAGAGAGATATCAGGTTCTGGGAGGATACTTGGCTAGGAGAGGTGTCCCTTGCCCAACAATATCCATCTCTATATAACATAGTACATAGAAAGCATGTTCTCATTCATGATGTCTTGTCTCACAATCCTTTAAATAACGGTTTTAGGCGAAGTTTAAATGGTAATAAATAGGATGCATGCTTGCACCTATGTGAGAGGTTGATGGAAATAACTTTGACAAATAAGAGGGACAGGTTTTTATGGAAATTATCTGAGAATAGGAGTTTCTCAGTTAAATCTATGTATGAAGATCTCATGAATGAACATCAACGCTTCCCTACAAGATACTTGTGGAAGATAAAAATACCAATGAAAATTAAAATCTTCATGTGGTTTCTTAATAATAAAGTTCTATTAACCAAAGACAACTTAGCTAGGAGAAACTGGAATGGGTGTAAAAATGTTGTTTTTGTGATGAAAATGAAACAATTGAAAATTTATTCCACTCATGTCCTTTCGCAAAAATTACATGGCGTGTGGTTTTTTGCACTTACAATCTCCCTCCTCCAACCAATATCACTTATATGTTTGGGAATTGGTTAAATGGAGTAGACAAAGTGAATAAGGGCAGAATTCGGATTGGCATTTTGGCCATTTGTTGGTCCATTTGGAAATGTCAAAATAACTTCATTTTTAACAAGGCCGGAGTTCCTTCCCTTTTGCAGGTTATTCATATGGCGACACATTGGATTCAGCTCTAGGATTTCCTGCTCCCCGAGCATCAGCGACAACCCATGATTTCTGGGTGCACCCGTCTTATTGCGGTTATTTTGGATTACTTCAGCTAGACTTCGTGGCGTCATTCTAGTAGATATACTGATGTCTAGCTGTTGCCATCGTTCTCTTGTGAGACCGTTTGCTTTGTTCAGATGCTTAGTTTATGTATCAACCGTATCTGATCCGTGAACTGTAATACTTTGCTGATACTTTTTTATCTTAATAAAGGTTGTGTGCATCCTAGGATCCAGAGGCCGGGGCTCTTCCTATTTTGAAAAAAAAAGAAAAAAAGTTTTGCAAGAAAAACACAGGGAAAGTCGAATATCCGAGACACAACTCTCTTCCTCCACCTAGTCCTCTCACTCCTAATATATTTCCTAGTGGTTAAATTAAGTGCTTATGCTTTCGAGGTATGTCTTGATATTCTTTTTTTCAGCTGCATGAATTTAGCTTAAAATAAACCTTATAATAGTGACTTGGTTATATGTATTGTTGATGCAAAAGCCAAGTATAATGAAATATTCTGTTTTCTATAAAGGAAGTCCTCTTGGTACATCTTACGTCAGTTCCACTATCATCTACCTTGCAGTGTCTCATCATTGACTAGCAAGATTAAAGATGCCATTGTCGACTAGATCAATAACAGTAATGAAAAACAAGACACTGCTGGCCATGAGAAGGAAAAATGAGAACCCGAGAATCCGTGAAAATACACACAAAATGTGCGAATCTAGTAGAGATTACACACCCACATCCAAAGTGAACCGTAATGCGGCTTTGGACAAGCATCGAGGAACAAACTCCAATGTCCTCCTCACATCCTGGGAAATCTGGAAGGAAAGGAATAGAAGGACAGTTCAAAAGGAAGAACTGTCAGCGGAGGGCTTAGTTCTGCGAATAACAGATGAAGTAGTAGACTGGAACATGCCAGGGGCACAAATCTCTTTTGATCCTGGCTGATTTAGTCTTGTTTTTCCTTGTTCCTTTTCCCCTTTTTTCTCTCTTGGACGACTTGGGTACTTGTCCATATTTTTTCTCACCTTGCGGTTTTGTAACTCATCTCCTATCTATTTTTTTTGAAAGATCCAGCAATTGCTGGCTTCCGATTTTGATAGAAGGTAGAATATTTACATGTTGGTATTACACCAAAGGGGTAAGCAAAAAGAAAGAGTAAGAGGACCGAAAAACAAAGACTAGGACTATAGAGGCACAAAAATCATGGTGGCTCCCAAATCAGCCTTTTGAGCCTCTTTGCTCCGGCAAAGACCCAGCTTTGGGCCTCATCGCGAACGAGCTTGACTAGGCGGCGCAGCGATGAATACTTGTCCTTGAAGACGCGGTTGTTTTGCTCCTTCCAAAGCTCCCATGACACCAATATGATCAAGGAGCGGATACCTTCTTTGTGCTCGCAATCGGTAGCTGTGATCATTGCCTCCCATGCATCCAGGAGCGATGAGTGCATGCTCCACGAGCGTGGAGCCAGACCGGAGCAGTGAGGCCACGCCGCAATGGCGGCCCAAAGGATGCGAGCGAAAGGGCAGTCGAGGAACAGGTGCTTGGCGGTCTCCAGGTGGCGGACGCACAAAGGGCAAAAATAGCAGTTGGGCCATTCCCTCGTCATGAGGCGGTCGGCACACCAAAGCCGATTCTGCAGGAGTAGCCATGCAAACATCTTGCACTTCGCCGGCGCCCAGGTATCCCAAACTAGGCTTGGCATGACGCTACGTTGCCGCCCTTCCATCTGGATGCTAAGCCGATTTTGCGGAGTACTCGCCGTCGGCTGTGAGCAGCCAACGGATGGAGTCTTGTTGGTTTGCAGTGAGAGTCGCCTCAATGTTGTGAAGCAAGCGCCAAAGCAGGATGAACTCATCTAGAATGAGCTGCATAGGTGCGCGCCGGAGGTCCAGGACCCAGCGGTTGCTGAGGAGCGCGTCGGCGACTGAGTGGTGCTTGCGAGCCGAGTGCTTGTAGAGTAAGGGGAAGCGAGTTTTAAGGGTAGAAGAGCCTAACCACGTTGACCACCAAAAGGATGCTGTCCGGCCATCGCCAATCGTGACTCTAGTGGCCGCGGCGAAAAGATCATGGTCGAGAGTGTCACACGGGGTGCCGAGACTAGACCATGGTCGGTCAGGAAAATGCCACTTAAGCCACAGCCATCGCAACCGCAAGGCACGCGCGAAAGCCCCAAGGTGTAGAATGCCAAGGCCGCCAAAATCCATGGGAGAGCAGACAATCTGCCAGGAGACTTTGCATTTCCCCCCAGCCATACCATCTTCCTCAACATCCCAAATGAAGCGCCGCCTCACTTTGTCGAAAGCTGAGATGAATTTTTGCGGCAATTTCAAAGTGGTGAGAGCGTAGATGGACAAGGAGTCTAGGACTGATCTGGTGAGCGCATGCCGTCCACCGGCATTCAAGAGCTTCCCTTTCCAAGTTGCTAACTTGGCGCTAGCCCGATCCAACGCATATTGTAAATGCGCTAGTTTAAGCCTTCCCATAGTCAATGGTAGGCCGAGGTAGGTTATCGGGAACCCGACCCGGTGGCCATCAAAGCCACGCAAAACACTATCCAGGTCAATCCCTTGGCACCTGATAGGAGCCACCGAGCATTTGGAGAGGTTGATTCGTAGCCCGAATGCATCGCCGAACCTAGTCACGATGTCTAGAATAGTAGACAGCTCCCCGCGCTCCGGGTTGGCGAAGATTATGGCGTCATCAACGTATAAGCTGATACGTGAGGACGCTTCCCTAGCCGGCAGAGGAGGAAGGAGGCCGGAGGCAGATGCCTGATGCAGAAGGCCGTGAAGAGGGTCGATAGCTAGGTCGAAAAGCAGGGGGGATAGCGGGTCTCCTTGCCGCAGTCCCCTATGATGACGTAGAGGGAGGCCAGCGACGCCGTTGAGAAGTACCGATGAAGAGGATGTGGTGAAGAGGAGCGAAAGCCAGTCGCGCCAACGAGGGGGGAACCCCAAACGCTGCAAGAGCTCAAGCAGATACTCCCAGGAAATCGAATCAAAGGCTTGGGCGAAGTCCTGCTAACATTCAAAAAGAGTGAACAAGAGAAAACCATGATCTTGGTCAGTATAGCCCATAGGTAAAACCAACTTAACAATGACGGAGAAGCGAGCTGATTATGGGGAAAACGTCTTTTTTTGTTGATCGGAAATAGAAGAAATGCGTAGGGTTGGAAAGAAGAAGTGGGTCAATAAGGAGCCGTTTGCTTTAGCGGAGGATACGCGCACAAATTGGATGAACTATGTGATTAAAACGGTGCACCAAGTTATCAAATGAATTGCACATTCAGCTTGTCAATCGAGAGAACTGACCGTCGTGCATTTGCATCCTAATTAAATGCTATAGCCTTTGTTAGTACGAAAACCTAAATCCCACATATTTTTATCTTGATCCTTTTTTTCGGAAATGGGCACTTTTATTATTTAGAGCAATGTTTATACCGGCCTCTGCATAACTAGAATGCACACAGCCGCTCAAACCACATAACTAAAAAAAAAACATAATAGTACTATTACAAAATCTCTATAAAAGTAAACAGCCTCGGACTATGGCAGATGGAGTATGTCAAATGCCCCACCTACCATCTATTAGGACCTGACCTGAGAATCACTTCCAGAGCTAGTGAGAGGGAAAATGTGTTGTCTCAGGTATACATATGCCCTACAAAACAATCTTTCCTACCCATGTGATTCTACCAATACCAAGAGGATTGAAGCACTTCCCAGAGCTTAGCATATACTCCCTCCGTTTCAGGGCTTAAGGCGTCCTCGTTTTGCGTGTTTTTTCTTTGACCAAGAATTACTCTCAATACGTAAAGAGTTTTGGTATAAAACTAGTATCACTGGAAAGTATTTTTCAATACAAATCCAACGGTAGTAATTATGTATAATATAATCAAGATTTTGTTGCTCAATTCTTTTGGTCAAACTTTGCTTTGGAAAGCGTGTGCGCCTTAAGCCTTGAAACGGAGGTAGTATGATCAGTATATATACCACCACACTTCCTCGACAATGCAAGCTCACAACCACTAGTAGAAAATAGGCCTTTCGTCTAGGCCATTAGTCCCGGCTATGGATGGGGCCGGGACTAATGGTCCTGGCCGGACGGCCCGAGCCACCTAGAACTAGATATCCCGGCCCGTTAGACCCCATTAGTCCCGGTCTGAGGCTCAAACCGTGATTAAAGGGCCCTGGCCCTGCCGCTCGCTGGGGGCACCCCCTTTAGTCCCGGTTTGTATCTTGAACCGGGACTAGTGTTCTGGCCCTATATATACGCACAACCCTCTCCCCCTCTCAACTGTTTTTTTTCCTAGTGGGAGAGTGTTGTTGTGCTATTTTTTTTCTTGTTCATACATATGCACTAGAGGTGTTCGGTGAAATGTCCATTAGAGCGATGCAAGTTTAGGTCACACAAGACAGACATAATATGAGGTGCCCGAGCCACACTTAATTTTTCTCATCTTTGTTTCCAAGTGTAATAAAAGGTTAGCAACTATTTTCTCGTTAAGACCGTCATGCGGTACTAATTTTAGCATAGTGATTGCGTTTGACATATATTTGTATGATACAGATGAGCCATCCATGGATGTACGGTGACCGACGCTCTGCCGCTTTCAGAGAAGGCGTGCGTTCTTTTCGAGTTATGGCCGAGGAGAACAAGCGACGGGATGGTTTTATGTGTTGTCCATGTGTTGACTGTAGGAATGAGAAGGCTCACACTTCTGTAAGAGTCATTCAGAGCCACCTGCTTCGGTCTAGTTTTATGTCCGGCTATAATGTTTGGACCAAAGACGGAGAAAGAGGGGTTGTGATGGAAGACGGCGATGAAGAAGAGAACGATGATGACAACTACCGATCTATGTTCCCTGAATACGCTAATACCGCAATGGAAGACAATAAAGAAGAAGGAGGTGAAGAACGGGAACCAGACCGGCTCGCTGATGATCTTGGTCGGGTCATTTCTGATGCAAAGCAAGACTGTGACACAAAAAAGGAGAGGTTTCAGTTTAAGCAAATGTTACAGGACCACAACAAATTGTTGTACCCAAATTGTGACGATGGCCAGAAGAAGCTGGGTAGCACACTTGAATTGCTGAAGTGGAAGGCAGAAACCGGTGTGACTGACTCGGGATTTGAAAAGTTGCTGGTACTCATGAAGAGGTTGCTTCCAAGAAATAACGAATTGCCCGCTAGTACATACGAAGCAAAGAAGCTCGTCTGCCCTCTAGGATTAGATATGCAGAAGATACATGCGTGCCCTAATGACTGCATCCTCTACCGCGGTATGCACTGCATTGCGGTATAAGATCAGAAAAGATGACCCTGGTGATGTTGACGGCGAGCCACCCAGGAAGAGGGTTCCGGCCAAGGTTATGTGGTATGCTCCTATAATACCACGATTGAAACGATTGTTCAGAAACAAAGAGCATGCCAAGTTGTTGCGATGGCACATGGAAGAACGTAAGAAAGACAGGATGTTGAGGCACCCCGCTGATGGTCGACAGTGGATAAAAATCGAGAGAGACTTCCCGGACTTTGATGGTGAAGCAAGAAACTTATGGTTTGGTCTAATTACAGATGGCATGAATCCTTTTGGGGAGCAGAGCTGCAGTCACAGCACCTGGACCGTCACTCTATGTATCTACAACCTTCCTCCTTGGTTGTGCATGAAGCGGAAGTTCATTATGATGTCAGTGCTCATCCAAGGCCCGAAGCAACCCGGCAATGACATTGATGTGTACCTCAGGCCATTAGTTGATAAACTTTTACAGTTGTGGGCCGAACGAGGTTTACGTGTGTGGGATGAGCACAGACAGGAGCCATTCGACCTACGAGCGTTGATGTTCGTAACCATCAATGATTGGCCTGCTCTTAGTAACATCTCAGGACAGACGAACGAGGGATATAATGCATGCACACACTGTTTAGATGAGACTAAAAGTATATATCTGGATAAATCTAGGAAGAATGTGTGCCCATACAATCGTCGTTTTCTTCCTCCCAGACACCCCTCAAGGAAAAAAGGCAAGCATTTCGATGGCGAGGCAGATCACCGGAAGTAGCCTGCCCTCCCTACTGGTGCTGATGTATTTGGTATGGTCAAGGATTTAAATGTAATATTTGGAAAGGGTCCCGGAGGACAACCTGTTCCGAAAGACACCGACGGACGCGCACCCATGTGGAACAAGAAATCTATATTTTGGGAGCTACCCTATTGGGAAGTCCATGAGGTCCGCTCTGCAATCAACGTGATGCACCTGACGAAGAATCTTTGCATGAATATTCTAGGCTTCTTGGGGTTGTATGGGAAGTCAAAACATACACCGGAAGCATGGGAGGACCAACAACATCATAAAGGACGAGACGGCAAGCATCCAGGGCAGTTTCAAGGGCCTGCCAGCTACGCTCTTACCAAGGAAGAGAAGGAAATCTTTTTTGAAGTCCTTTTCAGTATCAAGGTCCCGTTTGGCTTCTCATCTAACATAAAGGTAATAGTAAATATGAAAGAGAAAAAAAAATCAAAAACCTAAAGTCCCATGACTGCCATGTGCTTATGACACAATTGCTTCTGGTTGCATTGAGAGGGATTCTACCGGAAAATGTTCGGCTGGCCATTGTGAAGGTATGTGCATTGCTCAATGCAATTTCTCAAAAGGTTATCGATCGAGAAAGTCTATCAGGGTTACAGATTGATGTGGTCCAATGTATGGTCAGCTTCGAGTTGTTGTACCCTCCATCTTTCTTCAATATTATGACACACCTCCTAGTTCACCTAGTCGAAGAGATTAGAATTCTCGGTCCTCTGTTTCTACACAATATGTTCCCCTTCGAAAGGTTCATGGGAGTCTTAAAGAAATATGTTCATAACCGTGCTAGGCCAGAAGGAAGCATCTCCAAGGGATATGGTACAGAGGAGGTCATTTAGTTTTGTGTTGACTTTCTTCCTGACCTTAAGCCGATTGGTGTTCCTGAATCTCGGTATGAGGGGAGGCTGACTGGAAAAGGCACACTAGGAAGGAAAACAATGGTATGTATGGACAGAGATTCTTTCAATAAAGCACACTACACAGTTCTACACAATTCCACCTTGGTGGCTCCGTATATCGAGAAACACAAGATTATTGTACGCTCGGAAAACCCGGGGATGCCTGACTCCTCGATTAAAGTGGAACACGAGGACACTTTCGGCAGTTGGTTGAAGAAGCATCTCATGAATAACAACACTGTTGAAGATCAGCTATACTTGTTGGCACGGTTACCATCTTCGACTATATGTACTTTCCAAGGGTACGAGATAAATGGTAATACATTTTACACGATCGCCCAAGATAAAAAGAGCACCAACCAAAACAGTGGTGTCCGCTTTGATGCAACAGATGACAATGGGCAGAAAGACACATAGTATGGGTACATAGAGGAGATATGGGAACTTGAGTATGGACCTACTTTTAAGGTCCCTTTGTTTCGATGCAAATGGGTCAAGGTGACAGGAGGAGGTGTACATGTAGACAAAAAGTATGGCATGACAATAGTGGATCTCAACAATCTTGCGTACATGGACGAACCATTCGTCCTAGCCAACGATGTGGCTCGGGTTTTCTATGTGAAGAACATGTCTACGAAACCGAGAAAAAGAAATCAGCAAAAGAATACATCGTCCGATGAGCCAAAGCGCCACATAGTTCTTTGAGGGAAAAGAAACATCGTGGGATTGGACGACAAGACAGATATGTGAGAAGATTATAATAAGTTTCATGAAATACCGCCCTTCAAAGTGAAAACTGACCCAAGCCTCCTATTGAATGATGAAGATTCTCCATGGCTATGGCGCAGAAAAAAACAACAACACTAGATAGGGATGTTGGTGTAATATATTAAACCTTTTATGTAATCATATTGTTAAATGATGAAGATTCTCCATGGACATGATGGCCGCACTATAAATAGAGGTAAAGGGCAGGGCAGGCAGGGCCATGCAGCACCAATAATAGGGGTTGAACCTTTAGTCCCGGTTGGAGAAACCAACCGAGACTGAAGGGATTGCGGCAGGCTGGGCCAGGTAGCACTAATAATAGGGTTTGAACCTTTACTCCCGGTTGGATGAACCTTTAGTCCCGGTTGGAGACAGCAACCGGGACAAAACACGAGTGAGCGCTAATAATAGGGGTGAGTGTCGACATTATGTCGTGAGTGTCGACACTATGCCGAGCTGCTTGTACTATAAATAGGCCAGTCCTCCAGTCAGTTTGAGGCATCTCCAAGATCGATGGTTTTCGAGAGCAGGGACACCACTACGGCCAGTTTCAGGGAGATGCCGCCGGAGCCCAGTCCTCCGGTATCTCCAAGAAACTGGTCATAGAGGCACTCCCTAATATGTGAAATTAGGTTAGCTCCCAGGCATATTGATCTAGTTAGAGAAGTTTCAAGCTGCAAGATGGTCTTCGAGAGCAGGGACACCACTACGGCCAGTTGCAGGGAGATGCCGCCAGAGCCCAGTCCTCCGGCATCTCCAAGAAACTGGTCATAGAGGAACTCCCTAATATGTGAAATTAGGTTAGCTCCCAGGCATATTGATCTGGTTAGAGAAGTTACAAGATGCAAGATGTTCTTCGAGAGCAGGGACACCACTATGGCCAGTTTCAGGGAGATGCCACCGGAGCCCAATCCTCCGGCATCTCCAAGAAACTGGTCATAGTGGCACTCCCTAATATGTGACCACACGTGTTTGGAGATAAGATCTTCATGGTAAGTACGAATCGGAACTAAAGGTCCCTCTTTAGTCCCGGTCCAACCATAAAACAAGACTAACACTCAAGACATTTATTAATATTTAAAAACCGAGACTACGAAATCGGGACTAAAGGCCCCCTTTAGTCCCGGTCCACCCACAAACCAGGACTAACACTCAACACATTTATTAATATTAAAAACCGGGACAAACCGGGACTAGCTAACACTCAGAACTAAAGCCGCCCCCTTTAGTCATAATCATGCCTAGTCCTATAGTACACAGCTTTAGGGTCTTCTTCGTCATCGTCATCATCATTGTCATTGTCAACTGCCACTCCGGGGATCCTGAGCCCAACCATGGCATATACCGGGGGCACGTGCGCACAGCGCCTCCGTCCCTCGAGGGTCAGAATGGCCCAGTACACGCTGTCCATTTCTATGAGAGAGAAAGGTGTGGATGTGTGCATAACCATGGCGCGGTCGGCCTATATATAAATAGAAAGGGCGGGAAAACATGACGGGATGCAGTGGGAAATGGCGGGAAATATCTTTAGTCCCTGTCAGTGGCTACAACCGGGACTAAAAGCTCGGTTCAGAAGAAAGGACGGAAAAACTTGGCGGGAAGCTGTGAGAAATGACGGAAAAAATCTTTAGACCCTATTAGTGGATACAACCGGTACTAAAGCTTATTCAGAAAATGGATTTGGAGTAATTATTCAAATTCAAGAACTTTTCATGTTAAAAGTTTAGTAAGATTCAAAAATATGCAAAAAATAATAGTTAATGCATTTTTAAATTAATAATGGCAAAATGGTTAATAATTTGACTATCTAAAATAATTATTTGATAAAACATAAAATCTATTTGGATTAATTATTCAAATTCAAGAACTTTTCATGTTGAAAGTTTTGTCAAATTCACAAGTATGCAAAAAATAATAGTTAATGCATTTTTAAATTGATAATGGCAAAATGGTTAATAATTTGACTATTTAAAATAATTATTTGATAAAACAGAAAATGGATTTGGATTAATTATTCAAATTCTAGAACTTTTCATGTTGAAAGTTTTGTCAAATTCACAAGTATGCAAAAAAGTATAATTTAAATGTTTTAAATGATATTTTTGAAAATTTGAAAAAAAGCACACCCGCGCCGGGATTTTTGGCCCAGCGCGCGCAAATTTGGGCCTTTAGTCCTGGCCCAGTTTACTAGCCGGGACTAAAGGTCTGGCCTAGCGCGCGATGAAACGCCCCCCCCCTCTAGTCCCGGTGCGTGGCACCAGCCGGGACTAGAGACCCCCCTTTAGTCCCGGTTGGTGCCACGCACCGGGACTAGAGGGGGGGGGGGTATAAATGGGGGCTACTCCCCCGGTGCGTTCCACGCACCAAGAGAAGTTGGAGGCCAGAAGAACAGAGCTTGCCGCCAGGCTGCCGGATTTTCGATCGATGCCGCCATCGCGTCTCCGCCCGCTCCGTGCCTCCACCCTCCACGCCGGCCGCCCGCGCTGGCCGTGCCACCGCCGCGCGCACCTCTCTCTCGCCCCCGTGCCGGCGATGCCCCGCGGGCACCCCACCTCCGCCACCGGCCACCGCCGCCGGCTGTGCCACCGCCTGCCGCCGGCCCCCTCTCGGCCTCCTCATCAATATAGGTAATTAGTTTTTTATATTATAGGATAATGCATGATTAATTAGTACTTAATGTATACGGTTAGGGATTAGTATTAGTACTTAGGATTAGCATTAGTACTTAGGATTTTTTCTTTAGTATTATAGTTTAGGATTTTTAATTTAATGTATATTTTAGGATTTGTTTAGGTTAATTTTGTTTATAGGATTTGTTAGTGCTTAATTAGGATTTGTTTAGGTTAATTTTGTTGGTAGGATTATTATTTTGTTTAGGATTTGTTAGTGCTTAATTAGGATTTGTTTAGGTTAATTTTTTGTTAGTGTTTAATAATAGGGTGATTATTATTAGGATTTGTATGTAGAATTTTTTGGATTTTTTAGGATCTTCGATCTTTAGTGTATATAGGATTTTTTTAGTCAAGTGTAAGTTTATCGGTGAAGGGCATGGGCACGGCTAGGTGTCGAGGCCTAGGGTTCAAGTGTAAGTTTATCGGTGAAGGGCATGGGCACGGCTAGGTGTCGAGGCCTAGGGTTAGGGTTAGGGTAATTATTGTAAGACCCTCTTTGTAACCGGAGTTACCTTTAGGGTTAGGGTGTTGGTGCTCGGTGGTGACCAGAGTTAGGGTTAGGGTAGTGGTTCTCGCGGGAAGCCGCTTAGTCGCTCGCCTCTCCCGCGGTGACCATCACCGGCCACCGTACCTTCGGGTTTAGGGTTCAGGGTGGTGACCAGAGTTAGGGTGGTGGTTCTTTCGGGAAGCCGCTGAGTCGCCCGCCTCTCCCAAGGCAACCATCACCGGCCACCGCCCATCGCATCTCCGGGTTTAGGGGTTTAGGTTTTATTTTGTTAAGTTCGAATAAATATTGTGTGCATTTTGCAGGAACTATGGATCCACCTAGTCCCTCTGTCCGTAGATACCTAGATTTAGAACACTTGCTCGAGGATATGATTCATGATGCCGATGAGGGATCTCCCTCGAGGTATCTGAACTCATCCGGTGAGGGAGAGGAGACCAACAGACAAGAGGAAGAAGCCCATGGACGCGTAACGCAGAACGACGAGGTATATATATATGGTGTCCGATGATCGTCACTAGATGTACCTAGTTGTATATATATAATGTTGACGAATGTTTCTTCTCTTAGGCCTCTACATCGAGCAATAAAACCAAGCGCGGCCCAGCCAAAAAGTTGCCCCTGGGTACTGTTTATGAAATTACAGAGGTTTTAGGAGATGGCGAACCATTGGGACCAAAGAAAACAAAACAACTATTTGTACAACAATGCGGAGTTGTTGCTAGAGATCGCACCCCGATCACTGTTCGGTAGTGGAATAAGCCCAAAGAGGCGGAATGGAGTGATGTGTATATCGACGATAGGTTCAAATATGAACTTTTTAATGACCTAATCGGACATTTCAAGCTGCCAGAATGTGACACTGACGACGAGACTGCTGAAATGAGAAAGAAAGTCAAGCAGTTCGCACTAAAGAAGATGGCCAAATTATTCAAGGATTGGAAGAAGTCATTATGGCAACAGTATCATAAGGACAAGAAACCCCCATTATTCGAAGGCTATCTAGCGAAGCAGCATCCTTACTGGGATGCATTTATGTTGTATAGGAGGTCAGGAGTTGTAGAGGAAAAGTTAGAAAAAAACAAGATAAATGCTGCGAAGAAGAAATATCACCATAACTTGGGGCCAGGGGGCTACGCGGATGCCATGCCTAAGTGGGATGCAAAAGAGAAAGAACTTCATAATAAAGGGATCATTCCAGAACCAATTCGCGAAGAATGGGATTTGAGGGAAATAAATTGGTTCCTTGGGCATGGGAGTACATATGACGAACTTATAGGGGACCTTGTTTGCAGTGACAGGATAAAGGTACCCAGGACTGCATGGCTAAAAGTGGTCAAAGATATTAAATATGGAATAAAACAGTTTCATCCCGATAGAGAGAATGACTTGCTAACCTTGGTCCTCGGGAATCGCAAACATACAGGACGAGTCTGAGGCCTTGACGGGAGTATCACGTGGGAGACTGGGTTTCCTAAGTACCAAGGTACCTATAGAAGCCGAGCAAGAGCAAAGAAATGACGGGAGGAGGAGGAGGCAGACAAGTTCAAGAAGCTGCTAGGAAGACTTGACAAGCAGCAACAACAAATCGACGAACTTAGAGGAATAGCGTGCTTGCAGCAAGATCCTCCACTCGATATTACCGCCAACCCATCTCACAGGAGAAGCAGCGTCGCTGAATCGGAGGTCCCGTCTAACGATGCATCCTATACTATAGATGGCGGTCCCGACTACCCTGTGGATGGAATTAAGGAGCAGATACCTTGTGAGGCCCATAAAAAATTGAAGAACGTATCTGTGATGGTGGCGGTCGGATCGGCTTTGCTTGTCCGCATGAAGCACGTTGGCATGGCCATGAGATTCCAACTAGCTATGCTAAAGTCGGGGTGGATCAAATCGTAAAGGAGTGGGAGTCAATGGATCTTGACATCCCTGGACCTGAAGGTGAGATCACACTGGGAGAAGTACTTGGTGGGATCATTCTCTGGGAAAAGAACAACATACGGTTTCCAGGCTCGGCTACAAGGGTAACACTACCGCCTTCGAGTCGTCGCAGATCTCCTTCACCTCCACCTCCATCACCTACAAGAAGCCCACCCCATGATGACTACGACCACCACATCCCTAGTCCATCTCGATCTCCACCGCAGGCTCAGCAGTCTTCGCCGCCCGCTAAGGACAATAAGCGGAAGCGTGCTCCGTCAGTGAGTACTAAAGGACGCGGCAGCCCAAAACGGAAAATGTCGCCCCTCCCAACAGTGCCTCATCAGAATCTTCCCATCAGACCTTACGATCGTACTGATGCGGAATCTGCAGCGATATCAAAGGCCGAAGTGGTGGCGCATTTTGAGAAGAAGAAACCCGAGCCTGCTCCGATATACACCGAGAAGCAAAAGGCATATGCACTTGATTTTTTGAACACACCATCGCAATATGAGTTGCACCATAAGCCAGATGACTATCTACGCACACTTCAGAAAGAAGTGGCGAAGAGCAAATCAAGCAAATCAAGTGTAAGCGGTAAAAAATCAGCAAGCACAGGTGCAAGCGGGACCAAAAATGCAATCAGTAAAAAATCAGACGTTCCCCTTCTCGGACAACAGGCAAAACAAACGATCGCACCCCTCGAGGTGGTTTCACAAAACGTTCCAATCCTCGCACAACAGCCACTTGATATGTCAATAGCTGCGGAGTTGGCGGCTAGCATGGAAATTACACTTGATGAACTGTTAAGCCCCCAACTCGACCATCTACCCAAGATGCCACTAGCCCCTAAATATGTCACAGGTGAGGATTTGGTCAGCAAAGAGAGGCTGAGAGAACTGCCAACACAAATGCGGAATCTCCATCAATGGTACTCGGTGGTCATGAAGCAGGGGAGAATAATGATCGTAGCCAAAGTCCCACGTGAGTACTACTTAAGACCCGAAGAGGTACATATTGAGTTTCTAGAACTGTTCCAGTTATACCATCTCGACGCCCTAGACAAATCCATCCTTAGCTGCTATTGTCTGTAAGTTGTTGAAATCATTGTCTAAAAGTTCAGTTTTCAGTTGTTCAGTTCGGAACATGTGATTATCCTTATTATGCAGAATGAAGATCCTGGAATGTAAAAGAAAAAGAATCTACAATATTAGGTTCATTGACCCAGATAAAGTACATATAGCCACGCTAACGAATAACCCCGAGGAGACGGAGGAAAACCTTCTAAGGTTTCTAATGGAGCAAAATTTCTCTGACCACATACTGTTTCCTTACAATTTCAGGTGAGGGTCTTACTCTGTTGTACACATTCACTTTTGATTAGTCGATGCTAATAAGTTTAACTGATGCATATATAAATGTTTGCAGCTTCCACTAGATTCTGCTAGACATTCAACTTGATAAGGGAAGAGTTGATGTCATGGACCCATCAAAGAGAAACCTAGAAAAATTCCGCAGCATGCAGGACATGCTCCAGAAGTAAGTTTCGCGCTATATCAGTATCTTTCGCTGATTTACCTAGATATCAGGTAATGAATAACTCATTCATTCATTTATTTTCTTCGTCGGGCAGGGTTTGGATCCGGTTCAAGCACAAGGTTACGGGTGTATTTAGTGAGAAGCTGACGTTTAAGGCGGTCTCGGTAAGTAGCACGTGATATGTCCGCGCATATCTTTACTTCTAGTTTACAATAATGATGCTCTAGATTATTATTTTGATTGAATTCTATTCCCGTAAAGTGTGCGAGGCAGTCACGGGGGTCGAATCTATGTGGATTCTACGTTTGCGAGTTCATTCGCACGTTTACCACCGAACACAACGATTATAGAGTCGACGTAAGCAATGCATTCACACCATCATTTTATTGCCGTCACATTTTGTTATCATGATTGATACATATTGATCTCCTTTCTCTTATATATAGTTCGAGAGAATGCGGGATCAACTACTACCAGAGCAACGCGTACTAGCAATTACGGAGGAGCTGGCGGGAATTATTTTCAAAGAGATCGTAGACGATGCCAGAGAATTTAGTGTGAATAGGCGCTACTGATCTCCATGTAATCGAACTATTTTGTGCTCTAGTCCCGTTATTCTGTGATCTCCATGTAACTATGTAAATTGTATATATTTGTATGCTCGATTTCGTAATACAAGTTATCTTATATATATGCAAGAACGTGTACGATATGTGGTGGCGTACAAATATTAAAAACCATTTTGAAATGAAAAATAAATAAATAAAACAATACAAAATGAATTCTCTGCCGCGGCAGGAAAAGGGCACAAAATGTTGTCGCGGCAGAGAAATCACTAGTCCAAGGTTATGCTCTGTCGCGGCAGAGAAAAGACGCAAAATGCTGCCGCGACAGAGACCCACTAGTCCCGGCCTGTGGTACCAGGGGTGCACCCTGGGCGCGCAGGGACAGCCACGTGGGCACCCGCTAGTCCCGGCTAGTAACTAGTGTTGGGCCTCTAGTCCCGCTTGATTAGTCCCGGTTCAAAAACCGGGACTAGAGGCCCTTACGGCCCGGGACTAGAGGCCCTCTCTCCACTAGTGAGCCACTTCAAGCAAACTGATGTTAGCCTAAGCAAGTGGGGATGAGAGGATACAGAAAACAAGTCAACAGTTCAAGCCCATCTTATTGCGCAAAACTACATTATCTTCAACAGAGTGTCTGAAAGGAAATTGACTTATCTTCTTTTTTGTTATTCTGCTTTAAATATTTAAACACTATGAGCTTTCATGATGAACTTGGCATATTCATGATGTAGATGTTTAGAACAATGTTTTACATCATTGTTGTAGCATGCTAATGATGAAAGTATTAGCTTAATCATACGTGAACATGAATATTTTAGATCCACCATACGGTAAGGTATATACTAGTCACTCCGATCCATAATAAATGTCGCGGATCTTATACAACTTTATACTAAATCACCGACACTTATTATAGATAGGAGGGAGTACTAGTTTATATCAACCATATTTACCATTTACATAACGTTTAGTATATCTATAAGAATTCCTTCCGTTTGAAATTATAACATGTTTTAGTGTTTTTCTGAAATGCACGTATCTCGACGCTCTTAGTGTGTAGCTCTGGAGCAAAGTGAGTGAAACTACACACTAAAAGACATCTAGATTTATGTGTAGTAGAAAAAGGCTAAAGCATCTTATATTTTAGAACTGAGAGATTATTAGCTAGCAAAATCCCCGAGAATATTGTGCATTGGCATCTAGCATTGGGCTTGTCAAACCCACGTTTTAACAAATTGTTAGAAAGCTAATTTGCACAGTATTATCCTGTATCAAAGAGCATAACCCATTAGTAATTCCCATCCTACCCAACCAAAGGATGCCACAACTATGAAGTTTCAGCGCGACGTACCACGCTATCGCAAATATTGACATATCAAGAGTTAGTAAAATTTAGCGTGGTCTATTCATATGTGCCATAGTGCCTTAGTAACGTCAGTCAGCGCGCTATTTTCCCAATTGACTCAACACATGAAGAACTACAAAAACATCAACCTTCACTAATCCAAAAAGGGAAAATTCCCAAAATCAACCAGAAGAATGCGAATGAACCAAAATACTCTATTTTCGGAGGAGGATCAGGACGGCTGAAACAAAAAATTGTGTCTCTGTATCTCCCCTCTTTCCACCTCCTAAAATGAACCCCAACAGGAATGTGGTCCTAGCACAAATCTAGCATTCTGAGACACACAACAGAAATCTCCTGAATTCACAGCGGCCAATTAATCCTTAGCAGCCAACCAGCATCTTCTAGCGAATCAAGAACGAAATAAAAAATTGATCATTACCTAGAGGACTTGAGAACACCTTCAGTTTAGCTTCTCCTTCTCTAGAGAAGGAATGAATCAATTGAAGAAATGATTTTTGCGGGGCAGGTGGGATTAAAGGACGGCCGGCGTCCGGGGCGGCCTAGAAAGGATCAGAGTCTTCGTCACTCTCTCCTCGTGTGCTATTGGCCTCTGCAAATTCTTTTAGTTCAAGCTTCACGTGGCCCACCTATCTGTGGCTAAAGTGTAAGCAGTTTCTTTTTGTTTCTTCGGATTGTTGAAGTTTCTTTTTCAATAGAAAATGTTATCCATATTTGGTTTCCCCTTATTCTATGTTGTATTAATCAGGTTTATTATTCCATCTAATCATTTGTTAAATATCCGGTGCTTGTTCTTTAACTCGGTCGACTCTAACCTCATGCAACGGGGAAGTGCAAAGCAAAAGCCATGGAATTGGAGAGAGGAGAAGTCTGTTATACGTTGATCCAAATTCTACAAAGTATAGGCCAACTTCTGACGAGTGGAGCGAGGCCCGTCGCCGGAGGCTTATGTCGAAGACCTAGGTTTCCACCGATATATAAACATCTTGTAAGCCGCCGGTTGGGACGAGTTGCATCTGTGAAATTCCTGGCGTTTGTAAACACTCCCCGATATAGTGAAGTTTTGTTGGCTGGCGTCCGTGGTTTTTTCCTCTCTTTGTTGGAGAGGTTTTTCCACGTTAAATCTGTGTCTCCTTGCTGTGATTTTGTTTTCGTTTTTCGTTATTTACTTGTCGCAGTTGTAACAACGTCTACGGAGTAGTTCAAGTCACGAGTGGAGCTATTGGGAACATTTCTAGAGTAGGGACGATGAAAAAAAACAAGGGAGAAGATCACGAGGGTGGACACACCGTCAACACCAGGACGGTGAAGGCCACATAGCTAGTATAGAAGAATCACCATAGTGGTTAGAAGTTATGGTGATGATCCATCGGATCTTGTACACTTGTGCAATCACCTAAAGTCATCATCACAAAATTAGGAGAAAAAATGTCGTGACAAAGTCGAATAAAATATAGAGTATGTAGAGAGTTGTTCAATACACATGTAAACACAAGTACAACATTGCACAACCTCATAATGGACCTACAAGACTTAGTCTGTTTGAAGAAAAAAAACTCGATCAAAATTGGCCCTAGCCATGTTAGAATACGTATACATACCTGAAACAGAAGTAGACTAGGATTTATAAACCTTGTAGTCCATGTCTGTACCTCGTCTGTGTAAGTCTTTATATATGTTAAGCTTCATGCACTAGCCAACGCAACCAAAAGTCCGAACTTATGAAAAAAGCTAGTGCAATCCACTTATACACTTCAACACCTCCATGAGGGCCATGGCAATATACCCACACAGTCATAGGGTTTTATCTATTTATACAAGCCACACGCTCATACCCACCATGAGTTCCTTGAAACTCTTCCTATAAGTACGCAGCCATCCTCGTAGTAGAGTGTCAGATACAGCAAATCGGACGTAAGTGGTTTTGTAAGAAATAACATCGAGGAAGTCAGATATTCCACATGCATGGAACACACTCTTCCTCCACCTAGTCCACCTGCTCCTAATAGGATTCTAGTAGTGTTTATTACGTGCTTAAATTTTCTAGTTGTATCCGGTCTATCATTTTTGTTTTGGCAGCCTGACTTTATCTTATAACAAACTATATAATAATTATTGGGTTATGTGTGTATGATGATGCAGATATTGGGAGTACACAATATTTTATTTTCTAATACAAGTTTTAGAGTGGATAGTATTTTTAATAACCGTCCACAGGCCTCGATCTAACGGTGAAGAAAATGGTGGAACAAATTCGACGGAAAGGGACAGAAAAAATAGTGTGGGGCCGAAATAAAATTAAGGTGGGATCGGAACAAAAAAACTGTGTTATTTTGATTGATTAGAGGTCGATCATTCCGGTGCACATGGTCTAAAATCCATATTTCTTCCTAAAAAAACATCAAATAGCCAACCGATCCCTCCCAAGGCCAGCTCTGCTCCTCAGTATCTCCACCGATCCCTCAGCCCTCCGCCCAACGCCGCTTGAACACCTCCCACCAACAACCATAGCCACCTTCCCCCTCGATCCACCATCATGAGCACAGTCCGCCAACGACCGGAGCCTCCATCCAGTAGTGCAGACTCCCCCCTCTAACACCGGTTGGGAGGGCCCTCTAACAGCGGTTGTAGAACCGCTGTTGAGGGTTCGGTGTTAGAGGGGGGCCCCCTTTAACACCGGTTCGCGCACGTGGGGATGCCGCAGGGCTCAGGCCCCCCCCTTTAACACCGGTTCGTAACACGAACCGGTGTTAAAGGTTCTCTGCCGCGGCAGGAAAACGACCTAAATCTCTGCTGCGGCAGAGTTCTGCCTCTGCCCCGTTCTGGGCGTATTTCTGCGGGAGGGGGGAGGGGGAATTGATCGGGAGCGGTATATACATACATCGTCATCGGTACATACGAGTACTTGAATAATTAAGCAACTATTATTATACACAAACATCGTCATCGGCACATACATCGTCATCGGCACATACATCGTCATCGGCACATACATCGTCATCGTTCATTTTGGTGGATATCTAAAGAGTTCTCCGCCAGGCGTGACGACCTCATCAAGTATGAACCCCGCCAATTCCTCTTGAATGGCTCGTATGCGGTCAAATGGTAGGTGTTGGTCCCGCATCCGTTCGATCTGAATATATATGAAGAATGGGGTCAATATATATATAAGAATAAAACTCAACACAATTGATGGTAATAAAATAATGTTGTGGACTTTGTTTACTTACTCTAAGTTGTTCTAGTGCGGCTTGGCCCGTCGCACATATCGTGTTGCGAATGAACTCACAAACATAGTATCCACATAAGTTATTGTCGGGTCCCTGATGCGCGCACTTTACGAGAATAGAGAGTTCAATCAAAATAATAATCAATAAAGCATGATATAATGGAATTGGAAGAAGAATCAAAGAGATACGCAGACCTAGCTAGCTAGTATTACTTACATTTTGGTCTACAAATTTTAGTTCTTCTGACCATTCACCCACGTCCCTGCCCGTGAATCTTTTCCAAACCCTGTCCGGCAAAGAAAATGGATAAAGGAGTAATTAATTACTTGTTGTCACGAAAGTTGCCGATCTAGTGTGATAATATGATTGAAATTACCTCTGGAGCATCTCTCTAAAGTCTGCCCATAGGTCTTTTTCTTTTCGTAACGAGTCCATGACAAGGACTTTTTCTGAGTCGGGTTGAATGACTAGCAAAATAAAGTGGAACCTACGCACGCATAACTCATCATCAGTTACACTTAACATCGAGTAAGCCGAAACAGAATGTGTACAAGAGAGAGGGTAATAGTACTCACGAGAAGTTGTAAGGCAATAGTATTTCCCTTTTGGTTTGTTGTCTCAGTAAAGACCTTAGCAAGTAATCTTCTGTTTGCCCGGGTTTGGTTCTTACCACTTCTTCATGAACTCTATTTGGGTCAACGAACCCAATGTCAAAAGGGCCTCCTTTCATCCGTTCCATAACCTTTTTCCTGCATAATAGTATATACATATATGGTGAGCATATATATATACATGCAATTAATGAAGTGAATGAGATGAGATATAAATTACAGAAATAGTACTTACACACAATAAAGGCTGATGGCAGCTTTGTCGAGTTCCTTCTGATTGAATAGAAAATGCAAGTCTTGAATGTTGAAGTCGATCGCGTCGTCTCCGCACAAGAAAATCTGATCTCTTATATGCGCCGTGATCCATTCTTCCTTTCTCGTCTTGCAGAAATCAAGGTACCACTTGTGCAATCTTCGCATCTTTGTTGGTAGATTCTTGAGCTCCTCTTTCTTGACGAGATTCTTCCCATACTTCCATGGCTGTATGGGGTTGGCATCGTATTTGGGCAAGTTGTCTCCCATGATGTTCAAGTATTCAATGTAAGTCATCCCCATATCATTGGCCTTTCTTTGTAGCTCTGCCTCGTAATCATTTACGGGAGGAGCATCCCGTGTGTCGAACACTTGGAGCGGGGTGCATGATTGGTTTTCCTGCTCTCCGAGCATGAGAACTATTTTCTGGGGTGCCGCACGACTGCTACTTTCAGTCTCCCTACGGCGCCTTGCATCCCCCTTCAAAATCTGGCGCTCGTAGTCCGGCACAAGTGGGGTTTCAGGTTTCAAAAGATTATTGTAAAACTTCTCCACCACCGCCGGATCTATTTTCTCCTTTGGATCGGCCAGTCTAGGTGCAAAGAATTTCTTGAAATCTTCTTCCGAGATCCTATTGGTCTCCTCGTCGCTGCGATTCCACAGTAAAACCGGCAATGGCTTGGCAGAAGGCTGCGGCACGTAGTTTTTTGAACTCTTTGGCATACGATTTCCTGCGGATTTCTTTGTGGCAGTGCTAGTGATGCTCTTCGTGGCAGTGCTCTTCCGCTTACGCTGAGGAGATGGCTGAAGCACCGGAGATGGCTGACGGGCAGGAGATGGCTGGCGCGTCGGAGATGGCTGGCGCGCCGGAGATGGCTGTCGCGCAGGAGATGGCTGAAGCGCCGGAGATGGCTGCCGTGCAGGAGATAGCTGAAGCGGCTCAGACTGCTGACGCTGCGGAGACAGCGGGGGTGCCAGTGGCCTCCAATTTGGAAGCACGATGTGTTCCTTCTTCCCAAGAATGGTTGTTTTCACTACAAATTTGAGTTGAGTTTCCCCTTCACCTGTAGCATGGTCAAGCTGTGCTACCTCATATTCCTTCACAACCTCATCCACCCCGACAATAGCATAGCCATTTGGAATCGGTCGGCAGTGGTAAGTTCCACCAGCTATAGGAGGTAAGGCATAGCCGACAGCCACCTTAATGGATAAGCCCATTAATCTCACATGCAGCTCAGCGTGTTCGCTCTCCGTGATCTCATCCACGGGGTATCGAGGACCCGCCATTTCAAGCGTGGGCTGCACGTTCTCCGTGGAAGCCACGCTGCTTTTCCGTGCAGAGTCTGGGCCGCCGGCAGCTTCAATTGCAGGCTCTTCGTGCCGCTGAGATGGGCCCGTAGCTTGATGGCTCTGTTGTGCATTCACTTGCGCCTGCAGCGCCACAAGTGCATGTTATATCTGTGTCATCCGCTCTGTACGCTCTTTTTCTTTTCTGCCGCGCCATCTGTAAGAGTCGCTCCACTCGGCAAACCCATCCTTCCACGTCATACCCCATGTGCCTCGTGCATGTCCAGGGTGTTCTTTTTTACCGATGGCGCATGTGAGCTGGTCATTCTCTCTGTCGGGATGGAAGGTCCTGGCGGCTGTTTCCTCGTATGCCGTGATGAGTTCAGTGACGGGTTTGGCAAGGAGGGTTGGGAAGATACACAATCCTGTTTCTGGGTCCAACCTTGCCCCGATTCCGTAGAACCAATTATTTGCACGTAGGTCCCACACATCTGTCTGGGGTGTGATCCCTCTAGCGCGCAGGGCCTTCTCAACTTCCTCCCACTTAGGCCTCTGAGATATGTAGCCACCTGACCCCGTCCTCTGGTGATATTCCTTCTTCTGGGCATTAAGCGTATTGGTTTCTGACCTCTTTTTAGCTATAGCACCTTTTTTATATGTCACAAATTCGGGCCTGTGAGGTCTTATCTTCGCATAATATGCGTCTTCGAAATTTGGAGTCTCGCCAGCTTTGACAAATTTGTTCAATTTTGTCTTCCAGTTGCGGAAAACGTCAGCCATCTTCTTTAGAGTCCACTCTTTGACCTTTTCCTTTATAACCGGGTTGTTTTCATCCTCCTCTGGCGGAAGGGTGAAATTTACCAACAACGAATTCCAAAGCGTTTCTTTGTATCTTTCATCGACAAAGGTACCGTCGCCCTTCTTTGGCTTATTCCAATATTCAATTATGATTGGGATTTGGTCCCTAACAAGAACTCCAGCCTGACGTACAAATTTGTCTGCGGCCTTCTTGGGCTCCATCGGCCTGCCATCAACACGGACTGCTTCGATCGTGAACTTTGCACGATCTTTCAACCGAGGGCTCGCGCCTCACTTGCTCTTTTTCGTAGAAGAAGATGGTTGCTGGCTGGTCGATCCAGAGGGCTAAAAGAAGAAAGAAGCGTTAATTAATACATGTAGAAGAAGATTGTTGGTGGAAGTCAGCAGAGGCTTAATCAATGCATATACCTCGCCGGACTTTGTAATCACTAAATTGCGTTCACCGGAGTCTTCATCTTCTCCATGACTACTTGAGCTGTCATCATGTCCCTCCAAGTTCAGATATTGTGAGGTGTCCTCATCAATAATGTTCTCCATTATTTCTTCTTCTTCAAGGTTTCTACTAAGTGGATCCATAGTTTCTAAAACAATAATATTATCTAGAGTAAGGGAGTAAACATTCAAGTGGACTTGGATTCATACACAAATATACATATTATTCATACAAAAATACACAAATAAATACACAAATGAAATTAAAACCCTAAGGATGCTTGATCATTTTAAACGAGTTTCGAGGGGTCCAAACCCTAATTCGGAGAAATCCCGGATTCATATGAGAGGGGCTAGCTACAGTGGCTGACCGGAGGCTGGCGGCGTTGGAGAGCGACCTAGGGCGCGCGAGGTAGCGTGATGCGGCCTACCTAAAACGGGCGTTGTTCGAAAGAGGAGGCCGAGGCAAACATTATAGCGACGGCAAACAACTTGGCAGAACAGATACAATGTGGAGGGGATATCCCTTTTATAAAGCAGATCAAAATAAGCAAGAAAAACCGTGGAGAACCTAAACTTGCCACCGAAGTCAATGAGCCAAGATCAGGATGAGTCAGAGCTCCACAACGACGCCCCCAAGAGGGTAACGACCAACGAGACCTATGGTAAAGGGTTTTCACCCGGAGCCCTGTGACGAAGAAGGTAGCAGCATCAGCGGCCCCAGAGACCTATGGTAAAGGGTTTTCCCCGTCTTCTTCCCCGCCCGTTGTCCCCAAGATAGGCCCCAGACCGAGGGGAGAAGCCACGACGCTCGCCAAAGAGCTGCCCGCGCAGTCCACCTTCTAAGGCCGCCACCGACATCCGCGAACTCTAGCCACCACTCCGACGACCAACGACACATCGCATCGCCGAAGAGAGGGACGCCGTACCGTCGTTGCCAGCGGACACACCTGCAACCCGAGAAGGACCATGCATACACCCCGACATCGCTGGCATAACGCGCGAGCTCGCACCCCATGGCCACCACCGGAGCTCGCACCCCACCTAGGCCGCCCCCGCAGCCGAGAGGGGAGGCCGTCCTCGTACCGCGCCTGGGCCCTGGGCCATCCCCCACTGCTCTGGCATCGCCCGCCGCCCAGACACCAAGGACCACCGCGCGAGCTCCACTGAAAACTACCAGCCGGCGGCGTCACCATGCGAGCTCCACACCGCCGCCAAAGGGAGGAAGCAGAAGGGAGGAAACAGAGGGGACCAGGCGGTCCGCTAGCTCACCACGAGCACGACGGTGGGGTTCTTGTAGGTGCCGGCGTCGTCGTCGGCTTCGGTGGCGCGCGCGCGGTGGCGGTGACGGTGTTGGCGCGCTCGAGGGCGACGGCGGGTCCGATCGAGTTGGCGGTGGCAGCCGACACGAGGGCGGCGAGGGCGAGGGCGGCGACGGCGAGGGCTGGACGGCGCCGGCGGCTGCTCTCTGTTTTTCTCTGTGCGGCGGAGGGTTCGATCTGGCTCTAGGAGGAAGAAAGGAAGGGGAAGGCGCGCATTTAGTACCCCCCCCTTTAACACCGGTTTGGGGCTGGAACCGGTGTTAAAGGGGGAATTCGTTTCGCGCGCGCATTTAATACCCCCCCTTTAACACTGGTTCCAGCCACGAACCGGTGTTAAACGGGGGGGGGGGGTGCGCGCGCGAAACGAAATAAATGCGCCCCCCCCTTTAACACCGGTTCGTGTCTGGAACCGGTGTTAAAGGGGGGCATTTATTTCATGCATTAAAGGGGCATTTTTAATTCAAAAAATAGGATATGAATTTATAAAATTCATATCTTTTTCATTTCAACTCAGAAAAATATGAATAATATATCATAATTTTCAGAAAAATAATATCTATCCATTCATGTAAAAACATTTTATATTTACTTTAGATGAAAATTTTCAAAATGATTAAAACACTTACATATAAATTTTGATTATTCAATTCAAACAAAAATAAATTGTCAAATCCTAAAACTTTGAACATAAGAAATATTAAGCATCTAAAAAGGAATCTAACCCTATTTTATTAGAGCAAATCATATTTTAATGCCGCATCTTTTGTATTAACATTTTTGAATTGATTGGATATTTAAATGCCGCATCTTTTGTATACACTTGAATCTGACCAAGCCTCGCTCAACTTGCATTGGTTTTTTGATAAAATAGCATATTTTGAACCTAAGAATGATTTTTGTAAAAAATCATGAGCATCGTATCATGTACCTGTAGTTCATATCTGACCCACTTCCTGCCGATTCGGTAGGAATTTGTCTTTTTCACCATAGGTGGACGGAAAGGTTTCAGATCCCCCTGTTGGTACATTGTCCATATAAGGTGGTCAAGTATTTTTGTAAAATGTGTTGGTGGTTTTTTGAATTAGCCATTTGGTGGTTGCTTCACAAAACCGTCCGTTTTTTATGCTCGGAAAATGGAAAATGCCTTTTTGATGCGATAAAAAGGAAAACTTCCTCTTGCAACATTGTTTGCCATGCCATGATGCACATGTATGCACAATATGGCCATATTATCACAAACTATGCCTTGATTCTAGCCATAACATTGGTCATTTGACCCGAAAGCCAAGAAACCTCGAATGAGATAGGTCATTTTGTGAAGGTTTTTTTGAGACATAATCAATATACCAAGTTTGAGATTTTTCCTTCTAACTATGTCACATAATATAACACCACGCGAAGGTTTCGCACTGTTTCGATCTTTTTTTATTTTTTTATTCCCGTTTTAAACTATCGTCAAACTTTGTCGAACAACGGGCATGAAGATTCTTAGCTCGGGGCCAAGCCTCGCTCAACTTGCATTGGTTTTTTGATAAAATAGCATATTTTGAACCTAAAAATGATTTTTGTAAAAAATCATGAGCATCGTATCATGTACATGTACTTCATATCTGACCCACTTCCTGCCGATTCGGCAGGAATTTGTCTTTTTCACCAGAGGTGGACGGAAAGGTTTCAGATCCCCCTGTTGGTACATTGTCCATATAAGGTGGTCTAGTATTTTTGTAAAATGTGTTGGTGGTTTTTTGAATTAGCCATTTGGTGGTTGCTTCACAAAACCGTCCGTTTTTTATGCTCGGAAAATGGAAAATGCCTTTTTTAAAAAGGAAAACTTCCTCTTGCAACATTGTTTGCCAATCCATGATGCACATGTATGCACAATATGGCCATATTATCACAAACTATGTCTTGATTCTAGCCATAACATTGGTCATTTGACCCGAAAGCCAAGAAACCTCGAATGAGATAGGTCATTTTGTGAAGGAGATAGAATTGGAATTAAAATACAGAATGCAACTAATAGTAAGTTACATAAAGCACGACTGAAAATTAAGATATATAAAAGAACTGAATATTAAGATACATGGCCAGATTAAGTAATAATCGGCCGAACTTGTTTCGGAATGTTGGAGTGATTCAGTCATGCTCCTGCCTACACCTGTAATACTCGCCACTATAGTCGTCGTACTCACCGCCGCCGTCATCGTTGTCGTCGTTGGGGTCACCGTAATTGAACCTTGAAGGCTGAGTACGCGTGGGCTGGACTTGAGGGTAGCGCAGACGGGGGTTAGAGTCGGCGGCAGTGTCATAGGCCATGACGCTCTGGAGAGTCCGACCGCGCCACCATAGCCGACGGCCGGCCTCGTTGAAGTTAGGAGGAGGTGGGTCGTCCTCCTCGTGTCTAGCGAGCGCCCTCTCACGCCGATCCACGAAGAAGGCTTCCCAAGTAGGGAAATAGTCGGGATGCCATCTAGGATTCCTCCGCTGCTCTGGCGTGAGCTCGAAGTAGTAGTGGTTCGTGATGGCCATCCGGCGCGCCACACCTAGAGGGACAGGAGAAACCGGCACGCCTCCGGCGCTCAGCATCCAGCCGACGGGGACACAGTAGCTCGGCGGGCAGGGGTAGTTCGAGGCGCAAAGCGCCTCCGCCTCCCTAGGGGTTAGTGCTACGGTGGAAGCCATGGGAAAGAGTGATGAGGTTGCAGATATGAGTCTAGAGATGTGCAATGACAATGGAGGCCAACCCTACATATATATAGTGAACTGGCGGGAAGAACTGGAGGGAAGAACTGGCGGGAAAAAATGGCGGGAAGAAAAATGGCGGGAAAAAATGGCGGGAAAAAATGGCGGGAAGAAAAATGGCGGGAAAAAATACGGAGGGAAGAAATAGAAGGAAGAAAAATGGCTCATTTAATACATATACTGTTAACAGAAGAAATATGACATTGTTCTAAAAATGGGACGGTTGGAGGGATTTCAGGCTGGGCCAGGCAGCACTAATGATAGGGGTGAGTGTCGACATTATGTCGTGCGGCGTGTACCTTGTCCCGGATGGTGTCACCAACCGGAACTAAAGATGAACCTTTAGTCCCGGTTGGAGACACCAACCGGGACTAAAGATGAACCTTTAGTCCCGGTTGTTGGAGACACCAACCAGGACTAAAGATGAACCTTTAGTCCCGGTTGTTGGAGACACCAACCGGGACAAAACACGAGTCAGCACTAATAATAGGGGTGAGTGTCGACACTATGCCGAGCTGCTTGTACTATAAATAGGCATCCTTGTGAGTCCAGTCCTCCAGCCAGTTTGAGGCATCTCCAAGATGGTTTTCGAGAGAAGGGACACCACTACGGCCAGTTTCAGGGAGATGCCGACGGAGCCCAGTCCTCCGGCATCTCCGAGAAACTGTTCATAGAGGCACTCCCTAATATGTGAAATTAGTTAGCTCCCAGGTGTATTGATCTAGTTAGAGAATTTACAAGTTGCAAGATGGTTTTCGAGAGCAGGGACACCACTACGGCCAGTTTCAGGGAGATGCCGACGGAGCCCAGTCCTCCGGCATCTCCAAGAAACTGGTCATAGAGGCACTCCCTAATATGTGACCGCGCGCGTTTGGAGATTAGATCTTAATGGTAAGTACGAATCGGGACAAATTCTTCTCATAGTCCCGGTCCATCCACAAAACAAGACTAACACTCAAGACATTTATTAATATTAAAAACATGAACTAGAGTTACATAATATGAGCATGAACTTCTTGGCATATGTCCTTCCTTATGATCGCTTCAGACGTAACCATGGAGCATCTTCTTTACTTAACGGAATGCTTGGGTCAGTTTTCACTGTGAAGGGCGGAATTTCATCAAACTTATTATAATCTTCTGACATGTCTGTCTTGTCCTCGATTCCCACGATGTTTCTTTTCCCTGAAAGAACTATGTGACGCTTTGTCTCATCATATGATGTATTCGTTTGCATATTTTTTCTTTTTTTTGGTTCGGAGGACATGTCCTTCACATAGAAAACCTGAGCCACATCATTGGCTAGGACGAATGGTTCGTCTAAGTTCTTGTCTACCTTCATAAGATTGTTAAGATCCACCGTTGTCATTCCGTACTTCTTGTCTACCTCAACCCCTCCTCCTGTTAGCTTGACCCATTTGCATCGAAACAAGGGGACCTTAAAATTAGGTCCATATTCAAGTTCCCATATCTCCTCTATGAACCCATAATACGTGGTCTTGTTCCCATTGTCTTCTGCTGCATCGAAGCGGACACCACTATTTTGGTTGGTGCTCTTTTTATCTTGGCCTATCGTGTAAAATGTATTCCCATTTATCTCGTACCCTTGGAAAGTACATACAGTTGAAGATGGTGTCCTGGCCAATAAGTACAGCTGATCCCCAGCAGTGGTGTTATTCGTGAGAATTCTTTGCAGCCAGCCGCCAAAACTCGCCATGTGTTCACTTATAATCCATTCATCAGACTGCCCCGGGTGTTTGAGGCGTATTAAATTCTTGTGTTCATTGATATACGGGGCAACCAAGATAGATCTTTGTAAACCCGTGTAGTGTGCTTGATTGAGAGAATGCCCGTCCCTACATATCATTGCTTTACATCCTAGGGTGCCTTTTCCACGCAGTCTCCCCTCATATCGTGATTCTGGAACACCAATCGCCTTAAGGTTAGGAATAAAATCAACACAGAACTCAATGACCTCCTCTGTTACATAGCCCTTGGAGATGCTTCCTTCTGGCCTAGCACGATTATGAACATATTTCTTTAAGACTCCCATTTACCTCTCAAAGGGGAACATATTGTGTAGAAATACAGGACCGAGAATGGCAATCTCTTCTACTAGGTGAACCAGGAGATGCGTCATAATATTGAAGAAGGATGGTGGGAACACCAACTCAAAGCTGACAAGACATTGGGCCACATCTGTTTGTAACCCTGGTAGGCTTTCTGGATCGATTACCTTCTGAGATATTGCATTGAGGAATGCACATAGCTTCACAATGGGTACTCGAACATTTTCAGGTAGAAGCCCCCTCAATGCAATTGGAAGCAATTGTGTCATAATCACGTGGCAGTCATGAGACTTCAGGTTTTGGAATTTGTTCTCTGCCATATTTATTATTCCCTTTATATTCGACGAGAAGCCAGACGGGACCTTGATACTGCTCAGACATTCAAAAAAGGTTTCCTTCTCTGCTTTGGTAAGAGCGTAGCTGGCAGGAGTTAAGTGGCATCGTTTACCCTTCTCGTTCTCAGGATGCATAGGCTCTTCAGGGGCTTTCAGACGTTGCTGGTCCTGCCGTGCTTCCGGTGTATCTTTTGTCTTCCCATACACTCCAAGAAAGCCTAGCAGGTTCACGCAAACATTCTTCGTCACGTGCATCACGTCGATTGAAGAGCGGACCTCTAAGACTTTCCAATAGGGTAGGTCCCAAAATATAGATTGCTTCTTCCACATGGGCGCGTGTCCGACATCGTCATTCATAACAGATAGACTGCCAGGACCTTTTCCAAAGATTACTTCTACTCCCTCCGTTTCAAAATATAAGATGTTTTAGGTTTGTGAAGAAAATGAATCTAGACTTGTTTTAGTATGTAGATTCACTCAACTTTAGGATAAATCTATACATTAAAATAAGTCTAGATTCATTTTCTTCACAAACCTAAAACATCTTATATTTTGAAACGGAGGGAGTAGGTCCTTGACCATACCAAATACCTCCTCACCGGTACGGAGGACAGGCTTCCTCCGGGGTTCTGCCAGACGTTTGAAATGCTTGCCTTTCTTTCTTACTGGATGCAGGTTCGGAAGAAATCGGCGATGCCCTAGGTACACAACCTTCTTACATTTATCCAAATATACACTTTCAGTCTCATCTAAACAGTGTGTGCATGTATTGTATCCCTTGTTTGTCTGCCCTGAAATGTTACTAAGAGCAGGCCAATCATTGATGGTTACGAAAAGCAATGCGCGTAGGTCAAATGGCTCCCCTTTGTGCTCATCCCATATACGTATACCTGGTTTGGCCCACAGCTGTAAAAGTTCTTCAACTAATGGCCTTAGGTACACATCAATGTCATTGCCAGGTTGCCTCGGGCCTTGGATGAGCACTGGCATCATAATGAACTTCCTCTCCATACACAACCAAAGAGGAAGGTTATAGATACATAGAGTCACAGGCCAGGTGCTGTGACTGCAGCTCTACTCACCAAAAGGATTCATACCGTCTGTACTTAGACCAAACCTTAAGTTCCTTGCGTCACGTGCGAAGTCTGGGTACTCTCGCTCGACTTTTATCCACTGTGACCCATCAGCGGGGTGTCTCAACATCGCGTCTTTCTTACGGTCTTCCATGTGCCATCACAACAACTTGGCATGATCTTTATTTCTAAAGAGACGTTTTAACCGTGGTATTATAGGAGCATACCACATAACCTTGGCGGGAACCTTCTTCCTAGGGGCCTCGCCCTCAACATCGCCAGGATCATCTCGTCTGATCTTATACCGCAGTGCAGTGCATACCGGGCATGCATCCAAATTCTCGTACTTCTCACCGCGGTAGAGGATGCAGTCATTAATGCAGGCATGTATCTTCTGCACGTCTAATCCTAGAGGGCAGACAACCTTCTTTGCTTGGTATGTACTGTCGGGCAACTCATTATTTCTTGGAAGAAGATTCTTTATTTTTACCAACAACTTTGAAAATGCGCTGTCAGTCACACCGTTCTCTGCCTTCCATTGCAGCAAATCCAGTGTGGTACCTAGCTTTTTGTAGCCATCTTCGCAAGTTGGATACAACAATGTTTTGTGATCCTTTAACATCTTCACCAGCTTCTTCTTCTCCTTTTCAGTTTCACATTCTTCCTTTGCATCAGTAATGGCCCGACCAAGATCGTCATCAGCGGGCCCATCTGCTGCCTCTTGATCTTCATTATCTACCCCCATTGCAGTATCATCATATTCAGGATACATATTATGATAGTTGTCATCATCCTCTTCTTCTTCGTTGTCTTCCATCACAACCCCTTTTTCTCCGTGCTTGGTCCAACAATTATAGCTGGGCATGAAACCGGATCGAAGCAGGTGGGCGTGAATGGTTCTGGTATTTGAGTAGTCTTTCTTGTTCTGACAATGAACACACGGAAAGCACATAAAACCATTGTGACCATGGTTTGCATTAGCCACAACGATGAAATTTTGGAGGCCCGTAATGTACTCGGAAGTGCGACGGTCACCGTACATCCATTGCCGGTTCATCTGCATTAATATGTAGTATATATCAAAAATTAATAGGGAGATGACCATTTATATATATAGTACATCAATGACACATGAAAGGATAGTTGCCGACCTCGACCGAGAAGGAAAGAGCAACGAGAAAACTTATTTTGAGCTCTCGGGCATTTCACCGAACACCTCTTGTGCATATAAAAAAACACAAACTAGCACTCTTCACACCCTCTTGCTAGGCTCCAAAATGAGATAGTGAAAAAATGGAAGAGTGGGGTGTGGGCTGCGGTGTCTTATATAGCCCCCCCTTTAACACCGGTTCAAGCCACGAACCGGTGTTAAAGGGGGGGCTGCGCGGGCCACTGTTGCAGGGTCCTTTAACACCGGTTCGTGGCACGAACCGGTGTTAAAGGGGGGCTCCTTTTTTGCCGCACGGGCCACGCTGGTACGCCCCTCCCCCCCCCTTTAACACCGGTTCGTAGAAGAACCGGTGTTAAAGCCCTTTTCCGGGATCAACGAAAAGCCTCGTTTCCACTAGTGATATCTCTGCCGTCCCACTCCCCCGCTCCGCTCGACCGCTGCGGCACCGCCTCGATCTACTTCGAAGGTTAGGGGCGCACGGTGACGGAGGCGATGAGACTAGGTATGATTGTCAAATCAGGAAATCACACACATCATTTATATTCTAAAATCTAAATTAGAGGCCACTGGATTCGATGTTAAAGCCTGATAGAAGTAATCAATAGTTTTAGTCAACAGCTAGAAAAAAATCATAGGCAACGGAACCGAGCGGAATGAAAAGTTCTGCCCCAATCACCGTAAAACAACTCCCAAATACAACTTCTGCATGTACATAGTTAGCCATCTCCCTAGCATGCTCTCATAATTAATTATTGATTAGGAAGAAAAAATTGCCACCGACAGCTAGATCAGCTAAAATAATGAACAACAGACGTGCTATGAAATGGGCTGAGTGAAAAGGAAAATTAGAGAACCAGATAATCTGTGTACATAACTAAGTCAATCCATTAGAAAAAAGCAACTAACCAAGGACGCAGGAGCGAGATGATTGTGAAAAATGGCAGATTTGGTCGAGCAGAAATGGAAGACAACGTAGTAGAACTGCAAATAAGAAGCGTGGCAATAAATAAGCTTGTATCTAAGAGAGGATAGATCCCACGGATGGGATGGATAATAGAAAAGAACACAGTGCACCAAGTTACCACGATACAAAAGATGGATTAAGTATTTCACGATTAGTCTGTCGATAGAACCTCGCCTCGTGTATTAAAATGCCATAATATGTTTTGTCATTAATGAATTCCACATGTTTTATCATCTTACTCACCCACCAGCAATTTACATTATACCAACTGCACTAAACGTAAGAGCATCTCACTCGTTGGCCGAACCCAGGCCGAAATCCGGACCAAACTTTGGCCGGACGGCGCAAGTTTTCGGTCTGGGTAAGCCCAGTTTCTCACTCGCGTATCTAGGTCGAATTCTTGGGTCGTCCGTTTCCGCTCGAATTCGGCTGAAATTTGGCTCAAGTTCGGCGAAATTTTGGCATAGTTCGTCATACGACGAATACAGAACACTTTAAGACCAGAGTTCGGCGAAATTTTATACAGAGTTCGGCGTAATATAAACATAATTCGGCCTGCAATAAAATTATAACATATTTCAGCCAAGTTCGGCCAGTTCATGCTCAGCATCTACGTCGTGTTGCCCCTGCGTATCCATAGGTGCTCGACAAGATCATCCTGCAGTTGTTGATGCATCGCCGGATCTTGGATCTCCTGACGCATGGCGATGAGTGCAGCCCATATTGGAGGCACCTAATGATCAGGCTCGGCAAGAGGATCCTGTAGATAGTATGGCTCGTCCTCCTCGAGCAAACTCATTGGATCCTTCCTCTCATCCTTAATGATCATGTTGTGCAAGGTCACACAACAGTTCATCACTTCCCACATCTGATCTTTCGACCAGGTCATAGCAGGGAACCGGACAACTGCAAACCTCTGCTGGAGCACACCAAATGCCTGCTCCACGTCCTTCCTGCAAGCTTCATGTTCCTTGGCAAAGTGAGAATGCTTGGGGAGCATTGGGCCTGAGATAGTCTTCACAAATGTTGGCCATCTTGGATAGATGCCATCTGCTAGATAGTATCCCTTGTTGTAGTGATGCCCGTTGATCTCAAATTCCACAGGGGGAGCATGACCCTCAACAATCTTGGAAAAGACAGTTGAGGAGTTGAGGACGTTGATGTCGTTGTTCGATCCTACCATGCGAAAGAAGGAGTGCCAGATCCAAAGATCATGTGTAGCAACTACCTCAAGTAGCATAGTGCATCCTCCTTTGTGGCCTTTGTACATTTCTTGCCATTCAAATGGACAGTTCTTCCACTCCCAATGCATGCAATCTATGCTTCCAAGCATACCAGGAAATCCTCTACTTCCATTGACTGCGAGGATCCAAGCAGTGTATTCAGCAGTGGGTGATCTCAAGTACTCTTCCCCGAACACTGCAATCACTGCCCTGCAGAACCTGTACAAGCAATCAAGGGCAGTGGACTCGGCGATGCGGAGATAGTCATCGGCAGCATCAGCCGGCGCTCCATATGCAAGCAACCTCATCGCCACGGTGCACTTCTGAAGCGAGGAAAACCCAACCAAGCCGGTGCAGTCCTTCTTGCAAAGGAAATATGGGTCGAACTCCCGGATGGCATGCATGATCTTGAGGAAGAGCTTCCGGCTCATCCTGAAATTGCGGCGAAACACGTCCTCTCCATGGAGTGGCTGGTCGGCGAAGTAGTCGGCATACAACATGCAATAGCCCTCTATCCTCTGTCTCACCTTGCACTTCATGCGACCTGGTGCCGAACCACCGTGCATGTACAGCTGGGCGAGCGATGCGAGGAACAGCAAGTGCTCTTCACTTTCGGCGACCTCGGCGCTCTCCTTCTCCAGGAGTACGGCGAGCAACTCCTCGTCGTCGGAATCCATGGCGAGTATCTCGCCCTCGTCAGAGTCAGTGGACAGTACCTCGTCGCCGTCGGAGTCCATTGCCGAGTCTGGCCAAATGCCGAACACCTGGCGGGCGTGGTGGCGGGTGCACGGAGCTGAAGCACAGCTATGGCGAGGATAGGTCGGCGAAAGCGGCGGCAGAGAAGGCGTGGAGGTGGGCGGCAACAACGGCGAGCGTTGCTAGAGGCGAGGGCATGTCTCGGTGCGGGGGAGCTCCGCCGGCGAAGTCATGGCGACAGAGCTCTTCACGGCAGTCTAGGCGAGTGGAGTGGGTGGGAATGGGACTGTCTCGCCGACAGAGCTGGCACACGCCCGTTTTCGCTGAGTTCGGCGTCCCCAAGGCGTACCCGGGATCCTGGATTCGCCCTGGGTAGGCCGGACCAAAACACGCCCAAATCCGGACGAAAACAGGTCCCTAGGTACGCGACTGGGCCAATTTTCGGCGTCCGGACTGAATTTCGGCGTCCGGATCGGCGTCCTGATAGGCGAGTGGAGATGCTCTAATATCTCACCTATACCTGTTAGGATCCAGTAAATCACTTAGTGAGCGAGCAAACTTGTTGTCTGTGGATACACATACCAAGAGTATGGGAGCACACCCGCCCAAACCTTTGATATATACCACTACACATCCTCGACAATAATGTCGGCTCAAAGACCCTTTAAGCAAACTCAAGAGTTTGTTTGCTTATTCATGATAGGTGAAGCAACAGTGGGAATGAGAGGTTACAAAAAACATGTCGCCGGTTACACAGCTTCTCAGTTCACAAGTTCAGGGATTGTCATTCTTTTTGTTAAAAAAAGTCCCACCACCGCGGCCGGAGTTCGCAAGCTTCACAAGCAAGGCAGTACTATCATGTGGCAGAAGTGAGTAAAGATAAAGTGGCTTCTTTTCATTGTTGACAGTTTCTCAAAACGTTGAAAGCTCTATGAGTTGCCTTATGAACTATGAAGGTGATGATCTAGATGTTCAGAACGATCACTAGTGCAGAGCCCCCCCTTTAACTCCGGTCGGGAGGGCCCTCTAACAGCGGTTCCCCAACCGCTGTTGAGGGTTCGGTGTTAGAGGGGGGGCCCTTTAATACCGGTTCTTATACGAACCGGTGTTAAAGGGTGGTGCACGTGGGGCTACCGCAGGCCTCATGCCCCCCCTTTAACACCGGTTCGTATCTGCAACCGGTGTTAAAGGTTCTTCTGCCGCGGCAAAGATTTAGGCCGTTTTCCTTCCGCGGCAGGAAAACGGCCTAAATCTCTGCCGCGGCAGACTTCTGCCTCTGCCCCATTCTGGGCGTATTTCTGCGGGAGGGGGGGAGCGAGGGGGAATCGATCGGGAGCGGTATACACATAAATCGTCATCGGTACATACGAGCGCATGAATAATTAAGCAACTATTATTATACACAAACATCGTCATCGGCACATACATCGTCATCGGCACATACATCGTCATCGTTCATTTTGGTGGATATCTAAAGAGTTCTCCGCCAGACGTGACGACCTCATCAAGTATGAACCCCGCCAATTCCTCTTGAATGGCTCGTATGCGTTCAAATGGTAGGAGTTGGTCCCGCATCCGTTCGATCTGAATATATATGAAGAATGGGCCGTCAATATATATATATATATAAGAATAAAACTCAACACAATTGATGGTAATAAAATAATGTTGTGGACTTTGTTTACTTACTCTAAGTTGTTCTAGTGCGGCTTGGCCCGTCGCACATATCGTGTTGCGAATGAATTCGCAAACATAGTACCCACATAAGTTATTGCCGTGTCCCTGATGCACGCACTTTACGAGAATAGAGAGTTCAATCAAAATAATAATCAATAAAGCATGATATAATGGAATTGGAAGCTAGCTAGTATTACTTACATTTTGGTCTACAAATTTTAGTTCTTCTGACCATTCACCCACGGCCCTGCCCGTGAACCTTTTCCAAACCCTGTCCGACAAAGAAAATGGATAAGGAGTAATTAATTACTTATTGTCACGAAAGTTGCCGATCTAGTGCGATAATATGATTGAAATTACCTCTGGAGCATCTCTCTAAAGTTTGCCCATATCTCTTTTTCTTTTCGTAACGAGTCCATGACAAGGACTTTTCCTGAGTCGGGTTGAATGACTAGCAGAATAAAGTGGAACCTACGCACGCATAACTCATCATCAGTTACACTTAACATCGAGTAAGCTGAAATAGAATGTGTACAAGAGAGAGGGTAACAGTACTCACGAGAAGTTGTAAGGCAATAGTATTTCCCTTTTGGTTTGTTGTCTCAGTAAAGACGTTAGCAAGTAATCTTCTGTTTGCCCGGGTTTGGTTTCTACCACTTCTTCATGAACTCTATTTGGGTCAACGAACCCAATGTCAAAAGGGCCTCCTTTCCTGCATTCCATAACCTTTTTCCTGCATAATAGTATATACATATATGGTGAGCATATATATATATACATGAAATTAATAAAGTGAATGAGATGAGATATAAATTATAGAAATATTACTTACACACAATAAAGGCTGATGGCAGCTTTGTCGAGTTCCTTCTGATTGAATAGAAAATGCAAGTCTTGAATGTTGAAGTCAATCGCGTCATCTCCGCAGAAGAAAATATCATCTCTTATATGCGCCGTGATCCATTCTACCTTTCTCGTCTTGCATAAATGAAGGTACCACTTGTGCAATTTTCGCATCTTTGTTGGTAGAGTCTTGAGCTCCTCTTTCTTGACGAGATTCTTCCCATACTTCCATGGCTGTATGGGGTTGGCATCGCATTTGGGCAAGTTGTCTCCCATGACGTTCAAGTATGCAATGTAAGTAATCCCCATCTCATTGGCCTTTCTTTGTAGCTCTGCCTCGTAATCATTTACGGGAGGAGCGTCTCGTGTGTCGAACATTTGGAGCGGGGCACATGATTGGTTTTCCTGCTCCCCCATCTCATTGGCCTTTCTTTGTAGCTCTGCCTCGTAATCATTTACGGGAGGAGCGTCTCGTGTGTCGAACATTTGGAGCGGGGCACATGATTGGTTTTCCTGCTCTCCGAGCATGGGAACTGTTTTCTGGGGTGCCTCACGACTGCTACTTTCAGTCTCCCTACGGCGCCTTGCATCCGCCTTCAAAATCTGGTGCTCGTAGTCCAGCACAAGTGGGGTTTCAGGTTTCAAAAGATTATTGTAAAACTTCTCCACCACCGCCGGATCTATTTTCTCCTTTGGCTCGGCCCGTCTAGGTGCAAAGAATTTCTTGACCTGTTCTTCTGAGATCCTATTGGTCTCCTCGTCGCTGCGATTCCACGGTACAACCGGCAATGGCTTGGCGGAAGGATGCGGGACGTAGTTTTTTGAACTCTTTGGCGTACGGTTTCCTGCGGATTTCTTTGTGGCAGTGCTACTGATGCTCCTCGTGGCAGTGCTCTTCCGCTTACGCTGAGGAGATGGCTGAAGCACCGGAGATGGCTGACGGGCCGAAGATGGCTGCCGCGCAGGAGATGGCTGACGGGCCGGAGATGGCTGCCGCGCAGGAGATGGCTGACGGGCCGGAGATGGCTGCCGCGCCGGAGATGGCTGCCGTGCAGGAGATAGCTGAAGCGGCTCAGACTGCTGACGCTGCGGAGACGGCGGGGGTGCCAGTGACCTCCAATTTGGAAGCACAATGTGTTCCTTCTTCCAAAGAATGGTTGTTTTCACTGCAAATTTGAGTTGAGTTTCCCCTTCACCTGTAGCATGGTCAAGCTATGCTTCCTCATATTCCTTCACAACCTCATCCACCCCGACAATAGCATAGCCATCTGGAATCGGTCGGCAGTGGTAAGTTCCACCAGCTACAGGAGGTAAGGCATAGCCGACAGCCACCTTAATGGATAAGCCCATTAATCTCACATGCAGCTCAGCGTGTTCGCTCTCCGTGACCTCATCCACGGGGTATCGAGGACCCGTCATTTCAAGCGTGGGCTGCACGTTCTCCGTGGAAGCCACACTGCTTTTCCGCGCAGAGTCTGGGCCGCGGGCAGCTTCCAATGCAGGCTCTTCGTGCCGCTGAGATGGGTCGGTAGCTTGATGGCTCTGTTGTGCATTCACTTGCGCCTGCAGCGCCACAAGTGCATGTTCTATCTGTATCTCCCGCTCTGTACGCTCTTTTTCTTTTCTGCCGCGCCATCTGTAAGAGTCGCTCCAGTCGGCAAACCCATCCTTCCATGTCATACCCCCTGTTCCTCGTGCATGTCCAGGGTGTTCTTTTTTACCGATGGCGCGTGTGAGCTGGTCATTCTCTCTGTCGGGATGGAAGGTCCTGGCGGATGTTTCCTCGTATGCCGTGATGAGTTCAGTGACGGGTTTGGCAAGGATGGTTGGGAAGATACACAATCCTGTTTCTGGGTCCAACCTTGCCCCGATTCCGTAGAACCAAGTCTTTGCATGTAGGTCCCACCCATCTGTCTGGGGTGTGATCCCTCTCTCGCGCAGGGCCTTCTCGGCTTCCTCCCACTTAGGCCTCTGAGATATGTAGCCACCTGACCCCGTCCTCTGGTGATATTCCTTCTTCAGGGCATTAAGCGTATTGGTTTCTGACCTCTTTTTAGCTATAGCACTTTTTTTATATGTCTCAAATTCGGGCCAGTGAGGTCTTATCTTCGCATAATATGCGTCTTCGAAATTTGGAGTCTCGCCAGATTTGACAAATTTGTTCAATTTTGTCTTCCAGTTGCGGAAAGCGTCAGCCATCTTCTTTAGAGTCCACTCTTTGACCTTTTCCTTTATAACCGGGTTGTTTTCATCCTCCTCTGGCGGAAGGGTGAAATTTACCAACAACGAATTCCAAAGCGTTTCTTTGGATCTTTCATCGACAAAGGTACCGTCGCCCTTCTTTGGCTTATTCCAATTTTCAATTGTGATTGGGATTTGGTCCCTAACAAGAACTCCAGCCTGACGTACAAATTTGTCTGCGGCCTTCTTGGGCTCCATCGGCCTGCCATCAACACGGACTGCTTCGATCGTGAACTTTGCACGATCTTTCAACCGCTGGCTCGCGCCTCGCTTGCTCTTTTTCGTAGAAGAAGATGGTTGCTGGCTGGTCGATCCAGAGGGCTAAAAGAAGAAAGAAGCGTTAATTAATACATGTAGAAGAAGATTGTTGGTGGAAGTCAGCAGAGGCTTAATCAATGCATATACCTCGCCGGACTTTGTAATCACTAAATTGCGTTCACCGGAGTCTTCATCTTCTCCATGACTACTTGAGATGTCATCATGTCCCTCCAAGTTCAGATATTGTGAGGTGTCCTCATCAATAATGTTCTCCATTATTTCTTCTTCTTCAAGGTTTCTACTAAGTGGATCCATAGTTTCTAAAACAATAATATTATCTAGAGTAAGAGTGTAAACATTCAAGTGGACTTGGATTCATAGACAAATATACATAATATTCATACAAAAATACACAAATGAAATTAAAACCCTAAGGATGCTTGATCATTTTAAACGAGTTCCGAGGGGTCCAAACCCTAATTCGGAGAAATCCCGGATGCATATGAGAGGGGCTAGCTACAGTGGCTGACCGGAGGCTGGCGGCGTTGGAGAGCGACCTAGGGAGCGCGAGGTAGCGTGATGCGGCCTACCTAAAACAGGCGCTGTTCATAACCTTAATTAACTTAGGACGTAGGTAAATTAACTTGAATCTTTCTCAGTAACTCTTTCATAACCTTAATTTTTTACTCCATTGGTTTGTGATGTGGTATATTACATGAAAAAATGAATATCGAAGATGTGATTCTGATTCCGACAATAGAATCCGAGTTTAGCTAATTGCAATTCTTCAATTTCATGTTTACTGTCTTTATTGACCCTATATACTAATTTCACCAAATCCATCACACACGGCTAATTGTTTCTAATTTCCTTTGAACACACATCATACCCAAGTACTCCTATGCTAGCTAGCGCTTCACAATCTAGACCGAAAAGTGAAAACTCCTAGGCTGGAAATGCAAGCTGCATAATATGTTCTCTAAACCGGCGATCATCGTCGTCCTGGATCCGACGTTCTTGGTACACCTCCGGCGGCACCTCCCGATTGCCGACCACCGACGTGCCTCCACCCCGCTTCACCTGCAGCCTATTCCCACCGGCCAGCGTCAGGCCGACGCCGGCGATGCGTTCCTCGTGGAGGCCAATGTTGAGGAACAGCTGGGCCTCGCTGTTGCGGCGCGGGACCTCGACGTAGGTGTTCATGTCAAACACCTCCTCCGCGCCGCCGCTCTCCACGTCATACGAGAACACTTTGTGCCGGCTCGTCGCGAGAAGGACCTTATTCGTCTTCCCCTCGGCGCCGGTGACCACCCGAACCGCTCGGTGCCGACGGAGAGCGACAGGATGGGCACGTCGTGCGGCGGGTCCCTCGTGCTGCCGTCCGTGAAGCTCGACGGATGCAGCAGCCAGTAGAGGTACCCGTCGAGGGCCACCGGCGGCGTGCCGTCGACGTGGCACGCGAATCCATTGGTTTATTTAGTCTATTGGCTGCAACGGCGGCCGGACAGAGGCGGCCGGCGACGTGGCAGAGCGCAGCCTGCAAAGGGGGGCGCCGGCGACAAAACAGAGAAGGGGAGGAAACAGAGGGGACGACCAGGCGCGGTCCGCTAGCTCACCACGGCGTCGGGGTTCTTGTAGGCGCCGGCGTCGTCGTCGGCTGTGGCGCGCGCGTGGTGGCGGTGGCGGTCGTCGGCTTCGGTGGCGCGCGCGCGGTGGCGGTGGCGGTCGTCGGCTTCGGTGGCGCGCGCGCGGTGGCGGTGGCGCGCACGCGGTGGCGAGGGCGGCGACGGCGAGGGCTGGAGGGCTTCGGTGGCGAGGACGACGGCGAGGGGTTCGGGGCTCTGGCGGCGGTGGCGCGATCTGGCTCTGGGGGGAAGAAAGGAGCGAAGGGGCGCATTTAATACACCCCCCCCTTTAACACCGGTTCGTGGCTGGAACCGGTGTTAAAAGGGGGGGGAGTTCGTTTGCGCGCGTATTTATTACCCCCCCTTTAACACTGGTTCCAGCCACGAACCGGTGTTAAAGGGGGGGGGTGGTGCGCGCGGGAAATGAAATAAATGCCCCCCCCCCCCTTTAACACCGGTTCCTGTCTGGAACCGGTGTTAAAGGGGGGACATTTATTTCATGCATTAAAGGGGCTTTTTTAATTCAAAAAATATGATATGAATTTAGAAAATTCATATCTTTTTCATTTCAACTCAGAAAAATATGAATAATATATCATAATTTTCAGAAAAATAATATCTATCCATTCATGTAAATCATTTTATATGTACTTTACATGAAATTTTTTAAAATAATTAAAACACTTACATATAAATTTTTTAAAATAATTAAAGCACTTACAAATAATATCTGCTCACCAAAAGGATTCATGCCGTCTGTACTTAGACCAAATCTTAAGTTCCTTGCGTCACGTGCGAAGTCCGGGTACTCTCGCTCGACTTTTCTCCACTGTGACCCATCAGCGGGGTGTCTCAACATCGCGTCTTTCTTACAGTCTTCCATGTGCCATCGCAATAACTTGGCATGCTCTTTATTTCTGAAGAGACGTTTTAACCGTGGTATTATAGGAGCATACCACATAACCTTGGCGGGAACCTTCTTCCTAGGGGCCTCGCCCATCGCCAGGATCGTCTCGTCTGATCTTATACCGCAGTGCAGTGCATACCGGGCATGCATCTAAATTCTCGTACTTCTCACCGCGGTAGAGGATGCAGTCATTAATGCAGGCATGTATCTTCTGCACGTCTAATCCTAGAGGGCAGACAACCTTCTTTGCTTGGTATGTACTGTCAGGCAACTCATTATTTCTTGGAAGAAGATTCTTCATTTTTACCAACAACTTTGAAAATGCGTTGTCAGTCACACCACTCTCTGCCTTCCATTGCAGCAAATCCAGTGTGGCACCTAGATTTTTGTGGCCATCTTCGCAAGTTGGATACAACAATGTTTTGTGATCCTTTAACATCTGCTCCAACTTCTCCTTCTCCTTTTCAGTTTCACATTCTTCCTTTGCATCAGTAATGGCCCGACCAAGATCGTCATCAGCGGGCCCATCTGCTCCCTCTTGATCTTCATTATCTACCTCCGTTGCATTATCATCATATTCAGGATACATATTATGATAGTTTTCATCATCCTCTTCTTCTTCGTTGTCTTGCATCACAACCCCTTTTTCTCCGTGCTTGGTCCAACAATTATAGCTGGGCATGAAACCAGATCGAAGCAGGTGGGCGTGAATGGTTCTGGTATTTGAGTAGTCTTTCTTGTTCTAACAGTGAACACACGGACATCACATAAAACCATTGTGACCACGGTTTGCATTAGCCACAACGATGAAATTTTGGAGGCCCGTAATATACTCGGAAGTGCGGCGGTCACCGTACATCCATTGTCGATTCATCTGCATTAATATGTAGTATATATCAAAAAATAATAGGGAGATGACCATTTATATATATAGTACATCAATGACACATGAAACTATAGTTGCCGACCTCGACCGAGACGGAAAGAGCAACAAGAAAGCTTATTTTGAGCTCTCGGTCATTTCACCGAACACCTCTAGTGCATATGAAAAAAACACAAACTAGCACTCTTCACACCCTCTTGCTAGGCTCCAAAATGTGAAATAATGGAAGAGTGGGGTGTGTGTGGGCTGGGGTGGTGTCTTATATAGGCCCCTCCCCCCTTTAATACCGGTTCATGCCACGAACCGGTGTTAAAGGGGGGTGGGCGGGCCACTGGTGCAGGGCACGAACCGGTGTTAAAGGGGGGGCTCCTTTAATGCCGCAGGGGCCACGCTGGTACGACCCCCCCTTTAACACCGGTTCGTAGAAGAACCGGTGTTAAAGCCCCTTTTCGGGATCAACAAAAGACCTCGTTTCCACTAGTGGATGTTGTACATCTTTGATATAGCCTGCCAAAATGCAAATCTTTTAGGAAATTTTTACGGTATGTTTTAATGCACAAGTACTAGGAAGCACAAATCTCTTCGTGTGTTTTGCATAATAATTTACACGTAGCATTGACCTGTGAAAACTCATCTTCTAACACATTTGATGAAAAGCTGATTAGGGGAATCATGCTAAGATTTTAAAACAAACACACCATAAGATAGAGAATTTATATCTCCCATACTTTGATAAGCCATGATACAATATAAAATAGCTCACCTATCACCACTACCATAGTCCAATGGGTTATTCTATTTTTGTTAAAATTAATCCTTACACTATATATTTACTAATACTAATAAAAGTGCATACCAAATAAACTCACCATTAAGCCAATAGCAGTACACAAGTTACTCAAAAGTCGTTGGATAACTAAGGGCAACTCCAATGCCCCGCAAACGGACATGGCCATCTAAATCTATCCGACCGGTCAGGATGAAAGGCCCAATGGCACCCCGCAAACTAATTGGGCCCACGGGTCTGATAGTTTTTCGCATTCTTAGCCCAAGTTTGGTCCGGCTTTGCAGTGGAATGGACATGCCAGACGTTTGGGTCACGTGTACTTCTATCTGACTCGGGCCCGCCAGCTAGCCATACACCGACCACAACCACCTCCCCACCCCACCCCAAAACGCATCTCGCCCCTTCCTCCACCGCGCAACCGCCTAGCCTATCGTGGATGATTCCTCCACCAGTTCAAGCAGTTTGGTAGTTATACGCGACTAGGCCTCTCGCCGTTGTCCCGACCGCCACCGCCTCGTGCGCGCCTATTGTCCTCACTGCCCGCAAGTTGTTCATCCATTTGCCGCGCCCGCAGATCATGGATAGCTCGGACGAATTCTTCTTCAATAATATCATCAACACATGATATATGTATGTTATTACCAAACTATTCTGATATATTGGTCTACATATGCTATTTTTAGATGGACTCTGAGATTGCGAACCAAATGTGTTAGGTGGTATATGTATTCTATTCGTGCAATTCATTTCACCATTTTATAGCATGCAATTTTGTTTGTATTTTGTCAATTTTATTATGTCGTTTCTTATGTAGAATATTGTAGATGAAAATTTCAACTATAGGTAAGCCATGCTTTAGTAGGGATCTGGTGTGAAAGGACGAGGTACATGTGGAGGTGATGTTATTGTTATGGCGATAAAATAGAATGAACTCATGAATGTGTGGTGTAACACAAATTAAGTGGTGTTTGTTCTTATCACAAAACTTAATAAATTCCTCTTCAAGACTCGATATTTTAAAGTGGCGATGGTGAAAAATCAAAAGCATAGGCGCTTATGTGCTAGTAGACTTACAAGAAGAAAGAAGACAACCATATGATAAAGAGATACAATGATGCATTGTTCTTTCTTATTTTTATATTCCAAGTTAATTAATAAATATGCTACAATTCATCTTAATCAATTTTGTGACTATTTCTAAAGCTTATAATAGGGATATTCAAGAATCTCTATAAAATGTCTAATATAATTGAGCTCTCTTGGTGTTATGTATAGTTTGGTAAGTATATTAATGAGGTCCATAGTTAATCGAAGATAACTAGTAAATTAATCCATTTGATTGCCATTCGACAAAAGCCCTCCCTCCTCACGGAAACCCTCTTCCCGGGCCGCCTCCCTCCCTGGCGGCTCTAGAGGATCCTCCCTCTAATCCCTCCTCTCGAGGCCGATCTGCAAGAAGCGGCCGCAACTGCCGCCGGCAACGGCGGTGGTGGCGATGCCACTACTAGGAAATCGGCTATAGGTAATCCATACATCCGTGGCGCACGTGCTTGTGGTGCCCCACGGGTAAAATAGGCGTGGCACACTGTCCACAGGTGCCCTACGGCTAACTGCCGTAAGCATGGCGCACATGGGGGTGGTGCGCCACGGCTATGTTTGGGACAGGGTACAGGTGGCCGCAACACACATACCCGTAGCGCACTATGTCAAGGTGCGCTACGAATGTGAAACTTAACCGTAGCGCACCTTGACCTAGTGCGCTACGGGTATGTGTGCTGCAGCTGCTGGGTCAACTTAGCCGTAGGACACTAGGGCTAAAAAACACTTCAAATAATAGAATCCTTTCATATTTAGATAGATAATGTGGTCTAGTTTCTAGTAAAATTAACAAACATGAATTTCGACTTTTTCTGCAAAAAAATTCATGCCATGGTAAAACGGCTGTAACTTTTGCATACGATATCGAAAAAAAAACGTATAATATACCAAAATGACCAGAACAAGATTCCAGATCCGCTTGCAACTCCTTTAGGTCGTTTAGAGATTTTTTAGAATCTCAAAATTCGAAATGAGTAAAAATTTATGGCAAAAACAAGATTTTTTGCTGCAAAAAAAATTGAGGCAACTTACCCGTAGCGCACCACCACCTAGTGCGCCACGAGTAAGTTGGGCGGGATTCGAAATTCGAATCACCACCCCGCCCACCTACCTCCCTCTCTTCCTCTCTTCCTCTCTTCCTCTTCTCTTCCTCCCTCTCTTCTTATCTTCCTTCCTCTTCTCTTCCTTCCTCCCTCTCTTCTTCTCTTCCTCTTCTCTTCCTTCCTCCCTCTCTTCTTCTCTTCCTCTTCTCTTCCTCCCTCTTCTCCTTCTCCTCACTTCGGCCTTCTCCGACCAAGGACGACCACGGGTAACCAACTCCTTCATCAGTCGCCGTCGCCTCCTCCGACCACACGTCCTCCAGCCGCCGTCGCTGCCACCACCTCCTCCGACCATACCTCCGTCCACCTCCGACTGCACCTCCGACGCACCTCCGGCCATCTCCTCCGACCATACCTCCTCCTACTGCCTCGACGCCGACAAGGACTAGCATGGCCACGGCCTCCCGCACATCCCTGCGGTGGTAGGTCGTGGCCACGTCCACTGCTCCGGCCATCTCCTCCGACCATACCTCCTCCATACCATTTTTTTTGTTTTTTGAAAAACACATCCATGGCGCACCAGGGTGTTTGTCCCCTTCAACTCAGCTTTCTTGTTTCTTCTTTGTGTTGTCGTCATGCTGGAGGAGGCCGATGGCATTGGGGTTTGGATTCTTGAGAATAATGGCGGTGGCCCTTGGTTTCTTATGCGCAAAGATGAAGAACTGCTGGTTGCGTGCCGTTGCTGATCTGTGAGGATTGTCGGGTTCCCGAATGCTCCATTGGCGATCTCCCATGGACACTCATGCATGGAGAATGCTGGTAGGATGGGCTTCGGTCATGCACACCTGTGCATTTTATGACCGTTTGGTTTCAGAGGGAGCATTGCGAAGCTCTGCTGCATATTACCATCATTAGATATTTTCTTTTTTTGTCCATGGTGAAGTCAGTGGTGGATAATGTCATGAAAGCAGAGATTTAAGAGCTAGCACAGTTGATTCGAGTCTTCGGTGCTGAGTAACTGGCTTGGTGATCCGTGATTTATAGCAGCGGCTTGTTAGTAGGGGAGGCAGCATATGAGACGTTCAGTGTCTGATCTTGCAGGGTGAAAATCCAAGGTCTGGCCTTAATTGGTTGTGCATGGCAATGGTCTTGTTGAAGGCATTGTTTTACGAGCAAAGACTTTCTTCAGGGTGAAAACCTAAGATGTGTGATCGGTCGACGACGACGCTTGTGCACTGTTCTCTTATTGGAGGTGTTGCTTTTGAAGAAACTGGACTTCTGGTGTTGTTCTAGATTGCTGTAGCAGGGCTTTTTTGTAAAAAAAAAATTGTTTGTGTGCATCCGTAATGCCGCTAGGGCACTGCGTTGTAATTGATATCTTCGTTGATATTAATTTATGCTTCTTTCCAAAAAAAATGTTTGCCAATCAACATTCTATCACTGTAATCTTGGATTGTCGAGCAAACATAGTCCTTTTATTTCATTGTTCAATATGGCATTCTCTTATCCTAATTTCACTATATATTGAGGTTCTTATCCTAATAGAAAAGGTTGCGTGCATAATTTTGATGGGAAGGTCAGGGGTTTCAACCTTTTTTTTTCAAAGAACTGCATGGGGAAGGTTATTGACTGTGGTACTGAAAATTAGAGAACCTGGAGAATCCATGTACATTGTTATTCACAACGGAATAGAAAATAATAACTCTCAGCCAGTACTAACGAAGGACACAGGAGAAGGTTATTGTGGAAAAATGACAGATTTGGTTGAGAAATAGAAGACAGCGTACTAGTAGGTTTGGAAATAAGAAGCAGCGCAATAAATAACCTTGTATTTGACAGAGGATAGATCACATGAATGGGGGATGGATAAACGAACACAGTGCACCAAGTTACTACGATGAAAAATATAAATTAAGTATTTTACAATTAGTATGCCAATAGAACCTCGCCGCATGCATTAAAATGCCACAATATTTGTTTCATTAATTGGATTCCACATGTTTTGTCATCGTACTCACCCACAAGCAATTTACACATTATACCAACTGCACTAACGTAGTATCTCACCAACCACCTATTAGCTAGGATCCAGTCAATCACTTAGTGAGCAAGGAAATTTGTTGTCTCTGGGTATACATACCAAGAGTATCAGAGCACCCTCCCAAACCTTGATATATACCACCAGACATCCTCCACAATGAAGGCTCAAAGATCCTTTTAAGCAAACTCGAGAGTTTGTTTGCTTATTCATGATAGGTGAAGCAAGTGGGAATGAGAGGTTACGGAAACACTACCAAAAACAGGACTAAACCTGTAGGCTGTGAACCGACAGAAAAAGGGGAAAACCACACAGGAAAAAACTCACTGTCAGCTTGCTGTCAGGAATAACCGACAGGAATAGCTTGCCAGGAATGAAAGTCTATGCCTGACGGTGAACCGACAGGAATATTACCGCTGTCGGCTACTGCTGTCGGACGGCTGACAGGAAAACGGATTCGCGTCAGGTTTAAGCCTACTGGAGAATTTTTATTCCTGTGGGGTGACCGTCAGCCCTGGCCGTCAGAGTGTTATAGCCTGTCAGATGGCAGCCGACAGGAAATATGCATCGAACACTATTCAAAACAAGGAATTTCCTGTTAGTTCTAGCCGCCAGGGAAATAATACTATTTGCTAGATTAGCTTGTTTTCCCGTTAGTTGTTTCTCTTAGGAAAACAACTTGATGTTTCACAGATATTACAGATGTTTCATGATTTGCCAAAAACAATTCTAACAATTCAAAACAACATGACACAACATAGTTCATAGATTGCATAATTTGATTACATAGTGCATCAAGTTTCGTAAAAAGCCAAATCTACATTTCAAAAGTACCCCACCATAACATCAGGTTACTACAACAACATACCAAGTTTCAGGCAGCCATAATTTCCAACAAAAGATGGCACCAGACTGCTACACTATCAGCAAAAGAAGTCAGCTTGCAAGTATCACCATATAACAGTTATCAAGCCCAAGTGGTGCCAGAGAACAAGACCACAAAAGAGCATACCCACACCACCTCCAAGTTCAGGTTCTAATGTTGTTTCAGCCATGTGTGCCTCCATTGGTGGTGTTGGCATCAACACCGCTATTCCCATTGGAGTTGCCTGCATCATTGTCCTCGCTCGATTCTCCACCATTGGTGTTGCCATCAACCGCTTGGGAGCCAGCATGAGAGGAGTTAGTTGTCCCCTGATTCAACCAATCACAAGGGATTACATTGTTAATTAAATTAAATTGGATTAAGTAAATAACATATGTTTGTGCAGTTCTTTCCCTAGGATTTGCTAATGTTCACTCAAATGCAATTTTTGGGAAGATTCAACACATGTTCTACTATCACGATATTTTTTCAAAGACCAAGCTGTGTGAAACATTCAAGTTGTTCATATACTTACTTGTTGCACACCAATTAGTTGGCCTAGTATGTCTGCTGGTACCTCCTTTCCTATCTCCTTGAAAAGTGTCTGCCAAAAAAAGGGAAGTAATATTACTACAACTGTTGTTAAAACCTACTAATTTGAAATATGTGCATGAATTCTACGTACAATTATGAGCTGTCCGTGCATCTCTTGTTTCTGCTGTATCATCTCATTAGTACGCCTGAGTTGAGCATTTTCTTCATTTGCGCGCCTAAGTTGTTCCTTTTCTCGAAGTGTGAGCGAATTAGATGCCCGGGCATTCCTTTCTCTAGTAGATGGTATAATGGCAGCTTTCTTAACTGCCCCATCTGCTATTGACACACGGCCATGGGGAATGCCACCTGATGCCTGATACAATACCTCACCGTCCAATTCTCGTTCCGCCCAATCATCTGGATACTTTTCTCTAGCCAGTGAAGAATATGTATCCTGTCAATAGCAAATTTTATTTTGTATATGTACACACAAATGATAACGGACAAGGTTTATTTATGTAAATACTAATACAAAGAAGAAGCATTGGATGAATTATCAAATCTTCAGGCAGATTATATATATATATATATATCCATGCTTCAATTAATCTGGGATAGCAGGAGCAAAAGGTTTACAAAAATGATGCAAGGCGTAGAGAAATAATGACATACAAGGCGTTCTTGCGCCTTCTTGCTGATGGTTGAACTGTTGTTGCCACTGCTACACACATTCTTCATTCCACATTTCATTGCAACATAAGTATTCAAAGTAGTAGCCTTCTCAGGTCCAAATTTCTCTGCCTGCAAGAACAAATGAATTTAAGCTGAGGCATGGAATCATGTCATAGAGAAGCTAAGTGTAAAATTATTCAAATTATAAGCATAAGATACCAAATATTGTTGTGTCTCCACAAATGGTCTTGAACCTCCTCGATTTTGAGCAACATCTGTAGATTTCAAGCGGGAGTTCTGCCCCCTCTCCCTACTGGTCTTGTATGCTTTTGAAGTCCAATAACGACAGAGTTCAGGCCATGCTTCCTCCTTACACCATGGTATCCTACTCTGCAGGTACTGTCCATAATCAAGTTCTCGTACACGCGCCATCGAGTCATCAAGCTCCTCTCCTTGATTCTCATAATACAGTTTCACAGCATCCACACGGAGTTGGTACAACATGTCTTTCACTTTTTTCCTTGCATAGTTGTCAATAACCCGGTTGGCCTCTTCCTCAACTCGGATTCGTGCACTCTCATCTTCCCCATTGTTCACATGGAGATCAAACAAGTTCTACATATTTAGGAACTTTCAAATCAGATCTTTACAACAATAAAGAGTAAGATATATGTACAGAAATAATCCCAATTACTCCAAAATAAATTATACTTACCCAAAACTCTTCCTTCACACGATCAGCAGCTGTCCGTTGCTGATAATCTACAGTCCCATCATGGTAGTAATCATACCACTCCAAAGCTGGTCGTGTATTAGTGATGACACCATCCTCATTTTTTTCTTCTATTTTTCCTGGGTATTCACGTTTGAGAATAACACCAAGTTGTGTAGTGTACTTGTAGTCCTTGGAATGGTAGCTTACATACTTAAATTGCCTACATATAGTAAATATTGTAAATAACTCGAAGTTTAAGAAAAGAAGTGAGCAGGAAGATGACAATATGCTTAAGATATAGCACCAATTCATATTCAATAAGGAATTGTTTGTACCTATCACCCTGAGGTTCAAGGGCAACCTTGTGACCACGTGGAGGTATTCTTAATTGCACAGTAGCTCTCTTGCGCCTTCCTCTGTTCTTCTCAGATGTAGTGCGAGATGAATTTACATCACTTTGAGACAAAAGGCTAGTGGAATTTGTGCTGCCCAAAACAGTCCTTTGTGAGGCATTGTTTTCAGGTCTTCTCTTGACCCTACGGAAGTGACGAAGCCCAGCCATCTCCTACAATGATGGATTCAGAAGTTAGACTAATCTGAAAGAGAAAGTTTACTTGAATTTAAATGTAGCCTGCATGTCACCAATCATATATTTTCCAAGAAAGGACACAATTTTCAGATATATTAAACACAAAGAATATCGAGTTTCAGTTGCATTACACATAGAAATTAAAATACAAGGTTCAACTGCTTTTAGGATACAAAATAACACAAAATACTAAAACTTAATCAGCAGAAGATTAGAAATCATTTGGATCTTCATGTTCATCATATTCTGCCTCCGACACTTTGCGCATGGACACTTAATCTTACCACCTTCAGCAAGAGAAAGAGAAGAAAAGGCGCGGTCTATGAATCGTGCAGTTTCTTCAAGCCATATATTAGAAGGAACTTCACCAAATACCCAGCCACTATACATCCAATCACGGTTCTCCATTCAACAAATGACCATACTGAAATAACAGTTCACAAATTGGCTATTTCAGCAAAAAGATAACACACTTAAGAACAACTATGCAGAAATAGCAACACACAAAAATGGTAATTTCAGGCATGAATTTAAGAGCTCAAAGATACAACAACTTACCAAAATCTTGTTCAAGTTGCGAATATTATGGCGTCAGAAAAGGGTGGCTGACCAACTCCCAAAGTTGTCTGTTGCTGTTCAAATTGGAAAACAATCATTAACAAACTCCACTACATGATGAGCTAGTATTAATTTAAACTAGCAGGCCCTAAAAAAATATCCCTCCCATCTATCTATTGCATACTAATCAAATGCATAGTCCAATCTAATTAAGTATGTCGCAATAGGACAATAGTTAATTTGCACTGGAAGATATAGTGATGCAGAAGAGCACTACCAAGTACTAACGTGACTCAACAGGACTTGTAAGACAGGGGGACTTGCAGGACAATAGAATAAAATTCACATATGATATTTGACATCGAGAGTAAGAAGAGGCTAAGAAACTGAGTGTTTACCTCCTCGTAAACTTAAATTAAATGGAACCAAGCTTCAATTTGCATCTAGGGAATATGAGGTAGGGAGGACTGCTATCTCACCGGAGATGGGCTTGTGCTGTTGTCTTGTGACGAGTAGCAGAACCAAGGGAGCTAGGCAGAAGGAGGTCAGGACCGGGGGTGCTCAGCTGAAAGTAGGGAGAACCAGGGAAAACCGTAGATGGAGAGGCGGGATTGGTGCTCGATCCGTCGGTGAGTGGAGGCAGCTGCCAGATGCGGCCGATTCGTCAGATTCGAGACAGCGGCGACGGCGGGATGGAGATCGGATGCAGCGGCGACGGGATGAAGAATGTATGCAGCGGCGGCGGTTTGCAGAACGGATGCGGCGGACTGGGTGGACGGGGCGGCGACCGTGGCCGGCGTGGAAGACGGCGGCGACCGTGTTGTGCGCTGGAGCAGGGCGAGATGGAACTGATTTGGGTGTTTCTTTTTTTTCTGAGAGAAGGGAACCGGGGCTTCCAGTCTCTTCCTTTTCTCACAGGTAAACATAAAAAAAAAAGCGGGCTCCGTGCGCGCGCAATGAAATAGATGGCGGGAAGCAGCAGGGCTTGCGCGCGAAGGATTAAATAAAAACTCTGTGGGTTGGATACCCACAGGAATATAGCTTCAGGCCTGTCGGCCCGGACGGACGCACAGGAACATATCTTCTCCCGTGGGTTATTAGGCAACCTACAGAAATACACCTATTTTCCTGTGAGCTGTTGCGGGACTGACAGAAAATACCGTGGCTCACAGGGTTAATCGCGTTTCTGGTAGTGAAAACATGTCGCCAGTTACACAGCTTCTCAGCGCAGAAGCTAGGGGGTTGCCCTTCTTTTTGTTATAAAAATTCCCAGCACCCCTGCAACAGTTCGCAAGCTTAGGGAGCAAGCCAGTACTATCATGTACCAGAAGCGAGTAAAGATAAAATGTCTTCTTTCAATTGTTGACAGTTTTTTAAAACGTTCAGAACGACTGCGAATGTTTTGATGCAAATGTGTTAATGCATTACTAGGTAGCACAAATCTTCCAGTGTATTTTGCATGATAATTTACATGTAGAATTGTCCTGTGAAACCCACCTTCTAACACATTTGACAAAAACCTGATTACCGGAATGCATGCTAAGATCTGAAAACAAACACACCATAAGATAGAGAATTTATATCTCCCATACTTTGATAAGACAAGATACAATATAAACTAGCTCACCTATCACCACTACAATAGACCAAACTATTATTCTTTTTTTTGTAAAAATTAATCCTTACACTATATATTTACTAATTTTCTATATCTAAATAGTAAGCCCTCACTATTAGATTTCTCTGCAATTCTATGCATCCACGTCACGTAAACAACAAACAATAAGCTTGGCAAATATCCTATATTGTGCTCCACACGTTCAGTTTATTTCTCACCTGTAAACGAAGGGTGAGAAACCCATGAATCTGCCATTATTTTTTAGTGGTGTATTGCAATCAGTATGCCCATTACTCTATCCTAGACGTTGCTGAGCCGAGTTTACTTTGCGCATGTACATGTCTGTTCGGTTCATCTTCACATTTATGGAGTCCATGCAAGAACAGACGCATCGATGCTTCTCCTCTTCTTCCTATAAAACTCATCTCACACTGCGGTTGTGGTAAAGCTCTGGGCTGTGCAATCACACCGAACTCCATGCTGAGGCGCTCTACAATGGCTTGGACTGGTTTCTCATATTGCATTGGACAAACTGCACGCGCGCCCACGCCTCACTCGGACCGATCACATGCATCTCAACAATTCTGACGGTATGTTCGCCCCCAACTCCTCTGGTCTTCCACCCGCCAGCGCCTCTTACCATCATCATGTTAGGAATAGACAAAGTTATATTCCTCTGGGGGACAAATGCCACAATATATAGTACAGGTATAGGGCAAATATGCAGGAACCCCCCTAACATATGGGAGAAATATAATATACAGATATATACATCTAACACCCCCCCTCAAACTCATGGTGGATCCACAACACTGAGTTTGGAGAGTAAGAAATCATGCTGCGCTCTGGTCTGTGCCTTTGTGAAGAAATCCGCCAACTGTAAATCTGAAGGCACATACTGAAGCGCAACAACCTGAGCCTGCACCTGAGCACGTGTATAGAAAGCATCAACACCAATATGCTTGGTAAGCTCATGCTTGACCGGATCACGTGCAACACTAATAGCACCTGTACTGTCAGACAAAACCAGACTGGGTGTGGTAATAGAGACCCCAAAATCCGCAAGTAACCACCGTAACCAGGTCACCTCAGCAGTCAACAAGGCCATATCACGCAACTCAGCCTCAACACTCGAACGGGAAACTGCTGTCTGTTTCTTCGTCTTCCAAGCAATGAGCGAACCACCAAGAAACACACAGTAAGCAGAAAGTGAGCGGCGATCCGAAGGATCACTCGCCCACGTAGCGTCCGAATAGCACTGAAGCTGGAGGGAGCTGGAACGAGGAAAGAAAAGGCGACGAGTGATCGTACCACGAAGATAACGAAGAACACGGAGAAGATGACTATAGTGAACAGTGGTAGGAGCAGAAACAAACTGACTCAGAATATGAACAGGATAAGAGATGTCAGGACGAGTGACAGCAAGATAAACAAGACTCCCAACAAGATGACGATAACGCGTCGGATCAGAAAGAGGATCACCATCAGTAAGTTGAAGCTTAACATTAAGCTCCATAGGGGTCTCAACAGTACGCTCATACCCATGAGCAGCACGAGCAAGAAGATCCTGAATATACCTTTCCTGAGAGATGTAAAAGCCATCATAAGTGGAGGAAACCTCAATCCCAAGAAAGTATCGAAGAGGACCAAGATCAGTCATAAGAAACTGATCACGAAGACGAGCCTTAACAAAGGCGATGTACTCAGGATCATCACCGGTAATGATCATATCATCAACATAGAGAAGAAGAAGAGTGCGTCGACGAGGAGAAGTGTGAACAAACAACGCTGGATCATGAGCACTAGGGGAGAAACCAGCAGCAGTCACTACAGAAGCAAAGCGCTCAAACCAGGCACGAGGGGCCTGTTTGAGGCCATAAAGAGAACGTCGAAGACGACAAACCATCCCCTCGGGAACAGAATACCCAGGAGGAGGCTGCATATAAACCTCCTCACTCAACTCACCATTGAGAAAGGCGTTCTGAACATCAAGCTGGGACACAGACCAGTGACGAACAGAAGCAACAACAAGAAGAGTACGCACAGTGGTCATATGAGCGACAGGAGCAAAGGTCTCATCATAGTCACGACCATGCTCCTGCTGAAAACCACGAGCCACAAGACGCGCTTTATAGCGCTCAAGAGATCCATCAGAGCGAGTCTTAATCTTAAGACCCACTTACACGTGATAGGACGAACACCGGGAGGAGGAAAAACAAGATCCCACGTGCCAGTGCGCTCAAGCGCAGCAATCTCCTCGGCCATGGCCAGCTGCCATTCAGGATGATGCTCAGCATCCCTATAAGAGGTTGGCTCGGAGACAACAGAAAGACCATACTGACTAGGAGAGTAACGGTTGGGGGCACGACGCTGACGAACAGGACGAGTAGAGGGAAGATCATCAGAGGAAGACGACGCAGGAGACGACGATGAAGAAGAGGGAATAATAGAGGAAGACTCCGGAGAACGAGGAGAACTAGGAGAACTAGACGGAGCAGAGGAGGACGGTGTCGAAGAAGAGACATCAGGGGGAGGAGATCCTGAAGAAGACACAATAGGGGTAGAAGGAGGTGTGTCAGGAAAGAGAAGAAAAGAGATATCTTCCACCGGGTAAGTACTAGCGGTGGGACGAGGATAGAAAGGACGCGTCTCATCAAAAGTAACATCACGAGAGATACGCATTCGACGACCAACATGGTCCCAACAGCGATAGCCATTATGCTCATCACTGTATCCGAGAAAGACACACTCAACAGACTGAGCGGTCAGTTTGGTGCGTTCGCGAGGAGCAAGGAGAACATAGCAAACACAACCAAACAAGCGAAGCATGGAGTAATCTGGAGACTGTCCAGAGAGGCGCTCAAGAGGGATACCACCCTGCAAGGCAGCAGAAGGCTGAATATTGATGAGGTAAGCCGACGTAGCGACAGCCTCAGCCCAGAAATGCGGCGGGAGAGAGGAAGCAATCATCATAGAGTGAGTGGTCTCAAGAAGATGGCGATGCTTACGCTCAGCAACGCCATTCTGGTCATGTGCGCCAGGACAGGAGAACTGAGCAAGATTGCCCTGCTCAGCAAGAACACCTCGCAACATCTGGGAGATATACTCACCAGCAGAATCAGCACGAAACACATGGATGGGGGTAGAATATTGAGTACGAACCATGGCTGCAAAACACTGATATATGGAGAGCACCTCACTATGAGAGCGCATAAAATACAACCAAGTGTACCGAGAAAAATCATCGATGAATAAAATATAGTAGCGATGGCCCCCTTTCGAAGCGAAAGGAGCCGGACCACAAACATCAGAATGAACTAAATCAAAAGGTCGCTGAGATAAAGACGCGCTAGTAGGATAGGGAAGCTGAATCTATTTACCCAACCTACAACCCTGACAATGCAAAGACCCATCTCCTGAGGCAGACCCCAGAAGACCACGATGAACTAATGACGACAGGCGAGAGTCACAGAGGTGACCAAGACGATGATGCCACTGCTGAAAGGAGCTGGTAGTAGAGGCGACAACCGGAGAAGAACTGGCAGATGAAGTGGTAGCGGAAGAAACGCGAAGCCAGTCTAACTCCCAAAGTCCTGAAGAGTCACGGCTGCGAGGGCCAGCTCCAACCAGGGCCTGGGTGCGACGGTCCTGGACAACACAAGAATCAGCATCAAGAATGACGCGGCAACCAGAGTCAGTAAGCTGGCTAGCAGAGAACAGATTCATCTTAAGAAGAGGGACATGAGAAATATAAGGAACAAAAAAAGAAGAAGTAGAAAGGGTGCCCCGACTAGAAACAGGGAGAGAGGTACCATCAGCCGTAAAAACACAGACAGGAGAAGAGAGAGAACGAAGAGCGGACAGAAAAGAAGACTCAGAGGTCATATGAAAAGAAGCTCCAGAATCAAGATACCACGGAGACGTACCTGACTGTGTAGAAGGTGGTGGTCGTACAGTGTCTGAAGAGTCAGTCACAGAACCAGCAGTGCCCGTCGAAGAAGAGCCTATAGCAGCAAGCAGACCGCGAAGACTCCTGATAATGTCCTGATCAGAGAGAGCAACTGCTGAGGATCCGGAAGGAGCCGACTGCCCACGAGCCTGGTGCTGCTGACGTAAACTGGGGTCCCGTGTATAACAGGTGGCCCAAGTGTGACCATCCCTGTTGCAGTAAGAGCAGTGATGAAGAGAACCACGGCGACCCTGACCACGAGCCTGCTGGTGCTGACTCTGACCCTGAGGCTGCTGGTGCTGAAGCTGACCCGGACCCTGACCTGGAGGAGTGGGTAGTATCGGCGGCGGTGGCACAGGGGACCGCGGCTGAGTCGAGGGAGCAGACGGCAAAGGAGCACCACGAGTAGCAAGCGCAGATGGAACCGCAAGAAGACCAGCACCACGGAGACGGGTCTCCTCAGCCCGAAGCTCAGACAACACCTCAGAGAGCGGAACACGACCACGAGCATTCAGCTGAGCACGCCGAGGCTCAAACTCTTGGCGAAGCCGAGACAGAAACTCATAGATGCAGTGAAACTCCAAGTCCGAGCGCACAATCTGGCAGCACGAGCATGTGCCACAAACAGCAGTACGGAGAGAATCAAGCTGACGCCAGATAGCAGCACTCTGAGTATAAACCTCATCAATAGTGGAATCACCCTGCTGAAGGGCATGCTCCTGACGAACCACAGACAGGTAAAGAGCATCCCCAGACGGCTGATAGCGCTGACGAAGATGGGCCCATTGAGCAGTAACAGTAGGAAGGCTCATAAACTCAGCAGCATACTGGGGCAGAACACTGGAGGTGAGAACAGCAGCAGCACGAGCATCCTCATCAACCCACTGAGTGTAAGCAGTCAGAGCGTGTCGATAGGCCTCAAGAGCAGAAGAGTACTGCTTGAGCTTTAGGTCATAAGCAGCAACAGCACTGTCATCAGCACTCTGAGCAGCATCCTTGGCCTCCTGAGAAGCATCAGCACCGAGAACAATCGGCGTCGGCGGAAGAGGAGCCACAGGAGCAGGGGGCACGGCGGACAGGAAACCTCGCCAGAAAGCACACCCCAAAGACGGAGACCGCGCATGTGAACGCGCATAAAGGCAGCGAAATCAGGGTAATTCGCGCCATCGAAGATCACCGGGCAGCGAGGAATCGCAACATAACCCGAGGAAGAAGCCATCTTTATTTTATTATTTTTTTTTAGACACAGATCAGATCGGATCTAGATCGAACCGGTCCGGATCGGCAGCAGACGAAAATCGACGAGATGCAGCCAGACGGGGCGGTCAGACGAGAGGCGGCAGGAGGGGCTGGCGTCAGCACGTCGGCACTGGAGACAGCAACAGCACGTCGGGAAGGCAGCAGAGAACCGTGCTGCAAGTCGCGGGCCACGCAGGGAGCAGCAGTCTGCAGGCACTACAAGAAGAACCATCCTATAGCAACACGTACTTTGCAACCGTTCTCTTATACGTTGTAAAATAAAATTGTAGATACACATATGAGCGTTGCGGAATACAATCGTTTTTTGTGAGATAGTAGTATAGATGGGACACAATCAAAAATTGGTCAACCGCCCGCACATTATAAATTTTTGTTTGGCGGTCAGTGTCGAGAGGCGCGAGAGATATTTTCTGCGAAGTTTAGCATTTAACTTTTGACCCAGCCAGTTTTTTCTTCCCGTCTCATCCTTTAGCGTAAACTTCTCAACTCCTCATCTCCTACCCAACTGTGCGCCATCCCTCTCTCCCGCCGCCCGCCGCCGATCCAATATCAAACTACCGCCTACCTCCGGCGCTGATGCTCATAGATCCTAACTCCTCTCTGCTTCACCTCCCCATTCCCACCACTATATCTTGTACACACTTCCTGAAACATACCACCGACCTAACCCTAAAGCATTGACCGACATGGGCGATCTTCAAGTTCCACTTGCCTGCTCGTATGATTGATGTGGTCAAACAAGCTGCGACTATGTTCAAAAAGAGATGCTCAAGGCGGTGGTCTCGTGGTGCTCAAATCCACCACCGCCCCAAATCTAGCACGTGGAACACTTTGCAGTGATTTTGGGTCTCCTGTTGAATTAAGGGAAATCCGAAACCAAGTTCGAGGCAATCTAGGGTATGGTTTCCCGTTTCCCCCTTTCAGTTTCCACTCGCATTTTCCCATGGCCTGATCCGTCTACCATTTTTTTCTTGTTGCAGGATCTGTTTCATGTAAAAGGACTGTTGGTTTTCAGGTTACATCACGTGCTGACAGTATGATATGTTTAAATTTTGATCTCTTGTTAATAGCCAAAATTACTACTCCCTCCGACCCATATTAGTTGACGTAAGTTTGTCTAAATTAATATGTATCTAGTCTAGATGCATCCGTATCTAGACAAAGTTGAGTCAACTAATATGGATCGGAGGGAGTAGAAAAATAGCTAGTTCTATTTTTAGAATGTGTATATGATTCGGATCCAGAAACAGCTGTTGGTTATTATAGCTTGTCTGGTTGTAGAATTGGAACCTTTTTGTGTTTTGTATTTCCATCTATAAATAAGCACATGTGTTGAATTTCTTGCAGAATGATTAGTGCAACATAGCTTTAGAGGTGTGACAAGCCCATCAGACTATCAACGGAACTAGATAAAATGAACACAGGTAAAGATCTCTTTTTCTTGTTCGGGCTGGCTAGATGTCAATCACTATCACTCATATCTCAGTGTTATTTCTCTCATGCTTTGTTATCTGTTTTTATACAGATGATATGTTGTGAAAGAAAAAAATCCTGCTATCTAGAAAGCCCCTGGACTGCCGGTAGTTATTCACTTATTCTAATTTGTTCAAGTGCCCCTGTTTCCCTACATTGGTTAAAAGCACTGCCCAGTTTTGATTATTACCTTGTGTTATATGTTGATCCAAATTCTACAAAGTATAGGCCAACTTCTGACGAGTGGAGCGAGGCCCGTCGCCGGGAGGCTTGGGCCCCGCGGTACGGTATGGATCGTCGAAGACCTAGGTTTCCACCGATATATAAACCCCTTGTAAGCCGCCGGTTGGGATAGTTGCATCTGTGAAATCCCCGGCGTTTGTAAACACTCCTCGATATAGTGAAGTTTCGCTGGCTGGCGCCCGTGGTTTTTTCCTCTCTTTGTTGGAGAGGTTTTCCACGTTAAATCTGTGTCTCCTTGCTGTGTTTTTCGTTTTCGTTCTTCGTTATCTTCTTGTCGCGATTATAACAAGTGGTATCAGAGCCCCAGGTTCTAATCTAGGGTTTGCGACATGTCGTCATTGAAGTTCGATCTACCACAGCTGGACTACACCACAAGATTCTCCTTGTGGCAGGTGAAGATGCGGGCGATTCTCGCCCAAACTTCTGATCTGGATGAAGCGCTGGATGGATTCGGTGAAAAGGATGCTAAGACCTGGTCCGCTGAAGAGAAGCGGAAGGACCGTAAGGCTTTGTCTTTGATTCAACTTCATCTGTCCAATAATATTTTGCAGGAAGTACTGGAGATGAAATCTGCTGCTGCCCTATGGGAAAAACTAGAAACGATCTGCATGTCAAAGGATCTAACCAGTAAGATGCATGTGAAGATGAAGTTGTTCTCGCATAGATTGCAGGAAGGTGGATCGGTAATGAATCACTTATCTCTTTTTAGAGAGATTATTTCTGATTTGCAATCTATGGAAGTAAAATATGATGATGAGGATCTAGCCCTATTACTCTTATGCTCGCTGCCTAGTTCTTATACACACTTTCGTGATACAATGTTGTTGAGCCGTGAGAAGATAACCCTTGATGAAGTGCAAGATGCCCTCAAACAGAGGGAAAAGATGAAATCTATGGTGCAGGCAGATGGGGCGTCCTCCAAGGCTGAAGCTCTGCAGGTTCGTGGCAGGACCGAGCAGAGATTTAACAACCATGGCAACCGAGATAAGAGCAAAGACGGCAGAGGTCGTTCGAAGTCCAAGGGAAAGGACAAGTTCTACAGGTATTGTAAGAAATATAATCATGTTATTGATGATTGCTGGAAGCTGCAGAATAAGGAGAAAAGGAACGGTACTTACCAACCGAAAGATAAGGATCAAGGCAATGGTAAGGCTGCTGTTGTTTCTGATAGTTCTGATGGTGAATGCTTAGCTATTTTTGCTGCTTGTGCTTCTCGTGATGATGAATGGATACTTGATACTGCATGTTCGTTTCATATTTGCTGTAACAAAGATTGGTTCAGTTCATATGAGTCTGTGCAGACTGGAGATTTTGTGCGTGTGGGGAATGACAACCCATGCCATATCGTTGGTGTTGGATCTGTTAAGATTAGGACACATGATGGCGTGACACGCACGTTGAGTGAGGTTAAGCACATACCAAGCATGGCCAGAAATTTGATCTCCCTGAGTACCATGGACGTTGATGGATACAAGTATGCCGGTGGGCATCGAGTTCTGAAGGTATCAAAAGGTTCTCTTATTCACATGATAGGTGATATGAATTCTGCTAAATTATATGTTCTTAGAGGTAGCACTTTGCCTGGTATTGCTGCTGCTGTTACTTCTAATGATTCTGATGATTGTGGTAAAACACATCTATGGCATATGCGTCTTGGGCATATGAGCGAACAAGGCATGGCAGAGTTGGTCAAGAGAGAGCTGATTGATGGTTGCAACTTGAGTAAGTTTGAGTTCTGTGAGCACTGCATCTTTGGTAAGCATAAAAGAGTTAAATTCAATGCTTCCGTTCATACCACCAAAGGCATATTAGATTATGTGCATGCTGATGTATGGGGTCCGTCCCGTAAGACTTCTATTGGTGGTGCTAATTATATGCTTACTATTATTGATGATTACTCAAGAAAGGTGTGACCTTATTTTCTAAAGCATAAATCTGATGTTTTTGATGCTTTTAAGAAGTGGAAAGTTATGGTTGAAAAACAGACTGAGAAGAAGGTAAAGGTACTACGTACTGACAATGGTATGGAATTCTGTTCTAATGAGTTTGAGGAGTTTTGCAGTAACGATGGCATGATCAGGCATCACACCATCCCATATACTCCTCAGCAGAATGGCGTGGCAGAACGCATGAATAGAACCATCATCTCGAGGGCTCGTTGTATGTTGTCTAATGCAGGTATGCATAGGCGTTTCTGGGCTGAAGCAGCCAACACAGCGTGTTACCTCATCAACAGGTCACCTTCTATTCCACTTGAGAAGAAAACTCCTATTGAGGTATGGTCAGGTTCACCTGCTGATTATTCACAGTTGAGAGTTTTTGGTTGCACTGCTTATGCTCATGTTGATAATGGAAAGTTAGAGCCTAGAGCTGTCAAGTGCATATTCCTTGGTTATGGTTCAGGAGTTAAGGCATATAAACTATGGAACCCTGAAACAAAAAGGATTTTGTTGAGTAGGAACGTTGTTTTCAATGAATCCGTTATGTATCATGACAGCTTGCCATCAGATCCCTCTCCTGTTGCTATTGGAGAGGAGGGAGTTCGTGTGCAGGTGGAGCACCTGCAGAAAACTGTTGATAATAATGCTGTTGTTGATGATACTCATGAGGAAAATATTGATGATGATGTTGTTCAGCACTCACCTACTGTTTTGCAGCAGCCACAGGAATCTATTGCTGCTGATAGACCGAGACGTAACATAGTTCCACCTCGTCGTTTAATTGAAGAGTGTAATCTTGTACATTATGCTTTGAGTTGTGCTGAACAGGTGGAGAACAATTCTGAACCTGCTACATATAATGAAGCCATTGCATCCGTTGACCGCGAGAAGTGGGTATCTGCTATGCAAGAAGAGATGCAATCGCTTGAGAAAAATGGCACATGGGATGTTGTGTGCTTGCCTAAACAAAAGAAGGCGGTCCGCTGCAAGTGGATCTTCAAGAAAAAGGAAGGTCTATCTCCCAAAGAGCCTTCAAGGTACAAGGCAAGGTTAGTAGCAAAGGGTTCAGCCAGATTCCAGGTATTGATTACAATGATGTGTTTTCTCCAGTTGTGAAGCATAGTTCCATTCGTACTTTCTTTAGTATTGTGGCTATGCGTGATCTTGAGCTTGAGCAGTTAGATGTCAAGACTGCTTTTCTGCATGGAGAGCTTGATGAGGAAATATAAATGGACCAACCAGAAGGGTTCATAGTGCCTGGTAAAGAGGATTTTGTGTGCAAATTAAAGAAGTCTCTTTATGGCTTAAAGCAATCTCCAAGACAGTGGTATAAAAGGTTTGATTCATTTATGATCTCACATGGTTTTGAGAGGTCTAAATATGATAGTTGTGTTTATATCAAGTTTGTTGATGGGTCACCTATATACTTGCTGCTATATGTTGATGATATGTTAATTGCTGCCAAGGGCATGAAAGAAATCACTACTTTGAAGGCACACCTAAGTAGTGAGTTTGAGATGAAGGATCTTGGTGCTGCTAAGAAGATCTTAGGTATGGAAATTACCCGAGATAGAAAATCTGGTTTGTTATTTCTTAGTCAGCAAAGTTACATTAAGAAAGTTCTTCATCGTTTTAATATGGATGGTGCCAACTCAGTTAGTACTCCTATTGCTCCTCACTTTAAATTGTCAGTTTCTCAATGTCCTACTACTGATGAAGAGTTTGAGTACATGTCAAAGGTGCCGTATTCTAGTGCTGTTGGTTCTTTGATGTATGCCATGGTTTGTTCTCGTCCTGATTTATCATATGCTATGAGTTTGATAAGTAGATACATGGCTAATCCTGGTAAAGAACATTGGAAGGCTGTTCAGTGGGTTTTCAGGTACCTTCTTGGCACTTCCAATGCTTGTTTGAAGTTTGGCAGGACCGGTGAGGGACTCGTTGGCTATGTGGATTCAGATTTTGCTGCCGATTTGGATAAGAGAAGATCCCTCACAGGATATGTGTTTAATATTGGAGGTTGTGCTGTTAGCTGGAAGGCTACATTGCAGGCTGTTGTTGCACAATCTACTACTGAAGCCGAATACATGGCTATTGCTGAAGCTTGCAAAGAATCTGTTTGGTTGAAAGGTTTGTTTGCTGAGCTTTGTGGAGATGATTCTTGCATTACTTTGTTTTGTGACAGTCAAAGTGCCATATACCTTACAAAAGATCAGATGTTCCATGAGAGAACTAAGCACATTGATGTCAAGTACCATTTTGTTAGAGACATTGTTGCTCAAGGTAAATTAAAGGTATGCAAGATCAGCACTCATGATAATCCTGCTGATATGATGACTAAACCTGTTCCTGTTGCTAAGTTTGAGCTTTGCTCAAACTTAGTTGGTTTAACTGATTAGCCCAAGTGGATATTGGCGCCGAAAGTATTTGCTTTGTTTGTTCAGGGAGATGGTTGTTGTTGATGCTACAAGGAGGAATTTGTCACAAGGTGGAGTTTGTTATATGTTGATCCAAATTCTACAAAGTATAGGCCAACTTCTGACGAGTGGAGCGAGGCCTGAGCTTTGCTCGAACTTAGTTGGTTTAACTGATTAGCCCAAGTGGCTATTGGCGCCAAAAGTATTTGCTTTGTTTGTTCAGGGAGATGGTTGCTGTTGATGCTACAAGGAGGAATTTGTCACAAGGTGGAGTTTGTTATATGTTGATCCAAATTCTACAAAGTATAGGCCAACTTCTGACGAGTGGAGCGAGAGCGAGGCCCGTCACCGGGAGGTACGGTATGGATCGTCGAAGACCTAGGTTTCCACCGATATATAAACCCCTTGTAAGCCGCCGGTTGGGATAGTTGCATCTGTGAAATCCCCGGCGTTTGTAAACACTCCTCGATATAGTGAAGTTTCGCTGGCTGGCGCCCGTGGTTTTTTCCTCTCTTTGTTGGAGAGGTTTTCCACGTTAAATCTGTGTCTCCTTGCTGTGTTTTTCGTTTTCGTTCTTCGTTATCTTCTTGTCGCGATTGTAACACCTTGCACATTTTATAATCATATGTCAAACATATTCAGAACGGTAACACTAATCAAGAAAATGCCAAGGTTCAGTAGTTTATCGAGTCTTCATCATCTATTAGACAAGTATGTTGTGACATTCGAAGTCACTTGTTTCATAGATTTCCTTATGTTTGTTTTTAATGTCCCTTTTGTTTCTTAAGGTGTTCTTGCACAAAGGTCAAATCCTGGATGAAATCAAAATCAGAAATCAATCTGCAAAGTAGGATACTACAATGTTAGTGCATGGTAGGGCTGAAAGGGAACAAGGCAAGGTATTAACCAATCACTACAGTGTTATCTTTATTTCTATAATAATCTATCTGAGGGAGCATTGGATGCAAAATGTGGTCAAGAATTTTTCCGTGATTTTTGTACTGTTTATCACACAGCACTTCTCTTATTATGTCATGCAAGCCAAGGGTGAGCTTCTAGTTGTGCCCTTCAGATTAAGTGCTTAGCTTTTGTCTCTGTTCATTTTTTTCTAGGAAGAAGCACGCAGATTGGTGCTTATTAGCAAGGTAAATATATTCCTATTGCAAAATTGTATGCCTTTGGGATTCTTTACTAGGTTGGTGTATACCCCACTTACAAGCTTTTGAGCAAGTACGTACTAGAATTCATTATACTGCTCCTACTTATTTGAACCACCTTGATACTAAAACTGGAATTGTATTTTTGCAGGCCCAAGAGATGACGAATGACTTCCTATATTTGGATATCATCCTGAGCTTGTCTTGGTCATCCTTGACCAAGTCAACGCCCAGGTCTCCAGCGGAGGAGTTGTTGTTCACTGTTGATAATATGCATATTTTGTTGGCAGTTGGAACTGGAAATTGTAGAACCTACTTGGTCCGATGCCTTGAAATTCTAATGCTGGTGCCGGTCATCGATGCCAGACACGAGTAGGGCACCACCATTTTGCAATGTTGTGGGATGGCCTAAAGGAAGAATAGTAGAAGGAATCTATATAGGAGTAGTTAGACATCATACTCTCAAGCAAGATTATATTGTATGTTGTGTACTCCCCTGATATTTTTTACGTACGGAATGATGATTCAAGTAATAATAATTTAATTGTATATTCATTGTGCTTTTCTATTTTGTGTGGTATGTCTTTTGAAATGTATATTTTGTAGATGGAAAATACTATGATATTTAGAACCGCTCAAACAATTCAGTGTAGAAAATAATATTTCTATTAAAATTATTAAATATTAAATCTGTATAGGGTGTACCAACGCATACAAATGATTGGTATTTTGCAACGCTCCGTGGGCTGGTTACCAACACACGAATATGCGTTGCATTATATCTTTGCAACGCCCAAAAACGCAACGGATATATTTTCGTTGGTAAACAACCTTGTAACGCTTATATGGGCTTTTAGATACAGATTAGTGCGTTGTTGTAGGGCAGGTCTTGTTGTAGTGAGGCTGTAGCGTGTACAGGAGGGAGCAGCAGGCTGTAGCGTTGCTGTAGCGTGTACAGGAGGGAGCAGCAGGCTGTAGCGTGGACAGGAGACCCCACGCGCGTGGACAGCAGCAAGCTGCAGGGCGGCGACCTCACGCATGACGAGCCCGCGCGTGGCAGGCAGGCTTGATTCAGACGGGACGGCAGCTGCAAGCGGTCAGCGGAGGGCAGCTCCAGGCGAGATCAATTCAGACGGGATCGATACTAGCACGAGGAACGACGCCGATCCAATCTTCTGCAGTCCGATCCGGTCCGATCTGGGACAAAACAATCGATCTGATTAGCGGAACGAGGAACTCCACGGACGCGGCCAGAACGGGAACCGGCGGAGGCCGGGGCGAGCTAACGGCGACGGCGGTCACAGACAGAGAACCGGTGGACACAGAAACCCTAAAACCGGCTCTGATACCATGTTAGGAATAGACAAAGTTATATTCCTCTGGGGGCCAAAGGCCACAATATATAGTACAGGTACAGGGCAAATATGCAGGAACCCCCCTAACATATGGGGGAAATATAATATACAGATATATACATCTAACACATCAATCTCCTTCCATCAATATCCATTGCAGGACCTCCCCGCCACAATCCCGCCGCCAATGTTGCGGTGACAACAATGGTGATGTGTTTCTCTGAAGAGGGCGTCAGTAAGCAGAAGGTTGTGAGGGAGTCAGTATGGAGAAGGTTGGGGGGCGTCACATGTACCCTGTTGTTCAACCAGAGCAGCCCCAAGGGCCAAGATATGCCGACACGCTTGGTTCCATCCCCTGGTCCGTGCTCAGCAACCCCAAATTATTATTCAATTTCCTTAAGAGAACAATATTCGATGGTGTTTTTCTTTTTTCTTATTAATGCAGATTGTTTGGGGTAATATTTTCTTTTCGTGTATAATTAGGTTCCTGCAAGCATACAAAGGTTATTATATTTATTGCATCATTGTACTATATTGTGTGAAGTACATCAAGGGTTCACCCAGATTCATGAATTTCTGTTCTGACTGATAGTTAAGTCAAGTAGAGTGCTGCAGTAGCGATGATAATAACGTTTGTTTTTTGCCTGTTTATTTCTAGCAGATAGCTGAAGGAAGGATATACAAGTCAGCCTGAAGCTTTGATTTCAGGTTTAGGGGTGGGGGACCGAAGCACACCTCTACTTCCTTCAGCTATCTGCTAGAAATAAACAGCCTGAAACTCAAATAGCTTTTCTATAAACTTTCTACACTATTTACTTTGTAGTGGATGTATGGAGGGAAGACCCATATGCTCAATAGATATTCCGTTCGTTTGCCCTTTGAGTTTGTACGTGGTTGTAAATGAGTACTATACATTTGTACGTGGTTGTAAAGGAGTATAGATTACCATTGCTAGGTCTCTTGCACATCGTCATTCTTTTTACTACCTTTATACTAGATTGAAGAATGTTAAATGTTCAATGTGCAAAAAGGAACATATTTAAGTTTATTGACTGAAGTATATGTGTGTGTTATTCGTAGATTTGTTTCTCTCCAAAATTTATCTCGAATTTCTCATAAAAGTGTATCTACTCTTATTGGATATTTTAGCTGTATCTTTCTATGGAATATGATTTTTTTTCAAATCTAAATGCTTCTCTGAATAGCAATTTTGGTTGTACCACAAAACCTTTGAACGCACGCTTGTCTTAAAGTGTTGATCAATGCATGATCATCGTTTTATAGATGCATTTCCACAGCAAAGCGCAGGGCATCATCTAGTACTAATCAAAGTGCATACCAAATAAACTCACCCCATTAAGCCAATAGCAATACGCAAGTTACTCCAAAGTCATTGGATAACTAAGGGAAACTCCAATGCCCCTGCAAACGGACATGGCCATCTGAATCTATCCGACCAGACAGGATGCAAGGCCGAACGACGCCCCGCAAACTAAATGCGCCCATGGGTCAGTCAGTTTTGCCGCATTCTTAGCCCAAATTTGGGGCTGCTTTGCAGTGCGCGGACATGCCAGGCGGGTCACATGTATTTTTGTCCAGCTAGGGCTAGCCATCCAGCCACACACCGGTCACAACAGCCTGCCCACCCCACTCCAACGCATTTTGCCCGTTCCTCCACCACGCCACCATCTAGTCTATCATGGACGATTCCTCCACCAGTTCAGGCAGTTCGGTAGTTGATCGGGCCTTTCACCGCTGTCCCGACCGCCACCGCCTCGTGCGCTCTTACGGTCATCACCGCCCACAAGCTGTTCGTCCATTTGCCACACCCTGCAGATCATGGATAGCTCGCACGAATTCTTCTTCAATAATGTCATCAACACATGATATATGTATGCTATTACCCAACTATTCTGATATATTGGTCTACATACGCTATTTTTAGATGGACTCTGAGATTGCGAACCAAATGTGTTAGGTGGTATATGTGTGTTATTCGTGCGATTCATTTCACCATTTTATTGCATGCAATTTTATTTGTATTTTTCGGCTGGGATATCTCTTGATTTTAATATGTCGTTTGTTTTGTAGAATCTTGTAGATGCAAATTTCAACCATAAGTAAGCCATGCTTCAGTACGATTATGGTGTGAAAGGACGACGTACATGTGGTGGTGATGTTATTGCTATGGTGATAAAATGGACTGAACGCATTAATGTGTGCCATATTATGGTGTAACACAAATTAAGTGGTGTTTCTTCTTATCACAAAACTTAATAAATTCCTCTTTGAGACTCGATACGTTAAATTGGCGATTGTGACGAATCAGAAGCATATGCACTTATGTGCTAGTAGACTTACAAGAAGAAAGAAGACAACCATATCAAGAAAGAGATACAATGATGCATTGTTCTTTCTTATTTTCTATTCCAAGTTAATTAATAAATATGCTACATTTCAGCTTAATCGATTTTGTGACTATTTCTAAAGCTTCTAATAGAGATATGCAAGAATCTTTGTAAAATGTCTAATATAATTGAGCTCTCTTGGTGTTATGTATGGTTTGGTAAGTATATTAATGAGGTCCATAGTAAAGCAAAAATAACTAGTAAATTAATCCATTTGTTTGCCATTCAACATTCTATAACCGCAATCTTGGATTGTCGAGCAAACACAGTCCTTTTATTTCAATGTTCAATATGGCATTCTCTTATCCTAATTTCACAATATATTGGGGTTATAATTAACTTACCACTTTGTATTATAAAGATGGCTATGTATAGGTTTATATATGTTCACTTAATAAAATGTGATCTCTTGCAACAATATACTAATGTATGGTTTTTTATTATTCTATGATCAAAAGCACGAGGAATATTAACTGAACCTGGTATACCAACCATGGGTCTATGTCAGAAAATCTGCGTCATACAACATGTTCACATAGTAATGCATGCCCTTAAACCACTAAATCTGCAATAAAAAGAGTACTAAAGCCTTTCACAATGGAGTGTCTCTTAGCTCGTTATTCTATTGTGTATCTTAAGAGACAACTAGTATAATGGATTGTATTTTAAGAGTTGTATCTACATTTAATGATTTGGGGTACATGGATGCATGTGATTGGGCTAACTATGTATTTTTCCTATGATACCGTGCAAGGGTTGTACCTAAGCTAAGGTACAACAACACGTTCTCTCTTCATTAAGTATGGTGCCACATAAGCAATTTGTCTATGATATCGTGCTAAGAAACGCCCATTGAAAAAGACCTAACTGATAATGTGACAAATTTAAAGCCAACACAACCGAGAGAAAAGTGCATGGCGTGTTGCCACATATAGCTTCCTGGTTGTTACTAAAACTAATTGTAAACTTGAGCTTTGAAGATCAACATAGAGGAGACCAGCTTGTGGTCTTGGCTCGTGATGGCTCTTTGTCGACGTGGGAGCGCTTTGTTGGGAGACCCCAAGAGCAAGGTGTGATGAGCACAACAACAAGTCTTCCCTCAGTAATAAACCGAGGTTATCGAACCAGTAGGAGGAAGAAAACATATCAAAGGTGTTGCAAGCAACTTGGAAACCTACACAACACAAACTCAAGACTTTGCCCCAATGAACAGTGAGGTTATCAAGATCACCGGTTTGCTATAACAAAGGATTAAATGTATTGTGTGGAAGGTGATAATTGTTTGCAACAAGTAAAAAGTAAAAGTGCAAGATGTATCAATGATAAAGATTGGATCGGGGTCCATAGTTCACTAGAGGTGTTCTCCTTAGATAAACAAACATGGCATACAGGGTAAACAAATTACAGCATGGTAATTGACAGGACTGAGCAAGGCATAACAATGCAATACTTGACATCAAGATCCTATGAGTTTGGATTGGGCAATACAAGATACGTAGACCGCCATCCAACTGCATCTATGACTAGAAGTCCACCTTTGGGTTATCATCCGAACCCCCTTCAATATTAAGTTGCAAGCAACAGACAACTGCTTTAAGCAAAGTGTGTAAGGTAAACAATCCACTTGTTCCATGAACAAGAGACCGTTGTTTTGGCAATATCACATCTACTACCTTAGAGATTTCTGTCACTTCCCTTAGATTAAATAGAGGCATGAACCCACTATCGAGCATAAATACCCCCTCTTGGATTCACTAGCAACTAATCGGCCAAGATATCTACTAACAACGGAAAGCATGCAAGATCACAAACAACACAGACATGATAGAATCAATAAGACAAAACCATTAATCAATCTGACATAGTAATCTCAATATCCATCGGATCCCCACAAACAGAACATGCATGATTACAAATAGATGAGATCTTGATCATGAACGGAGCTCACAAGATCTAGACATGAAAGCACAAAGGAGGAGATACAACCATCTAGCTACTACATGGACCCATAGTCCAAGGTGGAACTACTCACGCTTCATACCGGAGGCTGACATGATGAAGAAGAAGTCCTCCAGGATGATCTCCCCTCCGGCAGGGTGCCGGGAAGAGCTTCAGATCCACCCGATCTAGGGACGATGGTGATAGCGGCTACAGACGGTTTCGTGGAATATTGATCGGGTACTTAGGGTTTAGGCATCGGGGGCTTCTTATAGGCGAAGAGGCGAGGCAGGGAGGCGGCCAGGGGGCCCACATCCTCCCCAGGCGCAGCCTAGGGTGGACCCGCGCCTGGGGGGTGCAGCCGCCTTGTGGCTCCCCTCCGTCTCTCCTCTAGACCCCGTGTTCTCCTCGGTGAAATATTGACTTTGGCTTTTGTCCCATACAATTCCAAGAATATTTCCTTACTAGATTTTCTGGAACCAAAAACAGCAGGAAACAGGCAAATGACACTGTGGCAACTTGTTAATAGGTTAGTACCAGAAAACATATAAAAACACCTTAAAGTGTAGACAAAGCAAAGCAAAGTGGATACTAAATAAGCATGGAACATCAAAAATTATAGATACATTTACGAAGTATCAAGCATCCCCAAGCTTAACTCATGCTCGTCCTCGAGTAGGTAAGTGATAAAAAGAATAATTTTTTACGTGACATGCACCATCAAAACAAAGATCAAACCATTTGCAAGCATTGAAAGCTAGGATCAAAGAACTCTAAACATGAGCATGAAAGATGGAGTTCTAACAGTAATACAAAGTAACTATGCATGCAACATGAAATGCTACAAACAAAGATCATGAATAACATGCATTGAAAAACTTTTGTTTGTTTCACATATAGAAAACATAGCATAGTGGCATTCAGCTTGTCCCTCATGGAGTAGCAAAACATAAATGCATAGGACACCTTCAAAGTTCATAAGAGTGACTAGATACAAATAGCACGAGAACAAGTAATATCAACAATATGAATCAATCAGTAAGTCTTGGGACAATGCACATATAACTAAGAATGGCAACTATGCTCTCATAATTGGTGCCTATGGATAGAAGGTGGAGACTCAATATAATAGTGGAAGAAATGCCCTTCATAAAGGGAAGCAGGGATTTCAAGTTTCAAAAAGAGCTTCCAAAAATTATGGTACTTGTTAGCTTTCAGCCCTCATTGCCCCTATCATAAGCATCTTGAAGTGATTAAGGTTAAAGTGAACAAACTATGGAGTATATGCTTGACAAAGTATAAGTTGGCAATCTCATGTCCCTTGAGTACGAGGGCCTCTCCTCATGCTACTCAACTTTAGTTACTTGCAAGTTCTTGTCATAGTAAGTATATGTGTATCATTGAGAACCGCCAACGAGGTACCCCTTGCACATGCTACAGGAGCTTTCCCATAACAAAATGACAAGGCAAGCAGACAATGAGCATCTCAGCAATCTTCTTATTTACCATGGGAATATGGTGCTTTTGTCTCTCTTTCCCCTTTTTTCTGAATCTCATATCTTTTTTAATAAGAAGAATGCTTCATAGATGTCATTATGGTGATGCTGCAAGTTTCCACCATGATTAGGCATGGCTTAGGCTAGTGGCCCAGGCGTTTCTCTAACACAAAATACATAACTCCATGGACTTACAAGCTCCCCTTTTATTTCACATCGACGAAATCCGCAAACAAAAGAGCATGATATCAACTGGGTATATATTTATAGGTGTTGAAAGCGTTCCCCATGACATCATGGTTCTGCTAATACCAACGTATAAGTGCAAGCATATACAACGTAGATGACACAATGATTCAAGTTTATTAGGGGCAAGAAAAATAAAGTGTGCCATCAAGTTCGTGAGAGCTTTAATCACTAAGTTTTCACATAACAAAATACTTTTTAATTGAAAGATAGCTGAAAACAAGAATATACTTGGAATGTGATACATCGGAAACGTATCTATAATTTTTGATGCTCCATGCTTGTTTAGTATCTACTTTGCTTTGCTTTGTCTACACTTTGAGGTGTTTTTATATCTTTTCTGGAACTAACCTATTAACAAGTTGCCACAGTGTTAGTTGCATCTTTTCTTCTGTTTTTGGTTCCAGAAAGGCAGAAAATCAATATTCTCGGAATTGGACGGGACAAAAGCCAAAGTCAATATTTACCGTGGGGGACACGAATCCAGAAGACGAGACGGAGAAGCAAACCAGGGCGGCCAAACCACCCCTAGGCGTGGCCAGGGGTGGGCCCGCGCCTAGGCAGGGTGTGGCCCTCCTGGTCGCCTCCCGGCCTCGCCTCTTCGCCTATAAGAATCCCCCGATGCAGAAACCCTAAGTAACCAATCAAAAACTCCACGAAACCTTCTGTAGCCGCCGACACCGTCGTCCCTAGATCGGGGGAATCTGAAGTTCTTCCCAGCACCCTGCCGGAGGGGAGATCATCCCGGAGGTCTTCACTCTCGTATGATGCGTGAATAGTTCCACCTTGGACTATGGGTCCATGTAGTATCTAGATGGTTGTATCTCCTCCTTGTTCTTTCATGTATAGATCTTGTGAGCTCCGTTCATGATCAATATCTAATCTATTTGTAATCATGCATGTTGTGTTTGCGGGGATCCAATGGATATTGAGATTACTATGTTAGATTGATTAATGGTTTTGTCTTTATGATTCTATCACGTCTGTGTTGTTTGTGATCTTGCATGCTCTCTGTTGTTAGTAGCTATCTTGGCCTAGTAGTTGCTAGTAACTCCAAGAGGGGGTATTTATGCTCGATAGTGGGTTCATGCCTCTAGTTTCCAAGGGAAGTGACAGAAATCTCTTCTGTTGTAGATGTGTTGTTGCTACTAGGGAGAAAACAACGGTCTCTTGTTCATGGAACAAGTGTATTGTTTACCTTACACACTTTGCTTAAAGCAGTTGTCTCTTGCTTGCAACTTAATACTAGAGGGGGTTCGGATGATAACCCAAAGGTTCACTTCTAGTCATAGATGCAGTTGTATGGTATTGCATTGTTATGCCTTGCTCAGTTCCTGTCAATTGCTCTGCTGTAATTTGTTTACCATTCATGCCATGTTGTTTATCTAAGGAGAGCACCTCTAGTGAACTATGGACCCTTGTCAAATCGTTACCATTGATACATCTTCCACTATTACTTGTTTACTTGCTGCAAACCATTACTTTCACACAATACATTTAATCCTTTGTTACAGCAAACCGGTGATCTTGATAACCTCACTGATTCGTGCGGGCAAAGTCTTGAGTTTGTGTTGTGCAGGTTTCCACGTTGCTTGCAACACCTTTGAGACGTTTCCTTCCTCCTACTGGTTCGATAACCTCGGTTTCTTACTGAGGGAAAACTTGTTGATGTGCCGATCACACCTTCTCTTGGGGTTTCCAACGAAGCGTCTCACGATAGTGCTGGGCGTCATCAGAATGGTGTAACACACGATACATAGGAATTTATAGTGGACACATTGGAATAACTTGGTTTCTTCGGAGTTGGAAGCATGAGTAGAGCTTACTCAGCAAAAGTGAAGGCTAGCAAAATACTTGGAGCGACCAACTAAGAGAGCAATAATGGCCATAATCATGCAGAGCGATAAAATTTACTAATCAAAGCATAAAGTGGTACCACAAGTCAAGTATTAAATGATCATAGAGGCTAATGGTGACTTGTTAGAGTCATAACAATGTGTGAGCATGTGCCAAGTCAACCCAAACAAAGCATCAATGGAGAATACCACAATACTATGCTTTTGTATGCTAAAACAACGCATGATTCTTTCAAGGCACACTAAGCAATCTCAATGACATGGAGCAAGTCATGCTACATCAATAATCACTAATCATAAGGTCAAAACAACACCTAGCATGACAAGATAAATCCTAAGCCACAATCAAAGCAAGCTCACTTTTGCACTATTCAAGCAAGAACTTTCTACTCCTTTCCAACACCAATAAACTTATTTGAAACAACACAACGAGAATGGGGGTCCAAACTAATTTATTGAAGCAAACTAAAAAAACTAAGAAAAGAAAACGAATACTAAGACGCTCCAAGAACAACACAACAGTGCATGAAACAAAAAAATGAAGTGTCAAGAAAGACCTGAGCTTTTTATTGATGAAGAAGGGGATGCCTTGGGCATCCCCAAGCTTTGACGCTTGTACCTCTTGAACATTTCTTGGGGTGACACAGGGTGGCATCCCCAAGCTTGATCTTTTGTCCATTCTTCATCTCATTACAGCATTCTCTCTCTACACCTGAAAGTTTTCCTTCATACAAAACCTCACACAATCTTCATTAGCAACATTAGTATATTTAAAAGATAATAGACCTTTGGGTTTAGCTTTGGAATAGAAAAACTTTCACTAAAAACACAAGCTACTATAGCAAGTTCTTTTAAAAATCTCAATTCCCCAAAAGATAACTCAAAAAGAAATCAATAAGAAGCAAATGCAAATAATGGAAGAAATTTGTCAAAACAGACCAACAGGTGAAAACCAATTTTTTCAAAAACATTATGTTGCTCAAATCAAAAAGTGTTGAACTAACGAAAGTTATCTAACATACTGGGGGATTTTTTCGTAAAATATCACCTCAATCAGACTTACATAGATTCCTCACGAATTTTTATGGTGGAGCATAAAAATCTGTTTCGGGATAGCAACTCCCCAAATCTTACTTCCCTCTCATTAGAGGTCATTCTTGGCACAAAAAGCAAACAAAAAGGATAAAGAGAGGTCATTACTAAAGTAATAACTTTAAAGACTCAAGAAAACTCTTGGGTTATCTCCCAACAAGTACTTTTCTTTTACGCCTTTAAGTTAGGCACAAGAAGCAAGAAATCAAGTATTTTCAAATGAAGAAGCATTAACATCAAACCTTGCTTTCAAAGGAGGAGCAAAAAGAAACTTCTATCTCCTCATAGGAAGTGTTCAATACCTTTCTTGAATGGAAATTAATATTTAATGGTGCCTTGTTTCATATCAATGATGGTGATGACCCACAAGCATAGGGGGTGTATCGCAGTACTTTCGATAAATAGGAGTGTCGATCCCAACGAGAAGCAGAAGGTGTTGAATAGTGGTATGGAGCAGGAACTCTCTGTAAATACTTAGCAAACGGATTTTTAGTGGTTTTCTGATAAAGTAACAAAACAAAGTACAAGTAATAAAGACAAAGAACAAAAGCAGCAAGTGGCCCAATCCTTTCTTAGCAAAGAACAAGCCCGTGGAAATACTTATAAGGACCATGGGAATTCTGTCAGGTTCTTTCGCTTCAAATAGATAAGTACTCTTCTTTGTTGTTGTAAGTGTTGTGTGGGTGAACTTGTGCTAATGTACCGACCTTACTTGGACTAATACATACTTGTGATTAAACCCCCTGCAAGCATCCGCAACTACAGGAAAGTAATTAAGATATAAACCTAACCACAGCCTTAAACTCTGAGATCCTACAGTCCCTTATGCAATGGTGTCCTAACGGGGGTTCAGATTTCTGTCACTCCGGCAACCCCACAATTATTATCCAAATACACAATGCATTACCCTAGGCCCATAAATGGTGAAGTATCATGTAGTCGACGTTCACATGACACCACTAGAAGAATAGAACCACAACTTAAATACTAAACCATTGAATAATAACTCAACACAAATCCACTAATAACAACATGACTTCTCCCATGTCCTCAAGAACTAGATGAACTACTCACAAGACATCATATGGATCAAGATCAAAGATGATATGGTGATGAATAACAATCTGAACATAAACAATAATCCAATGGTTCCACTCACAAGCATCATCTAAAATAATAATCAACACCGGGAAAGTTTCCCCTAAGAACTAAAGCAATATCCAACACAATTGTTACAGCGGGATGAAGTGGTGATGATGGTGCTGGTGGAGATGATGGTGCGGATGATGATGATCCCAATGAAGCCTAGCCTGACGATGGTGTTGATGGCAACGATCTCCCCTCTCCGGGAAGGAATTTCCCCGACAGAAATCTGTCTGCCAGAGAGATCTTTCTCTCTCGGTGTTTTCTGCCCCGCAGAGGCGGCGGAAATCTATCTGTGGTCGCCCCTCTGGTGTTAGGGTTCCGTAAGGAAGATATATGCCAGAGGGACGAGTCGGGAGCCGAGCAGGTAGGCCACACCTGCCCTAGGCGCGACCCAGGGGGGCCGTGCCTAGGGGGTGTGGGCCCCCTGCGGTCCTTCTACGCCTCCCCTTCTGGCTTCCTTCGTCTTCCGGGAAAATATAATTTTCCCATATTTTTCTGGTATTTTTCTGATCTTCGCGAAATTGCATCAAAACACCTCTTTTTCCATCAGAATCCAGACTCCGGCAGTCCATCCTCCAAGAATCATCCAACATGCAAAAACAGTGGAAATGACATAAGTAATACCTCATAATAAGACATATATCAATAAATATAGGCAAATTATGATATAGAATGGTAATAGGACAAGAAGCATTGTATTCAACATCCAAAACATAGAAATCAACAGGGACATAAGCATTGTTAACCATAATGAGAACATCATTAACACTTCCCATGAGTTTCTTCTTAGAATTATTATTAAGTGGGACATCCAAATAACAATCTTCCAAAGGTGGCAAATCTAGCATTTCATAAATCTTTCTAGGCATAATAGAGACACTAGAACCAAGATCACATGAAGCTTTGAGATCAAAGTCATTCACTAGCATATTAATAATTGGTTCCCAACTATCTTCTACTTTCCTAGGAATAGAAGCTTTGTGTTTCGAATTATCTTATTTAATTTTAACAAGAGCATCATTAATGTGTTTGGTGAAAGCTACATACATATCACTAGCATCAGGACTTCTAACAAGCTTTTGTAGGAACATAATCACTTCAGAAATATTGCAACCATCAAGATCAAAATCAAACTTAGCATCACAGCAGTAGGCTTAGGAGTAGTTGTTGGAGGAATAGGGACTTCTTGTGGTTTAGTGACATCCATATTGGTGGTGGTAATTGTGCACACACTAGTGTTTCTAGAAATTTCAGCTTCTCTTTCCCACTTAGCATGTAGTTGGGCTAACAGTCTAACATTTCCATCAATAGTAACTTGTATGGCATGAGTAGCAGCAAAGGTACTTTCCAAAGTTTTAGGTTTAGCAGCCATTTTATTAATCAAAGAGGACTGTGCTTCAGACAAAGAGGAAATATTTTTCTCAGCATTCAAAAGCTTTTCCTACACAGTCTTGTTGAAAGTGGTTTGTTTACTAATAAAGTCTTTGAGCATAACTTCTAGTTCATAGGGGGCACTTCTAGTATTGTTGTAGGAGTTCCCATAGGTATTGCCATTATTAGGATGATAAGGCCTATTGAAATTGTTGTTTCTAATAAAGTTCACATCAACTTGTTCTTCAACCAAAGAGGCTAAGGGAACATTATTAGGATCTAAAGGAGCTTTCCCAATAACAAGCATAGCCATTATAACATCTATCTTATCACTCAAAGAGGAGGTTTCTTCAACAGAATTTACCTTCTTACCATGTGGAGCTCTCTTAGTGTGCCATTCAGAGTAATTAACCATCATATTATCAAGGAGTTTTGTTGTAGCACCCAAGGTAATGGACATAAAGGTACCTCCATAAGCTGAATCCAACAGGTTTCTTAATGGTCACAATGGAGTGTCTCTTAGCTCGTTATTCTATTGTGTATCTTAAGAGACAACTAGTATAATGGATTGTTAAGAGTTGTATCTACATTTAATGATTTGGGGTACATGGATGCATGTGATTGGGCTAACCATATATTTTTCCTATGATACCGTGCAAGGGTTGTACCTAAGCTAAGATACAACAACACGTTCTCTCTTCATTAAGTATGGTGCCACATAAGCAATTTGTCTATGATATCGTGCTAAGAAACTCCCATTGAAAAAGACCTAACTAACAATGTGACAAATTTAAAGCCAACATAACCGAGAGAAAAGTGCATGGCGTGTTGCCACATATAGCTTCCTGGTTGTTACTAAAACTAATTGTAAACTTGAGCTTTGAAGATCAACATAGAGGAGACCAGCTTGTGGTCTTGGCTCGTGATGGCGCTTTGTCGACGTGGGAGCTCTTTGTTGGGAGACCCCAAGATCAAGGTGTGATGAGCACAACAGCAAGTCTTCCCTTAGTAAGAACCCGAGGTTATCGAACTAGTAGGAGGAAGAAAACGTCTCAAAGGTGTTGCAAACAACTTGGAAACCTGCACAACACAAACTCAAGACTTTTCCCCAACGAATAGTGAGGTTGTCAAGCTCACCGGTTTGCTGTAACAAAGGATTAACTGTATTGTGTGGAAGGTGATAATGGTTCGCAGCAAGTAAAAAGTAAAAGTGCAAGATGTATCAATGAAAAAGATTGGATCGGGGTCCATAGTTCACTAGAGGTGTTCTCCTTAGATAAACAAACATGGCATGCAGGGTAAACAAATTACAGCAGGGCAATTGATAGGACTGAGCAAGGCATAACAATGTTATACTAGACATCAAGATCCTATGAGATTCTTTTGGGCAATACAACAAGATACATAGACCGTCATCCAACTGCATCTATGACTAGAAGTCCACCTTTGGGTTATCATCCAAACCCCCTCCAGTATTAATTTGCAAGCAACAGATAATTGCTTTAAGCAAAGTGTGTAAGGTAAACAATCCACTTGTTCCATGAACAAGAGCCCGTTATTTTCTCCCTAGTGGCAACAACACATCTACTACCTTAGAGATTTTTGTCACTTCCCTTAGATTAAATAGAGGCATGAACCCACTATTGAGCATAAATACCCCCTCTTGGAGTCACTAGCAACTACTCGGCCAAGATAGCTAACAATGGAGATCATGCAAGATCACAAAAAACACAGACATGATAGAATCAATAATAAAAAATCATTAATCAATCTAACATAGTAATCTCAATATCCATCGGATCCCCACAAACACAAAATGCATAATTAGAAATAGACGAGATCTTGATCATGAACGGAGCTCACAAGATCTAGACATGAAAGCACAAAGGAGGAGATACAACCATCTAGCTACTACATGGACCCATAGTCCAAGGTGAAACTACTCACGCTTCATACCAGAGGCATGCATGATGAAAAAAAGGCCTCCGGGATGATCTCCCCTTCGGCGGGGTACCGGGAAGAGCTTCTGATCCCCCCGATCTAGGGACGATGGTGGCGACGGCGGCTACAGACGGTTTCGTGGAATATTGATCAGGTACTTAGGGTTTAGGCATCGGGGGCTTCTTATAGGCGAAGATGCGAGGCAGGGAGGCGGCCAGGGGGCCCACACCCTGCCCAAGCGCTGCCTAGGGTGGACCCACGCCTGGGAGGGGGTGCAGCCGCCCTGTGGATCCCCTCTGTCTCTCCTCTGGACTCTGTGTTTTCCTCGGTGAAATATTCACTTTGTCTTTTGTCCCGTCCAATTCCGAGAATATTTCCTTACTAGCTTTTCTGGAATAAAAAACAACAGAAAACAGGCAACTGGCACTGTGGCAACTTGTTAATAGGTTACTACCGAAAAACATATAAAAACACCTCAAAGTGTAGGCAAAGCAAAGCAAAATGGATACTAAACAAGCATGGAATATCAAAAATTATAGATACGTTTACGACGTATCAGCTCGCCATTATGTGGCTTGGTGATCCATCCCGATTTAGATGATATGCACTACGGGAAAAAAGGACGCTGCCGTCGCCTCTCTCCTTTGCCGTGTGCCAAAAGTCCCGGAACACGGCAAAGAGAATCTTTGCCGTGTGTAAACCAACAAGAACACGGCAAAGGACAGGTGCACGGCAAACAGCAGAAACAGAACACGGCAAAGAAAGAAACACGGCAATGGACCGACTAGAACACACGGCAAAGAAAAGAATCACGGCAAAGTCAATAAAGAAACACGGCAAAGTTTTCCTCACGGCAAAGATGTGGGCCCCGTGGCCTCGCAGGAATTTTTTTCACCTTTTTCTTTTCTTTAATTAGCAAGGCTTTTATTACATATATGTTAGGTGATATTATTTCATAGGATCATGAGATCACACATATGATGATAGGTTATTGTGGTCTTGATCACTATACATGCACCCCCTGATTCCGACGTTCTCGTGGACTTCCTCCGGCGAAACCCTGATGATCTGCGGGCCTCGGATCGTCTACCCCCTAGACATTCTTCTGACAGGGGTAGCCCGGCGTAGCTCTCTCTTGTTTTGTGTCTGACTAGGTCATAGGATGATGTGAAACCATGTTGGTTCACAAGTTGGGGCACTATACGGCCCGGTTTCACCTGAACGGGGAGACTCCCCTTATACAGGTCCATAACCTTTCGCTTCTAGGTTAGAGCGCATGCATGTGAGGGGGACACATGCAATCACCTATACCAACCTTGCACCACACTCACACACATATGCTAGGGACACATGCAAGTTTTCAGATGATTCCGACATTCTCTTGGACTTCCTCCGGCGAAACCGTGATCTGCGGGCCTCGGATCGTCTACCCCCTAGACATTCTTCTGGCAGGGGTAGCCCGGCGTAGCTCTCTCTTTTCTTGTGTTTGATTATGTCATGGGATGATGTGAAACCATGTTGGTTCACAAGTTGGGGCACTATACGGCCCGGTTTCACCTTAACGGGGAGATTCCCCCTTATACAGGTCCATAACCTTTCGCTTCTAGGTTAGAGCGCATGGATGCGAGGGGGGACACATGCAATCACCTATACCAACCTTGCACCACACTCACACACATATGCTAGGGACACATGCAAGTTTTCAGATGATTCCGATGTTCTCGTGGACTTACTCCGGCGAAACCCTAATGATCTGCGGGCCTCGGATCGTCTACCCCCCTAGACATTCTTCTGACAGGGGTAGCCCGGCGTAGCTCTCTCTTGTTTTGTGTCTGACTAGGTCATAGGATGATGTGAAACCATGTTGGTTCACAAGTTGGGGCAGTATACGGCCCGGTTTCACCGTAACGGGGAGATTCCCCCTTATACAGGTCCATAACCTTTCGCTTCTAGGTTAGAGCGCATGCATGTGAGGGGGGCACATGCAATCACCTATACCAATCTTGTACCACACTCACACACATATGCTAGGGACACATGCAAGTTTTCAGATGATTCTGACGTTCTCGTGGACTTCCTCCGGCGAAACCCTGATGATCTGCGGGCCTCGGATCGTCTACCCCCCTAGACATTCTTCTGACAGGGGTAGCCCGGCGTAGCTCTCTCTTGTTTTGTGTCTGACTAGGTCATAGGATGATGTGAAACCATGTTGGTTCACAAGTTGGGGCTCTATACGACCCGGTTTCACCTGAACGGGGAGATTCCCCCTTATACAGGTCCATAACCTTTCGTTTCTAGGTTAGAGCGCATGCATGTGAGGGGGACACATGCAATAACCTATACCAACCTTGCACCACACTCACACACATATGCTAGGGACACATGCAAGTTTACAGATGATTCCGACGTTCTCTTGGACTTCCTCCGGCGAAACCCTGATCTGCGGGCCTCGGATCGTCTACCCCCTAGACATTCTTCTGGCAGGGGTAGCCCGGCGTAGCTCTCTCTTGTCTTGTGTTTGATTATGTCATGGGATGATGTGAAACCATGTTGGTTCATAAGTTGGGGCACTATACGGCCCGGTTTCACCTGAACGGGGAGATTCCCCCTTATACAGGTCCATAACCTTTGGCTTCTAGGTTAGAGCGCATGGATGCGAGGGGGGACACATGCAATCACCTATACCAACCTTGCACCACACTCACACACATATGCTAGGGACACATGCAAGTTTTCAGATGATTCTGACGTTCTCGTGGACTTACTCCGACGAAACCCTGATGATCTGGGGGCCTCGGATCGTCTACCCCCCTAGACATTCTTCTGACAGGGGTAGCCCGGCGTAGCCCTCTCTTGTTTTGTGTCTGACTAGGTCATAGGATGATGTGAAACCATGTTGGTTCACAAGTTGGGGCACTATACGGCCCGGTTTCACCGTAACGAGGAGATTCCCCCTTATACAGGTCCATAACCTTTCGCTTCTAGGTTAGAGCGCATGCATGTGAGGGGGGGCACATGCAATCACCTATACCAATCTTGCACCACACTCACACACATATGCTAGGGACACATGCAAGTTTTCAGATGATTCCGACGTTCTCGTGGACTTCCTCCGGCGAAACCCTGATGATCTGCGGGCCTCGGATCGTCTACCCCCCTAGACATTCTTCTGATAGGGGTAGCCCGGCGTAGCTCTCTCTTGTTTTGTGTCTGACTAGGTCATAGGATGATTTGAAACCATGTTGGTTCACAAGTTGGGGCACTATACGGCCCGGTTTCACCTGAACGGGGAGATTCCCCCTTATACAGGTCCATAACCTTTCGCTTCTAGGTTAGAGCGCATGCATGTGAGGGGGACACATGCAATCACCTATACCAACCTTGCACCACACTCACACACATATGCTAGGGACACATGCAAGTTTTCAGATGGTTCCGACGTTCTCTTGGACTTCCTCCGGCGAAACCCTGATCAGCGGGCCTTGGATCGTCAGCCCCCTAGACATTCTTCTGGCAGGGGTAGCCTGGCGTAGCTCTCTCTTGTCTTGTGTTTGATTATGTCATGGGATGATGTGAAACCATGTTGGTTCACAAGTTGGGGCACTATACGGCCCGGTTTCACCGTAACGGGGAGATTCCCCCTTATACAGGTCCACAACCTTTCGCTTCTAGGTTAGAGCGCATGGATGCGAGGGGGACACATGCAATCACCTATACCAACCTTGCACCACACTCACACACATATGCTAGGGACACATGCAAGTTTTCAGATGATTCCGACGTTCTCGTGGACTTACTCCGGCGAAACCCTGATGATCTGCGGGCCTCGGATCGTCTACCCCCCTAGACATTCTTCTGACAGGGGTAGCCCGGCGTAGCTCTCTCTTGTTTTGTGTCTGACAAGGTCATAGGATGATGTGAAACCATGTTGGTTCACAAGTTGGGGCACTATACGGCCCGGTTTCACCGTAACGGGGAGATTCCCCCTTATACAGGTCCATAACCTTTCGCTTCTAGGTTAGAGCGCATGCATGTGAGGGGGGGCACATGCAATCACCTATACCAATCTTGCACCACACTCACACACATATGCTAGGGACACATGCAAGTTTTCAGATGATTCCGACGTTCTCGTGGACTTCCTCCGGCGAAACCCTGATGATCTGCGGGCCTCGGATCGTCTACCCCCCTAGACATTCTTCTGACAGGGGTAGCCCGGCGTAGCTCTCTCTTGTTTTGTGTCTGACAAGGTCATAGGATGATGTGAAACCATGTTGGTTCACAAGTTGGGGCACTATACGGCCCGGTTTCACCGTAACGGGGAGATTCCCCCTTATACAGGTCCATAACCTTTCGCTTCTAGGTTAGAGCGCATGCATGTGAGGGGGGGCACATGCAATCACCTATACCAATCTTGCACCACACTCACACACATATGCTAGGGACACATGCAAGTTTTCAGATGATTCCGACGTTCTCGTGGACTTCCTCCGGCGAAACCCTGATGATCTGCGGTCCTCGGATCGTCTACCCCCCTAGACATTCTTCTGACAGGGGTAGCCCGGCGTAGCTCTCTCTTGTTTTGTGTCTGACTAGGTCATAGGATGATGTGAAACCATGTTGGTTCACAAGTTGGGGCACTATACGGCCCGGTTTCACCTGAACGGGGAGATTCCCCCTTATACAGGTCCATAACCTTTCGCTTCTAGGTTAGAGCGCATGCATGTGAGGGGGACACATGCAATCACCTATACCAACCTTGCACCACACTCACACACATATGCTAGGGACACATGCAAGTTTTCAGATGATTCCGACGTTCTCTTGGACTTCCTCCGGCGAAACCCTGATCTGCGGGCCTCGGATCGTCTACCCCCTAGACATTCTTCTGGCAGGGGTAGCCCGGCATAGCTCTCTCTTGTCTTGTGTTTGATTATGTCATGGGATGATGTGAAACCAAGTTGGTTCACAAGCTGGGGCACTATACGGCCCGGTTTCACCGTAACGGGGAGATTCCCCCTTATACAGGTCCATAACCTTTCGCTTCTAGGTTAGAGCGCATGGATGCGAGGGGGGACACATGCAATCACCTATACCAACCTTGCACCACACTCACACACATATGCTAGGGACACATGCAAGTTTTCAGATGATTCTGACGTTCTCGTGGACTTACTCCGGCGAAACCCTGATGATCTGCGGGCCTCGGATCGTCTACCCCCCTAGACATTCTTCTGACAGGGGTAGCCCGGCGTAGCTCTCTCTTGTTTTGTGTCTGACTAGGTCATAGGATGATGTGAAACCATGTTGGTTCACAAGTTGGGGCACTATACGGCCCGGTTTCACCGTAACGGGGAGATTCCCCCTTATACAGGTCCATAACCTTTCGCTTCTAGGTTAGAGCGCATGCATGTGAGGGGGGGCACATGCAATCACCTATACCAATCTTGCACCACACACACACATATGCTAGGGACACATGCAAGTTTTCATCGATTCCGACTTTCTCGTGGACTTCCTCCGGCGAAACCCTGATGATCTGCGGGTCTCGGATCGTCTACCCCCCTAGACATTCTTCTGACAGGGGTAGCCCGGCGTAGCTCTCTCTTGTTTTGTGTCTGACTAGGTCATAGGATGATGTGAAACCATGTTGGTTCACAAGTTGGGGCACTATACGGCCCGGTTTCACCTGAACGGGGAGATTCCCCCTTATACAGGTCCATAACCTTTCGCTTCTAGGTTAGAGCGCATGGATGCGAGGGGGGACACATGCAATCACCTATACCAACCTTGCACCACACTCACACACATATGCTAGGGACACATGCAAGTTTTCAGATGATTCCGACGTTCTCGTGGACTTACTCCGGCGAAACCCTGATGATCTGCGGGCCTCGGATCGTCTACCCCCTAGACATTCTTCTGACAGGGGTAGCCCGGCGTAGCCCTCTCTTGTTTTGTGTCTGACTAGGTCATAGGATGATGTGAAACCATGTTGGTTCACAAGTTGGGGCACTATACGGCCCGGTTTCACCGTAACGGGGAGATTCCCCCTTATACAGGTCCATAACCTTTCGCTTCTAGGTTAGAGCGCATGCATGTGAGGGGGGGCACATGCAATCACCTATACCAATCTTGCACCACACTCACACACATATGCTAGGGACACATGCAAGTTTTCAGATGATTCCGACGTTCTCGTGGACTTCCTCCGGCGAAACCCTGATGATCTGCGGGCCTCGGATCGTCTACCCCCCTAGACATTCTTCTGACAGGGGTAGCCCGGCGTAGCTCTCTCTTGTTTTGTGTCTGACTAGGTCATAGGATGATGTGAAACCATGTTGGTTCACAAGTTGGGGCACTATACGGCCCGGTTTCACCTGAACGGGGAGATTCCCCCTTATACAGGTCCATAACCTTTCGCTTCTAGGTTAGAGCGCATGCATGTGAGGGGGACACATGCAATCACCTATACCAACCTTGCACCACACTCACACACATATGCTAGGGACACATGCAAGTTTTCAGATGATTCCGACGTTCTCTTGGACTTCCTCCGGCGAAACCCTGATCTGCGGGCCTCGGATCGTCTACCCCCTAGACATTCTTCTGGCAGGGGTAGCCCGGCATAGCTCTCTCTTGTCTTGTGTTTGATTATGTCATGGGATGATGTGAAACCAAGTTGGTTCACAAGCTGGGGCACTATACGGCCCGGTTTCACCGTAACGGGGAGATTCCCCCTTATACAGGTCCATAACCTTTCGCTTCTAGGTTAGAGCGCATGGATGCGAGGGGGGACACATGCAATCACCTATACCAACCTTGCACCACACTCACACACATATGCTAGGGACACATGCAAGTTTTCAGATGATTCTGACGTTCTCGTGGACTTACTCCGGCGAAACCCTGATGATCTGCGGGCCTCGGATCGTCTACCCCCCTAGACATTCTTCTGACAGGGGTAGCCCGGCGTAGCTCTCTCTTGTTTTGTGTCTGACTAGGTCATAGGATGATGTGAAACCATGTTGGTTCACAAGTTGGGGCACTATACGGCCCGGTTTCACCGTAACGGGGAGATTCCCCCTTATACAGGTCCATAACCTTTCGCTTCTAGGTTAGAGCGCATGCATGTGAGGGGGGGCACATGCAATCACCTATACCAATCTTGCACCACACTCACACACATATGCTAGGGACACATGCAAGTTTTCAGATGATTCCGACGTTCTCGTGGACTTCCTCCGGCGAAACCCTGATGATCTGAGGGCCTCGGATCGTCTACCCCCCTAGACATTCTTCTGACAGGGGTAGCCCGGCGTAGCTCTCTCTTGTTTTGTGTCTGACTAGGTCATAGGATGATGTGAAACCATGTTGGTTCACAAGTTGGGGCACTATACGGCCCGGTTTCACCTGAACGGGGAGATTCCCCCTTATACAGGTCCATAACCTTTCGCTTCTAGGTTAGAGCGCATGCATGTGAGGGGGACACATGCAATCACCTATACCAACCTTGCACCACACTCACACACATATGCTAGGGACACATGCAAGTTTTTTCAGATGATTCCGACGTTCTCTTGGACTTCCTCCGGCGAAACCCTGATCTGCGGGCCTCGGATCGTCTACCCCCTAGACATTCTTCTGGCAGGGGTAGCCCGGCGTAGCTCTCTCTTGTCTTGTGTTTGATTATGTCATGGGATGATGTGAAACCATGTTGGTTCACAAGTTGGGGCACTATACGGCCCGGTTTCACCTGAACGGGGAGATTCCCCCTTATTCAGGTCCATAACCTTTCGCTTCTAGGTTAGAGCGCATGGATGCCAGGGGGGACACATGCAATCACCTATACCAACCTTGCACCACACTCACACACATATGCTAGGGACACATGCAAGTTTTCAGATGATTCCGACGTTCTCGTGGACTTACTCCGGCGAAACCCTGATGATCTGCGGGCCTCGGATCGTCTACCCCCCTAGACATTCTTCTGACAGGGGTAGCCCGGCGTAGCTCTCTCTTGTTTTGTGTCTGACTAGGTCATAGGATGATGTGAAACCATGTTGGTTCACAAGTTGGGGCACTATACGGCCCGGTTTCACCGTAACGGGGAGATTCCCCCTTATACATGTCCATTACCTTTCGCTTCTAGGTTAGAGCGCATGCATGTGAGGGGGGGCACATGCAATGACCTATACCAATCTTGCACCACACACACACATATGCTAGGGACACATGCAAGTTTTCATCGATTCCGACTTTCTCGTGGACTTCCTCCGGCGAAACCCTGATGATCTGCGGGCCTCGAATCGTCTACCCCCCTAGAAATTCTTCTGACAGGGGTAGCCCTGCGTAGCTCTCTCTTGTTTTGTGTCTGACTAGGTCATAGGATGATGTGAAACCATGTTGGTTCACAAGTTGGGGCACTATACGGCCCGATTTCACCTGAACGGGGAGATTCCCCCTTATACAGGTCCATAACCTTTCGCTTCTAGGTTAGAGCGCATGCATGTGAGGGAGACACATGCAATCACCTATACCAAGTTTGCACCACACTCACACACATATTCTAGGGACACATGCAAGTTTTCAGATGATTCCGACGTTCTCTTGGACTTCCTCCGGCGAAACCCTGATGATCTGTGGGCCTCGGATCGTCTACCCCCCTAGACATTCTTCTGACAGGGGTAGCCCGGCGTAGCTCTCTCTTGTCTTGTCTTTGATTATGGCATGGGATGATGTGAAACCATGTTGGTTCACAAGTTGGGGCACTATACAGCCCGGTTCCACCTGAACCGGGAGATTCCCCCTAATACAGGTCCATAACCTTTCGCTTCTAGGTTAGAGCGCATGCATGTGAGGGGTACACATGCAATCTACCAACCTTGCACCACACTCACACACATATGCTAGGTACACTTGCAAGTTTTCAGATGATTCCGATGTTCTCTTGGACTTCCTCCGGCGAAACCCTGATCTGCGGGCCTCGGATCGTCTACCCCCTAGACATTCTTCTGGCAGGGGTAGCCCGGCGTAGCTCTCTCTTGTCTTGTGTTTGATTATGTCATGGGATGATGTGAAACCATGTTGGTTCACAAGTTGGGGCACTATACGGCCCGGTTTCACCTGAACGGGGAGATTCCCCCTTATACAGGTCCATAACCTTTCGCTTCTAGGTTAGGGCGCATGGATGCGAGGGGGGACACATGCAATCACCTATACCAACCTTGCCCCACACTCACACACATATGCTAGGGACACATGCAAGTTTTCAGATGATTCCGACGTTCTCGTGGACTTACTCCGGCGAAACCCTGATGATCTGTGGGCCTCGGATCGTCTACACCCCTAGACATTCTTCTGACAGGGGTAGCCCGGCGTAGCTCTCTCTTGTCTTGTGTTTGATTATATCATGGGATGATGTGAAACCATGTTGGTTCACAAGTTGGGGCACTATACGGCCCGGTTTCACCTGAACGGGGAGATTCCCCCTTATACAGGTCCATAACCTTTCGCTTCTAGGTTAGAGCGCATGGATGCGAGGGGGGACACATGCAATCACCTATACCAACCTTGCACCACACTCACACACATATGCTAGGGACACATGCAAGTTTTCATATGATTCCGACGTTCTCGTGGACTTACTCCGGCGAAACCCTAATGATCTGCGGGCCTCGGATCGTCTACCCCCCTAGACATTCTTCTGACAGGGGTAGCCCGGCGTAGCTCTCTCTTGTTTTGTGTCTGACTAGGTCATAGGATGATGTGAAACCATGTTGGTTCACAAGTTGGGGCAGTATACGGCCCGGTTTCACCGTAACGGGGAGATTCCCCCTTATACAGGTCCATAACCTTTCGCTTCTAGGTTAGAGCGCATGCATGTGAGGGGGGGCACATGCAATCACCTATACCAATCTTGCACCACACTCACACACATATGCTAGGGACACATGCAAGTTTTCAGATGATTCCGACGTTCTCGTGGACTTCCTCCGGCGAAACCCTGATGATCTGCGGGCCTCAGATCGTCTACCCCCCTAGACATTCTTCTGACAGGGGTAGCTCGGCGTAGCTCTCTCTTGGTTTGTGTCTGACTAGGTCATAGGATGATGTGAAACCATGTTGGTTCACAAGTTGGGGCACTATACGGCCCGGTTTCACCGTAACGGGGAGATTCCCCCTTATACAGGTACATAACCTTTCGCTTCTAGGTTAGAGCGCATGCATGTGAGGGGGGCACATGCAATCACCTATACCAATCTTGCACCACACTCACACACATATGCTAGGGACACATGCAAGTTTTCAGATGATTCCGACGTTCTCGTAGACTTCCTCCGGCGAAACACTGATGATCTGCGGGCCTCGGATCGTCTACCCCCCTAGACATTCTTCTGACAGGGGTAGCCCGGCGTAGCTCTCTCTTGTTTTGTGTCTGACTAGGTAATAGGATGATGTGAAACCATGTTGGTTCACAAATTGGGGCACTATACGGCCCGGTTTCACCTGAACGGGGAGATTCCCCCTTATACAGGTCCATAACCTTTCGCTTCTAGGTTAGAGCGCATGCATGTGAGGGGGACACATGCAATCACCTATACCAAACTTGCACCACACTCACACACATATGCTAGGGACACATGCAAGTTTTCAGATGATTCCGACGTTCTCTTGGACTTCCTCCGGCGAAACCCTGATCTGCGGGCCTCGGATCGTCTACCCCCTAGACATTCTTCTGGCAGGGGTAGCCCGGCGTAGCTCTCTCTTGTCTTGTGTTTGATTATGTCATGGGATGATGTGAAACCATGTTGGTTCACAAGTTGGGGCACTATACGGCCCGGTTTCACCTGAACGGGGAGATTCCCCCTTATACAGGTCCATAAACTTTCGCTTCTAGGTTAGAGCGCATGGATGCGAGGAGGGACACATGCAATCACCTATACCAACCTTGCACCACACTCACACATATATCCTAGGGACACATGCAAGTTTTCAGATGATTCCGACGTTCCCTTGGACTTCCTCCGGCGAAACCCTGATCTGCGGGCCTCGGATCGTCTACCCCCTAGACATTCTTCTGGCAGGGGTAGCCCGGCGTAGCTCTCTCTTGTCTTGTGTTTGATTATGTCATGGGATGATGTGAAACCATGTTGGGTCACAAGTTGGGGCACTATACGGCCCGGTTTCACCTGAACGGGGAGATTCCCCCTTATACAGGTCCATAACCTTTCGCTTCTAGGTTAGAGCGCATGGATGCGAGGGGGGACACATGCAATCACCTATACCAACCTTGCACCACACTCACACACATATGCTAGGGACACATGCAAGTTTTCAGATGATTCCGACGTTCTCGTGGACTTACTCCGGCGAAACCCTGATGATCTGCGGGCCTCGGATCATCTACCCCCCTAGACATTCTTCTGACAGGGGTAGCCCGGCGTAGCTCTCTCTTGTTTTGTGTCTGACTAGGTCATAGGATGATGTGAAACCATGTTGGTTCACAAGTTGGGGCACTATACGGCCCGGTTTCACCTGAACGGGGAGATTCCCCCTTATACAGGTCCATAACCCTTCGCTTCTAGGTTAGAGCGCATGCATGTGAGGGGGACACATGCAATCACCTGTACCAACCTTGCGCCACACTCACACACATATGCTAGGGACACATGCAAGTTTTCAGATGATTCCGACGTTCTCTTGGACTTCCTCCGGCGAAACCCTGATGATCTGCGGGCCTCGGATCGTCTACCTAATGGAAATGAAGTTCAACATCCTCTAGAACCTTATGGTCTATTGCAAAGTTAGTGTTTCCATGGTCTGAATACTAACAAATAGGCAACAAAAAGTTAACTCATTTGAAAGAAAAAATAAAAAGAAAATTAGAAAATAGCATAAGACACACGGCAAAGGACAAAACACACGGCAAAGATGTCCTTTGCCGTGTGCCTGCCGCCGTCAAACACACGGCAAAGGTCCTTTGCCGTGTGTCTCTATCCCTCAGACACACGGCAAAGAATTTTTTTCACCTTTAGCAAGGCTTTTATTACATTTATGTTAGGTGATATTATTTCATAGGATCATGAGATCACACATATGATGATAGGTTATTGTGGTCTTGATCACTATACATGCACCCCCCTGATTCCGACGTTCTCGTGGACTTCCTCCAGCGAAACCCTGATGATCTGCGGGCCTCGGATCGTCTACCCCCTAGACATTCTTCTGACAGGGGTAGCCCGGCGTAGCTCTCTCTTGTTTTGTGTCTGACTAGGTCATAGGATGATGTGAAACCATGTTGGTTCACAAGTTGGGGCACTATACGGCCCGGTTTCACCTGAACGGGGAGATTCCCCCTTATACAGGTCCATAACCTTTCGCTTCTAGGTTAGAGCGCATGCATGTGAGGGGGACACATGCAATCACCTATACCAACCTTGCACCACACTCACACACATATGCTAGGGACACATGCAAGTTTTCAGATGATTCCGACGTTCTCTTGGACTTCCTCCGGCGAAACCCTGATGATCTGCGGGCCTCGGATCGTCTACCCCCTAGACATTCTTCTGGCAGGGGTAGCCCGGCGTAGCTCTCTCTTCTCTTGTGTTTGATTATGTCATGGGATGATGTGAAACCATGTTGGTTCACAAGTTGGGGCACTATACGGCCCGGTTTCACCTGAACGGGGAGATTCCCCCTTATACAGGTCCATAACCTTTCGCTTCTAGGTTAGAGCGCATGGATGCGAGGAGGACACATGCAATCACCTATACCAACCTTGCACCACACTCACACACATATGCTAGGGACACATGCAAGTTTTCAGATGATTCCGACGTTCTCGTGGACTTACTCCGGCGAAACCCTGATGATCTGCGGGCCTCGGATCGTCTACCCCCTAGACATTCTTCTGACAGGGGTAGCCCGGCGTAGCTCTCTCTTGTTTTGTGTCTGACTAGGTCATAGGATGATGTGAAACCATGTTGGTTCACAAGTTGGGGCACTATACGGCCCGGTTTCACCTGAACGGGGAGATTCCCCCTTATACAGGTCCATAACCTTTCGCTTCTAGGTTAGAGCGCATGCTTGTGAGGGGGACACATGCAATCACCTATACCAACCTTGCACCACACTCACACACACATATGCTAGGGACACATGCAAGTTTTCAGATGATTCCGACGTTCTCTTGGACTTCCTCCGGCGAAACCGTGATCTGCGGGCCTCGGATCGTCTACCCCCTAGACATTCTTCTGGCAGGGGTAGCCCGGCGTAGCTCTCTCTTGTCTTGTGTTTGATTATGTCATGGGATGATGTGAAACCATGTTGGTTCATAAGTTGGGGCACTATACGGCCCGGTTTCACCTGAACGGGGAAATTCCCCCTTATACAGGTCCATAACCTTTCGCTTCTAGGTTAGAGTGCATGGATGCGAGGGGGGACACATGCAATCACCTATACCAACCTTGCACCACACTCACACACATATGCTAGGGACACATGCAAGTTTTCAGATGATTCCGACGTTCTCGTGGACTTACTCCGGCGAAACCCTGATGATCTGCGGGCCTCGGATCGTCTACCCCCCTAGACATTCTTCTGACAGGGGTAGCCCGGCGTAGCTCTCTCTTCTTTTGTGTCTGACTAGGTCATAGGATGATGTGAAACCATGTTGGTTCACAAGTTGGGGCACTATACGGCCCGGTTTCACCGTAACGGGGAGATTCCCCCTTATACAGGTCCATAACCTTTCGCTTCTAGGTTAGAGCGCATGCATGTGAGGGGGCGCACATGCAATCACCTATACCAATCTTGCACCACACTCACACACATATGCTAGGGACACATGCAAGTTTTCAGATGATTCCGACGTTCTCGTGGACTTCCTCCGGCGAAACCCTGATGATCTGCGGGCCTCGGATCGTCTACCCCCTAGACATTCTTCTGACAGGGGTAGCCCGGCGTAGCTCTCTCTTGTTTTTTGTCTGACTAGGTCATAGGATGATGTGAAACCATGTTGGTTCACAAGTTGGGGCACTATACGGCCCGGTTTCACCTGAACGGGGAGATTCCCCTTATACAGGTCCATAACCTTTCGCTTCTAGGTTAGAGCGCATGCATGTGAGGGGGACACATGCAATCACCTATACCAACCTTGCACAACACTCGCACACATATGCTAGGGACACATGCAAGTTTTCAGATGATTCCGACGTTCTCTTCGACTTCCTCCGGCGAAACCCTGATCTGCGGGCCTCAGATCGTCTACCCCCTAGACATTCTTCTGGCAGGGGTAGCCCGGCGTAGCTCTCTCTTGTCTTGTGTTTGATAATGTCATGGGATGATGTGAAACCATGTTGGTTCACAAGTTGGGGCACTATACGGCCCGGTTTCACCTGAACGGGGAGATTCCCCCTTATACAGGTCCATAACCTTTCACTTCTATGTTAGAGCGCATGGATGCGAGGGGGGACACATGCAATCACCTATACCAACCTTGCACCACACTCACACACATATGCTAGGGACACATGCAAGTTTTCAGATGATTCCGATGTTCTCTTGGACTTCCTCCGGCGAAACCCTGATTTGCGGGCCTCGGATCGTCTACCCCCTAGACATTCTTCTGGCAGGGGTAGCCCGGCGTAGCTCTCTCTTGTCTTGTGTTTGATTATGTCATGGGATGATGTGAAACCATGTTGGTTCACAAGTTGGGGCACTATACGGCCCGGTTTCACCTGAACGGGGAGATTCCCCCTTATACAGGTCCATAACCTTTCGATTCTAGGTTAGAGCGCATGGATGCGAGGGGGGACACATGCAATCACCTATACCAACCTTGCACCACACTCACACACATATGCTAGGGACACATGCAAGTTTTCAGATGATTCCGACGTTCTCGTGGACTTACTCCGGCGAAACCCTGATGATCTGCGGGCCTCGGATCGTCTACCCCCTAGACATTCTTCTGAAAGGGGTAGCCCGGCGTAGCTATCTCTTGTTTTGTGTCTGACTAGGTCATAGGATGATGTGAAACCATGTTGGTTCACAAGTTGGGGCACTATACGGCCCGGTTTCACCTGAACGTGGAGATTCCCCCTTATACAGGTCCATAACCTTTCGCTTCTAGGTTACAGCGCATGCATGTGAGGGGGACACATGCAATCACCTATACCAACCTTGCACCACACTCACACACATATGCTAGGGACACATGCAAGTTTTCAGATGATTCCGACGTTCTCTTGGACTTCCTCCGGCGAAACCCTGATGATATGCGGGCCTCGGATCGTCTACCTAATGGAAATGAAGTTCAGCATCCTCTAGAACCTTATGGTCTATTGCAAAGTTAGTGTTTCCATGGTCTGAATACTAACAAATAGGCAACAAAAAGTTAACTCATTTAAAAGAAAAAATAAAAAGAAAATTAGAAAATAGCATAAGACACACGGCAAAGGACAAAACACACGGCAAAGATGTCCTTTCCCGTGTGCCTGTCGCCGTCAAACACACGGCAAAGGTCCTTTGCCGTGTGTCTCTATCCCTCAGACACACGTCAAAGAATTTTTTTCACCTTTAGCAAGGCTTTTATTACATATATAATAGGTGATATTATTTCATAGGATCATGAGATCACACATATGATGATAGGTTATTGTGGTCTTGATCACTAAACATGCACCCCCCTGATTCCGACGTTCTCGTGGACTTCCTCCGGCGAAACCCTGATGATCTGCGGGCCTCGGATCGTCTACCCCCTAGACATTCTTCTGACAGGGGTAGCCCGGCGTAGCTCTCTCTCGTTTTGTGTCTGACTAGGTCATAGGATGATGTGAAACCATGTTGGTTCACAAGTTGGGGCACTATACGGCCTGGTTTCACCTGAACGGGGAGACTCCCCCTTATACAGGTCCATAACCTTTCGCTTCTAGGTTAGAGCGCATGCATGTGAGGGGGACACATGCAATCACCTATACCAACCTTGCACCACACTCACACACATATGCTAGGGACACATGCAAGTTTTCAGATGATTCCGACGTTCTCTTGGACTTCCTCTGGCGAAACCCTGATCTGCGGGCCTCGGATCGTCTACCCCCTAGACATTCTTCTGGCAGGGGTAGCCCGGCGTAGCTCTCTCTTGTCTTGTGTTTGATTATGTCATGGGATGATGTGAAACCATGTTGGTTCACAAGTTGGGGCACTATACGGCCCGGTTTCACCTGAACGGGGAGATTCCCCCTTATACAGGTCCATAACCTTTCGCTTCTAGGTTAGAGCGCATGGATGCGAGGGGGGACACATGCAATCACCTATACCAACCTTGCACCACACTCACGCACATATGCTACGGACACATGCAAGTTTTCAGATGATTCCGACGTTCTCGTGGACTTACTCCGGCGAAACCCTGATGATCTGCGGGCCTCGGATCGTCTACCCCCCTAGACATTCTTCTGACAGGGGTAGCCCGACATAGCTCTCTCTTGTTTTGTGTCTGACTAGGTCATAGGATGATGTGAAACCATGTTGGTTCACAAGTTGGGACACTATACGGCCCGGTTTCACCGTAACGGGGAGATTCCCCCTTATACAGGTCCATAACCTTTCGCTTCTAGGTTAGAGTGCATGGATGCAAGGGGGGACACATGCAATCACCTATACCAACCTTGCACCACACTCACACACATATGCTAGGGACACATGCAAGTTTTCAGATGATTCCGACGTTCTCGTGGACTTCCTCCGGCGAAACCCTGATGATCTGCGGGCCTCGGATCGTCTACCCCCCTAGACATTCTTCTGACAGGGGTAGCCCGGCGTAGCTCTCTCTTGTTTTGTGTCTGACTAGGTCATAGGATGATGTGAAACCATGTTGGTTCACAAGTTGGGGCACTATACGGCCCGGTTTCACCGTAACGGGGAGATTCCCCCTTATACATGTCCATAACCTTTCGCTTCTAGGTTAGAGCGCATGCATGTGAGGGGGGGCACATGCAATCACCTATACCAATCTTGCACCACACACACACATATGCTAGGGACACATGCTAGTTTTCATCGATTCCGACTTTCTCGTGGACTTCCTCCGGCGAAACCCTGATGATCTGCGGGTCTCGGATCGTCTACCCCCCTAGACATTCTTCTGACAGGGGTAGCCCGGCGTAGCTCTCTCTTGTTTTGTGTCTGACTAGGTCATAGGATGATGTGAAACCATGTTGGTTCACAAGTTGGGGCACTATACGGCCCGGTTTCACCTGAACGGGGAGATTCCCCCTTATACAGGTCCATAACCTTTCGCTTCTAGGTTAGAGCGCATGGATGCGAGGGGGGACACATGCAATCACCTATACCAACCTTGCACCACACTCACACACATATGCTAGGGACACATGCAAGTTTTCAGATGATTCCGACGTTCTCGTGGACTTACTCCGGCGAAACCCTGATGATCTGCGGGCCTCGGATCGTCTACCCCCTAGACATTCTTCTGACAGGGGTATCCCGGCGTAGCCCTCTCTTGTTTTGTGTCTGACTAGGTCATAGGATGATGTGAAACCATGTTGGTTCACAAGTTGGGGCACTATACGGCCCGGTTTCACCGTAACGGGGAGATTCCCCCTTATACAGGTCCATAACCTTTCGCTTCTAGGTTAGAGCGCATGCATGTGAGGGGGGGCACATGCAATCACCTATACCAATCTTGCACCACACTCACACACATATGCTAGGGACACATGCAAGTTTTCAGATGATTCCGACTTTCTCGTGGACTTCCTCCGGCGAAACCCTGATGATCTGCGGGCCTCGGATCGTCTACCCCCCTAGACATTCTTCTGACAGGGGTAGCCCGGCGTAGCTCTCTCTTGTTTTGTGTCTGACTAGGTCATAGGATGATGTGAAACCATGTTGGTTCACAAGTTGGGGCACTATACGGCCCGGTTTCACCTGAACGGGGAGATTCCCCCTTATACAGGTCCATAACCTTTCGCTTCTAGGTTAGAGCGCATGCATGTGAGGGGGACACATGCAATCACCTATACCAACCTTGCACCACACTCACACACATATGCTAGGGACACATGCAAGTTTTCAGATGATTCCGACGTTCTCTTGGACTTCCTCCGGCGAAACCCTGATCTGCGGGCCTCGGATCGTCTACCCCCTAGACATTCTTCTGGCAGGGGTAGCCCGGCGTAGCTCTCTCTTGTCTTGTGTTTGATTATGTCATGGGATGATGTGAAACCAAGTTGGTTCACAAGCTGGGGCACTATACGGCCCGGTTTCACCGTAACGGGGAGATTCCCCCTTATACAGGTCCATAACCTTTCGCTTCTAGGTTAGAGCGCATGGATGCGAGGGGGGACACATGCAATCACCTATACCAACCTTGCACCACACTCACACACATATGCTAGGGACACATGCAAGTTTTCAGATGATTCTGACGTTCTCGTGGACTTACTCCGGCGAAACCCTGATGATCTGCGGGCCTCGGATCGTCTACCCCCCTAGACATTCTTCTGACAGGGGTAGCCCGGCGTAGCTCTCTCTTGTTTTGTGTCTGACTAGGTCATAGGATGATGTGAAACCATGTTGGTTCACAAGTTGGGGCACTATACGGCCCGGTTTCACCGTAACGGGGAGATTCCCCCTTATACAGGTCCATAACCTTTCGCTTCTAGGTTAGAGCGCATGCATGTGAGGGGGGGCACATGCAATCACCTATACCAATCTTGCACCACACTCACACACATATGCTAGGGACACATGCAAGTTTTCAGATGATTCCGACGTTCTCGTGGACTTCCTCCGGCGAAACCCTGATGATCTGAGGGCCTCGGATCGTCTACCCCCCTAGACATTCTTCTGACAGGGGTAGCCCGGCGTAGCTCTCTCTTGTTTTGTGTCTGACTAGGTCATAGGATGATGTGAAACCATGTTGGTTCACAAGTTGGGGCACTATACGGCCCGGTTTCACCTGAACGGGGAGATTCCCCCTTATACAGGTCCATAACCTTTCGCTTCTAGGTTAGAGTGCATGCATGTGAGGGGGACACATGCAATCACCTATACCAACCTTGCACCACACTCACACACATATGCTAGGGACACATGCAAGTTTTTTCAGATGATTCCGACGTTCTCTTGGACTTCCTCCGGCGAAACCCTGATCTGCGGGCCTCGGATCGTCTACCCCCTAGACATTCTTCTGGCAGGGGTAGCCCGGCGTAGCTCTCTCTTGTCTTGTGTTTGATTATGTCATGGGATGATGTGAAACCATGTTGGTTCACAAGTTGGGGCACTATACGGCCCGGTTTCACCTGAACGGGGAGATTCCCCCTTATTCAGGTCCATAACCTTTCGCTTCTAGGTTAGAGCACATGGATGCCAGGGGGGACACATGCAATCACCTATACCAACCTTGCACCACACTCACACACATATGCTAGGGACACATGCAAGTTTTCAGATGATTCCGACGTTCTCGTGGACTTACTCCGGCGAAACCCTGATGATCTGCGGGCCTCGGATCGTCTACCCCCCTAGACATTCTTCTGACAGGGGTAGCCCGGCGTAGCTCTCTCTTGTTTTGTGTCTGACTAGGTCATAGGATGATGTGAAACCATGTTGGTTCACAAGTTGGGGCACTATACGGCCCGGTTTCACCGTAACGGGGAGATTCCCCCTTATACATGTCCATAACCTTTCGCTTCTAGGTTAGAGCGCATGCATGTGAGGGGGGGCACATGCAATGACCTATACCAATCTTGCACCACACACACACATATGCTAGGGACACATGCAAGTTTTCATCGATTCCGACTTTCTCGTGGACTTCCTCCGGCGAAACCCTGATGATCTGCGGGCCTCGAATCGTCTACCCCCCTAGAAATTCTTCTGACAGGGGTAGCCCTGCGTAGCTCTCTCTTGTTTTGTGTCTGACTAGGTCATAGGATGATGTGAAACCATGTTGGTTCACAAGTTGGGGCACTATACGGCCCGGTTTCACCTGAACGGGGAGATTCCCCCTTATACAGGTCCATAACCTTTCGCTTCTAGGTTAGAGCGCATGCATGTGAGGGAGACACATGCAATCACCTATACCAAGTTTGCACCACACTCACACACATATTCTAGGGACACATGCAAGTTTTCAGATGATTCCGACGTTCTCTTGGACTTCCTCCGGCGAAACCCTGATGATCTGCGGGCCTCGGATCGTCTACCCCCCTAGACATTCTTCTGACAGGGGTAGCCCGGCGTAGCTCTCTCTTGTCTTGTCTTTGATTATGTCATGGGATGATGTGAAACCATGTTGGTTCACAAGTTGGGGCACTATACGGCCCGGTTTCACCGTAACGGGGAGATTCCCCCTTATACAGGTCCATAACCTTTCGCTTCTAGGTTAGGGCGCATGGATGCGAGGGGGGACACATGCAATCACCTATACCAACCTTGCCCCACACTCACACACATATGCTAGGGACACATGCAAGTTTTCAGATGATTCCGACGTTCTCGTGGACTTACTCCGGCGAAACCCTGATGATCTGTGGGCCTCGGATCGTCTACACCCCTAGACATTCTTCTGACAGGGGTAGCCCGGCGTAGCTCTCTCTTGTCTTGTGTTTGATTATATCATGGGATGATGTGAAACCATGTTGGTTCACAAGTTGGGGCACTATACGGCCCGGTTTCACCTGAACGGGGAGATTCCCCCTTATACAGGTCCATAACCTTTCGCTTCTAGGTTAGAGCGCATGGATGCGAGGGGGGACACATGCAATCACCTATACCAACCTTGCACCACACTCACACACATATGCTAGGGACACATGCAAGTTTTCATATGATTCCGACGTTCTCGTGGACTTACTCCGGCGAAACCCTAATGATCTGCGGGCCTCGGATCGTCTACCCCCTAGACATTCTTCTGACAGGGGTAGCCCGGCGTATCTCTCTCTTGTTTTGTGTCTGACTAGGTCATAGGATGATGTGAAACCATGTTGGTTCACAAGTTGGGGCAGTATACGGCCCGGTTTCACCGTAACGGGGAGATTCCCCCTTATACAGGTCCATAACCTTTCGCTTCTAGGTTAGAGCGCATGCATGTGAGGGGGGGAACATGCAATCACCTATACCAATCTTGCACCACACTCACACACATATGCTAGGGACACATGCAAGTTTTCAGATGATTCCGACGTTCTCGTGGACTTCCTCCGGCGAAACCCTGATGATCTGCGGGCCTCAGATCGTCTACCCCCCTAGACATTCTTCTGACAGGGGTAGCTCGGCGTAGCTCTCTCTTGGTTTGTCTCTGACTAGGTCATAGGATGATGTGAAACCATGTTGGTTCACAAGTTGGGGCACTATACGGCCCGGTTTCACCGTAACGGGGAGATTCCCCCTTATACAGGTACATAACCTTTCGCTTCTAGGTTAGAGCGCATGCATGTGAGGGGGGCACATGCAATCACCTATACCAATCTTGCACCACACTCACACACATATGCTAGGGACACATGCAAGTTTTCAGATGATTCCGACGTTCTCGTAGACTTCCTCCGGCGAAACACTGGTGATCTGCGGGCCTCGGATCGTCTACCCCCCTAGACATTCTTCTGACAGGGGTAGCCCGGCGTAGCTCTCTCTTGTTTTGTGTCTGACTAGGTAATAGGATGATGTGAAACCATGTTGGTTCACAAATTGGGGCACTATACGGCCCGGTTTCACCTGAACGGGGAGATTCCCCCTTATACAGGTCCATAACCTTTCGCTTCTAGGTTAGAGCGCATGCATGTGAGGGGGACACATGCAATCACCTATCCCAAACTTGCACCACACTCACACACATATGCTAGGGACACATGCAAGTTTTCAGATGATTCCGACGTTCTCTTGGACTTCCTCCGGCGAAACCCTGATCTGCGGGCCTCGGATCGTCTACCCCCTAGACATTCTTCTGGCAGGGGTAGCCCGGCGTAGCTCTCTCTTGTCTTGTGTTTGATTATGTCATGGGATGATGTGAAACCATGTTGGTTCACAAGTTGGGGCACTATACGGCCCGGTTTCACCTGAACGGGGAGATTCCCCCTTATACAGGTCCATAAACTTTCGCTTCTAGGTTAGAGCGCATGGATGCGAGGAGGGACACATGCAATCACCTATACCAACCTTGCACCACACTCACACATATATCCTAGGGACACATGCAAGTTTTCAGATGATTCCGACGTTCCCTTGGACTTCCTCCGGCGAAACCCTGATCTGCGGGCCTCGGATCGTCTACCCCCTAGACATTCTTCTGGCAGGGGTAGCCCGGCGTAGCTCTCTCTTGTCTTGTGTTTGATTATGTCATGGGATGATGTGAAACCATGTTGGGTCACAAGTTGGGGCACTATACGGCCCGGTTTCACCTGAACGGGGAGATTCCCCCTTATACAGGTCCATAACCTTTCGCTTCTAGGTTAGAGCGCATGGATGCGAGGGGGGACACATGCAATCACCTATACCAACCTTGCACCACACTCACACACATATGCTAGGGACACATGCAAGTTTTCAGATGATTCCGACGTTCTCGTGGACTTACTCCGGCGAAACCCTGATGATCTGCGGGCCTCGGATCGTCTACCCCCCTAGACATTCTTCTGACAGGGGTAGCCCGGCGTAGCTCTCTCTTGTTTTGTGTCTGACTAGGTCATAGGATGATGTGAAACCATGTTGGTTCACAAGTTGGGGCACTATACGGCCCGGTTTCACCTGAACGGGGAGATTCCCCCTTATACAGGTCCATAACCTTTCGCTTCTAGGTTACAGCGCATGCATGTGAGGGGGACACATGCAATCACCTATACCAACCTTGCACCACACTCACACACATATGCTAGGGACACATGCAAGTTTTCAGATGATTCCGACGTTCTCTTGGACTTCCTCCGGCGAAACCCTGATGATATGCGGGCCTCGGATCGTCTACCTAATGGAAATGAAGTTCAGCATCCTCTAGAACCTTATGGTCTATTGCAAAGTTAGTGTTTCCATGGTCTGAATACTAACAAATAGGCAACAAAAAGTTAACTCATTTGAAAGAAAAAATAAAAAGAAAATTAGAAAATAGCATAAGACACACGGCAAAGGACAAAACACACGGCAAAGATGTCCTTTCCCGTGTGCCTGTCGCCGTCAAACACACGGCAAAGGTCCTTTGCCGTGTGTCTCTATCCCTCAGACACACGTCAAAGAATTTTTTTCACCTTTAGCAAGGCTTTTATTACATATATAATAGGTGATATTATTTCATAGGATCATGAGATCACACATATGATGATAGGTTATTGTGGTCTTGATCACTATACATGCACCCCCCTGATTCCGACGTTCTCGTGGACTTCCTCCGGCGAAACCCTGATGATCTGCGGGCCTCGGATCGTCTACCCCCTAGACATTCTTCTGACAGGGGTAGCCCGGCGTAGCTCTCTCTTGTTTTGTGTCTGACTAGGTCATAGGATGATGTGAAACCATGTTGGTTCACAAGTTGGGGCACTATACGGCCCGGTTTCACCTGAACGGGGAGATTCCCCCTTATACAGGTCCATAACCTTTCGCTTCTAGGTTAGAGCGCATGCATGTGAGGGGGACACATGCAATCACCTATACCAACCTTGCACCACACTCACACACATATGCTAGGGACACATGCAAGTTTTCAGATGATTCCGACGTTCTCTTGGACTTCCTCCGGCGAAACCCTGATCTGCGGGCCTCGGATCGTCTACCCCCTAGACATTCTTCTGGCAGGGGTAGCCCGGCGTAGCTCTCTCTTGTCTTGTGTTTGATAATGTCATGGGATGATGTGAAACCATGTTGGTTCACAAGTTGGGGCACTATACGGCCCGGTTTCACCTGAACGGGGAGATTCCCCCTTATACAGGTCCATAAACTTTCGCTTCTAGGTTAGAGCGCATGGATGCGAGGAGGGACACATGCAATCACCTATACCAACCTTGCACCACACTCACACATATATCCTAGGGACACATGCAAGTTTTCAGATGATTCCGACGTTCCCTTGGACTTCCTCCGGCGAAACCCTGATCTGCGGGCCTCGGATCGTCTACCCCCTAGACATTCTTCTGGCAGGGGTAGCCCGGCGTAGCTCTCTCTTGTCTTGTGTTTGATTATGTCATGGGATGATGTGAAACCATGTTGGGTCACAAGTTGGGGCACTATACGGCCCGGTTTCACCTGAACGGGGAGATTCCCCCTTATACAGGTCCATAACCTTTCGCTTCTAGGTTAGAGCGCATGGATGCGAGGGGGGACACATGCAATCACCTATACCAACCTTGCACCACACTCACACACATATGCTAGGGACACATGCAAGTTTTCAGATGATTCCGACGTTCTCGTGGACTTACTCCGGCGAAACCCTGATGATCTGCGGGCCTCGGATCGTCTACCCCCCTAGACATTCTTCTGACAGGGGTAGCCCGGCGTAGCTCTCTCTTGTTTTGTGTCTGACTAGGTCATAGGATGATGTGAAACCATGTTGGTTCACAAGTTGGGGCACTATACGGCCCGGTTTCACCTGAACGGGGAGATTCCCCCTTATACAGGTCCATAACCTTTCGCTTCTAGGTTACAGCGCATGCATGTGAGGGGGACACATGCAATCACCTATACCAACCTTGCACCACACTCACACACATATGCTAGGGACACATGCAAGTTTTCAGATGATTCCGACGTTCTCTTGGACTTCCTCCGGCGAAACCCTGATGATATGCGGGCCTCGGATCGTCTACCTAATGGAAATGAAGTTCAGCATCCTCTAGAACCTTATGGTCTATTGCAAAGTTAGTGTTTCCATGGTCTGAATACTAACAAATAGGCAACAAAAAGTTAACTCATTTGAAAGAAAAAATAAAAAGAAAATTAGAAAATAGCATAAGACACACGGCAAAGGACAAAACACACGGCAAAGATGTCCTTTCCCGTGTGCCTGTCGCCGTCAAACACACGGCAAAGGTCCTTTGCCGTGTGTCTCTATCCCTCAGACACACGTCAAAGAATTTTTTTCACCTTTAGCAAGGCTTTTATTACATATATAATAGGTGATATTATTTCATAGGATCATGAGATCACACATATGATGATAGGTTATTGTGGTCTTGATCACTATACATGCACCCCCCTGATTCCGACGTTCTCGTGGACTTCCTCCGGCGAAACCCTGATGATCTGCGGGCCTCGGATCGTCTACCCCCTAGACATTCTTCTGACAGGGGTAGCCCGGCGTAGCTCTCTCTTGTTTTGTGTCTGACTAGGTCATAGGATGATGTGAAACCATGTTGGTTCACAAGTTGGGGCACTATACGGCCCGGTTTCACCTGAACGGGGAGATTCCCCCTTATACAGGTCCATAACCTTTCGCTTCTAGGTTAGAGCGCATGCATGTGAGGGGGACACATGCAATCACCTATACCAACCTTGCACCACACTCACACACATATGCTAGGGACACATGCAAGTTTTCAGATGATTCCGACGTTCTCTTGGACTTCCTCCGGCGAAACCCTGATCTGCGGGCCTCGGATCGTCTACCCCCTAGACATTCTTCTGGCAGGGGTAGCCCGGCGTAGCTCTCTCTTGTCTTGTGTTTGATAATGTCATGGGATGATGTGAAACCATGTTGGTTCACAAGTTGGGGCACTATACGGCCCGGTTTCACCTGAACGGGGAGATTCCCCCTTATACAGGTCCATAACCTTTCGCTTCTAGGTTAGAGCGCATGGATGCGAGGGGGACACATGCAATCACCTATACCAACCTTGCACCACACTCACACACATATGCTAGGGACACATGCAAGTTTTCAGATGATTCCGACGTTCTCGTGGACTTACTCCGGCGAAACCCTGATGATCTGCGGGCCTCGGATCGTCTACCCCCTAGACATTCTTCTGACAGGGGTAGCCCGGCGTAGCTCTCTCTTGTTTTGTGTCTGACTAGGTCATAGGATGATGTGAAACCATGTTGGTTCACAAGTTGGGGCACTATACGGCCCGGTTTCACCTGAACGGGGAGATTCCCCCTTATACAGGTCCATAACCTTTCGCTTCTAGGTTAGAGCGCATGCTTGTGAGGGGGACACATGCAATCACCTATACCAACCTTGCACCACACTCACACACACATATGCTAGGGACACATGCAAGTTTTCAGATGATTCCGACGTTCTCTTGGACTTCCTCCGGCGAAACCGTGATCTGCGGGCCTCGGATCGTCTACCCCCTAGACATTCTTCTGGCAGGGGTAGCCCGGCGTAGCTCTCTCTTGTCTTGTGTTTGATTATGTCATGGGATGATGTGAAACCATGTTGGTTCATAAGTTGGGGCACTATACGGCCCGGTTTCACCTGAACGGGGAGATTCCCCCTTATACAGGTCCATAACCTTTCGCTTCTAGGTTAGAGTGCATGGATGCGAGGGGGGACACATGCAATCACCTATACCAACCTTGCACCACACTCACACACATATGCTAGGGACACATGCAAGTTTTCAGATGATTCTGACGTTCTCGTGGACTTACTCCGGCGAAACCCTGATGATCTGCGGGCCTCGGATCGTCTACCCCCCTAGACATTCTTCTGACAGGGGTAGCCCGGCGTAGCTCTCTCTTCTTTTGTGTCTGACTAGGTCATAGGATGATGTGAAACCATGTTGGTTCACAAGTTGGGGCACTATACGGCCCGGTTTCACCGTAACGGGGAGATTCCCCCTTATACAGGTCCATAACCTTTCGCTTCTAGGTTAGAGCGCATGCATGTGAGGGGGCGCACATGCAATCACCTATACCAATCTTGCACCACACTCACACACATATGCTAGGGACACATGCAAGTTTTCAGATGATTCTGATGTTCTCGTGGACTTCCTCCGGCGAAACCCTGATGATCTGCGGGCCTCGGATCGTCTACCCCCTAGACATTCTTCTGACAGGGGTAGCCCGGCGTAGCTCTCTCTCGTTTTGTGTCTGACTAGGTCATAGGATGATGTGAAACCATGTTGGTTCACAAGTTGGGGCACTATACGGCCCGGTTTCACCTGAACGGGGAGATTCCCCTTATACAGGTCCATAACCTTTCGCTTCTAGGTTAGAGCGCATGCATGTGAGGGGGACACATGCAATCACCTATACCAACCTTGCACAACACTCGCACACATATGCTAGGGACACATGCAAGTTTTCAGATGATTCCGACGTTCTCTTGGACTTCCTCCGGCGAAACCCTGATCTGCGGGCCTCGGATCGTCTACCCCCTAGACATTCTTCTGGCAGGGGTAGCCCGGCGTAGCTCTCTCTTGTCTTGTGTTTGATAATGTCATGGGATGATGTGAAACCATGTTGGTTCACAAGTTGGGGCACTATACGGCCCGGTTTCACCTGAACGGGGAGATTCCCCCTTATACAGGTCCATAACCTTTCGCTTCTAGGTTAGAGCGCATGGATGCGAGGGGGGACACATGCAATCACCTATACCAACCTTGCACCACACTCACACACATATGCTAGGGACACATGCAAGTTTTCAGATGATTCCGATGTTCTCTTGGACTTCCTCCGGCGAAACCCTGATTTGCGGGCCTCGGATCGTCTACCCCCTAGACATTCTTCTGGCAGGGGTAGCCCGGCGTATCTCTCTCTTGTCTTGTGTTTGATTATGTCATGGGATGATGTGAAACCATGTTGGTTCACAAGTTGGGGCACTATACGGCCCGGTTTCACCTGAACGGGGAGATTCCCCCTTATACAGGTCCATAACCTTTCGATTCTAGGTTAGAGCGCATGGATGCGAGGGGGGACACATGCAATCACCTATACCAACCTTGCACCACACTCACACACATATGCTAGGGACACATGCAAGTTTTCAGATGATTCCGACGTTCTCGTGGACTTACTCCGGCGAAACCCTGATGATCTGCGGGCCTCGGATCGTCTACCCCCCTAGACATTCTTCTGACAGGGGTAGCCCGGCGTAGCTCTCTCTTGTTTTGTGTCTGACTAGGTCATAGGATGATGTGAAACCATGTTGGTTCACAAGTTGGGGCACTATACGGCCCGGTTTCACCTGAACGTGGAGATTCCCCCTTATACAGGTCCATAACCTTTCGCTTCTAGGTTACAGCGCATGCATGTGAGGGGGACACATGCAATCACCTATACCAACCTTGCACCACACTCACACACATATGCTAGGGACACATGCAAGTTTTCAGATGATTCCGACGTTCTCTTGGACTTCCTCCGGCGAAACCCTGATGATATGCGGGCCTCGGATCGTCTACCTAATGGAAATGAAGTTCAGCATCCTCTAGAACCTTATGGTCTATTGCAAAGTTAGTGTTTCCATTGTCTGAATACTAACAAATAGGCAACAAAAAGTTAACTCATTTAAAAGAAAAAATAAAAAGAAAATTAGAAAATAGCATAAGACACACGGCAAAGGACAAAACACACGGCAAAGATGTCCTTTCCCGTGTGCCTGTCGCCGTCAAACACACGGCAAAGGTCCTTTGCCGTGTGTCTCTATCCCTCAGACACACGTCAAAGAATTTTTTTCACCTTTAGCAAGGCTTTTATTACATATATAATAGGTGATATTATTTCATAGGATCATGAGATCACACATATGATGATAGGTTATTGTGGTCTTGATCACTAAACATGCACCCCCCTGATTCCGACGTTCTCGTGGACTTCCTCCGGCGAAACCCTGATGATCTGCGGGCCTCGGATCGTCTACCCCCTAGACATTCTTCTGACAGGGGTAGCCCGGCGTAGCTCTCTCTCGTTTTGTGTCTGACTAGGTCATAGGATGATGTGAAACCATGTTGGTTCACAAGTTGGGGCACTATACGGCCTGGTTTCACCTGAACGGGGAGATTCCCCCTTATACAGGTCCATAACCTTTCGCTTCTAGGTTAGAGCGCATGCATGTGAGGGGGACACATGCAATCACCTATACCAACCTTGCACCACACTCACACACATATGCTAGGGACACATGCAAGTTTTCAGATGATTCCGACGTTCTCTTGGACTTCCTCTGGCGAAACCCTGATCTGCGGGCCTCGGATCGTCTACCCCCTAGACATTCTTCTGGCAGGGGTAGCCCGGCGTAGCTCTCTCTTGTCTTGTGTTTGATTATGTCATGGGATGATGTGAAACCATGTTGGTTCACAAGTTGGGGCACTATACGGCCCGGTTTCACCTGAACGGGGAGATTCCCCCTTATACAGGTCCATAACCTTTCGCTTCTAGGTTAGAGCGCATGGATGCGAGGGGGGACACATGCAATCACCTATACCAACCTTGCACCACACTCACGCACATATGCTACGGACACATGCAAGTTTTCAGATGATTCCGACGTTCTCGTGGACTTACTCCGACGAAACCCTGATGATCTGCGGGCCTCGGATCGTCTACCCCCCTAGACATTCTTCTGACAGGGGTAGCCCGACATAGCTCTCTCTTGTTTTGTGTCTGACTAGGTCATAGGATGATGTGAAACCATGTTGGTTCACAAGTTGGGACACTATACGGCCCGGTTTCACCGTAACGGGGAGATTCCCCCTTATACAGGTCCATAAACTTTCGCTTCTAGGTTTGAGCGCATGCATGTGAGGGGGGGCACATGCAATCACCTATACCAATCTTGCACCACACTCACACACATATTCTAGGGACACATGCAAGTTTTCAGCTGATTCCGATGTTCTCGTGGACTTCCTCCGGCGAAACCCTGATGATCTGCGGGCCTCGGATCGTCTACCCCCCTAGACATTCTTCTGACAGGGGTAGCCCGGCGTAGCTCTCTCTTGTTTTGTGTCTGACTAGGTCATAGGATGATGTGAAACCATGTTGGTTCACAAGTTGGGGCACTATACGGCCCGGTTTCACCTGAACGGGGAGATTATTTGTTCTTGCTTGTAATTTTATTCTTTACTTCGCCCTTTGGAGTCCCCCTTCACTTAACTTCGTGCTCTTTTGTGCAGAAAATAAAGACAGGTCAAGAGCCGTCCGTGTTTGCCGTTTGGAAGAAGACACGCACGTTGGATGAGCCTAGGAACGGGAGCCTATGGATGAACGAGGGAGCTAGGCTCCGGGGTGAGAAGTACCCTGAGAAGTACAAGGAGGTGCATGGAGAAGATTCTAACCCTGAGACCGCCCCCTTCGACCCCGAGGTCGCCGTGCTGGCGGGAGAAGGCTAGAAGAATGGTCGCCTATGGATCGGTCACGGGTCCGTCGACCCTAAGACCATCCCATCTATGCGCCAGGTCCGGCGTGGTAGGACGAGCGACCAGCCTGCTATAGAGACCCGCCCACGGCCTTCGGTTGTAGCTCTCGAGCAGTTACGGGTATGTTCTTCCTCGGTCATCTATGTTTTACTACATGTTTTGTGTTGCAATGTTCATCTAATCGTGGCGACACGACGCAGGAGGAGATGGCCGCTGATAGGGCACGCAGAGAGGCGGCCGAGCAGCGGCAGCAGCAGCTGGAGCAGCAGATGGCCCATCAGCAGGGGTTGCTGGAGCAACAGGGGCAGATGATGCGGTGGATGACACAGCAAATGCTCATCAATACTCAACCAGGGACTCTTCCCACTCCTCCTTTTGCCTTCTTGTGGGTAAGTGATCAAGTATCTTATTGTCCAATGCTCGCAATTTTCAATCTTGTCTTATTGTCTAATGCTCACAATTTCCAATGCTGTAGATGGACGATGCGATGCCGCCGCCTGGTGGGTCCGCGGGTGGATCGAACAACCAGGCGCCGCCGTCTTTCACCGTCAACAATCCGTCGGTCGTCCGGAGGCTGAATTAGAGTCCTCTAGGTTTGTTTTCTTATACTTGTCAAATTTATCCATGCCATCGCATTTGTAGAAATTTTAGCCATGATATGACACTTGTAGAAATTTTAGCCTTGTCATGATACTTATAGAAAATTTAGAAATTCCATGACACTTGTAGGAAATTTAGCCTTGCCATGATACTTATAGCAAATTTAGCAATTCCATGACACTTGTAGATAATTCTATGCCATTGTCAAAATTTTAGCCATGCTATGACACTTGTAGAAATTTTAGCCTTGCCATGACACTTATAGAAATTCTAGATTTGCCATGGGACTTGTAGATATTCGTGATTTTACTTGTCATATTGATGTAATTTGCCATGAGACTCGTCAAAATCCCATGTTATTGCCATTTCCATCAACTTCCCTAGAAACTTGTACATATTGATGATTTTACTTGTCATATTTATGTGCTTGTCTTGAACTTGTAGGATCTCACGATGGAGCATGAGCTTATGGAGCACTCGGAGTTGATGATCTTGTAATATTTGTCTAGTTTAGGTCTTATAACTTGTTGGTTACGCACTTGGTAGTATTTGACACTTGTGGCATGACCTTGTGGAAAGAATAAACACTAGCATTTGACAATTGTAATATTTGTGAAATCTCTTGCTTTCGTGGTGATGATGTTTGCTAGTGTTGGTGATGCATTTTGGTGTTGGTGATGATTATATTGTTGTTGTTGATGAGTATATTATTGTTGTTGATGAGTATATTATTGTTGTTGATGATCTGTAGATCATATATATATATTATGTTTTGAATTGCAGGAAATGACTGGAAACAGGAAAAAAATTGAAAAATGACAGCTCCTTTGCCGTGTGTATACACACGACAAAGTGCCAAATGGTCACTTTGCCGTGTGTATACACACGGCAAAGAAGCCACGTGTGAACCACCTGTGCGCCCCTGGGCAATGTCACAGGGCCTTTGCCGTGTGCAGTGCGCAGTAGACACAAGGCAAAGGAGTGAACTTTGCCGTGTGTCCCCCCTACGGGCACACGGCGAAGGAGGAGTACATGGTAAAGATAAGGCACATGGCAAAGAAGGAGTACACGGTAAAGATAAGGCACACGGCAAAGTAGGAGTACACGGTAAAGATAAGGCACACGGCAAAGAAGGAGTACACGGTAAAGATTCATTACACACGGCAAAGGATGAACACGGCAAAGATGTGTCGGCTCCGTTAGACGGACGGAACCGTCAAGTACTTTACTTTGCCGTGTCGATGCAGTAAACACACGGCAAAGGCTTTGCCGTGTTCCGGGCGCAAAGACACACGGCAAAGAGCCTTTGCCGTGGCTGCCATTGCCGTGTGGCTTTTGCCGTGTGCATACACACGGCAAAGGCTTTGCCAAGTTCCGGGGGCCTTTGCCGTGTCTTTTTCCCACACGGCAAAGAGCCTGTGTGCCGTAGTGATGGCATAGGTGGGAGGTCATGGCACATGATCCCAATCATAGTCATCCCCATTATTAAGCATGTAGGTGTAGTGACAAATGTCGCTAGGAAGGTGTATTTGGATCGATTGCCGCATTCATTTTTTGAGTTTTATTAAATAATGTAATGAAAAAGGTTGCATGCATAATTTTGATGCGAAGGTTATTGGTTTCAACCTACTTTAAAAAAGGAGGATGGGGTGTAGTGATAAGGAACTGCAGGGGAGAGGTTATTGACTGTGGTACTGGAAGACTAACCAACCTAATAAATCCACTTCATGCTGAGACCTGGCCCAGCCATCCGGGGTACTCATTTGGCTGGAACGAAGGAAACCAGAAGAATTACTTTTTTTTTTTAGGGGACAGAAGAATTACTTTTGATACCAATTCTGCACTTATAACATGGTGCAGGTGGAAAGCAACGAGCACCATCTATCTCCGATCTGCAGAGCAATGAGCAATGTCAAAGGCACTGAACGAATTCCTAATAACTCAAAACTTTGATCACAGTAACTTCAGTTTTGCCCATGGATGTAATCTGAATTTAAAGACTTGTACGCGTAAAGTGTAATCCCTGTATACATGCACAGGTGGCGAGGGATTTTTGCTTCTTCCACTATGTAATGCAAGTTTACAGATTCTACTATAAAAACTAAATAATTAAACCTAATTCTAAACTACTTGAACACTGGAGAATATAGACCCCAATAGCTATGTATGAGAAATTTATTTAGTGGCTGGAGTGGGAATTTATAAAAGTGTGTTACAGATTTTTGGGAGGAAACAGGACATCGTTGACATCGTTGACGAAGTACAACACTGATATAGTACTAATATTTTTCAAGACTCAACAAATACTCAACCAGTTGTTTGTTTCATAGAAGACAGAACGTCAAGAAACCACGACAGAATACCAATAGTACGTTGAACAGTAGATTAGAACAGTAGTAGATTGATCGTAGAAGCTTAACCAAGTGTAGCGACGCGGAATCAATAGTCTAATCATCAGAAGACTCCGAATCAGTATCCCCCATAGAGGCTTGGAGAAGAAGGTCCGAAATCGATAGTTGGCCAGTCTGCAGCTTCTCAAGAAGGCCATCCTCATACTCTAATACCTGTGTCGCTTGGCTAGCCTGACAGTTGAGAGTGTAGAGCGAGATCACCAGAATGATGGTGAAAGGATGTGCAGTCAAAGGATTACATATAAAGGCAGGCAGATCTTCACTGGCGATGACGCTCTGACCTTGTTTCCCATCCTTGAGGTGATATATGTGGGTGGAAGGCGAGCCAAGATACTCTGTAAAGTATATGCAATTGGCTTCAAAGGACGGAAATTTACCGGCGTCGAGAGAGAGGCACCTAATGAACCTGGTGTACAAAAATAAATCATTAATTATATTTTTCAGTTTTGGAAGACCGGGCCATGGCCTGGTATGGTCCCCAAGAGGATCCGCCAGTGGGTAGGCGTACTTCTTCTTGTACCTGACGAAGATCTTGCTGTCAGGGTTGGCCCGGTAGAGCTTCATTGAATCATTGCAGTAGATGACAAGGTACGGTGGAGAGGACCCGGAGACGGCCCCCGCCACTACACCGGGACGCATCCGCGCCGCGAAACGGACTATATAGCCGGTGAACGGGTTGAGGACGCAGGCGAGGTGAGGGACGTCGCGGCCCGCCAGGAGAAGGAGACCGTCGGTTGTGACAGCGACGACGAAGTACTTTCGGAGCAGCGGCGTGTTCTTGAGGTGGAAGCGGCCGGTGGCGGTGTTCACTAGGAGGCGGGCGTCCTCTCCATGGGACGGGTAGTCCAGCATGACCCAGTTGTGTGGGCGGAAGCGGCGATCCAGGGTGTTGCTGGGGTCGTCGGTGGCGGAACGCCAGTTGTGGCAGACGGCACGGAAGTCCATGTAGAAGTCGAGGTCGGCGGCGGCAAGGAAACAGCCGGCGATGCGGTGGATGAGATCGAACGGGAGCGAGGACCAGCATGCGGTTGCCATGGCCGATCGAATTTCGTGGGAGGACTGTGTGCTTCGATCGGGAGAACGGGCGCGGTGAAGGGGCCGGTTAAATAGGAGATTAGTGGGCAGTGTTAACTAAAAGGACGGCTGCAATTTGCATGAGGAGAGTTGTTGGGAATGACCATCGGTCGATTCGTTTTCCTCCCGCAATCAATAGAATGCACTCAGTGACGCATGAAGCCAAACATTTCACTCCGTGTCATGGCAAAGCACCCATGCCAAACATTTCACTCCGTATAATGGCTTTTTGGCGCCCATGCAATGGCTGCGCTTGAGCTCCTCCTCCGACTTGAGGAGTTGGCCGTGCGACCCGATGCGGCACTTGCTCGAGGCGCTGTCGGGGCGTATGGCGGCGAGGCGGGTTGTTTGGCGACGACGGCGTAGCAAATGGGGCGGCTGGATTTGGGCGCTGGAGGGCTTGCTGCGGCGGGGGAGAGGGGTGGGAGCACGGTGGAGGGGATAGGGTTTCCGCTCGGGTCACCCTCTTCGACCGCTAGATATAATGGTTCGACTGGCCACCCGTATGTCGCCAGGAAAGTTTGGTATCCGTCCGTTTTACGGGGACTACTAGAGATGCTCTAACTTCCCAGACGAGAACCTGAGTGCTCCATCAAACTGATACTAGAAAATTTCAGCCCCCCCCCCCGCGCGCTACCGAGTGTCGTCCCTCGGGGCGACACCGGGGTGAAACCCTAGCGCCGCCATAGAAGACCCCTCCCCTGCGTCATTCCTACAACCACCGGCGTGGACCGCGTTGGCGATGGACCCAGCGCCGAAGGTGCCTGGGGCTAGAAGAACGTGGCGGCAGCTCACTGATGCGGCTGGAGCAGCTTCCGTGTAGTTCGTCTACGGGCTGGTGGCCGGGACGACACACCCTGGTTGAGAGGCGGCAGCAACTTCTTCCACGATCGATGCCACGCCCTGCTGCGTCATTGAGGATGGTGGAGGCTGGTGTTGTGGGTCTAGGCTCCTGCCCATATCTGTCGCCTGTGCGGCCATGGCCGCTTGGCGGCGTGTTGGGGGCTAGAGCGGGTCTGTGGGGCTGGCACCATGCGATGGAGGGCTCGAACTAGAGGAGTAGTTGGCGAGCAAGATTTAGGCCCATGCGGGTAGAGGGTCAAAGGCAAGGCAGGGGTAGGTGGGCGTTGGCGTTCGGTTTCTGTGTGATGTGAGTGGCCAGAGGCTGGTGAGGCCACGCGTTTCTAGAATTTGGTGGTGTTGGCAGCGACATGGTTCAATGGTGGTGGCGACGTGTGTGATGCTTCGGGCGAAAGCCCTGTGCCAGCCTCTGTTTGGCACTAACGACGGCGACGCCTTAGGGCGTCGTCTCTCTCTCATCGGAGGCATCTTTATGTAGCATCAACTTTTTGGTCTGTCCTAAGTACTCTCCGGGAAAAAGCCTCTGATCCATATGTTGGATCGGGCGATGACGATGTCTTCAATGTTGTTTCCTTCTTGCGTGGGAGCCATTGATTTCTCGTTGGGTTGCTCGCCGTCATCTCTTCTGGAATGTTTTTTTAGACCCTAGAAGCTGCTCGTATTAACCAAAGCGGTGGCTACATTTTACATCAAAGCCCCTAAAAGTTAGGGGTTTTTTGGATAAGGACTGAACGGTTACAAAGAAGACCCTAGAAAAGATTGGTAAAAAGCAATCGGGTCCTCCGCCGAGCTCTGCACCGCTGCTGACGGACCTCGCCGTCGAATTGCTCCGCCACAGAGAGGACGCTGGCTCCGGGGACGAACCACTTGGTCCAGCGTCATGGCGGGAGCGGAAGATCTTCCTTTTGGACTCTTTGCTGCGAACAAGCGCAGACATGGCCTCTTGGAAGACGGGGCTCGGGCTCTTCCGAGCACAAGGCGGCTCTCTTGACCGGGGATAGCTTCGTCGCGTGCCAAGCTTGGAATCTCCAGTACGCAGCTTCACGAACTCGGCGCCAGGCAAAGCATCAAACCGCGTTCGCTCTTCCACCACCTCAGTGGCCAGAACAGGCGACGGTTGGGTCTGCTTGACGCCATGGACAGCAACTCCAAAAGCTTGCATAAGGCATGAAGAAGACGAGCTCCACCTCACCCCCTCGCCACCACGGCCGGCCGGGGGAAGTAGTGCCACACCATGCGCCTTGCCGCTAAGCCTCTCCTCCTCACCGCCACGGCCGGCCATGAGAGGAAGAACGGCAGCGCACCCCTGCAAGAAAAGAAGGCTTCTACCGAGCTTATTTATTCCAGGGAAGGAAGAAGCTACCCCACTGCTCGCCTTCGGCTCCTTTCCACGGGAGCACCATGAGCAGCAGCACCGCCACCAGCCCGAGAGCTACGACGAAAACAACCCCGCGGCATCATGCCAATCGCCACGTAGGACAAACACAGACCTAAGCTGCTACTACTAGTAGTACTATTATACATAGGAGAGGGTCGGTCTCCTCTCCCCCGTCGTCTCCGGCCGGCTGGATCTCTTCTGGAATGTTGGTGGACCTCTTGAGGTTCATGGCAGTGGTTGGTGCTGGTTCAAAGGTGGTGTCCACTTCTAGGTCTCCTTAGTCCTGTCTCTCCTTGTGCCAGGTTCAGCTCCACACAGTCACACGCAATCAAGAGAGAGTCCGGCAACGTCTTGGAAAGTTCAGCTCCACACAGTCACACGCACGCATGCAGCCAAACATTTCACTCCGTGTCATGGCAAAGCATCCATGCACGCTGTAATTTGCAAAACGCGTTCGCAATCAGCTGGCGCTTGAGTTTTTAAACGCATTGATTTTCCGCTTTGGAGGAATTAACAACCGGTCTAACTTCCCGGACGATAACCAAAGCAAAAAAATCAACTGATTTGCTACTTCTAACTTCCCGGACGATAACCAAAGCAAAAAAATCAACTGATTTGCTACTTCTCGGTCACATCTTTCACCACTGGATTTATCTCGCTTGTAGTAACTGAGAATTTGATAAGTTGTAAATAAGTTATGACCCTAATAATCATCTACTAATTTCTCTAAAGGTAGGTTCGTCCCAGAAATGCAACTCTAGCCTGTACGTTAGGTCCCGTGCATGCTAAAGACGTCCATATGCTGCTTTTGCTTTGAGATTTGCACAAAAAAGAATCTTTTGCATGGACATAGTACAACATCTGACAAATCTATGACACTCTCTTTCCCACTCCTTTTAACTCTTAATACTAGATTTAAAAGTCATATAATTTGAAATAATTATCTGATTAAAAATCTTTTTGAACCAGCGTACTTATTTTTATTAAATCTTTCAAACAAGCCCAAAATTAATAAAATTGAAAATTTAAATTTCGAAACATAATGAAATGTCATGATTCACAATGAAACATATTGTATTATTGGTTTCTTGTTTTTCTTTAATATATTTTATTTTTTCAACTCGAAGGATTTTGTCAACTATTTTTTAATTATGATGGAAAAAGTTTGAAACATAAAGGAAGAGACCGTTTTAGCAATAAAAAACCACCAAGTTTCATATAATTTTTTTGTTTTATCAATTTCAAAAATTGATTTTTAAATATTGTCAAAATATAGTTAATATTAGTCTTATTTTGAAGCTCTTTCCATTAAAAACCCAGATGTGCAATCGGTTTTTAAAGTGAACTTGTAATTAAAAAATTTATAAGCGTTTTAAATTACATAACAATATGAAAGAAAATAGGCTAATCTACATGAAGGTTGCATGCATCAGAGGAGAGAGAGTGGGAATTGTATGCATCAGAGGAGAGAGAGGGAGGAGCCATGCACGCGATATAGCGTGCACGCCAGAATCGCCGTTTTATAGGTTCGTCCTCCTTCTGATTTTCCTTCCGACTTTTGGTTTTCGGTTTTGCCCCTATATATGTTCACCTAATTTACACCCCTGCCACCGCCAAGTGACATGTCCGGTGAGAGAGAAAAGAAAAAGGAAAACTCCTCCCGATGGTCACCTCACGCGACCCACGCATCCCGCGATCCCCTTCTGCCTCCAGCGCCGCCCCTGCTAGCGTGCGTCGCCGCCATGTCCCCATCGCCAAGCTCCGTCGCCAGCAGCTTTCCCCGCGTGCCCCAAACCCACGCGCCCCTAATCACCTCCAATCTCCGCCGGCCTTCCCCTCAAGCTGCTCCGGTCTCGCGGGCGCCCGCGGCTGGTCGCCACCGCCTCGCCATGACATCCTCGATCCCCGGCAGTCGCCCTTCAAGATGCGAGCCACCGTGTCCCTTCGCCGTTGAAGCAAGGGGAAGGCTGCGTCAGATGAACACCAGCCAGTCTGTTGCCGCGCCGCCCCGGACCTGTAGCTCCAGAAAGAGGCGCCGACTCCTGCCGCGACCAACTTCGCCAACACCTGATACGTTGGAAACGTATCTATAATTTTTGATGCTCCATGCGTATCTACTTTGCTTTACTTGTCCACACTTTGAGGTGTTTTTTACATGTTTTCTGGTACTAACCTACTAAAAAGTTGCAACAGTGTCAGATGCCTGTTTTCTGCTGTTTTTGGTTTGCCACCCCTGGCCGCCTCCTCGGTCTCCCCTTCGCCTATAAGAAGTCCCCGATGCAGAAACCCTGGGTATCCGATAAAATATCCACGAAACAGTTTGTAGCCACCGCCACCATCATCCCTAGATCGGGGGGATCTGAAGTTCTTTCGGCACCCTGCCGGAGGGGAGATCATCCCGGAGGCCTTCTCTCCGGTATGATGCGTGATTAGTTCCACCTTAGACTATGGTTCCATGTAGTAGCTAGATGGTTGTATCTCCTCCTTTGTGCTTTCATTTATAGATCTTGTGAGCTCCGTTCATGATCAAGATCTAATCTATTTGTAATCATGCATGTTATGTTTGCGGGGATTCGATGGATATTGAGACTATTATGTTGGTTTGATTAATGGTTTTGTCTTTATGATTCTATCATGTTTATGTTGTTTGTGATCTTGCATGCACTCCGTTGTTAGTAGCTATCTTGGCCAAGTAGTTGCTAGTGACTCCAAGAGGGGGTATTTATGCTCGATAGTGGGTTCATGCCTCTAGTTTCCAAGGGAAATGACAGAAATCTCTTTGGTTGTAGATGTGATGTTGCTACTAGGGAGAAAACAACGGTCTCTTGTTCATGGAACATGTGGACTGTTTACCTTACACACTTTGCTTAAAGCAGTTGTCTGTTGCTTGCAACTGAATACTGGAGGGGGTTCGGATGATAACCTGAAGGTGGACTTCTAGTCATAGATGCAGTTGGATGGTGGTCTATGTATCTTGTTGTATTGCCCAATCGAATCTCATAGGATCTTTTTGACTAGTAATTGCATTGTTATGCCTTGCTTAGTTCCTGTCAATTGCCCTGTTGTAATTTTTTTACCCTTTATGCCATGTTGTTTATCTAAGGAGAGCACCTCTAGTGAACTATGGACCCTGGTCCAATCTTTACCATTGATACATCTTCCACTGTTACTTGTTTACTTGCTATAAATCATTGCCTTCCACACCATACGTTTAATCATTTGTTACACCAAACCGGTGAGCTTGACAACCTTACTGATTCGTTGGGGCAAAGTCTTGAGTTTGTGTTGTGCAGGTCTTCGCGTTGCTTGCAACACATGTGTGACGTTTCCTTCCTCCTACTGGTTCGATAACCTCGGTTTCTTACTGGGAAACTTGTTGTTGTGCTGCTTTATACCTTGCTCTTGGGGTTTCCAACGAAGCGTCCCACGACAAGTGGTGGGCGCCATCAAGAAATTTCTGGCGCCGTTGCCAGGGAGGCCAAGGACGTCTTCACTAGGGGGGTCCTTCACTTCCTTTCTCTTTACTTTGTTTTTAGTTTGCTTTGTTTTTTTGCTTGGTTTTGTTTGCCTCTTTTCAAAAAACACAAAAAAATTAGTCTAGTTTGGTTTGCTTGCTTTCTTCAAAAACACAAAAAATTTAGTTCCTACTCTAGTTGTTGCCATGTCTGGTTTTGTACCAACCTTTGTTTCCCCTATGGTAGAAATCTCCACTTTTAAGCAGTGAAGAATGTTTTAAGGAAGCTTGGTATAGAATCTCTGCCTTCGAGAGGGAAACTGAGCCTGAGGTATGCCTCATCTTGGTTATTGATAGTTTATACCACAGTATTGCTCTTCGTTATAGATATGCTTTGGATACTATGGCTGAGAAAGATTTTCTGCTTTGTACTGAGGATGAAGCTTTTGATGCCATAAGGAAATTAATCATGATCTATGGTACACCTGGCAAGTCTGATTCCTCTTTCACAAATATTTTTGCTAGGTTGAACACTCTTGAGACTAGTATTGCTGCTACGAATAGTTGCTATCATATGCTTAGGGCTTACCATGATTATGTTCCTATAAATTCTGAGCCTTCAAAGTGGTTTACCACAATCAAAGTCTCAATAAACACTACACTTTTTTATGCTCGCTGTGATATCATGTCTGAATTTTGTCTCATGCCTAAAGATATTTTTGATTCCTTGAGTCTTTGGGGGCTTATTGAAGGACGGGAGGAAATCTCTCTTACCAACAATGCCACTATATTAACCATTGGAATAGCTGAAGGTGTGTTTACAAAAATCTCAGGGAAAATGGTGTCTATTGATTAGCTTGTTATTGAATGTGTAGGCAAGGGACAGATCACACTTGGAAGATCTCTACTGAAACACCTTGGGGAAGTAATAGATGTGGGAAAAGCCATTAAGCACTTTGCTCCTCCGGTAAGCAATCATATCTTCCCTAAAGAGAAAAATAAAGGTAAGAAAGGAAGGAACAAGAGGAGCAATTCTTCATTTCAAAATACTTGATTCTTCTTGCTTCTTGTGCCTAACTTAAAGGCGTTAAAAAAGTACTTGTTGGGAGATAACCCAAGAGTTTCCTTGAATCTTGGAAGTTATTAATTCAGTAATGACCTCTCCTAATCCTTTTTGTTGGCTTTTTGTGCCAAGAATGACCTCTAATGAGAGGGAAGTAAGATTTGAGGAGTTGTTGTCCCGAAAAAGATTTCTGTCCTCCACCAAACAAATTCGTAAGGAGGCTCTATAACTACAATTAAGCTCAAAATTTACGAATAAATCCCCCAGTATGTTATCTAACTTTAGTTAGTTCAACACTTTTTGATTTGAGCAACAGAAGATGTTCGAAAAAATTGGTTTCTACCTGCTGGTCTGTTTTGACATATTTCTGTCATTATTTGCATTTGCTTCTTATTGATTCCTTTTTGAGTTCTCTTTAGGTGAATTGAGCTTTTTGAAGGAGTTACTACAGTAGCTTGTGTTTTTAGTGAAAAGTCTTGCTGTTCCAAAGCTTTGCCAGAGGTCTAATATCTTTTGAATATACTAATGTTGCTAATGAAGATTGTGTGAAGTTTTGTATGAAGGAAAAATTTCAGGTGTGGAGAGAGAATGATGCAATGAGATGAAGAATGGACAAAAGCTCAAGCTTGGGGATGCCACCATGGTGTCACCCCAAGAAATATCCAAGAGGTACAAGCGTCAAAGCTTGGGGATGCCCAAGGCATCCCCTTCTTCATCAATAAAAAGCTCAGGTCTGTCTAGATACTTCGTTTTTATTGTTTCATACACAGTTGTGTTGTTCTTAGAGCGTCTTAGTTTCATTTGCTTTTCTTAGGTTGTTTAGTTTGCTTGAATAAAGTAGTTTGGACCCCCGTTCTCGTTGTGTTGTTTTGCAAATAAGGTTGCTTGGTGTTGGAAAGGAGTAGTAAGTTCTTGCTTGAAGTGCAAGAGGAGCTTGCATTGACTATGATTTAGACTTTAGCATGACATGCTAGGTGTTGTTTTGAACTTATAACTTATGCTTAGTGATTATTGATGTAGCATGTCTAGTTCCAAACAATTGGGATTGCTTAGTGTGCTTTGAATAAATTATCGTTGTTTTAGCATGCAAAAGCATAGTATTGTGGTATTCTCCTTTGATGCTTTTCTTGGGTTGACTTGGCACATGCTCACACCATGTTATGACTCTCACAAGTCACCATTAGCCTCTATGATCATTTAGTCCTTGACTTGTAGTACCACTCTTTGCTTTGATTAGTATGCTTTGTTGCACCGCATGATTTTGACCATTATTGCTCTCTTAGTTGGTTGCTCCCAGTCTTTTGCTAGCCTCCACTTGTATGAGTAAGTTCTACTCATGCCTCCAACTCTCAAGAAACAAAGTTATTCCAAAGTGTCCACTATAAACTCCTATGCATGGTGTGTTACACCATTTCAAAGTATATTCTTGTTTTCAACTATCTTCCAAATAAAAACTATTTTGTTATGTGAAAATTTAGTGATTAAAGCCCTCATGAACTTGATGGCACACTTTATTCTTTGACCCTAATAGACTTGAACCATTGTGACAACTTTTTTGTATATGCTTGAACTTATAAGTTGGAATTAGCAGAACCGTGTTGTCACGGGGAACGTTTTCAATATTGCACTTGTACCTTGTTGTACTCAGTTGATATCATGTTCTTTTGTCTATGGATGTCACCGGTGTGAAATAAAGAGGGAACTTGTAAGTCCATGGAGTTTGTATCATGTGTTAGAGAAACGCCTGGGCCGCTAGCCTAAGCCATGCCTAATCATTATGGAAACTTGCAGCATCACCATAATGAGCTATCTATGAAGCATCCTCAATAAAAATCTATGCACATGGTAAATAAAAAGATTGCTGAGATGCTCATTGTCTGCTTGCCTTGTCATTTTGGTTATGGGAAAGCTCATGTACCATGTGCAAGGGGTACCCCATTGGCGGTTCTCAATGATATGCAAATACTTACAGTGACAAGAACTTACCTGGACCCAAAGTTGAGTATGCATGAGGTGTGGCCCTCGTATTCAAGGGACTTGAGATTGCTAACTTATACTTCGTCAAGCATATACTCCAGCTTTGCCACTTTAACCTTAACCACTTCAAGATGCTTATGATAGGGGAAATGCGGGCTGAAAGCTAACAAGTACCATAATTTTTGGAAACTCTTTTTGAAACTTGTAATCCCTGCTTCCTTTACAAAACAGGCCTTTCTTCCATCACGATTGAGTCTCCATGATACGTTGGAAACGTATCTATAATTTTTTATGCTCCATGCTTGTTTAGTATCTACTTTGCTTTACTTGTCCATACTTTGAGGTGCTTTTTACATGTTTTCTGGTACTAACCTATTAACAAGTTGCAACAGTGCCAGATGCCTGTTTTCTGCTGTTTTTGGTTTCAGAAAAGTTAGTAAAGAAATATTCTCGGAATTGGACGGGACGAAGGACAAAGTCAATTACTTTCCGTGGGGAACAAGAAGTCCAGAGGAGAGCCAGAGGGGCCACCCCCACCCCCCGGCGCGGCCACAGGTGGGCTCGCGCCTTGCTAAGGTTTGGTGGCCCTGGCCGCCTCCTCGATCTCCCCCTTCGCCTATAAAAAGCTCTCGATGCAGAAACCCTCAGTACTCGATCAGAAATCCATGAGACCGTCTGTAGCCGCCGCCACCATCGTCCCTAGATCGGGGGGATCTGAAGTTCTTCCCGGCACCTTGTCAGAGGGTAGATCATCCCGGAGGCCTTCTCTCCGGTATGATGTGTGAGTAGTTCCACCTTGGACTATGGTTCCATGTAGTAGCTAGATGGTTGTATCTCCTCCTTTGTGCTTTCATGTATAGATCTTGTGAGCTCCGTTCATGATCAAGATCTAATCTATATGTAATCATGCATGTTGTGTTTGCGGGGATCCGATGGATATTGATATTATTATGTTGGTTTGATTAATGGTTTTGCCTTTATGATTCTATCATATCTGTGTTGTTCATGATCTTGCATGCTCTCCGTTGCTAGTGGTTATCTTGGCCAAGTAGTTGCTAGCGACTCCAAGAGGGGGTATTATGCTCGATAGTGGGTTCATGCCTCTAGTTTCCAAGGGAAGTGACAATAATCTCTTCGGTTGTAGATGTGATGTTGCTACTAGGGAGAAAACAACGGTCCCTTGTTCATGGAACATGTGGACTGTTTACCTTACACACTTTGCTTAAAGCAGTTGTCTGTTGCTTGCAACTTAATACTGGAGGGGGTTCGGATGATAACCTGAAGGTGGACTTCTAGTCATAGATGCAGCTGGATGGTGGTCTATGCATATTGTTGTTTTGCCCAATCAACCCCATAGGATCTTTTTGACTAGTAATTGCATTGTTATGCCTTGATCGTTTCCTGCCAATTGCCCTGCTGTAATTTGTTTACCCTTCATGCCATGTTGTTTATTTAAAGAGAGCACCTCTAGTGAACTATGGACCCCGATCCAATATTTACCATTGATACATCTTTTGAAGGGAATATGCCCTGAGAGGCAATAATAAAGTGTTTATTATGTGTATTCCAAGTATATGATAGATGTTTATTTTGCATGCTATAATTGTATTAATACGGAAACATTAATACATGTGTGTTTAATAAACAAACAGAAAGTTCCTAGTTATGCCTCTCTCATAAACTAGCTCGTTGATTAACAAGATGATCAAGGTTTCCTGATCATGGACATTGGATGTTGTTAATAATGGGATCACAACATTAGTGTAATGGTGTGATGAACATTCATCCGAAGTATAGCATTACGATCAAAGTCATTGAGTTTATATTGCTATAACAACTTACGAAGTGATCCTAATCCTTAGACCATGAGATCATGTCAATCACTAACACCGGAAGAGTTTCTTGATAACATCAAACGTCACACCGTAACAGGGTGATTATAAAGATGGATTCAGAACTAATAAAGTTTTATGTTGAGGCTCATGGATCGAGAGTGGAATTTGTTCATCCTGATGACGGATAGATATACTCTGGGCCCTCTCGGTGATATCACATTGATTAGCTTGCAAGCAAGTGATTTGATCACTAGAATGTTATATCACGGGAACGAGAAAAGAGTGCATGTCGGTAACGAGATCAAACTAGGTATGGAGATACCGATGATCGAATCTCGGACATGTAATATATCGTGAAACAAAGGGATTAAGATACTAGCGTAAAAGGTTCCGACGATCACAAGAAATTCATCGTTGAATGTGTGGGAGTCAGTATGGGTCTCCAGATCCGAAACAGGTTTTCGGGTGAAATTGCATAAAGTGGTTATGCATGTGAAATGGAATTCTAGCAAGGGGTTATTTGTGAATGTTTGTCATTAAAGTAATTGACAAAATTCTGAATAAAATAAAAGAGTTTTATTTAATGAGAGTTTGCATTAAATTTGGTGGAAATTTAATGGGAATTTGAGTGGACTTTTGAGTGGAGGGAATTTAAAGGAGATTTGTGAGTGGAGTGTCCACCCACATGAAGAGGGGAGGGCAAGGGGGCAGCCCCCATGCGCCGGCCACCCCCTTGGGGTTCCCCCCTCCTCCTATAAAAGGATCCCCCCTCCTCACTTGTCTCTAACACCTCCTCGTGAAGGATCTCTCTCCCCCTCTAGAATTTATCCCCCATGGTCTCGGACTAGCGAGGTACATGTTCCCGGTGGCTATTCGGCAAGAAAGAGTTGTGCTTCTGCTGCATCGCTAGAGCGAGGAGGCAGAGGTTGCTCGGTGCCTCGAACGTGTGTGCGAGCACGGATGCGCTGCTGATTTGCGGCGCTAGGACTTCCTCTCGATCTTGAGATCGGCAAGAGATCGTCTACATCAACCACGAGTTGAACTCGTTAAGCTTTGTCGGTCTTCAAGGGTATGTTCTCTACGGATATACATCCGCCCGTTGTTTGTATCTAGTAGATAGATCTTGGTACATAGTTCCCATCGTAGGAAAATTTTTGTTTTTTATGCTGCGAACCCTACAGTGGTATCTGAGCCGGATCTATGCGTAGATACTTTACACGGGTAGTACACATATGAGTATGTGAGCGATGATGATCATGTTGTTGCTCCTTTGTTGTAATTTTGGATATTGGTGGCATAGTGGGATGAAGCGGCCCAGACAAACTTTACATGTCCTCGCACATGAGACCTGTTCCACGCTTGACATGCAACTAGTTTGCATAAGTGGCTAGCGGGTGTCTGTCTCTCCTACTATAGTCAATATCTATTTTTCAAGCGAGTTGTCAACAATTTTATTATCCTCGTTGTGGTTCATGTTCGTAGGTAAGAACGGTTCTATCTCGAAAGCCCTAAGCCACGTAAAACTTGCAATAGACAAATTAGAGGCGTCTAGTTTAGATTGTTGCTGGGCTAGTGCTATGATATGGTAGTGTTGTCAGTAGAAGTATGAGATGATACTCTTACAACACACATAGCGTGTAAACTCCATAGACCTTGGATTTACACATATAGGTATGATAGTGATCATACCACGATGCACATGATAGAGATCATCTGCGGGAACCATATCATTTCACTAATAAACATGTGATGTTTGATAGCATCTTATATTGCTTGTTTAGCGCTTTTTTAGCATAATAAGATGATCCCTCTTTTAAATATCAAGATAAGAATGTGTTCTTCCTTTAGTATGCACCGATTATGTCTTCGTCGCTCCAAGACATCACGTGATGATCGGGTGTTCTTGGATCCACGACCATATTTCGGGTGTAAAACAGTTACACACGCGAATACTAAGGTTCTAACTTGGCGAGCCTAGCATGTAAAGACATGGCCTCGGAACACGGACCGAAAGGTTAAGCATGAGTCATATAGTTGATATGATTCCCATTTGATGCTCGCCTTTGAAGCTATACCGACTCACGTGATGATCAGACTTGGTATAGTGGATTTGGTTCATGTAATCACCAAAAAGGCACGAGGGATGTCGTTTTTGAGTGGGAGTTCATTCGTAATATGGATTAGTTGAACTCAACCTATCATACACTTAGTCTAAACTTTACAAATTCTGTTGTAGATGGCACCACCTGCTTTTAATTTCAATGTGTTCATGGAGAAAGAGAAACTTGCAACGAACGGTAGCAACTTTACCGAATGGGCCATGAATTTGAGGATTCTCCTCTCTGCTGCACAAAAGCAATATGTGCTAGAAGCGCCGTTAGGCCCCCCACCTTTAGATGGTGCCCCTGACGAGGATAAGAATGTCTATCAGACTCGTCAGGAGGACCACAACTTAGTTCATTGTGGCATATTGTATGGGCTAGAGCCGGAACTTCGAAAGCGTTTAGAAAACGGCAATGCATTTGATACAATGGGTGAGTTGAAAATGATTTTCGACACACATGCTGCTGTAGAGAGCTACAACACTTCAGAAAAGTTCTTTAGCTGCATGATGGAAGAGCACAGCTCTGTAAGTGAGCATGTACTCAAGATGTCGGGTTACGCCGATAAGCTTGTGTCCTTGGGAATATCGATTCCCATTTACTTAGGCATCCATCGTGTTCTGCAGTCTCTGCCACCTAGCTATAAGAGCTTTGTGATGAACTATAATATGCAAGGCATGAATAAGTCTCTCCCCGAGCTTCTATCAATGCTTAAAACTGCAGAAGTGGAGATCAAAAAGGAACATCAAGTGTTGATGATCAATAGGAACACTGGTTTCAAGAAAGACAAGAAGGGAAAACGGAAGGGTAGTAAGGGCGGCAAGCCTATTGCCGTGCCTGAAAAGAAACCCCGGGTTGGACCTAAGTCTGATACCGAGTGCTACTATTGTAAGGGGACTGGCCACTGGAAGCGCAACTGCCCCAAGTATTTGGCAGACAAGAAGGTCGGCAAGGCAAACAAAGGTATATATGATATACATGTTATTGATGTGTACTTGACTAGTGCTCGCAGAAGCTGTAGGGATTCGTAGCATGGAAAACAAAAAAATTTCTATCGCATACAAACAAACAAGCCAAGATCTATCTACTAGATTGTAGCAACGAGTTGATGGAATAACTCACCCTCGAAGATTCCAAAGTGTTTAACGAGAGCGGATTCTCGTGGGTGATGTAGTCGTACTCTTCCCGATCTCAAGATCGCGTAGACGATCCTTCCGGCGCTGCGTTCCGGCAGCGCTCCCGCAGTCGGTCACACGTTCGGTACTCGAAAAAGACTTTCCTCTCCCTTGTTCCAACAGGCAACAGAGGTTGTAGCACTCTCCTCGCGATTCCGGCAGCACAACGGCGTGGTACCGGAAGTAGAGGGGAGATCTCGCAAGGCTTCGCCTTAAGCCGGAGCGAGTATGGTGGAGTATGAGAGAATCCCTCGACGATCTAGGGTTTAGACACGCCGAGGAGGAAGCTTGGCCGGCATCTAGGGTTGCTAGGCGGCGGCGGCTTGACCTAGGGCGGCGGCGGCAGCAGGTGGCGGCGCCGGCGGCTTAGGGTTTGGAGGCGGGGATCTTGTGTGTCTAGGAGGGGAGCCCTTCCCCTCCTTATATAGGTGGAGGGGGCCGGCCAAGGGGAGGGGAGTCCCTCCCCAACTCGGCTTGGTGGTGCGCCGGCGGTGGGAGGAGGAACTCCTCCCCCAAGTCGGTTTCCACCTCCCTCTCCACTTCCCAAAACTAGCCGTTTGACTTTCAAACTTGGCGTTTGACTTTTCAAACTAGGATTTGAATAAACCCTCTATTTTGTTCAGCGATGACACCGAGTACATGATGCAATCATATCAACTTGATATAACACATTCGTGTACCCTTCCCCTCTGGAGTGCCGGACATTCCAGAACTTTCTAGAACATTCCCGATGAAAACACCGCAACCATTCTCCAACTCCGAAACGGGACTTTCCTTATATGAATCTTATTCTCCGGACCATTCCGGATCTCCTCGTGATATCCCGAATCCCATTCGAGACTCCGAACAACATTCGGTCTCTTTCTCATCATTCCATAACTACTCAAACAACGTCGAATCCTTAAGTGTGTCTCCCTACGGTTCGTGAATTATGCGGACATGATCGAGACACTTCTCCGAACAATAACCAATAGAGGAATCTGGAAATTCATATGGCTCCCACATATTTCTACGATTACTTTGCGATCGAATGAACCACTTACATACGATATCAATTTCCCTTTGTCTCACGATAGTTTACTTATGCGAGGTTATGATCGTCGGTATCTCTGCATACCTAGTTCAACCTCGTTACTGATAAGTACTCTTTTCTCGTTCCCGTGATATGTGATCCCTTGTGAGCCAGTCACATGCTTGCAAGCTAATTGGATGACATTCCACCGAGAGGGCCCAGAGTATATCTATCCGTCATATGGATGGACAAATCCCACTCTTGATCCATGTGTCTCAACCAATACTTTCCGAACACTCAACGCCACCTTTATAGCCACCCAGTTACGGTGTGGTGTTTGATGTCATCAAAGCATCCATCCGGTAAAGGTGATATGCATGATCTCATGGTCGAAGGAATTAGATTACTATGTATCAGAAAGCATATAGCAATTGAACTATTAAAATGACTTGATCTTTATGCTACGCTTATCTATAGGAGTATGTCCACCATATCATTCTCCTAACGATATGATCTTGTTGTTAATAACATCTCAATGTTCATGATAGGGAAACCACAATCATCTATTAACCAACAAGCTAGTATTATATAGAGGCTTTACTAGGGACTCTTATTTTAGTCTACAAATCACACAAGTATTAATGTTTCCTTGTTAATACTATTATAGCATGAATGTAAACATTTATCATAAACACAAAGATATAATAATAACTATATTTATTATTGCCTCTAGGGCATATCTCCAACAGTCTCCCACTTGCACTAGAGTCATCTAATCTAGATTACATGGTAATATACCGAACACCCATGGCAGTTTGGTGCTGGTCATGTTTTTCCCTCGGGAGAGGTTTAGTCAACGGATCCGCCACATTCAGATCTGTGTGTACTTTGCAAATCTTTATATCCCCATCTTGGATATGTTCTCGAATAGCGTGAAAACGTAGCTTGATGTGCTTCAGCTTCTTGCGTGACCTTGGTTCTTGCGCATTGGCTATGGCGCCCATGTTATCACAGTAGATAGACATTGGGTCCAGCGCACTAGGAACCACACCCAGCTCTGTAATGAACTCTTTCATCCATATTGCTTCTTGTGAAGCCTCCGAAGCAGCCATGTATTCCGATTCAGTTGAAGATCTCGCCACAACGCTTTGCTTTGCACTCCTCCAGCTAACTGCTGCACCATTCAAAATAAATATGTATCCAGATTGTGATTTATAATCATCCGGATCGGTGTTCCAACTAGCATCGGTGTAACCATTAACAACGAGCTGTTTATCACCTCCATAAGAAAGAACCATATCCTTAGTTCTTCTCAAGTACTTAAGGATGTTTTTGACCGCTGTACAATGATCCACTCCTGGATCACTTTGATATCTTCTAGTTAAACTAACAGCATATGCAATGTCGGGTCTAGTACATAGCATGGCATACATTAGAGATCCTATGGCTGAGGCATAGGGAGTCTTACTCATCCTTTCTCTATCTTCTGCCGATGTCAGACTTTGAGTTTTACTCAAGGTCGTATTGGGCAACATGGGCAAGAACCCTTTCTTGCTATCTTCCATTCCAAACCTCTTTAGAACTTTGTCCAAATATGTACCTTGTCACAATGATATTTGGCGTCTCGATCTATCTCTATAAATATTTATGCCTAATATGTAAGCTGCTTCGCCAAGATCCTTCATTGAAAAACTATTATTCAAATATTCCTTGACACTATTAAGAAGGTCTACATCATTCCCAATCAACAATATGTCATCTACATATAGTATTAAGAATGCTACAGAGCTCCCACTCACTTTCTTGTAAATACAAGCTTCTCCATAAGTTTGTACAAAACCAAAACTTTTGATCACCTTATCAAAACGTTGATTCCAACTTCGGGATGCTTGCTTCAATCCATAAATGGACCGTTGAAGTTTGCATACCTTGTTAGCATCTTTAGGATCGACAAAACCTTTGGTTTGCATCATATACAACTCTTCATCAATGTCTCCATTGAGGAATGCTGTTTTGACATCCATCTGCCATATCTCATAATTATAATATAAAGCGATTGCTAACATAATCCTCACAGACTTTAGCTTCGCTACTGGTGAGAAAGTCTCATCGTAGTCAACTCCTTGAATTTGTCGAAACCCCTTTGCGACAAGTCGAGCTTTATAGACAGTAACATTACCATCAGCATCTGTTTTCTTCTTGAAAATCCATTTGTTCTCGACAGCCTTACGGCCATCCGGTAAGTCCACCAAAGTCCATACTTGGTTTTCGTACATGGATCCAATCTCGGATTTCATGGCTTCTTGCCATTTATTGGAATCTGGGCTCATCATTGCTTCCTCATATGTCTCAGGGTCATCGGTGTTGTCCACCAACATGACACTCATAACGGGATCATACCAATCTGGAGTGGTACGAGTTCTCGTTGACCTGCGAGGCTTTGTAGCAACTTCAACCGAAGTTTCATGATCATCATCATTAGCTTCCTCTCTAACTGGTGCAGGCACCACAGGAACTTCTTCCGGTGCTGCGCTACTCGCAATTTCGAGAGAAGGTTCGACAACCTCGTCGAGTTCTACTTTCCTTCCAGTCACTTCTTTCGAGAGAAATTCCTTCTCTAGAAAGGATCCATTCTTAGCAACGAAGATTTTGCCTTCGGATCTATGATAGAAGGTATACCCAATAGTTTCCTTCGGGTATCCTATGAAGACGCATTTTTCCGCTTTGGGTTCAAGCTTGTCCGGCTGTAACTTCTTTACATAGGCTTCGCAACCCCAAACTTTAAGGAACGACAATCTAGGTTTCTTCCCAAACCATAATTCATACGGTGTCGTTTCAACGGATTTAGATGGTGCCCTATTTAAAGTGAATGCGGCTGTTTCTAATGCATAACCCCAAAATGATAGCGGTAAATCTGTAAGTGACATCATAGAACGAACCATATCTAAGAGAGTTCGATTACGACGTTCGGACACACCATTACGCTGTGGTGTTCCCGGCGGTGTCAATTGTGAAAGTATTACGCATTTCTTCAAATGCTCGCCAAACTCGTAACTTAGATATTCACCTCCACGATCAGAACGTAGAAATTTAATCTTCTTGTTACGTTGATTCTCTACCTCACATTGAAATTCCTTAAACTTCTCGAAAGTTTCGGACTTATGTTTCATAAAATAGATATACCCATATCTACTCAAATCATCCGTGAAGGTAAGAACATAACGATAACCACCGCGCGATGCTACACTCATTGGACCACACACATCGGTATGTATGATTTCCAATAAGTCCGTAGCTCGCTCCATCATACCAGAAAATGGAGTCTTAGTCATTTTACCCATCAGACATGCTTCGCATCTTTCAAGTGATTCGAAATCAAGTGATTCAAGAAGTTCATCGGAATGGAGTTTCTTCATACGCTTCACTCCAATGTGACCAAGACGACAGTGCCACATATAGGTCGAGTTATAGCTCGATTTCAAACGTTTAGCCCCAATGTTATTAATATGTGTATTTCCACTATCGAGATTCAACAAGAATAGACCATCTATCAAAGGTGCATGTGCATAAAGCATATTACTCATATAAATCGAACAACCATTATTCTCGGACTTAAACAAGTAACCGTCTCGCAATAAATAAGATCCCGATATAATGTTCATGCTTAACGCAGGCACCAAATAGCAATTATTTAAGTATAAAACTAATCCCGATGGTGGATGAAGGGGTAGCGTGCCGACCGCGATCACATCAACCTTTGATCCGTTTCCCACGCGCATCATCACCTCGTTCTTCGCTAGCTTCCGTTTATTCTGCAGCACCTGTTTCGAGTTACAAATATGAGCAACCGAACCAATATCAAATACCCAAGCACTACTACGAGTACTAGTGAGATACACATCAATAACATGTATATCAGATATACCTTTCTTCTTGATGTTGCCGTTCTTCAAATCCGCCAAGTACTTTGGGCAATTCCGCTTCCAGTGACCTTCTCCCTTGCAGTAAAAGCACTCAGTATCTGGCTTAGGTCCAGCCTTGGTCTTCTTCGTTGGCGTGGTAACTTTCTTACCACCCTTCTAGAAGTGTCCCTTCTGCTTAGACTTGCCTTTCTTGAATTTGGTGGTCTTATTGACCAACAACACTTGGTGCTCTTTCTTGATCTCCACTTCTGCAGATTTCAACATGGCAAAGAGTTCTAGCAACGTCTTGTTCATGTTTTGCATGTTGTAGTTCATCACAAAGTTCTTGTAACTTGGTGGTAGTGATTGGAGGACGCGGTAAATCCCCAAAGCATTAGGAATCATTATACCCAAGATTTGAAGTTTGTTTGCGTGCCCAGACATCTTAAGCACATGCTCACTGACGGAGCTGCCCTCTTCCATCTTGCAGTTAAAGAACTTTTCAGAAGCCTCATAGCTTTCAATTGCCGCATGAGTCTCAAAGATCAATTTGAGATCCTCGACAATATCATATGGGTCTGAATTCTCAAACCTTTTCTGAAGCTCCGATTCTAAACCATACAAGATAGCACACTGAACTGTGGAGTACTGAGTCTTCCGAGTGAGGTAAACATTCTTTACTTCATCGGCAGCATCAGCTGCAGGTGGGTCACCCAGCGGTGCATCCAGCACATAGGTCAAATTACCAGCTGTGAGGACAATCCTCAAATTGCGGAACCAATCCGTGAAGTTGCTTCCATTGTTTTTCAACTTTTCTTTCTCTAGGAATGCATTAAAATTGATGGTAGGGGCTGCCATTGATCTACAACATATTTGCAATAGTTTAGACTAAGTTTATGACAAATTGAGTTCAAATTAATAATAAAATTAATCTAGGTGAACTCCCACTCAAAACAATATCCCTCACATTGTTTTAGTGATCCAACGAACCAAATCCACCACATCAACACCGATCATCACGAGAGTTGATATAGTTTCAATGGCGAACAATCGATATGTTCATCATATCTACTATATGATTCATGCTTTACCTTTCGGTGATCCGTGTTTCGAGACCATGTCTGTACATGCTAGGCTCGTCAAGATCAAACCTTAGTTTCCGCATGAGCAAATCTGGCTGCTCACGTTGTATACACTTGCGGAATCTAACACACCCGATCATCACGTGGTGCTTCGAAACAACAAGCTTTAGCAACGGTGCTAACTAAGGGTGAACACTTTATGACTTGAAATTCATGTGCATGAGGGATCATATTATAATGCTACCGTCGTCTACTAAGCAATACAAGATGCATAAAGGATTAACATCACATGCAATTCATAATATGTGATATGATATGGCCTTTCTTCTTTGTGCTTCCGATCTCCATCTTCTAGCACGAACATGATCTCCATCATCACCGGCATTGCATCAAGGTCAATGACGCTTCTCCATGGTTGTCGTCCACCGGCTTCAACTATTACAACTACTTAGAATAGACACGCGGGTCTTAACATAAATTAAAGTCAACCATATGGCTCCTGCCGGTTGCCAACTTAAAATAAGGAACATTGCATAGATCAAATATAATCACAATCATGGCCATATCACATCACAACACACCCCTACGAAACAAAGTTAGACGCCTCTACTTTCTTTGCATATTTTACGTGGTTTCGGGCTTTCAATAAGTGTCGTTCTAACTTACGAACAAGAACCACAACATTGATACTAGCATTGTTAATCACCCGTTGTAAATTGAATCTTAACTATGCTAGGAGAAACAGGCACCCGCAAAGCCACTTATGCAATACAAGTTGCATGTCAAGCGTGGAGCAAGTCTCATGAACGATGTCATGTAAGGTTAGCCCGGGCCGCTTCATCCCAACATACCGCAAGATGCAAAGTACACAAGAAGCAATCGACAATAAAAGCATCAACGCCCACAATGACCATTGTGTTTCGACTCGTGCAACAGATCTACATATAGACACGGCTCTGATACCACTGTAGGGATTCGTAGCATGGAAAACAAAAAAAATTCTATCGCATACAAACAAACAAGCCAAGATCTATCTACTAGATTGTAGCAACAAGTTGATGGAATAACTCACCCTCGAAGATTCCAAAGTGTTTAACGAGAGCGGATTCTCGTGGGTGATGTAGTCGTACTCTTCCCGATCTCAAGATCGCGTAGACGATCCTTCCGGCGCTGCGTTCCGGCAGCGCTCCCGCAGTCGGTCACACGTTCGGTACTCGACGAAGAGCTTCCTCTCCCTTGTTCCAGCAGGCAGCGGAGGTTGTAGCACTCTCCTCGCGATTCCGGCAGCACAACAGCGTGGTACCGGAAGTAGAGGGGCGATCTCGCAGGGCTTCGCCTTAAGCCGGAGCGAGTATGGTGGAGTATGAGAGAATCCCTCGACGATCTAGGGTTTATACACGCCTAGGAGGAAGCTTGGCCGGCGGCTAGGGTTGCTAGGCGGCGGCGGCTTGACCTAGGGCGGCGGCGGCGGCAGCAGGTGGCGGCGCCAGTGGCTTAGGGTTTGGAGGCGGGAATCTTGTGTGTCTAGGAGGGGAGCCCTGCCCCTCCTTATATAGGTGGAGGGGGCCGGCCAAGGGGAGGGGAGTCCCTCCCCAACTCGTCTTGGTGGTGCGCCGGCGGTGGGAGGAGGAACTCCTCCCCCAAGTCGGTTTCCACCTCCCTCTCCACTTCCCAAAACTAGTTGTTTGACTTTCAAACTTGGCGTTTGACTTTTCAAACTAGGATTTGAATAAACCCTCTATTTTGTTCAGCGATGACACCGAGTACATGATGCAATCATATCAACTTGATATAACACATTCGTGTACCCTTCCCCTCCGGAGTGCCAGACATTCCAGAACTTTTTAGAACATTCCCGATGAAAACACCGGAACCATTCTCCAACTCTGAAACGGGACTTTCCTTATATGAATCTTATTCTCCGGACCATTCCGGATCTCCTCGTGATATCCCGAATCCCATTCGAGACTCCGAACAACATTCGGTCTCTTTCTCATCATTCCATAACTACTCAAACAACGTCGAATCCTTAAGTGTGTCTCCCTACGGTTCGTGAATTATGCGGACATGATCGAGACACTTCTCCGAACAATAACCAATAGAGGAATCTGGAAATTCATATGGCTCCCACATATTTCTACGATTACTTTGCGATCAAATGAACCACTTACATACGATATCAATTTCCCTTTGTCTCACGATAGTTTACTTATCCGAGGTTATGATCGTCGGTATCTCTGCATACCTAGTTCAACCTCGTTAAGGATAAGTACTCTTTTCTCGTTCCCGTGATATGTGATCCCTTGTGAGCCAGTTACATGCTTGCAAGCTAATTGGATGACATTCCACCGAGAGGGCCTAGAGTATATCTATCCGTCATATGGATGGACAAATCCCACTCTTGATCCATGTGTCTCAACCAATACTTTCCGAACACTCAATGCCACCTTTATAGCCACCCAGTTACGGTGTGGTGTTTGATGTCATCAAAGCATCCATCTGGTAAAGGTGATATGCATGATCTCATGGTCGAAGGAATTAGATTACTATGTATCAGAAAGCATATAGCAATTGAACTATTAAAATGACTTGATCTTTATGCTACGCTTATCTATAGGAGTATGTCCACCATATCATTCTCCTAACGATATGATCTTGTTGTTAATAACATCTCAATGTTCATGATAGGGAAACCACAATCATCTATTAACCAACAAGCTAGTATTATATAGAGGCTTTACTAGGGACTCTTATTTTAGTCTACAAATCACACAAGTATTAATGTTTCCTTGTTAATACTATTATAGCATGAATGTAAACATTTATCATAAACACAAAGATATAATAATAACTATATTTATTATTGCCTCTAGGGCATATCTCCAACAGTAGGACCTGGGTATTTGATACCGGTTCAGTTGCTAATATTTGTAACTCGAATCAGGGGCTGTGGAACAAGCGACCACTAGCAAGGGGTGAGGTCAAGATGCGTGTCGGCAATAGATCAAGCGTTGATGTGATCGCCGTCGGAACGCTGCCTCTCCACTTGCCGTCGGGATTAGTTATAAACTTGAATAATTGTTATCTGGTGCCTGCACTGAGCATGACATTGTATCTGGATCGTGTTTGATGCGAAGTGGTTATTCATTTAAATCCGAGAATAATGGTTGTTCCATTTATATGAATGAAATCTTTTATGGTCATGCACCGATGATGAATGGTTTATTTCTTTTGGATCTCGATAATAATGTTACACATATTCATAATGTTGATGCTAAAAGGATTAAACTTAATGATGATATATCTGCATATATGTGGCACTGCCGTCTAGGTCATATTGGCGTTAAACGCATGAAGAAGCTCCATTCGGATGGACTTTTGGAATCACTTGATTTTGAATCATTTGATACATGTGAGCCATGCCTTATGGGCAAGATGACTAGAACGCCGTTTTCCGGTTCAATGGAACGGGCGACAGATTTATTGGAAATCATAAATTCTGATGTATGTGGTCCAATGAGTGTGTCGGCGCGAGGTGGATATCGTTATTTTGTTACTTTCACGGATGATTTGAGTAGATACGGTTATATCTACTTGATGAAACACAAGTCTGAAACCTTTGAAAAGTTCAAGGAATTTCAGAATGAAGTGGAAAATCATCGTAATAGAAAGATCAAATTTCTACGGTCCGACCGTGGAGGTGAGTATCTAAGTTACGAGTTTAGCACTCACATGAAAGAGTGTGGAATTGTTTCACAACTCACGCCTGCCGGAACACCACAGCGAAATGGTGTGTCGGAACGTCGTAATCGTAGTTTATTAGATATGGTTCGATCTATGATGTCTCTGACGGACTTGCCGTTGTCATTTTGGGGTTATGCACTAGAAACTGCTGCATTCACTTTAAACCGGGCACCATCTAAATCCGTTGAAAAGACACCGTATGAATTGTGGTTTGGAAACAAACCTAAGCTGTCTTTTCTTAAAGTTTGGGGATGCGATGTTTATGTGAAGAAACTTCAACCGGATAAACTCGAACCCAAAGCGGAAAAATGCGTCTTCATAGGATACCCTAAGGAAACTACTGGGTATTCCTTCTATCACAGATCCGAGGGCAAGGTTTTTGTTGCCAAGAATGGATCCTTTCTAGAGAAAGAGTTTCTCGCAAAAGGTGTGAGTAGTCGGAAGGTAGAACTCGAAGAGGTTATTGAACCTTCTCTTCAAAGTATGGCGAGTAGCGCAGCGCCGGAAGTTGTTCCGGAGTAGGCTCCACCTGTTGAAGAGGGAACTAATGATAATGATCATGAAACTCCGAAAGAGAGTACTACCGAACCTCGCAGGTCAAGCAGGACGCGTGCAGCTCCCGAGCTGTACGGAAATCCTGTCATGAATTTCATGGTTGATGAAAATGATGACCCTGCGACTTATGAAGAAGCGATGATGAGCCCGGATTCCAACAAATGGTTAGAAGCCATGAAATCCGAGATGGAATCCATGTATGAAAATCAAGTTTGGAACTTGGTGGAATTACCTCACGACCGAAAGGCCGTGGAGAACAAATGGATTTTCAAAAGGAAAACTGATGCTGATGGTAATGTGACCGTCTATAAAGCTCGACTTGTCGCAAAGGGGTTTCGACAAATTCAAGGAGTTGACTACGATGAGACATTCTCTCCCGTAGCGATGCTAAAGTCAGTTAGTATTATGTTAGCAATTGCTGCATATTTCGATTATGAGATATGACAGATGGATGTCAAAACCGCGTTTCTCAATGGTAATATTGAAGAAGAGTTGTATATGATACAACCAAAGGGTTTTGTCGATCCTAAGGATGCTAACAAGGTGTGCAAGCTTCAACGATCCATCTATGGATTGAAGCAAGCATCACGAAGTTGGAATCTCCGCTTTGATGAGGTGATCAAAGAGTTTGGATTTGTCCAAACTTATGGATAAGCTTGTATTTACAAGAAAGTGTGTGGGAGAAATGTGGAATTTCTGATATTATATGTGGATGACATATTATTCATCGGAAATGATATAGATCTTTTAAACAGTGTTAAAAGTTATCTAAACATCAAATTTTCAATGAAGGACCTAGGTGAAGCGTCTTACATATTAGACATAAAGATCTATAGAGATAGATCTAGGCGCCTAATAGGGCTATCGCAAAGTACATACCTTGATAAGATTTTAAAGAAGTTTAAAATGGACGGAAGTAAGAAGGGGTTCTTACCTATGTTGCAAGGCAAGACATTGAGTAAGACTCAAAGTCCGGCTTCGGCGGAAGAAAGAGAGATAATGGACAAAGTCCCCTATGCTTCAGCCATAGCCTCTATAATGTACGCCATGCTATATACAAGACCGGATGTGGAACATGCTATTAGTATGACTAGTAGGTACCAATCGGATCCAGGTTCGGAACACTGGATAGCGGTCAAGAATATCCTTAAGTACTTACGAAGAACTAAGGATATGTTTCTTGTATACGGAGGTGAAGAAGAGATCGTTGCTAAGTGTTATGTTGACGCTAGCTTTGACACTGATCCGGATGACTCTAAGTCTCAATCCGGATACGTATTTCTCATGAATGGTGGAGCGGTTAGTTGGAGGAGCTCCAAACAACCTGTGGTAGTGGGATCAACAACGGAGGCCGAATATGTTGCTGCTTCAGAAGCGGCTCAGGAAGCAGTTTGGATGAAGGAGTTCATATCCGAACTAGGAGTGGTTGCAAATGCGTTGAACCCAATGTTGATCTATTGTGACAACAATGGTGCCATTGCCAATGCCAAAGAACCAAGGTCTCACAAGCATTCCAAGCATATTAAGCGCCGGTTTCACTCCATCCGCGAGCATGTCAAGGATGGAGATATAAAGATTTGTAAAGTACAGACGGATCTCAATGTAGCAGATCCGTTGACTAAAACTCTCCCTAGAGCAAAACATGATCAACACCAGAACTCAATGGGTGTTAGATTTATCACTATGTAACTAGATTATTGTCTCTAGTGCAAGTGGGAGACTGAAGGGAATATGCCCTGAGAGGCAATAATAAAGTGTTTATTATGTGTATTCCAAGTATATGATAGATGTTTATTTTGCATGCTATAATTGTATTAATATGGAAACATTAATACATGTGTGTTTAATAAACAAACAGAAAGTTCCTAGTTATGCCTCTCTCATAAACTAGCTCGTTGATTAACAAGATGATCAAGGTTTCCTGATCATGGACATTGGATGTTGTTAATAATGGGATCACAACATTAGTGTAATGGTGTGATGAACATTCATCCGAAGTATAGCATTACGATCAAAGTCATTGAGTTTATATTGCTATAACAACTTACGAAGTGATCCTAATCCTTAGACCATGAGATCATGTCAATCACTAACACCGGAAGAGTTTCTTGATAACATCAAACGTCACACCGTAACAGGGTGATTATAAAGATGGATTCAGAACTAATAAAGTGTTATGTTGAGGATCATGGATCGAGAGTGGAATTTGTTCATCCTGATGACGGATAGATATACTCTGGGCCCTCTCGGTGATATCACATTGATTAGCTTGCAAGCAAGTGATTTGATCACTAGAATGTTATATCACGGGAACGAGAAAAGAGTGCATGTCGGTAACGAGATCAAACTAGGTATGGAGATACCGATGATCGAATCTCGGACATCTAATATATCGTGAAACAAAGGGATCAAGATACTAGCGTAAAAGGTTCCGACGATCACAAGAAAGTCATCGTTTAATGTGTGGGAGTCAGTATGGGTCTCCAGATCCCGCTTCTGATTATTGATCCGAGAGGGGTCTCGATCATGTCCGCATTATTCACGAACCGTAGGGTGACACACTTAAGAGACACCAACATCCAATTGGAGCAAAAGTTTCATGCCAAAAGAATTTACAAGCGCAGGAATTTATTTCACTAGATACCGAAACAGGTTTTTGGGTGAAATTGCATAAAGTGGTTATGCATGTGAAATGGAATTCTAGCAAGGGGTTATTTGTGAATGTTTGTCATTAAAGTAATTGACAAAATTCTGCATAAAATAAAAGAGTTTTATTTAATGTGAGTTTGCATTAAATTTGGTGGAAATTTAATGGGAATTTGAGTGGACTTTTGAGTGGAGGGAATTTAAAGGAGATTTGTGAGTGGAGTGTCCACCCACATGAATAGGGGAGGGCAAGGGGGCAGCCCCCATGCGCCGGCCACCCCCTTGGGGTCCCCCCCTCCTCCTATAAAAGGAGCCCCCCTCCTCACTTGTCTCTCACACCTCCTCGTGAAGGATCTCTCTCCCCCTCTAAAATTTATCCCCCATGGTCTCGGACTAGCGAGATACATGTTCCCGGTGGCTATTCGGCAAGAAAGAGTTGTGCTTCCGCTGCATCACTGAAGCGAGGAGGCGGAGGTTGCTCGGTGCCTCGAACGTGTGTGCGAGCACGGATGCGCTGCTGATTTGCGGCGCTAGGACTTCCTCTCGATCTTGAGATCGGCAACAGATCGTCTACATCAACCACGAGTTGAACTCGTTAAGCTTTGTCGGTCTTCAAGGGTATGTTCTCTACGGATATACATCCGCCCGTTGTTTGTATCTAGTAGATAGATCTTGGTACATAGTTCCCATCATAGGAAAATTTTTGTTTTCTATGCTGCGAACCCTACATCTTTCACTGTTACTGTTTACTTGCTGCAAACCACCATTACCTTCCACACCATATGTTTAATCCTTTGTTACAGTAAACCGGTGAGCTTGACAACCTCACTGATTCGTTGGGGCCAAGTCTTGAGTTTGTGTTGTGTAGGTCTCTGTGTTGCTTGCAACACCCGTGACACATTTACTTCCTCCTACTAGTTGGATAACCTCGGTTTCTTACTGAGGGAAACTTGCTGCTGTGCTGCTTCATACCTTGCTCTTGGGGTTTCCAACGAAGCGTCCCACGACAAGTGCTGGGCGCCATCAAACTTTTTCTGGCGCCGTTGCCGAGGAGGCTAAGGACGTCTTCACTAGGGGATTCCTTCACTTCCTTTCTCTTTACTTTGTTTTTATTTTTCTTTGTTTATTTTGTTTGGTTTTGTTTGCCTCTTTCCAAAAAAAACCCAAAAAAATTAGTATAGTCTGATTTGCTTGCTTTATCCAAAAAGACAAAAAATTAGTTCCTGCTCTAGCTGCTGCTGTTTTTGGCTTGCCCACCTTTGCCAAAATGAATTCCGCTGAGAACACCAAGTTGTGTGACTTCACTAGCACCAACAACAATGATTTTCTTAGCACTCCTATTGCTCCACCTGCTCCTGATGCTAGCTTTTATGAAATTAAGCCTGCTTTGTTGAATCTTGTGATGAGAGAGCAATTTTCTGGTGCTGGTTCTGATGATCCTGTTGCCCATCTTAATAGCTTTGTTGAACTTTGTGAGATGCAAAAGTATAAGGATGTAGATGGAGATATTATTAAGCTCAAGCTTTTTCCTTTCTCCTTGAGGGGAAAAGCTAAAGAATGGTAGCTTTCTTTGCCTAAAAATATTATTGATTCTTGGACTAAGTGCAAAGATGCTTTTATTGGAAATTACAATCCTCCTGATAAGATTATATCTATGAGAAGTGACATTATGAAATTTAAACAACTTGATGTGAACATGTTGCTCCAGCTTGGGAAAGAATGAAATCTTTGGTTAAAAATTTCCCTACTCATGGACTCACTGCTTGGATGATTATCCAGACTTTTTATGCAGGTTTGAACTTCTCCTCAAGAAACCTGTTGGATTCTGCTGCTGGAGGCACCTTCATGGGCCTCACTTTGGGTGCTGCAACAAGGCTCCTTGAAAATATGATGGTTAACTACTCTGAATGGCATGTTGAGAGAGCTCCACATGGTAAGAAGGTAAATTCTGTTGAGGAAACTTCCTCTTTGAGTGAAAAGATTGATGTTATTATGGCTATGCTTGTTAATGGGAAAGCTCCTCTAGATCCTAATAGTGTTCCCTTAGCCTCTTTGGTTGCTCAAGAAGAGCAAGTTGACGTGAACTTCATTAGAAACAACAATTTCAACAATAATGCCTATAGGAACAATTTTGGTAGCAATAACAATTATAGGCCTTATCCTCCTAATAATGGCAATTCCAATGGAAGCTCTTACAATAATGCTAGAAGTGCCCCCTCTGAACTTGAAGTCATGCTCAAGGACTTTATTAGTAAACAAACCACTTTCAATAAGACTATAGAGGAAAAGCTTTTAACTGTTGAGAAAGATATATCCTCTTTGTCTGAAGCTCAAACTTCCTTGGTTAATAAAATGGATGCTAAACCTGAAACTATGGAAAACACCTTTGCTAATGGTCATGCCATACAAGTTACTATTGATAAAAATGTTAGGCTGTTAGCTCAACTTCATGCTAGGTGGGAAAGGGAAGCTGAAATTGATAGAAACAATAGTGTGTGCACTATCACCACTAAACCACAAGTAGCTCCTATTCCTCCTCCTACTATGCCTAAGCCTATTGAGACACCATTACAAGATTGTTATTTGGATGCCCTACTCAATGATAATGCTAAGAAGAAACTCATGGGGAGTGTTAATGATTTTCTTATTATGGTTAATAATGCTTATGTCACTGTGGTTCTATGTTTTGGATGTTGAATACAATGCTTCTTGTCCTATCACTTTGGGAAGACCTTTTCTTAGAACAATTGGTGCTATCATTGATATGAAAGAAGGCACCATCAAATATCATTTTCCATTCAAGAAAGGTATTGAACACTTCCCTATAAGGAGATATAGGTTGCCTTTTGCTCCTCCTTTGAAAGCAAAATTTGATGTTAATGCTTCCCCATTTGAAAATACTTGATTCTTCTTGCTTCTTGTGCCTAACTTAAAGACGTTAAAGAAAAGTACTTGTTGGGAGATAACCCAAGAGTTTCCTTGAGTCTTGGAAGTTATTACTTTAGTAATGACCTCTCCTTATACTTTTTGTTTGCTTTTTGTGCCAAGAATGACCTCTAATGAGAGGGAAGTGAGATTTGGGGAGTTGCTGTCCCGAAACAGATTTCTGTCCTCCACCAAAACAAATCGTGAAGAGGATCTGTAACTTGGATTGATCTCAAAATTTACAAATAAATCTCCCAGTATGTTAGATAACTTTCGTTAGTTCAACACTTTTTTATTTGAGCAACATAAGATGTTCGAAAAAAATCGGTTTCTACCTGCTGGTCTGTTTTGACAGATTTCTGCCATTATTTGCATTTTCTTCTTATTGATTCATTTTTGAGTTCTCTTCACGTAAATTGAGATTTTTGAAGGAGTTACTACAGTAGCTTGTGTTTTTAGTGAAAAGCCTTGCTGTTCCAAAGCTTTGCCAGTGGTCTAATATCTTTTGAATACGCTAATGTTGCTAATGAAGATTGTGTGAAGCTTTGTATGAAGGAAAAATTTCAGGTGTAGAGAGAGATTGATGCAATGAGATGAAGAATGGACAAAAGCTCAAGCTTATGGATGCCACCATGGTGTCATCCCAATAAATATTCAAGAGGTACAAGCGTCAAAGCTTGGGGATGCCCAAGGCATCCCCTTCTTCATCAATAAAAAGCTCAGGTCTATCTAGACACTTCGTTTTTATTGTTTCATGCACAGTTGTGTTGTTCTTAGAGCGTCTTAGTTTTCGTTTGCTTTTCTTAGGTTGTTTAGTTTGCTTGAATAAGGTTGCTTGGTGTTGGAAAGGAGTAGTAAGTTCTTGCTTGAAGTTCAAGAGGAGCTTGCATTGACTATGAATTAGACTTTAGCATGACATGTTAGGTGTTGTTTTGACCTTATGCTTAGTGATTATTGTTGTAGCATATCTTGTTCCAAACAATTGGGATTGCTTAGTGTGCCTTGAAGAAATTATGCGTTGTTTTAGCATGCAAAAGCATAGTATTGTGATATTCTCCTTTGATGTTTTGCTTGGGTTGACTTGGCACATGCTTACACCATGTTATGACTATGACAAGTCACCATTAGCCTCTATGATCATTTAGTACTTGACTTGTAGTACCACTCTTTGCTTTGATTAGTATGCTTTGTTGCACCGCATGATTTTGACCATTATTTCTCTCTTAGTTGGTTGCTCCCAGTCTTTTCCTAGCCTCCACTTGTATGAGTAAGTTCTACTCATGCCTCCAATTTCCAAAAAACCATGTTATTCCAAAGTGTACACTATAAACTCCTATGCATGGTGTGTTACACCATTCCAAGTATATTCTTGTTTTCATCTATCTTCCAATTTAAAACTATTTTGTTATGTGAAAACATAGTGATTAAAGCCCTCACGAACTTGATGGCACACTCTTTATTCTTTGCCCCTAATAAACTTGAACCATTGTGACAACTTTGTTGTATATGCTTGAACTTATAAGTTGGAATTAGCAGAACCGTGCTGTCACGGGGAACGTTTTCAACATTGCACTTGTACCTTGTTGTACTCAGTTGATATCATGTTCTTTTGTCTATGGATGTCACCGGTGTGAAATAAAGAGGGGACTTGTAAGTCCATGGAGTTTTTATCCTGTGTTAGAGAAACACCTGGGCCGCTAGCCTAAGCCATGCCTAATCATGCTGGAAACTTGCAGCATCACCATAGTGACATCTATGAAGCATTCTTCTTATAAAAAAGAGACACATTGAGAAAATAGGAAAGAGAGAAAAACACCATATTCCCATGGTACATAAGAAGAATTGCTGAGATGCTCATTGTCTGCTTGCCTTGTCATTTTGGTTATGGGAAAGCTCCTGTACCATGTGCAAGGGGTACCCCGTTGGCGGTTCTCAATGATATGCAAATACTTACAGTGACAAGAACTTACCTGGACCCAAAGTTGAGTATGCATGATGTGTGTCCCTCGTATTCAAGGGGCATGAGATTGCCAACTTATACTTCGTCAAGCATATACTCCAGCTTTGCCACTTTAACCTTAATCACTTCAAGATGCTTATGATAGGGGCAATGAGGGCTGAAAGCTAACAAGTACCATAATTTTTGGAAGCTCTTTTTGAAACTTGTAATCCCTGCTTCCTTTACAAAAAGGTCTTTCTTCCACCATTATTTGAGTCTCCACCTTCTACCTTTAGGCACCATTAAGAGAGCATAGTTGTCATTCTGTGTGTAGTGTTCCAAAGCTTATTAATTGATGCATATTGTGTTATTACTTGCTCTTGTGCTATTTGTTTCTAGTCACCCTTGTGAACTTTGCACGTGTCCTATGCATCTAATTGCTACTCTATGAGAAACAAGCTGATTGCCGCTATGCTATGTTTTCTGCATGTGAAACAAACAAACATTTTTCAATGCATGTTATTCATGATCTTTGTTTGTAGCTTGTCATGTTGCATGCATAGTTACTATGTCCTATTGTTAGAACTCCATCTTTCATGTACATGTTTAGAGTTCTTTGATCCCAGCTTTCAATGCTTGCAAATGGTTGGATCTTTGTTGTGAGGGTGCATGTCACCTCAAAAATTATTCTGTTTATCACTTACCTACTCGAGGACGAGCAGGAGTTAAGCTTGGGGATGTTGATATGTTGGAAACGTATCTATAATTTTTGATGCTCCATGCTTGTTTAGTATCTACTTTGCTTTACTTGTCCATACTTTGAGGTGCTTTTTACATGTTTTCTGGTACTAACTTATTAACAAGTTGCAACAGTGCCAGATGCCTGTTTTCTGCTGTTTTGGTTTCAGAAAAGTTAGTAAATAAATATTCTCGGAATTGGACGGGACGAAGGACAAAGTCAATTACTTTCCGTGGGGAACAAGAAGTCCAGAGGAGAGCCGGAGGGGCCGGCCAGAGGGGCCAAACCCCCCCAGGCGCGGCCGTAGGTGGGCCCGTGCCTGGCTAGGGTTTGGTGGCCCTGGCCGCCTCCTCGACCTCCCCCTTTGCCTATAAAAAGCCCCCGATGCAGAAACCTGAGTACCCGATCAGAAATCCACGAAACTGTCTTAGCCGCCGCCACCATCGTCCCTAGATCGAGGGGATCTAAAGTTCTTCCCGGCACCCTGCCAGAGGGGAGATCATCCCGGAGGCCTTCTCTCCGGTATGATGCATGAGTAGTTCCACCTTTGACTATGGGTCCATGTAGTAGCTAGATGGTTGTATCTCCTCCTTTGTGCTTTCATGTATAGATCTTGTGAGCTCCATTCATGATCAAGATCTAATCTATTTGTAATCATGCGTGTTGTGTTTGCGGGGATCCGATGGATATTGAGATTATTATATTGGTTTGATTAATGGTTTTGTCTTTATGATTATATCATGTCTGTGTTGTTTGTGATTTTGCATGCTCTCCGTTGCTAGTGGTTATCTTGGCCAAGTAGTTGCTAGTGACTCCAAGAGGGGGTATTTATGCTCGATAGTGGGTTCATGCCTCTAGTTTTCAAGGGAAGTGACAATAATCTCTTCGGTTGTAGATGTGATATTGCTACTAGGGTGAAAACAACGGTCTCTTGTTCATGAAACATGTGGACTATTTACCTTACACACTTTGCTTAAAGCAGTTATCTGTTGCTTGCAACTTAATACTGGAGCGGATTCGGATGATAACCTGAAGGTGGACTTCTAGTCATATATGCAACAGGATGGCGGTCTATGTATATTGTTGTATTGCCCAATCAACCTCGTAGGATCTTTCTGATTAGTAATTGCTTTGTTATGCCTTGCTCGGTTCCTGTCAATTGCCCTGCTGTAATTTGTTTACCCTTTATGCCATGTTGTTTATTTAAGGAGAGCACCTCTAGTGAACTATGGACCCCGGTCCAATCTTTACCATTGATACATCTTCTACTGTTACTTGTTTACTTGCTACAAATCATTGCCTTCCACACCATATGTTTAATCATTTGTTATAGCAAACCGGTGAGCTTGACAACCTCACTGATTCGTTGGGGCAAAGTCTTGAGTTTGTGTTGCACAGGTCTCCTCGTTGCTTGCAACACCTATGTGACGTTTCGTTCCTCCTATTGGTTCGATAACCTCGGTTTCTTACTGAGAGAAACTTGCTGATGTGCTGCTTCTTACCTTGCTCTTGGGGTTTCCAACAAAGCGTCGCACGACAAGTGGTGGGCGCCATCAACACCCTGCTCCACTAGCAAGTTCCATGAGGTGCCCAAGAACGGAGTCGGCTTCCAGGACGTCTCCGGCATCAACCAGGCCAAACTCGAGATGTAGGAGGTTGTCGATTTCCTCAAGAATCCCGACAAGAGCTCGGGCCAAGATCCCCAAAGGATTCCTGCCCGTCCGCTCGCCCAGGACCTGGAAGACGCTGCGCGCCCGCATCTTTCCCGGGGAGTCCGGGGTGCCGCTCAGGTGTGAGTTCATCAAGCCTGCAACCACCTGAACCATCTTCCGACGAGCGAGCGTGACCAGCAGTAGCACAGTCTCCCTCTCGCCGGTGGAGTGAAGCGGGCTCTTCGTTTTTCGTCTGAACCTAGGCATGTGACAAGTTATTATGATTGTTCCTCCTAATTTCTTAGATATCGGTGTTGTCCTTTGTACTGTTCGGCTAATACTCTGTTATACACGGCTACTAATTTGAAGTAGAGCACTGCACCTTTATTCTATGCATCTTCATCCATCTATTTTGATACCTTTTTTTTACAAACTCGGTTGATTTGCTTTGGGTTGTGACGCTGTGTCATGTCTCACCGCTCACTACAAGGAATGTGTTATTCTATGACCTTCTAATAGTGACTGTGGACAAAATCGTCATAGAATTATGACGATTTTGCACTAAATGGTCGTAAGCTATTTAGGAGGTTCAAAACCTTAAAAACGTCATGGTTTTATTAGCTCAAATCGTCATAACCCAGTAAATACATCTCGGGAGGTATTGGTAGCTCACTATGACGATTTTAAATTGTCATATCGTCTAAATTAGAAAACAAGAGGTTGGCCACGTCAACAATTATGCCTACATGTCATGTCTACAGCCAACCAGAGAACAGAAAATGAAAGCGAGCGGATCACCACGCGAACGAATCTTGACCGTCAAATCCCCTCCGATCCGACGACCTGACCTCTTCCAACCCCCCGAAGAAACACATGCGCATGCGCCCAATGATACCAAACCCTAGCCCGCCACATTCCTGCTGTCTCCATAGTCCCTCCCTTTGTTCCTCCAGCGCCCGCGCCGCCACCCTAGCCACAGATCTCGATCCCCTACCCGAAGCCTCCATTCGAGCGCCTCCATTCTTGCCGGATGATGCGCCAACCGCGACTTCAAGCCTCCAAGCTCGTCGCCTCCAAGCTCGAGGGCCTGCTCCTGGCCGTCCGCCTCCAAGTTCGAGGATCTCGTGGTGCTTTGCGGTGGCAGCGAAGAGGCAGAAGATGCCATGGAGGTGGCGGTGTGCGGGCTGCTGGTGGGCCTCGACGAGGACGACCGTCGGGAGGAGCTGCGCAGGACGCACAAGCGCGTCGCCAAGGCCTTCCGCAATGGCACCCGAGGTACTTATCCGCCAACCCACCTCATCCTCCAGTCTCCCCGGAGCCCTAGAGGCTCTTCTCCTCTGGCGCCCTCCCTAGGAGGCTCCTTCATCCACCGCACTAGGTACGGAACGAGGTCCCCCTCTTTCCCCTCCCATTTTCTTCCTGTCTTCGGGGGTCCTCATAGTCAATCGAGATAGCGCCGGTCAATCGAGATAGCGCCGGAGCTGCCCGTAGCGTGTTTGTGTTTATGCCTATTAGTGTTTGTGTTTAGAACAAGAATAACGGTGAAACTGATGGACTTTATATCAGTTTGTAATTGCTATTGGTAGGCTACTGACCATGCCTATTTGAACTGTAGATCTGATAAGCTTACTACTATGCTCATATTGTTTATACTTTGTGTGTATTAGTAGGCAGTGGGTTGCAGAGGAGCTACATCCGTGAGCTTAGGATGGATACATGATAGCTGCCCAATACCGGACTAGCCAAGATGGAGTTTCGAGGGCTGACATAGGTGAACCCCTTAAGCGATTTAATTTTCGTGCTGCTCGTTTGTTTTGTTCATGATGATGATCTTTTCCATTGTACCTGAAACCAACAGTTCCCAGCTTAATAAAGAAACTATATTATCCTGCTGCATACCACTCTTACATGCCACCTGAATGCATGATTATGAATTTCAGTCTGTGAAAACATGTCTAACAATAAAACATAGGTATGTAAAAAATGGTCTGTTGCAAAACAGATTAATAGTTGCTAGCTCCACACATAGTCCGCAACATGGTCCACTCCTTGTTTTGCTTTATAGTCAGTACTATGGCCAGCTTCTTAGCTCTAATGGTAGTTGCATCACCTATCTTATTACTGTGATTCATGTATTGATTATTATTCTTCTTTACTATTCTATTGTGATCACTGTGATTTATTTTTTGAGCGAGTATGCCCCTAACTAGGATGTGTTTAATGTGATATTGTTGCTACTATTAAGATGGTTATATTGATGCTGATGTTGTAGGGAGAGATTCAGGAAGGACCTGAAGAACCATGTTGCTCCCTTTAGTTTAAGTCTGGTAGAATTTATGAGTTGTAGAAGCTTTTGTTGTTTGGTTATTTGTATGTTGTTCTGAATGAACTTGAATATGTTTTTTTATATCTGATGTTAATAATCTCTCTGTTGTTTATGTGAAATGACATGTCATAATAATCTCTCCACAAGCGGAGCACCACCTCTAGACAAGGAGCACGACAACGAGTTCATCTTTTCAACGAGTCCAAGTGTAAGCAAGAAGCAACTGATTTGCTATCGCCGCTGTTGAAGGGTCATTCCTTTTCGGCTTTGATGAAGGTGAGAACTAACGACTTGCACTCGTTATAGTTCATTTGCGACGCTCAGCTTTCGACGATCTCAAAATCGTCATAAAATCGTCATAAACAGACTACTATGACGATTTTGTGACGAAAATGGAGGGTCATATATAGCCAGATTCCTTGTAGTGGCTCCAGGCCAAATAAATGAAACAGCGTGAATGGCTTCGGTGTTGTGTCTAGACATCTCGGCTAACATGGAGAAGTTTATTTTAAAACCAAAGAAGTAATTGAACTTTACAATAATTTTCACAAACAAAAAATGACATAGCGAATAGAATTTTAGGATTAAAATTAGGTGATGCATGCATAATGATGTAGAAGTCAATAAAATAATTATTTAAAATAGTTTGTACACATAAAAAAATATGAGTCTACTTTTAAATAACAGTGTTCACCAGAGTTCAAACCCAAAGTTAACGCTTTGGTGTCTCATAAAATATGAAATATTCTTTGGTGGGACCCGATGTTCCCGTCGATTACGAGACGTCTGCGGAGACTTTGTCAATCTCAAGAACCCCAGATAAGTCTCTCAAACTCCATCATTCGGAGGTTCTCATAGTAGTAGGGCGTGTGTTCATGCGTTCATAGGGGTGAGTGTATGTTCATGTATATAAGCGTTTGCATAAGTACTGGTTTTCAAAAAATAGAATAATTATTTTAGTAACAAAAACAGGGATATGGTGGGATCTTGACGTGCGTCAGCCAAGCTTGCCTGGTGGATCCAACGGGTATGGCGATCTCTTTCACTGCAAATATACTTTTTATATATATTTTAAGAAAAAGAGAAGGCTTGGGAGAGATTTGACAATTATCTCATTGGCCTAATACACTATATTATGCTTATAGAATATAATCTGCAAGATCAATGCACGGACGTAGTGCCAATGCACAGGCATTTAGCTAGGTTCGTCGTCCTTCTGATTTTCCGTCTGACTTTTCATTGGACTGTTTTGCCCCTATGTGTTTGGATAATTTACATAGTTTGCCACCGCAAAGTCATAGTCCAGAGAAACAGCCCAGCGGTCGGGAAATCCCCTTCCTACCTTCCTGCAACCCGCAAGGCCCCGCCGCCGCCCTCGTAGCCCCGCTCGCCCTCGCTCGTCCCGGTCGCCGTTGCTTCCCAGCGCACCTCCTCGCCACCGTGTTTTCTCTTTGGCCCTCTCAGAGCATCTCTAGTGGCTCGTCTATATGCCCGTCTAAAGCGATTTGGACGACCGTGGATGGAAAAAACCTTCCCAGTCGCTCATCTGAACGAAGGTCTAAATTTAGACGTCCTCCCAAACCTGCTATCCGTCGTCCATATATGGACGACGGTGCCATGTCCGTCCAAAGCAACTTCTTGCCCGGGAGCTCACTCTGACGTCCATCCAGAACAGTTGGAGACGTAGGACGCATGTGGCACTCGCGCGAGGTCGCCGTCTCTCTGCTCGCCGGCTCCATGTACTCTCCTTTTCCATGTAGATTTGGCGAGAGGGAGAGATAAATTGGACAGGAACGAGAGGGTGCTCAACCATGGTGCCTAGGTGCATGCTAGATCCGTCCGCCGGTAGCCAATTTTTGTCGGATCCGGATGCAAATCAGTGTAGCCGGGCGCCGTCTCGTCTGATCCTGTTGGGGACAGGCTCGAGCGTGGAAGGGGCATGGGGTCGCGCGAGGCGTCAGGCCTAGCGGCGGACAGGGAGGAGAATGGGAAGGGGCATGGCGGCGGTTTGGGAGGAGCAGCGGCAGGGGCATGGTGGAGGGCTGCAGCTACTCCGAAGGTGTTGAAGAGAGGAGGCTTGTCTAGTACTGAACTTGCTGCTTGTGCATCGATATAGAATATAGAGATGAGGTGATGTACTACTGAATGTTGCTGACATTGTTTGTATTGCTGTATAATATATAAATATTTGCTTGTATTGATAATCATGTTGTTGTCATGTTTGCTACTGAATATTGCTTCTAAATTTTGACGGTAGTTATAAAAAAATATTAAAATATTAAAGAGAGGATGTAGACGTTCTACAAATACACGTTCCGCTGAAAAATTAAGATCGTTTATATTCTCTCTCCTTTTAGACGGTGGTCTATACAAACATATAGACGTTTAGATTTAGACGGTGGTCTCCTCTCTCACGCAGGAGCTATCAATAGTCGAACGCGACCACCTACTTGCGGCGTGTCGCAATTAAACGCCCGGTCACGTCTGCACTGACCTTGCCAGCCACCGCATTATACCTTTACTAATTGCCTCGCCTCCAAAAGTGTGGTCTGCCAAGCACCGGAGATGCACGGGCAAGCCGATGGGATTTTTCTTGCTTGTTTTCATATAAGTGTGGTTGGATCAGATTTACGCTAAGCGGTAACTCTATTGGTAAAAGCATTTTACCCAGTGAATCAGGAGCATGTACTTGGTATAAATGGCTGCATATAACCAAAAAATGAATAATGTCAATAGAAAAATGCTGATTACCCATACCTGGGTGAAAAAAAGGGTACATAGATGTATATAGAAAATGAATAGTGTCAATAGGAAAAATGCCGCTAGAGGAAAATAGCATCTAAAGCCGAATTGTAAGTTAAATAAAACTCAATTCTGATGAACATAGAAAATAGCTAAAGGAACCAACACTTGTTGAGATTAGAAAAATGACGGAGAGAAAAATAGGAGTTAATTAGAGCTACTTTCATAAAATATATACTTAAAAATCAAATTTTAGAGTTACTTATGAAATATAATACTCAGATGACCCGTGACAACGCATGGACGTTCAGCTATCTATATTAAGATTGAGAACGTTTGTCAACATCAAAATTTTCCGTTTGCCTGTTGTTTATGCTTTCAAAGTATTACATCTCCTGCCATCGCTAAGAAAAAAAAGATAGGTTCATGAAACGAACTTGGCATCTCTCGCCCACGTCCCCTTCTCCCTCCCTCCTCGCGTCAGACATCGCCGCCGCGAGCGTCGGCTACCGACCCCACCCTACGGACGCCGTGACCAGGCCTCCCCGCTGTCCGGTGCTATTCTCCTCGAGCCGCCGCCTCCCTCTCTGCAACCCGGTCGTCGCATGCGTGACTCCCGCCCCGGACGCTTCCCCCGGCCTCCCAGTTCGCCGGCCCCGTGGCCCCTTCTCATCACCGCTGCCTCGTGGGACCCTCCTCGCTGCTGAGAAGCGCCGCTACCTGCGCTCCTGTGCCGTCCCCAACCCCCGGCCCTACTCTCCGCGCAGGTCACGCGAGCCCGGCCCGCCGCCGATCTCTGCAGGCCGCCGCACCGCCCTGCATGCTCCTCCTCCCGGTCACCGCGTCGCCGCAGGCGCTGTCCCGTCTTCGCCTCGCTGGCCGACGCCAAAGACGCCGGGTGTCTCTTCCCATCACTCTGATCTCCGTCCTCAGGGCAGCGCTGCTACCTCTGCAAGCGTAGGTGTTCACTGCAAGCGTAGGTGTTCAATGAGGATACTACCAAGAACAGTGGCTCCTAGGCTCCGTCCCTATCAAGAGAATCGAGGAATTACGATACCACCATAGGTACTCTGTGTTGAAGTGTATAAGTGGATTGCACTAGCCCTTTCCATCAGTTCGGACTTTTGGTTGTGTTGGCTAGTGCATGAAGCTTAACACTCTGAAGAAATAAATCTACATAAAATAGTGTTCAGTCCTAGGAGGAGCAGCACATGCTATGCCAACTTTTCTTTTGACCACTGTTAAAGTGAAATTTTGTTTGAGGCTAATTTTTAGAATTGGAGCCAACCAACCCGGTAAGTACTCTTTTGTAAGGTACTTTGTGAAGCATATATACAGACTCTGGAGGTACACTTGTCGATACATGGTGTATAGTCTGCATCGCATTCACATCAAATAAAGTAATATTTAGAAAACTCATATACTTCACCTGCTTGTGTCTCTATCCATTGCAGCTGGTTGGACACAGGAGCGGATCTGGACCCCTGGCAGCCCGGGCTACAGCCCGGGTCTTGGCCCGCCGAGTACATGCAATTTCTTTGTAAAATTCAGAAAAAAAAGAAAAAAAAGAATAGCCCATGTTGTTGGGCCAAAATGACCAGGGCTTGGCTTAGGAAAGCCCAAGAAGAAACCACGCACGGTTTGCTTGCTCGCATCCTCACGTATACAAGAATTGATCGATGAAAAAAAAGAAAAAACTGCTCGTCGCAATCACCGCCAGTCCTCCTCGTCTCCCTCAACTCGATCGACCCGCCCGCCCGCCCAGTCTCTGCGCCTGCCCGACCTCCTCATCTCCCTGGTCCCTAGCGCTACCGCCGCTCGCCTCGCCCAGCAGGACTGCCGGCTGCCGCCGCCAGCGACCGCGACTGCGCCCGTCTGTGCCCTGCCGTTCCAGATTCTCTGGCAGAAGCAGAGCAACGCCCTTCCGTCGCAGAAGCAGAGCAACACCCAACGAATCGGCACACTGGCCTCGGACTGCAAATCATCGACTCAGTACTGCATCGAATCATCGCCTTCAAGCTGTTCGAAGCCTCTATAATTGGTAATTTCTCTCTTTGAATTGGTTGGTTCCAAATTTCCAATACAAAGTCTGAACTTGAACAGTTGAACACACTGAAGATTGAAGAACCAAATCAGTCCTGAACCAAATAATCAATTTCAGTGCTAGTACTGCTATAATTATGTTCTGCTGATTTTGAAGTGTTTCCTCATTTTATTTTGTGTGATTGCATAGAGGATGAGAGGAACAAAGAGATCAAAGACATGTTCATCAATCAGACCGATGGCATCGTATTTTCCAACATTGTCACAACTTGCTAATTCAAACCAATCCCCTAGGGCTGCAGCGGAAGAAACCAATAGCACACAACAGCAGCCCCTGCCCAACAGCGACATCAGCAAGATAATCAGGATACTCACATTGTTGTTAGTACAGATGTGGATAACACTAGCATCCATGTTGATAATGCTAGTGTTGATCTTAATCCAGATGATATTGTTGCGGATCCCGGGCTTCGGAAACCAATTGAGGAGCTAGATATGAACATCAGAGATGCTGCTAGGAGAGAGTATTTGGTAAAGGGTCCATTCCAACCAGTTGGTCACAAATATCCCAGAAAATTAATTTTTCTCTCCGTCATTTTTCTAATCTCAACAAGTGTTGGTTCCTTTAGCTATTTTCTATGTTCATCAGAATTGAGTTTTATTTAACTTACAATTTGGCTTTAGATGCTATTTTCCTCTAGCGGCATTTTTCCTATTGACACTATTCATTTTCTATATACATCTATGTACCCTTTTTTTCACCCAGGTATGGGTAATCAGCATTTTTCTATTGACATTATTCATTTTTTGGTTATATGCAGCCATTTATACCAAGTACATGCTCCTGATTCACTGGGTAAAATGTCTTTACCAATAGAGTGACCGCTTAGCGTAAATCTGACCCAACCACACTTATATGAAAACAAGCAAGAAAAATCCCATCGGCTTGCCCGTGCATCTCCGGTGCTTGGCAGACCACACTTTTGGAGGCGAGGCAATTAGGAAAGGTATAATGCGGTGGCTGGCAAGGTCAGTGCAGACGTGACCGGGCGTTTAATTGCGACACGCCGCAAGTAGGTGGTCGCGTTCGACTATTGGTAGCTCCTGCGTGAGAGAGGAGACCATCGTCTAAATCTGAACGTCTATATGTCTGTATAGACCATCGTCTAAAAGGTATGACTGGTTAGAATATATAGCATATCTAAAGATGCTGCATTTTGTTTTTATTGTTTCCTCTTTAAGCAACCACGAGCAGAAAATTTTGGTACATAATCATTTACAAGGGTTGGTTTTAGTTATTGGAAGAATGGAATTGAAGCTTGTGATCAACATGTTGGTAAGAATATGAATAGCGCTCACAATAAAGCTAGGAAATATTGTGAGGCTTTTAAAAATCAGCGGCAAGGCATGGATTACGTGTTGGCAGCTGCAACCAAGAAGGACGAGGAAGAATATATAAAAAGCTCGCATGATGATTATGATAGGCATTGCAAATTTTTTGCTATTGCAAGCTCTTGCTTTTCGTGGGCATGATGAGTCTTCTAGCTCAAACAATAGAGGGAATTTTCTTGAGATGTTGAAATGGTATAAAGGGAAAGATGAAAAAGCTGCAAAATTGCTTGATAGTGCTCCTACAAACCGTCAAATGACCGCACCAAAAACACAAAAACAGATTTGCAAAGCTTGTGCTCATGTTACCACCAAAGCTATTATTGATGACATTGGTGATAAATTTTTTGCTATACTTGTTGATGAGGCACGAGATGCATCTATTAAGGAACAAATGGCCTTGGTTTTGAGGTTAGCTTCTACGGCTTCTATATTTCTTCGATTCGAGTGATTCAAAATTTCAAAGTATGCTAAAAATGAGTTTCTTGTCTTATGTAGGTATGTCAACAATAAGGGACAAGTCATAGAGAGGTTTGTTGGTATGAAGCATGTTCCGATACGACATCCGCTTCACTAAAGATAGCTTTGGATGGTATGTTAAAATCTCTTGGCTTATCCATCTCTAGTGTGAGAGGTCAAGGTTACGATGGGGCCTCAAATATGAGGGGACAATTCCATGGATTGCAAAGATGCATGTTAGATGAAAATCCATATGCCTTTTACATCCATTGTTTTTCCCATCAGTTGCAGCTAGTGGTTGTCTCTGTTTCCAAGTGTTGTTCCTCTGTCTTGGACTTCTTTAACTATGCAACTATGATTGTCAACACGGTTAATGCATCTTGTCATAGAAAAGATAAATTATTGCAAAGTCAGCATGAGGAGATTGTGAACCAAATTGAGACCGGTGATATCTTCACATGAAGAGGAAAGAACCAACAAACTAATCTTTCAAGACCAGGGGATACTCGTTGGGGCTCTCACCATAAAACCGTGTGTCGTATTGTTCACATGTGGAAACCTATCCTGCATGTATTAGAGAATTTGAGTGATGATGCTACTAATGCAACACAAAAAACCACAGCTTCAGGTTTGTTGGAAAAAATGGAAAGCTTTGAGTTTGTATTGATAATGCATCTTATGATCAAAATTCTTGGAAAGACTAATGAGCTATCAACATGCTTGCAAAGGAAAGATCAAAATATTGTGCGTGTTGTAGAGCTGATTGGTACTACATTAAAGGAAGTAGAAAATAAGAAACAACGGTTGGGATGAGCTTTTGGAAGATACAGAAGGCTTTTGTCTTGCGCATAATATTGTTGTGCCAAATATGGAAGATAAAATACCAGCTAGAGGTTATGGAAGATAAAATACCAGCTAGAGGTCGTTCGAGGGGTCGTGGCAGCCAACTAGTTACTTATTATGACCATTTCCATCATGAAATATTCAATGTTGTGCTTGATCAAATTATTGTTGAGTTCAATAATCGCTTTGCTGAAAGGTCTACTCAACTCTTGAGGTGCATAGCTTGTCTTGATCCAAAGAATTCATTTTCTAATTTTGATAATGGCAAGTTAGTTGAACTTGCAAGAATGTATGCTGGTGACTTCTCTCAGTATGATTGTATAGTCCTTAGGGACCAACTTGCCACATTCATTGTTGATGCGAGAGATGAACCGAGCTTCGCAAATTGTATTGATCTTGGGAACCTTGCTCTCAAGATGGTTCAAACAGAGAGACACAAGACCTTTCCATTGGTATATCGACTTATTGAGTTAGCCTTGATTTTGCCGGTTGCAACGGCAAAAGTGGAGAGAGCATTCTCAGCAATGAAGATTATCAAGACAGATTTGAGAAACAAGATGAATGATGATTGGATGAATCATAGTATGTTGTGCTATATTGAGAGAGACATATTTGCAAGCATTGAAGATGATAAGATTTGGATTGTTTCCAAAGTATAAGGTCACGCAACAAACAAGTACCAAGTGGTAAGTTACGTTTTATCAATAAAGTTTTGGGGATTATGTCTCAATTCTCATGTATTCACCCATACTATTTATAATTATTATTTTTCTTGTATTTGTAGGTTCCGGTTCTTCTCCTATGATTGATGGGGAAAGGGTAGGCTAGAATGAGAGCAAGGATTCGTTATTAGGTACTAAAAATGCATCTTGATTATGCGATTATAGCACCGCACTTTTTATGCTTTTATTATTGTACTTCGGTTAAATATTGTTGTCAAAACTCAACTTATGCATTTTTACCATGCTTAGGCTATTATATGTTGTTATTGAGAGGGGATTCGAAGGTAATTTTTTTCATAGTTCAGAGTTATTAGAGATTAGCCCTGGTCTTTCCTGAATTCTCGGTCCGCCACTGGTTGGACATAAAATTTCAGTGGTTCTGCTTATTGGCCTAGACATAGAATACCATTACTGTGCCGTCGCCAAATCCGCCGCCACCCCCGCCCTCCAAGCTGTACTGTCCTCCGACCAAGACGTCACCTGGTTGATTCATTCAGTTTGGTTGGATTTTGACTCTAGGGAGTAAGATGATGGCCGGATCCGGGTGAGTCCTTCCCGTGGCCAGAAGCGATGGATGGCAAGACATCAACAGTATCCATGCGCCGAATTGGTCCACATTCTCAATCAAAGTTATGTATAGGTGAAGATGTCGACTCACACGTCCAAATGTTCGTCACCTTGTACAGGAGGTCAAGGATGAGGACGAAGCCCATATCAACGAGGTGGTAATTTGGCCCCCCCTTGCGTTAGACCTCAGCTACGATGGCTCCAATGAGACCAAGATCTCTAGATTCAAGATTCTCATTAGTGTGGCGATAGAGGCTACATCGGCATCAGGGAATGCACTACATCGTCAAATTACGGGGCGACTGCCTTCTCATTATCCACAAGGTAGTGAAGGGCGTCTAGAGTTCTCCGATAAGGGGGTAAGAGTGGTAGCGTATTACTAAGAAGTTCCACAAACAATGATTGACATATATACAATACAAGACTACTTTTCTGAGTCACTCGGCCCATTAAGAAAAATATTTGGTTTTAATAGTAAAAAACTTCAACGCAATATTTAGTAAAATTAAACCCGTAGCAACGGATACTTTGCTAGTTAATATAAATTTTATAAGTTGTAACCTAGAATTAGCACAAATACTATGATGACGTTAGACGACTCGGATATAGTAATAAGTTGTAGAGACATGTGATGTCTAGACGCTCCCAAAAATTGACAGAGGAATTTAGGGTCACCGTATCGACTTTAGCTACTCACATGCATGCATCGCTTTTACATCTTCACGTTCGGTCTCAATGTTCGAAGAAGACACTGTAAATCAACGTTAATCCATGCTAAAGAAGCTATACGAGCCAGCCTCTGCGTCAGCCGTCAGTTGGTTTGCAAAGTGGCGGCGCCAGATCTGCTCAGCTCCGCAGGCAAAATCTCTCAGGCTAGTTGTAGTACACTTTTTAGCGATTAGTTCAGTTTCTACTACCTCCTACTTTAGAGGGCTTATTATGCGGGATGTCTCTTTGCAACTCTAGCCGTCAGTGGTTATCTGACCAGGCAGGATACTTTAGGTGCCGTAACTAAAACATGGTTGCTCAAGTTAAGCCTGCTAGTGCTAGTTGTGCTGAACCTTTGGATATAGGCGTAAAGAAATTCCCAGTGCCTCCGATGCCCAGTATCTAAAGTGATATGGAGAAGTGAGTGTCCCTCGGAGAACAATACTGCACATGAAGAAGTGTCCAAGTGAGTGCCCCTCACAAAACAGTAAATAACGTGTGGTGCAGAGAACTGCCTTGCTACTACTCGATTTTGGATGCTTTTGTGTATCTTCTTAGCTTTTATACTCCATAAGAAGTTAATCTAGCTTACTCTATAAGACTACTCACAATGGGAGTATCATAGGTGGTACATGCATTATATGCATGAAAAACGCTGACGTGCCACTATAATTAATGATGAGAAAGAGGATATTATAGATAGATACCGTATCATAGTATATAAAAATAGAAAAATTACTGTCAAATAAATCCGGAACACAAATTTGCATTGAGATTCTACAATTCAACAAATATGATAAGATCATGATAGGACTACATGATACGATGCATTATAGAGATAGTATCATACGAAAATATCACGTATATGATACTAATATTTGATACTACCCATTGTGACCAGTCTCATCCATGCTTGGCGCACGTGGATTTTTTCTTACGTCATTAAACACCTCTAGACCAACCCAAACCAACTTTCGAAAAAGAGTAGTATCTCTTTATCTTGGGAAAAACCCGAGTTCTCTCGGGCTAGTATCATACATTATTATCATGCTATGATACTGATATGTGATACTATCTTTATAGTGGTTAGCATCATCTAGTAATATCATCATATTTAATTATTTGTACAATCTCGATGCAATTGTGTGTACGAGATGTATTTGTTATTAAATTATCTAGTTTCACGTGATATTATATGGTATCATATTATGATACCACTAACATATCTATGTTCTATAGTGCTACATAATTTTTTTGCCAAGGTGTCATGTATGATACTAGCACTATGGCTAGCCTCAAGAGGGAAATAGGGAACCAATTAACTATAGATATGATTATACTTGTCCGCAGATGATAATTCCTATCAAAGTTAGCTATGGTATAAATACCGCAAATAAATAAAGATTCAATATGATATAAACTTACCTTTTATTTGCCTCATGCAAATTCTAAAATCTTACATGTATTTTTTTGGATGTAATACTACATTTCCTCGAAACATCCTCTGTACTATATTTTGGCACATGAGTTTGGTGCTAGGGTCCACAACCCTAGTTTTCTGACGGCAGTGGACATCGTAGTCAGGAAGCAGTGGCCGAATCATTGATTTGGTGGTGGTCTCCATATCCGTGTGTCGCGGTCAATGGAGGTAGGACATTCTCTTTTGCGACCAGATGACGCCCCCTCCACTTTGATATCAGGTTCAATTCGACTCACTAGCTACAACACATGACATCTTGGGGAGGGGGGGGGTGTCAAGTTATGCCTGGACATGGGTGGCTATGCATGATGTCTCATGAGTAGGTGTCATGTCTCATCCTGGCAGGTGCTACGCACGTTAGTCGATTGAAGGTGGTGCGACAATGGCTAGACGCATAGGCGGACCCAACCGTTCCTACGTGCCCACACTAGTAGAAAACATGCCATCCGTTCGCGCCCCCTCGGAGCATTAGTCCCGGTTGCGCCACCAACCGGGACTAATGCTGGCACGCGTCCCGGTTGGAGCGGGCACGGGGCCAGGGGGCATGCGTCCCGGTTGGTAAGGGAGAATACGTCCCGGTTGGAGCCACCAACCGGGACTAAAGGTTTGGCCACAGCCACGTGGCGTGGCACGCACCTTTAGTCCCGGTTGCTGGCTCCAACTGAGACGTATTCTCCTGCCCTCTATAAATGCAACGCCCCAGCCCCCTCTGCCTCCACTCTGTTTTTTCGAATGGTGGAAGGTGTGAGGGGTGTGCTAGTTTTTTCTCTTCTATGCATGCATTGAAGGTGTTTGATGAAATGTTTGAGTGAATAATCCCGTTGAATTTCTCATAGAACAAAAATATAGAAGGTGTCCGAGACGCACTTGAGCTTTCTCCTCTTTATTTCCCTCGATCGAGGTTAGCAATCTTATCTTTTCTAGGTCATTGATACAATTCATGTGTCGGTGTGAATTGGTTATTTCACTATTTAAGACGGGAAGTTGAGACACCCTGCTGATGGATCACAGTGGAGAAAAATCGAGAGAGACTTCCCAGACTTTGCAGGTGACGCAAGGAACTTATGGTTTGGTCTAAGTACGGATGGCATGAATCCTTTTGGGGAGCAGAGCTGTAGTCACAACACCTGGCCCGTGACTCTATGTATCTACAACCTGCCTCCTTGGTTGTGCATGAAGCGTAAGTACATTATGATGCCAGTGCTCATCCAAGGCCCGAAGCAACCGGGCAACGACATTGATGTGTACCTTAGGCCATTAGTTGAAGAACTCTTACAGTTGTGGGGCAAACCAGGTGTACGTGCGTGGGATGAGAACAAACAGGAGTCATTTGATCTACGAGGGTTGTTATTCGTAACCATCAATGATTGGCCTGCTCTTAGTAACCTTTCAGGACAGACAAACAAGGGATATAAGGCATGCACCCACTGTTTAGATAAGACCGAAGGTACATATTTACATAAATGCAAGAAGGTTGTGTACCTGGAGAATCGACGATTTCTTCCGACCAATCATCCCGTAAGAAAGAAAGGCAAGCATTTCAAAGGTGAGGCAGATCACCGGAAGAAGCCTGAACTCCCTGCTGGTGATGATGTATTTGGTATGGTCAAGGACATAGAAGTAATCTTTGGAAAGGGTCCCGGCGGTCAATCAGTTCCGAACGACGTCGCTACAGGACACGCACCCATGTGGAAGAAGAAATCTATATTTTGGGAGCTGCCATATTGGAAAGTCCTGCGTGTCCGCTCTTCAATCGACGTGATGCACGTGACGAAGAATCTCTGCGTGAACCTGCTAGGATTCCTAGGCGTGTATGGGAAGATAAAAGATACACCTGAAGCACGGGAGGACCAACAAATTATGAAAGGCCCAAAGAACATGCATACACATAACAAGACGGATAAAGGGCGTCACTTAAGTCGTGCCAGCTATGCTCTTACCAAAGCAGAGAAGGAAATCTTTTTTGAAGTCCTTTACAGTATCAAGGTGCCGTCGGGCTTCTCATCTAATATAAAGGGGATAATAAATATGGCAGAGAAAAAGTTCCAAAACCTGAAGTCTCATGACTGTCACGTGATTATGACGCAGTTGCTTCCGATTGCATTGAGGGGGCTTCTACCGGAAAATGTTCGAGTACCCATTGTGAAGTTGTGTTCATTCCTCAATGCAATATCTCAGAAGGTAATCAATCCAGATATTCTGCCAAGGTTACAGAAGGATGTGGTACAATGTCTTGTTAGTTTTGAATTGGTGTTCCCACCATCCTTCTTCAATATTATGACGCATCTCCTGGTTCATCTAGTGGAAGAGATTGCCATTCTCGGTCCGGTATTTCTGCACAATATGTTCCCCTTTGAGAGGTTCATGGGAGTCTTAAAGAAATATGTTCATAACCGTGCTAGACCAGAAGGAAGCATCTCCAAGGGATATGGAACAAAGGAGGTCATTGAGTTTTGTGTTGACTTTATTCCTGACCTTAAGACGATTGGTGTTTCTGACTCGCGGCATGAGGGAAGACTAAGTGGAAAAGGCACGCTGGGAAAGAAAGCAATGATATGTAGGTACGGGGATTCTTTCACTAAAGCACACTACACAGTTCTACATAATTCCACCTTGGCAGCTCCGTATATCGAGGAACACAAGAATATTGTACGCTCCAAAAACCCAGGGAAGCCTGAATCATGGATTACATATGAACACATGAAGTCTTTCGGTGGTTGGATGCGGACACATCTCTTGAATGACACCACTGTTGGAGATCAGCTATACTTGTTGGCCGCGTCACCATCTTCTACTGTATTGAATTTCCAAGGGTACGAAATAAATGGGAATACATTCTACACGATCGCCCAAGATAAAAAGAGCACCAACCAAAATAGTGGTGTCCGCTTTGATGCAATAGACGAGAATGGACAAAAGGACATATATTGTGGTTACATAGAGGAGATATGGGAACTAAACTATGGAGTCTCTTTTAAGGTCCCTTTGTTTCGCTGCAAATGGGTCAACCTGAATGAGGAAGGGGTAAAGATAGACCAGTTGTACGGAATGACAACAGTGGATCTCAACAATCTTGGTTATAGAGATGAACCATTCGTCCTAGCCAATGATGTGTCTCAGGTTTTCTATGTGAAGGACATGTCCTCCAGACCGAAAAGAAGAAAAAATATGCAAACGAATACATCATATGATGAGCCAAAGCGTCACATAGTTCTTTCAGGGAAAAGAAACATCGTGGGAATCGAGGACAAGACATACATGTCAGAATATTATAATAAGTTTGATGAAATTCCATCCTTCATAGTGAAAACTGACCCAAGCATTCCGTTAAGTAAAGAAGATGCTCCATGGTTACGTCTGAAGCGTATAAGGAAGGACATATGCCAAGAAGTTCATGCTCATATTATGTAACTCTAGTTCATGTCTTTCGCGGTTTGTGGCTTGACCGAAGGATATATTTCGCGGTTTGTGGCCTTTAGTCCCGGTTTTGTAGTCTCAGTTTTTAATATTAATAAATGTCTTGAGTGTTAGTCCCGTTTTGTGGCTGGACCGGGACTATGAAGAAGTTGTCCCGATTCGTACTTACCATTAAGATCTTATCTCCAAACGCGCGCAGTCACGTATTAGGGAGTGCCTCTATGACCAGTTTCTTGGAGATGCCGGAGGACTGGGATCCGGCAGCATCTCCCTGAAACTGGTCGTAGTGGTGTCCCTGCTCTCGAAAACCATCTTGCATCTTATAACTTCTCTAACTAGATCAATACGCCTCGGAGCTAACTAATTTCACATATTAGGGAGTGCCTCTATGACCAGTTTCTCGGAGATGCTGGAGGACTAGGCTCCGTCGGCATCTCCCTGAAACTGGCCGCAGTGGTGTCCCTGCTCTCGAAAACCATCTTGGAGATGACTCAAACTGGCTGGAGGACTGGACTCGCAAGGATGCCTATTTATGGTACAAGCAGCTCGGCATAGTGTCGACACTTACGAAATAATGTCGACACTCACCCCTATCATTAGTGTTGACTCGTGTTTTGTCCCGGTTGGTGTCTCCAACCGGGACTACATGTTGATCTTTAGTCCCGGTTGGTGACACCATCCGGGACAAGGTACACGCCGCACGACATAATGTCGACATAATGTTGTGCCCATATTATGCATGTGTCCCACGACATAATGTCCCGGTTGGTGACACCAACCTTTTTGTCGCACGGAAAAGCCCTTTTCCATTTTCCGAGCGCAAAAAACGGGTCGTTTTGTGAAGTAACCACCAAAATTCCGTTTCAGAATGATACCGTCCCATTTTCATAAAATACTAGACCACCTTACATGGACTATCTCCCAACAGTGACATCTCAAACCTTTTCGTCCATCCCGGGTAAAAAGGAATAATGTCTGCCGAATCGGTAGGAAGTGGGTCCGGTTTGTACTACAGGTACATGATCTGTCGACCGTGATTTTTTGTAAAAATCATTTTTAGACTCGCAATATGTGGTTTCTTTAGAGATCCAATGCAAGTTCTAACGATGCTCGTCCCCTATCTTCATGCACACCGGTTCGACCATAGTTAGAAATTCAGATAATTCAAAACGGGCATAATAAATTCAAAAAAAATCCGAACAATGAAAATCCTTAGCGTGGTGTCATATTATGTTACATAGTTCAAAGGAAAAATACCAGACTTGGTATATTGATCATGTTTCGAAAAAACCTTCACAAAATGACCTATCATGTTCGAGGTTTCATGGCTTTCGGTCCAAATGAGCGATGTTATGTGCTGAATCACGGCATAGTTTGTGATGTTGTGCCCATATTATGCATGTGTGTGGACATTGGTATGGAGAACAATGTTGCAGGAGGAAGTTTTCCTTTTTGTCGCACGGAAAAGCCCTTTTCCATTTTCCGAGCGCAAAAAACGGGTCGTTTTGTGAAGTAACCACCAAAATGCCGTTTCAGAATGCTACCGTCCCATTTTCCTAAAATACTAGACCACCTTACATGGACTATCTCCCAACAGGGACATCTCAAAAATTTTCGTCCATCCCGGGTAAAAAGGACAAATGTCTGCCGAATCGGTAGGAAGTGGGTCCGGTTTGTACTACAGGTACATGATCTATCGCCCGTGATTTTTTGTAAAAATCATTTTTAGACTCGCAATATGTGGTTTATTTAGAGATCCAATGCAAGTTCTAACGATGCTCGTCCCCTATCTTCATGCATACCGGTTCGACCATAGTTAGAAATTCAGATAATTCAAAACGGGCATAATAAATTCAAAAAAAATCCGAACAATGAAAATCCTTCGCGTGGTGTCATATTATGTTACATAGTTGAAAGGAAAAATACCAGACTTGGTATATTGATCATGTTTCGAAAAAACCTTCACAAAATGACCTATCATGTTCGAGGTTTCATGGCTTTCGGTCCAAATGACCGATGTTATGTGCTGAATCACGACATAGTTTGTGATGTTGTGCCCATATTATGCATGTGTGTGGACATTGGTATGGAGAACAATGTTGCAGGAGGAAGTTTTCCTTTTTGTCGCACGGAAAAGCCCTTTTCCATTTTCCGAGCGCAAAAAACGGGTCGTTTTGTGAAGTAACCACCAAAATGCCGTTTCAGAATGCTACCATCCCATTTTCCTAAAATACTAGACCACCTTACATGGACTATCTCCCAACAGGGACATCTCAAAATTTTTCGTCCATCCCGGGTAAAAAGGACAAATGTCTGCCGAATCGGTAGGAAGTGGGTCCGGTTTGTACTACAGGTAGATGATCTATCGCCCGTGATTTTTTGTAAAAATCATTTTTAGACTCGCAATATGTGGTTTATTTAGATATCCAATGCAAGTTCTAACGATGCTCGTCCCCTATCTTCATGCATACCGGTTCGACCATAGTTAGAAATTCAGATAATTCAAAACGGGCATAATAAATTCAAAAAAAATCCGAACAATGAAAATCCTTCGCCTGGTGTCATATTATGTTACATAGTTGAAAGGAAAAATACCAGACTTGGTATATTGATCATGTTTCGAAAAAACCTTCACAAAATGACCTATCATGTTCGAGGTTTCATGGCTTTCGGTCCAAATTCCCGATGTTATGTGCTGAATCACGGCATAGTTTGTGATGTTGTGCCCATATTATGCATGTGTGTGGAAATTAGTATGGAGAACAATGTTGCAGGAGGAAGTTTTCATTTTTGTCGCACGGAAAAGCCCTTTTCCATTTTCCGAGCGCAAAAAACGGGTCGTTTTGTGAAGTAACCACCAAAATGCTATTTCAGAATGCTATCGTCCCATTTTCCTAAAATACGAGACCACCTTACATGGACTATCTCCCAACAGGGACATCTCAAACCTTTTCGTCCATCCCGGGTAAAAAGGACAAATGTCTGCCGAATCGGAGGAAGTGGGTCCGGTTTGTACATACGAAATAATGGCGACACTCACCCCTATCATTAGTGCTGACTCGTGTTTTGTCCCGGTTGGTGTCTCCAACCAGGACTAAAGGTTCATCTTTAGTCCCGGTTGGTGACACCATCCGGGACAAGGTACACGCCGCACGACATAATGTCGACACGCCATTTTTCCCGCCATTTTTCTTCCCGCCAGTTCTTCCCTCCAGTTCTTTCCGCCAGTTCTTCACTATATATATGTAGGGTTGGCCTACATTGTCATTGCACATCTCTAGACTCATATCTGCAACCTCATCAGTCTTTCCCATGGCTTCCACCGTAGCACTAACTCCTAGGGAGGCGGAGGCGCTTTGCGCCTCGAACTACCCCTACCCGTCGGTCTACTGTGTCCCCGTCGGCTGGATGCTGAGCGCCGGAGGCGTGCCGGTTCCTCCTGTCCCTCTAGGTGTGGCGCGTCGGATGGCCATCACGAACCACTACTACTTCGAGCTCACGCCGGAGCAGCGGAGGAATCCCAGATGGCATCCCGACTATTTCCCGACTTGGGAAGCCTTCTTCATGGATCGGCGTGAGAGGGCACTCGCCAGGCACGAGAAGGAGGGCCCACCTCCTCCGAACTTCAACGAGGCCGGCCCTCGGCTGTGGTGGCGCGGACGGACTCTCCAGAGCGTCATGGCCTACGACACGGCCGCCGACTCTAGCCCCCGCCTGCGCTACCCTCAAGTCCAGCCCACTCGTACTCAACCTTCAAGGTTCAACTACGACGACCCCGACGACGATAGCGACGACGGCCGCGGCGAGTACGACGACTACAGTGGCGAGTATTACAGGTGTGGGCAGGAGCATGACTGAATTATTCCAACAATGCAAAACAAGTTCGGCCGATTGTGGCTTACTCTGGCCATGTATCTTAATTTTCATTTCTTCTATGTAACTTTGTGTTAGTTGCGTTATGTACTTTAATTCCAGTTTTATCCTAATCAAATTTTCTTTCCGCCCATTATTTTCCATCCTTTTTTCCCGCCCATTAAAAAACAGAAAATGGTTTTCAATTACTTATTCAAATCCAAACATTTTTATGTTTAAAGTTTTTCTAAATTCCAAATTGATATTAAAAAAATATAAGTTAATTCATTTTAAATTGGAAATGGTTCATATTTTAATTGGTTACATTAATTATTTTTTAAAACAGAAAATGGTTTTGAATTATTTATTCAAATCCAAACACTTTTTATGTTTAAAGTTTTTCTAAATTCCAAATTATTATTCAAAAATATAAGTTAATTCATTTTAAATGGTTACATTAATTATTTTTTAAAAATAGAAAATGGTTTTGGATTATTTATTCAAATCCATACACTTTTTATGTTTAAAGTTTTTCTAAATTCCAAATTGATATTAGAAAAATATAAGTTAATTCATTTTTAATTGTAAATGGTTCATATTTTAAATGGTTACATTAATTATTTTTTAAAACAGAAAATGGTTTTGAATTATTTATTCAAATCCAAACACTTTTTATGTTTAAAGTTTTCTAAATTCCAAATTAATTATAATTTAAAAAACAATACAAATTTAAACCCCAAAATAAAAAATAAGGCGGGAACAGAGAGAAAATAACTGAAAAAATTTGAAAACAGGGGAATATGTCCCGGTTGGAGCCACCAACCGGGACTAAAGACCCCCTGCGCCAACCCTTGGTCTGCTGAAAATATTGGAGTATACGTCCCGGTTGGTGGCTCCAACCGGGACGTATAACCCTTTAGTCCCGGTTGGAGCCACCAACCGGGACTAAAGGTCCTTTGGTTATAACTGACGCGCCTCCTCTTTTTCTTCCCCATCTCACTTCTCTACTTCTCACCGACGCGCGCATAGGAGCCAACCCCGACGCCGGCAGGCTGCCCGAGCTCGCCGTCCCCGACGCCGGCAGGCTGCCCGAGCCCGCGTGTTCCGTCCGCCACCACCGCCTCCTCCGTCCGTGCGCGCCCCAGCTACTTCCCTCCCGCCTCCCTGCCCGACGCCTCCAGCAGCGCCATCACCGCCGCGCGTCGTCGCCGCCAGAAGGTATGCCCCCTCTCCCTGCCTCTGTCCTCCCCCTCCCCTGCCGCCGCTGGCAGGCACCGACGGGATTTCTCTCATGGCGTGGTGCGGCGGCGGCGGGTGTGGCGGCACCGTCGGCAGGCACCTCCTCCCCTCCTCGTGGCTGCTGGCGCGGGATGACTCTGCCGCTCCAGCCGGCGAGTCCGACGTGGAGGCAGACGTGGCCTCCTCGTGGCTACCGCGTGGGCCGATCAAACCAGCCCTAACCCCACCTTGCTCGCGTGGCTCCAGCGTGGCTTGCCCGCGTGGACCAGGCCCACCCATCAGCGGCAGTGTGTAACCCCTGCCCTGGTGAAAAACACCCAACGGCCCCCTCTGTCCCACTTTGCTCACGTGGCTGCCTATGTGGCACAGGGCCCATCAGTCAGTTGCTGTGGGTATAGTTTGCCTGGGTGTAAAAAATAATTCGAGACTTATTTATTTTCAGAAATTGTTTTGAATATTGTAAATTCAAGATCTTTTTATTTATAAGTCAAAAAAATACAAATAATATATCAAAATGTTTAGAAAAATGAAACCTAGCTATCTAACCTATAATCATGCATTTTTCAACAACTTAAATGACAAGTATAATTAGAAGAACAAATGCACCCCTCTCATATGTTCCGGAGTTTCCTCGAGTTAGGGCTTTCACCCCTCGGAACCCCGATTAAATCGTCGAGCATGTCTTAGGGTTATATTCCAATGCAAATTAACTTGTCATATCATCATACTTGCTTGAGCATTGCATCGATGCCATGTGTTGATTGTTTCCCTTTCTTTTCGGTGTTTGGATTATTAGGTTTATTATTAGTTAGGTATTATTAGGTTTATTAATTAGTTTGGTATTATTGGTCTTCGGCCCCACTGGTCAGTCACTGTGGGTAGCCCCAGACCCGATTCACATTGTCAAGCAACTTAAAAGCCCTATCTTAGATAAGGAATCATTAATACCCCTTAGGTGCATGTGGGTTCGACGATGTGCCTATCTATTACACGGTTTCCTTTTTGTAGCTAGGTTTAGGGTTTCTCTTCATTTTTATTATTGTGTATGTATATATTAGGGTTTCTATGAATTAGGGTTTATATCTCTCAACACCGTACCTAACTTTCTCCTTTAGCCGCTTTGACTTATTCGTTTTTCCACCTATGCAGAAAATATGGACCCACACGTCAGAGACGAAGAAAAGGAAGAGTTGATCCAAGGTGTGATCCGTGGGGAAGAAATTTAGACGTATCAACGTTTCTGAACAACTCCGGTGAGGGTGATCCTCTTTTTACCGGAATAGACGACTTGTTTGAGGTTGAAGGTGTTGCCTTCCGCGAGGGAGAAGGCGATGCCTTGTGTAATCGAGAAGACGACCGCTCCGGCGAGGTGCATGTAATATAATCAATTCATTAATTAATAATTTGCTATCTATATAGAAATAGTAACGACGATCTTTCTTCTTTTAGCCCTCCGGATCGAAGGAATCTACTGAAAAGAGCAGACGAGGCCCAACCAAAAAGTTGCAAGACCATGAGAGGTTCAGGATCGAAGATGTCGCTGAAGACGGCAAGCCGACGGCTCCCGAAGTTGTCGCAAACAAATTTGTGGCACAATGCGGAGTAATCGTTAGGGACTTAATCCCAATCACCATTAGAAATTGGAATAGGCCTGCTAATGCGGATGAAGAGTGAACATGTTTATTTGTCCCTAACCACGCCAAAGATTTACTGTGGAAGAGGCTCATGGTTAATTTCAAACTACCAAAGATAGAGCTGGATCCAAATGCGGAGGATCCAATTGAGGACGCCTTACAACATGGGAGAGCCATGGAGGCTAAGGTCAGGGAGTGGGCTTTGAAGAAGATGGCCCAGTGTTTCACCAACTGGAAGAAAAGATTGCACCTTGACTATGTAGTGAAAGAGAAGACTCCCGATTTCAAGAATATTCAGTTTGAGAAGATAAAACCATTCCGGGCTCAGTTTGTGGAATACAAGACATCAGAAAAAGCTAAGAAAATGTCTGCAACGAATAAGCTGAATGCTGCTAACAAGAAGTATCACCATACTATGGGGCAAGGTGGCTACAGGGCTGGCATTCCTAAGTGGGAGAAACTTGAGAATGAACTGTGTGATAAAAAGATCACCCCAGAGACAGACGATTGGGTAGAACGTGCAAGGAATTGGTTTTACGGGCATGGGGGCACGTTGGACTCGGAAGGGAGGTGTATATATAACATACGACATAAAGAAGACCCCTTGCCAATCGAGAGGATCAGAAAAGCAGTAAAGGCTGTTAAATATGGGGACTTCATTCCCGATAGAGAGAATGATGAGCTCACACTCGCCCTTGGAAATAAGGAACATGATGGACGAACACGAGGCACAAGAGGCTCCCAACCATGGAGGACTGGGTTTCCAGAAGAGAGGAAGAAATATCCTGATAAAAGCCATCAGAGGAGAAAGGACAGGGAGGAAGTTGAAGCAGATAGTCAGAAAGAGAGAATGCGTTTAATTGAAGAACGATTAAAGCAACAACAAGATGAAATTAACGCACTTAAAGAGCAAAGTACTACCGGCCCATATCAGCAGCACACTGCATTCGATGCTACCGGCCTATCGAATAATCGAAAAAGCAGTGTGGCTTCCACCGAGGTCCCGGGTGATGACAATGGCGATGACGATGATGCACCGACGATGGCTCATGTTGGCTACCCAGTGGATGATATCACAGAGATGACACACTGCGAGCTACATGTCAAAGTTGTGAACATATCAATGAAGGTGGCGGTCGGCTATGCCTTACCAATTGGACCCACACAAACTTACCACTGTCGTCCGGTTCCAAAGGGCTACGCTGTTGTCGGCGTGGATGAAATCATGCCCACCTTTGAGGTTTTGGATCTTCACTACCCTGCAGGTGAAGAGGATGTGACTATACTGGGAGACGCAAAAAACGTCACCATTCTATGGCCGGAGGAATGTATCGTGCTTCGAAATCACACGCCAAGGCCATCTTCGCCGCCGCCTCACCCGTCTCCAGCGAGGTCGTCGCCGCCGCGGCAGCCGTCTTCGTCGCCTCACCCGGCTCCGTCGCCTCACCAATCTCCGGTGCAGCCATCGCCGCAGGAGCCATCGCCGGCGCCTCAGGATAAAAAGCGTAAGCGTACCGCTACTGTGCGTCGTAAGCGATCGCCGAAACGTAAACAAGAGCCTCTTCCAAAAGTACCAAAGGTTCCTCCCAAGAGAGCTTATGACTGTACTGAAGAGGAGACTGCGGCGATCATTGATGCGGAAACGACAACGTTTTTCGCTAAGCTGAGGCGGTCGAAAGAGCCAGAGTTCCCCAGCACCAAAGAAGAAAAATCCGAAGTGTTGAAAATGCTAAAGACTCTTCATCAACCCGAGCCAAAGTTGTCATCAGACTATGAGCGTTCTATTCTCAAGTCACATGCGGCACAAAAAGCCTCGAAGAGCAGTACTGATGCAAGCGAGAAATCTGTTGCCCAGCTCGGAGAACAAGCAAAACAGACTTGCGCCCCTCTCAAGGTGATTTCACAAACCAATGTGGGGTCGAGCAAATATGGGGCCGAAGAGCAGTATGATCCAGAGGTAGTTGCACAATACGGAGAAGCTGTCGCTGCTCAAGGTATGAGTATTGCCTAGTACTTATCCCAGTTAGAGTTCTTCCCCGTGAGTGAAGTAGCATACAAATACCAGTACGGCAAACCTCTCGTCAAACCTGAGGAGGTAAACAATCTTCCAACAAAAATGCGAAGATTGCATAACTGGTACATGCATGCCACAAGGGTCGGGGCTAACTGGATAGTGCTGAGGGTTACAAAAAAGCATCATGGGAAAGAAAAGGATGACATGATATCCATTGAATTTGATGAACTATTTCAATTATTCAATCAAGACGCCTTGGACAAATCAATCATCAGTGCCTATTGTCTGTAAGTACTAATTCTGTAATTAATTTAGTCTCCAGCTATATTATTTTGTTTATTGCATGTATATAATCATACTGTAATATGCAGAATGAAGATTCTCGAATGCAGCAGAGGACAAATCTATGACATTGGCTTCATTGACCCATATTGGGTTCATGAAGCTAATCTCAAAATAAGCCCCCAGGATACGGAGGATAATATAGTACACGCGTTAAGGTTTCAAGAAACCAAAAGGGAAATACTATTTTCTTACAACTTCGAGTGAGTGTTATTGTCTTGTATACACTTTTTATTTCGCTTACTCGATGTTAAGTATATAATTGATTAGTTATGCATTTGCAGCTTCCACTATATTATGTTAATCATTCAACTTGACAAAGGGCGTGTACTAGTCATGGACTCGAAACATAAACCCCTTGAGACGTGGAAGGACATGCAGATACTTCCCCAGCGGTAATTCTAATCATTACGACACTATATCGGTAACGTTCGTGAATTTTATGATATCAAGTACTTAATAACTTATTTTATTCATTTTCTACGCCGGGCATCGCTTGCAAACGGTTCACCAAGAAGGCTAGGGGTGTTTGGAAAGAGGAGCTTACATTTCAACCACTAAATGTAAGCACCACTAGCTATATCCGCGCATCTCTTTGATTCTAGTTTTGATACAGTTATTATCATGCTTGATTATTATTTTGATTGAACTCTGTTCTTGTAAAGTGCCTGACGCAGGGACCAGGTAACAATCTATGTGGATACTATGTTTGCGAGTTCATCCGGCAGACGTGTGATGAGAAGGGCAGAAATTTAGAGCAACTCCACGTACGTAAACAATTTCTATAGTTTTTAATTACAATCAAATTGTGTTTAGTTTCATTCATATAGGCTGACTCCTTTTTTAAATCAGATCGAACGTTTACGGGATGGTCTTCTGCCAAAGGATCGCGTACGAGCAATTCAGGAGGAATTGGCGGGATTCTTGGATGCAGAAGTCCTAGACACAAAAGGGGAATACTATTCGGCTGTGTATAGACAATATAGATTGTAAAAATAGCAACTTTGAAGGAATTGGCCGGTAGCATCGAATAGCAACTTTTGTATGTAGTGCATGAACTCGATCCTTGTATTCAATGTAATATTGTCATGATATTCATGATGTAATATAAGGTTCCTTCATTGATAAGCGCAAATCACTAAATAAACAATAAAACAACCTAAATGAATTTTCTGCCGCGGCAGAGAAATGGGCCAAATCTCTGCCGCGGCAACAAAGTGTGCCAAAATGAATTCTCTGCCGCGGCAGAGAAATTGGCCAAATCGCTGCCGCGGCAGAAGGTTATTAGTCCCGGTTCGTGTTATGAACCGGGACTAATGCTCCACCTCCTCGCCCTCTGCCGCTGCCACGTGTGCCCCCTTTTGTCCCGGTTGGTGGGGTAACCGGGACTAAAGGTTAGGGCTTTAGTCCCGATTGCCCCGTCCCGGTTGGGCAACCGGGACTAAAGCCCCGTACCAACCATGACCTATAGGCCTGTTTCCACCAGTGCCAGGCTTCCAGTCGGCTGGCAAGCCTAATTTGATTTTTAAGTAGTGTCATTAGAGTTAAAATACACTGTTCGCTTAGACATTGAATAATGCCTATACGCATGGTGGTATGGGATGTCATCGACTTCCAATTTCTCCTCCAACATCATGCACTACCGCACAGAAGCCCCACACAGAAAAGGCTATTCGGAACACGGCAAAACCTTTGTCGCGTGTATACACACGACAAATGCCACATGTCAGCGATCGCCACGGCAAAGGCCCTTTGCATGTGTTTTCCAAAAAAGACAAGGGGAAGCATTTGCCGTGTGACTTACGTGTAGACACGGCAAAGTAAAGTGAGATGACGGTTCCTGTGGAGATGACGGTGTTCATTTTTTGCCATGTGTCTATTTTTTGCCGTGTGTCTCGTTGAAAAGTACACGATAAAGAGGTTGTCTTTCAAAAATAAATTTGAAAAAAAATCAATTTTATTTCACACTTTTTTGATTATTTTTGACTTGTTAATCTCATATAGGATATTTATATCCTAAGTATGCTTAATATTAGGTCAAATTGCATTCATAATCAAACTTCCTCTTTGGGCACCCATCCTAACACTACTCTAGCTCTAGCACACTTAACTTCTTCGTTTCTTCCGAATAAGCTTCCGAGAAAGAAACCATTCCTTGTCGATATAATACTTTCATATCAATCCTATTAACTCTTAGACCATGATGTCACACATCTCAGTTTTAGATTCCAAATAATTATTTAAGTAGACAATAATGAATAAATAATAATACCCGTATATCAGAATTTGACACATAAAATGTCTAAATCGATCAGAGAAATGAGAGTAATCCAAATATTACATCCATATAATCTTGTGAAAAATGGGGTGGTATCATTTTGAATTAGCCATTTGGTGGTTGCTTCACAAAATCTCCCGTTTTTTGCACTCGGAAAATGGAAAATGGCTTTTTGGTGCAATGAAAAGGAAAACTTTCTCCTGCAATATTGTTATCCCTCCCATGATGCACATGCATGTACAATATGGGCACATTATCATAAACTATGCCTTGATTCTAGCCATAAAATTGGTCATGATCCGAAAGTTAGGAAACCTCGAATGAGATAGGTCATTTTATGAAGGTTTTTTGAGACATAATCAATATACCAAATTTGTTATTTTTTGTTCCAACTATTTCACATAATATAACACCACGCGAAGGTTTATAATTGTTTTGATCGTTTTTGAAAATTTATGCCTCTTTTAAACTATCGACAAACTTTGTCGAATGACGGGTATAAAGATTCTTTGCTCGGAGCTAAACCTCTCTAAACTTGCATTGGATCTCTAATAAAATAACATATTGTGAACCCAAAAATGATTTTTGTAAAAAATCATGACCATCAGATCATGTACCTGTAGTTCATATCTAACCCACTTCCTACCGATTCCGCAGGAATTTATCCTTTTCACCTAGGATGGATGGAAAGGTTTGAGATCCCCCTGTTATTACATTGTCCATTTAAGATGGTATAGTATTTTTGAAAAATGGGGTGGTAGAATTTTGAATTAGCTATCTGGTGGTTGCTTCACAAAATCCCCTGTTTTTTGCGCTTGGAAAATGGAAAATAGCTTTTTACTGCGACAAAACGGAAAATTCCTCCTGCAATATTGTTCATCATTCCATGATGCACATGCATGCACAATATGGGAACATTATCATAAACTATACCTTGATTCTAGCCATAACATTGGCCATTTGACCAGAAAGCGAGGAAACCTCGAATGAGATAGGTCATTTTATGAAGGGTTTTTTGAGACATATTCAACATACCAAGTTTGATATTTTTTGCTCAAACTATTTCTCATAATATGACACCACGCGAAGGTTTCACATTGTTTCGATCGTTTTTGAATTTTTCATGCCTCTTTTAAACTATTGACAAACTTTGTCGAATGATGGGTATGAAGATTCTTTGCTCGGAGCTGAGCCTCTCTAAACTTATATTAGATCTCTGATGAAATAGCATATTGTAAACCCAAAAATAATTTTTGTCAAAAATCATGACCATCAGATCATGTACCTGTAGTTCATATCTGACCAACTTTCTACCGATTCGGCAGAAATTTGTCTTTTCCACCTGGGGTGGACGAAAAGGTTTGAGATCCCCCTGTTGGGACATTGTCCATTTAAGGTAGTCTAGTAATTTTGAAAAATAGGGTGGTAGCATTTTGAATTAGCCATTTGGTGATTGCTTCACAAAATCTCTCATTTTTTGTGTTCGGAAAATGGAAAATGGCTTTTTGGTGCGACGAAAAGGAAAACTTCCTCCTACAACATTGTTCGCCATCCTATGATGCACATGCATACACAATATGGGAATATTATCCCAAATTATGCCTTGATTCTTGCCATAAAATTGGTGATTTGACCCGAAAGTTAGAAAACCTCGAATGAGAAAGGTCATTTTGTGAAGGTTTTTTTGAGACATATTCAATATATCAAGTTTGTTATTTTTTCATCCAACTATTTCACATATATGATACCACGCGAAGGATTCGTATTGTTTCGATCATTTATAAAAAAATTATGCCTCTTTTAAACTATCGACAAACTTTGTCGAACAACGGGTATGAAGATTCTTTGCTCGGAGCTGAGCCTCTCTAAACTTACATTGGATCTCTGATGAAATAGCATATTGTGAACCCAAAAATAATTCTTCTAAAAATCATGACCATCAGATCATGTACCTGTAGTTCATATCTGACCCACTTCGTACCGTTTCAACAGGAATTTGTATTTTTCACCTGGGGTGAACGGAAAGGTTTGAGATCCCCATATTGAAAAATTGTCAATTAAGGTAGTCTAGTATTTTTTAAAAATGGGGTGGTAGCATTTTGAATTATCCATTTGGTGGTTGCTTCACAAAATCCCTCGTTTTTTTCCTCAGAAAATGGAAAATACTTTTTGGTGCAAAAATAACGGAAAACTTCCTCCTACAACATTGTTCGCTATCCTATGATGCACATGCATGCACAATATGGGCATATTATCACAAACTATGCCTTGATTCTAGTCATAACATTGGTCATTTGACCCGAAAGACAGGAAACCTCGAATGAGATAGGTCATTTTGTGAAGTTTTTTAAGACATATTCAATATACTAAGTTTAATTTTTTTTCCTCCAACTATGTCACATAATATGACAGCACGCGAAGGTATCACATTGTTTCAATCATTTTTGAATTTTTTATGCCTGTTTTAAACTATGGTCAAAACGGCGTGCATGAAGATTCTTATTCATCATAAATATCTAATATTTGAGTTTAGATAGATAGACCTTATTTTTTTTGCAAATTATGATATATTATTTGTATTTTTCTGAATTAGAATGATTTTCTTAAAAGTAATGTGATAAAAGGAAAAAAGAAAAAAAGGAGTTTGCCGTGTATATTATAGAATACACACGACAAAGGCCATTTGCCGTGTATACTGTGGAATACACACGGCAAAGGGCCGGCGAGGACACACAACAAAGAGGCCACCGTTTGCAGCCGTTAGCTCCTCCCCGTCAAGTGGACCTGTGGGGTCGCGGGTCCCACCTTGTTATCGTGACGACGCCTATGCCGTGTGCCGCTGTTGACTTTGCCAAGTGTTTTTTCTTTGTTGTGTTCCTTTGTGGATCTTTGTCGTGTATATTTTTTTGCCGTATTTTTTTTTAGAAATTACCGTGTTTGTGTACTTTGTCGTGTGCTTTCTGGGTTACACACGGTAAAGACAAACTTTGTCGTGTGCTTTCTGGGTTACACACGGCAAAGACAAACTTTGTCGTGTTCCGGTCTATTTGGCAAACGGCAAAGCCGTGTCTACACGACATCGACATATTTTCCCATAGTGATGGACCAAATAATGAAGAAAAATAGTATGTCCAATTATTGCTTTATTTGATCTGACCCTCAATTTCTTTACCCTGTCTCTCTTTGTATTTTGTATATATATATTATTTCTAGTATGAAGATAATTCGATGCTTGTGTTCTTTAAGAAATCAATCAGGTGAGTAGCAGGTAAACCAGTTTGATTCTTCTTGTATCAATCTCATTTTGTGGCTGACATATTTTTTGAACATTTTTGAACTAGTGTTGCCAATGATGTTAAAGTACATAAATGTATATTTTTACCGGTAAAAAAAAATGTTATCCACAGAGCAAGGACTGGGGATGACATGATTAATCAAAACCATTATTTGATAATCATGTAGTTATAGTAATAAGTGTCACTAGATTTACTATTCTTGGTTGATCTAACGGTGCTAAGAGTTATGTGAATACAAAATTTGGTGGATGTAATAAAGAACGTGTCGTTCTTTATCTTAAATAATAGAGATGAGGTCTTCATGAAAACTTACATTGCAAATTACTTTTGAGTCAGCAATTAGAGTTATGCACTTAGAGTGAAAATTTCAAAATTTTCCTGTAAGTTATCCTATTTTTTATTTCGTACATTAGACGTGGATTGCACGTGCACGCTTACTAGTGTCATCGTTTAGTAGACAAGTTTTGGGCCTCTCCCAGGTTCAATTGCTGAACAATACACATTTTTGTTATAAATTATCATTTCACCTATAGCAAAAGAATATTACACCACTCTAGATATATGTAAAATTTAACACAGACCACTAGTAGAAAACAGGCCATCCGTTCGCGCCCCCTCAGAGCATTAGTCCCGGTTGCACCACCAACCGGGACTAATGCTGGCACGCGTCCCGGTTCGAGCGGGCACGAGGCCAGGAGGCATGCGTCCCGGTTGGTAAGGGGGCATACGTCCCGGTTGGAGCCATCAACCGGGACTAAAGGTTTGGCCACAGCCACGTGGCGTGGCACACACCTTTAGTCCCGGTTGGTGGCTCCAACCGGGACGTATGCTCCCGCCCTCTATAAATGCAACGCCCCAGCCCCCTCTGCCTCCACTCTGTTTTTTCTCTTGGTGGAAGGTGTGAGGGGTGTGCTAGTTTTTTCTCTCCTATGCATGCATTCAAGGTGTTTGATGAAATGTTTGAGTGAATAATCCCGTTCAATTTCTCATAGAACAAAAATATAGAAGGTGTCCGAGACGCACTTGAGCTTTCTCCTCTTTATTTCCCTCGATCGAGGTTAGCAATCTTATCTTTTCTCTGTCATTGATACAATGCATGTGTCGATGTGAATTGGTCATTTCACTATTTATGATGTCCTGTTTTTTGATAAACTTACTTATATGATGCAGATGAACGGTCGGGAATGGATGTAAAGTGACCGGCGCGTAGCCGGGTATATGAAAGGCGTGGATAAATTTATCGATGTGGCTATGGCAAACAAAGAGAATGGTTTTATACGTTGTCCATGTGTTCAATGTCGGAACAACAAGGAGTACTCTTCCTCGAAAATCATTCGTGGCCACCTGATTATGAAAGGTTTCATGCCCAACTATAATTGTTGGACCAAGCACGGGGAAAGAGGGGTTATGATGGAAGATGGTGAAGAAGAAGATGATGATAACAACTATCATCATATGTTTCCTAAATACAGTGATACTGCAATGGAAGACAATGGAGAAGAATGAGGTGAAGAACGGGTATCAGATGAGCCGGCTGATGAACTTGGTAGGGTCATTTCTGATGCAAAGCGAGACTGTGAAACAAAAAATGAGAAGTTGAAGTTAGAGGGCATGTTAGAAGATCACAAGAAATTGTTGTACCCAAATTGTGAAGATGGCAGCACAAAGCTCGGTACCACACTGGAATTGTTGCGATGGAAGGCAGAGTGTGGTCTAACTGACTCCTCATTTGAAAAGATGCTGAAAATAATAAAACCGAAATTTCCAAAACATAACAAACTTCCCGAGAGTACCTACGAAGCAAAGAAAACTCTCTGTCCTTTAGGATTAGATGTGCAAAAGATGCATGCATGCATTAATGACTGCATCCTCTACCGCGGTAAGGAGTATGAGAATTTAGATAAATGCCCGGTATGCAATGCGTTGCGGTATAAGATCGGACAGATGACCCTGGTGATGTTGAGGGAGAGCCCCTCCGGAAGAGGGTTCCTGCTAAGGTTATGTGGTATGCTCCTATAATATCAAGGTTGAAACGCATGTTCAGAAACAAAGAGCATGCCAGGTTGTTGCGATGGCACAAAGAAGACCGTAAGAAATACGGGAAGTTGAGACACCCTGCTGATGGGTCACAGTGGAGAAAAATCGAGAGAGACTTCCTAAAATTTGCAGGTGATGCAAGGAACTTATGGTTTGGTCTAAGTACGGATGGCATGAATCCTTTTGGGGAGCAGAGCTACAGTCACAGCACCTGGCCCGTGACTCTATATATCTACAACCTGCCTCCTTGGTTGTGCATGAAGCGTAAGTTCATTATGATGCCAGTGCTCATCCAAGGCCCGAAGCAACCGGGCAACGATATTGATGTGTACCTTAGGCCATTAGTTGAAGAACTCTTACAGTTGTGGGGCAAACCAGGTGTACGTGCGTGGGATGAGAACAAACAGGAGCCATTTGATCTACGAGGGTTGTTATTCGTAACCATCAATGATTGGCCTGCTCTTAGTAACCTTTTAGGACAGACAAACAAGGGATATAAGGCATGTATCCACTGTTTAGATAAGACCGAAGGTACATATTTACATAAATGCAAGAAGGTTGTGTACCTGGCGAATCGACGATTTCTTCCGACCAATCATCCCGTAAGAAAGAAAGGCAAGCATTTCAAAGGTGAGGCAGATCACCGAAAGAAGCCTGAACTCCCTGCTGGTGATGATGTATTTGGTATGGTCAAGGACATAGAAGTAATCTTTGGAAATGGTCCCGGCGGTCAATCAGTTCCGAACGACGTCGCTACAGGACACGCATCCATGTGGAAGAAGAAATCTATATTTTGGGAGCTGCCATATTGGAAAGTCCTGCGTGTCCGCTCTTCAATCGACGTGATGCACGTGACGAAGAATCTTTGCGTGAACCTGCTAGGATTCCTAGGCGTGTATGGGAATACAAAAGATACACCAGAAGCACGGGAGGACCAACAAATTATGAAAGACCCAAAGAACATGCATACACATAACAAGACGGATAAAGGGCGTCACTTAAGTCGTGCCAGCTATGCTCTTACCAAAGCAGAGAAGGAAATCTTTTTTGAAGTCCTTTACAGTATCAAGGTGCCGTCGGGCTTCTCATCTAATATAAAGGGGATAATAAATATGGCAGAGAAAAAGTTCCAAAACCTGAAGTCTCATGACAGTCACGTGATTATGACGCAGTTGCTTCCGATTGCATTGAGGGGGCTTCTACCGGAAAATGTTCGAGTACCCATTGTGAAGCTGTGTGAATTCCTCAATACAATATCTCAGAAGGTAATCAATCCAGATATTCTGCCAAGGTTACAGAAGGATGTGGTACAATGTCTTGTTAGTTTTGAATTGGTGTTCCCACCATCCTTCTTCAATATTATGACGCATCTCCTGGTTCACCTAGTGGAAGAGATTGCCATTCTCGGTCCGGTATTTCTGCACAATATGTTCCCCTTTGAGAGGTTCATGGGAGTCTTAAAGAAATATGTTCATAACCGTGCTAGACCAGAAGGAAGCATCTCCAAGGGATATGGAATAGAGGAGGTCATTGAGTTTTGTGTTGACTTTATTCCTGACCTTAAGCCGATTGGTGTTTCTGACTCGCGGCATGAGGGAAGACTAAGTGGAAAAGGCACGCTGGGAAAGAAAGCAATGATATGTAGGGACGAGGATTCTTTCACTAAAGCACACTACACAGTTCTACATAATTCCACCTTTTGGCATCTCCGTATATCGAGGAACACAAGAATATTGTACGCTCCAAAAACCCGGAGAAGCCTGAATCATGGATTACAGATGAACACATGAAGTCTTTTGGTGGTTGGATGCGGGCACATCTCTTGAATGACACCACTATTGGAGATCAGCTATACTTGTTGGCCGCGTCACCATCTTCTACTGTATTGAATTTCCAAGGGTACGGAATAAATGGGAATACATTCTACACGATCGCCCAAGATAAAAAGATCACCAACCAAAATAGTGGTGTCCGCTTTGATGCAATAGACGAGAATGGACAAAAGGACACATATTATGGTTAAATAGAGGAGATATGGGAACTAGACTATGGAGTCTCTTTTAAGGTCCCTTTGTTTCGCTGCAAATGGGTCAACCTGAATGGGGAAGGGGTAAAGATAGACCAGTTGTACGGAATGACAACAGTGGATCTCAACAATCTTGGTTATAGAGATGAACCATTCGTCCTAGCCAATGATGTGTCTCAGGTTTTCTATGTGAAGGACATGTCCTCCAGACTGAAAAAAGAAAAAATATGCAAACGAATACATCATATGATGAGCCAAAGCGTCACATAGTTCTTTCAGGGAAAAGAAACATCGTGGGAATCGAGGACAAGACAGACATGTCAGAAGATTATAATAAGTTTGATGAAATTCCGCCCTTCACAGTGAAAACTGACCCAAGCATTCCGTTAAGTAAAGAAGATGCTCCATGGTTACGTCTGAAGCGATCATAAGGAAGGACATATGCCAAGAAGTTCATGCTCATATTATGTAACTCTAGTTCATGTCTTTCGCGGTTTGTGGCTTGACCGAAGGATATCTTTCGCGGTTTGTGGCTTGACCGGGACTATATATAGGGGGGCCTTTAGTCCCGGTTTTGTAGTCTCAGTTTTTAATATTAATAAATGTCTTGAGTGTTAGTCCCGTTTTGTGGCTGGACCGGGACTATGAAGAAGTTGTCCCGATTCGTACTTACCATTAAGATCAGATCTCCAAACGTGCGCGGTCACATATTAGGGAGTGCCTCTATGACCAGTTTCTTGGAGATGCCGGAGGACTGTGATCCGGCGGCATCTCCCAGAAACTGGTCGTAGTGGTGTCCCTGCTCTCGAAAACCATCTTGCAGCTTGTAACTTCTCTAACTAGATCAATACACCTGGGAGCTAACTAATTTCACATATTAGGGAGTGCCTCTATGACCAGTTTCTCGGAGATGCCGGAGGATTGGGCTCCGTCGGCATCTCCCTGAAACTGGCCGTAGTGGTGTCCCTGCTCTCGAAAACCATCTTGCAGCTTGTAACTTCTCTAACTAGATCAATATGCCTCGGAGCTAACTAATTTCACATATTAGGGAGTGCCTCTATGACCAGTTTCTCGGAGATGCCGGAGGACTGGGCTCCGTCGGCATCTCCCTGAAACTGGCCGCAGTGGTGTCCCTGCTCTCGAAAACCATATTGGAGATGCCTCAAACTGGCTGGAGGACTGGACTCGCAAGGATGCCTATTTATAGTACAAGCAGTTCGGCATAGTGTCGACACTTACAAAATAATATCGACACTCACCCCTATTATTAGTGCTGACTCATGTTTTGTCCCGGTTGGTGTCTCCAACCGGGCTACAGGTTCATATTTAGTCCTGGTTGGTGACACCATCCGGGACAAGGTACACGCCGCATGATATAATGTCGACACTCACCCCTATCATTAGTGATGCCTGGCCCAGCCTGCCGAAATCCCTCCGCGTGGTGTCGACAATGAAAATCCTGTTTCCGAATGCTACCGTCCCATTTTTAGAACAATCCGAACAATGAAAATCCTTCGCGTAGTGTCATATTATGTTACATAGTTTAAAGGAAAAATACCAGACTTGGTATATTGATCATGTTTCGAAAAAACCTTCACAAAATGACCTATCATGTTCGAGGTTTCATGGCTTTCGGTCCAAATGACCGATGTTATGTGCTGAATCACGACATAGTTTGTGATGTTGTGCCCATATTATGCATGTGTGTGGACATTGGTATGGAGAACAATGTTGCAGGAGGAAGTTTTCCTTTTTGTCGCACAAAAAAGCCCTTTTCCATTTTCCGAGCGCAAAAAACGGGTCGTTTTGTGAAGTAACCACCAAAATGTTGTTTCAGAATGCTACCGTCCCATTTTCCTAAAATACTAGACCACCTTACATGGACTATCTCCCAACCGGGACATCTCAAACCTATTCGTCCATCCCGGGTAAAAAGGACAAATGTCTGCCGAATCGGTAGGAAGTGGGTCCGGTTTGTACTACAGGTACATGATATATCGCCCGTGATTTTTTGTAAAAATCATTTTTAGACTCGCAATATGTGGTTTCTTCAGAGATCCAATGCAATTTCTAACAATGCTCGTCCCCTATCTTCATGCACACCGGTTCGACCATAGTTAGAAATTCAGATAATTCAAAACGGGCATAATAAATTCAAAAAAAATCCGAACAATGAAAATCCTTCGCGTGGTGTCATATTATGTTACATAGTTGAAAGGAAAAATACCAGACTTGGTATATTGATCATGTTTCGACAAAACCTTCACAAAATGACCTATCATGTTCGAGGTTTCATGGCTTTCGGTCCAAATGACCGATATTATGTGCTGAATCACGGCATAGTTTATGATGTTGTGCCCATATTATGCATGTGTGTGGACATTGATATGGAGAACAATGTTGCAGGAGGAAGTTTTCCTTTTTGTCGCACGGAAAAGCCCTTTTCCATTTTCCGAGCGCAAAAAACGGGTCGTTTTGTGAAGTAGCCACAAAATGCCGTTTTAGAATGCTACCGTCCCATTTTCCTAAAATACTAGACCACCTTACATGGACTATCTCCCAACCAGGACATCTCAAATCTTTTCGTCCATCCCGGGTAAAAAGGACAAATGTTTGCCGAATCAGTAGGAAGTGGGTCCGGTTTGTACTACAGGTACATGATCTATCGCCCGTGATTTTTTGAAAAAATCATTTTTAGACTCGCAATATGTTGTTTGTTCAGAGATCCAATGCAAGTTCTAACGATGCTCGTCCCCTATCTCCAATGCAAGTTCTAACGATGCCCCGCCTGTGCTACCCTCAAGTCCATCTCACTCTTACTCAGCCTTCAAGGTTCAACTACGGCGACCCCGACGACGACAACGACGACGGCCGTGGCGAGTACGACGAATACAGTGGCGAGTATTACAGGTGTAGGAAGGAGCATGACTGAATCATTCCAACATTGCAAAACAAGTTCGGCCGATTGTGGCTTAATCTGGCCATGTATCTTAATTTTTAGTTCTTCTATGTAACTTTGTGTTAGTTGCGTTATGTACTTTAATTCCAGTTCTATCCTAATCAAATTTTCTTTTCGCCCATTATTTTCCGTACTTTTTATGTTTAAAGTTTTTCTAAATACCAAATTAATATTAAAAAATATAAGTTAATTCATTTTTAATTGTAAATGGTTCATATTTTAAATGGTTACATTAATTATTTTTTAAAACAGAAAATGATTTTGAATTATTTATTCAAATCCAAACACTTTTTATGTTTAAAGTTTTTCTAAATTCCAAATTAATATTCAATAAATATAAGTTAATTCATTTTTAACTTTAAATGGTTCATAGTTTAAATGATTATATTAATTATTTCTAAAAACAGAAAATGGTTTTGAATTAGTTATTCAAATCCAAACACTTTTTATGTTTAAAGTTTTTCTAAATTCCAAATTAATATTCAAAAAATATAAGTTAATTCATTTTTAATTTTAAATGGTTCATAGTTTAAATGGTTACATTAATTATTTTTTAAAACAGAAAATGGTTTTGAATTATTTTTCAAATTCAAACACTTTTTATGTTTAAAGTTTTTCTAAATTCCAAATTAATATTCAAAAAATATAAGTTAATTAATTTTTAATTTTAAATGGTTACATTAATTATTTTTTAAAAATAGAAAATGGTTTTGAATTAGTTATTCAAATCCAAACACTTTTTATGTTTAAAGTTTTTCTAAATTCCAAATTAATATTCAAAAAATATAAGTTAATTCATTTTTTTATTTTAAATGGTTCATAGTTTAAATGGTTAGATTAATTATTTTGAAAAACATAAAATGGTTTCGAATTAGTTATTCAAATTCAAACACTTTTTATGTTTAAAGTTTTTCTAAATTCCAAAGTAATTATCATTTAAAAAACATTACAAATTTAAACCCCAAAATAAAAAATAAGGCGGGAACAGAGAGAAAATTCCTGAATTTTTTTGAAAACAGGGTCATATGTCCCGGTTGGGGCCACCAACCGGGACTAAAGTCCCCTGCGCGGGCCAACCCTTGGTCTACTGAAAAAATTGGATTATACGTCCCGGTTGGAGCGTGGCTCCAACCGGGACGTATGATCCTTTAGTCCCGGTTGGAGCCACCAACTGGGACTAAAGGTCCTTTGGTTATAACTGACGCGCCTCCTCTTCTTCTTCCCCATCTCACTTCTCTGCTTCTCACCGACGCGCGCACAGGAACCGCCCCCGACGCCGGCAGGCTGCCCGAGCTCGCCGCCGCCCGCGCGTTCCGTCCGCCACCACCGCCGCCTCCGTCCGTGCGCGCCCCAGCTACTTCCCCCCGCCCCCGCCCGACGACGCCGCCGCTCGAGCCCGACGGAGGCGACGCTCCGGTGACCAAGAAGGAGCGGCGGCGGCACTATCTTGCTCCCTGCATCGCCCTCTCGCTAATGCGTGGTGAGCCTCTGCACCTCCCAGTGCCCTCCGTTTGCCTGCTTGCTTGTTGTAGCCGCCACGCGTCGTGTCCCTGCAAGCACCGCCGCCGCTGCCCGCCGTGCGCCCAGCTCCGGTGACCTTCTTCGAGCGGCGCCGCCACTTTATTGCTTACCTCGACGCGCTGCTTCGATCAAGCCTAGCCCCGTCGCCCCGCACGCCTCATAGCGCCGTCCCCGGTGACCACCCGACGGTGGCCGCCGAGATGATGTCACCCCGGCGTCACGCTGACGTGGCCCACGGGCCCGCTGACCTTTGACCACCACGGTGGCTTGCTGATGTGGCCTAGCGCCCAACAGTCAGTCATAGTGGCTAGGTTCTGTCTGGGTAAAAAATACCCAACCCCTTGCTAATGTCATATTGACACAGTAATTCAATTTTAAATGATTTAATAATTCCAGAAATTGATATAAACTTGTAAATTCAATATCTTTTTATTTATAGGTCAGAAAAATACAAATAATATATCAAATTTTTCAGAAAAATGAAACCTATCTATTTAACCTGTAATCATGCATTGTTCAACAACTTAAATGACAAGTCTAATTAGAAGAACAAATGCACCCCTCTCATATGTTCCGGAGTTTCCCCGAGTTAGGGTTTTCACCCCTCGGAACCCCGATTAAATTGTCGAGCATGTCTTAGGGTTACATTCCAATGCAAATTAACTTGTCATATCATCATACTTGCTTGAGCATTGCATCGATGCCACGTGTTGATTGTTTTCCTTTCTTTTCGGTGTTTGGATTATTAGGTTTATTATTAGTTAGGTATTATTAGGTTTATTAATTAGTTTGGTATTATTGGTCTTCGGCCCCACTGGTCAGTCACTGTGGGTAGCCCCAGACCCGATTCACATTGTCAAGCAACTTAAAAACCCTATCTTAGATAAGGAATCATTAATACCCCTTAGGTGCATGTGGGTTCGACGATGTGCCTTCGCCAGGGCATTCAGAACCCTCTTAAATTGATTCCAATATGGTATTTTGTTAGTATCTAGTGTTACCTATCTGCTGGATAGTTTCCCTTTTGTAGCCTTATACTCATGTTCCCCTCTAAGGTGCATGTCGGTTTAGAGTTTCTCTTCATTTTTATTATTGTGTATGTATATATTAGGGTTTCTCTGAATTAGGGTTTATATCTCTCAACACCGTACCTAACTTTCTCCCTTAGCCGCTTCGACTTATTCGTTTTTCCACCTATGCAGAAAATATGGACCCACACGTCAGAGACGAAGAAAACGAAGAGTTGATCCAAGGTGTGATCCGCGGGGAAGAAAATTTAGATGTATCAACGTTTCTGAACAACTCCGGTGAGGGTGATCCTCTTTTTGCCAGAATAGACGACTTGTTTGAAGTTGAAGGTGTTGCCTTCCGCGAGGGAGAAGGCGATGCCTTGTGTAATCGAGAAGACGACCGCTCCGACGAGGTGCATGTAATATAATTAATTCATTAATTAATCATCTGCTATCTATATAGAAATAGTAGCGACGATCTTTCTTATTTTAGCCCTCCGGATCGAACAAATCTACTGAAAAGAGCAGACGAGGCCCAACCAAAAAGTTGCAAGACCATGAGAGGTTCAGGATCGAAGATGTCGCTGAAGACGGCAAACCGACGGCTCCCGAAGTTGTTGCAAACAAATTTGTGGCACAATGCGGAGTAATCGTTAGGGACTTAATCCCGATCACCATTCGAAATTGGAATAGGCCTGCTGATGCGAAAGAAGAGGGAACATGTTTATTTGTCCCTAACCACGCCAAAGATTTACTGTGGAAGAGGCTCATGGTTAATTTCAAACTACCAAAGATAGAGTTGGACCCAAATGCGGAGGATCCAGTTGAGGATGCCTTAGAACATGGGAGAGCCATGGAGGATAAGGTCAGGGAGTGGGCTTTGAAGAAGATGGCCTAGTGTTTCACCAACTGGAAGAAAAGATTGCACCTTGACTATGTCGTGAAAGAGAAGACTCCCGATTTCAAGAATATTCGGTTTGAGAAGATAAAACCATTCTGGGCTGAGTTTGTGGAATACAAGACATCAGAAAAAGCTAAGAAAATGTCTGCAACGAATAAGCTGAATGCTGCTAACAAGAAGTATCACCATACTATGGGGCAAGGTGGCTACAGGGTTGGCATTCCTAAGTGGGAGAAACTTGAGAATGAACTGCGTGCTAAAAAGATCACCCCAGAGACAGACGATTGGGTAGAATGTGCAAGGAATTGGTTTTACGGGCTTGGGGGCACGTTGGACTCGGAAGGGAAGTGTATATATAACATACGACATAAAGAAGACCCCTTGCCAATCGAGAAGATGAGAAAAGCAGTAAAGGCTGTTAAAGATGGGGACTTCATTCCCGATATAGAGAATGATGAGCTCACACTCGCCCTTGGAAATAAGGAACATGATGGACGAACACGAGGCACAAGAGGCTCCCAACCATGGAGGACTGGGTTTCCCGAAGAGAGGAAGAAATATCCTGATAGAAGCCGTCAGAGGAGAAAGGACAGGGCGGAAGTTGAAGCAGATATTCAGAAAGAGCGAATGCGTATAATTGAAGAACGAATAAAGCAACAACAAGATGAAATTAACGCACTTAAAGAGCAAAGTACTACCGGCCCATCTCAGCAGCACACTGCATTCGATGCTACCGGCCTATCAAATAATCGAAAAAGCAGTGTGGCTTCCACCGAGGTCTCGGGTGATGACAATGGCGACGACGATGGTGCACCGATGATGGCTCCCGTTGGCTACCCAGTGGATGATATCACAGATATGACACACTGGGAGCTACATGTCAAAGTTGTGAACATATCAGTGAAGATGGCGGTCGGCTATGCCTTACCAATTGGACCCACACCAACTTACCACTGTCGTTCGGTTCCAGAGGGCTACGCTGTTGTCGGGGTGGATGAAATCATGCCCACCTTTGAAGTTTTGAAGCTTGACTACCCTGCAGGTGAAGGGGATGTGACTGAACTGGGAGACGCAAAAAACGTCACCATTCTATGGCCAAAGGAATGTATCGTGCTTCGAAATCACACGCCAAGGCCATCTTCGCCGCCGCCTCACCCGTCTCCAGCGAGGTCTTCGCCGCCGCGGCAGCCGTTTTCGCCGCCTCACCCGTCTCCAGCGAGGTCGTCGCCGCCGCGGTAGTCGTCTTCATCGCCTCACCCGGCTCCGTCGCCTCACCAATCTCCGGCGCAGCCATCACCGCGGGAGCCATCGCCGGTGCCTCGGGATAAAAAGCATAAGCGTACCGCTACTCTGCGTCTTGGTAAGCGATCGCCGAAACGTAAACAAGAGCCTCTTCCAAAAGTACCAAAGGTTCCTCCCAAGAGAGCTTATGACTGTACTGAAGAGGAGACTGCGGCGATCGTTGATGCGGAAACGACAGCATTTTTCGCTAAGCTGAGGCGGCCGAAAGAGCCAGAGTTCCCCAGCACCAAAGAAGAAAAAGCCAAAGTGTTGAAAATGCTAAAGTCTCTTCATCAACCCGAGCCAAAGCTGTCATCAGACTATGAGCGTTCTATTCTCAAGTCACATGCGGCACAAAAAGCCTCGAAGAGCTGTACTGATGCAAGCGAGAAATCTGTTGCCCAGCTCGGAGAACAAGCAAAACAGTCTTGCGCCCCTCTCAAGGTGATTTCCCAAACCAATGTGGGGTCGAGCAAATATGGGGACAAAGAGCAGTATGATCCAGACGTAGTTGCACAATACGGAGAAGCTGCCGCTGCTCAAGGTATGATTATTGCCCAGTACTTATCCCAGTTAGAGTACTTCCCCGTGAGTGAAGTAGCATACAAATACCAGTATGGCAAACTCTCGTCAAACCTGAGGAGGTAAATAATCTTCCAACAAAAATGCGAAGATTGCATAACTGGTACTTGCATGCCACAAAGGCCGGGGCTAACTGGATAGTGCTGAAGGTTACAAAAAAAGCATTATGGGAAAGATATAGATGACATGATATCCATTGAATTTGATGAACTATTTCAATTATTCAATCAAGACGCCTTGGACAAATCGATCATCAGTGTCTATTGTCTGTAAGTACTAATTCTGTAATTAATTTAGTCTCTAGCTATATTATTTTGTTTATTGCATGTATATAATCATACTGTAATATGCAGAATGAAGATTCTCGAATGCAGCAGAGGACAAATCTATGACATTGGCTTCATTGACCCATATTGGGTTCATGAAGCTAATCTCAAAACAAACCCCCAGGATACGGAGGATAATATAGTACACGCGTTAAGGTTTCAAGAAACCAGAAGGGAAATACTATTTCCTTACAACTTCGAGTGAGTGTTATTGTCTTGTACACACTTTCTATTTCGCTTACTCGATGTTAAGTATATAATTGATAAGTTATGCATTCGCAGCTACCACTATATTCTGTTAATCATTCAACTTGACAAAGGGCGTGTACTAGTCATGGACTCGAAACATAAACCCCTTGAGACGTGGAAGGACATGCAGATACTTCTCCAGCGGTAATTCTAATCATTACGACACTATATCGGCAACGTTCGTGAATTTTATGATATCAAGTAATTAATAACTTATTTTATTCATTTTATTCGTCGGGCAGCGCTTGGAAAAGGTTCACCAAAAAGGCTAAGGGTGTTTGGAAAGAGGAGCTTACATTTGAAGCACTAGATGTAAGCACCACTAGCTATATCCGCGCATCTCTTTGATTCTAGTTTTGATACAGTTATTATCATGCTTGATTATTATTTTGATTGAACTATGTTCTCGTAAAGTGCCTGACACAGGGACCAGGTAACAATCTATGTGGATACTATGTTTGCGAGTTCATCCGACAGACGTGCGATGAGAAGGGCACAAATTTAGAGCAACTCCACGTACGTAAACAATTTTCATAGTTTTTAATTACAATCAAATTGTGTTTAGTTTCATTCATATAGGCCGACTCCTTTTTAAAATCAGATCGAACGTCTACGGTACGGTCTTCTGCCAAAGGATCGCGTACGAGCAATTCAGGAGGAATTGGCGGGATTCTTGGATGCAGAAGTCCTAGACCCAAAAGGGGAATACTATTCGGCTGTATATAGACAATAGGAATTGTACAAAGAGCAACTTTTGTATGTAGTGCATGAACTCGATCCGTGTATCGAATGTAATATTGTCATGATGATCTTTTGTAATATAATGGTTCCTTCATTGATGAGTGCAAAACACTAAATAACAATAAATCAACCTAAATGAATTCTCTGCCCCGACACAAAAAGTGGTCAAAATGCTGCCGCGGCAACAAAAGTTGCCAAAATGAATTCTCTACCGCGGCAGAGAAATGTGTCATCTCTGCCGTGGCAGAATGCTATTTGTCCCGGTTCGTGTTACGAACCGGGACGGTTGCTCCACCTCCCTTGTCCTTTGCCACTGCCACGTGTACACCCATTTGTCCCGGTTTGTGGGGCAACCGGGACTAAAGGTTAGGGTTTTAGTCCCGATTGCCCCGTCCGCTCAACCGGGACTAATGCCCCTTACCAACCGGGACGCATGGCACGCTTTCTACTAGTGGACAAATATCACGTATAACATCCACATGGGTGCATCACTATCACAATTTGTCCTTTCTCTCGGAGCTATGTGCATAAACAGCATATGGGTGGATCACTGGGGCAATGGTACTGGCACAGCCTTGAGCGGTGTAACCATGTTGAGAGATGTCCCAAACCTGTCCCTAAGATCCACATCCGTCGGGTGCATTCCCTCGGGCAGCCTCCACTCAAACGCATGAAGCAAGGACGCGAGGATCAGCATCACAGCTCTTGTCGCCATGGCCATCCCGGGGCACGCCCTTCTCCCGGCTCCAAACGTCATGAACTCAAACCTATCCATGTCTCCCCGGAAATCCATGTCCACCTTGACGAACCGTTCCGGCACAAACTCCTCGGGCTGCGTCCAGGTCGCCGGGTCGCGCATGATTGCCCATAGGTTGACGATCACCATGGCGCCCTTAGGCACTGTGAAACCCCCGACCTCGGCGCTGTCAGCCATGGCCTCGCGCGGCATCAGGAGCGGGCCAGGCGGGTGATGCCGCATAGTTTCCATGACCACGGTGCGCAGGTAGGCCAGCTTGCTGATGTCGGATTCGTCGGGGTACTGCTTTGAACCGATCACTTGCTGCAACTCGGAGCGGACTTTGGACATGATGGCAGGTCGTCGCAGTAGCTCGGCCATCGTCCACTCCACCGTTAGAGAGTTCGTGTCTGTCCCCGCCATGAAGAGATCCTGGACGCAGAATATGTTTCATGTACTAAGAAAGAAATATGTCAACTGTCAACGGATTTTCTAAGATCAGTTTGCCGATTATATATGTACCAAAAGAAAGGACTTGATTATCTGAACGGTGAGCTGATCCTCCGAGTGGAGCTGGAGCAGCACATCTAAGAAGTCCTCCTTCCTTTCACCTCCGGCCTTGAGACGACGGTCGATGATCGGGTCAACGAAATCAAAGAACCTCGTGAGGAGGTGGGCGGTACGCCGGCGGCGGCCCTGAAAGTCCAGCGAGGCGAGCGCCGGGAAGAGGTCCGACAGGTTTGGCTTGGTGAGCTCCACAAGGATGCCGCTGATCACCATCTCCAGCTCCTGCACCCGGCCGACGTCCGAGCTCAGTTCGACCACGTCCTCAGAGAGCAGCACGTTCGACACGAGGTTGAGCATGCCGGACCGCACGACGCGGCCGACGTGCACGGCCTCGCCGGCGTGGCCGCGGAGGAATTCGACCAGCTCCCTCACCTTGGCCTCGCGCACGCCACGCGTCGCGTCGAGGCCGCGCGCGGAGAAGAGGTGTGTGGTGGACAAGGCGCGGAGGCGCCTCCAGAGCGGGCTGGTGGCCGGCAGCCATACGAAGGAGCGCTCGTGGTTGCCGAGCGCGCGCGCGGCGTCGGTGACGTAGGGCGCGGACAGGATGTGGTCGTGCCTCTGCAGGACGTCGCGGGCGCACGCGGTGGAGGAGGCCACGACGCAGGTGGTGGTGCCGAGCTTCAATGAAAAGACGGGGCCGTGTACCCCGGCGAGCCTTGCCAGGGCCTGGTGCAGCTCGCCTTGGAGGTGCAAGATGTTGCCGAGGAGTGGGATGTGTGTCGGGCCCGGCGGCAGCCGCGAATTATTTCCCAAACGTCGCTGTGATCTGCTTTTGCCTGAAACTGGAAGTAAGATTTTGTACAAGACAAAAGTGGCCAGTGAGATGCAGAGGAGCCATAGCATGGTACTCGAAGCTTCCATTTCCGATTCATATGATCTGCGATGGAACTAGTGCCGCATACCTTCGCTCTTATTTTCCGACCAAACCAAAAAGGATGGTCATTGACCGCATACCTCCTCTCTGACGCAATAGAGATAATCTACAAAACGAGCAAAAGTTGACATTATGTGATGGGTCCACATACTCCTTCCGTTTCAAAATATAAGATGTTTTAGATTTGTGAAGCAAATATATCTAGACTATTTTTATTATATGGATTCACTCATGTTTGGAGTAAATCTATACACTAAAAGACGTCCAGATACACTTTCTTCATAAACCTAAAACATCTTATATTTTAAAACGGAGGGAGTAGTTTACAATTTATAGTGTTGAAATAATACATGATTAGCTGAGATTACTACTTCATCTCCAAGATACCTACCTATACAGGAAAACCATTGGTAGATCTTGTATGACGGCCTATCGAAGTTGACATTGCATTTTAAAAATTCAAGCCGCCTCAACGCCAAAGCTTATTGTTAAACACATCAGCCGGTTAAACTCCCGCCAATAATTTATGTGCAACCTCGCTCTAGTAATTGAAGTAATAGTCGATCTCAATATATTTTGTTCCAGCATACGTTGCTTATGTGTGATGTAAGGTTAGACACTACGGGAAAACGATTTTTACACTCGGCAAAGAGTTCACAATGTATACCCCGTCGGCAAACACGACTATTCCGAGTGTTTAACTCCTGGATACTCGGCAAACTTTTGCCGAGTGTCTACCAACCGTGCACTCGGTAAAATAATGCGTTCGGCGCGGCAGCTGAAGACGGAGTCAAACATTTGCCGAGTGTTTTCTACAAACACACAACAAAGAGTAACGGCTGGGATTTCTCCACGTCGCCTCATTCACTGGATTGAGACACGTCGACTTATAATATTTGCCGAGTATTTCTGATGCAACACACGGTAAAGACGTAATTTTTGCCAAGTGTCTCTTAGGGTAATACACGGCATAACCGTACTCTTTGCCGAGTGTTTTACCTGGGATACACGGCAAAGATGTTCTCTTTGCCGAGTGTTTTTCCTGGGATACACGACAAAGATGTTCCCTTTGCCGAGTGTTTTTCCTGGGATATACGGCAAAGTCCATGAAAAATTGGCAGGTTCATGCCGTTTTTCATTATACCCTGCATTTCAAAACAAATATGGACATACATAATCATATGTAGGCTCACAACACACATATATCACAACAAGAACTCACGTAATAGGTTCACAAGTGCACTAGTACATCAAACATGCATACAAAGTTCACAAGTTCAACAAACACTTGAATTCAAGTTCACATATCCATCGACACAACCAAGTGGCACACAAGTCCTCTAGCATGTGGTACATAGCTCCATCAACGGCGAACATGTTCCACCACAACATAGGCTTCCTTGATGTAATCCCACAAAGTGCAAAACACACAAGCATGAGTAAAAATGATGCAATCTTAAAAATTTCAAACTAGGTATATATATATAGCTAAATGGTAAGATTATTCTAACAAACATATTTACATGATACTAATAAGGTAAATTTGGCACTAGCATAATTGTAATTTATTATCTATGTAGCTATATGGTAAGAATATTGACATGATTCTAACAAGGTATAGTTTTGCACAAGCAAATTCAAATTTGTTATCTATGTAGCTATGTGGACTTGGTATGTATATGGTAAGATGATTCTCCGAAGAATATTGACATTTGATTCTAACAAGGGTATATTTGGAACAACCATAAAACTTGGTATCTATGTAGCTATATGGTAAGGACTTGGTATAATTTGACACAAGAGGTATACAAACAAGAAATTGACAAAGAGTGTGGGAACTCACAAAGTTGCCTCCTAATGTTCGGGTTGTCCATATTCGGCATGGGCACGCTCGTAGTGGCAGGCGTCACAGGGATTTCATCCTCCGGAGGGGTCGGTTTGTTGTTAGATCCGGCCGAAGGCATTCCCTACAAAACATGGTAAATGGTTACAAGACGGTAAAAATGTCACAATAAGATGGAGTATTGAATAGATGCAACACAACTTACGAATTGGAAGTTTATCAAAGGCAAAGGAGGAAGAATAGGAGGAGATGTGCCATTCGCAGAAGCTAAGAGCTGTAAATCCAATTTGAGAAGGTAAGTTTTACAAGTTGAATGGAGTTAGCCATCCAGTCTTATGGGAAAGAACTCACATGAAATTGCGCATCATAGGCTGCGAACCTAGCATGCATTTCTCATTGTTGCTCAACCCACATCTCCTGCATTTGGAGAACCTTTTGCTCAGCCTCCTCTCGCTTTCTCCGATCCTCCTCTAGTTGAGCCTACATCGTGTTATCACAATTTCATCATCATCATTACAATGCAAACATATAGTTAATTATTGTACGATCAATGAAGAGAACCATACCTACATCCTGCTATACATGACCTGTGAAGGTTGTGGGCGCGTCTCTATGCGCGAGCCCTTCCCACTACCGTAGAGTTGCCTCTTAGATGGAATGGAGATCTCAGGGACGCAACCGTCGGCAACATATAATCGACCATTCTTCTTACCGTCTCCTACTAGCATAGCAACCTCAGGGTCGAAGGGCTCTGTGAGCGGGTTTGAGTTCTCGCCATGCGACTCCTTGTATTTCGTCTCATATTTTCCAACCCTCAGCTCAGATCCTAGTGTCATCCACTTTGACTTCCCCTCCTCGGGTTTCTTCACCTCCCTGGTAGAACAGAAAGCCTGAAAGTGAGTGATGTCCTCGCCTGTGTCAAGTTTCTGCAAGATAAAGAATTAAGATAAATAAAATACACAATCACACATAGAATAAAGTGGTGGGAATAAATAAATTACGGATTTTCTCACCCTTTTCTGGATGACGCCAGTGATGGTGAGGTTGCCTTGACGGTGTGTTCCTTCACCCAACATCTCACGCCGACGCATCGCATCCATGTGAGCTTCCACATAGTCCTTGGATACCCACCTGGCAACCATCAACTGAAAGCATTGGCCCTTGGAGGCGGCATACTGAGGAGGCACCAACATACACATGATATAAATTAATAGAGGAATGAAAGTAAACTGTAGTCATGTGTGAAGTAAAAAGAAGCAAATATGCCTACCTTCAAGTATTGCTCACGTGTTAGAAGCCTTTTTTGGGTGCGCTTCTTCGGCAATGCAATCTTCTTCTCATGTCCATACCAATTGTTCACGTAGTTCATGCGCGCATCGTAGTGCATCTCGGGGATTATCTTCTTGGCTTTCTAGACCACCACCTTACATCCTTCTTCAAATGTACCCTCAGCCGGGGTAAAAAAATCCTGCAATGAAGCAAACCAAGAGAAGTCAAATTGTGTTGCTCGATCAGAGTATATTGTTGACTAATAGTGTGAACGAAACTTACCCAAAACTCGTTGACCACACGACCAGCGGCTGAGCCGTACTCGGAATCCTCCGCGCGTTTGTAATGATCCCATGTCCAAGAAGGCTCCTGGGAACCATCCAGCATCTTTACCATCCTAGGAAAATGTTCTCAAATAAGACATCCAATGATGCCACTATAGGCGCATTTGGGATTCTGGGGTCCCAACCACTCGAAGCTCCTGCAAAATAGACAGACAAGATCAATATGTTGAAAATGGAAAGACTAGATAAATATGTTGAAAACTGATAAGACAAGATTAATATGTTGAAAAATGGAAAACCATTTTTGTTTTGTGCGGGCCTCGGATCGTCTACCCCCTAGACATTCTTTTGATGGGAGTAGCCCGCCATAGCTCTCTCTTGTTTTGTCTTTGTTTAGGTCATAGGATGACGTAAAACCATGTTGGTTCACAAGGTGGGGCACTATCCTACCTGGTTTCACCGGAACAGGGATTTTCCCCCTTATACAAGTTTAGAACCTTTGCTTCTAGGTTAGAGCATATGCATGCGAGGGGGGACACATGCAAGCACCCGGAGACTAGTAGGTTTTGTATGTTTCAACATAGCACCACACTTTCATGCCTGTGCTAGGGCCACATGTAGGTCCTTGAGGTATTCCGATGCCCCGGAACGTGGTTTGCTGCGGAACCCTGATGTGCGGGCCTCGGATCGTCTACCCCCATAGAAATTCTTCTGATGGGGGTAGCCTGGCATATCTCTCTCTCTTGTTTTGTGTTTGTTTAGGTCATAAGATGATGTAAAACCATGTTGGTTCACAAGGTGGGGCAGTAAACTACCCGGTTTCACCGGAACGGGGAGTTTCCCCTTGATACAAGTCTAGAACCTTCGCTTCTAGGTTAGAGCGCATGCATGCGAGGAGGGACACATGCAAGCACCCGGAGACTAGTAAGTTTTGTATGTTTCAACATAGCACAACACTTTCATGCATGTTCTAGGGCCACATGTAGGTCCTTGTGGTATTCTGATGCCCTGGAGCGCGGTTTGCTACGGAACCCTGATCTGCGGGCCTCAGATCGTCTACCCCCTAGACATTCTACTAATGGAGGTAGCCCGGCATAGCTCTCTCTTGTTTTATTTTTGTTTAGGTCATAGGATGATGTAAAACCATGTTGGTTCACAAGGTGTGGTAGTATCCTACCCGGTTTCACCAGAACAGGGAGTTTCCCCTTTATACAAGTCTAGAACCTTTGCTTCTAGGTTAGAGCGCATGTATGCAAGGGGGAACACATGCAAGCACCCGAAGACTAGTAGGTTTTGTATGTTTCAACATAGCACCACACTTTCATGCATGTGCTAGGGCCACTTGTAGGTCCTTGAGGTATTCCGATGCCCCGGAGCGATGTTTGCTACGGAACCCTGATGTGCGGGCCTCGGATCGTCTACCCCCCTAGACATTCTTCTGATGGGGGTAGCCCGGCATAGCTCTCTCTTGTTTTGTGTTTGTTTAGGTCATAGGACGACGTAAAACAATGTTGGTTCACAAGGTGGGGCACTATCCTACCCGGTTTCATCGGAACAGGGAGTTTCCCCCTTATAGAAGTTTAGAACCTTTGCTTCTAGGTTAGAGCGCATGCATGCGAGGGGGACACATGCAAGCACCCGGAGACTAGTAGGTTTTGTATGCTTCAACATATCAGCACACTTTCATGCATGTGCTAGGGCCACATGTAGGTCCTTGAGGTATTCCGATGCCCCGGAATGCGGTTTGCTGCGGAACCCTGATGTGCGGGCCTTGGATCGTCTACCCCCCTAGACATTCTTCTGATGGGGGTAGCCTGGCATAGCTCTCTCTTGTTTTGGATTTGTTTAGGTTATAGGATGATGTGAAACCATGTTGGTTCACAAGGTGGGGCAGTATCCTACCAGGTTTCACAGGAACGGGGAGTTTCCCCTTTATACAAGTCTAGAACCTTCGATTCTAGGTTAGAGCGTATTCATGCGAGGAGGGACACATGAAAGCACCCGGAGACTAGTAGGTTTTGTATGTTTCAACATAGAACCACACTTTCATGCATGTGCTAGCGCCACATGTAGGTCTTTGAGGTATTCTGATGCCCCGGAACGCGGTTTGCTGCGGAACCCTGATGTGCGGGCCTCTGATCGTCTACTCCCTAGACATTCTTCTGATGGGGTAGCCTGGCATAGCTCTCTCTTGTTTTGTGTTTGTTTAGGTCATAGCATGATGTAAAACCATGTTGGTTCAAAAGGTGTGGCAGTATCCTACCCGGTTTCACTTGAACAGGGAGTTTCCCCTTTATACAAGTCTAGAACCTTTGCTTCTAGGTTAGAGCGCATGCATGCGAGGGGGGACACATGCAAGCACCCGGATACTAGAAGGTTTTGTATGTTTCTAGGGCCACATGTAAGTCCTTGAGGTATTCCGATGCCCCGGAGCGCGGTTTGTTGCGGAACCCTGATGTGCGGGCCTCAGATCGTCTACCCCCCTAGACATTATTCTGATGGGGGTAGCCTGGCATAGCTCTCTCTTGTTTTGTGTTTGTTTAGGTCATAGGATAATGTAAAACCATGTTGGTTCACAAGGTGGGGAAGTATCCTACCCGGTTTCACCGGAACGGGGAGTTTCCCCTTTATACAATTCTAGAACCTTCGCTTCTAGGTTAGAGCGCATGCATGCGAGTGGGACACATGCAAGCATCCAAAGACTAGTAGGTTTTGTATCTTTCAATATAGCACCACACTTTCATGCATGTGCTAGGGCCACATGTAGGTCCTTGAGGTATTCCGATGCCTTGCAGCGCGGTTTGCTACGGAACCCTGATCTGCGGACCTCGGATAGTCTACCCCCCTAGAAATTCTTCTGATGGGGGTAGCCCGCCGTAGCTCTCTCTTGTTTTGTGTTTTTTAGGTCATAGGATGATGTAAAACCATGTTGGTTCACAAGGTGGGGCAGTATCCTACCCGGTTTCACCGGAACGGGGAGTTTCCCCTTTATACAAGTCAAGAACCTTCGCTTCTAGGTTAGAGAGCATGCATGCGAGGGGGGACACATGCAAGCACCTGAAGATTAGAAGGTTTTGTATGTTTCAACATAACACCATACTTTCATGCATGTGCTAGGGCCACATGCAGGTCCTTGAGGTATTCTGATGCCCCTGAGCGTGCTTTGTTGCGGAGCCCTTATGTGCGGGCCTCAGATCGTCTACCCCCCTAGACATTCTTCTGATAGGGGTAGCTGTGGCATCCCGCAAAACCACTACTAGAAAATCACGTTGATTTTGTGTATTGCATCATCATGACCGCATGCTCATGTCATGATGCCACATTGCATTTGTGCACCGTCAAGTCATCATGCATTTGTTTGTCGAAACCTATTTCCTAAAAGCCTAGTTTGTTTTCTAAATATTCCCCGTCTCAATTTCAAATTATAGCGCCGGGCCTTTCCGGGTCTTTTATTTGTCTAAAAACTAATTACAAAAGTTAGTTTTAAATTAAATAAAAATCTATATTATTTTTAGGGGGAAGTCTAACGGGCCAACCTGACCCAGTCGACCACCCCCAGTACCAAAAACGGTCCACCTAAATCTATTCCCACCCAATCCTATTCTACCCACCAACCACAGCTCGCCACCTCACCCCTGGACCCAATCCCCACCCACCTTGCCACCTCATCAATCCCAGACTCCCCCCTCTCTCCCTGGCCCGCCTGGGCCCCACACAGCACACACACGCACTCACACGCCCCACGCCTACCCCCTCTCTCTCTCCCTCTCTGCCAGCCTGGACCCACCCTCTCCCTGGCCCCAACCCACCCAGCGCACCCGCTTGCCAGCTGCCCAACTCCCTCACCCCCTGACCGCTCCCTCTCTCCCTGGGTCCCACCTGCAGGCCCGCGTCCCCACTCCCTGGTCCACCGCACCGTCCTCCCCGCCTCGCCCGCGTCCTCTCCCCAACCTCTCTCTGCCCGGTCGCCCCGTGCGTCCTCTCTCCCTCCCCGGACCGCGCCGCCAGGCCCCCCCTCTCCGACCACCGCTCTCCTCTCCTCCTCCCTCCGACGCGACCCCAACCTCTCCTTCCCTTCTCTCCTCTCTGCCCGCTCGCCCCCAGGCCGACCTCGCCTCCGCCGCGTCTGCCTCCCCGCCAGCGAGCCGCCTCCGCCGCGCCTGCCTCCGCCCCGCCAAGTTCGCCGACCCCCTCCTCCACCGTGGCCCGACCGCCTCCCTCCCCGCCTTCTGGGGCTCGCCCCGCCGCCGGCCGCCGGACGCCTGCCCCAGCAAGTTCGCCGCCTCCCTCCACCGCCGCATCCCCAGCCCGTGGCCGCCTCGCCCCCTCGGCCTCCAGCACCTCCCCCAAGCAGGCCCCGGCGCGGCGCCGCCCTCGCCGGCCTTCCCCGAGCTCCGCCCGCGTGCGCCCCCGAGTTCGCCGCCCCCCCGCCTCGTCCACGCCTTCTCCGCCTCGAGCGCCGGCCGCCCTCTCCTGTGCTGCGCCGGCCGCGAGCCTCGAGCGCCTCCCCGTCTCCACCATGGCTCCTCCCGAGCGCCGCCGGACCCCGCAGCGCCGCCGTCCTGGCGCCTGGCCGCGTCGACCCCCTGCACCAAGAGCTCCCGCCTTCTCGTCGTGCCCGCGAGCGCCACCCCCTGCTCGTGGACCGCCGCGTCGGTGCTCGCTCTGTGCCCCTGCCTCGGCCTCCGGTTGGCTCCTCGCAGCGCGTCTCAAGCCACACTCCCTCGTCGGCAGCGCCATCGCTCGCCAAGGTTGCTGTTGTGATGTGGTTATGGCAAGGGATGGACCTGACACCTGATCCAGTACCGACGAGATCTTCGGCAAGGAACCCTAAAGTGACTCCGCAGGATTCCAACCTCTCCGTCACAGACGACAAGTACTCCCTCTTGGATCCGAGTACCGAAGATGCCCGGAACGCCAAGATCGCCTTTCGGACCCTTGAAGACCGATCACGGCGTCCCCCTCCCTCTCGGACCACAAGACCGACGCCACGAGAAGAGACCGCCACGATGCCAAGTTCGGCTAACGACAAGACCGACACGAGTCGAGACCCGGGAAACTCTGCAAGACCACGGCGCCGGAACCGGAAACCGAACCTCGACACGCGAAGTTCGCCGAGACCCCGTACCCGAAGGCCTTCGACAGGGAATCGACAAGATCATCGCGGAACTCCAAGGTCTACTTCGTAGGTTGCCGAACGCCAAGGTCGCCCACCCGGAACGCCGAGTACTCCCTCGAGGACGCCGAGTACTTCACCCCGGACACCGAGACCCTGGACGACAAGTTCTCCTTCCCGGAAGCATTGACGCTCGTGCGACAAGATCTACCTCAGTTATCCGAGAATGATCCCGTCGAACCCTGAACCCTGAGACCGACCCCGAACCCCGTCGAACCCTAACCAAGATCGCCGAACCCTAATGTGCGACCCCTTTTTCGAGCCCTATTTTGTAGATAATATGACTTGTTGCATTAAATCATTCATCTCGCATGCATATTTGTGTGGGTTGGGGGCCTTATGCCGATTCACCTTAATTAAATATGGGGCCCATATGCGGGCAAATCTAGTCCTATATTGGCCTCAATTAAATTTGTGTAGCGAACCAGAAACTTATCTTGCCTTGTTAAAACAACATTTAAATTGCGGGGTAGTTAAATAACATGAACCATCTAATTAATTGTCGGGACCCCGGTTCCGCTTAATCTTGCCTAATTGCATCGCATCTTTGCCATGTCATACACCATGCATGCATCATTGCCGATCTTCTGTCGTAGTATTAAATAGTGCATCCGGTGTTTCTTCTAGTGTTTTGCTTCTTCGCGGATAAGGCCGTTGAGTTGATGCGAGTGTCGACCCGATCTTCGGTTGAATCTTCGGCAATGTTTTCAGGCGAGCATCTCCCCCTTTCTACCTATCTTACTTTTATAGTATTTATTCCCTCCTGTTGATCTATTGCTATCTGTGTTGCATTGCTCTAGCTTTCGTACCCGTGATATCCCTTGCAGCCTTATATTTCCTTGGACACCTCCTATTACCTGTTGTTTGGTAGATAGTTGGACCTGCGGGTCGTAGTCGCTTGCTCAAGTGCTGTTGCGTGTCGTCAAGTACCACGGTTGTTGGAGCATTGCCGCATGTTTGATGTTGGAGATGGTCATGGCTTTAATTATCGTTCACTTTAATTACTGTTTAACAACTAAAAATTGAAGTAGGTAAGCAGAGGCACAGGTGGTCAATAGATGTTATTTGGTTGTTAATCGTCCACTTGTGTCCCGTAGGACCCCGAGTACTTGATACCTGTTCCTTGAATATTCGCGCTATCCACATCCGGGAGGATTATGGGACCCCCCTGAGCCAGAGCTTGATTCATTCTTATTTCTTGGGGCCACAAACTAGTTTGAGGTTTTATTTACTATCCTGTACCTATGCCATGCTTTACTGCTTTATTACGATTGTGCGAGGAGCACACTGTACTGTTTAGGATCGGGACACGTTTTCGCGGTGTCGACAAGCCCAGTTTTGGGTTCCCAGTCGTTCACAGCCGTCCACCCAAACCTCGGGTCCGTCTCGGAGTCAGCTAACTTCGTTGCGGGTGTACTCCAAGGGGTTGCCCCCTGAAATATTTCTGAATCTTGTGATTGCTTTGTCGTGAAAGCCTCGTTGGGTTTTGATTTGGTATTTCCGAGGTTGATCGAGTGTGTGTTGCTATTTGTGCACCCCTGCAGGGTAAAACTTTCTGAAAGCCGTGTCCGCGGTTATGGACGACTTGGAGCACAGTATCTCGATCATAGACAACTATAACTAAAGTAGTGTTATAAATTTGACTTTATAATGACTAGTAATCAGCTTCACTATAATGGAATGTCTAAATAAAACTGCCAACAATTGCTTGCTTGGGTTGTCGCTTGCGACCATTGTATCTGACTAGTAAGTATTGCAACTATAACGGAATGGCTAAATAAAAGTACCAACAACTGCTAGGTTTTTGGGATATCTCATGCTAATTGTATTTGACTAGTAAGTGTCGCAACTATAACGGAATGGTTAACTAAAATGGCCCACTGCTTATTTTATCAGGATGATTATCTATACCTGACTAGTAGATTGCTGCAACGATAACTGAATAAATAAAACTGCCAACTGTGTGAGTTCCTCGGTTGACTTCCTCGTTTGGTCTCGAGGGGGAAATACCAGGATGGGTATGTTGGGTGGTAGTATCAGGTTGGTTCCGAATAGGTCTTTATCACCCCTCTCTGATCGCCGGCAGTTGTATCGAGTCTCTATAGGTTGTATAGTGCATGCTGCCGCTGCCGCTTCAGTCCACCATACCTATGTAGGCGAGGACCGCCGAATTCTAGCCTCGCCGTGTACTGGCCTCAGTACTGACGCTCCTCTTTTTCCTTTGCCCTTTGTCGGCACCCCTCTTGTTTAAGCAGGTTTTGAGATCGACGTCGTTAGCAGGGTTACCCTTCTGGCTTGGCCTGGGCAGGGTTATGGACGCCATTGGTTATTCTTCAGGGCTCTTAGCCCCATTTGCATCTTGTCCATAGTTGGACGCTCTATCGTTTTCAAGGTGATTTGGATCTTTGTATATAATATCTGTATTCTTGACTCATGGAGTCGTGTTGTATATATATATGTTCTGTGGGTCCCATCGAGGACTGTTGTGTAATGTTACTACTTCGTTTTCCACCCGCACGAAAGTGCCTGGTGGGCACCTTTGAATCGTTTCTATGCGGGTTTTGGCGGGAAGCGCTGAAACTTGCATAGGGTCGATTTTGAGGGTGTTACAGAGTGGTATCAGAGCCCAGCAGTTGCGATACCCCACAAGTCCAGCCTGTAGGATAACCTAGCTAACGGCCGAAGTAGAGTGTCAAAACTATTTTTGCAAAATCGGTTGGATAGTTCTGATTAGGTCTGATTTTACTCCTTACCCCTCTGCTATTCTCCTCTTACCTCTACGTGTTTTGAATCCGCTCTCTTCTCTTTCTTCGAGTCCAGGAATTCTCGTGGTTGGGTTCCGTCGTACCTTCAGGGTGTCGCTTCCTCCTTTGGTGACGGTGTTGCTACATCTGGACTTCATGCTATCCGAGGAATCCTTCGTCTGGTGGACTTCTCTTTGTTCCTTCTTGTGCCTTCCGGTGTTTCCGACGCGACGACATCATCTACGCCAGATCCGATGCAGAGTCTGCATCACTCCTTTGTCTCTGAACCTCGTTTGTCGAGATCTTCAGTCTGATTCCGAGAGTTGGTTGCATAATTCGCCTATTCGTGTGCAGAGTAATGGTTTGGGTGCGCGATGGACTGATCACCATCCGACTACTCTAATCATTCGCTCTTGTACCTCGAATCAGTGGATCCAGCAATTTTACTCCGTCCACGGAAGCTCGAGGTGGCCTTATTGTTGATACCTCTACCTTCGACCTTTTGTTTCCTGAGTGTTTCCCTCGACGGTCACGGATAACGAACTCTTGTTAGTGGTGTCGCGAGGATCTACACGAAGCGAGAAGATGCAGATCGCCGACCTTCTTTCCGGTACCATGAGGCGGATCTCGAGGGCGAGATCCATTGTTAGTGGTGTCGAATTGTGGCATCCCGCAAAACCACTACTAGAAAATCGCGTTGATTTTGTGTATTGCATCATCATGACCGCATGCTCATGTCATGATGCCACATTGCATTTGTGCACCGTCAAGTCATCATGCATTTGTTTGTCGAAACCTATTTCCTAAAAGCCTAGTTTGTTTTCTAAATATTCCCCGTCTCAATTTCAAATTATAGCGCCGGGCCTTTCCGGGTCTTTTATTTGTCTAAAAACTAATTACAAAAGTTAGTTTTAAATTAAATAAAAATCTATATTATTTTTAGGGGGCAGTCGAACGGGCCGACCCGACCCAGTCGACCACCCCCAGTACCAAAAACGGTCCACCTAATTCTATTCCCACCCAATACTATTCTACCCACCAACCACAGCTCGCCACCTCACCCCTGGACCCAATCCCCACCCACCTTGCCACCTCATCAATCCCAGACTTCCCCCCCTCTCTCCCTGGCCCGCCTGGGCCCCACACAGCACACACACGCACTCACACGCCCCACGCCTACCCCCTCTCTCTCTCCCCCTCTGCCAGCCTGGACCCACCCTCTCCCTGGCCCCAACCCACCCAGCGCACCCGCTTGCCAGCTGCCCAACTCCCTCACCCCCTGACCGCTCCCTCTCTCCCTGGGTCCCACCTGCAGGCCCGCGTCCCCACTCCCTGGTCCACCGCACCGTCCTCCCCGCCTCGCCCGCGTCCTCTCCCCAACCTCTCTCTGCCCGCTCGCCCCGCGCGTCCTCTCTCCCTCCCTGGACCACGCCGCCAGGCCCCCCTCTCCGACCACCGCTCTCCTCTCCTCCTCCCTCCGACGCGACCCCAACCTCCCCTCCCCTTCTCTCCTCTCTGCCCGCTCGCCCCCAGGCCGACCTCGCCTCCGCCGCGTCTGCCTCCCCGCCAGCGAGCCGCCTCCGCCGCGCCTGCCTCCGCCCCGCCAAGTTCGCTGACCCCCTCCTCCACCGTGGCCCGACCGCCTCCCTCCCCGCCTTCTGGGGCTCGCCCCGCCGCCGGCCGCCGGACGCCTGCCCCAGCAAGCTCGCCGCCTCCCTCCACCGCCGCATCCCCAGCCCGCGGCCGCCTCGCCCCCTCGGCCTCCAGCACCTCCCCCAAGCAGGCCCCGGCGCGGCGCCGCCCTCGCCGGCCTTCCCCGAGCTCCGCCCGCGTGCGCCCCCGAGTTCGCCGCCCCCCCCCCCCCCGCCTCGTCCACGCCTTCTCCGCCTCGAGCGCCGGCCGCCCTCTCCTGTGCTGCGCCGGCCGCGAGCCTCGAGCGCCTCCCTGTCGCCACCATGGCTCCTCCCGAGCGCCGCCGGACCCCGCAGCGCCGCCGTCCTGGCGCCTGGCCGCGTCGACCCCCTGCGCCAAGAGCTCCCGCCTTCTCGTCGGGCCCGCGAGCGCCACCCCCTGCTCGTGGACCGCCGCGTCGGTGCTCGCTCTGTGCCCCTGCCTCGGCCTCCGATTGGCTCCTCGCAGCGCGTCTCAAGCCACACGCCCTCGTCGGTAGCGCCATCGCTCGCCAAGGTTGTTGTTGTGATGTGGTTATGGCAAGGGATGGACCTGACACCTGATCCAGTACCGACGAGATCTTCGGCAAGGAACCCTAAAGTGACTCCGCAGGATTCCAACCTCTCCGTCACAGACGACAAGTACTCCCTCTCGGATCCGAGGACCGAAGATGCCCGGAACGCCAAGATCGCCTTTCGGACCCTTGAAGACCGATCACGGTGTCCCCCTCCCTCTCGGACCACAAGACCGACGCCACGAGAAGAGACCGCCACGATGCCAAGTTCGGCTAACGACAAGACCGACACGAGTCGAGACCCGGGAAACTCTGCAAGACCACGGCGCCGGAACCGGAAACCGAACCTCGACACGCGAAGTTCGCCGAGACCCCGTACCCGAAGGCCTTCGACAGGGAATCGACAAGATCATCGCGGAACTCCAAGGTCTACTTCGTAGGTTGCCGAACGCCAAGGTCGCCCACCCGGAACGCCGAGTACTCCCTCGAGGACGCCGAGTACTTCACCCCGGACACCAAGACCCTGGACGACAAGTTCTCCTTCCCGGAAGCATTGACGCTCGTGCGACAAGATCTACCTCAGTTATCCGAGAACGATCCCGTCGAACCCTGAACCCTAAGACCGACCCCGAACCCCGTCGAACCCTAACCAAGATCGCCGAACCCTAATGTGCGACCCCTTTTTCGAGCCCTATTTTGTAGATAATATGACTTGTTGCATTAAATCATTCATCTCGCATGCATATTTGTGTGGGTTGGGGGCCTTATGCCGATTCACCTTAATTAAATATGGGGCCCATATGCGGGCAAATCTAGTCCTATATTGGCCTCAATTAAATTTGTGTAGCGAACCGGAAACTTATCTTGCCTTGTTAAAACAACATTTAAATTGCGGGGTAGTTAAATAACATGAACCATCTAATTAATTGTCGGGACCCCGGTTCCGCTTAATCTTGCCTAATTGCATCGCATCTTTGCCATGTCATACACCATGCATGCATCATTGCCGATATTCTGTCGTAGTATTAAATAGTGCATCCGGTGTTTCTTCTAGTGTTTTGCTTCTTCGCGGATAAGGCCGTTGAGTTGATGCGAGTGTCGACCCGATCTTCGGTTGAATCTTCGGCAATGTTTTCAGGCGAGCATCTCCCCCTTTCTACCTATCTTACTTTTATAGTATTTATTCCCTCCTGTTGATCTATTGCTATATGTGTTGCGTTGCTCTAGCTTTTGTACCCGTGATATCCCTTGCAGCCTTATATTGCCTTGGACACCTCCTATTACCTGTTGTTTGGTAGATAGTTGGACCTGCGCGTCGTAGTCGCTTGCTCAAGTGTTGTTGCGTGTCGTCAAGTACCACGGTTGTTGGAGCATTGCCGCATGTTTGATGTTGGAGATGGTCATGGATTTAATTATCGTTCACTTTAATTACTGTTTAACAACTAAAAATTGAAGTAGGTAAGCAGAGGCACAGGTGGGCAATAGATGTTATTTGGTTGTTAACCGTCCACTTGTGTCCTGTAGGACCCCGAGTACTTGATACCTGTTCCTTGAATATTCGCGCTATCCACATCCGGGAGGATTATGGGACCCCCTGAGCCAGAGCTTGATTCATTCTTATTTCTTGGGGCCACAAACTAGTTTGAGGTTTTATTTACTATCCTGTACCTATGCCATGCTTTACTGCTTTATTACGATTGTGCGAGGAGCACACTATACTGTTTAGGATCGGGACACGTTTTCGCGGTGTCGACAAGCCCAGTTTTGGGTTCCCAGTCGTTCACAGCCGTCCACCCAAACCTCAGGTCCGTCTCGGAGTCAGCTAACTTTGTTGCGGGTGTACTCCAAGGGGTGGCCCCCTGAAATATTTCTAAATCTTGTGATTGCTTTGTCGTGAAAGCCTCGTTGGGTTTTGATTTGGTTTTTCCGAGGTTGATCGAGTGTGTGTTGCTATTTGTGCACCCCTGCAGGGTAAAACTTTCTGAAAGCCGTGTCCGCGGTTATGGACGACTTGGAGCACAGTATCTCGATCATAGACAACTATAACTAAAGTAGTGTTATAAATTTGACTTTATAATGACTAGTAATCAGCTTCACTATAATGGAATGTCTAAATAAAACTGCCAACAATTGCTTGCTTGGGTTGTCGCTTGCGACCATTGTATCTGACTAGTAATTATTGCAACTATAACGGAATGGCTAAATAAAAGTACCAACAACTGCTGGGTTTTTGGGATATCTCATGCTAATTGTATTTGACTAGTAAGTGTCGCAACTATAATGGAATGGTTAACTAAAATGGCCCACTGCTTATTTTATCAGGATGATTATCTATACCTGACTAGTAGATTGCTGCAACGATAACTGAATAAATAAAACTGCCAACTGTGTGAGTTCCTCGGTTGACTTCCTCGTTTGGTCTCGAGGGGGAAATACCAGGATGGGTATGTTTGGTGGTAGTATCAGGTTGGTTCCGAATAGGTCTTTCTCACCCCTCTCTGATCGCCGGCAGTTGTATCGAGTCTCTATAGGTTGTATAGTGCATGTTGCCGCTGCCGCTTCAGTCCACCATACCTATGTAGGCGAGGACCGCCGAATTCTAGCCTCGCCGTGTACTGGCCTCAGTACTGACGCTCCTCTTTTTCCTTTGCCCTTTGTCGGCACCCCTTTTGTTTAAGCAGGTTTTGAGATCGACGTCGTTAGCAGGGTTACCCTTCCGGCTTGGCCTGGGCAAGGTTATGGACGCCATTGCTTATTCTTCAGGGCTCTTAGCCCCATTTGCATCTTGTCCATAGCTGGACGCTCTATCGTTTTCAAGGTGATTTGGATCTTTGTATATAATATCTGTATTCTTGACTCATGGAGTCTTGTTGTATATATATCTGTTCTGTGGGTCCCATCAAGGACTGTTGTGTAATGTTACTACTTCGTTTTCCACCCGCACGAAAGTGCCTGGTGGGCACCTTTGAATCGTTTCTATGCGGGTTTTGGCGGGAAGCGCTGAAACTTGCACAGGGTCGATTTTGAGGGTGTTACAGTAGCCCGGCATAGCTCTCCCTTGTTTGTGTTTTGTTAGGTCAAAGGATGACGTAAAACCATGTTGGTTCACAAGGTGGGGCACTATCCTACCCGGTTTCACCGGAACATGGAGTTTCCCCCTTATACAAGTTTAGACCCTTCACTTCTAGGTTAGAGTGCATGCACGCGAGAGGGGACACATGCAAGCACCTCGATACTAGTAAGTTTTGTATGTTTCAACATAGCACCACACTTTCATGCATGTTCTAGGGCCACATGTAGGTCCTTGAGGTATTCCGATGCCCCGTAACGCGGTTTGCTGTGGAACCCTGATGTGCGGGCCTCGGATCGTCTACCCCCTAGAAATTCTTCTGATGGGGATAGAAGGGCATAGCTCTATCTTGTTTTGTGTTTGTTTAGGTCATAGGATAATGTAAAACCATGTTGGTTCACAAGGTGGGGCAGTATCCTACCCGGTTTCACCAGAACGGGGAGTTTCCCCTTTATACAAGTCTAGAACTTTTGCTTCTAGGTTAGAGCGCATGCATGTGAGGGGGACACATGCAAGCAGTCGGAGTCTAGTAGGTTTTGTATGTGTCAACATAGCACCACACTTTCATGCATGTGCTAGGGCCACATGTAGGTCCTTGAGGTATTCCGATGCCCTGGAGCGTGGTTTGCTACGGAACCCTGATCTACGGGCCTCAGATCGTCTACCCCCATAGACATTCATCTGATGGGGGTGATGACCCTAAAGTATAGGGAGTGTATCCTAGTACTTTCGTTAAATAGGAGTGTCGATCCCAACGAGGAGCAGAAGGTGTTGAACAGTGGTATGGAGCAGGAACTCTCTGCAAAATACTTAGCAAACGGATTTTTAGTGGTTTTTTGATAAAACAACAAAACAAAGTGCAAGTAATAAAGAACAAACGCAGCAAGTGGACCAATCCTTTCTTAGCAAAGGACAAGCCGGTGGAAATAATAATAAGGACCAAACGTTCTCGAGGACACATGGGAATTCTGTCAAGTGCTTTTGCTTCAAATAGCTGAGTACTCTTCTCTGGTGTTGTAAGTGTTGTGTGGGTGAACCTGTGCTAATGTACCGACCTTACTTGGACTAGTACATACTTGTGATTAAACACCATTCAAACATTCGTAACTACAGGAAAGTAATTAAGATATAAATCTAACAACAACCTTAAACTCTGAGATCCTACAGTCCCTTGTGCAAAGGTGTCCTAACGGTGGTTCAGGTTTCTGTCCCTCCGGCAACCCCACAATTAGTAGCCAAATACACAATGCATTCCCCTAGGCCCATAAATGGTGAAGTATCATGTAGTCGATGTTCACATGAGACCACTAGAAGAATAGCACCACAACTTAAATACTAACCATTGAATAATAACTCAACACAAATCCACTAATAACACCATGACTTCTCCCATGTCCTCAAGAACTAAACGAAATACTCGCGAGACATCATATGGATCAAGATAAAAGATGATATGATAATGGATAATAATCTGAACATAAACAATAATCCAATGGTTCCACTCACAAGCATAAACTACAATAGTAATTAACACCGGAAAGTTTCCCATAAGAACTAAAGAAATATCCAACACAATTGTTATAGCAGGACGGAGTGGTGATGATGGTGCTGGTGGAGATGATGGTGTGGATGATTATGATGATCCCGATGAAGACTAGCCTGACGATGGTGTTGATGGTGACGATCTCCCCTCTCCAGGAAGGAGTTCCCCCGGTAGAAATCTGTCTGCCGGAGTGATTTTTCTCTCTGGGTGTTTTCCGCCCCGCAGAGGCGACGGAAATCTATCTGTTGTCGCCCCCTAGCCTTAGGGTTCTGTAGGGAAGATATAGGCGAAGGGGCGGAGTCTGGAGCCGCGCAGGTGGGCCACACCTGCCCTAGGCGCGACCCAGGGTGGGCCCGCATCTAGGGGGTATGGGCCTCCTGCGGCCCTTCTTCGTCCCTCCTTCTGGCTTCCTCTGTCTTCTGGAAAAATATAATTTTCCCATATTTTTCTTGTACTTTTCTGATCTTCGCGAAATTGCATCAAAACGCCTTCTTTTCCATCAGAATCCAGACTCCGGCAGTCCATCCTCCAAGAATCATCCAACATGCATAAACAGTGGAAAAGACATAAGTAATACCTTATAATAAGACAAATATCAATGAATAGAGATAAATTATGATATAGAAAGGTGATGCAAATTGGGCGTATCAACTCCCCCAAGCTTAGACCTTCACTTGTCCCCAAGCGAAAACTGAGCTCAGTAAACATGTCCACAGGTTTTTGGAGTGTAGTGTCGATAAAAGAATACGGACAAGAAGCATCACACTTACCATTACACAACTCATAGAAGAAAGCAACTCACCATTATATAACTTAGCTTGCAACAAGTACATCGGTCACAATAGAGATGCATAAAGATAAATCATAATTGGAATTGGAAAACTTGTCCTTGGTTAGAGAACACCTGGAAAACAGTATCACAAAAAGCTTTTTGTAGAAGTTTTTCACAACAAGAGCACTCTTTGCTCAAAAAGGTTTTTCAATGAAGGCTTTCAAAGTAACACTCAATAGATAAGAGTTTTGTGCAAACAAGGAAGATAAATAACATGATTGAATAAATCACCATATGAATGCTTGAAACACAACAACTCAAATGCTTGCTGGAGATAGAGAGGAAGTAGGTTTACTGACTCAACTTGGTAAATAGGAGAAAGGTCCCTTCATAGAGGGTAGCAGGGATTACAAGTCATAAAGAGCTTCCAAAAGATTATGGTACTTACTAGCTTTGAGCCCTCATTACCCCTATCATAGGCATCTTGATATGATTAAGGTTAAAGTGCACAAAGATGGAGTATATGCTTGACGAAATATAAGTTGGCAATCTCATGTCCCTTGAATATGAGGGCCACTCCTCATGCTACTCAACTTTGGTCACCGGTAAGTTCTTGTCATTGTAAGTACATGCGTACCATAGAGAACCGCCAAAGGGGTACCCCTTGCACATGGTACAGGAGCTTTCTCATAACCAAAATGACAAGGCAAGCAGACAATGAGCATGCCAGCGATCTTTTTATTTACTATGTGCATAGCTATTTATTGAGGATGCTTCATAGATAGCTCGCTATGGTGATGCTGCAAGTTTCCACCATGATTAGGCATGGCTTAGGCTAGCGGCCCAGGCGTTTCTCTAACACAAAATACAGACTCGATGGACTTACAATTTCCCTCTTTATTTCACACCATTGACATCCATAGACAAAAGAGCATGATATCAACTGAGTACAAAGTACATGTGCAATGTTGAAAATGTTCCCCGTGACAGCACGGTTCTGCTAATTCCAACGTATAGATGCAAGCATATACAACTTCGATGGCACAATGGTTCAAGTCTATTAGGGGCAAGAAAATAAGGTGTTCCATTAAGTTCGTGAGAGCTTTACTAACTAGGTTTCACATATCAAAATACTTTTTAATTTGAAAGGTAGATGAAGCTTGAGAATTTGCTTGGAATAGCAATAATTCTACTAGGTAGATATGGTGGACACAAATGGCAAAGGTTTTGGTTCAAAGGGATTTGGAAACATGAGAAGTATACCTTCTCAAAACAGGTTTTTGGCTAGCAAGCAAGAGAGTTGAAAGAAACAAGAAAACATACAAGTAATAAATCCAAACTTGCAATCTTCCTTGAAGACACAAAAGATCTTAAATAAATAATACTAAGCTTATAAGCCAACAAGAAAGAAAACAAATGATACAAAATACCTGTAAGCTTTTTTTTTCTTTTTTTCTTTCAACCTTCAAAAAGTATTGCTACTGACCAGAACTCGGTTTGCCAAAACCAATTTAGATCCACTTGATAATCCCAAAGTGATGCCAATATTGATCAACAAGATCCATCATATAATAGAGATTGCAAACTAAAATAAGAAGTGCAAAACGTAAAAGATGAGACTTCTCATTAATATTCCAATAAAGGCACTCACACCAAGGGTTACATAGATAATCAACTAAAGGAGAGATACTTCCATATGCAAACCAAACTATAATATAAATCCTCTACCAAATATATGAATCCACTAAAAAGGTAAAAGATAAAAGATAATGGTGGTGATATCGCGGCGCTCCCCCAAGCTTGGAACAACCCAAGGGGATGCCAAACCTGATGACGAATTACTCCTTCGGTGCTGGTGGTGTTCTCTTGTCTAGGGTAAGGAGATCCTCCAGCATCTTACGAAGCCTGTCATTCTCTTTTTGAAGTATATCCGCCTTCATATTCAAAGCATGGTACTTATCACAAAACTCGTCAGTAGTTTGAAGGGCTTCCGCTGCCTCTGGGCAGTATCTGAAATCTGGACCGAAGGCTATGATTCCCTGCATGTTACGAGAAAAAGCATCCCCAGTGTTAATTTCTCCTACCAAAGTAGGTTTCCTTGCCCTTGCGGAGGTTTGTTCTTCCAACTTTATCTCCTCCACGGGCTTCTTGCCTTTGTCGTTGGCGGAGACCATGGTGCTCTAAACTTGAGAAGATTTCCTGGCAGAAACAGATCAAAACGAAAACACGATGCACAAACCTCGGGGGATCTGGGGGGGTTATATATTACGAAGTTTCAATGCATAAGGGAGGTTTTGAAACAAAAACGAGGCGGAGTCGAAGCTCGGGGGAGGCACACCCCCTCCAGGCGCGGCCAGGCAGGGGCCCGTGCCTGGGTTGGGTTTGTCCACCCCGGACTCCGTTTCCTCTTATGTTTTGTCTCGTAACTTCCCTTATGTATTAAAAACATCAGAAATATAAAAAGATTGGGGTTTCACGAACCTTCGGTTTTCACTACTTTTACCTAATCAAAGACGAACTCTGCAGATTCCATTTCTCCTTCTCCTGGAATTTCCTTTCCTACAAGATCTCACACAAACCTTAATGGCAACATTAGTGTAAGCAAAAACAATTAAATTTTAGGTTCACACTTCAACTGAAAACCATCAAAACAAAGGCTTCTATAAGAGGCAAATGCAAATGATAACAGAAATCTGTCAAAACAGACCAGCAGGTAAAGATTGATTTTTTCAAAAACCTTCTGTTGGTGAAATCACAAAGTGCAAAACTAATGAAAGTTGGGTAACAACTTGGAGAACAAGCTCATAAAAATACAGATCCATCATATGTACTGAGCTTCCTCACGAATTTTTACAATACAACACAAAAATCTGTCCCAGAACAGCCACTTTTCACAACTCCTCTACTTCATAAAAGTAGTTGGACTTGACACAAAAACCAAAACAAAAAGGATAATGAGCGGTTATTACTTAAGTAATAACTTCCAAGACTCGAAAAAACTCTTGGGTTATCTCCCAACAAGTACTTTTCTTTAATGCCTTTAAGTTAGGCTTGAAACTTTCAAAGATGCTCACATAGGATATATATATATATATATATATATATATATATATTTGAAGTGAAAAACAACATGAAGAAGCAAATATGAAACACACTTGAGTCTAACCCACTTCCTATGCATGGGAGTATCATGAGAAAACGAATTGTTGAAACAAAAAGCCACTAGCATAGGAAGACAAAACAAATGCAAATTCAAAGCTTTCAACATAAAACGGGGAAACTTAACAACATTGAGATGCATAAAACCATGTTTCCCTCTCTCAAAATAACTTTCAGTAGCACTTTGAATAAAGTTGACAATATAACTGTCACTGGAAACAACTTTACCATCAGAATGAGCATACTTATAGTCATCAAAAAGAGGTCCAAGGTCATAGACTGGATCAATAGAAGCAAGCTATTTCATCCTGAAATCTTTATTAGGCAAGCCGTTTTCACAAGGAGCTTTAGCAAATTTGGAAAAGTTAAACTCATAAGAATCTCCATCAAACTTAGTTAAAACTTTTTACTTTTTACAATCAATAATAGATCCACAAGTGTTCAATAAAGGTCTACCAAAAATGATAGCGCAAGTTTTGCTAGCTAATGAATTAAGCACTAGAAAATCAGCAGGATACTTAATCTTACCACAAAGAACCTCCACATCTCTTACAATACCAATAGGGAAAATGGTTTCCTTATTAGCAAGGTGAATAACCACATCAATGTCCTCCAGCTCACAAGGACCAATTTCATGCATAATTTCCTTGTAAAGCTCATAAGGGATAGCACTAGAACTAGCACCAATATCACATAAACCATAATAGCTATGATTACCAATTCTAACAGAAAGCACAGGGACACTAGCTTTTCTAGCCTTTTTAGGATGAGAATCAATATTAGTAGCGTCTTCATAGAAGACAATATGCTCATCCTCTATATTTCTAGTGACAAGATCTTTCACAATAGCTACCACAGGCTCAATATCAATGAGCTCGTTAGGCTCCACAGTTTTCTTTGCACTTTTGCTAACTACATTATCTATAATGGAATGTTCCCTTACCTTAGGAGGAAAAGGGATTTTCTCCACATAAGGTTCGGGCAAAATAGGATCAACAGTACAAACCTCTATGCTAGCAGGAACATGGGTGACAATGTCTTTATAAGGAGCATGGTACTTGTCCCACTCTTTCTTTGGAATTTCAATATAAGAGGCAAAGGCATTAAAACATTTTGCAAGGACTTGAGGATCAAGACCAAACTCATTGCTAATATCACGAAAGTCATCAGTTCCCATAAAAGCTTTAATGCATTCATAATCATAGTTTATACCTAACTTTCTTCCTTTGTCATTCTCCCAAGCTTCAGTGTTTTCTTGAATACGGTCTAAGAGATCCCATTTAGCTTCTTCCTTCATACGTGTAAACGATCCAACGCAAGAAGCATCTAGTAAATCTTTATCATGAATATAAAGCCTAGCATAAAAGTTATTGATAATAATATTGTTAGGGAGTTCATGAATAGGAAATTTAAGCATTAGTAACTTCAATCTCCCCCAAGGTTGGGATGTACTCTCTCCATCACGAGGCCAAAAGTTATATATCAGATTTCTATCCTTATGAATCTCACTAGGAGGATAAAATTTAGAGTAAAAGAGAGATGCCATTTCCTCCCATTCCATGAACTGTCCATTCTTTAACAGCTTATACCATTCTTCAGCTCTCCCTTTCAAGGATATGAAGAGTAACTTATTCTTCACCCTGTTCAGTTGTGACACCTACACACTTAAACAACCCACATAATTCATGGATAAAAAGTAAGTGATCACCAGGATGGACAGTTCCATCCCCTAAATAATAATAGTCCATAACACGATCAACAATACTTGTAGGTATCTTAAAAGGATCTATCTCAACAGGTGGTGGTTCATCTACTACCCTAGCAGTGGTAGTAGTTTTCTCAAACAGAAAACCAAGTGGGTTATCCATATTGGAAACAAAGTAACAAGCAGTAATAAAAGAAATACTCATAGTAGAAGTTTCCTTTACCAATTCCACTCTTCAATAGCGCTTCACTCCCCAACAACGGAGCCAGAAAATAGTCTTGATGACCCACAAGTATAGGGGGTGTATCGTAGTACTTTCGATAAATAGGAGTGTCGATCCCAACGAGGAGAAGAAGGTGCTGAACAGTGGTATGGAGCAGGAACTCTCTGCAGATACTTAGCAAACGGATTTTTAGTGGGTTTCTGATAATGCAACAAAACAAAGTGCAAGTAACAAAGAACAAACACAGCAAGTGGCCCAATCCTTTCTTAGCAAAGGACAAGCCGGTGTAAATACTTATAAGGACCAAATGTTCTCGAGGACACATGGGAATTATGTCAAGTGCTTTCGCTTCAAATAGCTGAGTACTCTTCTCTGGTGTTGTAAGTGTTGTGTGGGTGAACCTGTGCTAATGTACCGACCTTACTTGGACTAGTACATACTTGTGATCAAAACCCCTACAAACATCCGTAACTACAGGAAAGTAATTAAGATATAAATCTAACCACAGTCTTAAACTCTGAGATCCTACAGTCCCTTGTGCAAAGGTGTCCTAACGGGGGTTTAGGTTTCTGTCACTCCGGCAACCCCACAATTAGTAGCCAAATACACAATGGATTCCCCTAGGCACATAAATGGTGAAGTATCATGTAGTCGACGTTCACATGACACCACTAGAAGAATAGCACCACAACTTAAATACAAACCGTTGAATAATAACTCAACACAAATCCACTAATAACAACATGCTTCTCCCATGACCTCAAGAACTAAACGAACTACTCACGCGACATCATATGGATCAAGATCAAAGATGATATGATAATGGATAACAATCTGAACATAAACAATAATCCAATGGTTCCACTCACAAGCATCAACTACAATAGTAATTAACACCGGGAAATTTTACCCTAAGAACTAAAGCAATATCCAACACAATTGTTACAGCGGGACGGAGTGGTGATGATGGTGCTGGTGGAGATGATGGTGTGGATGATGATGATCCCGATGAATCCTATCTTGACGATGGTGTTGATGGCGACGATCTCCCCTCTTCGGGAAGGAATTACCCTGGTAGAAATCTGTCTACCGGAGAGATCTTTCTCTCTCGGTGTTTTCCGCCCCGTAGAGGTGGCGGAAATCTATCTGTGGTTTCCCCCTAGCCTTAGGGTTCTGTAGGGAAGATATAGGCGAAGGGGTGGAGTCAGGAGCCGGGCAGGTGGGCCACACCTGCCCTAGGCACGACCTAGGGTGGGCCCGCGCCTAGGGGGTGTGGGCCCCCTGCGGCCCTTCTTCGTCCCTCCTTCTGGCTTCCTCTGTCTTCTAGAAAAATATAATTTTCCCATATTTTTCTGGTATTTTTTCTGATCTTCACGAAATTGCATCAAAACGCCTTCTTTTACATCAGAATCCAGACTCCGGCAATCCATCCTCCAAGAATCATCCAACATTCATAAATAGTGGAAAAGACATAAGTAATACCTCATAATAAGACAAATATCAATGAATAGAGGTAAATTATGATATAGAAAGGTTTTGCAAATTGGGCGTATCAGGGGGTAGCCCGGAATAGCTCTCTTGTTTTGTTTTTGTTTAGGTCATAGGATGATGTAAAAACATGTTGGTTCACAAGGTGGGGCAGTATCCTACCCGGTTTCACCGAAATGGGGAGTTTCCCCTTTATAAAAGTCTAGAATCTTTGCTTCTAGGTTAGAGCGCATGTATGCGAGGGGGGACACATGCAAGCACCCGAAGACTAGTAGGTTTTGTATGTTTCAACATAGCACCACACTTTCATGCATGTGCTAGGGCCACATGCAGGTCCTTGAGGTATTCCGATGCCCCGGAGCGCGGTTTGCTGCGGAACCCTGTTTCGCGGGACTCAGATTGTCTACCCCTTAGACATTCTTTTGATGGGGGTAACCTGGCATATCTCTCTTGTTTTGTGTTTGTTTAGGTCATAGGATGACGTAAAACCATGTTGGTTCACAAGGTGGGGCACTATCCTACCCGAATTAACCGGAACAGGGAGTTTCCCCCTTATACAAGAACCTTCGCTTCTAGGTTAGAGTGCATGCATGAGAGGGGGACACGTGCAAGCACCCAGAGACTAGTAGGTTTTGTATGTTTCAACATAGCACAACACTTTCATGCATGTGCTAGGGCCACATGTAGGTCCTTGAGGTATTCCGATACCCCGGAACACGGTTTGCTGCGGAACCCTGATGTGCGGGCCTCGGATCGTCTACCCCCCTAGACATTCTTCTGATGGGGGTAGCCTGGCATAACTCTCTCTTGTTTTGTGTTTGTTTGGGTCATAGGATGATGAGAAACCATGTTGGTTCACAAGGTGGGGCAGTATCCTACCCGGTTTCATCGGAACGGGGAGTTTCCCCTTTATACAAGTCTAGAACCTTCGCTTCTAGGTTAGAGCGTATGCATGCGAGGAGGGACACATGCAAGTACCCAGGGACTAGTAGGTTTTGTATGTTACAACATAGAACCACACTTTCATGCATGTGCTAGGGCCACATGTAGGTCCTTGAGGTATTCCGATGCCCCGGAACAAGGTTTGCTGCGGAACCCTGATGTGCATGCCTCAGATCGTCTACCCCCCTATACATTCTTCTGATGGAGGTACCCTGGCATAACTCTCTCTTGTTTTGTGTTTGTTTAGGTCATAGGATGATGTAAAACCATGTTGGTTCACAAGGTGGGGTAGTATCCTACCCGGTTTCAACGGAACGGGGAGTTTTCCCTTTATACAAGTCTAGAACCTTCTCTTCTAGGTTAGAGCGCATGCATGCGAGGGGGGAAACATGCAAGCACCTGGAGACTAGTAGGTTTTGTATGTTTCTAGGGCCACATGTAGGTCCTTGAGGTATTCCGATGCCCCGAAGTGCGGTTTGCTACGGAACCCTGATGTGCGGGCCTCGGATCATCTACCCTCCTAGACATTATTCTGATGGGGGTAGCCTGACATAGCTCTCTCTTGTTTTGTGTTTGGTTAGGTCATATGATAATGTAAAACCATGTTGCTTCACAAGGTGGGGAACTATCCTACCCGGTTTCACCGGAACGTGGAGTTTCCCCTTTATACAAGTCTAGAACCTTCGCTTCTAGGTTAGAGCGCATGCATGCGAGGGGGACACATGCAAGCATCCGGAGACTAGTAGGTTTTGTATGTTTCAACATAGCACCACACTTTCATGCATGTGCTAGGGCCACATGTAGGTCCTTGAGGTATTCTGATGCCCTAGAACACGGTTTGCTACGGAGCCCTGATCTACGGGCCTTGGATTGTCTACCCCCCAAGACATTCTTCTGATGGGGGTAGCCCGACATAGATCTCTCTTGTTTTGTGTTTATTTAGGTCATAGGATGGTGTAAAACCATGTTAGTTCACAAGTTGGGGCTGTATCCTACCCAGTTTCACCGGAACAAGGAGTTTCCCCTTTATACAAGTCCAGAACGTTCGCTTCTAGGTTAGAGCGCATGCATGCGAGGGGGGACACATGCAAGCACCCAAAGACTAGTAGGTATTGTATGTTTCAACATAACACCATCCTTTCATGCATGTGCTAGAGCCACATGCAGGTCCTTGAGGTATTCCGATGCCCCGGAGCGCGGTTTGCTGCGGAACCCTGATGTGCGGGCCTCAGATCGTCTACCCCCCTAGACATTCTTCTGATGGGGGTAGCCCGACATAGCTCTCTCTCTTGTTTTGTGTTTGTTTAGGTCATAGGATGACGTAAAACCATGTTGGTTCACAAGGTGGGGCACTATCCTACCCGGTTTCACCGGAACAGGGAGTTTCCCCCTTATACAAGTTTAGAACCTTCGCTTCTAGGTTAGAGCACATGCATGCCAGGGGGACACATGCAAGCACCCGAAGTAGTAGGTTTTGTATGTTTCAACATAGCACCACACTTTCATGCATGTGCTAGGGCCACATGCAGGTCCTTCAGGTATTCCGATGGCCCGGAACACTGTTTGCTGTGGAACCCTCATCTACGGGCCTAGTTTGAAACGGGCATAAGAAATTCAAATACGGTCCGAACAATATGAAAACTTGTGTGGAGTCATTTTATGTGACATAGTTGGAAAGAAAAAATATCAAACCATGTGAAACCTTCAAGTTTAGTGAGGTTTGAGCCTAGCTAATTTCAACATAGACCCACCTCAGCCCTACTCCTATTTTCCTACTAATTTACCGTGTATCAGACATAAACACTGGGTAAAAACTAAGACACACAGCAAATTACCTCTTTACCGAGTGTTTTAGACTAACACACAACAAAGTTTTAACATACATAGCATAGGGGGCGTTTCAAACACTAAGTTTTTTGGCACGCGCGGGAGAAGAAATTTGGCGCGAACTATTACTGTGTGTACTTTTGAGGACACTCGGTAAACCATAACGCCGTAAGCTGCGCCATCAACTGCGGGCTGGGAGGACGTGTGGCAGGACGGTTTGCCGTGTATCCTTCTTTTGCCGAGTGTTTTTAAGGATATTACCGTGTATGTGTGTGTTTACCGAGTGTTTTCCCGGTGCATACATGGCAAAGAGGTAATTTTGCTGTGAATGACCTGTTTGTTGGGTGTCATATGTACGATACACGACAAAGAGATGTTTGCCGAGTGTCCGGTATTTAAACACTTGGCAAAGTAAAAAATACCAACAAAATCTCGATTTCTGGTAGTGAGACCAAAAACTATGAATCCGTTGTTAGACTCCCTATCATCTGGATAGCCTACATAGTCTAGTTTGCGTCGAAAAATGTACCAATAATTTCTTTACTCATTTATATTTGCCTCTTACATATTCTACCAGCTAATAGTACGAATGTTACCGAATTAATGTGGACATTTTGTTTCCTAACTCGGCCTATATATGTTGTCGACCAATCAACCAATGAGCATCTGAAGACCGTCACATCACTTCCGAGATTTCATTATGTGCCACATCCATTCTTTCATTGTTTCGTTGTTGCCGCTTGAAGATAAAAAAATGTTAAGTAAATAAAACGGAAATGAGAGGATATCATGAAAAATATTGTGATCATGATACAATGCTTTATACTCGAAGATATGACACATCAAAATGCATGAAACGACTAGGGACTAGACCAGTTCCACGAGTGCCACCCACCCGCCCACAAGTTCTGGAGCACTTTGTGTATGCCGAACACAGTTTGTTGAGCGCTTGGCATATGACGGAATAAGACTAGCACATATAAAAAACACTCGGCAACAAAAATGCTTTGCATTCGTCCTATGCCAACTGTTCTCTAGACGCAGCGCTCGACATACATATTGCGATGTGCATACGCATACTCGGTTATATGTCGAGCATGGCGATCGGCATACGCATTGTGCTCGACATACATATTGCGCTCGGCATACCCTCCTAGCACGTGTCACTCATGACGCTCATTGAAGGAATTTGATGGTGCATGAGTGTATGTTGAGCGTGGTAGTCCCATAGATATTTTATATATTTTTAGATTGCTTAGTTTTACATAGACTTTTTTGTTCAGATACTTTTATCTCCTACACCATTATTTTGTTTGCTTTTATATCTTCATTTGTTTTGCCCTTTATCCTCCTCTCTTTCCGGTACGTTTGAATCCCCACTTCTCGGCCACCGTCCCAACTCTTGTGATAATGTGCTAATATTTGCTACAAATGTGCACCTTGGCATTACAAACAATGTTGCCATTGAGAGAATAATTTTTTTTGGCAAAAATCATATTCAATTTTCTAAGTGACAAAAGTGGGTTACCGTGAATCAAGTGAAAATTGGCACCATTAAAACTTTCACTCAAATGAGACCATAATTTATGGACAATTGCCAACTTTTATGACTTTCCAAACGTTCTAGCTACCCCCCCCCCCCCCCATTTAATGACCACCTATCAAATTTATAGAAAGTAAATCAAATTTATACTAGAGGTGTTTAATTGTTTACTCTATTTTTTCAATCATCATTTTAAGCTACAAAAGTAGCCATTAAATAGGAGATCCACTGAGATTTTACAAAATTCAACCCGTTGGCTCAAATGGTCATGCCGACAAATTTGACCATGTTTTGAAAACTATGGATGAAATCAAAAAAATAAAATTGAGCATTTGGACCTGTTATGTGTATAATCGAAAAAAAAACTTCACAAAACTGACTATCATTTATGAACATTCATGTCTTTCAAGACAAACTATCATTTTTATGGACGTTTACATGTGATAGTTTATGATAATATGCCAATATATCGTAATATTGTTGCATGAAAAACAATGTTATTGCCAAAGCGAGTTTAATTTTTGTTGCAAAAAAATCATTTTTCGTTTTCTAAGTACCAAAAGTGTTTTGTGTGTGAATCAAGTGCAAACAATATGGTGCAAAATGACACCACTCCAAATTTCACTCAAACAAGACCTCAATTAATGGAAAATTTCTAAAATTTATGAACTTCCAAGCTTTCTACGTACTTTTCTCCATTTAAACAACTACTTGTTGATTTTATAGACTAAACCAGAGGTGTTTGATAGTTTCTTCTAACTATTTTTGTAAAATAATTTTAAGGTACAAAACTAATCATTACATAGGAGATCCACAAAGAGATATGCAAGATTTAACCCCTTGCCGTGAATGGTCATACCGGCAATTTTGACCACACTTCGAGGGTTATAGCAAAAAACCAAAAGAAACGGTACATTTGGTCCTTTTATGTATAGAAGTTTCAAGGTAAGATGATAAACATGGATTCACTCATATTTTCCTTGTACACTGACCTGGGATTGTTCTGCCCCTTATGACCACCAAGGTAGCCGGGAGGTATATTTTGATAGGTCCTAGATCTGGATCCACTCTCCATATTAGAATCATCATCGCACATATATCCGTTATCATTGTCATTTCAAGTTGAGCTAGCTTCCACCATATCTGCAAATAGTGCACAACAACAAAAATTAATTGATCATCGAAAAATAAAGAACAAATGCAATCATATTTCAGACTGCAAATAATTTTTTAAATACTACACATTGGAATATACTAATTTAAATTTAAGATACATAATTAATTGTAATCTGAACCAAAAAATGCTAACTGACTTTAGCAAGTAAAAAGGACGATAAGAAGATGCCAGAAAAAATTAAGAGTCGGACTGTCCATCTGTGTGCATATCAGATTCCACGGCAGACATGCTGTCAGACAAGGCCAGCGATACCAACTTTCATGGATCGACATTGCATCATATGGAAAAGAGGGATCAGGGATCTACCTCCCAGTGACGATGATGGGTGATAATGATGAAGCCGAGTATCACACAGAGATCACCTAGTAGCTCACAAAGACACATGAGCTGGTGAAGTAGCTCGATAACGGTGAGTGGAATATAAGCCGCCGGCGAGGACCACCACCCAACGAGAAGCGAGGAGTGACACCTTGAGGATGGGAGTACGATGGCATGAAGTGTGGACTACGGTACGCCCATACGTGCCATAAAATGTTTTGGATATGTGCTGGCATTGGTCGATTTTCTTGAATCTATTATTTAATTAATTAGGTAATAATTACCGATTTACCCTTAATGAGTGTGGCTCAGTTTGGAGGGGAGGGTTGTACTGGAGCAAGTCTTATATGTTTCACCATGCTTCAAGATTAAAATGTTCTTCTCTGCTACAATTTTGATAACTTTGGAGTTTCGTTAGTTGTAAGATTCAAACATATTTGGTAGTTTCAATTGGTCAAAAACTTTCAAGGTTCACTTGTTTAGTTTCAGATTTTTTCGAAAAAGAGGAAACTCTGGGCTGTAAACTATGTGGTCATGAACATCTTGGAGCGCAACTATAGGAACTGCAACTCATAAGCAAGAGGTATATACAAAATGACAGAAGAGCACAAAATAATTCATGAAAATGACTTGTTTGAATGCTTTAGAAAGTTAACTACAAATTGTGCACTCCTTGACGTTGCTTCATTTCACTGTAAGCCCTGTATATGCATTTTTAGGGGAAACTATCATTATATGCCATTTTTTTAAGGTTTATAATTCATGTTCGAAGCATGTTTATAGATGCTTTAGATGCATCTATATTCATGTGCCGATATTGCATTATATTTCCCCTTATTGTCGTAGCTTAGCTCAATACTTTCTTGAACCATTGTCCAATGTAGGAAGCAATGTATATGTTGGCCATATCTTCATTGGGTCATTTCAGTATATATAGCTAATGTATGGTTTTTATGTCTTTTTTAAACTAGATTAAGGGACATAATAGCTAGTACATACTCCTAAAAATATGTCCACCAAAACTCCGAGGTAGTAATTACTTCATTATTATGGGTTTAACAGTTGTAGATCTAGCTCCCTGGTCTCATGCATGGCTCTATATATATACGGGCACATTTCATTCTTCCTTGGTGAGAGCTCAATATTGCCAACTCAATTCGCTGTTGTTTGTATGGAATAGGAATGGAAGGTAATGGGGAAAAATTGGTATTGATGAGGAACATGGTTATAGAAATGTCCATCCACTAATTTAGTTGGCATCATATTTGTCCACACGATGATTTTCATGCCTCGAGATTTCCCGTGTTAACTAAAAGAGTAGACACCTTCGAGAATGTACCGATGATTGTACATAACATGATCTATTGTTACGACTCCAATGGCTGGGCGTGCAAGATCGAGCTGATGTCTTCGATCTATTTACATCATAAAAAGTCTCTATTCGTTGCATGATGACGTGTACATGCTTTCAGTATAATTGTTGCATACAGGGTTCTAAATTATATTCTTGTTTTCTTGCATATATGACAGCCTGCCCTCATTTCTGAAACTTATGTTTAGTGTTCAGGGTTTGGTTACTTATTCAGTAAGTTGTTCCTAGTTTGTGCCATGAGCTGTCTAAGGCACCATCAAGTCAATATGATCTGTCTATTTTACTGGACATAAATCATCTATATTCTATAATGCTGATTATTTTGAGTAGTCAGCGACTAGAGCAGTATGTGGGCCTTAGGGGGGAAAGTGAAGATACATATAAGTGAATCTCAATCTAGATTCACGCCTGGTTCTGGCCAGCTAGGCATTGCAATTTCGATAGCAACCCAATCGACGAATGGGTGAATCTTTGACTTCTCCAAATGACCACTGATCTTACCATTCATCACTGCGCGGAGTGGGCGAACATGGTGGAGGAGTCAAGAGTGGGGAGCCACTGGTGTTGATCTTTAGACATCCATTCCACATGCTATATCTTTTTTTAAACTCAAGGCATTACGCCCAGATTTAAATTAATATAAAGCTGGAAAAGGCAAGAAGATCAGCTTACATGAAAGAGCAAAAATCAAGCAAACAAGATATACAAAGCGTGCTGCTTGACACTGCTCTAACACCAAGTAATCTGCAACAATCACTAGTGGAGAACGTTGCATGCGTCCCGGTTGGTAAGGAACATTAGTCCCGGTTGCCCAACCGGGACGGGGCAATCGGGACTAAAGCCCGAACCTTTAGTCCCGGTTGCCCCACCAACCGGGACAAAAGATCATACACGTGGCCGCTGCTCTGTGCGAGGGGGGGAGGACCTTTAGTCCCGGTTCGTACGAACCGGGACTAAAAGTTTTTTTTAATTTTTAAAAAAAAAAAAAATTAAATTTTTAAATTTTTTTTTTCAATTTTTTTTAAACCTTTGAATTATTTACTTGTTAATCTCCCACATCTCTCATTTTTCTAATTTATACTTAATCTTAGTTCAAATCGTACTTACAGTCAAACTTCCCATCCGGTCACCCATCCTAGCACTACTCCACCCCCAGCACGCTTAACTTCTTCATTCCATCTCTCCCACCTGCGCGAAGAACTAATATATCTTGTTGTCAAGACTAGTATATCAATCTTATTAACTCATATGATATGTGACACGTTTTTATTTTTTGAAATTAAGAACAACTATTTTTAGTAAACAACAATAAATAATTAATAATAACATTTTATTCTAATGAAAGTAAAAACTAATTAAATTAATATTTTATTCATTTTTGCCATTTATTCATTTAATATGACATAAACAATATCTCAAATCTGTAAATCGAAATTTAACAAATAATATATCCATTATTATCAGAAAAATGCGAGGAATTCAAATATGACATAAAAAATACTAAAATAATTTAATTTCTGAAATAAATTTTTTTCTTTTTGAATTTTAAGAATCCAAAACGGCCTAAGTATGTTGAAATCAAAGAGCTAATTTTTTCTGCACGTTTTGATAGGTTGAGCGCTTCGTCTAATTTTCTCTTTTGTACGTATTGATAGGTTCTGGTCAGTCGTTGAAGCAATAATATCTTACTCTTACATGCATTGCTAGGAATCTACTAGGACTATCTTTTCTCGGTTTAGCATTTACATAAACATCAGAAAGGCTGCGTAATGCAAAGTACTTGTCTCCATTCTTTTGCACTAACGATGAGTGAACCACCAGCTATTTGTTTGTTCCTCAACCAACTGTCTCCATTCTTTTGCACCAGGTTTCAGTTTCTGAACTATGAATATGGTAGCATCGAAAATGTGTGTCAGCAAAAACTATAATGGACAATCAACAACACATCATAAATTAGGTTCGCTGATGCATTTTTGGTAGCTAGCTCATGGCCTGGTTGAGTACTGTTTGCATGCGCAGCTGCTGATAACAGTTTTGGTAGCTAGCTCCATTTTTTTATAACCTTTAGTCCCGGTTCGTATCACCAACCGGGACTAAAAGGGGTGCCCCGGTGCCAATCCCTTTAGTCCGGGTTGGTAATACGAACCGGGACTAAAGGTCACACCTTTAGTCCCGGTTGGTGATACGAACCGGGACTAAAGGTCCCGTCATCGGGGCACCCCTTTTAGTCCCGGTTGGTGATACGAACCGGGACTAAAGGTCCCGTTTGACCCGGGACTAAAGATTGCTGGCGTTCTAGCTGTTGGAACCGGGACTAATGCTCACATTAGTCCCGGGTCCAACCATAACCGGGATTAATGCTCCAAACTAGGGTGGACGTATGACTCTTTTTCTACTAGTGAATCGCTTGATTGAAGGAGAGAGGCAGAAGCACGCTCTTGATGTCGAAGATGACGAGCCAAAGATGAATCCATGTCCATGTCGCTACAAGAAAGGCTATTTTCTGTTGCAACTTCGCATGTATCCACTTCGAAAGAGGGACCCCCTGCCCCCTCGCTCTGGCTCGAAGTGCGGCGTACCGTTAGTAGTTGGAGAATCTCACCCTCGAGCATGAATGGAAAGACACCGACAAGACTACCAACACCAAAGAGACACAAGAGCATGACCATCCAACCGGAGGGAAGACCACAACAAGAAAGAAACACGCCACTACCACCAGGCCAAACCTCGATTGCCGATAGACTCTAGGTTCCTGAAATAGTGCCTTCAAGAAGGGAGTGGCACAAAATCATCATCACCGCTTGATCTGAACTGGATCAAAGGCTTTCACCCGGCACCCGAGGACAAAGACACAAGTACCTACAACAACGCCTCCAAGGAGGGTCGTGGCGTCCAAAGACGTTGCCGCCGCCGGCACCAGCAAACCGTCGGGCAAGGCTTTCACCTAGGTAGCTTGTTCACAGTCCACACGAGTTCACTAATAGAGGATGGAGGCAAGGTCTCCACATCTGGACAAGAGCATGGCTGCTCCTGGCCAAGGTGGCCATCCACACCATATCCACATGGCCAAGGTGGCCATCCACACCACACACAACAGGAGCTGCCGCCAAGTCGCCGTCGCGTCCACCGCTTAAGGCCGCCACCCTGACATACCGAAATAACCAACCTTTCCCGCCCACGCTTGGCCAGCCCTCCCAGCTACCGCAGAGGACTCTTCTCTCCTATCTTTGGCCCTAGCCATCCACCGAACACGACCAAGAACATGGGGAGGGAATCCATGGTCGCGCGAACTCCCCAACATGGAAAATCAGAAGATGAACACATCGGGAGAGCGGGAAACGACAACAGACCTCGCCGGGAAGTTGGCCGCAACCCATGCACCCGAGCAGGAGAACGGGACCAACGGGGCGAAGCTTGTCAGATCCGATTCATGCGCGTTGATGCGGAGCCACATAAGCGACACACTATCTTGCTTTTTCCTTTTTCTTTTTTGGCGTTTAATTTTGTGTTGTTGCTCCAGTGGACTCTCTTTTTCTTTTTTTTTATTTGTTTCGGAATTTATATCAGATTTGGATGGTTGTGCTTTATTTATAAAGCATGGAAAAATGATGTTTCGAGAAGATATTAAATATGCCTACCGATAGTCCGAGGCAGTCATGATTAATTATTACGAGTCTCGGTGATACTTCTAGTTTCTTTTATTTTTGGACTCAGAGAAGACATTACACTACAGTATAAGTACCTCTAGCTCATAGGTCCCATGAGTTCAACCGCATTTCATTCTGCTTCCACGGCGAGAGATCAATATGTCCACACAAATTCACTGTCGTTGAAATGGAATAGGAATGGAAGGCAATGGGAAATAGATTTGCATTTGTGATGCACATAGCAACACATATACCCAATGGCTGGTTCGGCCGAGAAGAGCATTAAGCCACACGATGGTTTTCATGCCTAGTGAAATCCTGGTACATGGTTTGCTAGAACAGATGACACTATCTCGACTGTACCGAAGATGTCACTGAGAAAGATCAGTTGTCGTGGCTCTCACTACAGAGGTGGGGTCATTCTTCTGCCCAGTATCCTCCAGCATAGGGAGGAAGGTGCACGCCAATAGCGACAGTTCTCCAAGGCCAGAACTTGAAGCCACAAATCGAAATCTCTAACTCGGAAGAAAGCAGCACCAGAGTGCCCGCCAACCGTCTTACACGAGCTGATTGAATGGAGTGATATCACCGGTCCGCTTGTAAGTGTGTGCTGGGAGAGTGGTATATACTTGTGCTGACAGGACAGATTGTTGGACACTGAAAAACACGGACTCTGTCCTGATTAATTTAATTTCTCCCCATCTGAACACTGTCGTCATATCAAGTTGTATGCAATCGCTTCATATCAAGTTCATTCATTAGTCTTGAATGCAGTATGCACTATGTTGTAAACAGAAGGATGGTGACACTTCTTGGACACAAAAACGGGCCAGAAGTTTAATTCTAGAGGTGGGGTCTTTCTTCTGCCCAGTATCCCCCAGCATAGCGAGGAAGGAACCTGAAGCCACAAACTGAAATCTCTAACTCGGAAGAAAGCAGCACCAGAGTGCCCACCAACCGTCTTACATTAGCTGATTGAACAGATCGAGTGATATCACTGACCCGCTTCTAAGTGTGTACATGTTGGGAGAGGTGAGAGTGAGTATACTTGTGCTGTTCAGGAGAGATTGTTGGACACTGAAGAAACAGTTGTTTGCACTGGTTCAAAATGTTAATGTCAAAAGCTGCACTGCTTGAAGGTGCTTCCTCTATCTTATCCTTGTATATGAATTTCTTGGTCAACTTTCATTAGAAGGCAGTTTTCTCACATTAAAGCAAGGCTTAGTAGTCCCATTGGATGTATATTAAGAGCACTTTTGCTTCAGTGATCCTCCCTACCCAAATCGTAAACACAACAACGGTCGAGATTGCTTTGTACCCCTTTATAACTAAGGGCATGATGATCTTTAACAAATTATTAAGTCATTATTAAACGAGTAATTGATTATATATATAGCCCATAGAAACAAGTACATATCCACATACGTATGGAATATGTATGTCGTGGTAGACCTGCTCTTGTCGCTCATGTTTCATGTTGGCTCTGTTAAGCTTCATGCACTAACCAACACAATCAAAAGTCCGAACTGATAGAAAGGGTCAGCACGTGCAACCGGAAGAGAACGACGGCGCGCGAAACTCACGTATGACTCAAGAGGCCTATACTTGCGAAAGCCAGGACTCGAACTCGAGACCTTAGGCTCTGATACCATGTTAAGCTTCATGCACTAACCAACGCAACCAAAAGTCCGAACTGATGGAAAGGGCTAGTGCAATCCACTTATACACTTTAACAGGTTCCATCTTCGCCAACGGTGAGCGATGGAACAACGTCGGCTGCACCAGAGGGGCGCACCCTAGGTGATGGCATCAAGGCGCATAGACGGCGGCCGGCTAGAGCAGTGGTGCACGCTCGACAACGACGTTTAGGCATGGCGGCGTCAAGGCACGTACCAACTTCGTCTTCACTACGCCATCCAACGATGACGTGGCTTATTCGTCCCAGTGCCAAATTCCTACGGGTGAGGGGAGAGGAAGTGTCGCCGCTGCTCCTGCCTTCGCATCTCGGCGGGCATGTCCTCGTCCTCACCTATGCTTTTATGAGGGCACTTATGTCGAGGATAGCAGGCAGTTAGATCGATCCATATAAAAATACGTAGGTACACACATGGGTAATATGGGTTTGGGTTCGGATCTGAGTGACCAATATAATTAATAGAAGATTAGTAATTAATTAATGACAAAAGATCATATTGACAAAAGATCATATTGTCCTTTTAAATTTGGGGTTTAAGCTTATCTATATTCAGGTGCCAATATTGCATTACTCTCTCTTTAGTGTCGAACTCGTAGCTTAACTCAATACTTTCTTAAGGCATTGTGAAATGAAGGAAGCAATGTATATGGTTGTCATATCACTGGTGTGTCATTTCGGTATAGCTAACATATGATTTGGTGTGTGCTTGCATTTTTTTGCGAAAGCAGCACGGGGCACACACTAGTAGAGATGAGGTATGCCTAACAATACTTCGAGGCAGTCATTGATTAACACACTACGACTCTCAGGTGGTACCTCTTGCTCCTTTTACTTTTGTACGGAGTCAGTACGATATTGCTCTACTGTATAAGTACCTTCAGATACTCGGTCCCATGAGATTAACACATATCATCCTTCATTGGCGAGTGCTCAGTATTGCCACCTCAATTCACTATCGTTCAAATGTAATACTGTAGGAATGGGAGGCAACGGGAAAGAACTTGGAATTTTTATGCACATACCAGTTGGTTAATTCAGTTGGCAAGAACATTAATTCAGTTGGCTAATTCAGTTGGCAAGAACATCAATTCACGCGATGATTTTCATGCCTACATTAGCCCTTTCTTCTTCGTTTGCTGGAACAGATGACACTATCTACTGTTCTCTGAAGATTTCACAGAATACATGATGCGAATTGCTATGGAACTTATCAACCTCGTGTCGTCGTCATTATGTCCAGTGCCTTCCGGGATAGTGAGGAAACCAAAAACTGAGAATCTACGAAGAAAGCAGGAGCTGATCCCTCGATGTCCCTCTTACAAGAGACTTTGTTGAACGAAGTGACATCACACAACACCCACCTGCTAGTGTGTGTGTGTTATTTTGTATAGTTAATAGTATATGTCTGCTTTTAGTAGAGTTTGCTGGATATTGAAAACACCCACCAACTCGGTCCTGATGAATATAATTTCTGCTCGTCCAAACACTGGCATCCTTATAATTTGTATTGTAAATAGTCCCTGTTTCGTGGAGTTCTCATGTCAGGTTCATTTATTAGTATTAAACTTATTATCTCCTGGCTTCATAAGTTTGTTAATGTTTCACAATGCGGCAGGATTCAAACCTGTATCTCTGCTATAAGTATGATAAGCTTGAAGCTTCATTTTTCCGATAAAGCTTGAAGCTTCACTAGGTGTAAGATTCATACATATTTGGTACACTTGGTAGGTTAATTTTAGAGTTCACTTGTTAAGTTTCAAATTCATTGCAGTAAATCCAAACTACCTGATTGAATAACAAGGTCTCAAACATCCTGGAGTACAACTCTAAACCAAGACCGGGTAAAGAAAGTGATGGAAATACAAAAAAGGATTTTTTTTTTAGCAAAATGACTTCTTTGACTACTGTACTGCTTGATGATGCTCCTTTCAAGGTTATACTTGTATTTGCATTTTTCAGAGGCAGGCTTTATTAGATGCTAGTTTTTTCACATACTCCCTCGGTCCCAAAATATAAGGCGCCTAGGAATTAGCCAAAATTCAAACCTTACTAACTTTGATTCAATATTTAGAAACAAAATATCTACATCAACAATATAGAATGGACACATTAAAAAATATATTTTTGGTGAATCTATTGATATTGATTCAGTGTTATAAATGTTCATATTTTTATATATAGGTCAAACTTAGAAAACATTAACTTTCGACTAATCCTTAGACACCTTATATTTTGCGACGGAGGGAGTATGTGTGAGTCTTACAAGTTCTGTTGGACTTATGGTTAGAGATGATTTAAGCCTATCTATATATCATTGTCACTATTTCATTAGAGCATCTCAAAAACTGCCTTTCTTAGGACGCAAGAGGGCAAAAAGTAGCTCCAACAGATGCACTAAAATAGAACCCTCCTCCGATTTTTTATTGCATGCCCAAAAAATTCCCATTGCAGGGCGGCATGTTTGTGGTGCAGGCTGCCAGTCGCTATAAAACCGAACCGCACGCACAACCAACCGCCAATCTAAAATCTCATGCGTGTGACCGCTGTCGCCAGTAACAATTCCCTTGCCGTCTTGGGCGACCCAGCCGTGCCGATTCTCTCCGTCATCGCTCCCTACTAGGTCCTCGTAGTTGCTACTCCATTCCCCAAGCCCACATAGCAGGCCGTGACCGACCGCCGTGGTAAATTGTATCGCCTATGCGGCAGCCACCCACCAGTCTCCCGGTGCCGCTGCAGCTGCAGCCCCTGCCCATCAATTCGACCGGGCTTACAGCTCCTATGCGACGTCTTTACATGGAATTGGAAGGAAAGCGACATCGTTGAAAAGAATAGCTCGCATGCGACGGTTGTGAGGCAGCTAATATCCCAGGGCCACACGGGCCTTAAAACGGTCGTAAGGACACATTTAACTTTGTTCCAATATTAGGGTTAAGCCAAACCGGTTGGTTGGGACAGCCAGTCAAACCAACCGCTTACGACCGAGAGCGCGCGTAACACTGACTGTAGCTTCCCCGACGGCGGCGGCGGACCTCACCCATCGTTCTCGGCGACGGCACGGCAATTAATTTAGGCGGCGGCGCTTTCGTTCGACGACGAAGGTGGTGAGTGCCATTTGAAAGCTAATTCCTCTCCCATTCTTCTCAATTCGAGATCTGAGCGTGCCCATTGATGCTAGATTGTGGAGGCGAGGGTGTGCTGAACGGGGCGAGGGGGAACAATATGGAGCATGGAGAGGGGACTTCTAATCGGTATATCCCGTATCTCTGCACTTAATTTCTCTAAGTTTGAGCTCTTTGTTCGCTTCCGCTAGCTCACAGTGCCCGCCAAAAACAGGGGAGACGATGTTGCGCGCCAAACCTTCGAATTTCGCATCAATTTCTTTCCCTCTAGGGCTGTTTTAGTTGATGGCAGCATGCAGATCATTGAGAGAGACACGGTTGTTAAATGGGAGGTGGAATTAGAACATGTTGATCCCCAAGAGCTAATAAACATGGGAGAGGAGGCAGTAAGGAAAATGGTGGAAAAAATTGGGGATAGTGTGGTTTGGGGGCCAGAGCAAGAAGTTTCTTTGTTACGATTTGATGATTGCAAATGTGACTATGTTAGGGTTGAGACAGGAGAACATATAGTTGATGAAATCGATGAGCGAAACGGTTGGACAAGCAAAACTGTTCTGTTTTTAGCAGAGCTCATTGATCTGAAACCTAATTCGAGGGTTGGATATGTGGCCTCGAAGCTGGCTGCTCAGATGGTCGAGGATGATTGGGCTGCACAAAGGCAAGTAATGCCTACACTTACTGAGTTGGAAGTGTTAACAGTGGAGGATGATGATGCTAATGCACAAGGGGAGGCTGCAGATGGTAATGCACAAAGGATTGTAACTGTTGATTGGAATTCCGTTGAGATACATGACCGCACTGATTTGGTCATTGCACCAATAGATGACATTGAAATGGCAAAGCTTTTTGGCATTCCTATAGATGACAGAGACAAGGAGAAGAAGAGGGATGAAGCTGCAAATGATGGTGACAACCATTTAAGAGATGAAGAGGCAGATATAGATCTAGAGTTGTTGGAAAATGTTGTAGTTCATGTAGATGATGCACATGATGATGAGCTAGTAACAGTTTATGACAAAGAGGACCCAGTTATTGAAGTTGGGAGATTGTTTCCAAGCATGGATGAATTCAGGATGTGTTTCAGGACATATGCAGTCAAACGTGAGTTTGCTACCAAGACTATGTGGACTGATAAAAAGAAGTTCTATGCAAAATGCATAGGTTATGATGGTGGTGCCAAGCCTTGCAAGTGGTATATATCTGCTAGACGCCAACCTGATGGAAGGACAATAAGAGTGAATCAAATTCCAAAACCTCATACTTGCATTACAAGTTCTCAAACAGTTACAAAGATGACATCACAATTATGGGTTGCAGAAAAGATCAAGCCCATTTTAGCCACAACACCAAACAACACTGCAAAGAGACTGAAAATAGACTTGGAAAAGCAGTACCCCATTAAGCTAAATTATACTACAGTGTGGAAGGCAAAGAAAAGGGCAATGAAAGAGCTATATGGTGATTGGGCAAATACCTTTCGAATGCTTTATAACTTCAAAGCAGAAGTAGAGAAGAGCTCACCTGGCAGTGTTGTGGAGATAGATACTGAGGTAACAGCTGATGGGAAAGTCTTCTTCTCTAAATTCTTCATGGCTTTAAATCCTTGCATCGATGGCTTCAAAGCAGGTTGCCGTCCATATTTGAGTATAGACTCATCTTTCTTGACTGGAAAGTGGAATGGTCAACTAGCAGCATGCAATGCTTTAGATGGACACAATTGGATGTTCCCTGTAGCTATTGGCATGTTTCAGTCTGAGACAGAGGCATCATGGACATGGTTCATGATGCAGTTGAAAAGATGCATAGGGCCAGTCTCTCCATTGGCAGTGCACACAGATGCATGTAAAGGTTTAGAAAATGCAGTGAAGATTGTTTTCCCTCATGCTGAGCAGAGGGAGTGCTTCGGCCATATGTGGATGAATTTGATCAAAAAATTCAGAGGAGATGATTTTGGACGCATGTGGCCAGCAGCAAGATCTTACACCAGGCAGACACATTCATATCACCTTGAGAAGATTAAGGCGGCATGCTCTAAGGAGGATAGGGTCAAGTTTTGTACATGGTTGGAAACCTACCATTCTCTTTTATGGTACAGGTCTGGTTTTAACACTGCCATCAAATGTGATCATATCAACAATAATTTGGCAGAAAGTTTTAACAACAAAGTGAAGGAGTTAAAAGACTTGCCTGTCCATGACATGGTTGACCAGATCAGGATCATGATCATGAGGTTGTGGGAATTGAGAAGAAGGCTTGGTGATGTTCTTTAAGGAGATAAGCTTCCTGATGTTGTGCAGCAGGTGGTCAATAGGAGCAGAAATCTTGCACATTTGCGTGTTGAGAAATCCTCATTGTGGGGTGCTGAAGTCAGAGATACAAAGACTGGCAGGAGGCATGTTGTTGACACTCAATTGCATGAATGCACATGCCTTGAGTGGCAACACACTGGGAAGCCTTGTGAGCATGCCATACTTTTCTTGGCCTCCAAACACAAGCTAAATATGCACCCATATTTGCATGAGTATTATTCTGTAGCAAAATTCAAGGCTGCATATGGAACACCAATTCCAGCACTTACAGATCAGTCTCAGTGGCCTGAAGTGCACATTCAGTTCTCCTTGTGTCCTCCTTTGATGAAAAGAAAGGCTGGCAGGCCCAAGCAGAGTAGATTCAAGGCTTGGTTTGATAAAGGTGGGAGCAGCAAGAAGGGAAAGAAAGATGAAAAGAAAGATGCCAAGCCAAAAAGGGCCCAAAAGGTAACAAGAATAGATGCAAACTCTGTGAAGAACTTGGACACCGAGCTGGCTCTACCAAGTGCAGATACACTGCTGAAAAGCCAAAGTATGTTCATCCAAAATCTATCCCATTTTTTGTTGATGATTTTTCTCCCCCAGCTAACTTGCTTGTTTTCAGGAGGAAGCGTGGAGAAAAAGGCCCACCTCTTGTTGTTGACGAATGCTGGCTAGTGAAAAGGGCAAGAATCAATGGCCAAAGAAAGAAGAGAACTAACCAGATCATGTTTGGTGCTACTGAGGTGCAATCTGAACTTATTTTGGAGGATGATGTGCAAACTGTTGAGGCTTTAGGGCACACCGTTTCTGATTTGGAAGCTCTGGTGCAAAATGAGGGGCAAAATGAGCCTGTTGTTGAGGCTCTAGTGCAAAATGAGCCTGTTGTTGAGGCTCTGGTGCAAAATGAGCCTGTTGTTGAAGCTCTGGTGCAAAATGAGCCTGATGTTGAGGCTCTGGTGCAAACTGACCATGTTGTTGAGGCTCTGGTGCAAAGTGACCATGTTGATGAGGCTCTGGATCATGATCATGAGGTTGTTGAGGAGGTGCAGGAGGTGAAGGAGACTCTTGGACGTGCTGTGGGGAGGCCAGATGGTAATGGTAAGAAAAAGAAGAGCATAAACCTATTGTGTGGTGTGAAACTTGTGAAGGAGAAGAAAACGAGGGGTAAGAAGAGCCAAAAGAAATAGACATTTGTTATTGCAAACATTTGTTATTGTTGTAAACATTTGACACTTGTTGTTGTAATAATTTGGCACTTGTTGTTGTAAACATTTATTATTATAATAATTTGTCACTTGTTGATAATTTGGACAAAATTCAAATATGATGGTAAATTTGAATTTCAACATATGTAGCTATGTCACTTTTCTATGTTTGTATGAGCTTCCAACGTTTTTCTCATATGTACAATACAACTCATCCTCACCCTGATCCCTTTTGTGAAGTACAACTCACCCTCACCCAAAATGGGGTAGAAATGGGCACCAAAGCTAGGGTAAACCACCCCATTTCTAAGAAAGTTTTTTTTCGACCATTTCTAAAACCAAGTTATATATTTTTCCTCAGAACTATGTCACATAACATGACACCATGCGAAGGTTTTGTATTTTTTTGATTTTTTTTGAATTAGTTATGCACATTTGAATGTCTGGTCAAACTTGAAGGGTTTTCATAAATATTCTTAGCTAGGGGCTGAGGCTCGCAAAACTAGCATTGGATCTCTGATGAAATAGCATGTTGTGAACCTAAAAATTAGTTTTACAAAAAATCATCAGCATGGAATCATGTACCTGTAGTTCATATCTTACCCACTTCCAGCCGATTCGGCAGGATTTGTCTTTTTCACCAGGGATGGAATAAAAGGTTTGAGATACTCAAGTTGGGAAATTGTACATTCTAGGTGGTCTAGTATTTTTGAAAAATACGATGTTACCATTTTGAAACTTCAATTTGGTGGTTGCTTCACAAATCCCCCCCTCTTTCGGCACTTAGAAAATAGAAAATGATTTTTCTGTGCGTCAAAAAGGAAAACTTTGTGCTACAACATTGTTAGTCATACCATTATAGACATGCATGCCAAATATGGGCACATTATCACAAACTATGCCTTGATTCTAGCCATATCATTGGTCATTTGACCCGAAAGCCAGAAAACCTCGGAGGAGATAGGTCATTTTGTGAAGGGTTTTTTGAAATATGATCAATAGACCAAGTTTGATATTTTTCCTCACAACTATGTCACATAACATGACACCATGCGAAGGTTTTGTATTTTTTTGATTTTTTTTGAATTAGTTATGCACATTTGAATGTTTGGTCAAACTTGTGAAACCCCGTTGACTGCATCCTAAAACCCGCTAACCCTAAGGCAGAATGAGGACCGTAGATCTAACCCTAGCGCGACACTGTGGCCGTCCGATCGCGTCTTCTAGAAGGATTCCGCGGGTGGCTCTGGGCGATCCGTGGAAGGGCTTGTTCTGCAACCTGATTGGTTGGCGTCTCTTAGAAGGATTTCGTGGCTAGCTCTTGGCGATCCGTGGGATGGATGATTTTGGAATCTGATTGGCTTCATCGTTTTTACGTGCAACAGCGTGGCATGCGAGCGTGGCAGACGGTTGGACCGAGCGTGGCATGCGAGGGCGCTGGGCGGGGCGGGCTGCACCATGCATGCAGCTGCCCCTAGCGTCGCAGTCTAGCGATTTTACGTGCAACAGCGCTGCAGCGTATTTACTCCCTCCGTCGCATTAAATAAGTGTACGTGTAACAACTTTCTTCAGTCAAACTTACTCCCCTCAGGTTCATTGTAATAAATGAGACTTTGCATGATACCACATCTATGTTATTTTGCACTATGTAGTAGTAACTTAGACTAGTAACATATGCATGATACCACATCACCTATGTATAAGGTGGAACCTTTGCTATAAGATGGGACCCACACAGCTTATGGAAATGGCTATAAGGTCAAGTTCACCATAAGCTGGGACCCACATGTCTGTTAAAAGTACACACACGCAAGAGAGAGAGGAGAGAGTAAAATAATTGTTTATTGCTTGTGGGCAACCCATAAGCTTGTAGGTCACCCTTAAGGAAAATCTTCTAAAGTAAACCTCCACTATATGGATAGCCATATGGACTACTTTTTGGCTTGTGGATAGCCTTATGGACTACATAGTGGATGCCCAAGTGCATTGGAAAGGTAGAAGTACATTTTTTGTGGACAAATTTTGAAGCCAAACGTACACTTATTTGTGGACAGAGGGAGTATGCATGTCACTATGACCAGCAGAAAAAATATCAAAATCTAAAATATGTAATAAATATAACGTACAGCGTTGGCACACTCCATTGACCGTTGGACCGAGCGTGGCATGCGAGGGCGCTAGGCGGGGCGGGCTGCACCATGCATGCAGCATGCAGGGTCGGGGGCGGCGGTGCAGAGGTTACAGTACGTCGCATCCTAGTTATTTTTTTTCTCTCTTTCGCATTGATCACGCCCGCTTCCCACACGCAACGCAGCGCACGCGTCTCGTCTCGGCGTCTGGGCGGGCTGCACCATGCATGCAGCAGCTGCCCCTAGCGTCGCAGTCTAGCTATTTTGCGTGCAACAGCGCTGCCCCATTAAATAAGTGTACGTCGAACAACTTTCTTCAGTCAAACTTACTTCCATCTGGTTCATGCGCCATACAAAAAGTCAATATTACTCCCACCGATTTTTCTTGCGTGTATAAAAACGAACGAGTACCTTGGTACTAGATTCCTGCATTTATTACCGAAGTAAATCAAGGCCAAATTATATTTTCCCTTTTATTTTTCACTGCCAATGAACAACTACCTTGGACGTTTTTTTCTCTCTTTCGCATTAATGCATGCATGCATGCAGGGGCGGGGGCGTCGCATCCTAGCTATTTTTTTCTCTCTTTCGCATTGATCACGCCCGCTGCCCCGCTTCCCACACGCAACGCAGCGCACGTGTCTCGTCTCGGCGTCTGCGCCAACGCGACGCTGGATTCCCACGCCGCCCTTCACGCCCCGCCTTCAATAAATAGGCAAAACGCCTTTGCCTCCTCATCTCATCTTGCCCCTCATCTTCAACCTCGAGCCCGTCCCAAACACTCCGGCGACCATGGCTGCACCGACACCGCCTCCACCACCGATGGAGTAGGGTAGCTAGGGTTAGGGTTTAGGGGCTAGCCCAGGGTTTAGGCGGGGCGCCTATTCCCTTCTATATTATTGTACTTTTTTCTTTTTATTGTAATGTTATCGATCCCCCCTATCTAATATAAGTAATGTTATCCCAATATTATCTATCCCCTTGTTTTATTGTAATATGTGTTTTATTGTATTGTCATTTGTCAAAACACCCAAAACAACAAGTGTATAAAACAAAAGACATAAAAACAAGTTCATATAATACTCGTGCAATATTTATATATTTACAAGTGTATAAAACAAAAGACACAAAACAAGTTCATACAACATGGTTCATTTTCAAATAAGTCATTTACATATTTACATAAGTTAAAGGAGCGCCCAAGTTATGTTAGTTAAATGGATGTCCTTGGACTTCATTTATATATTTACTTTCGCAAAAAAAAAGATTGCGACCTGAGCACGATTATCTGCAGATCCACACGTCTCTATTTAGATTGTAACGTGAGTACCATTTTTTTTGCCCAATCAACATATAGTTACTATTGGGCCTAGATACGTCCATTTTGGCCTGGCTAAGTTATATTTGGGCCTGGCCTTTTTCAATCCTCGTCAATTGTTTTTTATTACTTTTCAACCCCTCCCCCTCCCCTGCACACGGGCGCCCCCTGCACACTAATAAAAAGAACACTGACGAAACTGACGAAACTGAAGAAACACTGATTTCGAAAACAGAGCAGCTCAAAATTAGCCCGAATTTGTGTTGCATTTTATTCAAGCCAAAGACATAGACCATTACATCCATTAAAAAGCATCACTCGAACACTGACTGCGCTGTCTAATGACTAACGATGAGGAGATAAACTAATCCGAGAGAAATTACACAAAAATAAAAAAAAAACCGGCTATCAGATTGTCCTGCTTCTTCAATTCGATGATTTGCCTTAGCTGCTTGTTCATCTTCTTCAGCTCGGCCTTCACTTCCGCATCCACCGTAGTACCAGCGGAAATGGGGTTGCCACATCCCAATTGCTCCACCACGGACGGGTTTTCGAGCTCCCGGGATGCTACCTCCACCCCAATTCGCTCGATGTACTCATCAAGCCACTCAAAATGCCCACATTTTGGCAGTTCCTGAAATCGCAGAGATGAACCCTAAATCCCAAATTTGATGAAATGCATGAAATTTCGAAAGAAAAGCGAGAAATTGGCGCTCGGAACACTCAGATCTCACCTTTCCCGGCTCGGGCTTGCTCTCACACTTCACAAATTCCCGACCAATGTTGCCGTTCTTGTCGGTGGATGTGACAAGCCGCTTCAGGGGCGCGGTACGGGGGAAATCGGGGCACCTCCTCATCGGCACCGCACCATACCGAGGCCATGAGCGGTGGGAGGAAGCATACCTCGACATCCCTTGCCGGCGTTGCCGCACTTGCTCGCCGGAGAAGAAAACAGAAGGGGATGAGATGCTGGAACGGTGGCGGGAGTGCTCAGGTACGGGGACGGATCGGGGCCAACGGCTCTCTTCGACCACAGGGTGGGTCCCACGATATGAGGTGGACATCAGGTGAGTTCCGCCGTGACGTGGAGAGGCTGTGGGTCCTACTGTGCTCAGCTGATTCAAATTCGTTGACGGTCTCGTGGGGTTAAGTAGAAGTGTCGCACGGGAGCTATTTGCCGCCTCACAACCGTCGCATGCCAGCTATTGTTTGCAACGATGTCGCTTTCCTTCCAATTCCTTGTAAAGACGTCGCATAGGAGCTATAAGCCCCAATTCGACCAAGCCTGGCCATCCAATGGAGCGGCCATGACCCTCCTCCGTCCGAAAGCGTCGAGTTGGTGGCTGGATTTCTAACCGCGACACGACGAGCAGTTGCGGCCATCTCTGTAACCTCCCGCACACTACTCTACTCCCCACGACCTCTCGCACGCCAACGACGTCCAGATCTGTGCAGGTCCTGACCATAGTCCACTGCGGCCGCCCACACAGCGGACGCGGAACACCTCATACTCAAGATATTTGGCATAAATTGTGCAAGGTATGTCGTTGTTATGTTTATAGTTTGCAACACATACTTTTGGCTCGTAAATGAGTTCAACTTACGATGATTCAACTAACGATGAAGAATGGGAGCTCTCCGAACAATAGGATAATGCCATGATTTTGGTTTTGCACTCCAACAAGCGGCCACAACACGGTGGTTCCATTTTCGATCACGAGAAGTTGAGGAGGGAGAGGATTGCAGGGTACACACCAAGTTGATGTGGAACTACTTCGTGGAGAATCCCATTTACCCTGAGCATTATTTTCGATGTTGTTTTAGGATGGGAATCAAATTGTTTGAACACATCACAGTGTGTGTGACAAAGTATGATCAGTTCTTTGAGCAAAGGAGGAATTGCACCAGAGAACTTGGTCATAGCACCATCCAAAATGTCACTGCCGCATTGCGAATACTGCATATGGTACCCTGTCGTATCTTGTTGATCACAACTTGGCAATGTGTGATAGTCAAGCCATCAAGTGTAACAATGCTTTGCAGTTGCCATGGTCCGAGTATTTGATGAGGAGTACTTTGGAGTCACCGGTGCTCAATACACGGCGAGGCTTTTGGATTACAACAAAGGTCGTGGTATTCCAGGCATGCTTGGCTCAATTGATTGCATGCATTAGAGTTGGAAGAAATGTCCTGTAAAATGGTATAGCCAGTTCAAATGGCAACAAAACGATTCCACTATAATACTTGAAGTCGCGGACGATCATGAGACTTGGATTTGGCATGCTTTTTTGGAATGCCCGGTTCTTGCAATGCCATCAATATCTTTAACGATCACCACTCATGACACATATAGCAATGGCTGAAGGTCCACTAGTGGAGTTTGAAATAAACGGCCACACATACAACTATTGCTACTACTTGCCGACGACATCTATCCAAGGTGGTGTACATTTGTGAAGCCAATTTTCAAACCCCAAGGTAAAGAAAAAATTCGATTTTCATAATGCACAAGCAGAAGATAGGAAAATTGTGGAGAGAGCATTTGAGATTTTGCAATCGCACTTTGCTATTGTGAGAGGACCGATTGATTTTGGGATCAAGAGATTTTTTGTTATATTATGAACGCGTGTGTGATTATGCATAACATGATCGTTGAGAATAAGCATGGACAATATTTAGACTACTCCTTCTATAACTTTTTTTCGAAATGGGGAACATCGCCCCGGCCTCTGCATCATCTGATCCACACAGCCATTTTATTGCATTATTCAAACATAATCAAAGTTTTACAATCATGGATCAGATAAGGTTGAGACATATGGGACAAACAGTACATGTGTGAGGGAGAGAAGAGCGGGTGGCGCGCTTTCTTGCCTCATATATCATTCCATTCGAGATATTGATGTGCACGACGATCTTCAAGAAGATATCATTGAGGAATGGTGGTCATGGAATGGCCAACAAATCCACTAGTTTCAACCCATTGTTATTGTACATGATGAACTCTATTATTTGTATATTGATTTGGGCACTATTTGTTGAACTACTTGTGTAAACGATTGGTAGATCTATTTGTGCAATTTTTTTTTGAGAATTATTTGTGCAAATTTTGGTGAACTGTTTTTTAAGAAGTGATGTAATAATATTTAGTACTATTTGATTTATGTGTGTGGTGTTTGAGCTTGTTTGTTGAATATCTATTGATGAAATACCTTGCAACACCTTTATATACGTATGTTAGGATCACATGCAAGTGAAGAGGGATTCAGACACTCTCTCGTTCGTGTTTTCAGGCGAAACTCTGATTTGTGGCCCTGCTGCTCGGCAAACACTCTGACATGAAAAAAACATCGGATGCTTACGACCTCGTAGCATGGACTTTATACCGAGCGCCAATAATAAATGGGTGTATATTAATGCTCCACCCTTGCCGCTCTTCAATATATACAGCCAAGCCCTGGTTAGCTCCGAGCCGAACACTGACTGCCAAGACGCAATGTTGGTGTTGCGGCACGAAAACATGAAGAGATTGTTTAGTTCCATAGCGATGAAAGTTCACTAGGAATATGAGTCTACTACGGGAAACTTGCTAGCAGGTTCTTCCTCTGTCCCAGCCGACACACAGACCCACTTCGATTGATATAACATTCCACGACTCATTCTACCGGAAAACTACGGTTTTATTGTAAACTATGCTCGCCCATGGGCTCAGTTGCAAGGCGAGCAGCTGGATCCCTCAGTGGTGACCGTGTAAAGTACTCTCTCCGTTTTAAAATATAAGATATTTTAGATTTGTAAAGAAAATTTATCTAGACTTGTTTTAGTGTATAGATTCATTTCAAACATGAATAAACATACATACTAAAAGAAGTTTAGATACATTTGCTTTATAAAACTAAAACATCTTATATTTTAAAATAGAGGAAGTACTAACCATTGATATTAGTTTAACCATCCAGCACGAAAAACATGTCAAACTACTTTTTTTTGTTGCGAAAACATGTCAGACTATTGCAAGTACTTGTGTTCACGTTATTGTCCGGATGAATGGAGACATTATCGATTGCTTCATGAAGTTAATTGTATATATGAGTTATGACACTACTGATATACGTACTCGCTCTGACCCATATTAGTTGATTTAGATTTGTCTAGATTCGGATGTTTTTTTTTTGAAATGGGGAGCGAAGCCCCGGCCTCTACATCAATTGATGCACACAGCCTCATTTATTGCAACGTTTAAAATAAGATTCAAAGTATTACATTTACGGATCAGAGAAGGTTGAGACATGTATCAACCATCTAAAAAAGAATAGCAATATAAAACTATCCATTACGTAGTCTACTAGTATGACGCCACCCAGTAGCCTGGAAATAGAAGTCATGTGCAACCATTAATAACCGGTTGCATCTAGTATCCATAAGTGGTACCCGTTTGTTTATTAAAAACAATGTTATTTCTGGACGTCCATATGGACCAACATAAAGCAGATACCTCAATATGTATTCTCGCTTTATTCTTTTTATCAACTCCATTTAGCCAATTTTCAAACATATTTGTAATATTGGATGGTGGAGGTATATTATAAGTGAAGAAAATAATTCGCCAAATAATAGAAGCAAATGGGCATGAAAGAAACAAATGCTCTATAGACTCCACTGAATCACAAAAACAACACTTCTGACAGCCATTCCACTTGTGCTTAGCCAAATTATCTTTAGTTAGTAGCACTTTGTTCTGAAGAAACCACATGAAAATTTTGATTTTAAGGGGGATTTTTAATTTCCAAAGATACTTATTAAGAATCTTGTATGACCATTCATTTGATCTAAATACATAGATTTTACAGTGAAGGTACCCGTTGTGGTTAATTTCCAAACAAATTGATCAGGGTGGTCTGTAAGATGAACCGTCATTAGACGTTGGCATAAGTGCAACCACCGTGTCCACTTATTACCAGTCAAACCTCTCCTAAAAACAATATTAAGAGGTGTTTGTGCAAAAACATTTGCCACCAGGACATTTTTCCTTTAAACAATATTGTATAAGGACGAATATTGTTGTGCCAGTGATGTATCCCCTAGCCAAACATCTTCTCAAAAATGGACCGTTTCACCATTTCCGATTCTAAAAAGGCAATTAGCAAAGAACATTTCCTTCACCCGTATGAGACCTTTCCAAAAGAGAGAATCTGTAGGTTTTCCTTCTACCTGAGACAAAGTGTTATTCTGAAGGTACTTGTTATGTAATAATTGTTGCCACATTCCCTCCTCAGTTAGTAATTTAAATAGCCATTTGCTAAGTAAACACTTATTCTTTATCTCAAGAACCTCTATACCTAAACCCCCTTGATCTTTAGGGCGACAAATAATATTTCACTTTGATAACCTATATTTCTTCTTAGTATCCGTACTTTGCCAAAAAAAAAATCTAGACCGGAAGAAATCCAGGCGTTTTCTTACACCCTTAGGTATCTCTAAGAAGGAAAACATGAACATCGGTAAACTAGTCAAAACCGAGTTAATCAAAACCAGACGATTCCCATAGGATAGCAATTTTCCTTGCCAGCAACTTAGCTTTGAGAGAAAACAACTCTCCACAGGATTCCATTCTGAATTTCTTAGTTTTCTGTAATGGATAGGTACTCCAAGATACCGAAATGGAAGTGAACCAGTTTCGCAGCCAAAAATCTGCCTATATTCAAGTTCCAACTCTTTCTCTTTACCAAAACAAAAAATTTCACTCTTGTGGAAATTAATTTTTAACCTAGACAATTGTTCGAAAGTAGAGAGTATTAGCTTCATATTAACAGCCTTTTCTAGATCATGCTCCATAAAAAGTATGGTATCATCTGCATACTGAAGAATAGAAACCCCACCATCTACCAAATGTGGAATAAGGCTTCCAACTTGACCATCTTGGTTTGCACGAGCAATGAGGATAGCGAGCATATCAACAACAATGTTGAAAAGAATTGGGGATAGAGGATCCCCCTACCTCAACCCTTTTCTAGTTTTGAAATACTGGTCAATGTCATCATTTACCCTTATTCCCACACTACCTTGTTGCACAAATTGTTTGATCCGTTCGCACCATTGAGGATCAAAACCCTTCATGCGTAACACTTATTGCAAAAAGGCCACTTCACCTTATCATATGCCTTTTCAAAATCAATTTTAAAAAGCACACCATCCAACTTCTTTTGATAAATCTCATGGATAGTTTCGTGCAAAACAACAACACCTTCAAGGATATGTCGCCCTAGCATAAAAGCAGTTTGGGTAGGTCTAATCACCTTATGAGCCAACTCAGTAATACGATTAGTCGCTACCTTTGTGAAGATCTTGAAACTAACATTAAGTAGACATATATGTGTTGGAGATATGCCCTAGAGGCAATAATAAATATAGTTATTATTATATCTTTGTGTTTATGATAAATGTTTACATTCATGCTATAATAGTATTAACAAGGAAACATTAATACTTGTGTGATTTGTAAACTAAAATAGAGTCCCTAGTAAAGACTCTTTATAATACTAGCTTGTTGGTTAATAAATGATTATGGTTTCCCTATAATGAACATTGAGATGTTATTAACAACAAGATCATATTGTTAGGAGAATGATATGGTGGACATACTCCTGTAGATAAGCGTAGCATAAAGATCAAGTCATTTTAATAGTTCAATTGCTATATGCTTTCTGATACATAGTAACCTAATTCCTTCGACCATGAGATCATGCATATCACCTTCACCGGAAGGATGCTTTGATGACATCAAACGCCACACCGTAACTGGGTGGCTATAAAGGTGGCATTGAGTGTTCGGAAAGTATTGGTTGAGACACATGGATCAAGAGTGGGATTTGTCCATCCATATGACGGATAGATATACTCTGGGCCCTCTCGGTGGAATGTCATCCAATTAGCTTGCAAGCATGTTACTGGCTCACAAGGGATCACATATCACGGGAACGAGAAAATAGTACTTATCAGTGACGAGGTTGAACTAGGTATGCAGAGATACCGACGATCATAACCTCGGATAAGTAAACTATCTTGAGACAAAGGGAAATTGGTATCGTATGTAAGTGGTTCATTCTATCGCAAAGTAATCATAGAAATATGTGGGAGCCATATGAATTTCCAGATTCCTCTATTGGTTATTGTTCGGAGAAGTGTCTCGATCATGTCCGCATAATTCACGAACCGTAGGGAGACACACTTAAGGATTCGGCGTTGTTTGAGTAGTTATGGAATGATGAGTAAGAGACCGAATGTTGTTCGAAGTATCGGATGGGATCCGGGATATCAAGAGGAGATCCGGAATGGTCCGGAGAATAAGATTAATATAAGGAAAGTCCTGTTTCGGGGTTGGAGAATGGTTCCGGTGTTTTCATCAGGAATGTTCTAGAAGGTTCCGGAATGTCCGGCACTCCGGAGGGGAAGGTTACATGAATGTGTCATAGCAAGTTGGAATGATTGCATCATGTACTAGGTGTCATGGCTGAACAAAATAAAGGGTTAAATCAAATCCTAGTTTGAAAAGTCAAATGCCAATTTGAAAAGTAAAACGGCTATTTTGTGAGGTGGAGGGGAAGTAGGAAACCTACTTGTGTTGGAATTATGCCCTAGAGGCAATAATAAAGATGTTATTATTATAATTCTTGTTCATGATAATGTTTATATTCCATGCTAGAATTGTATTAAGCGGAAACTTTAATACTTGTGTGGTTTGTGAACAACACCGTGTCCCTAGTATGCCTCTATGGACTAGCTCATTGATTAATGATGGTTAAGGTTTCCTAGCCATGGACATGAGTTGTCGATTAATAATGAGATCATATCATTGGGAGAATGATATGGTGGACAGACCCAAACTAAGCGAAGCAATTAGATCGTGTCATCGTGTTCGTCTTTGCGAAGCTTTTCTTATGTCAAATATTGTGTTCCTTAGACCATGAGATAATACAACTCCCTGGTATCGGAAGAAAGCTTTGAGGTCATCAAACGTCATCCTATGAGAGGGTGATCATAAAGGTGTCTCTCAGGTGATCGGAAAGTATCTGTTGGGTTGTATGTATCGAGATGGGATTTGTCCCTCCCAAGTCGGAGAGATATACTTCGGGCCCACTCGGTAATCGATATCAACACCGCTTGCAAGCATGTGGTTAAGGAGTTAATCACAAAGTGATATCGGATTACGGAACGAGTAAAGTACTTGCTGTGAACGAGATTGAACTAGGTATGACGGCACCGACGATCGAATCTCGGGCAAGTAAAATATCGCGAGACAAAGGGAATATATATATGGGATTGATTGAATCCTGGCATCGTGGTTCATCCGATATGATCATCGATGAATGTGTGGGAGTCAATATGGGTTTCCAGACCTCGTTGTTGATTATTGATAGAAGATCATGTCTGCATATTCTCGAACCCGTAGGGTCACACACTTAACGTGTCTCGACGCTAGGATAGATTGGATAATTGGTTTATGAGTTTTTGTTCGGAGTATCGGATGGGATTCGGGACATCACGAGAGGTTTCGGAGTGGTCCGGAGAATAAGATTCATATAAGGCAGTGCAGTTTTTGGAGTTCGGAATTGTTCCGGGTTAATCGGTATTGTACCAGAAGCTTCTAGAACCTTCCGGAAGGGGACCAACGTGGCCCCATCTTCCGGGAGGGGGCATGGGCCTATGAGGGAGTGCCCTGGCCGCATTGGGCCAGGGGCACAAGGCCCCATAGGGCCCAGCCGGCCAAGAGAGGTTTAAAATCTAGAGAGAGTTTCTAGAAGGGGGGGTTTCCTTGCCCCCCACTCTTCCTCCTTGGGGCCGCCGGCCTTGGCTTGGGGGAGGGGCTAGGGCTGCGCCCACCCCTCTATATATAGTGGGCTGGGGGCGCACAAACCCCTTACACCTTCCCCTCCAACCCTAGCCGCCCTGCTGCCCTTCCTCTCTCCCTCCCGACTGTTTGTAGGCGAAGCCCTGCTGCAGAAATTCTCCACCATATACACCACGCCGTCGTGTTGTAGATCTAATCCATCTCTCCACCATACTTGCTGGTCCGAGGAAGGAGGAGACGTCGAGGTGCTGCACGTGTGCATCTCACGGAGGCACCGCCACTTGTGGTGCTAGATCGGATCGGATCGCGAGGAGGAGAAGCGAGTACGACTACATCACCCACGTTCCGACGAACGTTCCGCTGTGCGAATCTTCAAGGGTATGAAGATCTAATCCAATCTCTCTCGTTGTTTGCATCTCCTAGATGAGATCTTCGCTTTCCCTCTGTTCGCATCCGTAGAAAATTTTGATTTACTATGCCGCGAAACCCTACAGTGGTATCAGAGCTAGATCTATGCGTAGATGTGTTTCACGAGTAGAACGCAACATGGTTGTTGCGGGCTTTGATGTTTTCTGTTGCAAGCCTCTTGTTTGTGTTCTTATTATGACGCGGGATAGTGAGATTGAAGCGGTCCAGGCCAACCTTATGCGACGTCGTTCGCGAGACCGGCTCCGCACTTGACGTGTGGCTTGTTCCACACATGCGGCTGGTGGATGTCAGTTTCTCTCACTATAGTTGTCATGGGATTAACACCGGAGTTTGGCAACCATAATATCACCGTTGTGGCTTTCCGTAGGTAAGAATCGTTCTTAGCATCTACTCCCATAAGCCACGTAAAACATGCAACAACAAAGTAGAGGCGTCTAACTTGTTTTTGCAGGGAGTGTTTTCTGTGATATGGTATGGCCCAAGATGTGATGTGTATAATGTATGCGATGATCATGTTTTGTAATGTTTCACGACTTGCATATCGATGAGTACACAACCGGCAGGAGCCATATGGTTGTCTTTATAATTGTGTATGACCTGTGTGTCAACTTCTTATGCGCCATGTAATAGTTTCACTTTATCGCTAAGTAGTTAGCAATAGTTGTAGTTGCTATTCGTGGTGGAGGCAATCATGGTGGAGTGATGGAGATCATGCCGGAACGCACAAGATGGAGATCATTGCGCGAAGATTGGCTATACCATGTCACATAAAATTATATGCATGTGATGTTTATCCTTTTATGTATCTTATTATGCTTAGATCGCGACGATAGCATTATAAGATGATTCCTCACTTAAAGATCAAGATAAAAACTGTGTTCTCCCCATGTATGCACCGTTGCGAAAAGTTCGTCGTGTCCAAGCATCACGTGATGATCGGGTGCTATAGACTCTATGCTCACATACAACGGGTGCAAGCCAGTTTTTGCACACGCGGAAATACTTGGGTTTGACTTGACGAGCCTAGCATGTACAGACATGGCCTCGGAACACATGAACCGAAAGGTTAAGCATGAGTCATATGAATGATATGATCGACACTTCGTTGTCCACCATTGAAGCCACATCTCTTCTCGTGATGATCAGATTAGGTGTGGTGAATTTGGATCATGTTCACTAAACAACTTGAGGGATGTTGAATTTAGTGGGAGTTCATCTGGTAATTTGATTAAGTTAAACTATTTATCATGAACATAGTCTAAATTGTACTTGCAAATACTGTAGATCACATGGCTAAGTCCAACTTCAACTTCAACGTTTTTGCTGAGATAGAAAAGCTTAGAAACAATGGGTCTAACTTCACCAAATGGTTCCGCATTCTGAGAATCATTCTCGCTGGCGGATAAAAGGACTATGTCCTTGAGAAAGCGCTAGGTGACGCCCCTGCTATAGATGTGCCGGCTGATGAGAAAGCTGTTTATCAGTCGCGCAAGGATGATTATGATTTGATTAAGATCGCCATGTTGTATGCTATGGAATCGGATGTTCAAAATCGTTTTGAGGAGTTCGCCGGGCCCTTTGAGATTCTTGAGGAGCTAGAAACTATGTTTCAGACTCAGGCCCGTTCTGAGAGATATGAGATCTCTAAGAAATTCTTTAACTACAAGATGGAGGAAGGGAGTTCCGTTAGTGAGCACGCCATTAAGATGACGGGCTACACTCAACGCCTTGAGCAACTGGAATGCACGATTCCAGAGGAGCTCAAGATTGACAGGGTTCTGCAATCACTCCCTCCCAGCTACAAAAGTTTTGTAGTGACTCATAATTAGATTGGTTCCACTGATACGATCACCGAGCTCTTCGCAAAGCTAAAGGCTGCGGAGGTGGACATCAAGAAGGATAATCATGTGTTGATGGTCAACAAGCCCTCCTTTAAGAAAGGTAAGGGAGCAAAGAAGCCCTTCAAGAAGGGCGGCGGCAAGCGCACTGCCCCTGCTGAGAAGAAGCTCAAGTCTGGTCCTAAACCGGACACTGAGTGCTTCTGTTGCAAGGACAAGGGTCACTGGAAGCGCAACTGTCCGAAGTACTTAGCGGACAAGAAGGCTGGAACCATCAAAGGTATATTTGATATACATGTTATTGATGTTTTCCTTACTAGCCCTCGTTGTAGTGCCTGGGTATTTGATACCGGTTCAGTTGCTAATATTTGTAACTCGAAACAGGAGCTACGGAATAGACGGCGGCTTGCGAGGGATGAGGTGACGATGCGCGTTGGCAACGGATCAAGAGTTGATGTGATGGCCGTCAGCACGCTCTCCTTAGTTTTACCTTCGGGATTAGTTTTAAACCTTAATAAATGTTATTATGTGCCTACGTTGAGCATGAACATCATTTCTGGATCGTGTTTATTGCAAGACGGTTATTCATTTAAATCGGAGAATAATGGTTGTTCTATTTATATGAGTAACATCTTTTATGGTCATGCACCTCTTGTGAATGGTTTATTTCTTCTAAATCTCGAAAGGGATGAAACACACATCCATAACATTGAGGCTAAGAGATGCAAAGTAGATAGTGATAATACTACTTATTTGTGGCACTGTCGTCTAGGTCATATTGGTGTAAAGCGCATGAAGAAACTCCATTCTGATGGACTTTTGGAGTCTCTTGATTTTGAATCATTTGACACATGCGAACCATGCCTCATGGGCAAGATGATCAAAACACCGTTCTCCGGTATGATGGAGCGAGCAACGGACTTGTTGGAAATCATACATACCGATGTATGCGGACCGATGAGTGTTTCGACGCGCGGTGGATATCGCTATTTTCTCACTTTTACCGATGACTTAAGTAGATATGGGTATATCTATTTAATGAAACATAAATCTGAAACATTTGAAAAGTTCAAGGAATTTCAGAATGAAGTGGAGAACCATCGTAACAGAAAGATTAAGTTTCTACGATCCGATCGTGGGGGCGAATATTTGAGTTATGATTTTCTCACGCATCTTAAAGCAAGCGGAATTGTTTCACAACTCACGCCACCCGAAACACCACAGCGCAATGGTGTGTCTGAACGCCGGAATCGAACCTTATTAGATATGGTCCGATCAATGATGTCTCTTACTGATTTGCCGTTATCATTTTGGGGTTATGCATTAGAAACCGCTGCATTCACTTTAAATAGGGCTCCATCTAAATCCATTGAGACGACACCATATGAACTATGGTTTGGTGCTAAACCTAAGTTGTCGTTTCTTAAAGTTTGGGGATGTGAATCTTACGTCAAGAAGTTGATGCCGGACAAGCTCGAACCCAAAGCGGAGAAATGCGTCTTCATAGGATACCCTAAGGAAACTATTGGGTATACCTTCTATCACAGAACCGAAGGCAAAGTGTTTGTCGCAAAGAACGGTTCCTTTCTTGAGAAGGAGTTTCTCTCGAAAGAAGTGAGTGGGAGGAAAGTAGAGCTAGACGAGGTTATTGAACCTTCTCTTGAATTGGAGAGTAGCGCAGCACCTGAAATTGTTCTAGTGCCGCCTGCACCAACAATAGAGGAAGCTAATGACAAGGATCATGAAGCTTCGGACGATGCTGCTACTGAACGTCGCAGGTCAACAAGGTCGCGTGCCCCTCCTGAGTGGTACGGCAACCCTGTCTTGACTGTCTTGTTAGTAGAAGACAGTGAACCTACGAACTATGAGGAAGCGATGATGAGCCCAGACTCTGAGAAATGGCTAGAAGCCATGAAATACGAATTAGGATCCATGAGCGAAAACCAAGTATGGACTTTGGTGGACCCTCCTAGCGACCGAAAGGCCGTTGAGTGCAAATGGATCTTCAAGAAGAAAACGGACACGAATGGTAATGTTACTGTCTATAAAGCACGGCTTGTCGCGAAAGGTTTTTGACAAGTTCAAGGTGTTGACTACGATGAGACTTTCTCTCCCGTAGCGATGTTTAAGTCCATTCAGATTTTATTAGCAATTGCTGCGTTTCATGATTATGAAATATGGCAGATGGATGTCAAGACTGCGTTCCTCAATGGCAACATTGATGAAGAGTTGTATATGATGCAACCCGAAGGTTTTGTCGATCCTAAGGATGATGATAAAGTATGCAAACTTCAGCGTTCCATTTATGGACTGAAGCAAGCATCTCGGAGTTGGAACCTTCGTTTTGATCAAGTGATCAAGAGCTTTGGATTTGTTCCAAATTGCTACGAAGCTTGCATCTACAAGAAAGTGAGTGGGAGCTCGGTGACATTTCTGGTACTATATGTGGACGACATATTGATTATTGGAAATGACATTAACATGCTTAATGATGTGAAGAGTTATTTGAACAAGTGTTTTTCAATGAAAGACCTAGGTGAAGCTGCTTATATATTGGGCATCAAGATCTATAGAGATAGACAAAGACGCCTGATAGCTTTAAGCCAGAGTACATACCTAGACAAAGTTCTGAAAAGGTTCAGAATGGATAAGGCAAAGAAAGGTTCAGTGCCTATGTTGTCAGGTAAGATATTGAGAAAGGCTCAGTGTCCAGCTACGGTAAATGATAGGAAAGCTATGAGCAAAGTGCCTTATGCCTCGGCCATAGGTTCGATCATGTATGCCATGCTGTGTACTAGACCGGATGTGTCCAATGCTCTTAGTTTGACGAGCAGATATCAAAGTGATCCAGGAGTGGAACACTGGACAGCCGTGAAGAACATCCTAAAGTACCTAAATAGGACTAAAGAAATGTTCTTAGTCTATGGGGGTGATGAACAGCTCGTCGTAAAAGGTTATGTCGACGCTAGTTTCGACACCGACAAGGATGATTCTAAATCTCAGACAGGATACGTGTATATTTTGAATGGAGGAGCTATGAGCTGGAGAAGCTGCAAGAAAAGCGTGATCGCGGGATCTACAGTAGAAGCGGAATGCATGGCTGCTGCAGAAGCATCAAGTGAAGGAGTTTGGATCAGGAACTTCATCACTGAGCTTGGTGTGGTTCCAAGTGCATTGGACCCACTGGAGATATTGTGTGACAACACTGGCGCCATAGCACTCGCTAAGGAACCAAGATATCATCCAAAGACCAAGCATATCAACCGCAAGTTTCATATAATCCGAGATTATATATCAGATGGAGATATGAAGATTAGCAAAGTACATACATATCTGAATGTCGCAGATCCATTGACTAAACCTCTTCCACGTGTAAAACATGATCAGCACCTCAGTGCCATGGGTGTGAGATTGTTGCCAAATGTAAACTAGATTATTGACTCTAGTGCAAGTGGGAGACTGTTGGAATTATGCCCTAGAGGCAATAATAAAGATGTTATTATTATAATTCTTGTTCATGATAATGTTTATATTCCATGCTAGAATTGTATTAAGCGGAAACTTTAATACTTGTGTGGTTTGTGAACAACACCGTGTCCCTAGTATGCCTCTATGGACTAGCTCATTGATTAATGATGGTTAAGGTTTCCTAGCCATGGACATGAGTTGTCGATTAATAATGAGATCATATCATTGGGAGAATGATATGGTGGACAAACCCAAACTAAGCGAAGCAATTAGATCGTGTCATCGTGTTCGTCTTTGCGAAGCTTTTCTTATGTCAAATATTGTGTTCCTTAGACCATGAGATAATACAACTCCCTGGTATCGGAAGAAAGCTTTGAGGTCATCAAACGTCATCCTATGAGAGGGTGATCATAAAGGTGTCTCTCAGGTGATCGGAAAGTATCTGTTGGGTTGTATGTATCGAGATGGGATTTGTCCCTCCCAAGTCGGAGAGATATACTTCGGGCCCGCTCGGTAATCGATATCAACACCGCTTGCAAGCATGTGGTTAAGGAGTTAATCACAAAGTGATATCGGATTACGGAACGAGTAAAGTACTTGCTATGAACGAGATTGAACTAGGTATGACGGTACCGACGATCGAATCTCGGGCAAGTAAAATATCGCGAGACGAAGGGAATATATATATGGGATTGATTGAATCCTGGCATCGTGGTTCATCCGATATGATCATCGATGAATGTGTGGGAGTCAATATGGGTTTCCAGACCCCGCTGTTGATTATTGATAGAAGATCATGTCTGCATATTCTCGAACCCGCAGGGTCACACACTTAACGTGTCTCGACGCTAGGATAGATTGGATAATTGGTTTATGAGTTTTTGTTCGGAGTCTCGGATGGGATCCGGGACATCACGAGAGGTTCCGGAGTGGTCCGGAGAATAAGATTCATATAAGACAGTGTAGCTTTTGGAGTTCGGAATTGTTTCGGGTTAATCGGTATTGTACCGGAAGCTTCTAGAACCTTCCGGAAGGGGACCAACGTGGCCCCACCTTCCGGGAGGGGGCATGGGCCTATGAGGGAGTGCCCTGGCCGCATTGGGCCAGGGGCACAAGGCCCCATAGGGCCCAGCCGGCCAAGAGAGGTTTAAACTCTAGATAGAGCTTCTAGAAGGGGGGTTTCCTTGCCCCCCACTCTTCCTCCTTGGGGCCACCGGCCTTGGCTTGGGGGAGGGGCTAGGGCTGCGCCCACCGCTCTATATATAGAGGGCTGGGGGCGCACAAACCCCTTACACCTTCCCCTCCAACCCTAGCCGCCCTGCTGCCCTTCCTCTCTCCCTTCCGACTGTTTGTAGGCGAAGCCCTGCTGTAGAAATTCTCCACCATATACACCACACCGTCGTGTTGTAGATCCAATCCATCTCTCCACCATACTTGCTGGTCCGAGGAAGGAGGAGACGTCGAGGTGCTGCACGTGTGCATCTCACGGAGGCACCGCCACTTGTGGTGCTAGATCGGATCGGATCGCGAGGAGGAGAAGCGAGTACGACTACATCACCCACGTTCCGACGAACGTTCCGCTGTGCGAATCTTCAAGGGTATGAAGATCTAATCCAATCTCTCTCGTTGTTTGCATCTCCTAGATTAGATCTTGGATTTCCCTCTGTTCGCATCCGTAGAAAATTTTGATTTACTATGCCGCGAAACCCTACAACTTGGGGAGGAGTTCCCTCCCTCCACCGCCGGCCCACTTGGAGACCGAGTTGGGGAGGGACTCCCCTCCCCTTGGCGCGCCCCCTCCACCTATAGAAGGAGGGGCAGGACTGCCCCTCCAAGCACACACCACCACGCCCCGCAAACCCTAGCCCCGGCGCCGCCACCTCCTGCTGCCGCCGCCGCCTAGGAAAACCCTAGACGCTGGCCTTGCTCCTCCTTGGTGCGTCTAAACCTTAGATCGCCGAGGCTCTCTCTCATAGTCCACCATACTCGCTCCGGCTTAAGGCGAAGCCCTGCGAGATCTCCCCTCTACTTCCAGTACCACGCCATTGTGCTGCCGGAATCGCGAGGAGAGTGCTACAACCTCTGCTGCCTGCTGGAACAAGGGAGAGGAAGGTCTTCGTCGAGTACCGAACGTGTGACCGACTGCGGAAGCGCTGCCGGAACGCAGCACCGGAAGGATCGTCTACGCGATCTTGAGATCGGCAAGAGTACGACTACATCACCCACGAGAATCCGCTCTCGTTAAACACTTTGGAATCTTCGAGGGTGAGTTATTCCATCGACTCGTTGCTACAATCTAGTAGATAGATCTTGGCTTGTTTGTTTGTATGCGGTAGAATTTTTTTGTTTTCCATGCTACCAAACCCTACAGTGGTATCAGAGCCGTGTCTATATGTAGATCTGTTGCACGAGTAGAACACAATGGTCATTGTGGACGTTGATGCTTTTGTTGTCGATTGCTTCTTGTGTACTTTGCATCTTGCGGGATGGTGGGATGAAGCGGCCCGGGCTAACCTTACATGACATCGTTCATGAGACTTGCTCCACGCTTGACATGCAACTTGTATTGCATAAGTGGCTTTGCGGGTGCCTGTTTATCCCAGCATAGTTAAGATTCAATTTACAACGGGTGATTGACAATACTAGTATCAATGTTGTGGTTCTTGTTCGTAAGTTAGATCGACACTTGTTGAAAGCCCCAAACCACGTAAAACATGCAAAGAAAGTAGAGGCGTCTAACTTTGTTTTGCAGGGGTGTGCTGTGATGTGATATGGCCATGATTGTGATTATATTTGATGTATGCAATGTTCCTTATTGTAAGTAGGCAACCGGCAGGAGCCATATGGTTCTCTTTAATTTCTGATAAGACCCGCGTGTCTATTCAAAGTAGTTGTAATAGTTGAAGCTGGTGGGCGACAACCATGGAGCAGTGTCATTGACCTTGATGCAATGCCGGTGATGATGGAGATCATGTTCGTGCTTGAAGATGGAGATCGGAAGCACAAATAAGAAAGGCCATATCATATCACATATTATGAATTGCATGTGATGTTAATCCTTTATGCATCTTGTATTGCTTAGTTAACAACGGTAGCATTATAAGATGATCCCTCATGCACATGAATTTCAAGTCCTAAAGTGTTCACCCTTAGTAAGCACCGTTGCTAAAGCTTGTTGTTTCGAAGCACCACGTGATGATCGGGTGTGTTAGATTCCGCAAGTGTATACAACATGAGCAAGCCAGATTTGCTCATGCGGAAGCTAAGGTTTGATCTTGACGAGCCTAGCATGTACATACATGGTCTCGGAACACGGATCACCGAAAGGTAAAGCATGAATCATATAGTAGATATGATGAACATGTCGATTGTTCGCCATTGAAGCTACATCAACTCTCGTGATGATCGATTTTGATGTGGTGGATTTGGTTCGTGTGATCACTAAAACAATGTGAGGGATATTGTTTTGAGTGAGAGTTCACCTAGATTAATTTAACTATTAATTAGAACTCAATTTGTCATAAACTTAGTCTAAACTATTGCAAATATGTTGTAGATCAATGGCGGCCCCTACCATCAATTTTAATGCGTTCCTAGAGAAAGAAAAGTTGAAAAACAATGGAAGCAACTTCGCGGATTGGTTCCGCAATTTGAGGATTGTCCTCACTGCTGGTAATTTGACCTATGTGCTGGATGCACCGCTGGGTGACCCACCTGCAGCTACTGCTACCGATGAAGTAAAGAATGTTTACCTCGCTCGGAAGACTCAGTACTCCACAGTTCAGTGTGCTATCTTGTATGGTTTAGAATCGGAGCTTCAGAAAAGGTTTGAGAATTCAGACCCACATGATATTGTCCGTGATCTCAAATTGATCTTTGAGACTCATGCGACAATTGAGAGCTATGAGGCTTCTGAAAAGTTCTTTAACTGCAAGATGGAAGAGGGCAGCTCCGTCAGTGAGCATGTGCTTAAGATGTCTGGGCACGCAAACAAACTTCAAAGCTTGGGTATAGTGATTCCTAATGCTTTGGGGATTTATCGTGTCCTCCAATCACTACCACCAAGTTACAAGAACTTTGTGATGAACTACAATATGCAAAACATGAACAAGCAGTTGCCAGAACTCTTTGCCATGTTAAAATCTGCAGAAGTGGAGATCAAGAAAGATCACCAAGTGTTGATGGTCAATAAGACCACCAAATTCAAGAAAGGCAAGTCTAAGCAAAAGGGACACTTCAAGAAGGGTGGTAAGAAAGTTACCACGTCGACAAAGAAGACCAAGGCTGGACCTAAGCCTGATACTGAGTGCTTTTACTACAAGGGAGAAGGTCACTGGAAGCGGAATTGCCTAAAGTACTTGGCGGATTTGAAGAATGGCAACATCAAGAAGAAAGGTATATCCGATATACATGTTATTGATGTGTATCTCATTAGTACTCGTAGTAGTGCCTGGGTATTTGATACTGGTTCGGTTGCTCATATTTGTAACTCGAAACAGGTGTTGCAGAATAAACGGAAGCTAGGGAAGAACGAGGTGACGATGCACGTGGGAAATGGATCAAAGGTTGATGTGATCGCGGTCGGCACGCTACCTCTTCATCTACCATCGGGATTAGTTTTATACTTAAATAATTGTTATTTGGTGCCTGCGTTAAGCATGAACATTATATCGGGATCTTGTTTATTGCGAGACGGTTACTTGTTTAAATCCGAGAATAATGGTTATTCGATTTATATGAGTAATATGTTTTATGCACATGCACCTTTGATAGATGGTCTATTCTTATTGAATCTCGATAGTGGAAATACACATATTAATAACATTGAGGCTAAAAGTTTGAAATCAAGCGATAACTCGACCTATATGTGGCACTGTCGTCTTGGTCACATTGGAGTGAAGCGTATGAAGAAACTCCATTCCGATGGACTTCTTGAATCACTTGATTTCGAATCACTTGAAAGATGGGTAAAATGACTAAGACTCCATTTTCTGGTATGATGGAGCGAGCTACGGACTTACTAGAAATCATACATACCGATGTGTGTGGTCCAATGAGTGTAGCATCGCGCGGTGGTTATCGTTATGTTCTTACCTTCATGGATGACTTGAGTAGATACGGGTATATCTATTTCATGAAACATAAGTCCGAAACTTTTGAGAAGTTTAAGGAATTTCAAAGTGAGGTTGAGAACCAACGTAACAAGAAGATTAAATTTCTACGTTCTGATCGTGGAGGTGAATATCTAAGTTACGAGTTTTGCGAGCATTTGAAGAAATGCGGAATACTTTCACAATTGACACCGCCGGGAACACTACAGCGTAATGGTGTGTCCGAACGTCGTAATCGAACTGTCTTAGATATGGTTCGTTCTATGATGTCACTTACAGATTTACCGCTATCATTTTGGGGTTATGCATTAGAAACAGCCACATTCACTTTAAATAGGGCACCATCTAAATCCGTTGAAACGACACCGTATGAATTATGGTTTGGGAAGAAACCTAAATTGTCGTTCCTTAAAGTTTGGGGTTGCGAAGCCTATGTAAAGAAGTTACAGCCGGACAAGCTTGAACCCAAAGCGGAAAAATGCGTCTTCATAGGATACCCGAAGGAAACTATTGGGTATACCTTCTATCATATATCCGAAGGCAAAATCTTCGTTGCCAAGAATGGATACTTTCTAGAGAAGGAATTTATCCCGAAAGTAGAACTCGACGAGGTTGTCGAACCTTCTCTCGAAATTGCGAGTAGCGCAGCACCAGAAGAAGTTCCTGTGGTGCCTGCACCAATAAGAGAGGAAGCTAATGATGATGATCATGAAACTTCGGTTGTAGTTGCTACAGAGCCTCGCAGGTCAACGAGGACTCGTACCACTCCTGATTGGTATGATCCCGTTATGAGTGTCATGTTGGTGGACAACACCGATGACCCTGCGACGTATGAGGAAGCGATGATGAGCCCAGATTCCAATAAATGGCAAGAAGCCATGAAATCTGAGATTGGATCCATGTACGAAAACCAAGTATGGACTTTGGTGGACTTACCGGATGGCCGGAAGGCTGTCGAGAACAAATGGATTTTCAAGAAGAAAACAGATGTTGATGGTAATGTTACTGTCTATAAAGCTCGACTTGTCGCAAAAGGGTTTCGACAAATTCAAGGAGTTGACTACGATGAGACTTTCTCACCTGTAGCGAAGCTAAAGTCTGTAAGGATTATGTTAGCAATCGCTGCATATTATGATTATGAGATATGTCAGATGGATGTCAAAACAGCATTCCTCAATGGAGACATTGATGAACAGTTGTATATGATGAAACCAAAAGGTTTTGTCGATCCTAAAGATGCTAACAAGGTATGCAAACTTCAATGGTCCATCTATGGATTGAAGCAAGCATCCCGAAGTTGGAATCAACGTTTTGATAAGGTAATCAAAAGTTTTGGATTTATACAAACTTATGGAGAAGCTTGTATTTACAAGAAAGTGAGTGGGAGCTCTATAGCATTCTTAATACTATATGTAGATGACATATTGTTGATTGTGAATGATGTAGACCTTCTTAATAGTGTCAAGGAATATTTGAATAATAGTTTTTCAATGAAAGATCTTGGCGAAGCAGCTTACATATTAGGCATAAAGATTTATAGAGATAGATCGAGACGCCTAATATCATTGTCACAAAGTACATATTTGGACAAAGTTCTAAAGGTTTGGAATGGAAGATAGCAAGAAAGGGTTCTTGCCCATGTTGCCCAATACGACCTTGAGTAAAACTCAAAGTCCGACAACGGCAGAAGATAGAGAAAGGATGAGTAAAACTCCCTATGCCTCGGCCATAGGATCTCTAATGTATGCCATGCTATGTACTAGACCCGACATTGCATATGCTGTTAGTTTAACTAGCAGATATCAAAGTGATCTAGGAGTGGATCATTGGACAGCGGTCAAAAACATCCTTAAGTACTTGAGAAGAACTAAGGATATGGTTCTTTCTTATGGAGGTGATGAACAGCTCGTTGTAAATGGTTACACCGATGCTAGTTGGAACACCGATCCGGATGATTCTAAATCACAATCTGGATACGTATTTACTTTGAATGGTGCAGCAGTTAGCTGGAGGAGTGCAAAGCAAAGCGTTGTGGCGACATCTTCAACTCAATCGGAATACATGGCTGCTTAGGAGGCTTCACAAGAAGCGATATGGATGAAAGAGTTCATTACAGAGCTCGGTGTGGTTCCTAGTGCGCTGGACCCAATGTCTATCTACTGTGATAACATGGGTGCCATAGCCAATGCGCAAGAACCAAGGTCACACAAGAAGCTGAAGCACATCAAGCTACGTTTTCACGCTATTCGAGAACATGTCCAAGATGGGGACATAAAGATTAGCAAAGTACACACATATCTGAATGTGGCGGATCCGTTGACTAAACCTCTCCCGAGGGCAAAACATGACCAACACCAAACTGCCATGGGTGTTCGGTATATTACCATGTAATCTAGATTAGATGACTCTAGTGCAAGTGGGAGACTGTTGGAGATATGCCCTAGAGACAATAATAAATATAGTTATTATTATATCTTTGTATTTATGATAAATGTTTACATTCATGCTATAATAGTATTAACAAGGAAACATTAATACTTGTGTGATTTGTAAACTAAAATAGAGTCCCTAGTAAAGCCTCTTTATAATACTAGCTTGTTGGTTAATAAATGATTGTGGTTTCCCTATCATGAACATTGAGATGTTATTAACAACAAGATCATATCGTTAGGAGAATGATATGGTGGACATACTCCTATAGATAAGCGTAGCATAAAGATCAAGTCATTTTAATAGTTTAATTGCTATATGCTTTCTGATACATAGTAACCTAATTCCTTCGACCATGAGATCATGCATATCACCTTCACCGGAAGGATGCTTTGATGACATCAAATGCCACACCGTAACTGGGTGGCTATAAAGGTGGCATTGAGTGTTCGGAAAGTATTGGTTGAGACACATGGATCAAGAGTGGGATTTGTCCATCCATATGACGGATAGATATACTCTGGGCCCTCTCGGTGGAATGTCATCCAATTAGCTTGCAAGCATGTGACTGGCTCACAAGGGATCACATATCACGGGAACGAGAAAAGAGTACTTATCAGTGACGAGGTTGAACTAGGTATGCAGAGATACCGACGATCATAACCTCGGATAAGTAAACTATCGTGAGACAAAGGGAAATTGGTATTGTATGTAAGTGGTTCATTCGATCGCAAAGTAATCGTAGAAATATGTGGGAGCCATATGAATTTCCAGATTCCTCTATTGGTTATTGTTCGGATAAGTGTCTCGATCATGTCCGCATAATTCACGAACCGTAGGGAGACACACTTAAGGATTCGACGTTGTTTGAGTAGTTATGGAATGATGAGTAAGAGACCGAATGTTGTTCGGAGTCTCGGATGGGATCCGGGATATCACGAGGAGATCCGGAATGGTCCGGAGAATAAGATTCATATAAGGAAAGTCCTGTTTCGGGGTTGGAGAATGGTTCCGGTGTTTTCATCGAGAATGTTCTAGAAGGTTCCGGAATGTCCGGCACTCCGGAGGGGAAGGGTACATGAATGTGTCATAACAAGTTGGAATGATTGCATCATGTACTAGGTGTCATCGCTGAACAAAATAAAGGGTTAAATCAAATCCTAGTTTGAAAAGTCAAACGCCAATTTGAAAAGTCAAACGGCTATTTTGTGAGGTGGAGGGGAAGTAGGAAACCTACTTGGGGAGGAGTTCCCTCCCTCCACCGCCGGCCCACTTGGAGAACGAGTTGGGGAGGGACTCCCCTCCCCTTGGCGCGCCCCCTCCACCTATATAAGGAGGGGTAGGGCTGCCCCTCCAAGCACACACCACCACGCCTCGCAAACCCTAGCCCCGGCGCCGCCACCTCCTGCTGCCGCCGCCGCCTAGGGCAAGCCGCCGCCGCCTAGGCAAACCCTAGCCTCCGGCCTTGCTCCTCCTTGGTGCGTCTAAACCCTAGATCGCCGAGGCTCTCTCTCATAGTCCACCATACTCGCTCTGGCTTAAGGCGAAGCCTTGTGAGATCTCCCCTCTACTTCCAGTACCACGACGTTGTGCTGCCGGAATCGCGAGGAGAGTGCTACAACCTCCGCTGCCTGCTGGAACAAGGGAGAGGAAGGTCTTCGTCGAGTACCGAACGTGTGACCGACTGCGGAAGCGCTGCCGGAACGCAGCACCGGAAGGATCGTCTACGCGATCTTGAGATCGGCAAGAGTACGACTACATCACCCACGAGAATCCGCTCTCGTTAAACACTTTGGAATCTTCGAGGGTGAGTTATTCCATCGACTCGTTGCTACAATCTAGTAGATAGATCTTGGCTTTTTTGTTTGTATGTGGTAGAAAATTTTTGTTTTCCATGCTACGAAACCCTACAATATGTCTATATTGTTGTATTTGGACTGCATTTTCTTTTTTTGGAAGTAATGTAATCACCCCAAAGTTCAATTTAAAAAGAGGCAAATCTCCTTTTTTCAATTGATCAAAAAGGTCCATGATATCATTTTTATAACACCCCAAAAGGTTTGATAAAACTCAGTAGGTAACCATCTAGTCCTGGAGCTTTATTATGTTCCATCTGAGAGATAGCCTCCAAGACTTCTTTCTCGGTAAAATCAGCAGTAAGAATATTATTTTCTTCAGCTGAAAGTTGGGGAATGTCCACTACCCGCTCTTCCATGAGAGAGAAATTATTATAATCAGGCTCACCAAAAAGCTTTTTATAATATTCAGTAATATAGACCTTCAAATTATCTTCTCCTATAATAGTTTCTTCGTCTTGCTCTAACTGGAAAATTTTCTAGATTCGGATGTATCTAGCACTAAAACATATCTAGATATATTTAAATCTAAACAAATCCAAATCAACTAATATAGGTCGGAGGGAGTAAGTATTTTCGTTGTAATCCTTGCTTATATAGTTTCTAAGGGCAGTTTTAAATCGGACTCTTCTTTCTTGCAATTTTTTTCGATAAGAGGCACTTTTACTATTTAAGAGTTTTAAGTATTACATCCAGCCTTTATATAACAAACATACACGCAGCCGAAACAAGTCCACAATCTCAAAACAAAAATAAAAAAGGTGAATTACATATTGTAATAAGAATTTGCAAAACGGCTGAGGTGGCCGAGGGCCGATCCGAAGATTATGCCGCCATCTTTGTCGGGTATAAAAATCCATGCCGTATTCTTCAGGCATGTACACACCTCTATAAAAAGGTCGTGAAACTCCATATGATGTAGAGAGACCATAAACGGAGGATACCAATGCACCGGTAGATAACCTATAAGAGGGATGGATCTTTTTCAATAGCTCCCACCCTAACAAGTATTCTATACTTGCATATATGGTAGCCTTCTGTGTGAAGCGTGTCGGAAGATACCATGGAGGAGTTGGGAGTGGGGAGCCGCTGTTGTCGATCTGTTTCAGGTATGGAGTATGTGTTTTGTTCTTGTTAAGAGTTTGAGGATGCTTGAACCAGCAATAATAGTCTGTTGCCTGTTTGTGCCTCATCAGAACTTAGTGAGTATGCAGAATACAAAGTTGCAGTCTTGAAGAAATTATTCTCAGGTGGGTTCAAACGTTTGTTAATGTTCAACCAAGCATAACAAATCAGACTTGTCTCTGCTATAAGATTGATAAGATTGGATTTCACTAGCTGTAAGATTCAAACATACTTGGTATCTAGTTTCAGCTGGCCCATAAATTTCAGGGTTCAGTTGTTTCAGATTTAGGATGAACTGCGACGTTTCAAACATACTGGAGAGCATGTACGAGCACTACAACTCTGAAGTAAGAGGGAGTAAAAGAAATGAAGGAAAGCACGAAAGGATTTTTGCAAAATGACTTTTTTGACTGCTTCAGAATTTTAGTGGCAAATGCCGCACTGCTTTTTTAAGAGTAATATATTAATATTATGAGATACCAATTACACCTAGCATCTGCAACAACGCATGTCTTAGTTGTCTTACGCATGCAAAAAACTGCAAAAAAGAAAGCCCCACAACAGAGAATAATTCCTCAAAGCAACAACACTAACTCCACCAGAACAACAACATTAGTCCAACAACTCCAATAGCGACGCCTTTAAGAAAGAAACAGTGCACAAGCGCTGCCGTCACCCGATCTAAGATCATATGTTTTCATCCTGAAGAAAGTCCTCACTCGCAAAACAATGCCTTCAACAAGGTCATTGACAGGCACAACCAATTAAGACCAGTCCTTGGATTTTGACCCTGCAAGGTAAAACTAAGAACTCCTCCTATGTTATCGCCCCCACAAAAAGTCGCTGTTGTGAGTCACGGATCACACAGCTAGTTCCTCGTTGGGACAATGACTCAAATCACTATCACTTCCTTGATGTTCCAGATTTCTTGACATTCTCCATATGTGAGTTCACCATGGATTGTCGAAGACATGACACCTGATGGTAACAGATATCAGAGCTTCGCAATGCTCCCGCTGAAACCAAACGGCCAGAAAAAAACATGGGTACGCCCAACCGAATTCAATTCAAACCAGCAATTTCTAGGCATAGTCGTCAATGGGAGTTCGTCGGTGGAGCCTTCCGAAACTCGTCGCTCCAGACCAGATCATCGAGGATAGGTAGCTAGTAGATCTTTGTCTTCGCGTGGAAGGAACCCTAGGACTGCCACCATTATTCAGGCCGATCTAGCAGTCCGCACATCGTTGGTTGGCTTCCGAGGAACGGAACGAGTGGGTCAGCCATCAGCCCTTTTGAAGCCATGGCAGAACCCACAGTTCGGTTAGAGAGAGACCGGGATGCAGCGTCGCGGCCTATGACAACCACCACGCCGCTTCTAAGTTTGCACCATCGCCCCCATCTTCTCCTCCGCGCCTCCCTTCTAAGCTATAGGAAAATGCCGCTCGCCCGAGCACCGCCGCCCGTCGCTTGGATCTACCGGTACCGCCCCTTGGTGTCCACCCCCTAGCGCGAAGAGGATCGACGGAGCCGCGTAGATCGCCCGCCGCCCCATTGGCAGCCTAGGCGTGGCCTCCATCGCCGGAGCGGCCGACGGCAGAGGCCGACGGGGAGCAACGGTGGCGACTGGCTAGAGTTCGGAGAGGGCGCCCCGGGGTCGCCTCGCGCGAGCGACCCGGGAGCGGTTTTTACATTGAGGGACGTGATGCTGCACTTCTTGAAGGCGCTTCCACTCAATGTTACCCTTGTATATGTATATGCATTTCTATGATCAACTTTTACTAGAAAGCAGTTTTCTCGCATTAAATCGAGGCTTAGTAGTCCCATTGGACGTATTTTAAGAGATGATTTAAGCGTTTCTATATCCACGTGCCAATATTGCATTACATTCTCGCCTTAGTGTCGAATTCGTAGCTTAGCCTAATATTTTCTTAAGCCATTGCCAAATGTAGGAAGCAATCTATACGGTTGTCATGTGGCTAGCGTGCCATTTCAGTATGTCTTAGGTATGATGATTTCGGTGTGCTTGTATTTTTGCTGAGACACGCCAGTACATTTGAATTATGCCCACCAATACTCCAAGGTGGTCATTGATTAATTATTACGAGTCTCAATGGTAGTACCTCTAGCTCCTTTTGTTTTGGACGCAGAGACAGTAGGACATTGCGCTACCATATAAGTACCTCTAGATCCCCAGTCCCATGTGCTCAAAACATTTCATTCTTCCTTGGTGAGTGTTGGATATTGCGACATCAATTCACTGTCATTGTAATGGAATGGGAATGGAAGGCAACGGGAAATACATTGGCATTTCTTGTGCACATAGTTACACACATACCCATTTGCTAATTTAGTTGGCAAGAACATTAAGCCACACAATGATTTCCATGCCTACTGAATTCCGGACTTGCGCGTTTCCTGCAACAGGTGACACTGTCTAGAGTGCACTGAAGATAACACTGACCAAGATCGATTGTCGTGGCTGCCTAAAGTGTTGTCGTCGACATTCTGTTCAGTGTATTCCGGGATTGCGAGGAAGGTGCACGACAATATTGGCAATTATCCAAGGCCTAGGAACCTGAAGCCTCAAATCGAGAATCTCAAACTCGGAAGACGGCAGGACCAGAGTTCCTCCAACTGTTTTACACGATCTAATTGAACGAACGAAGTGACACATCACTGATCCGCGTGTAATTGTGTGTTGGGGGAGCTGGTAGTAAACTTGAGCCATCAAAAGAGATTGGTGAACACTGAAACACATCGACTTTGTCCTCGATAATTTAATTTTTGCTCATCTGAACACTTGTCATTATGAGGGGTGTCTTTCTCACGATGTTGTATGCAATCGTTTCATATCAGGTTTGTTAATTAGTCTTGAATGCACTGTGTTGATAAGTGAAGGATACTAGTAGTATCATTTTTTTAGACATGAGACGGACCAGAAGTCTAAATCATGCAATTGAGCTACTTTAACATACTTTGAGATGATTATGACCGATCATTCAGTTCTATCAGTGTGATGGGCAAAACCAAATGGTGCTCCACAACAAAGGTCGACCACAATCTATGAAACCAGAGTATCCTTGGTTGAGGGATGAAATGGTAATGTAGCTTAGTTATTCTGTACACGAGCGAAAGTGCGGCGGCTTGGCAATGAGTAAACCCTCTGTGATTAAGCTATGAGGCCTCCAATAGTGTGTAAACAAAGTGACGGAGAAGCACAAAACCTCTTTTTTTTCTTCTGCAAAGTGACTTGTTGGACTGCCTGAGAACATATGCTTTTCTGTGTTTTATTTTGTAAAACTAGCTTAAAGGACACAATAGTAGATCTAGAATTTGTCCACCAAAAGTCTGAGCCATTCATTAATAAAATCGTAATAAAATAGCTAAGAGTCTCACTTGTACCTAAAGCTCTCCTCGGTCACATGGCTCGTTATATACCGTCACCCTTTATGCTTCCTTAGCAGTACCTCAATTTGTTGTTGAAATGGAATAGGAATGGAAGGTAGCATGGGAAGAAATTAGCATTTGTTACAATATAGTTACACCCATAACCATTTACTAATTTAGCTGGCATGCACGTTACGCCACGCGATGATTTAGATGCCTACATATTTCTTGGGTTTGCCGAAACAAATAACACTGCCAGATCTGACGGAACAAGATTGAAAGCTTGAAGTATGCCTGATTGCAAAGACGCGCACGAACACCAAAGCAGTTGTTTGGAAATAGTGGACACCTTGGTTAACTTTTAACTGTAATTAGCATACTCTTAACATGATCTGAAAAGAGTAGTGAAATCAATGTAAACTTCAGCACCACTTGTATACTAACTCGCAAATTGTTGCTTGTGTCAAAAAAAAAAAACATATACATCAAATATATATATGGAGAAACAATAACACTTTTTAGCTCTTTCCCAAGCTCAGATAGTTGTCTATGGTAGGGTGTGAAGTACTCTCCTATCCAGAGAGAAGATCTATTCTAAAGAGATATGTTTTCGGAACAGCAACAATAGTAGCAAATTAACACATGGTGACACCAATCCTTTTACATGAAAAACCTCTCAACTAGAGAGAAAAATTCATATGCCAAAGTTACTCAAATATTCTTTAACTATTATCAAATTGACATACAACTTGTTCTTCTCTTTAGGTAGCACTAGAGAATCTTATATATCAAGATACATGTAAATCTTGGATGTCAACAACAAGATTTAGGACATAAAAATAGGGATTGGAGTAATCTCATCAAAAATATTAGAACCAAAGCTTGGAGGAGACAAGGTATGTGGACACACGACCTTGTGAGTAGAGTCCAGTGCTTAATTTCAGCTTCTTCATTCAACTTCATCTTCTTCCCTTCTATTTTTTTTCCTTATCTAATTGAGGCTAATCTGAATTTTTTTCACTCCACCTAGTGGTGGTTAGATTGGAGGTTTATCCTCTCCCTAGCTCAAAATGCGCTGGTGGGGGTACGTAGGTCAACCAGTTTTATTGTTTCTTAATTAATTATAATCAACGGAAAAATTTAGGGACAGATCACATGGCTCGTTTTGACATCTGCATGGTCAACGTCAAGGTTCCAAGAAGACATCTGTCAAGGTTCCAAGAAGACATCTGCATGGTCAACGGAAAACTTTTGCATGCATCTCCATTGGGTCTATCCTACCCGTCCGAACGTGTTCGAGGGGACGTGCGCGGCACCCAGCGGCACAACCCATTTAGAGAGACGTGTCCGGCTCTACCTACCTATTCATTAAATCTGGACAATAGTTGCGTCATCCGGAGGCGGGCGGACCAAGGGCTTGTCCTGCCCGCTCATGCCATTAGTCCACCCGTCAGCCACCGCTTAGCGTGGCGTTGATTCAGACACGTGCAGCGGCACCGATTCAGACACAATCGCGGTAGTGATTCAGAGGCGCGGGCAGAAGGCTGACCGGTAACAGCATGCGTCATCAATGGTGACGAGACGACACACTGACTGACTGGACGTCACGCTGTTGGCGCCGTTCGATGTCTGCCCTCTTGACTGGACACTTCAATGTCGTCGCTTCGGCCTTCGCGCCGGCATCGCCAACCCTTTTTAGCTGCCCGTCCACAAGAAATGTTCACCGATGGTCCTGTTGTAGTTGTAGTGAGTGCGTAGTGTATATCCGCGGGCGTCCTAGAATCGAAGGCGGCAACACGTCCGGTGCCACCAGCGGGTTCGGCCAGCACGACGGCAGCGGGTGCTCGGGCAGCTCTTCTCTACCGGCGTCGGGGTTGCCACGGAGGCCAGTGCGCCGATGTGGACGGCCAGGCATGGTGATTTGTGGTGAGGATGGTGCAGGTCTGGTCGAAGATATCTCAGAGAGCTCCCTTTTTTTATGGCTGCGCCTAGACGTGGCGGGAAATACCTATAATTGGCGGGAAGGGGCGGTAATAAAGTCGGGAGACGACGGAAAGACACTGAAAATACGCCGGTGTTGGCAATGACCAAGCGTGAACAGATGGGTCACACGCTGGACACGGCTAACCGGATAAGCCGGACCCCGACCAAAAACGACCATGGTCGATCCCAAACATACACCCCGATAGAGATGCCCTTGGGTAGCTTGCTCATTTCTAGTGTACGTATGCATACACACCACTCACGCACGGCGCACGCACACGAAAACTCACGCACTCAACCACACTACTACAAGAAACAACACCATAGAGACATTCTTTTTGAGACACTTCCTATTTTGTCTGTTTTAAAATTACGTAGAGACATTTTGTATCCATTGGAGACAATTTTTGAGACACTTTAGGAACGTATCTCAAATATAGATATAACTGTTAAGACATTTTTTTCTGAAGGAATGGAATTTTTAATCTAAAAACAGCTTTTGAGGCATTCTAAATCTAGTATATATATTATATGTACTAAAAGCAATATAAGGATGGTAGAAGACATTAGGTGCTTCCACGTGGGCTAAATAATCTAATCTGTTTAATCTCTGTTAACTATTTATATTAACGGTGAAGATTTTAAAAATATATACATACTAGTTTTAAAAAAGGAACAAACGTGACCCTTAGCACGTAATTGTGGGCTCGTAGAACCGAGCGAACGTAGCTGCCCCGTACGTCCGCTAGCACATAATCGTGCGCTCCTAGAACCGAGCGAACGTAGCTGCCCCGTATGTTGATTGGACAGTAAAAACGACTAAGTGCTAGAGCATCTTCTATACCTAGGACGCACATTCGGACGCTAAAATTCGGTCCGGACGTCGAAAATCGTCCAGTCGCGTACCCAAGACCTGTTTTTATCCGGATTTAGGCGTGTTTTGGTCCGGCCTACCCAGGCCGTACCCAGGATTCCGGTTACGTCCTGGAAACGCCGGACGCAGCGAAAACAGGCGTTGGCCAGCTCTGTCGGCGAGAGAAGGCCGAGCTCCCGCCACTTCGCCGAGCTCCTGCCCTTTTCTTCCCCCCTCCCGCCTTTCTTCCCCATTCCCCTCCCGCCACTCCGCCGAGCACCCCGCCCAACATAATGCCGCCCAAGATTTTCGTCCAACCCAGATCGATCCTCAACGAGGGTCCGGCGGAGAAGAAGGCGAGGAAGCCGAGAGCTCCGCCGACAAAGCCGGAGGGCATGTCCTCCGCCGAGTGGGAGAAGAAGGAGAACGCCAGGAGGGCCGCGTCGGAGGACCGGAAGGGCAGAAAGGAGAGGGCGAAGCTCTGGCAACAGCAAGCGGCGGCGGAGGAGAAGGCGACGGCGGAAAAGCAGGCGATCGTAAAGGCAAAGCAGGCGGCGGCGACGAGGTCGGCGATGATGGCGGCGCCGTACCCACCACACTAGGGAAGTCAGGCAAGTGTCGGCTCGCCCGCCGGATTCTCGCCGATCTCTCCGGCAGGCTTCCATGAGAGCCAGGCGACTGCTCGGCAGAGGTACTCCTCGTTGCCCGAGTTCGACGGCGGGTTCAAACCCAACATGATCTTCCCCTTCCTGGCGCCACGCCCTCCTTTGTCCTTCGGCGTGGACATCAACCTTCCCTACTCCACCTCTCCGGCATACGCAATCCCCGCTCCGCGGACCACTGCCTTTCAGCGGAAGCTCGGCGCCCTTTGGCGAGGCCGACGCGCGCAACCTGTTCGGCGGAATGCCGGACGCCCTGCCGGCCGGCATGTCATCCGAGACGTACATGGAGGACATGATCGAAACAGGCTTGGCATCCAACCACCCCTCCTTCTTCACGGAATTGCAGAGCCGGGCTAAGGCCGAGCATGGCATCGAGTCCCAGGATCTCGCCGACACCGACGCCGAGGAGATGCAGGCCGAGCAGACGCAGCCATAGGACGCCGAGGGTGAGGCCAAAGGCAAGAAGGGGAAGAAGAAGTCGGGCACTTCGGCGGACGCTCGGATCAAGTGGATCGTGGCCGAGGACACCTGCCTCGCCGAAGCTTGGAAAATGGTGAGCATGGAATCGATCACCGGTGCTAACCAGAATTCAGAAAACATTGGCGGCACGTGAAGGTAGCGTTCGACGAGCTTAGCCTTTGCGACCCAAAGTATTGCAAAATCCACATGGAGCGAGGGGATAAGGCTATTACCAATCATTGTGCGATCATCCAGACTGCATGCAGCAAGTGGCATAGCTGCGTGGAAGAGGTCGACAACACACAAGCCAGTGGGGAAAACATGGAAAACAAGGTACTCACGAACACTAGCTTTGTCGTGTACTCTTTTCCATTTTGACACACTTGACACACTTTCATTTTGCAGCTTCGTCGTGCACTTCTTCTGTTTCGAGAGGACATGAAGATGGAGTTTAAGTTCCATCATGTCTTCGAGCAAATCGAAAATTGCGAGAAGTGGCGGGACACTCACCTTAGTCTCTCGAAGAGAAAGGACGGCGTCTACAACCCCGAGGCCCCGTCCGCTGCTTCCGGCGAAGGAAGACCAGAGATCGGCCAGAAGAAGGCGAAGATGCTCAAGTCCGTCGGACCTCCCGCCGAACGTCTCCAGCCTACGATTGAGAAATGCATCGTCGACACGAGGGCTGTAACTACCTCGGTGAATTACGCTCCTAGTTACAAGCCTGGATGAGCAGAAATGGTTGAAATAGTACGGTGGGGCCCAAATGCCACTCACAGGTAGACCTTTCGGCCGTCCCAACCATTTCCAAACATCGGGACAAGAACGGGCGGCGTAATCGGCAGGCGAAGGGATCAACTACATACACAAATGAGTATGTATGCAAGCCACCATACAACAGTACATCAGAGCCATTCCATCTAAAAAGAAAGGAAATATAGCAACGCCATACGGAAAAATTCAAATGTCCTAGATAGATATATAGTTTGGGATAGCTCCTCATACATCAAACATCAGAGTATCAGGCGGAAGCGGCAAACAAGATCCGAGTACGGATAAGAAGTAAATCGGCATAAGATGCCCCATAAATAAACACATCCCGCTCACAGATCTCACGGATCCCCGTTCCCGGAATCTCTACACCGAATGATCGTTGCCCACATCGTCCGTCTCCTCCACCCAGTATCCATCTCGTGAGTGTACCTGTTCATATGAATCAAATAATTTATCGTGTGAGACCCTAGGGGTACTCAGCAAGACTTTATGCCTCTAAAGGGGACACAACCTGGGGTGACGCAATTGCAGCAAAAGATAAACCCTAACAATTCTATAGATACTCGCTAACCATCCGCCTAACCAAAGATAGACGGATGTCCGTGAATTAAGAACAACAGTTATAACGGTAATATTAACAGATCCATCCTCCTCCTCGCTTACCAACGAGGAAGCGGACGAACAACCCCCCATCCGTTGGCAGTTTTATTATCCATTCCATGAGTGTTGCACTATTTACTAGTCAGTTATTTAGTCAAGTTAAAAGTGGTACTTTAGTTATGCTTGTCTATGATCGAGAAACTGTGCTCCAAGTCGTCCATAACCGCGGACACGGCTTTCAGAAAGTTTTACCCTGCAGGGGTGCACAAATAGCAACACACACTCGATCAACCTCGGAAAAACCAAATCAAAACCCAACGAGGTATTCACGACAAAGCAATCACAGGATTCAGAAATATTTCAGGGGGCCACCCCATTGAGTACACCCGCAACGAAGTTAGCCGACTCCGAGACGGACTCAAGGTTTGCGCCAGTGGCTGTAAACGACTGGGAACCCGAAAATGTGACTGGGCTTGTCGATACCGCGAAAACACTCCGCTGACCTAAACAGTACAGGTGCAGTACCTCGCACAATTTTAAATAAAGCAGTAAAGCATGGCATAAGTACAGGATAGTAAATAAAACCTCAAACTAGTTTGTGGCCCCAAGAAATAAGAATGAATCAAGCTCTGGCTCAGGGGGGTCCCATAATCCTCCCGGATGTGGATAGCGCGAATATTCAAGGAACAGGAATCAAGTACTCGGGGTCCTACGGGACACAAGTGAGTAGGAAAAACCAAATAGCAGATATTGCTCACCGGTGCCACTTTCATTAGTGATCCCATTACTACTCAGGTTAAGTTGTATAGGTACCTCGTTATCCATCAGACACTCACATACCCTACACATGCTGTTCTACGACTCGCATGGCTCAAACAACTCCTGTAGTAATGGCTCATGGGATGGAGGAACAAGCTTCGGTGGGGTTTAAAAGTAAAGGCTATGCAGTACTTGGGATTCAGTTTAATGCAATCGCGACTCGATGATGCAAGAATAAGATAGAGGCATTAGGTACTGTATATATGCAAGCATGTGGTAGTGCTTGCCTGGCAGCTCAGTTTAAGCGAGAGAAGGATCTGGGTAGTGCTCCTGGGTTTCTTGATATATCCCCTGCCCAGCGTCTATTTGAAGAAGACCCAAACAAACAAGTGCCAACATAAATAAAGTGCACAAGCATATGAATAAGATGCGACAAGCAAACAACCATGCCATGATGAATGATGCACAATTTGCATGGCAATAAAGTAGCATGGCATGGGTGAGGTGTGGAATACAAGAAATAAGCATTTTATTGAGTTTTGGTCACATTTTATCCTCAAATAAGTTGCTGTATACTTTATATTTATATGATGCATGCTGCAATTCAGAACATGGAATGCATAAACAGAAAGGTCTCGTCGAGCTAATCATTTTAGACATATCATTTGTTAAATTTGGAGTTATAATAAAAAGTTATTAATTAATTAAGAAAGAGGGCATTTTGTTGTAATTTAACTCAACTTGAAATTTAAAGTGTTCAAAATATATTTTGAAGGGCATATTTGAAATCCTCACATTTTTCTGATTCAAAAACATATATTATTTGTATTATTTAGATTTATGAATTTAAATTTGTTTTTAAGTCAAAATTAGTCAAATGGAGTCAAAGTCAAAGGTTTGACTAGATTGAATTAGTTCGAAAATTTTTTGACTAAAGATTTGAATTAACATTCAAAAACAAAACATATTTCATATAAGGTTTGAATTTAAATTCTAAACCATTTGAAAGTTATGAATTAGTTTATAAGATATATTTGAATTTGGATTTTCTGAAAGCTTCTGGACTTTTGTTACCCAGGAGAAGTTACCCGAGGAGGATGACAGGTGGGCCGCATTGCTGACTGGGCACAGGACAGGTGGGTTGAGGACCACGGGTTGGGAAAGAGAAAACCACAGGGGCCTTTTTACAAAAAGCCTTGAAGAGCTGGTCTGCGGGTTGAGTTTTAGAAAGGCCAAGGGTCTGCATGCAAAACTGCCAGGAGTGGTTCGATCCAGACTCTGACGAACTGAAGAAGGGTGCGCGAAAAATTGCCAGCTGATGCGATCTTGCAACGACGATGGCGACTTAACCGCTACGAAACTTACGATGATGCAAAAAGAAAAGTTGGAGAGAAAGCCTAGATCTACAAGTTTCGTTTAGGACGTTTTTATTTAGGAGGGCTACAGATACCGGTAATCATCGAGGAACAGAGGGGATTTCAATTGGTGTCGCAGACTGACGGAAAAACTACAAAACGTCAGGATCTGGCCGGACTTTGGAGGAAGATTGCGGGTGATCTACAACATCGTTTTCGAATCCGTTTGATTCTGCTTGTTTTTTGGGACATTCAGGGGCATATATCGTGTTGGGAGATTTGACAGAGGAGGTCTGGGCTCATCGGAAAAAAAAAGGGGGAAAAGGGGGTCGTGGAGTTGCTGCTGTTGTCTGTCTGCGCGCAACGAGCAGTCGTGCGTGGCGAGCGGACGGTGACTGCGGCGAGCGGCGCCGAAGCAAGGCGAGACCAGAGAGGTGGGGCAAGAAGAGGCTCACCGAGGGGAAGTCGGAGGCGAGGTTGCCCGCCTTGCGCGATGACGGTGAGACGGGGACTGCGGAAGAGCGCGGCGACGAGGTATGCAGCGATGGCGAGGAGGGGTGTCCCAGGTGGAGGGGAGGGAATACGCGGAAGCTCCGGCTCCGATCTTCTGCGAGGACGACGAGGAAGGCGGCTCGGTTCAATTCCCGTAGCCAGCCAAGCTTAGGGGGGGGTGCCCCGAACAAGGTCTTGGCCAACCTGAAGAACTTGGTGAAGCTCTCGATGGTTTAAGGTGGGGGCAGAAAACCAAGGTGGCAGATGGCGGCCGGCTGCGACGCGAGGCGTGAAGGGGATCTAGGGTTCGATGGGAGAGATGCAGGGCTTGGGGATAAGAAGGGAGCGACCGTGGTGGGTGGTGACGCGGATCACGGGGGAACGACGGCCACCTGCTCTGCCGTTAGACTGAAGAGAGAAGCGTCGGGACGGAGGAAGACAAACAGTGGACGGCGTCGGGGAGCGAAGGGGTACCAGGCCGTGGAGGAAGGTGGGCCGGAGGAGGGTGACGCGCTGGTGGGCTGCTACTCTCTCTTGGGCTGCGGCCCAGCAGGTTCTTAGCTTTCCTATTATTTATTTTCTATTTCTTTTTGTTAGTTCAATTGTTTTGTTTTATGTTTATATTTAGCTAGTTTTAAGAAAGCAACTTATTCAAACTATTTTGAATCTTTGCAGGGATTTTTGAACAAAGGTGTCTAGGCAACAAAATAGATTAGAGGGAATTAGCATATGGGAAAGAGAGGATGCCCACATACACGATGTGTATGTGTCAATTTGGGCACTTTACTAGATTAGAGGATGTAGGGGTTAGACAAAGAATAAAAGCATTTGATAAAATATGGAACCCTAGCAATGGGTTCCCACATTATAGAATACAAAAATAGAGACACCAAAAAGGGAGAGGGAGGTATGGGGGATGGTGGGGTAGGATTTGAAACAAGATCAAAACAAGAGGTGGCAAAAGAGAGGAGAGAGGGATAGGGAGAGGGATTAGGGTTTTTAGAGATAAAGGTGGAAAAATGCTCACACATGGCTTGCATGGATGGGGGATGGGTGTAGGGTTTTGACATGATCCAAACAAGATCAAGCATGAAATGAGGTAGAGAGATAGATGGGAGATTCACTCAAAAGATCAAATAAAACAAAGGAGGTCAAAAGATGGAGATGGTTGCATGGCCCATGCAAGGGTATTAAATGCCATGTCTTAATCTTGCGAAAACAAAATAATAAGCATGGCATTATTCCTATGCATTACCCAAAATGTGGAGTAAGGCCAAGCAAAAAAATTTATAGAAGTAGATCCATCCTATCTCCCATGAGCTAGATTAAAATACCAAAAGAAAATAGAATACAAGCTCATGGATAATGGAATGGTGGAAATATAAGGTGGTGGCAGAGAAAGGTGATGAAGTTGAATAAAAGATATGCCCCCAATTCAACTTGGGCATTTACACAATATATCAAGAACCAAATACAATATCAAGAGGCAAATACAATTTACAATGCAGATGAGAGAAGAACCAAATCAAAAGGGTTTTATATGATGCTCAAATGCAAGGAGACATGATGACATGAGCATGATATAATTATGATGCAACAATTATATATAGGAAGTAGCATTTATATTACTAGACCAAGTAGCATTACAATTGTTAGACAATTGGGATGCTACAACTCTCCCCCACTAAACAAGAATCTCGCCCCGAGATTCCTAGGAAAAGAAAACAACACAAGGAGAGGCGGGTGTCCGAACGAAGGTGACCCTCACGTTCCCAAGTTGATGAACAACGGAATGGTGCGACCACTACACCTTGCAAAACTTGCTAGACTTGTTGCGAGTCTTGCGTTTTGCTTGAGAAACAACGGGATAGAAGAATTGAAGGATTGTCGTGAGACAAGAAGGATAGGATGGACATAGCTCCGGTTTTCCCAAGAATCATGATAAAAGAATATAACCACTTGTGAAAGAAAAGGAGAAGATGATGTATCATGGATAAAGAAAGACACACCATTAAGATTAAAGATTTACCAATATTATAGAGGATGAACCTTTATCTCGCCGGAAGAAAAAGAGCTAGATTGGAGAGTTTTGAACCACTATGACAATAGCATCATATCTTCTCTCGGATTTGAGAAATTAAATACGGAAACAATATTGCCTTCAAACAATAGAGTCCCTTGATATCAACAGAAAGATTTAGTTAGACATCGTCGGATTAGATTCTTGTTGCGCCGGTAAGAACCAAAGGATCACGCAATTGAGGTGCGCGGATATAACTTCCAGAGACGGATGTGAAGCCAGATCATGGTGGAATCTCGAGAAGCAAAGAATATGGAGGATCTGTGTTTATTGTAGAGATACTTATTGCTTTCTTTAGCCTTGAGGCTAACGCAATAGATTTGCGGCTGATGGCATCAACCATAATTGGCTTTACCACAGAAAAAGAATTGATGAAACAAAGAGAGAGATAGTTTCCTTTAATCTTGTTTGGGGATATCGAGCATCGGTAGAAAGACGAGGATAGAAAAAGGTTTGCGTTTGTTTCCACCAGATAATTGAGGATTTTGCTCCATCTAGAATAGACAGACCACCAACAAGAGATTATTGATTAGTTTCTTCGAGAGAGCACTCCGGAAAAAACAAGGACGGAAGTAAAAGTATCAAGGGATAAAGGCCACTTCTAACTTCCGTGGAATGAGTGAACTCACATTAATTCACCAATTCAATGTACAAGAGCGAATGATAAGAGTAGTGGTATGGTAGCTACTCCATCCCGCACTCAAAGCATTACTACGCACATGAATAAGAAAATCATGCAACCCAACTACCGAAACAGACTGAAGGTGTTGGCAAAAACTCATAGAACTCCGTTAGAGAACAAGGATAGATGCAAACGATTCGCCGGATTCATAGATAGATAAAGATGATGATGTTGTCGTCACGTCGGCAGTACCAAGCCACCGGAAAGATATAAAGGAAGATCTCGGAGACAACTGCAAAATTTCACAGATATGGAAAAACATAGCACTACTTGAACATAAGGAATACAAGATCTGGATGGTCTTCATGGCCTCCGGTGGATTGAGCATAGATGATAGAACGAGAGGGTTTCAAAATATTACTTAACGAGATAGAGGTGAAAAGAACTCCATGTTCTTCTTGAAATGATTGAGAGAGATTTATCAGTCCTGAGGAAATCTTCAGCGGAACGACGATGATAACTTGCCAACAAGGAACAACTCCGGATTGGTTGAAGATGGAGGATGGAATTAACAATGGACTTGTTGATTCTAGAGTGGAAGTAATGTATTTAGCAGAAGTACGTGGTCGAGATATGTGACTTTAAAAAGTCAGAATTCTCACTTTGAGACTTTGCACACAGGCAGTGCTCACGAAGCTTGAGAGAAAGAGACACAGATGATCTTCCATGTCCTTCCATAGATATCGAATAGGCAAGCATATTATCAACATATACCACCATGGATTAACAAGATATTTCCAGAATACCAAGTTCAAGAGGCGGGAGAACGAACAAATGCTCGAAACACTTTCTGAGCTCAACGCTCTTTGAAAGATCAATATTAAGAGCACGGGTTCGTGTTGAAGAAGATGCGCTGATAGAATAGGTTAACTGGTCCTTCGGAAGAAAAAGAGATGTCACCTGGTTCACATTGTCGATTGGATCACCGGTTACAAAGATAAAGAGATCTTGGATAAGAACCGATGATAGCTCATACCTTAAGCAAAGCTATCAGAGACGAAAAGATGCAATTCCCTCGTATCCAGGAGAATTGTGCAGATATGGGGTTCAAAAAGATGTGCAGCATGATGGGCAGATGATAGACCTCCGTAGTGCCTTGCGAAACTCCGGATAGCCAAAGATGCTTGAATATGCATAGATATGATCACGGTGTACTCAAAATCACAGGAGATAACCGTCACCATTTGGAGGATAGAGTTGATAGCATTTTCCATATTCCACTCCATCATTCAGATCGATATGACACTTATCATGAGTGGAATATAGCTATGCCGAGAACCAAATTACATTCATCAGCATCGGATCGACACATGTTATGTAATTAGCCCAAGAGAATTGGAGATGAAATGAAACTCCAGGATTAAGCGCCGGTGACAAAAGAATGAGTTAGCATGGACATGATGATAAAAAGGGAGATAGATAATGTTTCACACACAACTGAAAAGGAGTGTGGAAGCACAGATGTATCAAAGAAAAATTTTCCGCATTTTTCGGCATTAAAATACCAATAGATGCGCAAAAACACTTATCAGGTAGCGATTAGCAACTGATGGTTTCACAGAATGTGGAGTTGCTAGAAGGAAGGACACCCTTAAGAAGATGGCACCGGTTAACAAGGAGTCAGATAGATCGCGTCGGTATTCAAAAGCCTGTTAGTATGGAATGTACCAACAGTGGATAACCAAAGGCAGATAAAGATAACATGTTGGATGCAACAGATAGACAAGGAATTACACACACACACACACACACTTTCTATGGTACTACGGAAACCCAGAACACGTGAATCCTAGTTTGAACTTTTAAGAAGAGGATTGAAAATGTTATACTTCCTTACCAGAAAAGGGTGGGTGGGTGGGTAAGAAGAAAAGTGGAAGCAGTCCTACTCTCACGTTTTGTTTTTCCCTAGTATACATAACTACCAAAAATATTTGCTAGACTGACAACGACCATTTGGCTGAGACCCTGAAGGGCAGGATGGCTCTGATACCAATTGTAACTACCTCGGTGAATTACGCTCCTAGTTACAAGCCTGGATGAGCGGAAATGGTTGAAATAGTACGGTGGGGCCCAAATGCCACTCACAGGTAGACCTTTCGGCCGTCCCAACCATTTCCAAACATCGGGACAAGAACGGGCGGCGTAATCGGCAGGCGAAGGGATCAACTACATACACAAATGAGTATGTATGCAAGCCACCATACAACAGTACATCTGAGCCATTCCATCTAAAAAGAAAGGAAATATAGCAACGCCATACGACAAGATTCAAATGTCCTAGATAGATATATAGTTTGGGATAGCTCCTCATACATCAAACATCAGAGTATCAGGCGGAAGCGGCAAACAAGATCCGAGTACGGATAAGAAGTAAATCGACATAAGATGCCCCATAAATAAACACATCCCGCCCACAGATCTCACGGATCCCCGTTCCCGGAATCTCTACACCGAATGATCGTTGCCCACATCGTCCGTCTCCTCCACCCAGTATCCATCTCGTGAGTGTACCTGTTCATCTGAATCAAATAATTTATCGTGTGAGACCCTAGGGGTACTCAGCAAGACTTTATGCCTCTAAAGGGGACACAACCTGGGGTGACGCAATTGCAGCAAAAGATAAACTCTAACAATTCTATAGATACTCGCTAACCATCCGCCTAACCAAAGATAGACGGATGTCCGTGAATTAAGAACAACAGTTATAACGGTAATATTAACAGATCCATCCTCCTCCTCGCTTACCAACGAGGAAGCGGACGAACAACCCCCCATCCGTTGGCAGTTTTATTATCCATTCCATGAGTGTTGCACTATTTACTAGTCAGTTATTTAGTCAAGTTAAAAGCGGTACTTTAGTTATGCTTGTCTATGATCGAGAAACTGTGCTCCAAGTCGTCCATAACCGCGGACACGGCTTTCAGAAAGTTTTACCCTGCAGGGGTGCACAAATAGCAACACACACTCGATCAACCTCGGAAAAACCAAATCAAAACCCAACGAGGTATTCACGACAAAGCAATCACAGGATTCAGAAATATTTCAGGGGGCCACCCCATTGAGTACACCCGCAACGAAGTTAGCCGACTCCGAGATGGACTCAAGGTTTGCGCCAGTGGCTGTAAACGACTGGGAACCCGAAAATGTGACTGGGCTTGTCGATACCGCGAAAACACTCCGCTGACCTAAACAGTACAGGTGCAGTACCTCGCACAATTTTAAATAAAGCAGTAAAGCATGGCATAAGTACATGATAGTAAATAAAACCTCAAACTAGTTTGTGGCCCCAAGAAATAAGAATGAATCAAGCTCTGGCTCAGGGGGGTCCCATAATCCTCCCGGATGTGGATAGCGCGAATATTCAAGGAACAGGAATCAAGTACTCGGGGTCCTACGGGACACAAGTGAGCAGGAAAAACCAAATAGCAGATATTGCTCACCGGTGCCACTTTCATTAGTGATCCCATTACTACTCAGGTTAAGTTGTATAGGTACCTCGTTATCCATCAGACACTCACATACCCTACACATGCTGTTCTACGACTCGCATGGCTCAAACAACTCCTGTAGTAATGGCTCATGGGATGGAGGAACAAGCTTCGGTGGGGTTTAAAAGTAAAGGCTATGCAGTACTTGGGATTCAGTTTAATGCAATCGCGACTCGATGATGCAAGAATAAGATAGAGGCATTAGGTACTGTATGTATGCAAGCATGTGGTAGTGCTTGCCTGGCAGCTCAGTTGAAGCGAGAGAAGGATCTGGGTAGTGCTCCTGGGTTTCTTGATATATCCCCTGCTCAGCGTCTATTTGAAGAAGACCCAAACAAACAAGGGCCAACATAAATAAAGTGCACAAGCATATGAATAAGATGCGACAAGCAAACAACCATGCCATGATGAATGATGCACAATTTGCATGGCAATAAAGTAGCATGGCATGGGTGAGGTGTGGAATACAAGAAATAAGCATTTTATTGAGTTTTGGTCACATTTTATCCTCAAATAAGTTGCTGTATACTTTATATTTATATGATGCATGCTGCAATTCAGAACATGGAATGCATAAATAGAAAGGTCTCGTCGAGCTAATCATTTTAGACATATCATTTGTTAAATTTGGAGTTATAAATCAAAAGTTATTAATTAATTAAGAAAGAGGGCATTTTGTTGTAATTTAACTCAACTTGAAATTTAAAGTGTTCAAAATATATTTTGAAGGGCATATTTGAAATCCTCACATTTTTCTGATTCAAAAACATATATTATTTGTATTATTTAGATTTATGAATTTAAATTTATTTTTAAGTCAAAATTAGTCAAATGGAGTCAAAGTCAAAGGTTTGACTAGATTGAATTAGTTCGGAAAATTTTTGACTAAAGATTTGAATTAACATTCAAAAACAAAACATATTTCATATAAGATTTGAATTCAAATTCCAAACCATTTGAAAGTTATGAATTAGTTTATAAGATATATTTGAATTTGGATTTTCTGAAAGCTTCTGGACTTTTGTTACCCAGGAGAAGTTACCCGAGGAGGATGACAGGTGGGCCGCATTGCTGACTGGGCACATGACAGGTGGGTTGAGGACCACGGGTTGGGAAAGAGAAAACCACAGGGGCCTTTTTACAAAAAGCCTTGAAGAGCTGGTCTGCGGGTTGAGTTTTAGAAAGGCCAAGGGTCTGCGTGCAAAACTGCCAGGAGTGGTTCGATCCAGACTCTGACGAACTGAAGAAGGGTGCGCGAAAAATTGCCAGCTGATGCGATCTTGCAACGACGATGGCGACTTAACCGCTACGAAACTTACGATGATGCAAAAAGAAAAGTTGGAGAGAAAGCCTAGATCTACAAGTTTCGTTTAGGACGTTTTTATTTAGGAGGGCTACATATACCGGTAATCATCGAGGAACAGAGGGGATTTCAATTGGTGTCGCAGACTGACGGAAAAACTGCAAAACGTCAGGATCTGGCCGGACTTTGGAGGAAGATTGCGGGTGATCTACAACATCGTTTTCGAATCCGTTTGATCCTGCTTGTTTTTGGGACATTCAGGGGCATATATCGTGTTGGGAGATTTGACAGAGGAGGTCTGGGCTCATCGGAAAAAAAAGGGGGAAAAGGGGGTCGTGGAGCTGCTGCTATTGTCTGTCTGCGCGCAACGAGCGGTCGTGCGTGGCGAGCGGACGGTGACTGCGGCGAGCGGCGCCGAAGCAAGGCGAGACTAGAGAGGTGGGGCAAGAAGAGGCTCACCGAGGGGAAGTCGGAGGCGAGGTTGCCCGCCTTGCGCCATGACGGTGAGACGGGGACTGCGGAAGAGCGCGGCGACGAGGTATGCAGCGATGGCGAGGAGGGGTGTCCCAGGTGGAGGGGAGGGAATACGCGGAAGCTCCGGCTCCGATCTTCTGCGAGGACGACGAGGAAGGCGGCTCGGTTCAATTCCTGTAGCCAGCCAAGCTTAGGGGGGGGGGGGGTGCCCCGAACAAGGTCTTGGCCAACCTGAAGAACTTGGTGAAGCTCTCGATGGTTTAAGGTGGGGGCAGAAAACCAAGGTGGCAGATGGAGGCCGGCTGCGACGCGAGGCGTGAAGGGGATCTAGGGTTCGATGGGAGAGATGCAGGGCTTGGGTATAAGAAGGGAGCGACCGTGGTGGGTGGTGACGCGGATCACGGGGGAACGACGGCCACCTGCTCTGCCGTTAGACTGAAGAGAGAAGCGTTGGGACGGAGGAAGACAAACAGTGGACGGCGTCGGGGAGCGAAGGGGTACCAGGCCGTGGAGGAAGGTGGGCCGGAGGAGGGTGACGCGCTGGTGGGCTGCTACTCTCTCTTGGGCTGCGGCCCAGCAGGTTCTTAGCTTTCCTATTATTTATTTTCTATTTCTTTTTGTTAGTTCAATTGTTTTGTTTTATGTTTATATTTAGCTAGTTTTAAGAAAGCAACTTATTCAAACTATTTTAAATCTTTGCAGGGATTTTTGAACAAAGGTGTCTAGGCAACAAAATAGACTAGAGAGAATTAGCATATGGGAAAGAGAGGATGCCCACATACACGATGTGTATGTGTCAATTTGGGCACTTTACTAGATTAGAGGATGTAGGGGTTAGACAAAGAATAAAAGCATTTGATAAAATATGGAACCCTAGCAATGGGTTCCCACATTATAGAATACAAAAATAGAGACACCAAAAAGGGAGAGGGAGGTATGGGGGATGGTGGGGTAGGATTTGAAACAAGATCAAAACAAGAGGTGGCAAAAGAGAGGAGAGAGGGATAGGGAGAGGGATTAGGGTTTTTAGAGATAAAGGTGGAAAAATGCTCACACATGGCTTGCATGGATGGGGGATGGGTGTAGGGTTTTGACATGATCCAAACAAGATCAAGCATGAAATGAGGTAGAGAGATAGATGGGAGATTCACTCAAAAGATCAAATAAAACAAAGGAGGTCAAAAGATGGAGATGGTTGCATGGCCCATGCAAGGGTATTAAATGCCATGTCTTAATCTTGCGAAAACAAAATAATAAGCATGGCATTGTTCCTATGCATTACCCAAAATGTGGAGTAAGGCCAAGCAAAAGAATTTATAGAAGTATATCCATCCTATCTCCCATGAGCTAGATTAAAATACCAAAAGAAAATAGAATACAAGCTCATGGATAATGGAATGGTGGAAATATAAGGTGGTGGCAGAGAAAGGTGATGAAGTTGAATAAAAGATATGCCCCCAATTCAACTTGGGCATTTACACAATATATCAAGAACCAAATACAATATCAAGAGGCAAATACAATTTACAATGCAGATGAGAGAAGAACCAAATCAAAAGGGTTTTATATGATGCTCAAATGCAAGGAGACATGATGACATGAGCATGATATAATTATGATGCAACAATTATATATAGGAAGTAGCATTTATATTACTAGACCAGGTAGCATTACAATTGTTAGACAATTGAGATGCTACAAGGGCGCAGGCCAAGAAGAGGGATGAGAAGAGCGAGGAGCGCTGGAAGAAGTTGATCGAGACACAAGGGGAAAAGGTGGCCCTCATCAAGGTCAACCTCGCCAAGAAGAAAGCCAACCTCGCCGAGAAGAAGGCCAACTACGCCGCTAAGAAGCACAACACGGACCTCAAGTTCCTGATGGGCGGCAAGGACACGTCGAAGATGAGCTCGCCGGTCAAGGTCTGATACATGGCGCTACGTCAGGACATCCTCCAGGGCGTTATCACGCCTTCCCCTTCCTCTGCGCCAAATACACTTGCGCAAGATGCCCCCACGCCGAGCTCTGCTTCCACTTCCTCCAACCCCGCGGCCTTCACCGGCGAGATGGACGACAGTGCCGTGTCGGCCACGCCGCAGGAGCCCATCCCCATTGACGACTGAGAGTCTTTTTCCGCTGAATTTGTGGGCGTTTCTGTAATAATTTTCCGCCGAATTTGTGGATGTTTCTATCGAACACCTTGTGGCCGAGCACTCGCCGGCGGGAACGATAAAGATTTAAATATGTCGTCGTTTTATGTCCGCTTGGGTACTCGGCCTGGGTACGCAAGTGGGAAACTGGGCGTACCCAGGGCGAAATCAAGTTCCGTCCGTCTAAAAAAAGGTCCGGATTTCGGCCTGGGTTCTCCCAACAGGTGGAGATGCTCTTATATGAGGACTTCGGCCATTTTTTCTATACTAGGTTGGACCAGGGCACTAAGGAATGGCATGCTACGCCGAGGGCAAAAAGCCGTCGACGTAGGCCAAAATGCCCTCGGCGTAGCCTCTTCGGCAAAGCTCTTCCTTGGAGGAGTCATTTTTGCCCGTCGGCGTAGCTCTAGCCGTCGGCGTATGCTACGCCGACGGCCTTTCCCTCGGCATAATAACAACACGTTGCTCAAATTTTTTTAATTTTTTTTTTGAATTTTTTTCTCAAATTTTTTAAATCTTTGAATTGTTTGAATCGTTAATCTCTCACTTGGAATATTTTTAACACTAATTACATTTAATCTTTGATCAAATTGCAATCTTTAACAAACTTCCAGCTCCAGCATGCTTAACTTCTTAGTTCCTTCCGAATCAGTTTCCGCGAAGCAATTTGTACCTAGTTGTTAATACTGTTAATACTGTGATACCAATCCTATTAACTCTTATATCGATATGTCATGTTTTTCTTTTTTAAAACTATAAACACTTATTTAAGTAAACAACAATGAATAAATAAAAATATTAATGATTCAAATAAAAATACTATTGAATTCAAAAAAAGATAATAATTTTACTTTTTTGTATTTTTTATTTAATATGGAATAATTAATATCTTTAAATCCGTAAATCGGAATTTGATAAATAATATGTCTAAATTGATCAAAAAAATGAAAGAAATCTAAATATGTTATCCATATCAACTAATCACAAACCCTCCATTTTTAAATTAGCTATTTGTTGGTTGCTTCAGAAAATCCCCCTTTTTTGCGTTCAAAAAATGAAAAATAGCTTTTTGGTGCGACGAAAAGGAAAACTTGCATTGGTTCTTTAATAAAATAGCATATTGTGAACAAAAAAATGATTTAAAAAAAACATGAGCATCGGATCATGTACCATTAGTTCATATCTGACCCACTTGCCGATTCAGCAGGAATTTGTCTTTTTCACCAGGGATGGACAGAAAGGTGGTCTAGTATTTTTTGTAAAATATGGTGGTAGAATTTTGAATTAGCCATTTGGTGGTTGCTTCACAAAACCGTCCGTTTTTTGTGCTCGGAAAACGAAAAATGGCTTTTTGCTGCGACGAAAATAAAAACTTCCTCCTGCAACATTATTCGCCAGCCCATGATGCACATGTATGCACAATATGGGCATATTATCATAAACTATGCCTCGATTTTAGCCATAATATTGGTCATTTGACCCGAAAGCCAAGAAACCTTGAATGAGATAGGTCATTTTGGGAAGGGTTTTTTCAGACATAATTAATATACCAGGTTTGATATTTTTCCTTCTCATTATGTCACATAATATGACACCAAGCGAAGGTTTCGCATTGTTTCGATCAATTTTGAATTTTTTATGCCCGTTTTAAACTATCGTCAAACTTTGTCGAACGGCGGGCATAAAGATTCTTAGCTTGGGTCCGAGCCTCGCTAAACTTGCATTGGATCTTTGATAAAATAGCATATTGTGAATCTAAAAATGATTTTTGTAAAAAACCATGAGCATCATATCATGTACCTGTAGTTCAATCCTACCAACTTTCTACCGATTCGGCAGGAATTTGTCTTTTTCACTAGGGGTGGACGGAAAGGTTTTGGATCCCCCTGTTGGGACATTGTCCATATAAGGTGGTCTAGTATTTTTTAAAATATGGTGGTAGCATTTTGAATTAGCCATTTGGTGGTTGCTTCACAAAACCGTCCGCGTTTTGTGCTTGGAAAATGAAAAATAGTTTTTCGGTGCAACAAAAAGGAAAACTTCCTCGTGCAACATTGTTCGCCATCTCATGATACACATTTATGCACAATATGGGTACATTATCACAAAATATACCTCGATTTTAGCCATAACATTGGTCATTTGACCCGAAAGCCAAGAAATCTCGAATGAGATAGGTCATTTTGTGAAGGTTTTTTTGAGACATAATAAATATACCAAGTTTGATATTTTTCCTTCTAACTATGTCACATAATATGACACCACACGAAGGTTTCACATTGTTTCAATCATTTTTGAATTTTTATGCCTGTTTTAAACCATCGTCAAACTTTGTCGAACGGCGGGCATGCAGATTCTTAGCTCGGGGCCGAGCCTTGCTAAACTTGCATTAGATCTTTGCTAAAATAGCATATTGTGAATCTAAAAATAATTTTTGTAAAAAAACATGAGCATCATATCATGTACATGTAGTTCATATCTAACACACTTCCTACCGATTCGGCAGGAATTTGTCTTTTTCACCAAGGGTGGACGAAAAGGTTTCGGATCCCCCTGTTGGGACATTGTCCATATAAGGTGGTCTACTATTTTTATAAAATATGGTGGTAGAATTTTGAATTATCCATTTGGTGGTTGCTTCACAAAACCGTTCGTTTTTTGTGCTAGGAAAATAAAAAATGGCTTTTCAGTGCGACGAAAAGTAAAACTTCCTCCTGCAACATTGTTTGCCATCCCATGATGCATATTTATACACAATATGGGCACATTATTACATACTATTTCTCGATTCTAGCCATAACATTGGTCATTTGATCCAAAAGCCAAGAAACCTCGAATGAGATAGGTCATTTTGTGAAGGTTTTTTTAGACATAATAAATATACTAGGTTTGATATTTTTCTTTGTAACTATGTCACATAATATGACACCACGCGAAGGTTTCGCATTATTTCGATCGTTTTTGAATTATTTATGCCCGTTTTAAACTATCGTCAAACTTTGTCGAACGGCGGGCATGAAGATTCTTAGCTTGGGGCCGAGCCTCGCTAAACTTGCATTCGATCTTTGATAAAATGGCATATTGTGAACCTAAAAATGATTATTCTAAAAAAACATGAGCACCGGATCATGTACCTGTAGTTCATATCTGACCCACTTCCTACTGATTTTGCAGGAATTTACCTTTTTCACCAGGGGTGGACAGAAAGGTTTCGGATCCCCCTGTTGGGACATTGTCCATATAAGGTGATCTAATATTTTTGTAAAATATGGTGGTAGAATTTTGAATTAGCCATTTGGTGGCTGCTTCACAAAACCGTCTGTGTTTTGTGATCGGAAAATGAAAAAATGGCTTTTTGGTGCGGCGAAAAGGAAAACTTACTCCTGCAACATTGTTCGTCATCCCATGATGCACATGTATGCACAACATGGGTATATTATCACAAACTATCCCTTGATTCTAGCCATAACATTGGTCATTTGACTCGAAAGCCAAGAAACCTCGAATGAGATAGGTTATTTTGTGAAGGTTTTTTTGAGACATAATCAATATACCAAGTTTGATATTTTTCCTTCTAACTATGTCACATAATATGACACCACGCGAAGGTTTCGCATTGTTTATATCATTTTTGAATTTTTTTTGCCCGTTTTAAACTATCGTCAAACTTTGTCGAACGACGGGGATGCAGATTCTTAGCTCGGGCCGAGCCTTGCTAAATTTGCATTGGATCTTTGATAAAATAGCATATTGTGAATCTAAAAATGATTTTTGTAAAAAAATATGAGCATCGGATCATGTACATGTAGTTCATATCTGACCCACTTCCTCACGATTCGGCGGGAATTTGTCTTTTTTATCAGGGGTGGACAGAAAGGTTTCGGATTCCCTGTTGGGACATTGTCCATATAAGGTGGTCTAGTATTTTTGTAATAATATGGTGGTAGCATTTTGAATTAGCCATTTGGTGGTTGCTTCACAAAACCGTCCGTGTTTTGTGCTCGGAAAATGAAAAATAGTTTTTTGGTGCAACAAAAAGAAAAACTTCCTCTTGCAATATTGTTCGCCATCCCATGATGCACATGTATACAAAATATGGGCACATTGTCACGGACTATGCCTCGATTCTAGCCATAACATAGGTCATTTGACCCGAAAGCCAAGAAACCTCGAATGAGATAGGTCATTTTGTAAAGGTTTTTTTGAGACATAATCAATATACCAAGTTTGATATTTTTTCTTCTAACTATGTCACATAATATGACACCATACGAAGGTTTCGCATTGTTTCGATCGTTTTTGAATTTTTTATGCCCGTTTTAAACTATCGTCGAACTTTGTCGAACAGCGGGCATGCAGATTCTTAGCTCAGGGCTGAGCCTTGCTAAACTTGCATTGGATCTTTGATAAAAATAGCATATTTCGAATCTAAAAATGATTTTTTAAAAAAATATGTGCATCGGATCATGTACATGTAGTTCATATCTGACCCACTTCCTATCGATTCGGCAGGAATTTTTGTTTTTCACCAGGGGTAGACGGAAAGGTTTCGGATCCCCCCGTTGGAACATTGTCCATATAAGATGGTCTAGTATTTTTGTAACATATGGTCGTAGCATTTGAATTAGCCATTTGGTGGTTGCTTCACAAAACCGTCCGTGTTTTATGCTCGGGAAATGAAAAATGGCTTTTTGGTGCGACGAAAAAAAATTCCTCTTGCAACATTGTTCGCCATCCCATGATGCACATGTATGCACAATATGGGCACATCATCACAGACTATGCCTCGATTCTAGCCATAATATTGGTCATTTGACCTGAAAGCCAAGAAACCTCGAATGAGATAGGTCATTTTGTGAAGGTTTTTTTTAGACATAATCAATATACCAAGTTTGATATTTTTCCTTCTAACTATGTCACATAATATGACACCACGCGAAGGTTTCGCATTGTTTCGATCGTTTTAGAATTTTTATGCCCGTTTTAAACTACATATAATGTTTTATGTTTCACTTAATTTTATTTACAAATGTGTAATATTTGAGTGTAGATAGATAGGTCTTATTTTTCTGCAAATTTTGATATATTATTTATATTTTTTCAAATTAGAATGATTTAGTTATGATTTTTCAAAGTTTAATGAGGTAAAAGAAAAAATAGCTATGCCGAGGGGAGCCGTCGGCGTAGCATAAGATATGCCGAGGGCAATTCTATGCCGATGGCTACTTGGCGGGGCTAGCCTGGACGATGGCTACGCCGACGGCCCCGACGTTTGGCCGTCGGAGTAGCGACCGACCGTCGGCGAAGCTTCTATTCCTGTAGTGGGGCCCACAAATCCGTGCACGACTTCATGAGACATAATTTAATGTTGCCCGCACGTTAGGCTGGTTATAGTGGAGAGTAACATAGACTAGTAACATGCACAAGTTACTACTTTATGTTACTATCTTCATTATTGAGAATAACATAGAGATGGACGGTATTAGAATAGTCCGATGATTTTTGTTTCTCATCAGCCTCCGATGTGGAGTATTTACCAATTCTATGGACTAAACATATGTTCATCGGGACTTGGCATATATGAAGAAAACAACCATCTAATTTAGATCTGCTCCTAAAAGCATATATGCAAGGATTACATTGGTAGTACATAGGGGTGATAAAGCAGTGCACTACTATTTATTGACTTACTGAAGCGATAAACGAAGACCCTATACGTCAGCCATTCTGTGAAGTATGTAGTTCTAGACGGCCGGACATAAATTCCATAAAGAATGGTTAAGCCAATAAAATGGCCTACAATTTCCTAGTCATTTTTTTTGCAATTCATCTGGTTGCAAGTTATCCTATCCAGATCCAGCAGATCAAGTAGTTGTAGTGACAGATTAGCTCTAGTCATATATTTTGTTCTCATCCGTAAATTATCATTTCATCCCTCAACCCATGTTATTCTAGTTATTTTGTTTTTTTTCGACCTAAATTCTTTTGGAGCACCATTTTATTGCATCAACTAGCCTGAAAGAAATGGAAGACCTATAATGAGGAGTACTATAAAATAGCTGAATTACATGATCACAATTTTGCCCCGTTCTTATATAAAAAAATTCTAATTTTACCATGTTCAATTCACATCGCAGTGCATTCAGCCAAGACTACTAAAGGAACCTGATATGAAGAGATTGCACACAACCCTACATACAAGGACAACGGTAGTGTTGAGAGGAGCAGTATTCGGATTAAATTGACCAGGGCTGACGACCGAGTCGGTGTGTTTTAATATCCAGCGATCTCTATTGACAGCACACGTACACTCTAACCTCTCCAAAAAAACAAACAAACAAACAAACTTACATGTGGGCTTCTGTCTAATGTCATTCAGCTCAATAATTCCCTCTAAATAAAGTGACAGGCTGTATTAAGATTGAAATTCTCGGTTTGTAGCTCCTGGTTCACATGCCTTGTATCAATGCAACTAACTGCGTGCACCTTCTGTCACGGGGAACGCTTTAAACATTGCACTTGTATTTTGTACACAGTTGATATCATGCTTTTTTATTTATGGATGTCGTCGGTATAAAATAAAAGGGGAGCTTGGTAAGTCCATGAAGTTATGTATGTGTGTTAGAGAAATGTCTGGGCGGCTAGCCTAAGTCATGCCTAATCATGGTGGAAACTTGCAGCATCACCATAGTGAACAATCTATGAAGCTTTCTTTTTATAAAAAAGAGACATATTAAAAAGAGGAAAACGAGAAAAAAACACCATTTTCCCATGGTAAATAAGAATATTGCTGAGATGCTTATTATCTGCTTGCCTTGTCATTTTGATTATGGGCAGGCCTGGGCCGGCAGGAGTGCAAACTGTGCACTTGCACAGGGCCCATAAAAATTGGGGGCCCAAAATTTTGGTATAGTCTTATATAGGTATGCAGCAGAAAAAAAGTTATTTTTCCTCCATTTTTTTTAGGTTCTCCACTTGGTTTGTTGGTCCGCGGCCGCTATGAATAGGAATAACAGGCCAGTTTGGGGCCTTGGGCAAATCGATTGAACGCAGCTGATCGCTCGATCCATACACGATCCAGCTGGTCGCTCGTGTGGCCCTTTAGGAAGCGAGGCTACGCAAGGTCACGACTCGCGAGCCACGACTCCAAGGGCGTCCTGGCGGTCACGCGTACACCTGTCAGTTCGTATTCCGATCTCCGCTTTGCCGCCTAGTAATTCCGAGTTCTTCCTCTGACCATCCAAAATCTTATTTAGTGGAACGAGTCCATCAATCGGCAGGTTCCTGTGTCCCTCATTTCTCATCCTTCATCTCCGTATCTCATCTTCTTCGGTCTTTGTGCCCTAGTTCTACATCAATCCTACATTCGTTTAATTGTGTTGTTCATCTCTTTTTTAGGAGTCAGCATGGGAAAACAAGAAACCGGTTATAAAAAACGTACTTCCTCCGTCTAGAAAATAATTGACTTGTGTTTGTTTAGATTTGAATGTATATATACACTAAAATACGTCTATATACATTCAAATTCAGACAAATCTAAGTCAGTTATTTCTGGACGGAGGGAGTAAGAGAATTGAAAAGGAGGAATAATTAATTCAATACAACGAAGCTTTTCCAAATTAAAGTTATTGAAGTCCTATATGCATACTACTATGACACAGCAAAGACTCGATAATTTAGCAACAATAACACTTGAGAGTAAAGTGTTGGAGAAGATCGATTATGAGGACGTTATTGAAGATTTCATTTCGAAAAACACTAAGAGAATGGAGTTATTCAAATAAACAATATGCAAGCGGGAGTTTAATAAGTATATTTATTCATATATCCAATTTCTATGTAAGATACTTTGACATATATATATATATTATAATTATTAAATAGTTAAAAAATTGTGCCATAGGGTCCTATTTTAGAGTTTTGCACAGGGCCTCGAATTTTGCCGGCCCGGCCCTGATTATGGGATAGCTCCTATATCATGTGCAAGGGGTACCCCGTTGGCGGTTCTCTATGATATATATGTACTTATTATGACAAGAACTTATATGTGACTAAAGTTGAGTAGCATGAGGAGAGGCCCTCGTATGCAAGGGACATGAGATTGCCAACTTATACTTTGTCAAGCATATACTCCAAAGTTTGTTCACTTTAACCTTAATGACTTTAAGATGTTTATGATAGGGGCAATGAGGGTTGAAAGCTAATAAGTACCATGATTTTTGGAAGCTCTTTTTGAGACTTGAAATCCCTGCTTCCCTTTGAAAGGTCTTTCTTTCACCATTATATTGAGTCTCCACCTTCTATCCTTAGGCACTAGTTAAAAGAGCATAGTTGTCATTCTTAGTTCTATGTGCATTGTCCTAAAACTTATTGATTGATGCATATTGTTGATATTGCTTGTTTTTGAACTATTTGTATCTAGTCACTCTTATAAACTTTAAAGGTGTCCTATGCATCTATTTGCTACTCTATGAGAGACAAGCTGAATGCCATTATGCTATGTTTTCTATATGTGAAACAAACAAACGTCTTTCAATGCATTGTTATTGATGATCTTTGATTGTAACCTTTCATGTTGCATGCATAGTTATTTGTCTTAGTATTAGAACTCCATCTTTCATGCTCATGTTTAGAGTTCTTTGATCCCAGCTTTCAATGCTTGCAAATGGTTTGATCTTGATTTTGATGGTGCATGTCACCTCAAAACTTATTCTTTTATCACTTTCCTACTCCGGGACGAGCAGGAGTTAAGCTTGGGGATGCTTGATACGTCGGAAACGTATCGATAATTTTTGATGTTCCATGCTTGTTTAGTATCTACTTTGCTTTGCTTTGTCTACACTTTGAGGTGTTTTTATATGTTTTCTGGTACTAACCTATTAACAAGATGCCATAGTGCCAGTTGTCTGCTTTCTTCTGTTTTTGGTTCCAAAAAGACAGAAAATCAATATTCTCGGAATTGGACGGGACAAAAGCCAAAGTCAATATTTTACCGTGGGGATCACGAAGCCAAAGTACGAGACGGAGAAGAGCCACCAGGGGGCCACACCCCTGGCCGCACGACCTAGGTGGGCCCGCGCTTGGGGGGGTGTGTCCGCCCTAGGTGCCCCCCACCCTCTCCTCTTCGCCTATAAAGACCCCCCCGATATCAAAACCCTAAGTACCTGATCAATCATCCACGAAACAGTCTGTAGCGGCCGCCACCATCGTCCCTAGATCTGGAGGGATCTGAAGATCTTCCCAGCACCCTATCAGAGGGGAGATCATTCCGGAGGCCTTCTTCTTCATCATGCCAGCCTCCGGTATGAAGCGTGAGTAGTTCCACCTTGGGCTACGGGTCCATGTAGTAGCTAGACGGTTGTATCTCCTCCTTTGTGCTACCATGTTTAGATCTTGTGAGCTCCGTTCATGATCAAGATCATCTATTTGTAATCATGCTTGTTGTGTTTGCGGAGATCCGATGGATACTGAGATTAATATGTCAGATTAATTCATGGTTTTGTCTTATTGATTCTATCATGTCTGTGTTGTTTGTGATCTTGCATGCTCTCTGTTTCTAGTATCTATCTTTTCCAAGTAGATGCTAGTGACTCCAAGAGGGGGTATTTATGCTCGATAGTGGGTTCATGCCTCTATTTAATCTAATGGAAGTGACAGAAATCTCTAAGTTTGTAGATGTGCTGTTGCTACTAGGGAGAAAACAACGGTCTCTTGTTCATGGAACTAGTGGATTGTTTACCTTACACACTTTGTTTAAAGCAGTTAGATGTAGTTGGATGGCGGTCTATGTATCTTGTTGTATTAACCAATCGAATCTCATACGATGATGAATGTCATTGTTATGCCTTGCTCAGTCCAGTCAATTTCCCTACTGTAATTTGTTTACCCAGCATGCTGATGCGTGGACCCAATGTTGTCATGGGACACTTCGTTGGAACCCCAAGAGCAAGGTGTGATGAGCACAGCAGCAAGTTTCCCTCAGTAGAGACCGAGGTTTTCGAACTAGAAGGAGGAAGGAAATGTCACACAGGTGTTGCAAACAACTGGAGACCTGCACAACACAAACTCAAGACTTTGTCCCAACGAATCAGTAAGGTTGTCAAGATCACTGATGACCCACAAGTATAGGGGATCGCAGGAGTCTTCGCAGTAGTATTACCTAATTTATTGATTCGACACAAGGCGAGCCAAAGAATACTTGCAAGCCTTAACAACTGAGTTGTCAGTTCAGCTGCACCTGGAAATAGTTCTTGCTCACAGAAGTTTATCAGTAGCAATAGTTTGGTAGTAGCAACAACAAATCAACAGCAATAGTAAAACAGGAGCAATAGTAACAGTAACGGTAATAGTAGGATTCGAGTGCGGTAGGCATAGAGATGGATGGACGGGCGTTGCATGGACGAGTCTAAACATGTAACTTCAAGATCTAGGGCATTGCAGATAAATAATAACAAGCATCCAAGTACTAAACAATGCTAGGAATGTGCTCCTAATATAGTCATACGTGCTCACAATGATAACTTGCACAACATCTTTTTTCTAGCCAGTCCGTGGCAGCGGGGCCTCTAGGGAACTACTGGCAATTAAGGTGCTACATTTAATAGATCACCGGAGCAAAGCATTAACACTCCCTGAACACATGTGATCCTCACACCACAGCCATCCCCTCTGGTTGTCCCAATTATTGTCACTTTGGGGCCTTTGGATCCGGACAATGATATGTGTACACAACTTGCAGATAAGATCACAAATAATACTATCATAATGATTCAATAATAAGTTCAGATCTGACATCATGGCACTCGGGCCCTAGTGACAAGCATTAAGCTCAACAAGTTGCAGCAAAGCCAAATAGCACCAATAGAGATACTAGGCACTATGCCCTAACAGATCTTATTCGATTACATGATAGAACTCATCCAATCCCTATCATCCCCAAGCCTACAGCGGGGGATTACTCACTCATGGATGAGGGAAACATCGGTGGTTGATGGAGATGCGTTGGTGATGATGATGGCGATGATCCTCTCCAAATTCCTCGTCCCGGCAGGGTGCCAGAACGGAGTTTCTGGATCCGAATCTTGGTTTTTGGTGGCGGCGGTGGAGCGGTACTCTTTCTGGAAAACTATCAAACCCCCTTGATTTTTAGGTCGAAAGGCAACTTATAGGCGCAGAGGGAGGCCGAAGTCGCGGCTAGTGGTGGGCCCGCGCCTGGCATGGGTGTGGGCCCCCTAGGCCTCCTCTCCGCCTCATCTTTTGGCTCCGTGGATCATCTGGTGAAATATAATTTTTGGCATATTTTCCGGGATTTTTCCTGAAATTTGATTTTCTGCACAAAAACAAGACACCGAGGTAATTCTGCTGAAAACAGCGTCAGTCCATGTTAGTTGTATCCAAATCACACAAGTTTAGAGAAGAAACAATAGCAAAGTGTTCGTGAAAGTAGATACGTTTTGGACATATCAAATCCCCCAAGCTTAGCTTATTGCTTGTCCTCAAGCAATTCAGTTGAAAACTGAGTGCGATAAAAGAACTTTCACGAACACTTTGCTTCATATGATGTAAATATTCTAAGCACGGGAGTAGATGCTTAGACAATTCATAATAAAGAGTATGCAACTAAGTCTACTCAATGGTCATTGCAAGCTATGAAGAGAAACCAACTCAATAATAATAAGTAGCATGAAACATAAACATAAGCAACATTGCAATGATCATAGTAAGGTATGATAGAGTGGTATCTCGCTTGCCTTTGTTTGAAGAGCACAATATAAATGCCAAAGCACCTCTGAAGTTCAAGTGAAGACTAGAGATAAATATATCAGAGATACAAGCATCAAATTCATGACATAATTAACCAAGTTTTGGAACAAACACGAGAATGAGAACTATGCTCTCAAGAAGGTGCTCATAGAATAAGTTGTGACTCAAAAAAGTTGTGAAAACGGTTTTGGAAAGTTTGAAAGGCTTCCAAATGCTGAAGGGAAGGTACTCATTAGCTTTGAGCTCTCATTGCCCCTATCATAGGCATCTTCATGTTGTTAAGGTGAAAGTGAGGTCCACTCTGAATCATATGCTTAACAGACCATAAACTGGAAATCCGTACGAGGGCCGCTCCGCATGCTACTCAACTTTCCCATAAACTGGAAATCCCAAGTTACCTGAAAGTTCTTGTCATTGTAAATACATGCATATCATAGAGAACTGCCAACGGGGTATCCCTTGCACATGGTACATGACCTTTCCCATAACCAAAATGACAAGGCAAGCATACAATGAGCATCTCAGCAATCTTTTTATTTACCATATGCATATCTTTTTATTGAGGATGCTTCATAGATGCTCATTATGGTGATGCTGCAAGTTTCCACCATGATTAGCCATGACTTAGGCTAGCGGCCCCGGCGTTTCTCTAACACAATGTATAAACTCCATGAACTCACAAGCTCCCCTTTTATTTCACATCATCGACATCCGCAAACAAAAGAGCAAGGAATCAACTAGATGAGATATACAAAAGAGTTGAAAGCGTTCCCCATGATAGCACGGTTCTGCTGACTCCCAGCATATAATTAGAAAGCATATAACTTTCATGGACAGGTCACAATGGTTCATAATTATTAAGCGCAAAGAATAAAGTTTGCCATCAAGTTCGTGAGAGCTTTACTAATTAACTTTCTCAAAACAGACAAACATTTTATTTTGGAAGAAAACACGGCATATAGAATATGCGCTGAAGTAGCAGATGATGTTAATAGGTAGGTATGGTGGACACAGCTGGCAATAATGGTTTTTTGGGGAGTTGGAAGCACAGGTAGAGCACATACTCAATGCAAGTGAAGGCTATAAATAGAGAAGGAGTGACGAACGAGAGAGCAATAGCTGTCATAATCATGCTTGCAACAAAACAGGACTAATTATGGCATGAAAGTGATACAAGAACTCTGAGGCAAAATAAATCATCGAGGCTTACTGACTATTGATTTAGTCATATGCATGTGTGAGCATGTGCCAAGTCAATTCACATGAACAGTCAGAGGAGGATACCACAATATCATACCAAAATATGAATAAAGCAATGCAAGCAAACATTCATATGACATGCTACAAACTATTAGCAAGCTGGAGCTAATCATAGACAAGCAAGAACTACTAAGCATCCATCAGTAGCACACTCCTTACAATGAACAGACTAAGCATGCTCACAATGGTGAGTATATGTACAAAAATGAGAAAAAATAGAATTCGTTACCAGCCTCTTACCGCACCTCGAGTTGTCTTAATCTTCACTATTTCCCTTCACTTGTGTGACTTGAATAATTAACATGAAACCAAAATCCACTGAGGACGGCTGAACCCTGCAAAGAACTCACAAAACCAAAGAAGAACAACAAATATTTTTGGTGTTTTCGATTTTTTAGAAACAAGCAAACAAAGAAAAACCAAACAAAAACAAAGCAAACCAAACAAAGCAAAATCTTTTTGGATTTTTCTTTTAAAGAAAACCAAAGCGAAGAAACAAACCAAGAGAAACAACGAAAATATTTTTGGTATTTTTATGTTTTTGAGAAAGAAGCAACAAGAACCAAAAAGAAAGCGAAACAATGGATATACAAAGAACCGACCGAACATGATATATATATATATGAGTGTGATGTCGGTATACCTCGCCCCAAGCTTAGGATTTTGGCCTAAGTGGGGCTCAATAGCGCGGGAGGTAACCCCATGCTGGTGGGTCATCATAGGAATGGTCATAGTCAGGAGCTTGCGATGAAGAAGAAGACGCGCCCCAATCAAATGAGGGCTACTGGTATGAAGACTCTCCCAAGTTGGAGGGCTGAACCAAATTGTCTTCGGTGTCCTCTTCAACATTCTCCTCTTGCTGGGAGACTTCCCCCACAAATGTGTCAACCTCCTCCTCCGTAAGCGACCATCCTTGCCTATTATCAAAGTTAAAAAAAGCAGGTACAGGCAAATAAACTATTTTCTCAGTCCTACCCTTTCCCCGACTTTGCTGGGCAAAACATAATTCATACGATAAACTTCTCACATTAGCCCCCAAGGAAACAAAACTATGCTGAATCATGGATTCAATATCAAGCCTCTCTACGGGGAACTGAAAATCTGAATAGTGAGGCTCTAAACCATGGAAATCTAGCAACCTAGAAGCAATGAGACCTCCACAAATTCCTCCCTTCTCACGGTTGGTGGTGAGACGGTGAGCTATCAAAGCACCCAGGCTATAGGATCTATTCCTATTCACAGTAGCTGCAATAAAAGCTAGATCAAAAGAAGACAACTTTCTAGCAATCTTTCTAGCAAGAACACACTTGGTAATGAAATAGGCAAAGTATCTAATAGCTGGGAGCTGAATGTTCCGAATTTTACCACTTTCCTTTGAGAAGTTGAAACCTTGGAAAATCTCAGCATATAAATCCATAATGAATTGGGCCTCCCCTTGATCTTCTCACAAGATCCCCACTGAGGTACTCTAATTGCTACACAGAAATCAGCAAAAGGCAGGTCGACAACTATATTATATATTGTGTATGGACCATGGGATTAGAAGTAGACCAAGTGAACCAGAAGTCCTGCACAAAAGCCATGGTTAGCTTAACATATTGGAATGGTTCACCTTCAACAAAGTGTTCCAACCCTGCATTTGTAACCATAGTTTGGAAATCTTGGAGGATCCCCGCAGCTCTCATAAATTCATGGCATGGATAAATGGAAGGAAAAACTGCCTCCTCATGATGAACCTTCATTGGCTCATGCACCATCAAGTCATATTGATTCAGTGGATAAGCACTCATCTTCCTTGCTGAAATTTTTAGACAACCATCAAACCAAGTGATTTCTAAGTTGATAAATGATGAGCAACTACTATAGGCACTTGCTAGAGGGCTACACATGCATCAAAATAAATTTCTAAGCATAGAACCAGCATGCAAGCTCAAACAACCTATCAACTATAGCAGCAAAATACTCAAGATACAATCTACCAATCACAAATCTATCTGGACAAGTGGAGGAGGCACATACCAAGGAACAATCCCTCCAAAAATCAGCACTTGAGGTGGGCTGAGCAAGGAGATCGAAAATCGCGAGCAAGAACAGCAAGAACTCGAGCTTGAGGAAGTTTTCTGGTGTTTTCGGGAGAGAGAAAGAAGGTGGCTTTGAGGAGGCAGCCTGGAGGGGCCCATGTGGGCCAGACCCCCCCCTAGGCGCCACCCCCTGGTAAGCCGCGCCTACCATGGGTGTGGTGGCCTGGGGTAGCCCCTAGGTCACTTCAGGTGTCTGTCTGCCCCTTTTTTCGAGGAAAATTTTATTTTGAATTTTCTGGAATTTTTCGGGAAACTTTATTTTTGGCCAATTTTCAGGGTATGAAAATTGATTTTCTCGCAGAAACAGTTTTTTTAGAAGAAGCAAAAGAAAACCAAAAGCCAAACTACAGGAGCTCTAAGAAACTCTAACAAGCAAACAATTAACAAAACTAAAGGTAACAAGAGAAAGGGAAAGACTAGGAAGGAGAAAAGTAAAATAAAGCAAGTACAACCACAGTGAAAACATTATATGAAACAAAACTTTGCATTCCACAAGGTGATTATGTTACCTCATACTTGACAGCAATGGTCCCAATCATAATAGTTTCAAAATTTTCTTGTGGAATGGCACAATATATTTCTCCAACCTTGATGTTCTCAATATGTTGGGGAGGTGACCCCGGATAGGGTCAAGACAGGGGAAAGACGAAAGGAATCTCCCTTGTCATGAGCCGAATTACTGTTTGTGTCGGCCGGGTCATATAAGAGTCGGCCGAGATAAGCAGGGCCATGGGAAGTGTAGAATGCGTAACACCTTATCCGGCCGACATATGAGTTAAGTCGGCCGAATGAGTCTGATTAACGTGAATACAGGTGTAGGCCGAGCCGAGTTATGCGAGACAAGGCCGAAGAACAAGGAGCTTGCAGGAGAAGAGGTGCCTATAGTCAAACCCTAGTCACAATCTAGGAGGAATCTAGACAGAGCCAAGCACAAAGGACAAGGAGGAGAGCAGCAGAAGGGCAGAAGAACATCACGGAGGTGACAGTAAGGAAGCCCGAGGCGCGCATGTGAAGCTCTCTGGAACATTGCCGCCGATAGAAGGACGACACGGAAAGGAGGCCGCTGAGTTACTATATTGGGACAAGCATATTCTAAGGATATGCTTGCCACGCCAGCCCTAGAAGGAACCAAGGCACCCCTTTATAAGGGGGGACGCTGGCTCCTGAGGAGGGGATCGATTCATTCTACGCCGTAAGGCTCGTGTAGTAGCTCTCTTTTTCCTGGATACAACTCAAGGAGAATTTGTAGTCCTTAAGAGGAGAAATAAAGATCTACTTGTTAGTCATTTGAGTGTAGAAATCACTACATCTTCCCTCCCCAGATCCCTCTAGCATCCATTGGCCCCATACTTTAGCCTACCCATGGCATCTGCCGTGCCACCACCATGACAGTTGGCGCCCACCGTGGGGCCAGCAGCGGTGCTAGCTGGAGTCAAGATCCGGATGGGAAACTTCATACACACCGGCGAGCGCGTTGTCTCTGGCTTAGTCCAGAGATTTGATCTCTGGGACTGTGGCGCCCCGCAAAACCACTACTAGAAAATCGCGTTGTTTTTGTGCATTGCATCATCATGACCGCATGCTCATGTCATCATGCCACATTGCATTTGAGCATCGTCATCATCATGCATGGTTTTTGTCTAAACTATTTTCGAAACGCCTAGTTTTGTTTTCTAAATACTCCCGTCTTTATTCAAATTAAAACCCGGGTCTCCTGAAGATTTCGTTTTGTCTACCCCCGGTTTTCAAAACCCCGTTTTAAATAAATGAAAATGTTTAAATATTTTAGGGGGCAGCCGAACCGGGCCGATCCGACCCAGTCGGCCACCCCAGTACAAAATCCAGCCTGTCTAATCCCTACCCTACCCAATCCTATTCTACCCAGCCCCCTCCACATCAGCCCCTGGCCCACAGCCCCCACTCCACCACACGCCACCACCACGCACCCGCGTGGCCCTCTCTCCCTCGATCCCCACCCTGATCGCCCGTTCCCTGACCCCGAGTGGGCCCATCCCGTCCCCACCTCCTCACGCGCTCCTCTCACGCGCGTCCCTCATGCCTCGCGTTCTTCCTCCCTCCCCGCAAGCGGCCGCCGCCGTGCACCTACCCCCCACCGCCAAGACCTTCCGTCGCCTCCCCGCCTCTCTGCTCGCAGCCGCCGCCGCCAGGAGCTCCTCCAGCCGCGCCCTCGCCATCTCCCCTCCGCAGGGCCACGTCCCTCCGGCGTCGTCGACCTCTGCCTGCCCTCCGCCGGGGGCCCTCATCTGCCAGCGCCCTCGCCTCCAAGCTCCACCGCCGCCCCAATCTCTGCGATCCCGCGCCTCCGGCCGCTCGGCTGTCGCCGCGGCCCCTTCCCCACTACTAGGAAAATGGTCGTCTGTGGCGCACCTAAAAGGACCATCCGTGGCGCACCTGTAGTGCGCCACGGGCCTTGCGCTACGGCTATCTCTCAGCCGTGGCGCACTGCCTAGTGCGCCACAGTTGTGTAGAGATAGGCGTAGCGCACCTACTAGTGCGCCACAGAAGTTTCGCGTGGTGCGCTACCCCTTGGATCTTCTGTGGCGCACTACCTAGTGCGCCACTAAACATCCATGGTGCGCTTTAGGTGTAGTGCGCCACAGAAGGTAGACCATGTGCGCCACAGATGTATTTTTTGTTTTTTTTTTAAATTTCCAAGCCAGATTATATGCAATACAGATTATATACAATATTACAGCAGATATACACACACAGATACAAGATATACAATTATATATATAAATACTCAATATGAAAAACAAGATTGAAACAAATACATATAGATAAGTCTCATACATGAATACATAGTCCAAGTTACATTGTTTTGATCATGTTACAAAGTAGTAGTTGGTGACATGCGAATACATGTGTCGATCGAACAAGTTAGAGCTCGGAAGCTCGCCTAGACATCTAAACTAGCTAGCTAGACACAAACGCGGGATAAATAACCAAAGAAGATAAGCATGATCACCGCCGCGACGAAGGTGTAGGTCTTCATCCGGTTCCTTGTCCTAACTCCCGCTAGATAGCGCGTGTATCTATCTTCCGCCTCCGCCATAGTGTTGTACCCTTTGTAGCTATTGCCGCTGAAACGGTGCACCTGTCTCCGGCAGTCTTCCCAATCATCGTAGACTCCGGGAACCCGTCCCTTGTACACGACGTACCACGTCATCTACAAGTTGACAATAATAACTAACCGGTGATTGAAAAAACATGTATAATTAAAGTCGCATATGAAGATACACTTATAGAAAGTACTCTTAAATCAAAAAGAGCAAACTCAAAAAGCATGCCTCATATATAACTAGCTAGGTCGTTGGACACAGGAATATGCTTATGACGGGACTGTTAGCCAAGTAAGATGCACAATTCCTGGACTTGTGCATATCACAAGGCTAACAATCCCGTCATAGCACATTCACATATATATTGTGCCACGACATTTCAATCATCGGCATATTCTCGAAAAAGACAAAAGTAACTCGAAAAGCATGCCTCATATATAACTAGGTTGTTGGACACAGGAATATGCTTATGACGGGACTGTTAGCCAAGTAGGATGCACAATTCCTGGACTTGTGCATATCACAAGGCTAACAATCCCGTCATAGCACATTCACATATATATTGTGCCACGACATTTCAATCATCGGCATATTCTCAAAAAAGACAAAAATAACTCGAAAAGAATGCCTCATATATAACTAGCTAGGTCGTTGGACACAGTAATATGCTTATGACGGGACTGTTAGCCAAGTAGGATGCACAATTCCTGGACTTGTGCATATCACAAGGCTAACAATCCCGTCATAGCACATTCACATATATATTGTGCCACGACATTTCAATCATCGGCATATTCTCGAAAAAGACAAAAATAACTCACACTTGTCGTCCGAGAACCAAATAGTAAGCAAAAAAACCAAAGAGTAAGCAAAAAAACCAAGCATTGATTGATATATAATAATAATAAGCAAAATAAGTAAGCGGTGATTCATAAACCTAATAAGATAAGTACACTTGTCGTCCACACACACACAAAGGTCATCTATAGTTTGCAACTACAACTAGGCCAACATCAAGCCTTCTGGCTCGGCTTAGGGAACGGGAGGACGCCCTGCCTCGTCATGAACTTCCTATAGTCACCCTGCATCTCTAGGCGATCTTCTATGGCACGGTTATTCGGGATATTTCCTCCGTAGAAGATCCCCCCCGAAGTCATGACATCACGAAAGATGATTGCCCCAAACTGCTGCTGGATGCGATACATCTCTTGTCTAATATCCGAATCATTGATCTTGGCCTTTGCTTCGGCCCACTGTTTGAGATGATCTGGCAGCGTAGAATTCTGCTGGTCAAGTAGGAACGCCCTCATGTGATGGAGTGCGTAGTAGGCTTCCTTCTTACTGTTTTCCGGCTGCTTCACGCAGGGGAACTCTGTTACGTGGTTGAAGACGTGCCTGCCGAACTTGACCTTCTTACGCACGAAGCTGGTGCCTTCCGTCGAGGCAAAGCCAGTGAGAGCATCATCCAGAACTTCCTTGATCTTGTCGTAGTTTTTCTTCTTTTCTAGACTCCCCGAGTCGAAATACGTGGCGTGGGAATGCTTCGGCGATAAGGAGATGAGCGTGCAGTGTTCATCTCTGCACAAAAAATTCAAATGGAATGTGTTGAAAAAAGAATGATGATGATCTAATAAAGCCAATCGACGGTGGCGACTGAATAACGACTTACTCGGGAAAGTAAGGCACGAGAATGTATTCCTTTGTCTTGTTCGCCACGAGGATTCTTTTTAGGTACGAGGCCACGATACGTTGTTCGGCGGGGGAACCCAAGCAGCTGTCACGCATGTAGTAGGGGTCCACTATAGCGATGCCCGGTGTGTTCTCTCTAATGATCTGCGTGGCCAGGCTGAGAGAAAAGAGACGGACCATGGTATAGTGCAGCGGGTATAGGTGGAACATATTGAAGATGTCCTCGAACCGCAGGAAGAACAGATCCGCGGGGGCAGTGTCGACGAAGCCCAAGCCTGGTGGCACCTTAACCACGAATACCGGGTGCGAGGGATCTTTCTCCGATAGAAGGCGTCTCTCTATCGTCAGCACGCCATCATGCACACTCTGCAGTTCCGAACTGGCGAGCTTCCGCAAATTCTTAGGTAGCATGGGCTCACCCGCCACATGAATCCTCCACATAATACCCTCGGGTCTTGGTGGCCCGTCCCGAAACCTGATCGGATTCGCAGTTGCTGACGCCACCGGCTGGCTCGAGCTGCTAGATTTTCTTTTCCTGCCCTTTTTTCCTTTTGGAGAGCGGGCAGGCACCGCAATCTGAGCACCGGCCGCCCTATGTAGTGTGTCAGGGCTTAGAATAAAGGGCCGGTTGGTTGTATCAGCTGGCTCTGTAAAGGCGCAAGCTGGAGGCGTCTCTTGAGAACCAAACAGACGCTTGGTGATAGTGGCTTTCTCTGTGGGGCCACCAGCTAGGTCTTCTTCGTTGCCAAACTGAGTGCTGAAGAAGTGATCATTCCAGTCTTCGAAGTCCTCGGACGGATCCTGCGCCATGTGCATATCATCAACATGATCATCCGACCCACCGCGTGGAGGTGACGGCGAGGGCGGTAAGGGGGCCTTGCCACCGCTTGTCGCTGGCACGACAGGCGGTGCTGTTGTCTGTGGCGTGATGGCCCCCGCCGTCCCCAAACGGATCATGCTCTTTGGCCATAGCAAGAACAAGCCGAAGCAACTTCTGAGGACAGACGACTCTTCTTCATCCGCTCCTGGGGGTTGAATGGGAGGTTCCAGGTCGTCGCAGCCCCTTAGCACCCGACTAATTTTAACCCTGTGCACGCTATCTGGCATCGGTTTTGAGTGGAACGTGCGCTGCAAGGGTTGAACGATGGTACCCTTGGCAACATCCCTCAGCTCGTTGTTCACGTAGCATAAGAGAGTGCAAGGAACATCCGTCTGCAGAAAACATGTACGGCGTCGTCAGAGCGAGATGCCACAAGAGTAATATATAGATGGCATGAAAGGCGGTAATTAAAGCAATTTGTTTACCGTGATGGCGTCGAGATCGGCTAATGTCGACGCACCGCATACGGCGACGGGCGTGCAAGAGACGGAAGGGCTGCTTGATGGCGCGGTGCTGGCCGCCGGTGTATTCTCCCTACCGACGGGTGCTTGGAGCTCCGGTGCCGCCGCGACGATGGCAGGGGGCACCAACATGTACTCCGGCGCCGCGGTGATGGCAGGGGGAGTCACCAACACTTGCGGCGCCGCGGTGCTAGCGGGCGGAGTCACGAACACGTAGTTCGCCTGATTCGTCGGCGCCGCGTTGTTCGAGTGGCTGCTGACCATGCTTGGAATCGGGCACGGCCCTACTCGACTACCCGCACTCCAGTTCGCTATTGACTCCACCAAGGTAGGCAGGAAGGACGTAAGGGTGATTGCCAGGTTGTCTTGGACGATCTGCGGGATCCGCGCCACTTGTTCCTTAAGTTCTTGAACCTCTCTGTTTTCCTCCTCGCTCCTTCCCGACGGCGCCACATGCGTCCTCGGCGGTGGACCAAAATGATCCACCCAATTCTTACCCCCGAGGCCGGCCAGACGGCCAGCCGACGACGGCTTCTTCGTAACCGGCTCTATTTTCTTGGCCCGGTTCATCGCCCTGTTAAAAGGGTTATCCCACCGGGTGGCCGCCGTCGACCCCTGGGATGAGGAACCCTGGGATCCATGACTAGCAACAATTTCCTCCTCCTGCAGAAGAAGTAACAGTGAATCATTTAGATCATCGATTAGATTGCAATCGTGTTGATCCGCGGTAATTAGATTATACTTACCACAATTTCCTCGAATTCCTTCACCGCAGGATCCGCGGTGAGTTGTTTGGTTTTTGGGTCCACATGGTAACGGGCCCTGATGAAGTTTCGAACCTGCCCGGGTTCGAATTTAGCGAAGGGGTTTTCTATCCCCTTGGATCTATACTCTTCGTCCTCCTTATTCCATTTGGCCTCCGCGGTTCTGTATCCACCAGATCCGAGATGGTGATGACCTATATTCATCGCCTGCAGCACCTTTCCCCGATTACTATTGGCCAGGGCTCTTTCGGATTCACACCTCTCCTTGAACTCCCGGAACTGATCTTCGGTGATCTGCGGGTCAATCTTCTGGATCTCCTCGAGACTTTTGCCTTCTTTATAGATCTTCTTCTTTATCCGGGTTCTCCAGCTGGCCAGGGCGGTGCTCATCTTTGTGAGGGAGGATTTGTTTACTTCGTTCCCATGATAATTTGTGTTCTGATACTTAGCGGGGAACTTGTATCTTGCGTGCAGCTTCTCGAAGAGGAGTGTGCGCAAGTGGCCATTATCTTTATGCCGGAGATTCTCGGTGTTGATCGAGATGGTTGTCCGGGTGATCGCCGCCACTTGCCCACCGTACCCTTTGACGACAAGGGCGGGCTCCAAAGGAACCCCTGATGGGCTCACTTCGGTAATTTCCTCCCTGACCGTGCCGACCGTGTTCGGGCGCCGGTCCTTCGGCTTCTTCTTCTTAGGAGGGTTGCTACCACTCCCTGTGCCCTCGCCACCATCAGTGGTTTCATCGTCCGCCGTTCCTTCGGCTTCTTCCTCCGCGTCTTCCATCTCATCATCCTCGCTCTCCGAAGGATGGTATTCTTCATCGTCTTCTAGACGCTAGGCCGCCTCCCAGAATGTCAATTGTTTATTCGGAGGTCTGAGTTCTCCTTCAGTGCTGATGCGCTTAGAACATCCAGCCTCGTCGTTGTCACACATCTTTGCACTAATAAAAAACAAATAATTGGTTAAATGCACGGAAAAATCCGGCATGACCTTTGCTAATTTTCTTAAACTAGGAGTGCCCGATTTCTGCCGAAACGGAAGTTAATCAACATTTCGGCAAAAATCAGGACTCATTTCATACAAGAACCTGCATACGGGACATAATAAAGTGCTTCATACAAGCACAAGAATAATTTCAAGTGCTACAACAATAACAACAATCCTTGCTGTCATTTGCTTGCAATAAGAAAATGAGAATACACCATACACCATAACAAGCACAAGTTTAGCAAGAAAATGACGGCAACATAATTTTTAGTTCTGTGAACAAATGACAGCAAATAATAGCAAATGACAAGTATACACAGTTCAATTCAGTTCACCTTGGCAAGCACAAGCTCGACATCTAACTTGACAGCAACTACAGGTGCAATGCAGACTTGTTTTAATTTGACAGCAACTACAGGTGCAATGCAGGCATCTAACTTGACATCAACTACATCTAACTTGACAGCAACTACAGGTGCAATGCAGACATCTAACTTGACAGCAACTTGACAGCAACTACAGGTGCAATGCAGACATCTAACTTGACAGCAACTACATCTAACTTGACAGCAACACAGTCCACAGGTTACAAAGGCTCTCTGTCTGATCTGATCAACACTTACACAGTCCACCGGCAGATGCATTCAACACTTACATAGTCCACAAGTTTTTCCTAATCTGATCAACCAATGGCTCAGGCTCTCTGTCTATTATTACTGGACTTGATAAAATATGACCATCTTACTGCTATATTCATCTACTGGACTTGCAAGAAGTTACTGGACTTGATGCATGAGTGATGTTTTATTTCATGCTTGGGTTAAAGAATATATGACCATCTAGTGCTATATTAATCTACTGCACATATCTGTTATCACCATGATAAGGACATCAATGCCATATTAATCTAGTGCTATATTAATCTACTGCACATATCTAGTGCTATATTAATCTAGTGCTTGGGTTAAAAAAATTCATGACTGTTATCACCATGATAAGGACATTGGCCATCTACTGCACATATCTAGTCCTATATTAATCTACTGCTGCATTGCATGAGAAGAGTGAGAAGTGATGCAGGTAACTGAGGTGAGCACTAGCATAGGTTGCACTGGCATGATTGACTGATTTATTAACAGAACTTGCACTGGCATAGATCACTATGAGAAAAAAATATCACTGATTTATTAACAGAACTTGCACTGGCATGATTGGCATAGGTTGCACTGGCTAAATCTACTGCTAAATCTACTGCTAAATCAACCTAAGTCAAGCTACTGGCTAAATCAGCACTAAATCTACTGCTAAATCAACCTAAATCAAGCTACTGCTACTACCTAAACCTAAACCTAAACCTAAATCTAATCCTAAATCAACCTAAACCTCACTGTCAACCTAATCCTAAATCAACCTAAACCTCACTGTCAACCTAAACCTAAATCTAATTCTAAATCAATGCCCGCGGGTGAGATGGAGAGAGGGGGGAAATGGAGAGAGGGGAGAAGACTCACCTCTCTGAGATGAGGACGAGGACGAGCCTGCGGGTGAGGTGGCTGGCGAGGCAGGGCTGTAGACGGTCGAGTCCACTGGCGAGGCGAGCGAGCGGGCGACGCTCCTCCTCTACCTTCTCCTGGCTGGCGACGCTCCACCTCCACCTCCTCTTGGCTGGTGCGTGGGCGACGCTCCTCCTGGCTGGCACGTGGGCGGCGCTCCTCGTCCTGCAGCTGGCTGGCGCGCGGGCGACGCTCCTCCTCCACCTCCTCCTGGCGGGCGCGCGTTGATGCAGATGGGATGCGGCGGCGGCGCGTCGATGGGGATGAGAGAGGGGGCTCGGGCTGAGATGGAGCGATGGGGATGAGAGAGGCGGCTCGATCGAGTGGATAAAGCCAGTTAGGCATAGCGCACTTGGGCATAGTGCGCTACGGATATCTGTAGCGCACTACGGGCTAGTGCGCTACGCCTATCGGCTTCTAACTACTGGATAAGAGAACTACAGACCCACTAGCTAACAACTATACTAGCCTATCCCACTGGTTTTACCCACTACTCTATTCTAAACCTGAGAGCACCCAGGTTCGAATCCTGGTGCCCCAATTTTTTGTTTTGATTTTAAAAAAACTTTTAAATATTCCAAAAAATGCCCAAAAGTGGTGATATATGCCATAGAAGTTTTATTTTGATTTTAAAATACTTTTAAATATTCCAAAAATGCCCAAAAGTAATAATATTCCAAAAATGCCCAAAAATATGATTTAAAGTATAACTAAATTTCATAATACTTTGTTCATGAATATTACAATCTTTTTTGACCACGCGTTTACAATATTTTTTGAGCTAGCGTTTTACAATCTTTTTTCCCTTCTTTGTCGCGGTTGAATAATTTAGCCCCGGCACTTTAATGTTTCTTCTTTCGAACGGGCTACCTTTTTTGGGTAGGGTTGTCCTTTTTCTTCTTGTGATGTATGTTGCTGCATCATAGTCGTCGTCATCTTCAATCTTTGGATCGCCGTACTGGTCGAAGTCTTGCTCGTTGGCGACTCCATCCATTCCGATGATGTTTCTTTTTCCTCTCCTCACGACAACACGGCTAGGCTTTGTCGGGTCGGTAATGAAAAAACATTGGTCCACTTTGGTAGCCAGTACCCACGGTTCATTTTTCGCGGCCACGTTTGCACCGGCGGCCTTGGATTTGGCTGCTTCGGGTATAACCATGGTTGTGAAATACCGTTCTTCTCTTTCGACGCTCTTTGCCCATCTGACACGGAACATCGGCACCTTTTCTCCACAGTAGTCGAGCTCCCAGATCTCCTCGATTCTTCCGTAGAATCTTTCCTTCACGTTGTCATCGGTGTAGAATTCCGACGTTACGCCTGAGTTCTGATAATCACACTTGTTGTCCTTTTCCTCCGTGTAGAATGTGTAGCCGTTGATATCATACGCCTGATAGGTCACCAGGTTTTGCATCGGTCCCTGCGACAAGGTGAATATGATTTTTTCCGTGTCAGAAGAATGCGAGCGCGGGGGATTATCAATGAGCGTCTGCCTAAACCAACGCGTGAAATCTGAGTTGTGCTCTTTGATTATTTCTCCCTGCGTCCTCTGTATGCCCCGGTCACTGTACTTCTTCTCGATTAACCTTTTGTGCTTCTGTACCCAAGGATCGACCAGTTCTAAATGCTGTAGCGCGACGAGGTTTGCTCGATCAAAGTCTGCGCGTCGAAAATCGAAGTCTGCATGCAGTATGCGACGACCCTCTCGGTGACCAGATCCGTCGAGCTTGCCAAGGTGTCTGTTGACGGGAAGACCGACAGGGTTCTCGATGTCTAGATAATTCGTGCAGAAAGAGATGCACTCTTCGGCCAGAAAGCCCTTGGCTATGCTTCCATCTGGACGGGACCTGTTGCGAACGTATCCTTTGATGTGTCCGTTCATCCTTTCGAACGCCATCATGCCGCGGAGAAACATCGGCCCGAGTTGTATGATGTCCTCCACGACATGGACCAGCAGATGCACCATAATGTCGAAGAATGCGGGTGGGAAGTAGACCTCAAGCTCACATAGTATCACCACGATCTCCTCCTGTAGCCTTCCGAGCTGATTCAAGCAAATCGACTTCCTAGAGATGACGTCGAAAAACTTGCATAGGCCAAATAACGTTTCACGGACGTGCTCGTCCATTATCCCTCTTAGTGCGACCGGAAGTACCTGCGTCATTAGCACGGCACAGTCGTGAGACTTCATGCCACTGAACCTCTGCTTCGCCTCGTCTAGGTATCTGCTTATCTTGCCCGCGTAGCCGTAAGGAAATTTGACTCCTAGAAGGCACTTGAAAAACTGTTTGATCTCATCCTGGCTTAGAGTGAAGCAAGAAGGAGGGCAGTAATATTCGTTCTTCTTGAACTTTTTACCCTTCCGACGACCTTGTGTCGTCTCCGACTCATGATCATCGTCATCTTCCTGATCATCAGGAGTAGTGCGTCCTCCGTGAAGCTCCTTCCGGATACCCAAGCATATCAGGTCATGCCTTGCTTTCGGACCATCTTTCGTCCTATCTGGCATGTTGATTATGGTGGCGACCAGACTCTCGCACACGTTTTTCGTGATATGCATGATGTCGAGGCTATGAGGCGTGCGGAGAAACTTCCAGTATGGCAACTCCCAGAAAACAGACCTTGTTTTCCATACCTTCATCAGCGGCTTGTCTTGTTGCTGCCTCTTTCGCTTCTTTCCAGGCTTAGGACAATCTTTCCAGTTTTTCAGCAACTCTTCCACTTCTTCGCTGCTCCTACGCTCTGGGATTCCTCGGGTCTCTGATTTACCATCGAACAGGTCTCCACGTTTTCTCCATGGATCATTCTTGCCGAGCCACCTCCGGTGCGCCATGAACACGGTTTTCGATGACCCTGGATCTTTCTCTAGTTGGAGATAGCTTGTGTTATCCATGCACCTAACGCATGCGCAGAATCCTTGGATAACCTGCCCCGAGATATACCCGCAACCTGGATAGTCTTGCACCGTAGTGACCAACGCGGATCTCATAGTGAAATAATCTTGTGCGACGGCGTCGTAAGTATTGGCTCCAGATTCCCATAACGTGGCTAGCTCCTCTTTCAACAGCCCGAGATACAGATTGATGTCGGTACCAGGTTGTTTCGGCCCTTGAATTAGCATACTCATTTGTATGTACTTCTTCTTCATGCACAACCATGGAGGGAGGTTGTACATCCATACAAACACGGGCCAAGTGCTGTGCGTGCTGCTCTGGCTACCGAACGGATTGAGTCCATCGGTGCTCGCACCAAGCCTGATGTTCCTCGAATCTCCACCGAATTCTGGGAATTCGAGGTCCAATGCTTTCCACTGGCTAGCATCTGAAGGGTGCGTCAGCAGCTCATCCTTTTCGGGGTCATCATCATCTCCTGGCTTCTTCCTTTCCGCATGCCATCGCATGAGCTTCGCTTCCTTAGGGTCCGCGAAATAGCGCTGCAGACGAGGGGTGATAGGAAAGTACCATACCACTTTTCGAGGTGCTTTCTTCCCTTTCTTGTATCGACTCACGCTGCACACCGGACATGTGGTTTTCTCCGCGTCCTCGCCCCGATAAATGATGCAATCGTTGATGCATACGTGATATCTAACGTGCGGTAGATCGAGAGGACAGACGATTTTCTTGGCATCCTCGATACTAGTTGGACATGTGTTCCCCTCCGGGAGACGATCGTGCCAGAATGCCATCATATCGTCGAAGCTTGCGTCGCTCAATTTGTGCTTTGCCTTCATCTCCATAGCCTTGAGCGTTACATTCAACCGGGTATCATCGGGCCTGCATCCTTCATACAATGGAGTAACCGCGTCTTTCTCAAGTTGCGCAAGCTTGGCTTTCTCTCTAGCAGCAGCCCTGGCGTTACTCGTCTGCTTGAGAAGCAGCTCTTGCACATAAGGGTCCCGCACCCAGCCTGACGTTGTTCCATCGTCGTCTGCTCCTCCGGCATCTAGATCATCATCATCCCGGTCTGCTTCCGCACCTTCACCATCTCCAGGAGCCTCTTCATCATCTCGCCCGTTCTCGCCGTGATGATGATCATCATCATGTTGGCCACCTTCTTCACCGTCTCCATCATCTACGCCATCGCTTATCCAACGAGTGTATCCATCCATGAAACCATGGCGGAGCAGATGCGCCTGCAGATTCCCGGAATCTGGGTCGATCACCCAGTTGAGTTTGCATCTTCTGCACGGACATCTTATATCTGTCTTGTTATTTCGTATCATGTCGGCCGTCGCACATTTCAAAAATCTAGCCACAATGCCTTCGCTCATTATGCGGACCATTTTTGCCTGCACGATGTACACGGTACAATTTTGAAGTCTATTAGAACCACATAATGAATGCATGCATGCAATGGTCGATAGAAAATTTCGGCATGACCTATCCTAAAATTAGGACCTTTGCGAAATGCCAAAGTCTTGCCAAAATGGAAATGAATCAACATTTTGGCAAAACAAATGGCAACTTGTTCACATACAAACACAAGAGAGAGAGAGACCGATCCATACACACATGAACATATCATTATCCTCTCCATACACACATGCATGAGCATCATCGATACTCTCCATATACACACACATATGACCATCGATCCTCTCCACACATACACACATCATGAGCATCGATCATCTACATACATATGAGCACATGCATCATCCATATACACATGAACACATCCTTACATGGACAACTTACCGAGATGAGAGACCGATCGCGAGAAAGATGGAAAGGAGAGGTGCGCGCGTCGACCGGAGACGGATAGATGAGAGACCGGAGACCTCCTCTATTACTTATGTAACATCCAAAGCAAGTTTTACATGCTAAAAATGGTGAATGTATGGAGAAATTGAGGTGGGAAGGAGAAGATCCCGACTAGATCTAAGGAGGAAGAAGAAGGGGAAAGTGAAGTGTGGGTGGTGGATGTGTGGGCACACATGTGCACATAAAGTGTTGTCCTAAAAGAATCGACACATCCGTGGCGCACACGGCCCTAGTGCGCCACAGGGAGTACAAACATCTGTGGCGCACTACACCATGTGCGCCACAGATGCTCCTACTCCCTGTGGCGCACTAGGCCGAGTGCGCCACAGAAGTTTGTGGACGTTTCAGAGCAGAGGTGGGCATGCGCTCAGGCGTAGCGCACCAGGCACACGTGCGCCACAGATGACCCTAACAACCGTGATGCACATGACTATAGTGCGCCACAGATGTTTGGCGTGTGGCCAACAGGGCCCTGGCCCACACACATCTGTGGCGCACTATAGTCATGTGCGCCACGGTTGTTATAGTTATTAGTAGGGCACTGCCCACAGGTGAGCCACGCCTGTTTTAGCCGTGGGGCACTTCAACCATGTGAGCCACGGATGTGCTGATTACCTATAGCCACGGATGTGCTGATTACCTATGTGCTGATTACCTATTACCATGTGAGCCACGGTTGTTATAGTTATTGTCACTTTGGGGCCTTTGGATCCGGACAATGATATGTGTACACAACTTGCAGATAAGATCACAAATAATACTATCATAATGATTCAATAATAAGTTCAGATCTGACATCATGGCACTCGGGCCCTAGTGACAAGCATTAAGCTCAACAAGTTGCAGCAAAGCCAAATAGCACCAATAGAGATACTAGGCACTATGCCCTAACAGATCTTATTCGATTACATGATAGAACTCATCCAATCCCTATCATCCCCAAGTCTACAGCGGGGGATTACTCACTCATGGATGAGGGAAACATCAGTGGTTGATGGAGATGCGTTGGTGATGACGATGGCGATGATCCTCTCCAAATTCCTCGTCCCGGCATGGTGCCAGAACGGAGTTTCTGGATCCGAATCTTGGTTTTTGGTGGCGGCGGTGGAGCGGTACTCTTTCTGGAAAACTATCAAACCCCCTTGATTTTTAGGTCGAAAGGCAACTTATAGGCGCAGAGGGAGGCCGAGGGGGTGCCTGGGGTGGATGCACCCCCTAGTCGCGGCTAGTGGTGGGCCCGCGCCTGGCATGGGTGTGGGCCCCCTAGGCCTCCTCTCCGCCTCATCTTTTGGCTCCGTGGATCATCTGGTGAAATATAATTTTTGGCATATTTTCTGGGATTTTTCCTGAAATTTGATTTTCTGCACAAAAACAAGACACCGAGGTAATTCTGCTGAAAACAGCGTCAGTCCATGTTAGTTGTATCCAAATCACACAAGTTTAGAGAAGAAATAATAGCAAAGTGTTTGTGAAAGTAGATACGTTTTGGACGTATCAAATCCCCCAAGCTTAGCTTATTGCTTGTCCTCAAGCAATTCAGTTGAAAACTGAGTGCGATAAAAGAACTTTCACGAACACTTTGCTTCATATGATGTAAATATTCTAAGCACGGGAGTAGATGCTTAGACAATTCATAATAAAGAGTATGCAACTAAGTCTACTCAATGGTCATTGCAAGCTATGAAGAGAAACCAACTCAATAATAATAAGTAGCATGAAACATAAACATAAGCAACATTGCAATGCTCATAGTAAGGTATGATAGAGTGGTATCTCGCTTGCCTTTGTTTGAAGAGCACAATATAAATGCCAAAGCACCTCTGAAGTTCAAGTGAAGACTAGAGATAAATATATCAGAGATACAAGCATCAAATTCATGACATAATTAACCAAGTTTTGGAACAAACACGAGAATGAGAACTATGCTCTCAAGAAGGTGCTCATAGAATAAGTTGTGACTCAAAAAAGTTGTGAAAACGGTTTTGGAAAGTTTGAAAGGCTTCCAAATGCTGAAGGGAAGGTACTCATTAGCTTTGAGCTCTCATTGCCCCTATCATAGGCATCTTCATGTTGTTAAGGTGAAAGTGAGGTCCACTCTGAATCATATGCTTAACAGACCATAAACTGGAAATCCGTACGAGGGCCGCTCCGCATGCTACTCAACTTTCCCATAAACTGGAAATCCCAAGTTACCTGAAAGTTCTTGTCATTGTAAATACATGCATATCATAGAGAACTGCCAACGGGGTATCCCTTGCACATGGTACATGACCTTTCCCATAACCAAAATGACAAGGCAAGCATACAATGAGCATCTCAGCAATCTTTTTATTTACCATATGCATATCTTTTTATTGAGGATGCTTCATAGATGCTCATTATGGTGATGCTGCAAGTTTCCACCATGATTAGCCATGACTTAGGCTAGCGGCCCAGGCGTTTCTCTAACACAATGTATAAACTCCATGAACTCACAAGCTCCCCTTTTATTTCACATCATCGACATCCGCAAACAAAAGAGCAAGGAATCAACTGGATGAGATATACAAAAGAGTTGAAAGCGTTCCCCATGATAGCACGGTTCTGCTGACTCCCAGCATATAATTAGAAAGCATATAACTTTCATGGACAGGTCACAATGGTTCATAATTATTAAGCGCAAAGAATAAAGTTTGCCATCAAGTTCGTGAGAGCTTTACTAATTAACTTTCTCAAAACAGACAAACATTTTATTTTGGAAGAAAACACGGCATATAGAATATGCGCTGAAGTAGCAGATGATGTTAATAGGTAGGTATGGTGGACACAGCTGGCAATAATGGTTTTTTGGGGAGTTGGAAGCACAGGTAGAGCACATACTCAATGCAAGTGAAGGCTATAAATAGAGAAGGAGTGACGAACGAGAGAACAATAGCTGTCATAATCATGCTTGCAACAAAACAGGACTAATTATGGCATGAAAGTGATACAAGAACTCTGAGGCAAAATAAATCATCGAGGCTTACTGACTATTGATTTAGTCATATGCATGCGTGAGCATGTGCCAAGTCAATTCACATGAACAGTTAGAGGAGGATACCACAATATCATACCAAAATATGAATAAAGCAATGCAAGCAAACATTCATATGACATGCTACAAACTATTAGCAAGCTGGAGCTAATCATAGACAAGCAAGAACTACTAAGCATCCATCAGTAGCACACTCCTTACAATGAACAGACTAAGCATGCTCACAATGGTGAGTATATGTAAAAAAATGAGAAAAAATAGAATTCGTTACCAGCCTCTTACCGCACCTCGAGTTGTCTTAATCTTCACTATTTCCCTTCACTTGTGTGACTTGAATAATTAACATGAAACCAAAATCCACTGAGGACGGCTGAACCCTGCAAAGAACTCACAAAACCAAAGAAGAACAACAAATATTTTTGGTGTTTTCGATTTTTTAGAAACAAGCAAACAAAGAAAAACCAAACAAAAACAAAGCAAACCAAACAAAGCAAAATCTTTTTGGATTTTTCTTTTAAAGCAAACCAAAGCGAAGAAACAAACCAAGAGAAACAACGAAAATATTTTTGGTATTTTTATGTTTTTGAGAAAGAAGCAACAAGAACCAAAAAGAAAGCGAAACAATGGATATACAAAGAACCGACCGAACATGATATATATATATATATATGAGTGTGATGTCGGTATACCTCGCCCCAAGCTTAGGATTTTGGCCTAAGTGGGGCTCAATAGCGCGGGAGGTAACCCCATGCTGGTGGGTCATCATAGGAATGGTCATAGTCAGGAGCTTGCGATGAAGAAGAAGACGCGCCCCAATCAAATGAGGGCTACTGGTATGAAGACTCTCCCAAGTTGGAGGGCTGAACCAAATTGTCTTCGGTGTCCTCTTCAACATTCTCCTCTTGCTGGGAGACTTCCCCCACAAATGTGTCAACCTCCTCCTCCGTAAGCGACCATCCTTGCCTATTATCAAAGTTAAAAAAAGCAGGTACAGGCAAATAAACTATTTTCTCAGTCCTACCCTTTCCCCGACTTTGCTGGGCAAAACATAATTCATACGATAAACTTCTCACATTAGCCCCCAAGGAAACAAAACTATGCTGAATCATGGATTCAATATCAAGCCTCTCTACGGGGAACTGAAAATCTGAATAGTGAGGCTCTAAACCATGGAAATCTAGCAACCTAGAAGCAATGGGACCTCCACAAATTCCTCCCTTCTCACGGTTGGTGGTGAGACGGTGAGCTATCAAAGCACCCAGGCTATAGGATCTATTCCTATTCACAGTAGCTGCAATAAAAGCTAGATCAAAAGAAGACAACTTTCTAGCAATCTTTCTAGCAAGAACACACTTGGTAATGAAATAGGCAAAGTATCTAATAGCTGGGAGCTGAATGTTCCGAATTTTACCACTTTCCTTTGAGAAGTTGAAACCTTGGAAAATCTCAGCATATAAATCCATAATGAATTGGGCCTCTCCTTGATCTTCTCACAAGATCCCCACTGAGGTACTCTAATTGCTACACAGAAATCAGCAAAAGGCAGGTCGACAGCTATATTATATATTGTGTATGGACCATGGGATTAGAAGTAGACCAAGTGAACCAGAAGTCCTGCACAAAAGCCATGGTTAGCTTAACATATTGGAATGGTTCACCTTCAACAAAGTGTTCCAACCCTGCATTTGTAACCATAGTTTGGAAATCTTGGAGGATCCCCGCAGCTCTCATAAATTCATGGCATGGATAAATGGAAGGAAAAACTGCCTCCTCATGATGAACCTTCATTGGCTCATGCACCATCAAGTCATATTGATTCAGTGGATAAGCACTCATCTTCCTTGCTGAAATTTTTAGACAACCATCAAACCAAGTGATTTCTAAGTTGATAAATGATGAGCAACTACTATAGGCACTTGCTAGAGGGCTACACATGCATCAAAATAAATTTGTAAGCATAGAACCAGCATGCAAGCTCAAACAACCTATCAACTATAGCAGCAAAATACTCAAGATACAATCTACCAATCACAAATCTATCTGGACAAGTGGAGGAGGCACATACCAAGGAACAATCCCTCCAAAAATCAGCACTTGAGGTGGGCTGAGCAAGGAGATCGAAAATCGCGAGCAAGAACAGCAAGAACTCGAGCTTGAGGAAGTTTTCTGGTGTTTTCGGGAGAGAGAAAGAAGGTGGCTTTGAGGAGGCAGCCTGGAGGGGCCCATGTGGGCCAGACCCCCCCCCCCCTAGGCGCCACCCCCTGGTAAGCCGCGCCTACCATGGGTGTGGTGGCCTGGGGTAGCCCCTAGGTCACTTCAGGTGTCTGTCTGCCCCTTTTTTCGAGGAAAATTTTATTTTGAATTTTCTGGAATTTTTCGGGAAACTTTATTTTTGGCCAATTTTCAGGGTATGAAAATTGATTTTCTCGCAGAAACAGTTTTTTTAGAAGAAGCAAAAGAAAACCAAAAGCCAAACTACAGGAGCTCTAAGAAACTCTAACAAGCAAACAATTAACAAAACTAAAGGTAACAAGAGAAAGGGAAAGACTAGGAAGGAGAAAAGTAAAAGAAAGCAAGTACAACCACAGTGAAAACATTATTTTGTTCATTAAAATCCTTTTGTTAACAAGGTTGATCAAGTCTTGTTACCAAAACAATCTTATATGAAACAAAACTTTGCATTCCACAAGGTGATTATGTTACCTCATACTTGACAGCAATGGTCCCAATCATAATAGTTTCAAAATTTTCTTGTGGAATGGGACAATATATTTCTCCAACCTTGATGTTCTCAATATGTTGGGGAGGTGACCCCGTATAGGGTCAAGACAGGGGAAAGACGAAAGGAATCTCCCTTGTCATGAGCCGAATTACTGTTTGTGTCGGCCGGGTCATATAAGAGTCGGCCGAGATAAGCAGGGCCATGGGAAGTGTAGAATGCGTAACACCTTATCCGGCCGACATATGAGTTAAGTCGGCCGAATGAGTCTGATTAACGTGAATACAAGTGTAGGCCGAGCCGAGTTATGCGAGACAAGGCCGAAGAACAAGGAGCTTGCAGGAGAAGAGGTGCCTATAGTCAAACCCTAGTCACAATCTAGGAGGAATCTAGACAGAGCCAAGCACAAAGGACAAGGAGGAGAGCAGCAGAAGGGCAGAAGAACATCACGGAGGTGACAGTAAGGAAGCCCGAGGCGCGCATGTGAAGCTCTCTGGAACATTGCCGCCGATAGAAGGACGACACGGAAAGGAGGCCGCTGAGTTACTATATTGGGACAAGCATATTCTAAGGATATGCTTGCCACGTCAGCCCTAGAAGGAACCAAGGCACCCCTTTATAAAGGGGGACGCTGGCTCCTGAGGAGGGGATCGATTCATTCTACGCCGTAAGGCTCGTGTAGTAGCTCTCTTTTTCCTGGATACAACTCAAGGAGAATTTGTAGTCCTTAAGAGGAGAAATAAAGATCTACTTGTTAGTCATTTGAGTGTAGAAATCACTACATCTTCCCTCCCCAGATCCCTCTAGCATCCATTGGCCCCATACTTTAGCCTACCCATGGCATCTGCCGTGCCACCACCATGACAATTGGCGCCCACCGTGGGGCCAGCAGCGGTGCTAGCTGGAGTCAAGATCCGGATGGGAAACTTCATACACACCGGCGAGCGCGTTGTCTCTGGCTTAGTCCAGAGATTTGATCTCTGGGACTGTGGCGCCCCGCAAAACCACTACTAGAAAATCGCGTTGTTTTTGTGCATTGCATCATCATGACCGCATGCTCATGTCATCATGCCACATTGCATTTGAGCATCGTCATCATCATGCATGGTTTTTGTCTAAACTATTTTCGAAACGCCTAGTTTTGTTTTCTAAATACTCCCGTCTTTATTCAAATTAAAACCCGGGTCTCCTGAAGATTTCGTTTTGTCTACCCCCGGTTTTCAAAACCCCGTTTTAAATAAATGAAAATGTTTAAATATTTTAGGGGGCAGCCGAACCGGGTCGATCCGACCCAGTCGGCCACCCCAGTACAAAATCCAGCCTGTCTAATCCCTACCCTACCCAATCCTATTCTACCCAGCCCCCTCCACATCAGCCCCTGGCCCACAGCCCCCACTCCACCACACGCCACCACCACGCACCCGCGTGGCCCTCTCTCCCTCGATCCCCACCCTGATCGCCCGTTCCCCGACCCCGAGTGGGCCCATCCCGTCCCCACCTCCTCACGCGCTCCTCTCACGCGCGTCCCTCATGCCTCGCGTTCTTCCTCCCTCCCCGCAAGCGGCCGCCGCCGTGCACCTACCCCCCACCGCCAAGAGCTTCCGTCGCCTCCCCGCCTCTCTGCTCGCAGCCGCCGCCGCCAGGAGCTCCTCCAGCCGCGCCCTCGCCATCTCCCCTCCGCAGGGCCACGTCCCTCCGGCGTCGTCGACCTCTGCCTGCCCTCCGCCGGGGGCCCTCATCTGCCAGCGCCCTCGCCTCCAAGCTCCACCGCCGCCCCAATCTCTGTGAGCCCATGCCTCCGGCCGCTCGGCTATCGCCGCGGCCCCTTCCCGCCTCCGTCTCCGTCTTCCCCTCCGGCTCAGCATCCGTGCACGAGCGCCCCGAAGCTCGCCGACGCCGCCAGGGGGCGCCCTCGTCTCCGATGCCACCGCAGAACCTGGCCCCCCCGTGCTGTGCCTCCCTTCGGCAAGCTCCGCCAGACCGGCTTCTGTTTTGTGCTCCCCGTCTGCGACCTCACAGGGACCCGCACGAGCTCTAGCGAGCGCTGCCATTCGGTGCCACTACCCCGTGCCGTCTTGTTGATGGGACGTAGTAACGGAGATGGACATGGCTCCACAAGATCTGCCCCGATGAGGTGATTGGTTACACAAGATCTCCTCTTAGACAAACCAACACGAAGTCATCGATGTCGATTCAAGATCCTCACCAACGCAATGCAAGTGAACACGGACTCCGCAGCCCGAACCACAAGATCTCCTTCATGAACATTCGAAGACACCAAGATTTCCCAGTGCCGAGACCCGAGTCCAACACCGACGATCGAAACCGCGGAACCGACAAGTTCGCCTACCCGGACACCGTGCGACAAGATCTTCTCGGACCCGAGGACCATCAAGACTTCCGCTCGGCAACGCCAAGTACTCCTTCCTGGCTTCGAAGCCCGACCCCGTGGACCGACATGATCTCCTTCACGGATACGACAAGTACTTCCTCGAGGATGCCAAGCTCTTCATCCCGGACGCATATTAAATTGTTGCATATTAAATTGTCATACTCGCATGCATATTGTCATGTGGTTTGGGGGCCTTATGCCGATTCACCCTATAATTAAATATGGGATCCATATGCGGGCAAATCTAGTCTTATATTGGTCCCATTTAAATTTGTGTAGCGAACCGGTGATATATTTTGCCATGTTAAGACAACATTTAATTTGCGGGGTAGATAAATAACTTGAACCATCTAAACAAATGTCGGGACCCCGGTTTCCGCTTAATATGATCTAATTGCATTGCACCTCTGCCATGTCATACACCATACATGCACCATGCCCGATCTTTTGCCGTAGTATTAAATAGTGCCTCCGGTGTTTCTTCTAGTGCTTTGCTTCTTCACGGATTAGGCCGATGAGTTGATGCGAGTATCGACCCGATCTTCGGATGAACCTTCGGCAATGTTTTCAGGCGAGCATCTCCCCCTTTCTACCTATCTTACTTTTCTAGTATTTATTCCCTCCTGTTGATCTATTGCTATCTGTGTTGCGATGCTCTAGTTTTCGTACCAGTGATATCCCTTGCAGCCTTATATTGCCTTGGACACCTCCTATTACCTGTTGTTTGGTAGATAGTTGGACCTGCGCGTCGTAGTCGCTTGCTCAAGTGCTGTTGCGTGTCGTCAAGTACCACAGTTGTTGGAGTATTGCCGTGTGTTTATCGTTAGAGATGATCAAGACTTTAATTACTGTTTAATAACTAAAATTGAAGTAGGTAAATGCAGAGGCACAGGTGGGCAATAGATGTTATTTGGTTGTTAACCGTCCACTTGTGTCCCGTAGGACCCCGAGTACTTGATACCTGTTCCTTGAATATTCGCGCTATCCACATCCGGGAGGATTATGGGACCCCCCCTGAGCCAGAGCTTGATTCATTCTTATTTCTTGGGGCCACAAACTAGTTTGAGGTTTTATTTACTATCCTGTACTTATGCCATGCTTTACTGCTTTATTTACGATTGTGCAAGGAGCACCTGTACTGTTTAGGTAAGCGGAGTGTTTTCGCGGTATCGACAAGCCCAGTCACATTTTCGGGTTCCCAGTAGTTTACAGCCACTGGCGCAAACCTTGAGTCCGTCTCGGAGTCGTCTAACTTTGTTGCGGGTGTACTCAATGGGGTGGCCCCCTGAAATATTTCTGAATCTAGTGATTGCTTTATCGTGAAAGCCTCGTTGGGTTTTGATTTGGTTTTTCCGAGGTTGATCGAGTGTGTGTTGCTATTTGTGCACCCCTGCAGGGTAAAACTTTCTGAAAGCCGTGTCCGCGGTTATGGACGACTTGGAGCACAGTATCTCGATCATAGACAACTATAACTAAAGTAGTGCTATAAATTTGACTTTATAATGACTAGTAATCAGCTTCACTATAATGGAATGGCTAAATAAAATTGCCAACAATTGCTTGTTTGGGTTGTCGCTTGCTACCATTGTACCTGACTAGTAAGTATTGCAACTATAACGGAATGGCTAAATAAAAGTACCAACAACTGCTGGGTTTGGGATATCTCATGCTAATTGTATTTGACTAGTAAGTGTCGCGACTACAACGGATTGGTTAACTAAAATTGCCCACTGCTTATTATATCAGGATGACTATCTATACCTGACTAGTAATTGCTGCAACGATAACTGAATAACTAAAACTGCCAACTGTGTGAGTTCCTCGGTTGACTTCCTCGTTTGGTCTCGAGGGGGAAATACCAAGATGGGTATGTTTGGTGGTAGAATCAGGTTGGTTCCGAATAGGTCTTTCTTGCCCCTCTCTGATAGCCGCCAGTTATCTCGAGTCTCTATAGGTTGTTTAGTGCATGCTGCGCTGCCGCTTCAGTCCACCATACCTATGTAGGCGAGGACCGCCGAATTCTAGTCTCGCCGTGCACTGGCCTCAGTACTGACCGCTCTCTCTTTTTCCTTTGCCCTTTGTCGGCACCCCTTTTGTTTTTAGCAGGTTTTGCGATCGACGTCGTTAGCAGGGTTACCCTTCCGGCTTGGCCTGGGCAGGGTTATGGACGCCACTGGTTATTCTCCAGGGCTCTTAGCCCCATTTGCATCTTGTCCGTACTCGGACTCTATATCGTTTTAAAGGTGATTTGGATCTTTGTATTGTAAATCTGTATTCTTGACTCATGGAGTCGTTGAAGTATATCTGTTCTGTGGGTCCCATCGAGGACTGTTGTGTAATGTTATTACTTCGTTTTCCACCCGCACGAAAGTGCCTGGTGGGCACCTTTGAATCGTTTCTATGCGGGTTTGGCGGGTTTCACTAAAACTTGCATAGGGCCGATTCTGAGGGTGTTACAGAGTGGTATCAGAGCTCAGCAGTTGCGATACCCCACAAGTCCAGCCTGTAGGATAACCTAGCTAACGGCCGAAGTAGAGTGTCAAAACTATTTTTGCAAAATCGGTTGGATAGTTCTGATTAGGCCTGATTTTACTCCTTACCCCTCTGCTGCTCTCCTCTCACCTCTGCGTGTTTTGAATCCGCTCTCTTCTCTCTCTTCGAGTCCAGGATTTCTCGTGGTTGGGTTCCATCGTACCTTCAGGGTTTCACTTCCTCTTTTGGTAATGGTGTTGCTACATCTGGTCTTCATGCTATCCGAGGAATCCTTCGTCTGGTGGACTTCTCTTTGCTCCTCCTCGTGCCTTACGGTGTTTTTCCGACGCGACGACATCATCTACGCCAGATCCGATGCAGAGTCTGCATCACTCCTTTGTTTCTGAACCTCGTTTGCCGAGATCTTCAGTCTGAATTCTGAGAGTTGGTTGCATAATTCTTCTATTCATGTGCAGAGTAATGCTTTGGGTGCGCGATGGACTGATCACCATCCGACTACTCTTATCATTCGCTCTTGTACATTGAGTCGGTGGATCGATGCAATTATACTCATTCCGTGGAAGTTAGAGGTCGCCTTATCTTTTGGATACCTCTACCTTCGTCCTTTGTTTCTCCGGAGTGTTCTCTCGATGGACGTGAGCCCCGACCATTGTTGGTGGTGTCGCCAAGTTCAAGATGAAGAAGGAACCATTGTTAGTGGTGTCGCGAAGATCTACACGAAGCGAGAAGATGCAGATCACCGACCTTCTTTCCGGTACCATGAGGCGGATCTCGAGGGCGAGATCCATTGTTAGTGGTGTCGAATTGTGGCGCCCCGCAAAACCACTACTAGAAAATCGCGTTGTTTTTGTGCATTGCATCATCATGACCGCATGCTCATGTCATCATGCCACATTGCATTTGAGCATCGTCATCATGATGCATGGTTTTTGTCTAAACTATTTTCGAAACGCCTAGTTTTGTTTTCTAAATACTCCCGTCTTTATTCAAATTAAAACCCGGGTCTCCTGAAGATTTCGTTTTGTCTACCCCCGGTTTTCAAAACCCCGTTTTAAATAAATGAAAATGTTTAAATATTTTAGGGGGCAGCCGAACCGGGCCGATCCGACCCAGTCGGTCACCCCAGTACAAAATCCAGCCTGTCTAATCCCTACCCTACCCAATCCTATTCTACCCAGCCCCCTCCACATCAGCCCCTGGCCCACAGCCCCCACTCCACCACACGCCACCACCACGCCACCCGCGTGGCCCTCTCTCCCTCGATCCCCACCCTAATCGCCCGTTCCCCGACCCCGAGTGGGCCCATCCCGTCCCCACCTCCTCACGCGCTCCTCTCACGCGCGTCCCTCCTGCCTCGCGTTCTTCCTCCCTCCCCGCAAGCGGCCGCCGCCGTGCACCTACCCCCCACCGCCAAGAGCTTCTGTCGCCTCCCCGCCTCTCTGCTCGCAGCCGCCGCCGCCAGGAGCTCCTCCAGCCGCGCCCTCGCCATCTCCCCTCCGCAGGGCCACGTCCCTCCGGCGTCGTCGACCTCTGCCTGCCCTCCGCCGGGGGCCCTCATCTGCCAGCGCCCTCGCCTCCAAGCTCCACCGCCGCCCCAATCTCTGCGAGCCCGCGCCTCCGGCCGCTCGGCTGTCGCCGCGGCCCCTTCCCGCCTCCGTCTCCGTCTTCCCCTCCGGCTCAGCATCCGTGCGCGAGCGCCCCGAAGCTCGCCGACGCCGCCAGGGGGCGCCCTCCTCTCCGATGCCACCGCAGAACCCGCCCCCCCCCCGTGCTGTGCCTCCCTTCGGCAAGCTCCGCCAGACCGGCTTCTGTTTTGTGCTCCCCGTCTGCGACCTCACAGGGACCCGCACGAGCTCTAGCGAGCGCTGCCATTCGGTGCCACTACCCCGTGCCGTCTTGTTGATGGGACGTAGTAACGGAGATGGACATGGCTCCACAAGATCTGCCCCGATGAGGTGATTGGTTACACAAGATCTCCTCTTAGACAAACCAACACGAAGTCATCGATGTCGATTCAAGATCCTCAACAACGCAATGCAAGTGAACACGGACCCCGCAGCCCGAACCACAAGATCTCCTTCATGAACATTCGAAGACACCAAGATTTCCCAGTGCCGAGACCCGAGTCCGACACCGACGATCGAAACCGCGGAACCGACAAGTTCGCCTACCCGGACACCGTGCGACAAGATCTTCTCGGACCTGAGGACCATCAAGACTTCCGCTCGGCAACGCCAAGTACTCCTTCCTGGCTTCGAAGCCCGACCCCGTGGACCGACATGATCTCCTTCACGGATACGACAAGTACTTCCTCGAGGATACCAAGCTCTTCATCTCGGACGCCAAGACCGACTTGATGGCGCGGACCCGACAAGATCTTCGCAACGACAAGATCGACACCGACCAGGACGAATCCGATGCGCCCCGACACCGACCCAAGTCCTTCTTCCCGGAACGCCAAGCTCTTCATCTTGCAACCGACCTTTGAAGACCTATCCCGTCGAACCCTGAACCCTGAGACCGAACCCCGCACCCCGGAACCCCAAGATCTTCCGAACCCCGATGTGTGACCCTGATCCGAGCCCCTATTTTATAAATGCCATCTATATAAATTGTTGCATATTAAATTGTCATACTCGCATGCATATTGTCATGTGGTTTGGGGGCCTTATGCCGATTCACCCTATAATTAAATATGGGATCCATATGCGGGCAAATCTAGTCTTATATTGGTCCCATATAAATTTGTGTAGCGAACCGGTGATATATTTTGCCATGTTAAGACAATATTTAATTTGCGGGGTAGATAAATAACTTGAACCATCTAAACAAATGTCGGGACCCCGGTTTCCGCTTAATATGATCTAATTATATTGCACCTTTGCCATGTCATACACCATACATGCACCATGCCCGATCTTTTGCCATAGTATTAAATAGTGCCTCCGGTGTTTCTTCTAGTGCTTTGCTTCTTCACGGATTAGGCCGATGAGTTGATGCGAGTATCGACCCGATCTTCGGATAAACCTTCGGCAATGTTTTCAGGCGAGCATCTCCCCCTTTCTACCTATCTTACTTTTCTAGTATTTATTCCCTCCTGTTGATCTATTGCTATCTGTGTTGCGATGCTCTAGTTTTCGTACCCGTGATATCCCTTGCAACCTTATATTGCCTTGGACACCTCCTATTACCTGTTGTTTGGTAGATAGTTGGACCTGCGCGTCGTAGTCGCTTGCTCAAGTGCTGTTGCGTGTCGTCAAGTACCACAGTTGTTGGAGTATTGCCGTGTGTTTATCGTTGGAGATGATCAAGACTTTAATTACTGTTTAATAACTAAAATTGAAGTAGGTAAATGCAGAGGCACAGGTGGGCAATAGATGTTATTTGGTTGTTAACCGTCCACTTGTGTCCCGTAGGACCCCGAGTACTTGATACCTGTTCCTTGAATATTCGTGCTATCCACATCCGGGAGGATTATGGGACCCCCCTGAGCCAGAGCTTGATTCATTCTTATTTCTTGGGGCCACAAACTAGTTTGAGGTTTTATTTACTATCCTGTACTTATGCCATGCTTTACTGCTTTATTTACGATTGTGCGAGGAGCACCTGTACTGTTTAGGTAAGCGGAGTGTTTTCGCGGTATCGATAAGCCCAGTCACATTTTCGGGTTCCCAGTCGTTTACAGCCACTGGCGCAAACCTTGAGTCCGTCTCGGAGTCGGCTAACTTTGTTGCGGGTGTACTCAATGGGGTGGCCCCCTGAAATATTTATGAATCTAGTGATTGCTTTGTCGTGAAAGCCTCGTTGGGTTTTGATTTGGTTTTTCCGAGGTTGATCGAGTGTGTGTTGCTATTTGTGCACCCCTGCAGGGTAAAACTTTCTGAAAGCCGTGTCCGCGGTTATGGACGACTTGGAGCACAGTATCTCAATCATAGACAACTATAACTAAAGTAGTGCTATAAATTTGACTTTATAATGACTAGTAATCAGCTTCACTATAATGGAATGGCTAAATAAAATTGCCAACAATTGCTTGTTTGGGTTGTCGCTTGCTACCATTGTACCTGACTAGTAAGTATTGCAACTATAACGGAATGGCTAAATAAAAGTACCAACAACTGCTGGGTTTGGGATATCTCATGCTAATTGTATTTGACTAGTAAGTGTCGCGACTACAACGGATTGGTTAACTAAAATTGCCCACTGCTTATTATATCAGGATGACTATCTATACCTGACTAGTAATTGCTGCAACGATAACTGAATAACTAAAACTGCCAACTGTGTGAGTTCCTCGGTTGACTTCCTCGTTTGGTCTCGAGGGGGAAATACCAGGATGGGTATGTTTGGTGGTAGAATCAGGTTGGTTCCGAATAGGTCTTTCTTGCCCCTCTCTGATAGCCGCCAGTTATCTCGAGTCTCTATAGGTTGTTTAGTGCATGCTGCGCTGCCGCTTCAGTCCACCATACCTATGTAGGCGAGGACCGCCGAATTCTAGTCTCGCCGTGCACTGGCCTCAGTACTGACCGCTCTCTCTTTTTCCTTTGCCCTTTGTCGGCACCCCTTTTGTTTTTAGCAGGTTTTGCGATCGACGTCGTTAGCAGGGTTACCCTTCCGGCTTGGCCTGGGCAGGGTTATGGACGCCATTGGTTATTCTCCAGGGCTCTTAGCCCCATTTGCATCTTGTCCGTACTCGGACGCTATATCGTTTTAAAGGTGATTTGGATCTTTGTATTGTAAATCTGTATTCTTGACTCATGGAGTCGTTGAAGTATATCTGTTCTGTGGGTCCCATCGAGGACTGTTGTGTAATGTTATTACTTCGTTTTCCACCCGCACGAAAGTGCCTAGTGGGCACCTTTGAATCGTTTCTATGCGGGTTTGGCGGGTTTCGCTAAAACTTGCATAGGGCCGATTCTGAGGGTGTTACAGGGACTATGTCAGCGATAACGCAGGTAGCTTCAGGAGGAAAGCGCCTCCGTGCAACGGCGTCTTCATCAACTTGGGCACGCACAAGGTCTACGTCGGTGTCGACACCTCCTGCGTTTATCCTCACTGAGTTATTGATGCAGGAGAGCCTCCCCTCAGTGCCTCTAACGGTCCGCGTGGAGCACGCCCCGTCGGCAGCGTCGAGCTGATGATGACAGCCACAGCGCAAACGGCAGGAGCAGGCGCCAGACCAAGCAAGGACCCGGCGGTAGGTCAGGTGACCACGAAGAAATCAGCTCCACAGCCCACCGAGGTAGATCCGCCGGCAGCCAAGTCAGCCGAGGTGCAAGAGACAACCCCAAAGGCAGCAAGGGTAAGATGGCCGCCTCTGGAAAGACCAGAGAATATTCTCTAGGCAACTATAGAGAATCTAACCACACCTGTGGCACCGATACTTGATCCGGCTAACGCACAGGCGGAGTTAGAAGAGACTAGACAAAAAGTACTGGTAGAGGCAAAAAAGGTGTCGGCCTTGCGGGAGTCCTTGAACAAGACCCTGCGAGAGTATGTTAAGGCAAACAAACTGGATGTTAAGGCCAAAATCACAATTGCCCTCTGTGCAACCTTAATACTGAAGAAACCCTGGAGCACTTATTCTTTTTCTGTCCATTCAGTATAGCTTGTTGGCTCAGATGTAATATCACTTGGATGGGTACAGGGTGCATATTCCAATTACTGAATCAAGCTAAACAAAATTTTCAGGAACATCTCTTCTTTGAACTGTTTGTTATTTCAGCCTAGGGAATTTGGAAAGAAAGGAACAATCTTATATTTCAAGGAATTGCACCATTAATTCAAACTTGGAGAGCTAGGGTGAAATCAGACTTACAATTGCTTAGGTTCAGTGTTAACCAAAACCAAAACCTGGAACAAACCATAGATTTTTTTATTGATACAATTTAGTTATTCTTGATTTTATATTTCTTTTGCTGCCATGGCATCTCTTTGTATATATGTAACTTTTATCTGATCAATATAGTACCACAGTAGGAGCCTCTCCTACTGTTTATGGTCAAAAAAACAAACTGGATGTTGCCCCCGAGCGGGTAGATGAATTGAGATTGAGAGGAAAGAACCTCATGAACGATATCAACAAACAGCATGAAGCTCGTGAAGGTGATCCAATCGATCTAGGCTTGCCGAGGTATAATACCCCGGCAAAGAACCTAAGGGCGGCAAATGCCGCTGCTTTGGAGTTAGAAGGATTAACCGGCGAAGCCCGGCAGAAACAGCAAGAAAGAGTGAATGAGATGGTACGCATTGCGAACCAGCAGAATGAAGAAATGCTTAGGGCTGACCCGGCAAGACCGGGAGCCTCGCGTATGGTTCATTCGGCAGGAGCAGCACCCGCACTATCTGCGGCAGTAGCATCCTCACCCGGAAACAACGCGCGAAAAGATAGAGCCGTGACTTCAGGAAAAAGAAATAAGCAAATTGTTCCGTATGATCCGGCGGTATCCGGAAAGCTCAATGATAACAAAGGCAACGGCAGTCGAGGTAACAGTGGAGATAGAAACCCCGGCCGTATGAACAAAGGGCACGGAGACCTCGGAAGGGGAAATCATGAGAACAATAACCCGGCGGAGGGAAGGAGAAACCCTCCACCAGATCCTCAGCCGAGGTATGAGCCTCGGAAAGAGCGAGAAGTGAGACCAGTTCACCATAATCAGGCAAATGATAGGTACACTGATGGTTACTCGGATATGGAGCATGCAGGACATGGTGGGGATAATCATTATGGAATACAAGAGAGAATAGTTTATAGAAACTTGCCGTCAAGTGACGCGAGACTAAAACTGGATAGATTATATCGGTCTGAGTTATTGGAAGAACAGGGTCCGCCAGGTCCGGCATGTTTCGGACCTCGGATCATGGGCAAACCCCTAGTGCCGAATTTCCAATTGGCAAGGGGCACAAAATACATACAATGGGAGCACAAAACCACAAGATTGGTTGATTGACTATGCCACTGCAGTAAAAATAGCTGGTGGAAACCTACGATGGGCGGTGAGATACGTCCCACAAATGTTGGAAGGATCAGCCAGAGTATGGCTGAAAAATCTGCCGACAGGTAGTATTAACTGTTGGCTAGATTTTGAAGAAATGTTTGTCAGCAATTTCACCACTACTTATAAGAGGCCGAATAGGCCTCAACAGCTCGCTATGTGCAAACAGAGGCCGAATGAAACAGATAGGGAATTCTTGACTCGGTGGTCTAACCTCAAAAACTCATGCGAAGGGGTAATAGAGTCTCAAGCGATAGCTTGGTTCGCTCAAGGCTGCCGATATGGGAGTGTACTATGGCAGAGGCTGCAAAGAGATATGTCGACCACTTTGGCAGAGACCATTAGGATAGCAGATTCATATGCATTAGGGGATCCGACGCAACCAGAATTAATGTCGGCAGAACATCGGAAGAACCAAGATCAATATGCAAGAGATGCAGCCGGATCATCGAGGCGCAACGAATTCTGAGGTAGAAGAAGGGAGGAAAGACCGGATTACAGATATGCATCCAATCAGGTATCAGCGGTGGTACAAGACCAGCCGAATCATGGAAACAGTCAGTGACAGAAGAACGGTCCTCAGCAGTGGACGTCGAGGAATGAAGGGAAAAGGCAGTGGACACCAGAACAGAAGAAGCAATGGCAGGAGAGGCCGAAGTACACGTTTGAATCCATGTTGGATCAACCGTGTAAGTTCCACACTCCAAACCCGGCCAAGCCGGCTAATCATACAACTCGGCAATGTGCTTGGATGAAAAATGCAATGGGGAGCCCGGCGGGCATGCAAGAGCCCCCTCATCAAGCGCATGAGCAGCAGCAGCCACAGCTAACTGGAGCAAATGCGTAGCAGTTAATGTTACCACCACCTCCTCCGAGGTATGGTAACTCGGACCGGAGAGATGCAGTTCATCAAGTGATAAATCAAGGTCAGGATGGAAGGACAAACCCCGGAAATAACGGACGTAATGATTACAGGGAGCATCATCAGTCATATTGTGTGTTCACAACAGAACAGCAAGACAGGCAAAGTGTACAACACCGACATATGGAAGTAAATGCTGTTTTGCCGGCGGTACCAAGATACGTTCCTTGGTCCGATCAGGAAGTAACCTGGAGCTTAAAAGATCACCCGAAGATAATGCCGAATCCAGGGTCATATGCACTCGTGCTAGATCCGACATTTGTCGGGCCCAACATTAATGTGAAATTCTCAAAAGTACTCATTGACAATGGGAGTAGTATCAACATCATGTACAGAGATACAATGCACAAACTCGGAATAGCACAGAATATGCTGCAATCCACAAGAACCACGTTTCATGGATTAGTCCTAGGACTTTCGTGTGAACCCATTGGGAAAGTCCGAGTAGATGTATTATTCGGCACAAGGGAGAATTGGAGAGCGGAAAATTTGGAATTTGAAGTGGTGGACCTAGAAAGTTGCTATCATGCTTTACTCGGACGGCCAGCATTGGCAAAATTCGTGAGTAGCTGCCACATTACTTATTTGAAAATGAAGTTACCCGGGCCACAAGGGGTGATAATAGTAGCCGGAGATTACAGAAAGTCGATGGAGTGCCCTTCGGCCAGATCAAACCTGGCCGAGTCATTGGTGATTGCGAGAGAAAAAAGAAGGATTCAGGAGGTAGCGGCTCTCGCTCAGTCGGCACAGCTGAATATGCCGGCATTAGCCAACCCCCATGGAAGTGTTTCTTTTCAGCCGACTAAAGAGAAAAAAAAGATCCAAATAGATGAGCAGTTCCTTGAGCGCACCATCACGATTGGTGTCGTCCCAGATGCCAAATAGGAATGCGAGCTCACCAACTTCCTCCGTGAGAATTGGGATATCTTTGCATGGTCAACTCAAGACCTGCAAGGTGTGCCGAGGGAGTTGGCTGAGCACTCTTTGCATGTAAGGCCAGGAGCAAGGCCGGTGAAGCAAGCTCTCCGCCGCGTCGCCGAAGACAGGAGAAAAATAATAGGGGATGAGATAGCTCGGCTCCTTGCGTCCGGGTTCATCATGGAAATGCTTCATCCGGATTGGCTATCAAATCCGGTGTTAGTGGAAAAGAAAAAGGATGACCCAAATGTAGCCGTCGTATGGCGAATGTGTATCGATTACACGAACCTAAATAAGGCGTGTCCCAAAGATCCTTTTCCTTTACCTAGGATAGACCAAGTCATTGATTCGACCGCTGGTTGTGAGTTGTTGTCATTTGTAGACGCGTATTCTGGTTTCCACCAGATATCGTTAAATCCGGCCGATCAAATAAAGACTGCGTTTATTACCCCGTACGGGGCTTATTGCTATCACACCATGCCATTCGGCCTGCGTAATGCAGGAGCAACATACCAAAGATGCATGAAAAAGTGACTACATGACCAGATATGAAAGAATGTACAAGTATATGTAGACGATGTGGTTATAAAAACCAAAGAGAGCAAAACGCTCCTTGATGATATTCGGCAGACATTCGCAAACTTGAGAAGATTCCGAATGAAGCTTAACCCGGAAAAATGTACCTTCGGTGTGCCGGCTAGAAAATTACTCGGCTTCCTCGTGTCCAACCGAGGTATAGAGGCAAATCCAACTAAAATCTGAGCAGTTGAAAAAATGGAACTGCCGAGATGTCTAAATGATGTGCAAAAATTCACGGGCTGTCTGGCTTCGCTGAGTCGATTCATATGTCGGCTGGGGGAAAAGGCATTACCTCTATATCAACTGATGAAAAAGTCTGATAAATTCATCTGGACACCGTAGGCGGATAATGCGTTTCATGAGTTAAAGAAGATGTTGGTCATAGCACCAATCTTGGCCTCTCCACTGTCAAAAGAACCTATGTTACTTTATGTAGCTGCCACTAACAGAGTGGTAAGTGCGGTGGTTGTCGTAGAACGGAATGAAGGGGATAAGTCAATACAAAGGCCGGTATATTACCTAAGCGAGGTACTATCGGCCTTAAAACGGAACTACCCGCACTACCAGAAGATGGCTTATGGAGTATACATGTCGGCGAAAAAACTTAAACATTACTTCAAAGAGCATCTGATAAAAGTGATTTGTGAAGCGCCCATAGCCGAGATATTGAGCAACAAAGATGCAAGTGGCCGAATAGCAAAATGGAGAATCGGGTTATCACCTTATGCTCCAAAGTTTGATAGTCGAGATGCAATCAAGTCTCAGGCAGTGGCCGATTTATTTGTGGATTGGGCCGAGATACAATATGAGCCACCATTACCAGATACAAATTATTGGTCAATGCATTTTGATAGATCCAAGCTGAGAAATGGCTTGGGGGCAGGGATAGTGTTAACTTCGCCGAAAAAAGATCAGCTGAAGTATGTGCTGCAGATACATTTCGCCACATCAAACAATGTAGCCGAGTATGAATCACTCGTCCATGGGTTAAAGGTGGCAAAAGAGATTGGTATACGTCGGATCCTATGCTACGGGGATTCAGATCTGGTGGTACAGCAAGTATCAGGCAATTGGGACGCATTAGATGCGAATATGGCCCTATATAGATTTCATGTGCAAAAAATCAGTGGTTACTTTGATGGATGCGAGTTTCATCATATACCTCGGGCGGAAAATGACGCTGCAGACACACTGTCAAAACTCGGATCAACTAGGCAGTCAATTCCCCCAGGTATTGCCCTAGAGCACCTGAGAAAGCCATCGATTACACCATCACTAGAATCCGAGTCAATTCGTATCTCGGCAGAAGTGAAAGAATGAAACATGCCAATGGAAATTGACAAAGAATGTGACCCGGGTTTTCTAAAGGTGAACCCGACCATCGCACGAGCGAGCATAGAAAAATCCGAAGCTGTTATGTCGGCGGAAAATATGGAAATCGACAGTGAAATTATCCCAGAGAAGATCACGCCGATATGGGCGCAACCCATATTCTCACTCCTTAAGGAGGCAATCTTGCCGAGTAACAAAGTATTGGCTAGACAAATAGTAAGAAGAGCAAAATCTTACACAATCATAAATAATGAGCTGTATAAGAGAAGCGTCACGAATGTACTACAAAGATGTGTTGACTCGGCAGAAGGATAGGAAATACTCCTAGATATACATCAGGGAGAATGCGGGCATCACGCCTCATCAAGAGCTTTAGTGGCCAAAGCATTTAGGCATGTGTTTTATTGGCTGCCGGAATTAAAGGAAGCAAAAGAATTAGTGGAAAAATGTAATGGTTGCCAAAGATACGCTAGCAAGATACATCTTCCCTCGTCCGAGTTAAAAACAATACCAATCACTTGGCCTTTTTTTGTATGGTGTTTGGATATGGTAGGTTCGTTCAAACCAGCCCGACGCGGAATGACTCACATTCTAGTCATGGTGGACAAATTCACAAAGTGGATCGAGGTGAAACCAATAAGAAAGTGTGATGGACCAACAGCGGTAAAATTCCTAAAAGATATTATCTTGAGATATGGATATCCACACAGTGTTATCAGAGATAATGGGACAAATTTTGCTGAAGGAGCCTTCGCTAGATTCTGCCAAGAAAAGCACATAAGACTAGATGTTGCCTTGGTGGCTCACCCAGCATCAAATGGGCAAGTAGAAAGATCAAATGGACTGGTATTGTCCGGAATAAAACCATGGCTTATTGAACCACTTCAAAGGTCGGCAGGATGCTGGATTGAGGAGCTTCCAGCAGTACTGTGGAGCCTCAGGACCACCCCAAACAGGTCGACAGGGTATACCCCTTTCTTTCTGGTATACGGGGCAGAAGTTGTGCTTCCAGCCGACATAATGCATGACTCGCCAAGAGTAATCCAATACACAATGGCCGAAGTAAATGAGGTATCACGGCAAGACGATGTGTATCTGCTAGAGGAAGCAAGGGGAATTGGAATTATCAAGATTAGCGGTTTATCAGCAAAACCTCAGACGATACCATAGCAAAAAAGTAAATCCAAGAGTTTTTAAAGGAGACTTGGTCCTTCGACTGGTGCAACACACAGCCGGCATGCACAAACTCTCACCTCCATGGGAAGGACCATTCATTCTGAGTAAAGCATTGCACAACGATGCATATTACCTGATCGACGCTCAGCTACCAGAGAAGAATAAGGCAAATAAGGCCGGAGACGAATCAAAAAGACCATGGAACATAGCCTTACTTCGCCCGTTCTACACTTAGAAGCCATATGTTGTACGTCGTGATGCCACGCATACAAGTTGGAGTATCAAGCATGTATTAAACCTCGGCACCTCGAGCAGCGACTCGGGGACTGCACAATGTTGTCTCTATTTTTTAAGACTATGTAGTAAACCTCGGCACCTCGAGCAGTGACTCGGGGACTGCACCATGTTATTTCCTATTTTGAATTATGTAATAAATTTCGGCACCTCAAGAAGTGACTCGTGGACTGCACCGTGTTATCCCTTATTTAGGATTATGCATTAAACCTCGCTACCTCAAGCATTGACTCGGGGACTGCCCCATGATTGTTTCAAAATATGTATTAAACTTCGGCACCTCGAGCAATGACTCGGGGACTGCCCCTGGTATTCTCTGCATTGAGCTATGAATTATATTTCGGCAACCCAGTTTGTAACTCGGAGACTGTTTCGTTTTATTCGATATCATCTGAACAGATATAAACCTTCAGCGACCCAAGGGATAACTCGGGGATGACTTACACCACTCATTAATTTCTTCCATTCAAATAAAAGCTCGATAGCTTCAGCGGAAACTCGGGGAATACCCCAATTTTCTACTCATAACTCATAAGAGGCAACATAAGCTTGCCCTGATTGACAAAGGAATAACAAGGAGAAAACAATTGACGATTTCTAAGAGGTAACAACCTCAGCGAGTCAAAGTATGATAAGGGATACAAGCCAATATATAAGAGAATTGTACTTCAAGCAGAAATCGTGAAAACAATAGTTATACAACCAAATCTACAAAGGGCAAGCAAGATAAATGCCAGACGAAGATCAACCACATGAGAGAATACGATCCGGTGTTACGAAATTAAAGTGGGACAAGGCAAAGATATGAAATAGATAGCTTAATTTAGACGAAATAACAATAGTTACCATCACCAACGCCTCAGCGGCGCAAGGAAAAAAGGTTCGTACAACACCAAAAGACGGACAATTGTTTCACAAATGTCATACGCCCGACATGCCGGGGACTTAAAGCAAATTGAAGTTTTTCAAGCCCAAACACAAGAAGAGGCCAAACAACCCTTAAGGAGCACTAGCATGGTCAGGAGCATTGGACATGGGTATCTCGGACGATGGAGGAGGGACCTCGGTGTCCTTCAGCAGGGTATCTTCAGCAACTGGGCGCTCCGAAGTAGCTGGCGCATCAGCCGACGTTACCTCGGCTTCAACGGAATCCATAGTAACCTCGGGCGCAAACTCCGGCTGCTGAGGGACATCAGTTTGAGCTCAAAAGTTTTCAGTCCCTTTAGAGGACGATCGCGCGTCGCCATCCTCGCCCGAGTTGTCGTTTGAATCACGGGAGTTATCCGAATCACCCTCCGATTCATCCTGATCGGCTGAGTCATCTCCTGATGCATCTTCAGCTTCGACATCATCCGCCGGATTGGGAAGAAAACTCGGCCCTTCGATTCAATTATGCACGTCAGCATACTCAATAAGCTGGAAGGCACGAGCTTGGCGGCGAGCTAAGAACTCTGGATCCTCAACCCAACGAGAGCCGGTGCGCAAGTTCATCAGAGTATCGAGTGAGATATCCTCGTACCAAGACAAAACGGCTGTAAGTGCCATATCAGCACCAGCCCTCCCAGCAGATTCCCTCCAGAGATTTAATTGGGTCTGAGATGCCATTAACCTCACCACAAGAACTTTAACTTCATCAATATCAGGCATTCCAGAGGTATTCGGCCAAAGAACATGGTAGGCCCGAATGGCTGCTTGCACCAGGACCCTTCCCATAATCTTCATTGGTCCAATAGCAGCACCGACGGCAATTAGGAAGTCTTCCATCAAGTATTCTGAACTCGAGTCAGCGGGGACACCTCGGCACTGACGAGCAGAAATCACTGCCTTAGAGCTCACTGGTTTCGCTTCTGGAAAATGGTCTACACGAAAGAAAAACATATCAGTTAAAAATAAGAAAAATAAGAAAATAACTCGGCTACGGGCAGAAACTTACGATGAATGTAACTCAACATTTTCTGGAGATCCAGGGACCAATCAGCCCTGCTTTTCTCGAAACGAGTGATTTCCTCACTCATCGCCCGGTTTTTTAGCTCGGCAGCTTCAAGAAGTTCCTTATCTTTCTGCAACTGCAGGCTCAGTCGATTCTTCTCTTCAGAAAATTCCTGATCAACCTTTTCTAGTTCAGACTTCTGGGAAATCTTGAGAGACTCAACCTCGGCGCGTAACCGAGTTATCTCATCGTCCTTTTCTTGGAGTTGCGTTGAATGACCAGCATCTTGTTCTAAAAAATGCAGCATCATGTCAGGCATAGGTATGCATTCTTCATGCGATGCTGCAAGTGCTTGTAGCTCGGCTATACCAAAGCCGGAAGGTTGTAAGAGACCCAATATTTATCTCGGACAAAAATTAATAGGTTAAAAACCAAAGAGGAACAAACCTTCAAGAGCGATAACCTTCTTGGTAAGGCGGGTATTCAGATTGTTGATACTAGCTACACGCCAACAAGGAATGAATTAGCGCGACAAGCCAAAAGTATTACGAACTTAAGGAACAGTACACGGATTAGTTAAATTACCAGTCTTTTTCACCACAGGAACAACCTTCTCATACTTTTCCTGCAGTTTCTTGTGGGCGAAGAGCAACCTTTGAAATTCGGTCGTCCGCCGATCATGGGCAACCTAGATATAATGGAAGGTTAAAAGACTGGATATTCAAAGCTAAAACATATCCGAATCAAGTAGAACTTGACTCGGATCTAGGTGGCTGGATATTCAAAGGTAAAGCAGGTCCGAATCAAGTAAAACTTGACTCGGATCTAGGTGGCTGGATAATCAAAGCTACGATAGGTCCGAATCAAGCAAAACTTGACCTGGATATAGGTGGCTGGATATTCAAAGTTAAAGTAGATCCAAATAAAGCAAAACTTGACCCGTATCTAGGTGGCTGGATATTCAAAGTTAAAGCAGATCCGAATCAAGTAAAACTTGACCCGGATCTAGGCGGCTGGATATTAAAAGCTAAAACATATCCGAATCAAATAAAACTTGACTCGGATATACATGGACCACGGCTAATGCGAATCGCAAAAGGGTTAAGTTAGCAAGAAATGCAATTAAAGCCTAATAAAGCTTCCAAACGAACAACAAGTTATCCAGTTGCAAGCTTCGGGGACTAGTGCATATATAGTACCACTTGAATAACAGACAAAGTATCAACGAAAGCACTTACCTCGTTCATCTTGTCGCTATCAAGAACAATCTTAGCAGCCATATGCAAGCGACTACTGATGTCGGAAAGCTGAAATGGTTGGCTACTCGGATTGCCTTCAAGTTGATCGGCCGCATTCCAGTTATTGGCATACTCCACCAAAGAGCCGAGGTTGTTTCCGCTCTCAGTGCGGGTCAACACTTTACCTCGGGCCCGTTGTGTAACCACCGCCGTCGCAGGACTCTTGTGAAGAGTCCGGGGTGACACCAGGCTTAGCAGAGGAAGCCCCCTTGTGAAGTGCATCAGCTATGTTGGGCTGAGAAGAACTAGCCGGCCCTTCTGAGATGCTGAAGGTTTGGTAACAACAACCTTCCTATTTTTAGGAGAGGCTTCGGTAGGGGCAGCAACCTCAGCATTAGGAATCACGTCCTGAGGAGCAGGAGGAACGATGGTTTCCAAGGGGGCCGGTTGGTGATATCTTCGGCTGGAGCGCGAGTAGCAGCTGGGATCATGGTGATCAAAGGGTCGTTGGGGGAAACCTCGGCGGTCTGAAGAGGGGAAACAGGTTCAACAGGATGATCTGGTGGTGGCGTTATGTCAGCATTAACAGTGGGAGCAATGGGTACATCTCGCTGAGGCGATGTATTGGTCGGCGCAGGAGGAGAGTGAACACGAGAAGGACTGGGAGCCCGAGTATCTTCCGGGGGCGGAGGAGAAGGCTGCCGAGTAACATGGCTTGTCATACTCGGACCGCTTGGCTTCGCAGAGAGAGCAGCTCTGCAAGAAACAAAAAGTCGAATCAAAAGACAGAAAGAGAGAAACAAGAAGTACAAATGAAAATAAACTCACCCAGTAACCCTAGGCATGGTCTTACGCCTCGGATTATGTTGGGCAGACTTCTTCACTCGCTTCTTGGGAGAAGCGTCGGAGGGATCTGCCGGAGCGGTGCACTTCTTCGAGGTAGCAGGAGCTTGAGAAGCAAGAGGCTCGGCGTCGTGCACCTGACCGGCTGGATTAGCTGGGAAAGTAGGAGCCGGAAATGCGTAAGAGATAGGCATCGTGACAACTATCACAAGAATTTGGACGTCGTTCGAGTCACCTTCATCCCCGTGGGCCGAGGTATTGCCACGGGCGCGAGCCGGAGCAACATCCGACTTAGGGACAAAATCTTCCGAGTCAGGTTCCCCGCTGTCTAGGGTATTCCGATCAGCAGTCCACGAAAGAGCCAGAACCTCGACATTCTCGGTCTTTTGCTCCGCAAACCTCTACGAGAGAAGAAACAAAGTAGGATTAGCAAAAGAACAGTCACAAAGGCGACTCGGAAGCAAACAAAAATGCGTAAATTTACCTGAGGAGGGGGATTCCCGCGAGTGAACGGCTTCAGTCCCCATGCCCAATCCTCCGACATATTAGTCTTGAAGATAGCTCAGACATGCTTATAAATATGATAGTCGTCGAGCTCAATCGTCGAAACTAGGTTGGGATCGAGAGGACCACTCATGTAACAAAGCTTGTGAGAGCGAAGCTGAAAAGGGCAGATTCGGCTGCTTATGAATGTGGTCTTCAGATCCTCACCATGGAGCCCGACGCGGATCAACTCCTTGAGCCGAATCTCAAATGCCTCGGCCAGAGCATGGCTTTTCCTAGGGTTGTAGTTCCAATTCTTCTTGGAAGGGGGGCCAATAGAAAAAGCGGGGAGCCAAATCTTATCTTATTTCCTAGTATTTTTGACATAGAAAAAGGATCTATGCCATTTCTTGCAAGACTCGAGGTCGGCGACACGAGGGAACTCGGAGTTTCTCCAAGGTGTAATAGACGCAGCCCCGCATTGGGTAAGGGACTTCTCGGAAGGGTGAAGAGATTTGTCCGGCACAACATTAGATCGGATTTGGAAGAATTTGGACCAAACAGGCACGGAGGGCCAAAGGCCGAAGTACCCCTCCGAAGCCAAGATAAAGGCTGACAAGGAGGCGATAGAATTGGCCGACAGATCATGCGGCTGGAGTCCAAAATAATTGAGGAACCCCCTAGCAAAATCGCTAAGGGGGAGGCCAAACCCACGAGCAAAGTGGGACATTGTAAGGTTCCCAACCTTTATTAAGGTAGAGATCCCTGTGTTTACAATGCTAGTCCCTGGATCAATAGCTAGCATCCACAGTTAAGATGTAATATCAAGAAACAAAGGTCATAATACAACTTTATAACCAGGAATAAAATAATTCATTACATCTTACATAGCTCATTTGGCTATCACATTACAATGCAGCAGAATATCTATATAGCATGGAGTCCTTCATCTTCAAAGTGCCACAGGCAAACATGTTGGTTGTAGACTTGTAATCCTAATCAATCAACTTCACTAATATCAAACAAACCTGCAACATAACAAGTTACAGCCACAAGGGTCAATACATTTGAATTGTATTGGCAAGTTTCACTACTATGTAGAATATAAGTGGATCCTATCAATACATGCATATTTGGCTAAGTAGGGTTTTAGGCTCATTTGCAGAAAGCAATAATTTATCCTATCTTTTCAAAATAGTTTTGATCTTTTGTCAAATCTTTCTGAACTCCTTGGTAAATCCCCAAGTGTTTCAAGTCTTTGTCAAAATCTCTTGAGCTCCTTGGTACACCCCAAGTGCTTCAAGTTTTTATCAAAATCTCTTGAGCTCCTTGGTACACCCCAAGTGCTTCAAGTTTTTATCAAAATATCTTGAGCTCCTTGGTACACCCCAAGTGCTTCAAGCCTTTTGTTGTCACTTTAAAGTTTTTCTTTTAGAAATTGGAATGTCAAGATTTCCCATAGCTTTAGGCCTTAGTTGCTCATTATTGTCCATAACCGGGGACACGGCTAAGTACTTAGAATTTTATCTTTTGCAGAAGTTGTACACTTTACCCACATGACACAATCTCATCTTGTTGCCACCAGTGGCCGCTGGATAAGTACTAACCAAGATGGAGTACCGGCAGATTGAGAATGTGACGAAGTCTTTCCATAGGGTCCTCCCAATCTAGCTTGTCTACCAGGCACCAATGTAGGGTTCCAAGTTCCCTCATTTAGTTAACCTGAAGAGGCCAATGCATGGGTCTTCCACAATGTAATTGACTAAGCCAGTGCCTATTTAGCATGTGGCTGTACACGGAAGCCACTGTACGTGAAACATGTTCAATCTCTAAGTCCCTGGGTGGTTTTCATCTGGTGCACAACAAAAAGAGATTGCCATATAAACATGGTTCCTCTTGTTGCCACCTTGCCCAAAACTTGAGTATCCTTGTCCACCCAGGTGGTTCATTGAATACTTGTTTTATTATATAAAACATCAGTCTTTTCTCAACTTCATAAAATCTCAACATGTATATCTTCTCAAAACATATAGCAGGGCTAAGCATATTACAACTACATTGTTTTCACTAAGGAATTTATAAGGGTATCCTATTAGGTTTTAGCATAGCATATAGTATAGAAATCCTTTACATGCATGTTTCAAAAATCCACTAAGTATAATGAAAATAGTAGGACTTGGATGATAGTGTCACTTGCCTTTTTGGGTAGAGGAATGTTGGTTCACTTCTTGATCTTGCTAATATCACACTCTTCTAACTTCACTACAAATCAATCAAGAAAACATAGATTCAACTAGCATTCCAAACAATAATCAAACAAATTAATCACACATAAAATAATAGAAACTAAGTCATGCATGCAAGCATGCAAAAGGTGGTTTTATTTTGCAAAGGTGGTTTCTTCTAGGCTCTACACATTGTAAGGTTCAAATTGGTCATTTTCTAAAGTGGCAAAATCATTTGCAAAAGGGTTTTATCTATAGGCCATTTTTAAATCAAATCATTATTTTATGTGGTGGACAATGCTTTTAGCAAAGCTACAATTTTAAATTGTTCACCAAATAATTTTTTAATTCACAAAACTTGGTGTTTGGGGTCAGTAGGTTTGAATCAAAACATTTTCAAAAGGTTTTTCTCAAAAATCATTTCCATATCAAAATCAATATTTTTATTTGGCTAGAAATGGCTAAATCAATTATTCAATCCTAATCTTTCCCAAATACATTTTTAAATCCATGAGTTGGTTCCTAGGGTCAGTAGGTTCATAACAAACCAATTTGCAAAGATTTTTATTCCCAAAATCATTTTGGAATAATTTTTATAATCTAAACAAGCATACACAAGTTTCTGCAAAAACAAACATTTTAACAGAAGCTTTTTACTAAACAAAGTGCATGGTTGGCTAGGGCTTGTTCCACTGATTCTATTTATATAAAATTTGCAAATTTTGGACGTGTGGATCAAAAGTTATAAGGTTTTCAAATTTGCATATCAATCTGATTCAAAAATCTGTTTTAAAACAAACTGGTGCCACGCGGCGCTTTCCTATTCGTCGGTACCGCTTCGGGTGGATCGACTGATGCAGTGCGTTAGATCTAAATGAAATCCTACGGCTCTGAATCAAACTTACCCCTTCGATCTAATCTAATCGTAGCCACAGGATTTGGATCTGACGGGCTCTGTGCGTTTGACCACGAGCTGGCGACGCTAGCAGCGGCGACGCACGCTCTGTCTACGGCGGAGCCGGTGATACAGGAAGCAAGGAGAGAAGTGGAGGTGCTCACCGTGCTCGCGAGGTCGAGGTGAAGCTCGAGGTGGTGCTGGTCTGGCGAGGGGCGCACTGGAGCGGGAGTAATCGCTCGCCGGAGTGGAGCTGCGCCTCGGGTTCGTACTGTCGTCAACGGAGGCGGGGCTACAAGGCGTGCCAGATCAAGATAAGGGGTGCGTTAGACGCGCATGGTACCAGGAAACATGTGAGAATCAATGAACGGCTTCAGGGCGGTCTGTCTTACCAGGGGGAGGTCGTCGGAGAAAGAAACAGACGCGGCGACGGTGGTCGTCGTTGTTGCCGAGTGTTCTGGGCGCGCGGGGACGAGTCCGAGACACTGGCAGATGCGCCTGGGGGTGGAGATCATGGCTGTGTGCTCGAGGAGGCAAGGGTCGGCAATGGTTCACCGGAATTGGCTGGAGAGGCTCGCCGGAGACAGTGGAGGTGGAGGCAAAATTCAGCAGCCTGGGGGCGCGCTAAGGGGGGTGACGGAGGGGAACGAGAGAGGAGATGTTGGCGCTTAAGTAGGCGTCGTCATAGGGCCGTTACATGGCGTGGTTAACGCGTAATCACGCCGGCATTTCATTGGCAGTAATGGCCAGAGAGGAATGAGGGGCGAGGTCGTCGCGGGGAGGAAGAAAGTGAGCTGGCGGTGGGGCCGTCTGGCAGCGAGAGAGGGAGAGGGAGAGTGGGGCCTGCTCGTCAGTGGGTTTGCGGGTTCGTCTGTGAGTGACAGAAAACGCTTCGCGCGTGGGGCAGTAGCTGGGCTGGTACTGGGCTTCCTGGGCCAGACGAGTTGGGCTGAATCCTTTAGCATTTTTTTTGTACTGAAACTTTTTCCTATTTTCCATTTGATTTTCTGTTTTGAATTTCAATCAAACAATTCAAACATTCAAAACAATCAAACTTCCACCACACTTTGCATTTGAGTTTGGTTCTGTTTAACAACACAAATCCAAGTCCCAAAACAAAATAATATTTTTATTTTAGGGTCCATTAATAATTAAATGACTAGACCTTAATCATTTAATTCAAATAGGATTTGTTTTATTAAAATCTTTATTTTTGAAATCTAAATATAAAACCAAAAACACTTCAGTAGGTTTTATTTGATAATATAAAATACTTGGAAAACTTGTTTAAAATAAATAACAAGTTTTGATGTTTAATTAAAATAGTAAAACCTTTATTTCTAATAAAATTGGATATTAAATCCTTATTATTTTATTTAAATAAACCTTTACTATTTTTAATCAAAACAAAATATTTTATTTTAAAAGCTTGGCCAAGGTTTAATTTGGCTCTATAAAATAATCCTTATTTATATTTCTACTTTTTTATTTGTAAACCAAATCTTTTTATAAAAAGATCCAAAATAGTAATTCCAAATATTTTTAACTTTATTGTTTATTTATCTTTTTAAATCCCTTTAGAATTTGTTTGATCAAATAGGTTTTGAAGGTTTCCAATTGGAATCAAAAAGTTTCTTCTCACCCTGAAAATCAACAAAGTTTTATTTTATTCATTTATTTTTCACATCACAAGATTTGGAAAATCTTGGGATGTGACAGACATGAAGACTACGTACTCGCCTTCGTTGAGTACGGGAGAGGATTCCTTGCCGGGCAAGCGACAGCTTACCTCGGCAGGAATCTGACGTGTCCTAATCAACCACTCTATCTCACGACGAGTGACGGAGGAACCCTGCCAAGAACCCCGTTCTGGACCGGACGCAAAGTCATCGTCCTCAACGAGCGCTCCGCTGGCAGAACTAGACATGGGTTCGCCGGAGGAATCAATGGAGGAAAGACTAGCGGCGGGGAGAGGCTTAGAGGCGTAGGTCCCCGTCGTGATTCTAGCAAGCGCGGCGGCGGAACGAAAAAGAACCACCGCAAGGAATCTAGAAAGTCAAAGGAGGTGCCTAGGGAAGAAACCTAGCGGCGGGACCGTAGGAAAACTCACCAGCGAAGGCTCCGGAGCAAGCGCGCGGCGGTGAAGTCGCCGGAGCAGAAGAACTGCAGCGTGATCATCGGGGAGGTCGACGATGGCGCAGCCGCTAGCACAGGAACGGAGGCGCCGGCGTGAGGAAGAAGAAGAAGGGTGAGCGAAGGGGAAAAGTAAATCCTCTAGCCCCGCACCCCTCTTTATAACCGCACAGTATTAAGTAATATCACAATATGCATCAATCAATAAGCTTTGGGACACTGCACACAGAATGACAACTATGCTCTCTTAATGGTGCCTAAAGGTAGAAAGTGGAGACTCAAATAATGGTGGAAGAAAGGCCTTTCATAAAGGAAGCTGGGATTTCAAGTTTTAAAAAGAGCTTCCAAAAATTATGGTACTTGTTAGCTTCAGCTCTCATTGCCCCTATCATAAGCATCTTGAAGTGATTAAGGTTAAAGTGAACAAAGATGGAGTATATGCTTGAAGAAGTATAAGTTGGCAATCTCAAGTCCCTTGAATACGAGGGCCACACCTCATGCTACTCAACTTCAGTCACTTATAAGTTCTTGTCATTGTAAGTATTTGCATATCATAGAGAACTGCCAACAGGTTACCCCTTGCACATGGTACATGAGCTATCCCATAACCAAAATTACAAGGCAAGCAGACAATGAGTATCTCAGTGATCTTTTTATTTACTATATGCATAGCTTTTTATTGAGGATTCTTCATAGATAGCTCACTATGGTGATGCTGCAAGTTTCCACCATGATTAGGCATGGCTTAGGCTAGCAGCCCAGGCGTTTCTATAACACAAAATACATACTCCATGGACTTACAAGTTCCCTCTTTATTTCACACCGGTGACATCCATAGACAAAAGATCATGATATCAACTGAGTACAAAGTACAAGTGCAATGTTGAAAACGTTCCCCGTGACAACACGGTTCTGCTAATTCCAACGTATAAGTGCAAGCATATACAACATAGATGACACAATGGTTCAAGTTTATCAGGGGCAAAGAATATAAAGTGTGCCATCAAGTTCGTGAGGGTTTTAATCACTAAGTTTTCACATAACAAAATAGTTTTTAATTAGAAGATAACTGAAATAAAGAATATAGTTGGAATGGTGTAACACACCATGCATAGGAATTTATAGTGGACACTTTGGAATAACTTGGTTTCTTGGAAGTTGGAAGCATGAGTCGAGCTTACTCATAGAAGTGGAGTCTAGCAAAAGACTGGGAGCAACCAACTAAGAGAGCAATAATGGCCATAATCATGCAGAGCAACAAAGCATTACTGATCAAAGCATATAGTGGTACTACAAGTCAAGGACTAAATGATCATAGAGGCTATGGTGACTTGTTCATAGTCATAACATGGTGTGAGCATGTGCCAAGTCAACCCAAACAAAGCATCAAAGGAGAATACCACAATACTAAGCTTTTGCATGCTAAAACAATGCATAATTGCTTCAAGGCATACTAAGCAATCCCAATTGTTTGGAACAAGACATGCTACAGCAATAATCACTAAGCATAAGGTCAAAACAACACCTAGCATGTCATGCTAAAGTCTAAGTCACAGTAATGCAAGCTCCTCTTGCACTTACAAGCAAGAACTTACTACTCCTTTCCAAAACCAAGCAACTTATTTGCAAAACAACACAGCGAGAACAGGGGTCCAAACTACTTTATTCAATCAAACTAAACAACCTAAGCAAACCAAACAAAAACTAAGATGCTCTAAGAATAACACAACTGTGCATGAAACAATAAAAATGAAGTGTCTAGACAGACCTGAGCTTTTTATTGATGAAGAAGGGGATGCCTTGGGCATCCCCAAGCTTTGACGCTTGTACCTCTTGGATATTTCTTGGGATGACACCTTGGTGGAATCCCCAAGCTTGAGCTTTTGTCCATTCTTCATCTCATTACATCATTCTCTCTCTACACCTGAAATATTTCCTTCATACAAAACTTCACACAATCTTCATTAGCAACATTAGTTTATTCAAAAGATATTAGTCCTCTGGCAAAGCTTCTGAACAGCAAAACTTTTCACTAAAAACACAAGCTACTTTAGTAACTCGTTCAAAAAGCTCAATTCACCTAAAGAGAACTCAAAAAGGAGTCAATAAGAAGCAAATGCAAATAATGGCAGAAATCTATCAAAACAGACCAACAGGTAGAAACCTATTTTTTCGAACATCTTATGTTACTCAAATCAAAAAGTGTTGAACTAACTAAAGTTAGATAACATAACGGGGGATTTATTCGTAAATTTTCAGCTCAATCCGAGTTACAGAGACACCTCATGATTTTTTTGGTGGAGGACAGAAATCTGTTTCGGGACAGCAACTCCCCAAATCTTACTTCCCTCTCATTAGAGGTAATTATTGGCACAAAAAGCAAAAAAAGGATAAGGAGAGGTCATTACTGAATTAATAACTTCCAAGACTCAAGGAAACTCTTGGGTTATCTCCCAACATGTACTTTTATTTAACGCCTTTAAGTTAGGCACAAGAAGCAAGAAGAATCAAGTGTTTTCAAATGAAGAAGCATTAACCCCCTTGTTCTATCCTTTCTTACCTTTCTTCTTCTCTTTAGGGAAGATATGATTGCTTACTGGAGGAGCAAAATGCATAATGCCTTTTCCCACATCTATTACCTCTCCAAGGTGTTTTAGTAGGGATCTTCCAAGTGTGATCTGTCCTTTGCCTACACCTTCAATAACAAGATAATCAGTAGACACCATTTTCTAAGAGATTTTTGTAAACACACCTTTAGCTATTCCAATGGACAATAAGGTGGCATTATTAGTAAGAGAGATTTCCTCTCCTCCTTCAAAAATCACTCAAAGACTCAAAGAATCATAAATATCTTTAGGCATGAGACAAAATTCAGACATGATATCACAGCGAGCATCAAAAAGTGTAGTATTTATGGAGACTTTGATTATGGGAAACCACTTTGAAGGCTCAGAATTTATGGGAACATAATCATGGTAATCCCTAAGAATGTGATAGCAACTATTCATAGCAGCAATATTGGTCTCAAGAGTGTTCAACCTAGCAAAAATATTTGTGAAAGAGGAATCAGACTTGCTAGGTGTATCTTAAATTGCAATCAACTTCTTTATGGCATCCAAAGCTTCATCCTCGGTACATTGAAAATATCTTTCTCAGCCACGGCATCCAAATCATATCTATAACGAAGAGCAATATCGTGGTAGAAACTATTGATAACCATGCTAAGACTCATCTTAGGCTCATTTTCCCTTTGTAAATTAGTGATTCTAGACCAAGCCTCTTTAAAACTCTCTTCACTTTTTTGCTTAAAACTAAAGATCTCTGCTAAAGGTGTAATAGAGATTGGCCCCAAACTAGACATGGCAGCAACTAGGGTAGGAACTAATTTTTTTGTGTTTTTGAATAAAGCATGCAAACCAAAATAGACTAATTTTTTGGGTTTTTTGAAAAGGGGCAAACAAAACCAAGCAAAATAAACTAAGAAAACTAAAAACAAAATAAAGAGAAAGGAAGTGAAGGACTCCCCTTGTGAAGACGTCCTTAGCCCCCCGGCAATGACGCCAGAAATATTTGATGCGTGCACCCAATGTTGTCATGGGACACTTCGTTGGAACCCCACCAGCAAGGTGTGATGAGCACAGCAGCAAGTTTCCCTCAGTAGAGACCGAGGTTATTGAACCAGAAGGAGGAAGGAAACGTCACACAGGTGTTGCAAACAACGTGGAGACCTGCACAACACAAACTCAAGACTTTTGTCCCAACGAATCAGTGAGGTTGTCAAGCTCACCGGTTTGCTCTAACAAAGGATTAGATGTATGGTGTGGAAGGTAATGGTAGTTTGCATCAAGTAAACAGTAACAGCGGAAAATGTATCAATGGTAAAGATTGGACCGGGGTCCATAGTTCACTAGAGGTGCTCTCCTTAGATAAACAACATGGCATGAAGGGTAAACAAATTACAGCAGGGCAATTGACAGGAACTGAGAAAGGCTAACAATGCAATACTAGTCAAAAAGATCCCATGAGATTAGATTGGGCAATACAACAATATACATACACCGCCATCCAACTTCATCTATGACTAGAAGTCCACCTTCAGGTTATCATCTGAACCCCCTCCGGTATTAAGTTGCAAGCAACAGACAACTGCTTTAAGCAAAGTGTGTAAGGTAAACAATCCACTTGTTCCATGAACAAGAGACCGTTGTTTTCTCCCTAGTGGCAACAACACATCTACAACCGAAGAGATTTCTTTCACTTACCTTGGAAACTAGAGGCATGAATCCACTATCAAGCATAAATACCCCCTCTTGGAGTCACTAGCAACTACTTGGCCAAGATAGCTACTAACAACGGAGAGCATGCAAGATCACAAACAACACATACATGATAGAATCGTAAAGACAAAACCATTAACCAAACTGACATAAAATCTCAATATCCATCAGATCCCCGCAAACACAACATGCATGATTACAAATAGATTAGATCTTGATCATGAACGGAGCTCACAAGATCTGTACATGAAAGCACAAGGAGGAGATACAACCATCTAGCTACTACATGGACCCATAGTCCAAGGTGGAACTACTCACGCATCATACCGGAGAGAAGACCTCCGGAATGATCTCCCCTCCGACAGGGTGCCGGGAAGAACTTCAGATCCCCCCCGATCTAGGGATGATGGTGGCGGCGGCTACAGACAATTTCGTGGAGTTTTGATCGGGTCCTTATGGTTTCTACATCGGGGGCTTCTTATAGGCGAAGGGGCGAGGCCGGGAGGCGAGCAGGGGGGCCACACCCTGCCCAGGCGCGGGCCCACCAGCCCCTAACCGCGCCTAGGGGGTTTGGCCGCCCTGGTTCGAGTCTCCGTCTCGTCTTCTGGATTCGTGTCCCCCACGGTAAAATATTGACTTTGGCTTTTGCCCCGTCCAATTCCGAGAATATTGATTTTCTGCCTTTCTGGAACCAAAAACAGAAGAAAACAGACAACTGACACTGTGGCAACTTGTTATTAGGTTAGTTCCAGAAAAGATATAAAAACACCTCAAAGTGTAGACAAATCAAAGCAAAGTAGATAGTAAACAAGCATGGAGCATCAAAAGTTATAGATACGTTTCTGACGTATCACATGCCATGTTTGTTTATCTTAAGGAGAACACCTCTAGTGAACTATGGACTCAGGTCCAATCTTTACCATTGATACATCTTCCACTGGTACTATTTATTTTCTGCAAACCATCATTACCTTCCACACGATACAGTTAATCCTTTATTTTCAGCAAACCGGTGAGATTGACAACCTCACTGTTTGTTGAGGCAAAGTCTTGAATTTGTGTTGTGCAGGTTTCCAGTTGCTTGCAACACCTTTGAGTCGTTTTCTTCCTCCTACTGGTTCGATAATCTTGGTTTCTTACTGAAGGAAGAACTTGCTGTTGTGCTCATCATACCTTCCTCTTGGGGTCTTCCACGAAGCTCAACAATCTGCTGAGCCAACATCACCCGCACGCATCTTAGGCGATGAAACAAACATGATATGAAATAGTTGAACACAAACCCTAAAAACAGGTATTCCGGTGTTGGACTGTTGACATGATAACGAACCTGATATGTAAGGTGACAGTGTTCAGCTGAGCAGTGATTAAACTGAACAGTACCAAGTCGGTGTGTGTTTTCAATATCCAGCATACTCTACTAACAGCACACTCGAGGGATGCCGAGTATGACCAGCCATAGTAACTTAAACATTTTATGTAACTAGCATAATGCCTGCGCGTTGCTGCGAAAGAACATCTTATTAACCTTGTATATTACATGAAAAATATATGTGCGTTGCATCAAGGGAAAAATAGCTATGTGGCAAAAAGCACGTATTTTTGTTAAATAGATTTTGGATCCTGAAAGAATTTCACTACTCAAAATTATTTTTATTAATGGGACAAAATTAATTTCTGAAATAAGTTCGCCTACAGTTTCTAAAAGAATCAGAGTAAACCTTCTACTACCTCCATTCCGGTTTATAAAAAAAATACGTACTTTAAAAAAATAATTTAACCATAAATTTGATAAATAAAATACAAACTATATTTTACAAAAATTATACCATTAGATTCATATTTAAAATACGCTTTCAATGAAATATTTTTTATGACATATAATTAATATATTGTTGATTAAATTTACGGTTAAACTATTTTTTTAAAATACGTATTAGTCATATAATTCAGAACGAAGGGAGTACCCAACTTCTTCCGCCCAGATAATGGATCGGTCAAACCTTCTGTCGCATGCACTCACAAAACCACCAGATGGGCTCATGCACGACGCGTCCCTCCACGCGATCAACACGTGAGGCCACCACATCGTTGGGTCCATCTTCTCTTCCTATAGATTAATCTTGATTCGTTTCTCTCTCTCGACATTTCTTCCCCAAATCCACTGACCATGATCCTTCAATATCAGGGCCCAAATCCTTCCTGGTCAGGGGATGCGGCACAAAATTGGAGTCGGCATAGTGGCTGTAGTCAGAGTTGTGCACGAAGGGCGGCTCCTCGAGAACATGGTGGCAACCACAATGTGGGTGTTCCCCATTATATCCAATCCATTAATCTTCTGAGTCGTCTCCGGTTCTTGCCAGGCCACGCTAGTCTCCAGTTCTTGCCAGGCCACGCTAGTGGAGGCGAGGCTCGACCAAGGCAGGGACATGCGCGGGAGCCGCGGATTTTGCGTCGCCCACCGGTGGTGCCCCATCTCGTCCGATGAGGAGCTCGCTGGCGCCTCTCTTCCTTTCCTTCTGCAACAATGGCGGGCAGCGGGCGCCGGGCGGCTCGGGCCTCGGACGGGACGGAAGAAAAAAAAGACTAAACGGTTATTTTTACTTAATGATGGCACGGGTGGGTATAATGTATTTTTGTGAAAGGGTAAAGTCGTCCAAAAAAGTGTTGGACTAGGAGAAACACTTCGTGTTTTATTATTAGGTATAGATAAAGTGCCTTTTATCAAAAAAGAGGGATGGTGAGCAACCAGGTCTTGGTTTCATCATATTTGAGGTATTCTATTTAGTACGAGGACGGTCATGATTGGACGAGTAGGGGTATTGGCCAATACTAAAGAAGTAGCGAAACCTAAGCAAAAGTGTTATATTTATGGCTTTCAGGTTTCCACACCTCTGTTGTGGTAAGGGTAAGGTGTCATAGCTTAACCACCAAGGGTTTACACCAATGTTAATCCACCCCAATCTGAAGACAGGAAAGCGCACCTACTAGGTTGCTCACGTTGTCCATTTTCTTGGCGTGTATATAACATCTAAGCTACACTATTTTCATCTATTAATTACCATTTCACCCTCAACCAATGATACTTTTTTTTGCGATCAAACCAATGTTACTTAAGTTTTATAGGTTGTAACTGACCTTAATTGTTCGGCAACACCACTTGGTTTTGTCCGTCAGATTGAAAGAATTGGAACACCGGTCTATAATCATTTCAAAGTACACGAGTCTGAAATAGCTCAATATAGGCTGTGGGCATCTCTTAGATGCAGATGCCAGGGCGATCTTCCCCTATTTCAAAATAATGAAATAGCTTAATTAGAATTAGACTTCTGGCCGTCCTTGTGTCCAAGAAGTGTCACCATCCTTCTGTTTACAACATAGTGCATTCAAGACTAATGAATGAACTTGATATGAAGCGATTGCATACAACTTGATATGACGACAGTGTTCAGATGGGGAGAAATTAAATTTATCAGGACAGAGTCAGTGTTTTTCAGTGTCCAACAATCTGTCCTGCCAGCACAAGTATACCACTCTCCTAGCACACACTTACAAGCGGACCGGTGATATCACTTCATTCAATCAGCTAGTGTAAGACGGTTGGCGGGCACTCTGGTGCTGCTTTCTTCCGAGTTAGAGATTTCAGTTTGTGGCTTCAGGTTCTGGCCTTGGATAACTGTCGCTATTGGCGTGCACTTTCCTCGCTATGCTAGAGGATACTGGGCAGAAGAAATACCCCACCTCTGTAGTGAGAGCCACGGCAACTGATCTTTCTCAGTGACATCTTCGCTACACTCGAGATAGTGTCATCTGTTCTAGCAAACCATGTAGCCAAGAATTCAGTAGGCATGAAAACCATCGCGTGGCTTAATTCTCTTGAAGGCCGAACCAGCCATTGGGCATATGTGTTGCTATGTGCGTCACAAATGCAAATCTATTTTCCATTGCCTTCCATTCCTATTCCATTTAAACGACAGCGAATTTGTGTGGACATATTGATCTCTCGCCGTGGAAGCAGAATGAAATGCGTTGAACTCATAGGACCTGGGAGCTAGAGGTACTTATACTGTAGTGTAATGTCCTATTGTCTCCAAGAGTCCCAAAAAAGGAACTAGAAGTACCACTAAGACTCGACAAGAGCAAGTACAATAAAGTACAGTCAGCTGATTATAAAAGATAAAATATACTAGTATTGGTGAGGTGGATGAGAGAGAAGAGGAGAGAGAAGAGAAGAGAGAGTGTAAGCGGGCTGTAAGTTAAGAGCCAGCTCTAGCGCGTGCTCTAGGCACTTTGTGTGAATGAAATATGGGCCACATATTGATTGAGTAGTACACTTTTATAGCTAGCTATTGTAGGTGCCGGCTATATGACTAACTATTGATGACATGCCACTTTCTTATAGCCAACAACATGCTAAATTATTAAACTTGCTCTAATAATTAATCATGATTGCCTAGGATTATCGGTAGGCATATTTAATATCATCTTGAAACCGTCTTTTGCCCTGCTTTATAAATAAAGCACAAACATCCAATCTGAAATAAATTCCAAACAAATAAAAAAAGAAAAAGAAAGTCCGCTAGAGCAACAACACAAAATTAAATGCCAAAAAATAAAAAGGAAAAAGCAACATAGTGTGTCCCTTATGTGGTTACGCATCAACGCGCATGACTCAGATCCGACGAGCTTCGCCCCGTTGGTCCTGTTCTCCTTCTCGGATGCATGGGTCGCGGCCAACTTCCTGGCAAGGTCTATTGTTGTTTCCTGCTCACCCGATGTGTTCATCTTCTGATTTTCCATGTTGGGGAGTTCGCGCGACCATGGATTCGCTCCTCATGTTCTTGGTCGTGTTTGGTGGATGGCTAGGGCCAAATATAGGAGAGAAGAGTCCTCTGCGGTAGCTGGGTGGGATGGCCAAGCGTGGGTGGATCGTTGCCTTTTGGGTGGCTGGTTATTTCGGTATGTCGGGGGCGGCGACCTTGAGAGGTGGACACGACGGCAACTTGGCGACAGCTCCTGTAGTGTGTGGTGTGGATGGCCACCTTGGCCGTGTGGATGGTGAGGTGACCATCATGGGTCGGACATGGCCAGGAGCTGCCATGCTCTTGTCCAGATGTCGAGACCTTGCATCCATCCTCTATTGGTGACTTCGTGTGGACTGTGAACAAGCTACCTAGGTGAAAGCCTTGCCCGACGGTTTGCTGGTACCGACGGCGGTGACATCTTTGGACTCCACGAACCTCGTTGGAGGCGTTGTTGTATGTACTTGTGTCTTTGTCCCTCGGGTTCCAGGTGAAAGCCTTTGATCTAGTTCGGATCAGGCGGCGATGATGATTTTGCGCCACTCCCTTCTTGAAGACACTATTTCAAGAACATAGAGTCTATCGGCAATCGAGGTTTTTCTTGGTGGTGGTGGTGTGCTGCTTTCTTGTTATGGTCTTTGCTCCGGTTGGATGGTCGTGTTCTTGTGTCTCTTTGGTGTTGGTAGTCTTGTCGGTGTCTTTTCGTTTGTGCTCTAGGGTGAGCATCTCCAACTTCTAACGGTACGCCGCACTTCGAGCTAGAGCGAGGGGGCAGTGGTCCCTCTTTCGAAGTGGATACAAACGAAGTTGCAACGGAAGATAGCCTTCCTTGTAGCGGCATGGACATGTGCGGTGACCCAGCATACCACTGCATGTGTAGTACACTACAGTCGTTGACATGACACTCACAGAACACTGTTCTGTAAATATCACATCTCTTAGAGTGGTACAATAGAAACATTGTGGGTCCATATTACAAACATTCACACATTTTTATTATTACAACACCAGAAGTTCAAGACTTCAAAAGGTTCAACTTACAAACCAAAATATAAAGTGTTTCAGCGGAATTTAAAAGTAGCAACTCCGACTAGGAGTTGATCTCAGCAGCTTATTCTATAGAGTTCATGCTGCTCGGCTCCGATGGTTACTACTAACTAGGATACTTAGTTGGGTTTGTTATCGTCGACACCATAGCGGATTTCTTAATCCACTCCTTCAACACCTCCAGACAGATCAGGTTCCTCGTAGAACACATCTTCTTGACATTCGGCTGCATACATTGGCACGTCTTCGGGATCCTCAGAGTCTAAGCAAGGGATCAAAGGAAAGGATGAGTAACAGCGTTACCCAACAAGTTCATTATATGCAAAGTGGGAAGTTTGATGCTCTAACTACCACCTCGGATTATAAATCCTTGGCACTATGCAATTTTTGTAAATCTTTCTACAAAGATTGATTTTATTATGAAAATCTATGATCATCATCCTTCACAGGTTGACTAGAACTTTCATGGAGTTCCTTTCCTGCCGCATTCGTAGCTCCTTCCCGGAACATGGAGTAACAAGTTACAATTCTTACACTCTGCAGAGGTGCATTACTTTACCCATGAGAGATCAACTCCTTGTTGCACAATCGGGCATACTTTCCCGTCCACAATTCCATGATGTGGGGCCCAGTAGTTGGTCCAAGCCAACCACTGCCCCCTTCGCGACCTCGCATGCCTCCTTGGTGTACACCATGCCCACATAATGAATTACGGCAATGGTTTGTACAAACCGTTAGATGCCAGAACTATCGTGGGACGATGAGGGTTCCCACCCATATGCTGCATATTCTCTATGAATTACCAATCAATATGCACGCTACGAGGATAACAGCCACGACCTGCACATCCGGCTTCATGCGAGAGGAAGAAGATACAGCTGACTTCTCTGTCCCATTCCAAATCTCATGGCTAACGCGTAATATACGACGCTAAAATCACTAATGTCAGGGGTTATTAAGTCCCTACTTGATTATCATTGTTGCAAAAAGAACCTTAAGTTCTATTGCTCCATTATATCATCACTTAGGATGATATCTATGATTTCTTTATTTGTGAAAATAATATTTTCTTTCTTTTATAGTATATATGATAACACACAGTTTGCAAATACTTTGATAAAGACTCTTTAAAGGATATGAGCAAGTGATGAACTTGCCTTGTGATAGCAAGGTAGTGAAGTCTGATGCTTGCACTGGACCTTGAGCTTCTATGTCTACAAAAACATCATTATTGCCCGGTAAGGACAATATTTAAAGAAGCAAAATGATTATGCAAGTAATATAATGCATCATCTAACTTGATATGCTATCTCCCCATTATTATAAAAAGTCTTTTTAATAATAAAGGATTTATAAATATTACTTTTTAATATTTATAACATGTATTGAATTATTTTATTTTATTTTCCTTTTATTTGACTTTTATTGATTTAATAATTCTTTTACGAATTATCACTTATATATTAAAAATTGTTATTAAATATTTGTTTAGTATTTCCCTAAAATACTACAATATTAATATATGATGAAAGTGAATTTTAATTAATTTTATCATCTTTCAATAATTTTGTAAAATTCCATAAGGGTTATAAAAATTACAAAAATCTTAATAAAATTTATGTGTCTAAAATTTTATTTCTTAATTTATTTGGATAGTGTGGATTATTGTGAATCCAAAAATATTTTATTTATAATTTTTGGACTTTTATTTTATTTTCTAGAATTTAATTAAATTTAGGGGTATTTTGGTCTTTTCCTATTTAATAAAATAGGCCTTAATGGTTTCTGGGCTGGCCTATTCTTATTAGGCCCTGGTGGCCCATGAGACTTAGTTAAAACAGCCACCCCGAAGGGTTCTGGCCCACTCGGCCCATCTCCTTGCTGCCTCTTACCCTCGAGCTCACTCCTCTCCTCTTCTGCCCCCGACCCCGTGGTCGGTGATATCGCGGCCGGAGATTCCCGTCGACGTGGGTCGTTTTGGTCGCCGTCGTGGTGCAGTACGAGGTTGTCGACTACACCCATCCTTTCTATCCAACTAGATTTGAGCATGGGGCTCTCCTATGACGGATCGATGCCGTCCCGAACCCTATGGTTTGGGGGTTGGTGTGGATCTTAGCGCTGCCGCTGCCGTCGTGCGTCGTGGTGATTCGACTCGCCTTTAGGCGTGGTCATGGTCACCGCCGTGGCGTCGTATGTGTTGCAGTGCCCCCTCTGGGGGTGCTCCCCGTGCCGCCATGGTCGTCGACCACCTTTGCTTCCTTTTCTAGTCTCCAGCGAGGACCTTTGGTGAGTTCTTTTCCTCTCCCCTTGTGCTTTCTGTGCTCGCTCATCCTATGCTGGATGTTGGCAGTGACCTCTCCGGTTACTGTCTTGTCCTGATTAAGATGATTTATTTCATTTAGGGTTCTTATCCTATGGTTGATCCTATACTAGATGAATTAGATCATGTGTGGATTGTCTGTAAGCATGCTAAATGGTTATTAGTCTGAGGATTGTTGCTTGAGATAAACTATAATGGTTCTGGTGGCTTATTAGATTATTATATACTTATATTTCATATGATTCAGATGACCTACTGCTCTGAAACCAATGCTTGGTAAAGTTAGTGGGTTTGGTAACTTTCCACTGTCATTTCTTGGTTAATGATTATGGATATGGTGTGATGAAATCACTGTCTTAGGGTTGTTGGATTGAGAATTAATGTGTGATTTGAGATCACAATGATCTCAAATAGTGAAGATAAACATAGTAATGTCCTAATTATGATTCCTGTAATGACAGGAAAATGATTAGTAGATTGTTTGGTTGAATCTGTGATGATTGAATGTTTATCCTGATTCATGTAGAATTGTTCTTGTGACACCATCATTGTATGGCACACAAGATTGATTTTACTCCATTGATTGGGTTGGTTTAAGCTTGAGACAAGTTTGGCTTTATAAGATAAATAGAAATGTTCTTCTCTGAAATCCCTAAGACCAATGATGTTGGTCTGAGGCTTAGGGGTTTAGGCCTTATCTAGTTGATTCATATAGATAGTCCTGGTAGTGGTGCCAGCTATTGTTTTTGAATCACAGATTGGAAAAAAAATGATAGTAGGCTTGATCATTATATGGATCCAAAATATTAGCTTCTAAGGTGCTACCCTTATCTTAGGAATGTGCCTAGAAATTAAATCTTAGATATATTTGTGCTTGAATTGAAATATATAGCTTGACAACCAAATCAATGATGTTGTTCTGAGTTTTGGTTGGATCCTTGTACTTTGTTGTTTGCTTTTAGAGTTTAAATTCTCCATGATGGATTCACCCACTTGGTGCTTTCTGAGAGTTTGTTTCATAAAACAACACATGCTTCTGTCTAGATAATATGATTAGATCATGTGAGGGTTTTATGATACTCACCACAAAAACTGATGATTATGGAGTTGGGTGATGATGTTGATCTTGTTTTGTTGAGCTCCTAAGCTTGACCTTGAGCTAGCCTACTCCTCCTAGCTCCTGGACTTGGTATTGCTGTCCACCTGATTCTTCCCCCTTCTTATGTCACCATCCTGGTGATGAGATCTTAGGCTTTGGTTGGTTTTGTTGCTGGCTGTTGTGCTTGGTTTAGCTGCTGACTAAGCTGGCTATTCTTGTGTGTGTGAGCAGTGAATATATGCACTAGTGCCTCTCCACGACTGTGCTAATGGTTGTGTGTGTTTGAGCTATGCTGTGAAGCTGACAGCACACCACATGCGTTTAGGTGTGTGTCCTGCATGTGTGCTTGTTGTGCACTTGTGGGTATGCTTTGGACTTGAGAGTTACTTTAATCTGATTACTTTTACCTGGCTGGTGAAACTTGCCCCTCCTTGCTGTCAATTTGACTTCTTGGCTTAAAATTTATGGAAGATAGATTCTTTCATATTGGTGAAACTTTCCTTTTATAAATTTCTCAATGATGAAACTTGTTCAGTGCACCTCACTAACATGTCTGAGAGTAAAACAATTCTAACCCTAACCTTTATTTTTTTATTTTTTTATTAGTGTTTGTCTTGCAGGTACAGATTTGAAGATGAAGATCTTAGTTTAGGTTTTCTTTATAGGATAGTTAATGTAATCTTCTTTATTCTTTTGTAATTTTCATTTTATTATTTTTAATCTTCATTTAATTCTTTTGTAATAAAGATTATATGATTATCAATGAAGAAATATTCTTATTCTTTATTTTGTTGCTATTGTGAAGTTTGTGGATAATTTCAATAAGTTACATTTTTTTGTAACTTGTTTATGGAATGAAAATATGAAATAAGTATTCATATTCTTAATTGTTTTCTTTGGATAAAGTTTGAGTTATAATAATTAACTCTTAATTAAATCAAGATTCAAACCTCATTCCTAATTCATTTGAATTATAATTCAAACACTCAAATTTAAAATTTAAATTCATTTTCCAAAACACATAATTCCTCAAAGATCACATCAAAGTCTATAGCAATCACCCTTTAAGACTAAACCTAATCTCAAAGTATGAAAGAAACCTTGATCACTTTAGGTTTTTATTTGACGAAAATTTTACCCACATTTTCACAGATGAATGCATGCAACATTTCAATTTCCTAAATCTACCCTTCGTTAGTTCCTAAATACTGGGATGTTACAACATGGCTTCATCTTCGGCTTGCCATCTTTGACATCAAGAGCGTGATTCTGCCTCTCTCCTTCGATCAAGAGATTGTTGCGGCTTACTTGGTGTTAGAGAAGTGTGAAGCAGCACGCTTTGTATATCTTGTTTGCTTGATTTTTGCTCTTTCATGTAAGCTGATCTTCTTGACTTTTCCGGCTTTATATTAATTTAAAATAGGGCATAATGCCTTGAGTTTAAAAAAAAGATATAGCTTGTGGAATGGATGGCTAAAGATCGATACCGGTGGCTCCCCACTCTTGACTCCTCCACCATGTTCGCCCACTCCGCACGCTGAATGGTAATATCATCGAGGCAACCTCTATAATAGTCAAAGAGGGTTGATGTTGGCAGTGGTCATTTGGAGAAGTCAGAGTGTCACACGGAGTCACCCATTCATAGATTGAGTTGCTGTCGAAATTTTAGCGACGCCTGGCTGACCGGAACCATGCGAATCTAGATGGAGATTCACTTATATGTATCTTCACTCCCCCCCCCCCCCTAAGGCCCACATACTGCTCTAGTCGCTAACTACTCAAAATAATCAGCACTATAGAATATAGATGATTTAGGTCCAGAAAAATAGACGGATCATATTGACTTGATGGTGCTTTAGACAACTCATGGCACAAACTAGGAACAACTTACTAAATAAGTAACCGAACTGTGAAATCTAAAAATAAGTTTCAGTAATGACGGTAGACTGTCATATATATAAGAAAACAAGAATCTAATTTAGAACCCTATATGCATTAACTACACTGAAAGCATGTACATGTCATCATGCAGCAAAAACAGCCCTTATATGATGTAATTAGATCGAAGACATTATCTAGATCTTGCACGCCCAGCCATTGGAGTCGTAACAATAGATCATGTTATGTGCAATCATCGGGACATGCTCGAAGGTGTCTTCTCTTTTAGCTAACACGGGAAATCTCAAGGCATGAAAATCATCGTGTGGCCAAATATGCATGCCAACTGAATTAGTGGATGGACATTTCTATAACCATGTGCCTCATTAGTACCAATTTTTTTCCTGTTATCTTCCATTCCTATTCCATACCAACAACAACGAATTGAGTTGGCAATATTGAGCTTTCACCAAGGAAGAATGAAATGTGCCGGTATATATATAGAGCCATGCATGGGACCAAGGAGCTAGATCTACAACTGTTAAACCCATAATAATGAAGTAATTACTACCTCGGAGTTTTGGTGGACATATTTTTAGGAGTATGTACTAGCTATTATGTCCCTTAATCCAGTTTAAAAAAGACATAAAAAGCATATATTGGCTATATATACTGAAATGACCCAACGAAGATATGCCCAACATATACATTGCTTCCTACATTTGACAATGGTTCAAGAAAGTATTGAGCTAAGCTACGACACTAAGGGGAAATATAATGCAATATTGGCACATGAATATAGATGCATTTAAAGCATCTATAAACATGCTTCGAACATGAATTATAAACCTCAAAAAACTGGCATCTAATGATAGTTTCCCCTACAAATGCATATACATGGCTTACAGTGAAATAAAGCAACGTCAAGGAGTGCACAATTTGTAGTTTACTTTCTGAAGCATTCAAATGAGTCATTTTCCTGAATCATTTTGTGCTCTTTTGTCATTTTGTATATCCCTTTTGCTTATGAGTTGCAGTGCCTGTAGTTGCGCTCCAAGATATTCATGACCACATAGTTTACAGGCCAGAGTTTTCCTCTTTTTTGAAAAAAAATCTGAAACTAAAAAAGTGAACCTTGAAAGTTTTTGACCAATTGAAACTACCAAATATGTTTGAATCTTACAACTAACAAAACTCCAAGGTTATCAAAATTTTAGCAGAGAAGAAGATTTGAATCTTGCAGCATGGTGAAACATATAATACTTGCTTCAGTACAACCCTCCCCTCCAAACTAAGCCACACTCATTAAGGGTAAATCGGTAATTATTTTCTAATTAATTAAATAATAGATTCAAGAAAATCGACCAATGCCAGCACATATCCAAAACACTGTATGGCACGTATGGGCATACTGTAGTCCACACTTCATGCCATCGTACTCCCATCCTCAAGGCGTCACTCCTCGTTTCTCGTTGGGTGGTGGTCCTCGCCGGCGGCTTATATTCCAATCACCATTATCGAGCTACTTCACCAGCTCATGTGTCTTTGTGAGCTACTAGGTGATCTTTGTGTGATACTTGGCTTCATCATTATCACCCATCATCATCACCGGGAGGTAGATCCCTGATCCCTCTTTTCCATGCGATGCAATGTCGACCCATGAAAGTTGGTACCACTGTCCTTGTCTGACAGCATGTCTGCTGTGGACGAACAATCTGATATGCACACAGATGGAGAGTCCGACACTTAATTTTTTCTGGCATCTTCTTATCGTCCTTTTTACTTGCCAAAGTCAGTTAGCATTTTTTGGTTCAGATTACAATTAATTATGTATCTTAAATTTAAATTAGTATATTCCAATGTGTATTATTTAGAAAATTATTTGCAGTATGAAATATGATTGCATTTGTTCTTTATTTTTCAATGATCAATTAATTTTTGTTGTTGTGCAGTATTTGCAGACATGAAGGAATCTAGCTCAACTTGCAATGACAATGATAAGGGATATATGTGCGATGATGATTCTAGTATGGAGAGTGGATCCAGATCTATGACCTATCAAAATGTACCTCCTGGCTACCTTGGTGGTCAGAAGGGGTGGAACGATCCCAGGTCAGTGTACAAGGAAAATATGAGTGAATCCATATTTATCATTTTACCTTGAAACTTCTATAAATAAAAGGACCAAATGTACTGTTTCTTTGGGTTTTTTGAACCTCGAAGTGTGGTCAAAATTTCCGGTATGACCATTCACGTCAAGGGGTTAAACCTTGCATATCTCTTTGTGGATCTCCTATATAATGATTAGTTTTGTACCTTACAATTATTTTACAAAAAGCTTTAGAAGAAACTATCAAACACCTCTGGTTTAGTCTATAAAATCAACAAGTAGTTGTTTAAATGGAGAAAAGTACCTAGAAAGCTTGAAAGTTCATAAATTTTAGAAAATTTCCATTAATTGCGGTCTTGTTTGAGTGAAATTTAGAGTGGTGTCATTTTGCACCATATTGTTTGCACTTGATTCACATACAAAACACTTTTGGTACTTAGAAAATGAAAAATGATTTTTTTGCAACAAAAATTAAACTCCCTTTGACAATAACATTGTTTTTCATGCAACAATATTACTATATATTGGCATATTATCACAAAATATCACATGTAAACGTCCATAAAAATGATAGTTTGGCTTGAAAGACATGAATGTTCATAAATGATAGTCTGTTTAGTGAAGTTTTTTTTATTATACACATAACAGGTCCAAATGCTCAAGTTTATATTTTTGATTTCATCCATAGTTTTCAAAACACGGTCAAATTTGCTGGCATGACCATTTGAGCCAACGGGTTGAATTTTGTAAAATCTCAGTGGATCTCCTATTTAATGGCTACTTTTGTAGCTTAAAATGATGATTAAAAACAGAGTAAACAATTAAACACCTCTAGTATAAATTTGATTTACTTTCTATAAATTTGATAGATGGTCATTAAATGGGGGGGGGGGTAGCTAGAAAGTTCGGAAAGTCATAAAGGTTGGGAATTGTCTATAAATTGTGGTCTCATTTGAGTGAAACTTTGAATGGTGCCAATTTGCACCATATTATTTGCACTTGATTCAGAGTAACCCACTTTTGTCACTTAGAAAATAAAATATGATTTTTTTGTAACAAAATTATTCTTTCAATGGCAACGTTGTTTGTAATGCCAAGGTGTACATTTGTAGCAAATATTAGCACATTATCACAAGAGTTGGGCCGGTGGCCGAGAAGTGGGGATTCAAACAGACCGAAAAGAGAGGAGGATAAAGGGCAAAACAAATGAAGATAGAAAGCAAACAAAATAATGGTGTAGGAGATAAAAGTATCTGAACCAAAAAATTCTATGTAAAACTAGACAATCTAAAAATATATAAAATATCATTGGCGACTACCACGCTCGGACATACACTCATGCACCATCAAATTCCTTCAATGAGCGTCATGAGAAACACATGCTGGGAGAGTATGCCAAGCGCAATATGTATGTCGAGCACAATGTGTATGCTGATCGCCATGCTCGACATATAACCAAGTATGCACAGCGCAATATGTATGTCGAGCGCTGCGTCTAGAGAACAGTCGGCATAGGACAAATGCAATGCATTTTTGTTGCCGATTGTTTTTTATATGTTCTAGTCTTATTCCGTCATATGCCAAGTGCTCGACAAACTGTGTTCGGCATACAAAAGGTGCTCTGGAACAGTGGGCGGGTGGGTGGCACCCGTGGGCGGGTGTTTTTTTATATTATTTATCAAAGTTTACAAAATTTGACTTTAACTAAATCTAGAACACGAGATAATTATAAATGGAGTGAGTATAGATAAGTGTCACCAGATCCTAAAATAGTAGCACTCGTATGTCTTGACACGCCTATATGGAAAGTCTTCGAGTTTTTCTTCCCACTGATCAACTTGGTGTCAGCTTCGCACACCTTTCATGTATTTGGATCAGATTTCATTCACACATAAATAATCTACTGGACCGAATCTCGCGGTTATAATAAAAATCCTTGGAATAGCTTTGAGATCTAGATTAGAATTTAGAGAACTCATGACTGGCTAGGTAGTCGGTATAATAAGCTCTATATATATAAGGATTGAACTCAATCCGACTAAGGCTGGTCATAGTGCAACTAACTTCAAGAGTAACTAAGGGTCTAACTTAGCGAAATTGCTTATGTGTGGCAGTGAATTAATAAAGAGAGAGGAGGATAGAGTAACATATTTAGTTACTGTAACATCACAGATATCAATCCAAGATGAGTCTATCACCTAATAAATAATACTTTGCATGACACCACTCATATGTTATGGTAAATACTCCACATCGGAGGCTGATGAGAAACAAAAATCATCGGACTATTCTGATACCGTCCATCTCTATTCCAATCCTGTAGCCTGCATGCATCTTTAATTACCAAAAAAAACCATTGCCTTATTCCTGCACGTTTGACCACTTCAATCCCCAAAATTATGGCCAGTTATTGCTCCAAAAATCGATCTTCTTCCACCGTCTGACGATTCCCCATCGTGCCGCCACTCCTCTCGACACCGCGCGGCGACGTAACTTCTCTCTCCACCATGTGAACCATCCCAGTCCGATCGTGACCTGCATGTCCACCTGGATTGATTTCGGCGTCGGCCCAAGATGTCGTTCCATGGCGTTGTAGAGGAGTAGTCCATAGTAGATGACGTGACCATCTAGAAGAAGCACCTTCCCAATGGAGTTCTCTATGAGAGGTCCAAGATGGATCATCCGTTTTGTGAAGAAAGGTATGCTTACAAGCTATTTGATTTCTCAGGCACTAACATATTTTTAATTTTGTATTGTGTGTAGCAAGATCATGGACGAACCGTATCATTGAGATCCTCAAGGTTGCTGATTTTGATGGGGCCACTTTTTTTACTTTGACGATCTAGAAACTCCATGCTCCATCGAGGATCTCTGGTGTTGTTGTTGGCTTTGTTGTGGATCTTTGCATGTGGATGTCGACGAGTGCAACAACATGAACTGCGGTAGCTATGCTAGTGGAGTCCAAGTCGCAAAGACAAGAAGAATAGTGCATGGCCAATGCTTCGTGACATGAGATGACGTGCTTCTGTTGTCACGTATGCAATGCTTCATTCAGGATTGTGTATATTAAGTTTTCTTGTTCCTATGTACCATGTGCTTCCTAAGGTTTAGTATCACATGTGTGCTTCTGTATCTTTTGTGATATGTATCGAACTTTTGTACAAAATGTTTCCAATTACCTATTTTTGGTCTCCGTTCTTTACACAAAAATAGCGATGATTCGGTACATCTTTGTTCATGCTTCAACAAATATCAAACTGTGTTTCCAATAGCTTAATGGTCAATAGCGCAACAAACAGTACTACCGTACATGAGTATTTTTCAATCATAAACACCATAAAATTTTCTAGGAGATACGCATGCTTTCCTTCCTTATACTTATACTACGATAATAATGTTTGCAACCACATTGTAGATGCTTCAACAATCATAAAACTAGGTTTCAAGTGCAACTATAGTGCTTCATAGTACTATAACCAAATCAATGACATTGCTTGGGAAAAATCTTGACTAACTTATGAAGCATATCTTAGTAGTTTGGACCATATGTTCATTATATGATGGAAACACGTATTATGGAATGAAAAAGAAGTACTCTCTATGGTAGATGGAATCAGGCGTGACTATACGTATCCGGAGTGAATTCCGGGAGCATATAGGAAGCATCTTTTTATTTTAGAGGAAGGAAGCTTCTTGTTTCGGAAACAATCGATGGAGTGGGACACTTGAAGCAACATGATTAACGGAAGCTACTTTTACAGGAGTGATTAATAGAGCGGACCACTGTTTAAGGGATGCTCGACTGTTTGTTGTTTCTATGCATGGGGGCCTGGTAGAAATTCAACGGCGAGGCTGCTTCCAATCCTACGACAAGAAATTGGTCCGATGGAAAACAAGGTATCAGGCGCCGACCCCTAGTGGTGCCCCATAGAATTTGCTTACATGTTCAGTAAGCAATTTTTAGTTTGTTTAAAGACCTCTTTTATGAGAGCATCAAATCAATACAGTCTATCTATTTCTCTAGACTTAAGGATGAATATTAATTAGAGTAAAATTTACCCTCTATACCTTCCTCCTAAAATCGATACGGTCACCCACCTTAAAAATATGTAACGTACGGTATCTAAATATGTCTCGTTGTTTCCTCTACCCTCACTGGCCTTCGTATAGAGATGTATTTGCTGACATGGCCAGTTGTGATCCCATCTGTCAGGCCATTTATGCTTCCCAGCTATATTTCAAAAAAAAGAATTTTTCTTATATATATTACTGTTCTTCTTACTAGCACGGTGGCCCTCACAATTGTGAGGGCAACATTTCAAAATGCTTTAAAAATTCAATAGAGACGCATATAGTTATAGTCACCTAGAATTTGGTGTTAATTAAAATATTAAATATTGTTATATATGGAGTGAATTGTGTAGAAAATATATTTGGAGCCCGTCTACCATGGAATTTTTTGAATTATTTAAAAGCATCAAAAAATATATCTTCAGGTAGCCAACAATACAAAATACAAATGTGCACTGTTTATGTCCAGATATGCAAAAAAGACAAATATAATAAATTTTGGAAAAAGAGAGGCCCATTCAAAATTGCACTGTTTACATCCACATCCAGATCTGCACTTTTGTGTTTTTTGCAGAGACCAGAATACAAAAGTTTTTCACATGCTATTTTCCAGCGTGTATTATAAATCATTATCTACACCCTGGTATTTTCTTAGATTTTTTTCAATCATTAATTTTTTTTCAAAAATAAAATAAAGTTCACCATGGTGGACGGGCATCAAAATGATGCTCTCGAGAATTGTGATACCTCTTTTTCCAAAGGAAAAGTAAAATCTCAAGCAATAGCAGTAAATAAGCACGACTTTAGGTCTCCTCTTTCTCACCTACTGTAAAATCTAAACAAATAGTTTTACATATGGGAAACCATATTAATATTAGATGTAAATTTATTGTATCCTTTAATAAATACTAACTTGAAGTTTACTACCCTCTATGCTCAAAAGAACATAAAATCTTAAATAACAATCGTAAATCATATATAGATCATTATTCATAAGATTTCTCAAGATTATGCCATAAATCTATTGCAACAACATTTCATGATTGTATCAAACTTGTTCCCTGTATAATTAATAGACACAAGCCGCCGTGAATTTTATGGCATACAACCTAACTATCACCTAAAATTCCTACAGGTATAATTCCAAGTGGTATATCATAATTTTTAAATGGTAATTATATATTTTTATCGAGGTAGATACATCCTTGTTGCTTTATCTATTTCCATGTCGGATATTATTGCAGGTATTGTAAGCCTATAGAGAGCAACTAACGAAATATGGTCCCCGGGAAATTAATGGTGTTACCGACAATTTATAAATATCCATGTTAATGTGCAAATTTATAATTTCATAGACAGGGGATAAGTGTTCTAGCAGACTATGTGGAGAACAAATTCGGTGCTAAAAGTGTTGAATTAGAGCGTGGGGTTTTCTTTTCATTTTATAGGACACGACATACTCTTTAATTTATGAAACTTCCTACGAACATGCAACCGGAGCCAAAATTCCAATTTTTTCAGAATGTTTACCGTTGTGATAAAAATTTATATTTCTTATTTTTCAATGATTTTGTTGTTCATCTTGAGAGCACATGCAAACGGGACCAAACCACCACCAATTATGGATTAGCACAATTTCATAATTTATATCATGCATATACTTTGCATCCAATGTCCGCCATTTTCTTTTGATAACTCTTAGCCATGTGCGCATTCAGTTTGAACATACTCCCTCAGTCCAGAAATAACTGATTTGGTTTTGTCTAGATTTGAATGTATCTAAACGCATTTTAATATATAGATACATTCGAATCTAGACAAACCCAAGTCACTTATTTCTATATGGAGGGAGTATTATATTTCGTTCACTTGAAACATTACCTGTCGATCAATAAAACATATCTTATTACATGGTACAAGTTGAGAGGAAGTATTTACGATCAACTTGCCATCATACCTCTCCGTGGGTGGACATTATCCTGTCTTCTTTTATGCCGGTAGACTTGAAGGATTAGGAGTAAAACTTCTGTGATATGGACTCTCATAAATTCCTTAGTGGGCGTATTACGTGATAGAAGAAATAGAAATTATAGGATTTTTTGTTAGTAACAAAACTAATGTACAGATAAAAGTCATGGACGGTTGCACCCATCTATACATGCACCCACGTCCCACATCCTAACACGTTATTTTTTTTATAGGATCCTAACACGTTATTGTGCCAACATCTTGACACCTATGCCTAGAAAAAAGGACATCTACTATAACGTGACCACCAATGTCACGTAAACATAAGTCCAATTTTGGTGTAACACAAAAGTTACGCAATAACTCACTAAATCCTAGCCATGTATTTTAGATCTAACTATCAAAATTAATTCAGATGATGTGGATCAACCTAATGCCTTAAAAAATAACCGTATATTGCTTTTCTATACCTAATAATAAAGGAAGGAGTGTTTCTTGTAGTACCTACACTTTTTTGGACCAGTTTAGCCTTCCACCAAACCATATATTACAACTGACGCCACCGGTAAGTTAGGAAAAAACCGATTCACGGTAAGTCAGAAAAAAAAGATTCGCCGCTCCTCCGTCGTGTTTAACCGTGGCCGTGGCCGTGCTGTTTGTTCGTATTTCGTATAATGTATACTGCACGCATGTCATGGCCCATCACGTCACAGCCCATGGAGGCGATCGTTCTTAAGCCCAATCCTCTGTTTGGGTGTAAATATCGAACTATGGCCACTTTTAGTCTGATATTTAGTCCCACATTGAAAAATTAGTAATAAATATACCACCTTAAATAGAACCTTTCTTTTACGATACCAGCAAGTTGTACGGGGGCGCAGCGCACATACGATGGACCACATATGCCCCAACTGATTATACGCCCCTGCAGCGGGAGGAATGGATAGAGAAGGGGGTTATCTTGTTGACTCTTGAGAATGGTTCTAGAACAGCTGGCCACGGCGGGGCCCTGGTCAAGTGGGAAACAAGGAGAGGCCACGGCTGTGTGCACATGTGCATGCGGCTCAAGAGCAGTGGGGAAGGGGCAATGCCCAAGGCGGGATATGATGATCTGTCGGCTGCATGCGGGGTGTGCGCGTGGAGGCGGAGGTAGGTGGCGGCTGAGGTGATGATGGTGACTCATGCACACGTACATGCATGTTAATCTGCTGCATAGCTTTCCGTGTGTGGATGGATTTGATACTAGACGTGCGTGACCGCTCGCTCGCCTCCTCGATTATTTTGTAGCCCCGTTGAGTGTGTTAGAATCTCAGATCTCAACAATTTTTTAAAGTCAAATTACACACTTCTCTTGGACGACTTTCGTTGCCTATGGTTGTAATGTTTGGTCGACTGTGGGGCCAAATTTGGCCTGCCTAATTGAATGAGAGAGATTGCGTGGCTGATAATAAACTAAATATGTGGACTAATTAAATGGGATTGTGCCAGCCAGAGCCGGCACCGGAGCGCGAGATGAAAGGAAAGAACACCAAGGAAGAAGAAGAACGGGTTTGGAGAAAAGAAATATTCTTCTTACAAATTGGAACAATTATATGATCAAGAAACGGATATCACCGAGCAAGTTAAAAAAAAATTCTATGATGTAACGTGCCATCTATTTAAAAAAACTCATCACCGGCATAACAAAGACTAACTTCTTCCGCCGCAACGCGCGGGCATTTTGCTAGTAGTATATAATAGATAGATTCTCTCACGTAGTCCCCTCTTTGTCCGTGTCACGCGACCCCCCGATCCCTCCCAGCGCATCCCCGGCCATCCACCAACGTGTCGCCCCGCAATCCACCTAGCTCATCGCCACTAGCCACCCACCAGCAGTTTTTAGTTTGTTTAAAACCCTCTTTTATGATAGCATCAAATCAATACGGTCTCTCTCTTTTTCTCTAGACTTAAGGATGCATGTTAATTATATTTTTTCCTTCTTCCAACTAATTCAGAATATAACTTATAAAAAATACATATAGTAACTGCCGACGGTGATGTGGTTCCGCACCAGCTAGCGGCGCCGATGCGCAGGATACGGCGGTGCGTACTCGTCGTCGTTGTCGGTCTTGACTTGGTACTCCACCCCGGCGGTGCTCAACTCATCGTCGTCACTATCGTAGCGTCTTCGACACATGGCGCCGTTGTAGATCTTCACGGTGAACACCTGGTCATCATAGTACTTGAATGCTAGGAAGGGGCCTTCATCTAGGTTGTGCGCCTCGACAAACTCCTTCCATATTTGGTAGAGTTACATCTGGCCGTCGCCATCAAACCACACTTCACGCGCCAACTGCCACGACTGCGTTATCCCACAGATCTACTTCAAAGATTTCTTGTCCATCGAGCATCTCTCCGAATTTTTAGGGGAGAAGTTGTATCTCCCACGAATTATCCTGCAGCACCACGAAAACTCTCATAGCACTAGGGTGCCGGCGGCAATGGCAAAAGATATGCAGAAAAACGATCACGGCCACCATGGCCATGACCGCTAGGCCTGCCCCTGCCCCTGGGAGCTCCGACCATGGTTGTCTGTGTTGTAGTGTACTGACATGGGCATAACCCTCCAGGTGCCCATAGTTAGTGCATATGGTACGGCCTAAAAGATGGCTCACTCAAAGATATACCAAGATTCATGAAGTTCATGATGGTTCGATAGATACGAAGCCTATAAGGACACAGACTCCTGGTGGAACAAGTCAAGAAAAGTTCAAGACTAGACTAAATACAAACTCTACACTTGTAACCAACTCGTTTTGGTACCCGAGACCTAGTCTCTCCATATATAAAGACTAGGAGGGGCCAACGAGGAGGACACCCCAATATAATCTTACAATACACATGTCTCTCTCTCTCTCTCTCTCTCTCTCTCTCTCTCTCTCTCTCTCTCTCTCTCTCTCTCTCCGAGATCGCATCTAGTCGACCCAACGAGTTTGTACTCTTCAATAATAATACGAGCAGTTAAGCAGGAGTAGGGTTTTCTCTACGAGTGTCTGAACCTTCGTAAATTGCCTTCCTTGTTTGTTTGTTTGTTAAGCTGACAAAATCACTAGTGCTCTCTTTTTTACGAAACCCTAAGTCCATAACCATGAGCATTGCCGAGGTCACCCCTCGTCATGTACCGAATTGTGGTTTATGCTCCCATGGTGTCTCGGTGGGTTTGCAATAGCTGGCGCACTAGGGAAGTGTGGAGCGGAAGCGTCGAGAGTGGGGAAGTGGGGCATCGGCGCATCGGGAAAGCGGAAAAGAAGTGGGGCAAAATGAAGAGAAAGAAGAGGGAAGCTATTAAAACAGCTCGCCAGCTTTAGCGCATAGGCGCATAGTGACATGACGTGCGTGCTAGGAATCTAATATTGGGGTGTGAGCAATATAGCCATGCCACTAAGCGGTTATTCCTAGATGCGTGGTCTAAATATGATGACACAACTCGTGTACAACTGGTGGTGCTTGGTCAAAGAAACGTGCAGTGGGGAGTATTATATAGTAGTATCATGCATATGATACTAGTATATGATACCATCTCCATAATGCATAGTATCACGTAGTAGTATCATGAACGACAGAAGTTAAATCTTGTAGGCGGCGATACCTTCCTCCCCTCGTGTCGCTCCCCAGGGCGGCGCCAGGGGCGTCTCCCGCAGCCGCTAGAGATCCCATCTAGATCCAATCGCCGCCGCTGCCGCTGGCCCTCGTCATGGTGGCGGCGGGCCTAGCTGCCGAAGGTGGCTGGGGACGGTGCTGAAAAGGATACAGATGCCGCCTAGAGGGGGGGGTGAATAGGCAGTTTAAAATTTTTATGAGATGGGCTTAACAAAGGCGGAATAAAACTAGCGTTTACTTTGTCAAGCACAAAACCTATATAAACTACGGTTCACCTATGTGCACCAACAACTTATGCTAAGAAAAACAGGCAACTATGTGATAGCTAGATATAAGAAATCAAGCACGAAGGCTATCACAAAGTAAAGTGCACAAGTAAATAGCTCGGGTATAGAGATAACCGAGGCACGCGGAGACGATGATTTATTACCGAGTTCCTCCCATAAAGAGAGTACGTCTCGTTGGAGAGGGGGTGGTATCAAACCACCTACACCACAAAAGGCCTCCCTTATTCTCCGGGAATCTCACCCCAACGGGATCGATCCACACTTCCACTAACGGTGCACTTGTCGGTGGCAACTGGAACCTCTCACAAGGTTGGGGCACTTCTCCACAACTTAATCGGAGGCTCCCAACAAACGCCACCAAGGCCACAACCGGCAACACCAACAAACCGTCTAGGGTTCCAAGAACCCAAGAGTAAAAAGCTTCTTAACTTTCACTCACCAAATCCTCCGAGGAGAACTCAAACCTATGAACCAAATGCAATGGCAAGAACACATGAAGTGCTCAAGTCCTTCTCTCCCAAATTCCACAAAAGCTACAAAAGCTAGTGGGAGAATAAGAGAGGAAGAACACACGAGGAAATCCACAAAAGAAACCCCAAGATTTAGATCCCAATATGTTCCCCTCACATAGAGGAGAGATGGATTGGTGGAGTTGTAGATCTAGATCTCCCCTTTCAAATCCCCCAAAAAGATTCAAGAAATATGGGAGGGATTGAGAGTATTTGCAAGCTCTTGAAGGTCAAAACAATGGAGGAGAGAGAGAATACAAGCAACAAGCCTAAGGAGGAAGAAGAGCTCTATTTATACCCCTCCCCAACGAAATATGACCGTTTGGGACCTTCCAGGCCGGATAATCCGCCCCTCCCCCGGATATTCCGGGTTCCCCGGGCCAAAAAAAATGGCTAAGGACTTCGCGGCGCGACCCTTAGTATAGGGGCGGATATTTGGGGCGGATAATCCGCCCCCGAAGGGACAGAAAATCCGCCCCCATTACTAAGAGCCACGCCTCAAAGTCCTTAGCCGTTTTCCAAAAATTGGGTCGGATAATCCGCCCCCATGGCCGGATAATCCGCCCCCTGAAAACTGGCAGGAACAGCAAAACTGAAACCATCATAACTTTTTCATTCGGACTCCGATTTTGATGATCTTGGACTCGTTTCGAAGATAGTAACGAGCTATACAAGATCATGCAGGGAACCATCATAGTCCAGCAATGGAGGATAGACCCAAATGATGAAAGGTTTAACCTATCTGTAAAAGACAAACCGGTAAAACCTCCAACATCGAAAACACAATAGAGAATGCATATGAAATCCGTTTTCGATGAACTTAAGCTTTTCATAGAGATTGACACAATATCTAAATCCTCTCATGGATAAGAACCAAATAAGAACCAAGAAATATGATGCCAAGTATGCAAAGGTTTGAGCTCTCACCGAGGGATATGATCAAGTTACTCACTTGAGAGCCCCTCTTGATAGTACGGTTATCTATCCTATAAACCGGTCTCTCCAACTAACACCACGAGACCAGTTAGAAAGAAACCCTATCAATATCAAACCTTTGCCTTGTATATTCCACACCTCAGGATGGAGCACCTTTCTTGATTGCACTAGCTTGGTGAAGATGCTCCCCCATACTCCACTATATAAGAGTCTCTCGTTTAGGCATATCTTCACATATCCATGATCACCATAAGGATGGCACGATACACTTGAGATCGTCTTATGAAACCTTGATCAACACTTGATCTTCTTCACTTTATTCTTATTCCAACCTTGAAGCCACCATATGGTTCAAGCATTGTCTATGGACAAATCCTACAAGTAAAACTCAATGCAAACATAAGTCCATAAAACATTGTCATTAATTACCAAAACCACACATGGGGGCACACATGTTCTTTCAGGTGCGTCGGAAGGTATTCGGTCGTGCGCACCTTGTTTTTCTGGCCGTTTGGTTTCAGCGGGAGCGTTGCGAAGCTCTGTTGTTTGTTCCCACCAAGTGCCATTCTTAGAGCCATGGCGAAGTCAGATGCGAAGAATGTCAGGAAAGCGGAAATATGAGGTTAGCGATGTTGATTTTTGTTCATGTGGCGACGGAGAACTGGATGCGTGATCTGGGACTCGTTGCAGCGACTGTTGGAGCGGGAAGACAACACAGGGGAGTTTCCAGTCTTACCTTGCTGGGTGAAAATCCAAGGTCTGGCCTTACTTTATTAAACCATTGTCAAATGTAGGAAGCAATGTATATGTTGGGCATATCGTTGGTTGAGTCATTCAGTATATGTAGCCAATGCATGCATTTTTATGTGTTTTTAAACTAGGTTAAGGGACATACTAGCTACTCCTACACACTCCTAACAAATATGTCCACAAAAACTCCAAGGCAATAATTACTTCGTTATTATGGGTTTAACGGTTGTAGATCTAGCTCCTTGGTCCAATGTATGGCTCTATATATATGCTGTCACATTTCATTCTTCCTTGGTGAGAGCTCAGTATTGCCACCTCAATTCGCTGTTGTTGAAATGGAATAGGAATGGAAGGTATCAAGAAAAAAATTGGCATTTATGACACACATGATTATACAGATATCCATCCACTAATTCAGTTGACATACATATTTGGCCACACGGTGATTTTCATGCCTCCCATCCTGCCGATCTATGATAATCACAAGACCATTTTTCATTCACTTTTAGTACGAAGTGCCAACCAGGTTCTCTTTGAGGAGATTTCCTGTGTTAGCTAAAAAAAAGGCACCTTCGAGCATGTAGTGATGATTGCACATAACATGATCTGTTTTTACGACTCCAATGGCTGGGCGTGTAAGATCTAGCTAATGTATTCGATCTAATTACATCATATAAGGGCTCTATTCCCTGCATGATGACATGTACATGCTTTAAGTGTAATTGTTGCATATAGGGTAGTAAATTGGATTCTTGCTTTCTTACATATATGACAGCCTGCTCTCATTACTGAAACTTACGTTTAGAGTTCAGAGTTCGGTTACTTATTCAGTAAGTTGTTCCTAGTTTGTGCCATGAGCTGTCTAAGGCACCATCAAGTCAATATGATCCGTCTATTTTTCTGGACCTAAATTATCTATATTCTATAATGCCGATTCTTTTGAGTAGTCAGCGACTAGAGCAGTATGTGGGCCTTAGGGGGGAAAGTGAAGATACATGTAAGTGAATATCAATCTAGATTCATGCCTGGTTCCGGCCAGCTAGGCGTCGCTAATTTGTAATTTCGACAGCAACCCAATCAACGAATGGGTGATTTTGTGTGTGACACTCTGACTTCTCCAAATGACCACTGCCAACAGCAACCCTCTTTGACTATTATAGAGGTTGTCTAGACCATCTTACCATTCAGCGCCCAGAGTGGGAAAACATGGTGGAGGAGTCTAGAGGGGACCCACTGGTGTCGATCTTTAGCCATCCATTCCACACGCTATATATATTTTTAAACTCAACGAATTATGCCCAGCTTTAAATTAATATAAAGCCGGAAAAGGCAATAAGATCAGCTTACATGAAAGAGAAAAAAAGCAAGAAAACAAGATATACAAAGCGCGTTGCTTGACACTGCTCTATCACCGTACCAAGTAAGCCGCAACAATCGCTTGATAGAAGGAGATAGGCAGAAGCACGCTCTTGATGTCGAAGATGACGAGACGAAGATGAAGCCATGTCCATGCCGCTACAAGAAAGGGAGAGTGCCGCAAAAGCATCATCGTCGTCTGATCCGAACCGGATCAAAGGCTTTCACCTCGAACCCGAGGACAAAGACACAAGTACCTACAACAACGCCTCCAGGGGCGGATCTACACCCCGGGCAACCCGTGCCATGGTCCGGGGTGCAGACAATTTTTTTAGCTATATGTTAGTAGAAATGCACTAATTTCTTTAGGATTTAGCATAATTTTAACATCCAGTACGATCTTGGCCCTGGGTTTGGTGGATTCTGGATCTGCCACTGAACGCCTCCAAGGAGGGTCGTGGAGTCCAAAGACGTCGCCGCTGCCGACATCATCAAACCGTCAGGCAAGGCTTTTACCTAGGTAGAAGTCACCAATAGAGGATGGAGGCAAGGTCTCCACATCTGGACAAGATCATGGTAGCTCCTGACCCATGATGGTCACCTCACCATCCATACGGCCAAAGTGGCCATCCACACCACACACTACAGGACTCTCTTTTTCTTTTTTGGTGTTTAATTTTGTGTTGTTGCTCCAGCGGACTCTTTTTTTTTTTGGTCCGAAATTTATATCATATTTGGATGATTATTGAGCAGGAAAAAGGCTGTTTCGAGAAGATATTAAATATGCCTACCGATACACAGAGGCAGTCATGATGATTAATTAGTACGAGTCTCGGTGGTACCTCTAGTTCCTTTTTTTTGGGACTCTCAGAGACAGTAAAAAAAAGTGACCAGCGGAGGAATTATCCCTCTCTTGGTTATAAGTTGTTAGATAGATAGACATTACACTACAGTATAAGTACCTCTAGCTCCTAGGTCCCATGAGTTCAATCGCATTTCATTCTGCTTCCACGCCGAGAGATCAATATGTCCACACAAATTCACTGTCGTTGAAATGGAATAGGAATGGAAGGCAATGGAAAATAGATTTGCATTTGTGACGCATATAGCAACACACATACCCAATGGCTAGTTCGGCCGACAAGAACGTTAAGCCACACGATGATTTTCATGCCTGCTCAGTTCCTTGCTAAGGCGCTTGCTAATATGGATGACACTATCTAGAGTGTACCGAATATATCGTTGAGAAAGATCAATTGTCGTGGCTCTCACTACAGAGGTGGGGTCTTTCTTCTGCCCAGTATCCTCCAGGATAGCGAGGAAGGTGGACGCCAATAGCGACGGTTATCCGAGGCCAGAACCTGAAGCCACAAATCAAAATCTCTAACTCGGAAGAAAGCAGCACCAGAGTGCCCGCCAACCGTCTTACACGAGCTGATTGAATGGAGTGATATCACCGGTCCCCTTGTAAGTATGTGTTGGGAGAGTGGTATACTTGTGCTGGCAGGACAGATTGTTGGACACTGAAAAACACTGACTCTGTCCTGATTAATTTAATTTCTCCCCATCTGAACACTGTCGTCATATCAAGTTGTATGCAATCGCTTCATATCAAGTTCATTCATTAGTCTTGAATGCAGTATGCTGTAAACAGAAGGATGGTGACACTTGTTGGACACAAGGACGGGCCAGAAGTCTAATTCTAATTGAGCTATTTCATTTTTTCGAAATGGGGGGGAGATCGCCCTGGCATCTGCATCCAAGAGATGCACACAGCCTATATTGAGCTATTTCAGACTCGTGTACTTTGAAATGATTATAGGCCGGTGTTCCAATTCTTTCAATCTGACGGACAAAACCAAGTGGTGTTGCAGAACAATTAACGTCAGTTATAACCTATAAAACTAAAGTAACATTGGTTTGATCGCAAAAGAAAAGTATCATTGGTTGAGGGTGAAATGGTAATTTACAGATGAAAATAGTGTAGCTTAGATGTTATATACACGTCAAGGAAATGGAGAACGTGAGCAACCTAGTAGGTGCGCTTGCCTGTCTCCAGATTGGGGTGGATCAACACTGGTGTAAACCCTTGGTGGTTAAGCTATGACACCTTCCCCTTACCACAACAGAGGTGTGGAAACCTGAAACCATAAATAGAACACTTTTGCTTAGGTTTCGCTACTTCTTTAGCATTGGCCAATACCCCTACTCGTCCAATCATGACCGTCCTTGTACTAAATAGAATACCTCAAATATGATGAAACCAAGACCTGGTTGCTCAGCATCCCTCTTTTTTGATAAAAGGCACTTTATTACATAAAATGTTTAAGTTACTATGCCTGGTCGTACTCGGCATCCCTCGAGTGTGCTGTTAGTAGAGTATGCTGGATATTGAAAACACACACCGACTCGGTCCTGTCCAGTTTAATCACTGCTCAGCTGAACACTGTCACCTTACATATCAGGTTCGTTATCATGTCAACAGTCCAACACCGGAATCCCCGTTTTATGGGTTTGTGTTCAACTATTTTGTTATATATTGATCCAAATTATATAAAGTATAGGCCAACTTCTGACGAGTGGAGCGAGACCCGTCGCCGGAGACTTGGGCCATCACCAGCACGGTATGGATCGTAGCACGGTATGGATCGTCGAAGACCTAGGTTTCCACTGATATATAAACCCCTTGTAAGCCGCCGGTTTGGGTGAGTTGCATCTGTGAAATCCCCGGCGTTTGTAAACACTCCCCGATATAGTGAAGTTTCGCTGGCTGCGCCCGTGGTTTTTTTCTCTCTTTGTTGGAGAGGTTTTTTCACGTTAAATCTGTGTCCCCCTGCTGTGTTTTTTATTTTTGTTCTTCGTTATCTTCTTGTCGAAATTGTAAAATATTTCATATCATGTTTGTTTCATCGCCTAAGATGCGTGCGGGGAAAATAAATGCTTATTCAGCAAGTCGCTTTTTAAGCGGTAGTGAGGCACACCTTCAAGGCGCCTCTATCTAAACTCACATGATACATAGAACCCCTTGCGTAACCCCTTCGCCACGTCCTGGTATGGCGACTGAGGGGGAACCTTAGTCGCCGCCGTCTACCACCCCTCCCCCTCCTTCCACCTCCCTGGCCATCACCAGAGGGTGCAACTAGGAAAATCCGTGTCGGTGCCGACGGGGACCCTCTCGCTCCCTCGCTTATGGTCCTTGGAAGTGGCAGACGCACGAAAACAAATGCAGGGTGGGCACGGCTAAAAAAATCCAGGTAGATAGAATTCTAAACAACAAATTAAAGGTAATAGTAAAAAGTTCTCAAAATTGGAGTGGGCCATAGCACACCCAACCCACTCTCTGCATACACCACTGCTCCCTACCCCGGGATATCTGTCTTGGGTAGGGGAATGGTGTGGCCACTGATGTCAAGGAACGGCTACCTCCTGCAGCGGTGCGTCGATTTGCATCCGGATGGCGATGACTACGGTCATTGTTATCAGGAGGCAAGGGCGGCGGGAGGCATAGGCTACATGGTTGTCTTTGGCAGCCATGGTCTGTGTGGTGACAAGGCTGCTAGGGCTAGATCTTCAGGCCAATGCACACCATAGTTGTTGTGCATCTATCATAATCTTTAGGTGGCTGCATCCAGGATCAGGTAGTGGAGATGCATATCTGCCGGTGAAAACCGAGCCGAATCTAATCATGGTGGAATTTATGCATCGCTTCCCTTCTCAAAGGCATAGTTGACCCATCTCTCGTGTATTCTCTCTGGCTACTCCGGAAGAAACCATAGATTTGGGTCTCTTGATCGAACGATGCCGACGTGACGTGCTGCTATCCCTACGAGGGCATCATTTTGGAGTAGTTGCTGGCCAAAAAGGTCAAAAGGTGGTGCAATGTGGCATCTACTGTGTTAGCGGTGGAGAATCTTGGCGGCATGGAGCCGCATAGTATTAACAACGAAAGTGTCTTGATGGATGAGCACTGGGTGGGGGTTTTGTTCGGCGCTATGGAAGCATTGATGGCAGAACTGGCAAGTATCATGTTGATGTTTACCCTGAAGATTGCTCGGTGTTTCGATGACAATGGCTGCTTGTGTAGCATATAATGAGGTGCTCTCTAAGAGTTGCTAGGCAGGCTGAGCGTTCCCATTTCGCTTAGAGGGTGTCTCGAATTATGCAATGTTCCAAGTTCCTAGTTTATGGTATATTTTCTAGTTTTCAGGCATAAGGCCCTACTGACATGATCTTCACCCATTGTCGGGCTTGTAGGTGTTGAGTTGTGTCTTCAGGTTTTTTGATATATGTTTTTTATCCCTTTTTTGAATAAATCAGTAAAGATTATCATATATATCTCTTTGATGCAGAGGTTGGGGGTCTTGTCCTCTATTTCGAAGAATTGGCTTTTTAATCTTTTATCAAAATAGGGAGTCTGGCATGAGCTAATTCAAAATAACTGTCTTTCTTTAGAGACCCGGTTTTTGTTTGTCTTCTCTATTACACACTATGTCTTCTCTTGAAACTTTGAGAGCACACAAAACAGACAACCAAAGGTGCTTCGAAATATTAAGCTTTTCTTGGATTTTTCATAACATTTTAGATCTTATACTCTTCATTTTTGAACGAAGGCACCTAGGAGGGGAAACGCCATTCCCATGGCAAATTCATCTCACATATTAAATTATAACCGCGGTTGATTTTTTGTTCAAAATGGACGATGGAACCCCTATCCTCTGCATAAAAAATACGCATATAAATTTTTATTATATTATTGCACAAAGGTCTGACAAAAATCATACTATATAAAAAAACCCAAAGCCACTACTCAAACCTACAAACCCCACAATAGATGAAAATCATGTCAGAGTCTTATGTCCTGAAATACGAAATCCCTCCACCAGCTAAGATGCTAGGAATATCGTATACACCAAGACAACCTCCATGAGAAATGCAAGCACTCATCTGGTCTAGCAGACTCTTAGTGAGCACCTCAAACAGATGCTACAGAAGCCGTTGACTGCTGTTGAACCGCCAAACAATATTCATGCTTAAGATCCGCATAGTTTTCGCCAAACCTGCCGTCAACGCCGCCATGGCGCCAGGCGGATCCACAACCCTGAGCCCGTCCATCATCACACATTTTCCGTTAGGACCTTGCAGAACCATGGTACCGAAACTCGACGTCATCAAAGCGGTAGAAGCCATGCCGCTTGGCCTCCTGCCCCACGAGGGAGAACGATATAGACATTCCACAATCATCCAATAACGGAAGCCTAGATTAAATTTAGGGTTTCCCTGGAGCAGCCCAAGCGAGTAGACGGCGACCGCGACGATGATGCCTCACTACAGGAATGGCCAAATGCGCCGACGGCCTCCCGCTACGCCGACGGCCAAACGTCGGGGCCGTCGGCGTAGCACCGCACCAGGCCAGCCCAACTAGCCAGCCCTCGGCGTAGCCAAGCCATCGGCGTAGTATACACTACACCGACGGTCACCCTCGGCGTAGCGGCGACCCTCGGCGTAGCAAGCGGACGCGTGGCACATGCCGGCCAGCACGGACGGCGCGCTAACGGTGCTGTCGGTTAGGCCGACGGCGACCCTCGGCATATCATACGCCGACGGCCACCCTCGGCGTACCAGCAACATACGCCGACGGTCACCATCGGCGTAGCCTTCTCTATTTTTCATTTATTTTGTATTTGTATCAATTATTTATATATTTTTTTATTAATTGGATAATTTCGTACCCTCTGAATAGCAGTCTACACGTCCACATGAAATGTCGTTGCGAATCTTCTCACACCCCGAGAAATTTCTATATGTTTGTAAGTGTTATTATCGCATGTGGTTCTCAATAGCACTCACCACGACCACATGAAGTGCTTGCATGTGTCCCCCCTCGCATGCATGCGCTCTAACCTAGAGGCGAAGGTTCCGTACCCGTATAAGGGGGGAATCTCCCCGTTTAGGTGAAACCGGGTAGGATAGTGCCCCAACTTGTGAACCAACATGGTTTTACATTACCCTATGACCTAAACAAACACAAAACAAGAGAGAGCTACGCCGGGCTACCCCTGTCAGAGGAAGGTCTAGGGGGGTAGACAATCCGAGTGTGCACAGAGATCAGGGTTTCGCCGGAGGAAGACCACGAGAACATCGGAATCAGATGAGAACTTGCATGTGTCCCTAGAATATGTGTGTGAGTGTGGTGAGAGGTTGGTATAGGTGCTTGCATGTGTCCCCCCTCGCATGCATGCGCTCTAACCTAGAGGCGAAGGTTCCGTACCCGTATAAGGGGGGAATCTCCCCGTTTAGGTGAAACCGGGTAGGATAGTGCCCCAACTTGTGAACCAACATGGTTTTACATCACCCTATGACCTAAACAAACACAAAACAAGAGAGAGCTACGCCGGGCTACCCCTGTAAGAGGAACGTCTAGGGGGGTAGATGATCCGAGTGTGCACAGAGATCAGGGTTTCGCCGGAGGAAGACCACGAGAACATCAGAATCAGATGAGAACTTACATGTGTCCCTAGCATATGTGTGTGAGTGTGGTGAGAGGTTGGTATAGGTGCTTGCATGTGTCCCCCCTCGCATGCATGCTCTCTAACCTAGATGCAAAGGTTCCGTACCCGTATAAGGGGGGAATCTCCCCGTTTAGGTGAAACCGGGTAGGATAGTGCCCCAACTTGTGAACCAACATGGTTTTACATCACCCTATGACCTAAACAAACACAAAACAAGAGAGAGCTACGCCGGGCTACCCCTGTCAGAGGAACGTCTAGGGGGGTAGACGATCCGAGTGTGCACAGAGATCAGGGTTTCGCCGGAGGAAGACCACGAGAACATCAAAATCAGATGAGTACTTGCATGTGTCCCTAGCATATGTGTGTGAGTGTGGTGAGAGGTTGGTATAGGTGCTTGCATGTGTCCCCCCTCGCATGCATGCGCTCTAACCTAGAGGCGAAGGTTCCAGACCCGTATAAGGGGGGAATCTCCCCGTTTAGGTGAAACCGGGTAGGATAGTGCCCCAAATTGTGAACCAACATGGTTTTACATCACCCTATGACCTAAACAAACACAAAACAAGAGAGAGCTACGCCAGGCTACCCCTGTCAGAGGAACATCTAGGGGGTAGACGATCCGGGTGTGCACAGAGATCAGGGTTTCGCCGGAGGAAGACCACGAGAACATCGGAATCGGATGAGAACTTGCATGTGTCCCTAGCATATGTGTGTGAGTGTGGTGAGAGGTTGGTATAGGTGCTTGCATGTGTCCCCCCTCGCATGCATGCGCTCTAACCTAGAGGCGAAGGTTCCGTACCCGTATAAGGGGGGAATCTCCCCGTTTAGGTGAAACCGGTTAGGATAGTGCCCCAACTTGTGAACCAACATGGTTTTACATCACCCTATGATCTAAACAAACACAAAACATGAGAGAGCTACGCCGGGCTATCCCTGTCAGAGGAACGTATAGGTGGAACGCACTGCGCGGGAAACCGCAACTTTGACCGCTTCAAGGGGAAGGTGGTACGTATATACATGGAACGACCTGCGTGTATTTATCGTCATGTTTGTACTTCATATGCATAATATTTCTTTTCACGATACAGGTGGCCGAGGCACAACCCGGGGAGGTGATTCATGACGTCGCCGTCTATGAGATGATGCGGCGTAAGAAGCCCAATTACTCGGAGCCTCAATCCTCGTTGCCCGTGTACTTCGGCACTGCCCAGAACGACTTGGGGAACTACAACATGATGGTGAAGGCTCGTCACCCCCATGTGGATGACCCCATTCACGCGGAGATCGACGAGGAGTCGTTGGTCCTGTCGGGGCACGGATTGCAGCATGGACGCCTCAAGATTCTGAATAAGAATATCAAGCCTACCCTCAGCACGAGCTTCAGCCGTCTCAAGGCTACCTACCCCGCCGACGGCCCCCCTATCCCGCCTCGTGGCCAGCCTCGTCGCTCCGCCGAGGATGTAAGTTTTTCTCGTTCTCATCATCTTTATGACTTTTGTTCCTGCATGGATAACCACTGACGAGATTCCTCGTATTTGAAATTGTAGCCTGAGTTAGACGCGGCCTACGATACCGTTTATGAGGAATATCAGGTGGCCTTTCGGCAGCATCAGGAGGCGCTTGCGATCTACATGCAATACGTAAATGTAAGTCCGAACCTTTATTTTTGCAAAAGATACAAGTCTCACTTCCCCCCGTTTGTTGTACTACGGCCTGACTTCTAAACTATCTTGCAGGACATGATGGTGAATATTCAAACTGGCCAGAATAGAGATTTGGGGCCCGTGCCTCCCATGCCAGGTCCGGCGCCATTTTTGCAATCGAAGGAAAGCTTTGCTAGGACCTACTACGCATCGACACCGGTAAGTTCTTTGCTAACCCACTGGTTATCGCTTTACTTTGCCTCGCAAGTTGCTAACATGTAGGCAACATGTAGGGAACGGGAGCTTCTGGGAACCGGCACTTTGGCCATGCCTCGCCGGATGGGCGTCAGATCACAACGCTTCATGACGATGGTCCATCTCCTGGCCATTCTGCAGGTGGTTCTCCCGAGCTTCACACTTCTACTCCCTCGCCAGGTGGCTCTTCTGCTGCTTCTACTGGACGCAACCCTCGGCAGAGGTCGCCACTTTTCACCAGGGGAGATCTCGGGTAGACCCCGTCTCCTCCAGAGTTGTAGGGATGTGTGATAATGTATGAACGATGTATGGATGATGTATGAACAATGTGTGATATGACCATGTGTGATATGAACAATGTTTAATATGAGCATGTGTGATATGAACAATGTTTAATATGAGCATATGTGATCTTGTATGACTGATGTGCTGCATGTGTGCTGCTGTGAGTGCTGCTGCTGCTGTGGAAAAAAAACTGTGAAGGTGCTACGCCGACGGCAATGCCCTCGGCGTAGCCCTATGCCATGTGCCATATGGTCAGGGCTACGCCAAGGGCATTGCCGTCGGCGTAGCACCTGCCCCTACGCCGAGGGCCGGCCGTCGGCGTATCTCCTTCCTGGGGGAGGCCACGCGTCCACTTACGCCGAGGGCGAGGCCGTCGGCGTAGCTACTTCCCGGGGGAGGTCCAGCGGGGGCCACGTGGCGACCCTACGCCGAGGGGCACGGCCGTCGGCATATCCGGTGCGCCGTTAGCGGCCGTGTAACGGCAGCGCCGCCGTTCGCCGACGGCCGTTACGCCGACGGTCATCCGGTACGCCGACGGTCGTTTTGGCTCCGCCGAGGGAGAGGTCCGCCGAGGAGGCTACGCCGACGGCTGCCCTCGGCGTAGCATACGCCGACGGCTATACTGGCTACGCCGAGGGCGTTTTGCCGTCGGCCTAGCCGTCGCCTCCTGTAGTGCCTTCAAAAAAGTAGCGGCATATAAACGCCAGCATCGTCCACTAGCGGCCCCATTTTCATAGGCATTCATACCTCCAGCATCGTTGCCTACTGAATCGCCACCTACTGAATCGCCATAATTATATCTCGTATTTCAAAATGATCATCGTGCTTTGGGTACCCAACAACACTATATATAGCCATAATTATAGAGTAAATGAGTAATACTACCTCCGTCTCGGTTTATAAGACTTACGCGTATTTCTAGGTTAACAAATTAACCAACTTAGCATGAGGTACAAAAGCTAAAAATTATATTATTAGAAACTTTAAAAGTTGTATTTTCTAATGATATAATTTTTATATTATATAATTTATATTATATAGCTCATGCGGACGATCTAGATATACGCGTAAGTCTTATAAACTAGGATAGAGGGAGTACTAACGTTCACCCTTGTCGCTCCTCGATATATATAGCCAAACCATCCTTAGCTTCGAGTCCAACACCGACTCTGAAGACACAATGCTCCCACACACATACATGAAGAAATTGTGTAGCTTCATAGCGATGAAAGTCGAGTAGGAATATGAGTCTACGGGAAACTTGTTTGCAGCTACTCTCGATAGCCCAGCCGACACTGTCGCAATGGGCAAGCAAGCTTGCCTACAGGCTCAGTTGCAAGAAGCAACATTGCGCATCAATGAATCATTGATATTAGCTTAACCATCATGCGTGAAAAACATGCCAGACTACTCGGAACTACCTGTTTCATGCTATGACGCACTTTGTCGATTGCTTCAGGATGTCAATTGCATATATGACATTGGCGATGACGCGTACGTACTTTCAGTGTAATCCTTGCTTCTGCGGTTTCCAGAGGCAGTTCTAAATTGGATCCTTGTTTTCTTGAAAATATGCGAGGCTCACAAGTCCCAGCTGAAGTGATGAAATATAAATACAATCGACCATGGGTGACTCCAGTGAAATCCTCTGCATCTGACTTCCCCAAGTGACCACCGCCAATGGCTACAAGCTTTGACTTTAACAGAGATAGCCTCGACACTATCTTCTCCTTCGGGCGCGGAGCATGGGAAGAACATGTATCTCTACTGTAATATTGATAAGATTGGAGTCATATTGGCAGTAAGATTCAAACATGTTTAGAGTTTCAGTTGGCCTGCAATTTTTTTAGATTCACTTGTTAAGTTTCAGACATTTCTTTTTCTCGAAACAAAGCAAAACCCCGACCTCTGGAATGCAAGCTCACGAACCCTTGAAGCACGGGTACAAGCACTGCAACTCATAAGCAAGAGTGGGTATAGAAAATGACGTCCAACACAAAATGGTTCAGACAAATGACTTTTTTTCAGATGCAAATGACTTGTTTGAATGCTAGAGAAAGTTAAATGCAAATAGTGCATTAGTTTATGACGCTTCCTTTTACTTGTATCCCGGCATACCGCGCAACTGAAGGGTCCACTGAAAATTCAAATATGCATGTCGGTTCCTTCACCGAAAAGTTCTTATTACAAAAGACAATTTGGCAAAATGGAATTGGAGAGGACGTGTTTTTTTTCCTCATAAAGACAAATCACTACAAAATTTATTTATTTATTACCTGTCCTTTTGAAAAGATTATTTGGCAAATAGTGCAGATGACTTTAATTTCAACCTATCATCCCCACTAGCATTATGAATATGTTAAAAAAATTGGTTGAAGGGAATTGATAAGAAAGAGAAAGTCCAAGTCCGAGTGGAGTATGTTATTTACGTTAGGCCATATGAAATATATGGAATGGTTTTTCTTTTAACAATTCAAAAGGCTACCAACTGGATCCGTACATGGTCCTATTTTCAGGCAGCAGAGAAGCCACATTCCATGGATTCTGGGTGCAGCTGTTTGAAAATGGTTGCACGGGAAGATTTATACAGCCGATGTGGCTAGCATTTTAACACAACAACACCTTGATGCAATGATGCTTCATGGTTTCTTTTATCTTTATATGGTTGATATATGCAGCAGCCCTCTCTGACCCATGATTTGTAAGCTTGTCCGAACCAAAGTTCGGTAATGAAGTAAAAGGCTACATGCATCGACCGAAGAAACTCTCATGAGATGCTAGTTTTTCAGGCTTATAAGTCCCGTTGAACTTATGTATAGTCATTCTTTAAGCTAATCTTAATTCATGTGCCAATATTGCGTTATACTTGCCTTAGTATCGAACTTTTAGGTTAGCTCAATATTTTCTTAAACAACTTCCAAATGAAGGAAGCAATGTATATGATCAACATACTGTTGGCGTTACATTCTAGTAGAGCTAAGGCATGCTCTTGTGTGCATTTGCATTTTGACCATACTAACTTATGGGACATACTATAATATATGAAATATGCCCACCAATACTCCGAGGTAGTAATTGATTTATTATTATGAGTCTCAGTGGTACATCTAGCTCCATTTCTTTTTGGATGTAGAGACGGTAGGACATTTCACTACTTTATAAGTACCTCTAGCTCATTTGTCCCATGAGCTCAAACACTTTTCAATCTTCGTCCTTGGCGAGTGTTAGTACTGCTACCTCAATTCACCGTGGAGAGTTGGAATAGGAATGGAAGGAAATGGGAAAGAAGTTGGCATTTGTGATGCACATAGTTACACACATACCCATTTGCTAATTCAATTGGTAAGAATATTAAGCCACGTGATGATTTTCATGCCTATAGAATTCCTAGCTTCAGTGTGTTCTAGAACAGATGTCACTATCTAGAGTGTACTGAAAATATCACTGACAAGGATAAGTTGTCGTGGTTGTCTTCGAAGTGGTGTCGTCATCATTCTGTATAGTGTCTTTAGGGATAGCTAGGAAGATGCACGGCGCTAGTGACAATTATCCAAGGCATAGGAATCTGAAGCCACAAACAAGAATCTCAACTTAGAAGACGGTAGGACCGGAGTGCCCTCCAACTTACATCATGTGATTGAACAAAGCAACGGATCACTGATCTGCATGTAATTGTGTGTTAGGAAAGCTGGGAGTATACTTCTGGCGTTACGCCTCAGGAGAGAATGGTGGACACTGAAACAGAGACTCTTTCCTCATTGATTTAATTTTGGCTCATCTGAACACTGTCTTCATTATGAGGGGTGTCTTTTCTCGCGGTGTTGTATCCAACCAGCACGGTGGCCCTCACAATTGTGAGGGCAACATTTTCAAAATGCTTTAAAAATTCAATAGAGACGCATATAGTTATAGTCACCTAGAATTTGGTGTTAATTAAAATATTAAATATTGTTATATATGGAGTGAATTGTGTAGAAAATATATTTGGAGCCCGTCTACCGTGGAATTTTTTGAATTATATAAAAGCATCAAAAAATATATCTTCAGGTAGCCAACAATACAAAATACAAATGTGCACTGTTTATGTCCAGATATGCAAAAAAGACAAATATAATAAATTTTGGAAAAATAGAGGCCCATTCAAAATTGCACTGTTTACATCCACATCCAGATCTGCACTTTTGTGTTTTTTGCAGAGACCAGAATACAAAAGTTTTTCACATGCTATTTTCCAGCGTGTATTATAAATCATTATCTACACCCTGGTATTTTCTTAGATTTTTTTCAATCATTAATTTTTTTTCAAAAATAAAATAAAGTCCACCATGGTGGACGGGCACCAAAATGATGCTCTCGAGAATTGTGATACCTCTTTTTCCAAAGGAAAAGTAAAATCTCAAGCAATAGCAGTAAATAAGCACGACTTTAGGTCTCCTCTTTCTCACCTACTGTAAAATCTAAACAAATAGTTTTACATATGGGAAACCATATTAATATTAGATGTAAATTCATTGTATCCTTTAATAAATACTAACTTGAAGTTTACTACCCTCTATGCTCAAAAGAACATAAAATCTTAAATAACAATCGTAAATCATATATAGATCATTATTCATAAGATTTCTCAAGATTATGCCATAAATCTATTGCAACAACATTTCATGATTGTATCAAACTTGTTCCCTGTATAATTAATAGACACAAGCCGCCGTGAATTTTATGGCATACAACCTAACTATCACCTAAAATTCCTATAGGTATAATTCCAAGTGGTATATCATAATTTTTAAATGGTAATTATATATTTTTATCGAGGTAGATACATCCTTGTTGCTTTATCTATTTCCATGTCGGATATTATTGCAGGTATTGTAAGCCTATAGAGAGCAACTAACGAAATATGGTCCCCGGGAAATTAATGGTGTTACCGACAATTTATAAATATCCATGTTAATGTGCAAATTTATAATTTCATAGACAGGGGATAAGTGTTCTGGCAGACTGTGTGGAGAACAAATTCGGTGCTAAAAGTGTTGAATTAGAGCGTGGGGTTTTGTTTTCATTTTATAGGACACGACATACTCTTTAATTTATGGAACTTCCTACGAACATGCAACCGGAGCCAAAATTCCAATTTTTTCAGAATGTTTACCGTTGTGATAAAAATTTATATTTCTTATTTTTCAATGATTTTGTTGTTCATCTTGAGAGCACATGCAAACGGGACCAAACCACCACCAATTATGGATTAGCACAATTTCATAATTTATATCATGCATATACTTTGCATCCAATGTCCGCCATTTTCTTTTGATAACTCTTAGCCATGTGCGCATTCAGTTTGAACATACTCCCTCCGTCCAGAAATAACTGATTTGGTTTTGTCTAGATTTGAATGTATCTAAACGCATTTTAATATATAGATACATTCGAATCTAGACAAACCCAAGTCACTTATTTCTATATGGATGGAGTATTATATTTCGTTCACTTGAAACATTACCGGTCGATCAATAAAACATATCTTATTACATGGTACAAGTTGAGAGGAAGTATTTACGATCAACTTGCCATCATACCTCTCCGTGGGTGGACATTATCCTGTCTTCTTTTATGCCGGTAGACTTGAAGGATTAGGAGTAAAACTTCTGTGATATGGACTCTCATAAATTCCTTAGTGGGCGTATTACGTGATAGAAGAAATAGAAAATATAGGATTTTTTGTTAGTAACAAAACTAATGTACAGATAAAAGTCATGGACGGTTGCACCCATCTATACATGCACCCACGTCCCACATCCTAACACGTTATTTTTTTTATAGGATCCTAACACGTTATTGTGCCAACATCTTGACACCTATGCCTAGAAAAAAGGACATCTACTATAACGTGACCACCAATGTCACGTAAACATAAGTCCAATTTTGGTGTAACACAAAAGTTACGCAATAACTCGCTAAATCCTAGCCATGTATTTTAGATCTAACTATCAAAATTAATTCAGATGATGTGGATCAACCTAATGCCTCAAAAAATACCCTTATATTGCTTTTAGTATATAATAGATAGATAGATAATTTCATATCAGGTTCATTATTAGTTTTGAGCGGACTCGTTGTGAATTGAAGGAATGCTAACACTTGGCCAAAAGTCTAAATCATGTAGTTGGGCTAATTTAAGGTACATTGAAATGGTTATGCCAGTTAGGAGCAGATACGAAGTAGGTAAATGTATGCCAGTTTTTTTCATCTATAACGAGATCGTGTGCACAATTCTTTAGCCGAAGAGAAATATAATGTATTAAACCGACCAATAAACATGCATTGCTGCTGTGTCTGACCCACACAAGATATATAGCCACATGCCCTCAGTTGAACCTAGAAACATGGTTAGGCGATGGTATCGACAAAGTACAAAACTGGTCTCCTGCCTACAGTGCAAACAAATACTAACACCAGCGGGAGACTCGAGTTAAAGGTCATATATTTGTGCCACAAGTAGGGCGTGTTATACTCCCTCCGTTTTAAAATATAAAATGTTTTAGTTTTGTAAAAACAATGCATCTAGACTTCTTTTAGTGTGTAGATTCACTCCAAACATGAGTGAACCTATATACTAAAAGTAGTCTAGATACATTTGCTTCACAAAGCTAAAACATCTTATATTTTAAAACGGAGGAAGTAGTTTTTATGGGGGACAAATTGGTTGGTCTATCAATTCTTTGAATCTGATGGGCGGAACCAAATGGTGCTCCAGAAAAATTAAGGTCGACTACAATTAAGGAAATGGTAATGTACATATTTTAAAAAGTGCAGCTTAGTTATTCCGGAGACGAGCAGGAATTCGAGAATGTGAGCGGCGCCTGGAAAGTGCAGCAGCTCGGCAATGGGGTAAACCCTATGCTATTAAGCTATGAGGCATCCAATAGTGGGTAAACAACGTAATGAAGAAGCACACACATTTTTTTGTTTGGAAAATTACTTGTTGGACTGCTTGAGAATATATGCTTTTAATTGTCTTTTTCAAACTAGTTTAAATGACGGACTAGCAAATACTACTACCTCTGTTTTTATGAATAAATCACACGCGCATCCCATAACGAACTTTGATCAAAAAATTGAGCAACAATATCTTAATTATATTGTACATAATTAGTATCATTCTATTCGTATTGAAAAACACTTTCTAATAGTACTAACTCTATACCAACAATCTATATATTTCTAGAGTAATTATTGATCAAAGAAAAAAAGAAAACAAGAGGGCCTTATTCATTAATGAAATGGACGAAGCATGAAGTATGTCCACCAAAACTCTGAGCCATTCATTAATAAAAAAGCTAGAAGTCTCAGTTGTGCCTCAAGCTCCTCGGTCCCATGACTTGATATATACCGTCCCACTTCATTCTTCCTTGGCGAGAGCTCAGTATTGCCACCTCAAGTCATGGTCGTTGAAATGAATTAGGAGTGGAAGGCAACAGGAAAAAATTGGCGTTTGTGCTGCATATAGTTACACACATAACCATTTGCTAATTTAGTTGGCATGCACGTTAGGCTACGTGATTATTTAGATGCCGATAGATTTCTTGCGTTTGCCTGAACAAATGACATTGTCCGGCTCCCACAGAAGATCTCACGAAACAATATTGAATACCATGGCTGGAATGGCAAGGCCAGACTGCCTAGGAGCTCGAAGAAATGTGGAGCTAGAGGAATTCTGATTGGCTGCCTGCAGAGACCACACGAACACCAAAGAACTTCCATCATCATTCTGTCCAGGGTCTTTCAAAATAGCGAGAAATGTGCTCGCAGTTATCGGAACAAACCGAGACTCTCAACTCTCAAGATGACATTCCATGAGATCCACATGTAAGTTTGTGTGTTCGGAGAGGTTAGAGTGTATGTGTGTTGTCATTAGAGATCGCCGGATACTGAAACACACGACTCGGCGCCGTTCAATTTAATCTATGCTCCTATGAGGTTAGACCTTTTTTTGCGTTGTTCTGTATAGTCGCTTCCTATCAGGTTCCTTTACTTTAGTAGTCTTGATTGAATGCACTGTGTTGTCAATTGAACGATGGTAAAATTGGATTTTTTGATAAAAGGACAGGGCAAATTGTGGATCATGTAATCCAGCTATTTTATGGTACTTCCCTTGAATGCTCGTTATAGATCTTCCATTACTTTCAGGCCGGTAGAAAATCAAATGGTGCTCCAAAAGAATTAAGGTCGAGAAAAAACAAAATAACTAGCTTAGTATGGATAAGAATAAAATTAGCTTAGTATGATTTAAATGTGCGGTAATTTTAAGGAAACTATATCATTCGAGATAGATTAAAAATAGCGCAAAGTAGACATAAAAGTTACGCAGACTTTAAACAGAGAACATGTGAAGAGTTAGTATGACTAAGGAGTAAAGAGATTTGGAGTGATGGGAAAGTTAAGCCCAAAATATATTGGACCATTCCGAATATTAGGTCAAAAAACATCCATAACTTATAATTACAATTACCAGAAGGGTATCCGAAGTACATAAGGTATTTCACGTATCACAATTACAAGAGTGTTTAAAGGCACCAACAGAACCTTCGAACTATACAGAGTTAGAGTTACAGTCAGACCTTACCTATGAGGAACAAGCGTCCAAAATTATGGCAGAAAACTGGAAAAAGTAAATAGAACGATTAAGTATTGTAAGGTTCAATGCAAATATCACTCCAAGAGAGAAGCCATGTGGGGAAAAGAGGAAGATTTACACCGGGATTATCCTTGTCTCTTCAGGTACCTAGTTCCACAACTTCGGGTGAAGTTCTTATAAGGAGGCGATGATGTAACATCCTGAAGAATAGATCCCAGGGAAAGGTAGATGTTAGATATGTGCATTTGCATTGCATGCATATGAAAATTGAAGGTAAATTCAATTTTTTTATTTTAAGTAACAAAGTAATTGAAATAAAACTCTAGTGTGGTATTTGACACAGGTCAACAATAGGATTTGAATTAAAATTCAAATATGATCTTTGTGTATTTCAAATTTTGGTGAATTCAAATTTAAATCCATACTTAAAAGAGTAAAATACTCATATTCACTTAGACATAATAGGATTCTAAAATACAAATTAGAATCATCATTTGAATTCATGGAGGTTTGACTTATTCAAACTTGAGTTCAAAAAATTCATAATAAATATAAATAAATTCACAGCATTATGAGAAAATTATGGAAATAGTCAAAATTCCATTCTTATTCAATTTAAAATTAGTACATGATTTGTTACAAGTTGAATCAAGAAGAAAGAAATTACAAACAAGTAATTTTTTTAATACAAACTATAAGAGAACGAAATAAAAATCCTATCTAAACCCTATCTACCTTCTTTCTCTTCTTATATATCTTGATCTTCTGACCGTCAAAACAAATAGCAAAGACAAACCAGTTTGTCATGGTTAAAATGTGGATCCACCCGAAGGTGAATCCATTTAATTTGGAATCCAGGGACAAGATCAAGGAACTTGTCCTGAACATTGTAGTTGACGTTTTAAGCAAAAGGAAGATCACTAGCAGTAAGCAATACCAAGCGAGATATCAACCAAGGATAGTATTGTTCATTCAGTAGTGATCATCAGCAATACGAAGTGAACATGATCATAAGAAGTAGCAGTAAACCACATCACCAAGTCAAACATGACCTAGATCAGTAAGTAGGCAAATAATATATCATAGTAAAATAATTCACCTCAACTTATTGGATTCTTTTATAGAACTAGAGTTTAGGATCAAGTGAACATTGGAAAGTTCAATGATCATGATAAGAAAAGCTCTGAAAGTAAACATTTATATCCAAGATTAAAGATTAACCAATTAAATAAGTTCATAGAAATAAACCTTAATGAAATTACACTTGTCAATGTCCAAACTAATCAAAGAAATGACCTAAATGTCCCTTAATCGACATGCCTAATTAGGCATATGATCAAACCGACTATAAGCCCATACTAACCACTAGAAAATCATAAATGCACACTAAAAATAACATATAAATGTAGTATAAGCAGCATGCTCACCTTTGCATTTAAATGAGGTGTCAACCTGAGTAACCCTAGAAAACTATAAATAGGGACCCAAACCAGTATCTCAAATCACAAACCTCTGAGAAAATTGAAAGAACATGTTGGGCCCCCATGTGTGGTTTTGGTAATTAATGACAATCTTTATGGACAAATGTGTGTACTAAGTTATACTTGTAGGATTTGTCCATTGTCATCGCTTGGAGCATGTGTTGGCTTCAAGGTCGATGAAATGCAAAGAAGATATGTTGTGCAAGCTCAATATGCGAGGTCGATGATGAGGAATTAAGTAAGGCGTTCCATCTTGAGAAGGGCAAGACCGTCTACATCGAGATCAAGTGGAATGCTCAAGGCAAAGGTATAATCTTGATAGGTTTTCCCTTTTGCCGGTCTCTTGTTGTGTGTAGGAGACCGGGTTTAGGATAGATAACCGTACTATCAAGAGGGCTCTCGTATGAGTAATTTGGTCACATCGTTCGGAGAGAGCTCAAACCTTTGCATACTTGCATCATCGTATTTGGTTGCTATTTGGTTTTATCCATGTGAGGATTTAGAGATTGTGGTAATCTCCATAACAAGCTCTTGTTCATCAAAATCGGATCTCTCTTTTATATCTTGTTGCGATTTTGATCTATGCGGTTTTCCGGTGTCTCACCAAGTGAGGTATCTCACATTATATTACTTGATACTTTCTTACTTGGTTATAACCAATATTTCCAATTTTTATTGGGAAGCCCTTGTTGTCCTCTATCCAACGCAACTGGAATCAGGTCAATCGGAATTACCAATCAAAAGTCATCACAGTTTGTATTTTGCTTTATTCGGTTTGAAAAAGAAAAAGGAAAAAGGGTTTGGCTAGGCCGACCGGTACTACCGTGGGCCAGTACCGGTCGCGCCTGGCAGCGCGTTACTCAACTCCTGGCCCATGCGGTAGTCCAGGCCGGCACTACCGACCCATGCGGTACTACCGCCCCTGGCGACCGGTAGTACGGGGCCACTCACCCTCTAGCCCAGGTAGCTCCTTGCGCCAGCCCATCTCACCTCGCTCGCCTGCCCTGCTTGTGTCCCTCGCTAGGCCGTCGTCGCTGCCACTACTCCCGCGCTGCTCGCTCAGCTCCCGCGTGCGTTGACGCTCGCGTCCCCCGCTGGCTCCCTTGCGCGCGCGCTCGCCCTTGCTCTGCCTCGCTCACTGTGGCTCGCCTGCTGGCCCCACGCACCACTGCAGATCTCGTGCGCGCGCCCGCTCGCGTTCATCGCTCGCCCCGTTGCGCCCCAATTTGCCCCGCGCGCGCTCTGCCACGTTGACCAGATGCTGCGCCTGGCATTGCACGCGCATGCGATGCTGGCCGCTGGGCCCACTTGCTGCTGCCGCAGCTTGCGCGCGCCGACTCGCATGCCTGCTGCGCGCCCTGCATTGCTGGGCCCCGCCTAGCTGCAGCTGCTGCCGCGCGTGCAGGCCCTGCCCGGGCCCCGCCTAGCGTCTACCGCCGCTGCTGATGCGTTGACCCTTCTCGTTTCCTGGCATCGGGCGGTACTACCGGTTAAATCCGGTAGTACCGGTCTAGACTGAAAAATAGCCCCAACGGCCATATTTTCTGGGCCCTCTATTTAAGCCTTGACCTTTTTCAGTTTAACTGGCTCCTCTCTTATCTATTAGGCTAAACTTTATCCACACTTGCTCTAGATCTTGAAGCTTGCCTAATCTTTTCCCTCCGATGATTCTTGCCCATATTTGAGTGGAAGAGAGAGGAGATCTAGATCCGCGTTTTGACCTAACCGATTAATCTCTTTGTGAGTGCATCTTTGGGGATCTAGATTTTGGGGGATTTTGTGTCTCTCTTTGATTCCTCCTCTCTTGTTCCCCCAATAGCTTTAGTAGCTTTGTTGGAACTTGGGAGTGAGGGATTTGAGCATCTTTGTGGTGTTCTTGCCATTTGCATTTGTTGCATCGGTTTGAGTTCTCCTCGGAGGATTTGGTTTGAGTTGCTCATTGGAGCTTGTCCCTCTTGGGTTCTTGGAACCCTAGACGGTTTGTGGCCTTGGTGGCATTGTGGCCTTTTGTGGCATTTGTTGGGAGCCTCCAATTAAGTTGTGGAGAAGTGCCCCAACCTTGTGAGAGGTTCCGGTTGCCACCGACAAGTGCACCGATAGTGGAAGCATGGATTGATCCCGTTGGGGTGAGATTCACCGGAGAATAAGGGAGGCCTTTTGTGGCGTTGGTGGTTTGATACCACCCCCTCTCCAAACGAGACGTACTCCATGTTGGGAGGAACTCGGTAAAATATCGGTGTCCCCGCGTGCCTCGGTTATCTCTATACCTGAGCTTTTTACTTATGCACTTTACATTGTGATAGCCTTCGTGCTTGAAGTAATATATATCTTGCTATCACTTTGTTGCTTGTATTGCTTAGCATAAGTTGTTGGTGCACATAGGTGAACCTTAGTTGTTCTAGGTTGTGCTTAACAAAGTAAACACTAGTTTTATTCCGCCTTTGTTGAGCCACTCTAGGAAAAGTTTTAATCGCCTATTCACCCCCCCCCTCTCTAGGCGACATCCGTATCCTTTCAAAAAGCTCATAAAAAACTCAGTCTAGAGGCTGAGTAAGATTTAGGAAACACCATTTACATACTCACTGAGAGAGAGGGAGATGTGTGAGAGAAAATGAAGCAAGAATAGAAGGAGCAGGAAAATGAACTGATCCAGATCTTCAAAAATCACACTTTGGAAACAAATGTTATTGTAGTAGAGATAACAATAGATAGGGATCATCTGGATCCAGAGAGAGGGGAATAAGGTAGCCATACCTAGCACTATGACTGATTAGCTAGCACCTATGCATCTGCACTAAGGAAGAACACCACAGATGCCAAGCCCATTCAGGAGCAATAGCACAACCATTCAAGGTCAAGAAAGTTACATGAACAAAGAAACACTACAACACGGAAGGCGAACCCTAATTTTTATAAAAACCAAGGCACGCACCTAATCGTTGCTCATGCTAGCGCAGTAAAAAATTCTGCCAGCAATAACTGCATTGGATAAAGTGGATAGGTGGTGCTTTTTCTCGCACGACATGTCGTCATCCAGCGAGTTAGCGCTTCTGCGGCACCACAAATGATGCCCCTCGGTGCAATAAAGAAAATGGCAGAATTTTAGTGTAGTGTCATCGATTGTGTGGCGCAATAATTTCCCGTGCTAGGTAAACCTTCAGCGCCATAGAAATTTAATTACATCAATAGTAATTAATTTAGGTTACTGGTTCTATTCAAATCGAAAATTCAAATTTATTGAGATAGAGAATATTCATTACATCACATTACACTGCAACCACTTTTCAAATGATCTAATCCTTTTACTAGATTTTTCTTCAAAAAGGAGAAATCTGAAAAAGAAGGGTTTTTGTCCCCACAAATTGTTCAGAAATATTTTCCAAGCAAATTATGAAAATTAAAAATTAAACCTATCTACACTAAACAATTTCTTTGCTTATCCTAAAGGACAAGTGGAGAAATCTACCAAACCTATTTTCCATCTTCTCTATATTCTGCTTGCACTTTACTGTGACGGCCGTAACGACGTGCCATCCTCCGAGCGCGCTACTATGATGGCGGTGTCCACGCTCCCGCCATCTTCCGAGCACATTGATGTGATGGCAGCAGCGATGCGCCTGCCATACTCCAAGCACAGTCTTGCAGTACTTATTCTCCTGTGGATTCACAAGTTTGTTACGTTTCACCATACAAGTTTGTTACATTTCGACATGCATTAGACGTGTATCTCTGCTACTTGGATTTTCATTGGTTGCATGATTCGAACATCTTTGGTACTTTCAATTGGCCCATGAATTTCAGTGTTAACTTGTTAAGTTTCATATATTAGTTTTTTCTGGAACAGTCAAAAACCCCAGCCTCTAAACTTCTAGGTCACGAACATCATGGAGACGCAAGGACAAGCACTCTATAGGGGGTATACAAATAACAGCGAGTACAAAATGATTCTGCCAAATGACTTGTTTGAATGCTACAGAATGTTAACTGGAAACAGTGCACTGCTTCATGGTGCGTATTTTCATTGTTATTCGTGTTTGTGGTTTTTTAAAGTGTATCTATATTCATGTCCCAGTATTGCATTATATTTTTTGCCTTAGTGTTGAACTCATGCTTAGCTCAATACTTTAAACCATTGTCAAATCGAGGAAGTAATGTATATGTGTGGCATATCGCTGCTGTGTTGTTTCAATATATGTATAGCCACTGTATGCTTTTTATGTGTTGGTCTTTTTGCCAAACTGGTTCAAGCGACATATTGGGAGCAAGGATAGTACATACTCCTAACAACAATGCCCACCAACACTTCAAGGCAGTCATTCATTACGGCCCTCGGCCGTACCTCTAGCGCCTCCATGGCTCAATATATAACGTCACATTTCATCTACTATCTTCGTGAGAGCTTAGTACTGCCATCTCAATTCGGTGTTGTTAAAATAGAATAGGAATGGAAGACAACAGGAAAGAAATTGGCATTTGTGATGCACATGGTTATGCACATACAAATTGACGAATTTAGTTGGCATGCACATTAGGACAGGCCACGATTTCCATGTCCTAGAGATTTCTTGTGTTTGCTGGGACATATGACATTGTTTGCACGCGCTACAGATCTCCACGCGATGTGATGGGATGCTATCACTTGAATGGTGAGCTGCACATGAATTTGAACATATCTTCTTCTAGAAGAAGTATGCCAGGTTGGTTGTAGGACTCAGATGAGCACCAAGATGGCGCCGTCGATATTCAGTCATGTGTCTTTGAAGCCCTAGTAATATTGATAAGGCCTCGGAACCCATAGCACTATAGCAGGACCCAAGTGCCAGTCACCCGTCTTGCAGGAGCTGATTGAAGGAAGTGTGTGTGTTTTTTTCTTTGCACATGTGAGCGTATATGTGTGTATTGTCAGAAGAGATCGCTCGATGTTGAAACACACATAATCCTCCAAAAAAATCCATCCTTATTCTGGGTTCCTTTTTGTGGAGTATTTTATCCAAATTTACTAAGTAGGCTAACTTATGATGAGCGAAGCCAGACTCATCGCCGGTAGACTTGGGCTATCGTCGTGCCCTATAGGGAGAATTGGGGTGCGGGGTGCAACGGCCCACGCGATACGGTTTGTTGATAACCTAGATTTCCTCCGTTATATATATAAATCTTGTAAGCCGCTGGTTAAGATAAGTTGCATCTAAGAAAATCTCCGGCGTTGTGTAAACACTCCCCTTATAGTGAAAATTTGCTAGCCAGCATCTATGGGTTTTCTCTCTTTGTTGGAGAGTTTTTTCACGCTAAAATATTGTGTCCCCTGTGTGTGTTTTATTTTTGTTTTTCATTTTGTTTGTCACATTTATAACGCTCTTCATATCAAGTTAGTTTACTAGTACTAAATAATGCTTCATATCTGGTCAGGTACTCCTACTTTATTAGGTAGTGCCATGAAAATATTAGGGGTCCTTCATTTCTTTCATTGTGATGAATGGTATCAAATGGTCCTCCAAAACTGTTACGGTAGATGTGTGGAAAGATGTATGGATAGTGAGGTTGCGTGAACTGGCGTGGCATCGGCAACGGTGCAGCCCATCCCTGGGCATCGTGGCTGGGGTGCTCTTATGCGGTGTCGTGTGGTTTTGGCCAAGGGCTGACTTGCGTGGAGTGAGGTGGCGGTGACTGTGGTGACCTAACACATCACTGCATGTTGTAGTATGCAATTCGTTGATATAATACTCAGAAGTACCATTTCGTAAATATGCCACCCCTCAGAGTGGTATAACAAAAAAAATTTCAGGTGCGAAACTTTTCGTGTTCATAATATCATTCAAAAGAATCCAAAAGAATCAATATCCACATTGGGGTAGAGAGGATTCGTATTTGAATTTGAAATGCAAACTAACTACTTTTTCTAGCAATGGAACTACAATATTTTGTACCACTGAAGCTCAAAAACTTATTTATGTAAATTTATGCTGCTCTGCTCATTTATGCTATCCTACAAACTACACTTCTGTTTCGAGGCCTTCATATTCTGCTCCATATTCTATACCGTAATACATCGATCCACCAAACCACCTCTTCCTATTGTCGCTACACCTACACCCTTAATAATGGGGGTGATGATTGGGTCATGTGCCCTGACCTCGCACCAACAGACGCCATCTAGTCCTAAGGCCACACCGAGCTGTCTAATGGCTAGTTGGGAGAATAGACCGTTCCATTTGACTACCTGAGCACACCACATGCGCACTCTTAGAAGTCAGTGCCGCCATCTTTGGCTTACCCATTGACAGGAGGAATCAACACACAGACCTTGTCAGGCCTGCCATCGACACCACAACAATGTCAGATAACGTAGCCGCCCTGTGCGCATTTATCATCACATATCTGATTGCCAAAAAACCCTGTGCCACTCCACTAATACTAGTCATCTTCGACATAGAAAACATCATGTATCTCCACATCAGAACCTCCTCTAGCCAAACCTGCTATAAAAATGACGCCAAGGAAGGAGAACGGCACGCCGCGGCGCCAACGTTCGATCAGGGAGACCTACTTGATCTAGGTTTCCCAGAAGAAACCAAAGCAAGAATATGAATATATGATGGTTGCATTGACGATGCCTTCAATAACGTAGCAACACATAGACACCACTATCACCCGCCTTGAACGAAGGCGGAGGTTGGCTTCCACCGCTAGCCGCACCTCCCCAACTTGCAGCCAGACAGATTGCCATCAAATAGCACAGATCAATAACATGCAAACCAAAATCACGCCTTCTTGTGGACAGGGCCTTCGCTGATAACAGATTTTGGTGGGAGCCTAGACATGTAGGCCGCCACCTCTGCCCAGGTGATCACCCCCACAACAAAGGCAACCAGGGGAGAGCCCGTCACCGCCTTTTTGTTAGGGGTACCGCTCTCGAGTACCTCCGCAGACGCCGCCCAAGCGAGTTGCCGTAGTGTCCGCCCATACCGAGTACCTTCGGCACCAGGGCCTACCGCCACCCGCGGCCCTTGCTAGTGGCAGCAACAGTAGGGGAGCCGCCCAGATGTTCCTAGTGGTGGCACTATGGTTTCCGCTCCGTTGTCTCCCTCGGGAGAACATTTCAGGATACATGAATTAGAAATGATAGAACATAGTTATTAGTTTTTATTATGGATCATCAGAACATAAAAAAATATGCAGAAGTTCTAGACTTGCAGTACTTATTCTCCTGTGGGTCCACAAGTTTGTTACGTTTTACCATGCAGCAAGATTCAGACGTGTATCTCTGCTACTTGGAATTTCATTGGCTGCATGATTCGATTATTCGAACATCTTTGGTACTTTCATTTGGCGCGTAAATTTCAGTGTTCACTTGTTAAGTTTCATATATTAGTTTTTTCTAAAACAGAGGAAAACCCAGACCTCTAAACTTCTAGGTCACGAACATCTTGGGAGTGCAAGGACAAGCACTCAATAGGGAGTATACAAATTAATGGTGAGTATGAAATAATTCTGGCAAATGACTTGTTTGAATGCTACAGAATGTTTACTGCAAATGGTGCACTGCTTCATGATGCTTATTTTCATTGTTATTCTTGTTTGTTATTTTTTAAGTCTATCTATATTCATGTTCCAATATTGCACTATATTTTTGTGCCTTAGTGTTGAACTCGTGCCCTAGCTCAATACTTTAAACCATTGTCAAATCGAGGAAGTAATGTATATGTGTGCCATAGCACTGGTGTGTTGTTTCAGTATATATAGCCATTGTATGCTTTTTATGTGTTGGTCTTTTTGCCAAACTGGTTCGAGCGACATACTAGGAGCAAGGATAGTAAATACTCCTAATAACAATGCCAACCAACATGCTTCGAGGCAGTCATTCATTCATTCTTACGGGCCGGCCTCAGCCGTACTTCTATCTCCTCAGCTCCATGCCTCCATGGCTCAATATATAACTGTCAAATTTCATCTACTACCTTGGTGAGAGCTTAGTACTTCAACCACTATTCGGTGTCGTTAAAATAGGATAGGAATGGAAGGCAACGGGAAGGAAATTAGCGTTTGTGATGCACATGGTTAGGCACATACAAATCTGCGAATTTAGTTGGCATGCACATTAGGCCAGGCGACGATTTCCATCTCCTAGAGATTTCTTGTGTTGCTGGAACATATGACATTGTTTCGCACACGCAGCAGATCTCACGTGACGTGATCTCAATCGAGTGGTTAGCTACGTTTGACTTTGGACACGGTTTTCCGTAGAAGAAGTGAACCTGGTTAGGGACTTCGAAGATGAGCACCAAGATGGTGCCGTGGTTATTCAGTTCGGGGTCTTCGAAGCCACTAGTGGAAGTGATAAGGGCTGGGAACCCGTAGCAAGACCCAAGTGCTAGCCACCGTCTTGCAGGACTTGGTTGCAGGAAACTGATATCACACGAGGCGCACATGTAAGCGTGTGTGTTTGTTTGCACAATTGAGGGTGTATGTGTGTGTCGTGAGCAGAGATTGATGGATACTGAAACACACTGACTCATCTGAACACTGTCGGCCATCGGTATAACGTGAATGAGAAGTTTTGTGTGTGTTTATGTTGATGATGTGGTAATGCGTCCAAGACCGGGTCAATGGCGACGACGTGCTCGCTCGTTCCAGAGAATTTTCTCAGTGTTTTTTAAATTTGAGCATTTCCTCCATTGGCAGTCGATTCAAAATTAGAAAAGAAGTTCAAGATTTGCACCTCGTTTCTAAAGATAAGCACATAGTAAAATTTAGTTAAAAGTTAAATATTACTAGATTTGACCAAATATATAGAATAAAATATCAACATATATAATATTAAATAAACACACGGTTAAATGTGTTTGATAATGTAGATAGTCATATTTTTACCTATAAATTTGGGCGGGACGACATAGTAACTTACAAGTGTAGAGGATTAATCGTAGTACCTTTCGAATATAAAAGAGTGTCGAACTCACGAGAAGCTGAAGATATTGGTTAGTAAGATCAACAAGTAAAACAATAAAATATGCAAGGTTTTGTATTTTTAGATTTATGGTTTGCAAGAAAGTAAATGACATGTGAAGTAAAGGCAAGTAAAGTAAATTGTAAATAAAGAATATGTTCTTTTCAGAGAAAGTCCAATCCTGCATGGAGTAAGAGGATAAGTTTGAGTGTGTACTTATATGATCCAAAAAACATTACGTGTAGCATGGATTTACTTGACATTTAGATTTGTAGAACAGTATGGTAAGCATCTTGTCATGTTTTGTTCATTTTAGACGAATCCTAAGATATGTGCAGCCATGTAAATGTGAAAATACACCCCTAGTATTTGATACTAATTAAGGTCACTCTCGTGTGCATACAAAGAATTCATTAAGACACAAATTTACAATCATTGGCTGACGTTTTGGAGCCCCCGATCAAGAATCCCCTAATGTAACTCTGAGTCTCAAGACATGGGTTTTTCATCTCCGACCCTCTCTACTCTCTTAATTACACTAAGGTGTATCCTATGAGACAATAAAGGTAAAGTAACATATAACCGGCGTTCGCATGTTACCATCATAAAACACATAAAAGTATTAAACTTGACCAAATACTCATAGCATACTTATATAGAAACCATAGCCAATGTATTATATGCTCTTAGGAATATGGGGAACTACTCACAATGTTCAAACATGGTAATGATAAGAGGTATATGGATTACAATAGAATCTAAAAGTATAACTTCACCACAAAATAAATAATAAGTTGCCAAGCACAATCATGAAGGTAATGGTGTCGATCTCGAGGTGTGATGGTGGTCATGGTGATGTTGATGGAGATGATGTTGTATACACTCCGTACACGCCAAGGGGGAGTTGGTGGCGACAATGGCGGTGATTTCCACCATGTTGAAGGCTTCGTAGATGCATGATATGCCCTCTCCTAGAGTAGGAGAAACTTTCGCCTTTGTTGCCGGCTCTATAAATCTCAAAACAAATATGACATAGGTTTTCTATCAAGATGAATCCTCTAGGAAAAAGGGGGCGCAAGGCGACGCACAAGGGATGGATGGGCCCCATGGCTTGGCAACCCATTTTGGTACCACCATGGTGCCCATCTAGGGTCTCGTGGCTCGCCATGTTGGTTACAGGTGCCTATTGAGTTTGCTCCGATAAACAACTTTTGTCATGTTTTTTCATGGATTATTTGAGCCCTTGCAGATAACTGAAACAATAAAATATAAAAATGAGAGTTTTTTGAAAAAATAAATGATAATAATGCAAGAACCATGCATATAACTATAAAAGTTAAATCTATATATTGCAGTTATGATAATACAGAATGCATGTATGAGCACATGGATTTAAAAGGAGGGTGACAAGGAAATAATCCTAGAAGGCACGCCGAATCTTCAGAGAAATGCCCTTGACCTTCATGTTGCTACTACGAAGAGTTCTCTGATAATGGAAGCTCCGAATATGTCATCAGATGACGAAGACTGAAGAAAACATGATGAAGATGGCACGATATGCTGCATTTTATATGTTTAACAAAATTGTATATAAAAAGAATGTTATAATGCCCTATGTTTTCAATTTTGTACAGTTCATTGTGTAGCTTGGGTAGTCATCGCAGCACACATGTGCTTAAAACTTGAGGACTTCTACAGTAACCCAAAATTAATATGAGCAGCCTATTTTCCTCATGGAATGGCCATTGTGATTAAGTACTTGAGTGGATTTTATTTTTCACCCTGTAGTTGTGTATTTGTGACACATATTACCACATTTTGTGATTTTTTTACTAAAATATCCATTATAGAATATTTTAAATATGGTTTTACCCCAGTTTTGCCTTGTGCTTGTTTTTGTTAGATATGAATAGTGTATTACATCGATGTGCCGCAACAAATTGTGTAAGCATTGGAGGGCATCATTGAAGATCATGTCCAAAATTATTTTCCATATGTTACATTCCTCGTCGTCCTGATATTTTTAAACCCTGTCCATCATCTTACACCTTGCCAGTGGATACACATCAGAAAAAGAGGGTTCAAAGCTTCTAAAAGGGACAGTCTAGATCAATTTTCACTTAGCGAAGTAATTAGTGTCACAAATGTTAGAAATAATGGGTATTTCAGCTCATGTCTATTTCAGCTCATGTGATCCTGTATGGGAGAGGGCGAATAAGGTTTTTGGGAAGCGCTCCGCACGACTGCTCAAGTTCGTCATCACGACGCATCTTCCCGGTCGTCAAGCCGGACCTCATGCACGTCGTCTTCAACGCCGACTTCTTCGACAGACTGCACCAAATGTTGCACCAACAGTGACTTCATCGGCAACCGATCAGTACGTATATCGTCATCAGATCTACTGCTTTACTATGGTTGTCGGTGCATATGCTCTGCTACTGTTTATGTTGATCAATACATCTAATATGTTAGAGGTTCACGTGATTGTAGCTTTTGCTGTCATGATTTATATTCTGAAATTAATCGTGAAAATTATGCCTAATAATTCAACAATCCAAAAACCTTATTGTAGGCAATTTCCTGAATTAACAATGGCTGGTTTTACTGATGCACCGAGTCCGAATAAGTTTACCGGTGTGCACTTTAAGAGGTGGCAGTACAAGGCTGAGCTTTGGTTGACCACAATAAAAGTGTTCCACATCAGTAAAGGAAAACCTGAAGAAACTGCATCTGACGAGGATCAGAAGAAGTTCGAGGATGCCAATACTGTCTTTCTGGGATGTATTCTGAGCATTCTTGTTGACCGTCTGTGTGATGTGTTTATGCACATAAAAGACGGGAAGAAGATCTGGGACGCACTGGATGCAAAGTTTGGTGCTGCAGATGCTACCAGTGAACTGTATATCATGAAGAGCTTTCATGATTTTAAGATGACAAAGGACCATCCTATGGTTCAACAAGCTCATGAGATACAGTACATTGCCAAAGAGATCAAACTCCTTAAGTGTACCTTACCCGACAAATTTGTGGCGCGTTGCATTATTGCTAAGTTACCCCCTTCATGGAGGAATTTTGCCACAACTCTCAAACACAAGAGATAGGAGATATCAGTTAAAAATCAGATAGCGTCCCTTGATGTTGAGGAGAAGGCTCGGGCTAAGGACACTACTGAGAAAAGGAGAGGGTCATGCTACTGCTAACTTTGTGCAGAAAGGCAAATCCGTAGGCAAAAACAAAGGGAACTTCAAACCCTCCTTTAACAAGCCTATAAAGACTACAACCTTCAAGAAGAACAAGACAAACAGGGACAAGAGTGATCTGTCTTGTTACACTTGTGGAGAGCCCGGCCACTATTCGAAGGACTGTCCAGAACGTGCAGACCACAGAGGGAAAAAGGCCAAGACTGTCAACGTCAAGACCGCTAGCAATACTGATGTGTATGGTAATTTATTTACTATTCTTTCAGTATTTCAATTACCGTGTTAGTGGCTTGATACGGGTGCTAATGTTCATGTGTGTGCTGACATCTCTATGTTCACTTCTTATCAGGTCACTCGGGATTCATCCGTCCTAATGGGGAATGGATCACATGCTTCTGTTCGTGGTGTTGGTACGGTGGATCTGAAGTTTACTTCCGGAAAGATCGTGCAGCTAAGGAACGTGCAGCATATCCCTACTATGAACAAGAATCTCGTTATTGTCTCCCTTCTATGCAGAGATGGGTTTAAAGTTGTCTTAGAGTCTAATAAAGTCGTTGTTTCGAAACATGGACAATTTATTGGTAAAGGTTATGAGTTCGGAGGCTTGTTCCGGTTTTCACTTTTAGAGTTTTGTAATAAATCTGTGAATCATATCTGTGGTGGTGTTAATGATGATACCAGTGTTTGTCATTCTCGTTTATGTCACATTAATTTTGGTTTGATGTCTCGGATGTCCAGTATGAGTTTAATTCCAAATTTTACTATTGCCAAAGGTTATAAGTTCCATAGTTGTGTGCAATCAAAGCAACCTCGAAAGCCTCACAAGGCTGCCGAGGAGATAAACTTGGAACCTCTATAACTCATACATTATGATCTATGCGAGATGAATGGTGTGTTGACAAAAGGTGAAAAGAGATATTTCATGACATTGATATATGATGCTACTAAATTCTTCTATGTTTACTTGTTGCAAACTAAATATGAGGCTTTAGACTACTTTAAAATCTATAAGGCCGAAGTTGAAAAGCAACTAGAGAGAAAGATCATGCGTCTTAGGTCGGATCGTGGTGGTGAGTATTTTCCCAAAATATTTGACGAATTCTGTGAGGAACACGGAATTATTCATGAGAGGACGCCTCCCTACTCACCCCAATCAAACAGGGTTGCCGAGAGGAAAAACCGCACGCTGACTGACTTGGTGAATTCCATGTTAGCCACTGCTGATTTTATCAAAGGCATGGTGGGGGGAGTCTTTGTTGACTTCATGTCATGTCCTGAATAGAGTTCCTAACAAGAACAAAGAAAAGACCCCTTATGAGGAGTGGGTTGGGAGAAAACCATCACTTTCGTATCTACGCACTTGGGGGTGTTTGGCGAAGGTCAACATAGCGATCCCCAAGAAATGCAAGCTCGGACCCAAGACAGTGGATTGTATCTTTCTAGGATATGCTCCACGGAGTGTAGGCTATAGATTTCTAGTGGTTAAATCTGAGGTACCTGATATGCATGTTGATACTATAATAGAATCTTGTGATGCAACATTCTTTGAGAGTATGTTTCCTATGAAAGATATGCATAGCATTGGTAGGATTTCTTCTGAAATACTTCCTGAATCTAGTGCATCTATTGAGAATTCTGAACAACCACATGAGGAATTCCTTGAGAAGGATGACGATGAACCTCTCACGAGGAGTAAGAGACAGAGGGTTGCAAAATCCTTTGGTAATGACTTCATCGTGTACCTTGTGGATGATACTCCTGGATCCATTACTCAGGCATATGCATCTCCTGATGGAGATGATTGGAAAGAAGCTGTCCAAAATGAGATGGACGTGATTCTTTCTAATGGAACTTGGGAATTATCAGAATGACCCTATGGTTGTAAACCTTTGGGATGTAAGTGGGTGTTCAAGAAAAAGCTAAGGCCTGATGGTACTATTGAGAAGTACAAGGCGTGTCTTGTAGCTAAGGGCTACACAAATAAAGAAGGCGAAGATTACTTTGACACCTATTCACCTGTCGCTAGACTGACCACCATTCGAGTACTACTATCCCTGGCTGCCTCTTATGGTCTTCTCGTTCATCAAATGGACGTGAAGACAACTTTCCTTAATGGAGAGTTGGAAGAGGAGATCTATATGGATCAGCAGGGTGGGTTTGTGGTAAAAGGTGAAGAGACAAAGTGTATAAGTGATGTCTATGCACTTATATTATTGTAGACAGTTGTTTGGCCTCCAAGTGCAGAGGTTTGTAGAACAGCAGCAAGTTTCCCTTAAGTGGATTACCCAAGGTTTATAGAACTCAGGGAGGAAGTGGTCAAAGGTATTATCTCTCAAGCAACCCTGCAATCAAGATACAAGAAGTCTCTTGTGTCCCCAATACACCTAATACACTTGTTAGGTGTATAGGTGCACTAGTTAGACGAGGAGATAGTGAAATACAAGTGGTAACGGTGCCAGAAAAGAGCTTCTAACTTGTTGTTGACGTGGGAGAGACTAAAAGCAAACTGAAATAAAGATGAAAGCAAGAAAACATGTAACAGATCTAGATGCAAACGGTGTTTCAACGCTTAGAAACAAGGCCTAGGGATCATACTTTCACTAGTGAACACTCTCTCATATAAATATCTTATCTTAATGATACTACTCTTAACTACTGTCCGGTTGGACACTCTAATCCATCGTAGGGCTATAACAGCACACCTCAAAGTCCGTCTTCCCCAATCTAGATAACCCCACACTATCACCTTGAGCGCTAGATGGTTCCAACAAACACCACAATTTCATAGAGACAACCAACTCTACTCATGAATATATATGTAATCTAGCTTAATTGCCACACACGGTGTGCACGCTGTCACTTTCACACACGTGGGAAAAAGCATAGATATATTAAAGCACGATGTGTATTTATGTAGACTCTAGCCTAAGTGCCACCATGGCGTGCACGCTGTCACTTTCACACACATGGGGAGAGAAGAGATCTATTTAAGCACTTGAGTAGCAAGGTAGATCTACTTGATTACAAAGGTCATGATCACAACAAGATCATGCATAGAGAGAGAGATGAACACATAGCTACCGGTAGAGCCATTAACCTTGAGGAAGAACTACTCCCTCCTTATCATGGGAATCAGCAACGACGATGAAGATGGTGGTGGAAATCGATGGAGAAGGCTCCGGGGGCACTTCCCCATCCCCCCAATCTCCCCTTCGGTGGCGACGGCGCTGCGGAACTTTTCGTGCCTTTTTGGTTGATGTTTTAGGGTTTCTGAGTCGGGGGCTTCTTATAGGCGAAGGAAGCAAGGTCGATGGAGGGACAGGGGGTCCACACCCCCCGTGGGCGCGGCCAGGGTGGTACCCGCGTCCACCTAGGGTGTGGCGACCTTGGTGTCCTCCGTCTCATCTTTGATTTTCCGTATCGTTCAGGAAAAAATATGGACTTTGGCTTTTGTCCCGTACAATTCCAAGAATATTTATTTTTTAGCTTTCTAAAACCAAAAACAGCAAAAAAAAACGAGCAATGGCACTGTGGCATCTTGTCAATAGGTTAGTCCTAGAAAGTATATAAAAACACCTCAAAGTGTTGACAAAACATAGCAAAGTTGATACTAAACAAGCATGGAGCATAAAAAATTATAGATACATTTACGACGTATCAGTAAGTTATTAAAATCTTCATATGGCCTGAAACAAGCACCTAAGCAATGGCATGAGAAGTTTGACAGAACTCTACTTTCTGCTGGCTTTATCATTAATGAGGCTGATAGGTGTGTTTACTATCACCATGGTGTGGGCGATAGCGTTATATTATGTTTATACGTGGATGACATTCTGATCTTTGGTACGAACGTGAAAGTGATAAATGAAGTCAAGTCTTTCCTGTCAAAGAGTTTTGATATGAAAGATCTGGGAGAGGCTGGTGTGATTCTGAACATCAAGCTTATTAAGAACGAGAATGGGATTACTTTAACGCAATCTCATTATGTTGAGAAGTTCTTGAGCCGATTTGGCTTTATTGATGGCCATACTTCTTCAATAACTTATGATCCTAGTTGGACATTATGAAAGAATAAGAAGGAACCAACAAATCAGCTGAAATATTCACAAGTTCTTGGTTCTCTCATGTACTTAGCAAGCGCTACAAGACCTGATATCTCTTTTGCTATGAGTAAGTGGAGTAGGTTCATGTCTAACCCGGGTATTGATCATTGGCATGCACTTGAAAGGGTCATGCTCTATCTATGTGGTACAATGAGCTATGGGATTCACTATTCAGGAAACCCTGCTGTGCTTGAAGGATATAGTGATTCGAATTGGATCTCTGATGTTGATAAACTCTACGCCACGAGCGGGTATGTCTTTACCCTTGGAGGTGGCGCAGTGTCATGGAGGTCTCGTAGACAAACCATATAGACGAGGTCAACTATGGAAGCAGAACTTACTGCTTTAGACACATCCACTGTTGAGTCAGAATGGCAATGTGAGCTCTTGATGGACTTGCCTGTGGTTGAGAAACCTGTGCCGACAATCCTTTTGAATTGTGAAAACCAAACTGTGATTGTCAAAGTTAACAATTCTAAGGATAACGTGAAGTCATCAAGACACGTGAAGAGACGTTTGAAATCTGTCAGGAAATTGAGAAACTCCGGAATAATAACTGTTACGTATATTCAAACAGACAAAAACCTGGCAGATCCCTTTACAAAAGGACTATCACGAAATGTGATAGAAAGTGCATCGAGGAAGATGGTGTTGAGACCCGTGGATGTCTCACCTTAGCGGTAACCCAACCTATATGATCAGAGATCCCGTGAATTAGAACCTGGGAAGAACAAGCTAGTGGTTTGACGGAGGAGAGTATTTTATAACCCTCTCTATGTGAAGATGCATAACTCTCATAATCTATAAAGCGGGTTGGTAACATGCCTTAATGTGTTTCAGTTAGCTTTAATTAGCAAAGATGCCATTCTATAGGGCATTCTTGAAAGAACACACATATATGAGCTCGATTGTAAACGTCGCGGTCTATGAGACTTGGTGATCTCTAGTAAACTAGAGACCACGGAGTATGACGCATATGCTCCAACCCGCGGGATAGGCTACTGGCAGCCAGGTACTAGTTATGATTTTGAGTGAAATCTATTGGCACCAAACTTACAATTCAAGGTTCGTCCATTGTTCAAGTTGTTGATAGGCGTAGTTCAAGATTCTAGGCGGAAGTTCAACTTAACAGTCTCTGCTGAAACACTGGTATATAAACAAGTAGCGAGGATTGATAAATCTTCAAATGGGCATTTTAGATCTGGTGAGGGATTGTTAGAAATAATGGGTCAATCTATTTAGGCCCATGTGTATTTCAGATTTTCCCTAAATCTTAAAGCCTAAATTTGTGGTAGCCCATATGTTTTTGAGCCCATGTTTGTGGCAGCTCACATGAGAGTAGAGTGGTAGCTAAAGTTTAGTCCCACATGAGAAGTTGAAGGAGAGTTGCACCACCTTATAAGGTGGAGTGTTGCACCACTTTGTAAGTGAGTGACAATAAGAGAGATATACGCACACGCTTCTCCTCCTCCGACGCCGCCGCTCGCACGTACGCAGCCCGCCCGCCCGTCTCGTCATGACGCGCGCGCCGCGGGTTACGGAAATCTCGCCGAGCCGAGCTTTATTTTGCTGCTCAGGAAAATCGTGTGGTTTTGACAGACGTGTCAAACGGTTAGCTTATTCCCATCGCTCCCGGATCATGGGCTACTGTAACTGACCCGAACATGCGCAACGTGGACTTGGCCCATGTTCGTCTCCGTTAGGGTTTTCTGAACCGCTCTACATAAAGTCATGCGCGGCTATCGCCACAACACCATCGAAAACCAATCTAGGGTTTTGCCATCCTCTCTGCTTGCGCCGCCACTGTAGTCTACTCCATCCCGCTTGTCGGCATGCACCGGAGGTCAGGAGAGCAGGTCTCCGGAACCACTCGCCTTTGTGATCCTGTACGGGAGAGGGCAAATAAGGTTTTTGGGAAGCGCTCCGCGCGACTTCTCAAGATCGTCTTCCCGGGCGTCAAGCCGGACCTCGTGCACGTCGTCTTCAACGCCGACTTCTTCGACATACTGCATCAAACGTTGCATCAACAGTGACTTCATCGGCAACCGATCAGTACGTATACCGTCATCAGATCTGTTGTTTTACTATGGCTGTTAGTGTGTATGTTCTGCTACTATTCATGTTGATCAATACATCTAGTACGTTAGAGGTTCACGTGATTGTAGCTGTTGCTGTCATGATTTATGTTCTGGAATTAATCGTGAAAATTATGTCTAATAATATAACAACAAATGCATAACTCGAGGTAAAAAGTGGAATTTACTCTTTGTACTGCACCATGGAGTAACCTTTTAAGTAAACGCCCATTTCCCAAAAAAAGGTTTATGCAGTACTAGCTTGAAAAGTTACGGAGTACCTTGATCTAAAGGTGCAATCCCACTTCGAGTTCCAGCGACTGGAGCTTGGATTTACCAAGTGTGTTCTACACGCCCCTCACAACACGCCTGCATATACTGGGCAAATTAGCCGTGGTCTGCGCCTCCGCCGCCACCAAGCTCATCCACCGCCATCGGGTCTGCCTGTCTTCCTGAATGCCGCCGCTTGCCGCACCGCACACGATCTGATCTGCCTTTCTGCACGACTACATATACCGGCGCCGGCCGCCTTCCTGCTCGTAGTTGCTGCTGCGTTTGATCGAGAATAGTAGGGAATCTAGAGATTGGATCAACTATACTTTCTAAACTCTGAACATATTAGACGGATTTATGGCAACGAGCAGTGTATCCTGGACATGAAACCGATGGATGGGATCATGTCAGATTTTCAAGACGTGATGCCCTACCGGAGAGCATCAACAGAGACGTTAGAGGTCGAAGGCATGCAGCGGATGACGCTGATAAAAACTCATATGGAATGGCCGAATGGAAAGAGCCAAAATAGATCATGCTGGCGGCGACACCGCCACTTGATTCAGATGCGCAACTCGAAGTTAATTTCAGGTAACAAAACGGCCGGGGGAGTAAGAGAACGTTGGGAGAATGACTAGGTTAGCCTTCACCACGGACGTCCAGACCTAATTGGTACTCCATTGTATACTTTTGGAGTAGGTTTACAGTAAAAAGTGACTAAAACTTTCCTAGACGTGCCTGCGCCTGATGATGGTGGTTGTTTTGTGTTCTATTAGTTAGTTCCTGCCTAGGTAATAGTAGCTAGCTAGTTGAGTATTTGGTTCTTTTGTAGTTATCTCTCGAAATAGGCTTTCGCCCCGCTTTATAAATAAAACACACAGGTGAGACAGCTGCTGGGCCAGAAAGCACAACGCCCAAAGGAAGATACACCACTCGATACAAGGAGCTGGGAGACCCCAAGCCCAACACGAAACTCAAAAAGAAAAAAGAAAGCCGAGAACGACAGTGAGCCGAAAACGGAAACAACTCGCAACCAGTGCGCCCTCCAGAGAAGTACCACCACACATCCGACAGTCCAAAGCGCCTGCGTACCAAAACAGCACCTCCAAGAAGGGGAGTGACGACGACGACACTGCTGTCCGGCCGGGACCTAGGGTTTCCCCTGGTACACAACGAGGGGTGGGGGAGGGAAGCCCTCGACACCCTTCAAGAAGGAAGGTGATACCCTCGGGCGTCACCGTGCCAGTGTCAACAGACAAGTATTTCTCCCAACCCCTCCAGAACCACCCACCCGAGCACTTTGTAAAGCTCCACCAGTCACATCACCCACGAGCACGCGCCAGCCCGGTCTAGAGGTCGTCACCGCCGTCACACCGAGAGCCACGAAGCGAAGCCAGTAGGTCGAGGTAGCCGAGCCTTCGACGAGGGTTGGCCTGTCAACGGCGCGCGGGAGGGAACAACCTCCACCACCAGCAGGTGGTAGCCGGCTGGATGTAGCAGCAGGACAAACCAGGCTCTCTAGCCCAGCCAAGCCCGTGGAGGCTCATGAAGTCCCACCGCCGCATTGCAGCAAGGGTGCCACCGAACACGCCAACCGCCGTCCCAGGCCCTACATCTCCTTCCACCGGGGGATCCGCCACCACGGCAAATCCCGGCCGCCAAGCGACAGCACCAATGCCACCGAACTCCCCCGGGCCTGCCGAACCGCCACCGGTCTGGGGATCTCACTTCACCTCCCGGAGCCACCTCCGACGGAGGGAAGTCGTAGCTGTCAACCTTCCGAGGCCGCCGCCCCGGCATCCAATGAGCCGAACTCGCACCCCCGCGCCAGGTTCGTAGCGTGACCTACAAGGTGGGGATAGATCTGGTTGGTATAGGATGGAGGCCGCGGCACAGCCGCGCGGAGGAGATTAACCTCCATCACCAATGGCGGTTGTCGTCCAGACGCGACAGTAGAGACACACCAGGTCTCGGGCCCGGCCGGGCCCAAACAAGGGCCTGTAAATTCTCTGCCGCCACGCTGCTGCAGCGCAGCCGCAGCCGCCACCACTGTCCTACACGCCCCACACCACCGTCCCACCTCCAGAGGGTGCCAGCAACTCGAGAGGCCCGCCCCAGGACCAGATCGGGCCCAAAAGGGCCCAGATCTGGGCTAGCCAATGCTCTCTAAGGGCAAACACTCACTGCTCCCCCCTGCCGGCGCCCCCGCGCCGCCACCACGGCCCCGTGGTGCCGAGCCACAGGCTCCCCGCACACCACCAGAGCTCGTCGTCGCGCCGCTCGAAGATAGCCGCCGCCCGCCGGAAGCGCCAGATCGACCGCCATTGGGAGAAGCCGCATCAGCAAGGTCGCACCGCTCCAGGACCCGACGCGCATCGCCCCACCGCCGCCCGTCACGCCGTCGCCCGGCCACCACCGAACGCCGCCACCAAGCTTCCCGGCGGGAGAAGCCCACTCCGGCCCGGGGGGGCGTTCCCGCGGCCACCCCACCGCGCGAGAGGACGAGGAGACCTCGCCACCGCCGGCACTAACCAGGCTTCGCCCGGCCGCACCCAATGGCAGCGGCGAGGGAGTGGGGAGAAGGAGGGGAACGCCCGGCGGCGGGAAACCAGGGACCTCCCGGTCACCGCGTGGGGGCGACGCGGGAGGGTTAAAAAAGGAGTTCCGTTTTGGATCTGCAGTGTCACACTAGCTTTACGATCTTTCTTCTCTTTTGTAGTTCTTTGTGGGTGTGTGACAGAAATACTCAATATGTTTAGTTATATTTTGACAGTGAAACCCGGCGATTGTTCTCTGTATGGAAAATGATATTTTTGTCTACAAAATGAGTTGGTTAAACTTCATAAGACATAGATTTAATAGAAAATTTATACGGCTTACACTTTAAAATGGAGTTATTACTACACCCATTAAAAACAGTCTTCAGCCCCCCACTCCGCGTCACTCCCCGCGCAGGCGACCGGAGCGGCTCCCCCAGCACCCCCATCCCCTAGCGCCTCGCTGGCCTATCCCTCCCCGCCGTCGCTGGCGATCGCTGCCGGGCGCTGCCCGCGCGGTGCCGGAGGCGGCGGGCGCTCTTCTCCCCGCGCGCACGGGGCTCGGCTCGGGAGGGTCGACCGGCGGCGGTGCTCCTCAGCAGCGGTAGTTCGGCATGGCGGCGGGGTAGCTCGGCGTCGGCTGGGAGCTCGCCGGTGTGGGGCGCGGCCGTTGGTGGCGAGCCCTGCAGAGGTTGGCGGCGGCGCCCGCTCGGCCCAGATCTAGGCCCTTCAGGCCCCATCTGGGTCCAGGCGGGCCAGACGTCATGCTGCTGCAGTGGTTCCCGGAGGTGGAGGTATAGCTCGCGTGGGCATCTTGATGGTGGTGGCGGTGCTGCTGGCTTGCTGCAGCGAGGCAGTGGGGGCTTTGTGGGCCCGATCTGGGTCCGACCGGGCCTGGCGGGGCCTGGTATGACCCTACTACCACGTCCGGTCGGCTACCGGGAAACGGTGGAGGTAGTTCTCTCCCGTCGGCGGCACTTCTAGCACCTCTGATTCCTGCTGTGTTGTCCTTCTCCTCTAGGCCTCGTGCTGGTGATCTCAGGGAGACAGACAAGGGCGGCATCTCGATCGTGGTGGCGCATGTTGGTGGGCGGCAATGTGTGGTGGAGCACGTCGGAGCATCTGGGGGAGTGGTTTTTTGGGGGGTCGGGAGAAATCCATGTCGGCTCGTCCGGCACTGACGCGGTGACGCCTGAGTTTGTCATCGTTCCTTCCTAGAGGGCGTCGGGTGTACCCCTTCTCCACTCCCTTCCGAGTACCGGGGGAAACCCCTAGGACTAGTCCGGGTAACAGCCTCGTCGTCGTCGCCCCCCTTCCTGAAGGTGTTACTTGGTACGCGGTGCTCCGGAATGCTAGGTTTGCGGTGGTACATCGTCGGAGGGCGCAGCGATTGCGGGTCACCCTTGTTTTATCGATCTGCCATTGTTGGCTTTCTTTTCTCTTTCTTTCTCTCCTTTTTTTCGTTTTGGGCTTGATTGTGCTGCTGCCCAGCGGTTGTATCGTGTGGTTGCTATATTAATATAGTGGGGCGAAAGCCTATTTCGAGATTACTACACCCATTTGGATATGGGGTGTGATGGCTTGCAATTAACTCTCTCTGTCTATCAATACACCAAAACACAATGATTACATGCTTTTCGCAAAACAAAATAAATAGAAAGGCTTATTTAGAAGTAGAGATGAGATAAACATTTTATATATGTCGCCTCCAATTCAAGGTATTGCAAGTGTATCTACATCAATGTATACACTAGGAAACGCTCGTTGATCATTTATGTGGTGCATATGGGTCTTAGCTATCATTCAATAGTACTTCCTCCATTCAGAAATATAAGATGTTTTAGTTTTGTGAATCAAATGTATAAAGAAGTCTTCTAGTGTATAGATTCGTAGAGATTCAAAGTGAACTTGTACACTAAAAGACGTCTAAATACATTTATTTTACAAAGCTAAAATGTCTTATATTTCTAAACGGAGGGAGTACAACTTATTGTACAGAAAATTTCCTAACTAATGTGTCCCACGTACCGATCAACTTGTGAGCATTCAACTTGTTTTTAAAACAAAAAAATCGATCAGTGATCATCCATGGAGCCTCCACACAGCCTCCAAAATTTAGATGACCCTTGCTTCGGTGTCCCCCCTAGACAAGGAATTCAGCCGGTTAACGGGTTTCGGGTGCATGCTTATGGTGGAGACCGGTGGAAGTTAAAGTTCGTAGTATTAGTTACGTACATGAGATCGGACATACAAGACCAGACGGGATAGTACGACCAGGTGGAGGTATAGGCGGTTTGTATAGGCCACGTCACAATCATGTACGAGACAGTTGTGAGTCGTACGATAGGTGGAAGTAGAGGCGATCGTTTGAAATTAAAAAGGATATATATAATCTGTTAACAAATGCTTGATAGATATGCATGTGTAATTTTTCCAATTTAACATACTCCCTTCGATCCTAACGAATATTCTCATATTTGTCTAGATTCAAATATACTTAGTCATCTTTTAGTGCTAGATATATTCGAATCTATATAAATCCAAAATAATAATTAGGATTCAGATGAACTAATATTTTCTTGTATTGTCCAATGTTTTAGTTTTTTAACAAACACCAATGATGCACCTGACATGTTTGAACAAACAGTCTCAGCTTACGTGTATTGCGACCACTCGAAAAACATACCCCCGACCCGAGTCACTCCCGGCGACCGGGGAAACCCTAGCCGTCGCCGGGGGGCCTCCCTCCGCTCGAGCCCCCCCCCCCCCTCGCCACCGCTGCTGGCCGTCATCGCGGTGGCGGCGGGCGCCCCGCTGCCGAAGGTCATGGGGGAACTGTCGTGGAGGCTTGGAGATCAGCAGGGAAGGCTCTCACGGGCAGGTGGCGGCGCAGTCCGCTTGGCCGTCGCGGAGGCGCGAGGCAGAGTAGCGGGGGCGGGGGAGATGGGGCTGGATGCGCGGCACCTTGCAGCGCCGTCACCCTGGCTGGAGCGCGCCTTGCAGGCCCGATCTGGGCCCGTCTAGTCCTGGGAGGGCCTCCTTTCGACGTGGTGGCTGGTGGCGGTCGCGGCTGGGGGCTGGCTCCTGCTAGGCTTGGTGATGGCGGCAGGTGGTGGCTTGGGAGGTGGTGCTGCTAGACCTTCCGTGGCTTGGTAGCGGCAATGAGGCGAGGAGATGGTTCGTGCTTGGCTGTTGTGGCCGCCAATGGGTCTCCCGTCGGGCGGCAATGGAGGTATGGTGGCAGCTGCAGTTGGCCGCTTCGGCTTGTAGGTGGTGGAGATTCCCGAGGAGAAATCCGTGTTCCGGCTTCGGTCGGAACCGGCGGCGGCGACACCCGCGCCGGTGCCGTTGACTTTCTTGGAAGCGTTGTCGTGGGCTCCTCCCCTTGCCCATGGTCTTCCGGAGGGAAACCTCAGATCCTCGGGATCGGGCGATGAAGGCGCTGCACATCTTTCTCCTCCTTGGGGGCATCATTTTCGGAGTCGACTGGAGCTTGGAGACTCATGGATGGTGGCTGGGCCGTCGTGTGGGTGCTGAGGCGGCTCCTCAAGGGCGCTGATGTGCAGTTTGGCAACGATGATGCGTCGAGCTGAGTGTGGGTCGCGGTTCGGGCTTCGGTAGTCAGTCTTTCCGACGTGTCCAATGGGTTCTTTGTGCTTGCTGTGTTGCTGTGGAGTCGGAGCTGCGATGGAGCGCGTCCAGGCGGCGATGATGACCGGCGGTCGGTGGTCTTTACAGAGGGCTTGGTCGGCGCAAGCCCAACATATTTCACTCGGGAGGCTCGGCGTCAAGTCGAAGCTGTCTGCCGTTCATGTGTGTGGTCAGCTGTTGGCATGGGCCGACATGGGTTCAGGCGTCGTGGGATGCGAGGCTTCGTCTGGGTCGTCGAAGGTGAAGTCAGAGTCACTGGCCTCCCATCTCCAACCACGACAGGCGTCGCCCCCTGCTATATCCAGGAGAGTGCCATACCGTCAGATCTCCATGAGAGCACTCCATCGCCGGTCGCCGCCTCCAGGAGAGGGCCCACGCCGCTCCATGTTGGTCCTCTCCCTCGTCTCCCACTTCGTGAGCTTGCCTCACGGCTGGCGACACCTCCTATGAGCACGACGCGCTTCTGTGGCAGTGTTGCTATCGACGGCGGCCGCGCTCGGCCTCGTTTTCTCCTGACGGCGGTAGCATAATGTTTTTACTTTCGTTTTTCTATAATAGTGTACATTTCTGCTACGAGGCCTCCGACGAAGTCTTCGGCGAAATCGGGTTTTTTGCTACATCACTATATTTTTTGCTACATTATTGTCGCTCTCCGTAGAGCCGCCCGCGCAGTGCACCTTCCGGGGCCGTCGCCCCGGCCTCCACGAACTTGAACTCGAGCCCATGATCCAACTAACATTGCACTGAAAAGCCGGCGGATTGGACTAGGTAGGTCAACACATAGACTATAGTCATCAGGCCACATGATAGCCTAGGAGAGGGGATCCGCCCTCCACCACCCGAGGTGATCACCATCCGGATGCAACATTAGGGTCAATTAGTGCCAAATCAAGCCCGCCCACCTGCCAGGCTCAGATCCGGCCAATTAGCATCGCCATCACGCTGTTGCGCCATGGTTGTCGCTGCCATCCACCTACAACCATGTGTCGAACTGTCCCTTGTCACCACCGACCGAACTCATCACCGTGCTCTGTCAGCTGCCGCCATGAGATGTGTCGCTGCCACCTTACTCCATGCAAGACAGCCCTCGGTCAAAACCGCATGCCACTGCATAAGAGCACCCTAGCCACGACGCCCGGGGACGGGCGTGCCGTTATCACCGCCACACTGGCGAACTCTCTGGCGGGGTCTAGTCTGTCTAATCTTCTTTGGATCGAATTATTTTTTGCTACATGTAGCAAAAGCGGGACTATTTATAGCAAAAGCGAGACTTTTAGAGTAAAAACGAGACTATCTATAGCAAAAACGGGATGAAGGGACAGTAAAAAGATCTGATCATCGGGTTCGATCTAACGGCCGAGACCTGGGGATGGATGTGAACTGTCCGAAGCTTGAGACTATTTGTTCAAATATTGGAATATGTTAAATTGGAAAAATTATACACATATATGCCAAGCATTTGTTAACAGATTGTTTTCATATTTATTTCAAACGGTCGCCTCTACATCCACCTGACTTACAATTGGTCTTGCGCACGATCGGCCTGTACAAACCGTCTTTTTTTTTTGCGGTGCCTCCACCTGATCGTATCCGGTCTCGTATGCCCGATTGTAGCTAATATGGACTCTAACTTCCACCCGGTCTCCACCACAAGCATGCACCCGAAACCCGTTAACCGGCTGAATTCCTTGTCTAGGGGGGACACCGAAGCAAGGGTCAATTTAGATAGATACTAGTTGAATGCCCGTGCGTTGCTACGGGCCGTCGGGTTTCTTCCCGTCATATACGCGAACATATTTGCTAAGTACCCACGGTGTATTGTATTTGTGTGTTCGTACAGATAAATCAAGTAAACATGAGTGAACAATCTGATAAAGTTTATACAAAAGGTCAGCTGGATCACGACCGTTTCTTCGGTACCATTGGCTGGCAAGAGAGAGTGATAGACCATATGCCAGATCATGTGCACCTACTATAATGACATTTATTTCATATTATATTTCCGGGTGTTTTATGTTGATTCTTTATTTCAAAACATTGAAAATATTTATTTCTGTTCCATTCATGTATAAAAGTTTATAGAACAAAGTGTGGCAATTTCTTTAATTATGTAAAATTCCGAGTTTTTCGTTCCACTCAAACATGACGGCATCAGACCTATTATTCTTAGAAACGGTTGTGTTCTTGAAAAGGAAACACATTTTAGAAGGTTAAAAATTTATATTACTGTATTTCTACCGTAGAATGGAGTCCGAAAAAATTAACAAAATTATAGAGTGACATCATACGCCTGGATGTTATTATCTTGAATTTGACTCCGCTAGATGCATTAGCTAGTTTTAAAAAAAATAGCACAAATACCCGTGCATTGCTATGGATTGGCTCTTACTATTTGAGTACACCGTGTAACCTCGGAGCCCTTTATGTCTCCCCTGATGGCTAGTGCCTTCATGGTAACATCCTTGGTCGCATGACCATTGTGGACATGTATACGTGGTCACTATCAACCGGCCATGGCTCCTTCGCATCTGCATTTGACTCGTAATGCATGTCGGTGATATCTCATCCGCGGCCATCAATATGTGAGGGTGGCGCGACAATGTCCATCGACAAAATTTTCACGTATATCTAGAGATGAACATTATAGTTACCAATCAGATTGCTGTTTTTCTATAAGACAATCCTTTTGATGGTGTTCAAAGAGACACGGCCATTAAACTCATTGATGTGTGGGTCTGGGTTTAAATTATCCAAAATGTGCCTGGGTTAAAACGAAAAAGATTTACTCGTTGTCGTTGGTTCCTAGTGTTAAGGTAAATTAAGCAAATAGCAAAACCTCCTAGTAGTACTCTTTACATTAAATGTAGCGTAACATATTTAATTGTTAATCAGAGGAACACTTACTAATAAGAGAAGATATATCAACAAGCTGAAGTTAAACTATACATAAATTCCTATGCACTCCAAAAATATGAAGAGGTGTGCTCATGAGATACAGGAAACATGCACATTAATTGAATCACAAACAACTTAACATCAGTTCCTAGTATAAGCGTATCTAGTCGATCTACAAGCATGCTACAGCTCTTCTCATATCAGTGCTTGTACTCCCAGAATGAAACGGCCGGACCTCTAATCTGATGCTTTGCTCAGTCCCCTGTCACAAAATCACATAGCTCAATCGAAGCAAGCAGGAGCCGCCACGGTGATTTGATTCCACTGAGCAAAATCACATAGTTCAATATGATCCATGTATGCAATCAGCTTACTGAGCACCTTTCTCATGAGAATCATATTGGACATAAAGAATATAGTGCATCTCGAACAAGCAAAAAGGGCGCACCACACTGCTGTCAGAGTCGTCTCCGCCGGCGAGAACCCAGTTGCCGTGTCACCCCTCAGCTCCGGATTCCGTCCGGTCCCGCGCCGCCCCGCCTGCATCTTCGCTGCACACCATCATCATCTATGCCCGTGCGTCGAGCAGCAGCCGTGGCCAGCATGGACGTTCCTCTCGATCCTGCCCTCAAGCAGCAGCAGCAGACAGATTCCCCCATCCCGACCTCCTGCTCGACCATTCTCTCAAGCCGCGCGACTGGCTGATTCCTGGCGGGCGGCGACTGGCTTGCGCGGCGACGGGCGGCCAGCCAGGCCAGCGCTGGAGCTTGCCCATCCATGGCGCCCCGCCTCTACATCCTCGGTCGCCAGCGATGCAGATGCCATTCAGGACGGGCCGGCGCTGCAGCTTGCCTTGCACGGCGACGGGCGGCCAGCCACGCCTACGTTGGAGCTTCCCCAACCATGACGCCCCCCGTCTATGCCGATGCCATTCAGGGCGGGCCGGCGCTGCAGCTTGCCTTGCGCTTTGAGACGGGCGGCCACCCATGCCGGAGCTTGAGCTTGCCGATGCAGCCGCGATTCTGCTGGACGCATCAGAGGTGGAGCTGGAGATGGAGAGGGCGAGCGGCCACCAGATTCCGTTCCCCCGAGCTCTCCTGGAGACCCCGCATCCCTGACGGCGCCCCTGCTTAGAGAGCTCATGTCGCCCCGGTTGCCGCGCTCGTCCCCAGTCAACCCCCGCCTCTGCTTCAACCCCGCCGCCAGATCGAGCTCCCTACTTTCGGCCCAAGCTCTGCTGCCTCGTCATCCCGAGATGGAGAGGGCGAGCGGCCACCAGATTCCGCCGTGACGTGTGCTGAGCCTGCACGCCGGTCGTCGTCGTGGAACGCCATTGTTCCATATCGGCAGAATTGCCTGGAGGGTGGCGATGGGGAATTGCAGGGGAGTCAACCCCCGCCTCCTGCTTCAACCCCGCCATCGGATCGACCCCAGTTTCCGGTGTCATCACGCCCCCAATCCAGGCGGGCGCCACGGGATCCCCTGGCGAGGTGTCGATCCAGATCATGGGGGCCGACGAGCAGCAGGGTTGGGGGAGGTTCCGAGGTCGGGGAGTTGCGGGGTGGGTGGTCGGCGACATGGTTGTGCCCGAGAGGGATGCTGCGCTCGGGGATGGAGAGGGAGAGTTAGACCCAGGCGACGGCTGTTTTTTCTATTTTTCAGGATAGTCCACTTGTCGGTGGCAAGTGCTGTAATAACACCAAACCGTCAGGGGCAAAACCGGAAAAAAAAGGTGAACGGAAATTGAGGAGGACGTACCTACCTCAGCTTAAATTAGTAGATAGATATATACGAGTCATATCTTTGGCGCAAATCTCTGTTCTCTCTAGGCGGTAGATCATACTTGTTATTTTGGTGGTAGAAACTAAAATAGGAATGAGAGGCTATCGGGCAAAAGATTACAACTAGATGATGAAGAATTTGATGAAGAATGAAGTTCGAATCAAATCAAAGGAAGCACGCGCCATATACTTTGTGGTGTCCAAAGCTAGAGAAATCAATAATTCACAGGAGTGCAAGGCTTATTGGAATGCTTGGGTTACTAATTGAATGATAACATCAACGATAATCTCTTGCATCCCCTTGAATCTTTAAAGAGGACGATAGTCATGATACATGTACTCCCTCCGTCCTAAAATAGATGTCTTAGATTTGTCAAAATTTAAATGAATCTAGGCACTATTTAGTATTTAAATTCATTCAAAATTTAAAAAACCTAAGACATCTATTTATAGACGGAGGGGGTACCTCATATATGATACATCGTGACAGCGAAGGGCGGAAATGACTAGGACCTGCAGATGGTACCGGAGTGCCATCGGGTGGTATTGGCTCACAAGTAGCTAGGACAGTAGGAGGTGTGATTCGGTGTCCACCTCTAAACTTAAGTTTGCATGGGTCAGTTTTCTTTTAATCTTGTCGAAACACATATCCGTAGCATGTATACCTTCATATAGGTGTATTCGTAGCTGGGTATACTCCAGGTTCCCATCGGCTGATCCCAACTTTCGTTATCGCGATCTACATCTTTGTATGTTATGTTTTAAATTTTTATTGTTGCTGCTATATATCTTTCGATTTTCGCCTTCCGTGGGCATGTGAGTATATGTGTACACTGAGTACACGTCTAAGAGGACCTTACGGGCTTCAGGTGGGTTCGTACCATCTTTGAAACGAATTAGTATCAAGTTTTACTCTCCACATCTTCACCTCTCTCGCTTGTTTCCCCCAACAATCCATCTGTGTGAGTGAGAAACTAGGGGAGAGGAGGCCGAGGCAGAGACGGCTATACGGACGGTCCCTCATCATTCACATGGAGCTGGTTAGGCACACCTAGCGGTCACGAGAAGGTGCACCTCGTCCAAGTCTTGGGGTCATCATGTTTCTCACAGTCTGAGTCACAGATGATCTTGTCATACGTCTGATGATGACAAGCACGAGTTGATGCTAACGCCGATGCATCCACAACATCCCATGTCAGCTCGCCTTTGGCATTTGGGCTATGTTTCAATTCGTTGGAAAACTAGAGAATGACTTTCACATTGCCACCCGATGTTTACCATTTCGGATTTTGTTAACATGCCACTAGTATTTGTAAGTAATATCCAAGTAAAAAGTTTGTTATACTTTACTGCCATCGTATGAACTGAATCTACCACAACAAGAAAATACAATAACTTCACCTAATGCTAGTTATTTCTTCCTTGAGAGTTTGCAATGAAAACTTTGTCTAGAGTTTTTTTCTTCCAGGCAAGGCCATATTGGTTAAGTTTTATTCGTACCTAATGGTAGTTATTTTATCCTTGAGAGTTTGAAAGGAAAATATTGGTGATTCATTGACTCATATACAAAGTTAATTATTGAAAAAAAGTAAAACCATGTCCTCATATTTTAATATCTTCGTCGGATTTGCTACCCAACAACACTATTATGACCATACTACTGCTCCACCACATGTCAATCACTTTTCAATGAATAGTGTATCCACTCCCAACACCAACCTGATATTGCCATAATAACTTGGAATATGACCGAAATAAAATGTTTTATTTTTTGAGTTATGAAATTCCACTTGGATTATGAGTCTACCGGAACTTGATTGCAGTTCTACCAAAGTACATTGTGTTACACTTGTATGATCCGTCGAGCAAACATTCCACAACTTACATTGTAGAGATGGAATGTGGTTATGGTTACTCATACTTGCTTCCAAGGGAAATTACAATTAGATTCATGATAGAAAAAATGATTGCATATTCTACGCACCGTATGCCATTGATCTTAGGAACATCGTATTTGGATAACATGTCCGACCCACACGAACTAGGGGAATACATAACTAGTCTATCCGCTAGGAGAATAGTTGCATGTAGCTATCACACACCATCAGATCACCACGCACACTCTCCCAACAATAGTTGGGTTGCTGCCATTTTTCCTATAAAGAGGTGGATTTATATTGTGGGCATATTAAGTAGTGGCCCATGCTTCCAAAGATAAAACACAGATTCTTTTGTAGAGCATTTGGTATATGATGGCATGTGGTCCATTAGATACTTTGTATGATCTGGTCTTAGGCTGTGTTTGTTTGGGCTGCAGCTGTTAAAAATCAGCTGTGAAAAATTAGCTGTGGAAAATCAACTGTAGAAAGCAGCTGTCGGAAGCAGAGATTTGGTGTTTGAAAAGAGTGCTTTTAACTAGTACTGTTGCTGGTTGTAGGACTGAAATGTCTAAAATGTTCCTGGTAGCAGAATATATTGTATAAGTGTTAATTTGAAATAAATTAAACTGTTTCTAACAGTTTTCTTAGATAACATGTTCAAGGGCTTAATTACCTCAAATTGTTCATTTTTCGGCTAAAGCAATTGTAAGCATATTTTTAGAAGAATATGATTATAGAACAAAGATGCACACGTCTTCCAAATAACACGTACGGTCCTTAAAAAAACACATACGAACATGGATTATCTTGGAGTCATCCATGTAAAAAAAACAAAAACGAAAACGAAAAGGAGGATGTGGCTGTCAGAGCTCGACTCTGGCGGCGTCCTGTCCCGGGCGTTGGAGGACGGGGCGGAGCCAGGGCGTTGGAGACGGACGTGGCTGGCAGGGCCGGGCGGCGGAGCCAGGGCGTTGGAGGTGAGATCGGGAAAGGAGTCCGCTGGAGGCGGCGGTGCTCTGCGAGGGGACCGGAGCTCACGGGACAAGGCCATGGCGGCTGTGGTCGGCGCTGCAGGAGGGAGGACTGGCGGAGCTCGGGGCAGAGGCGGCGCGGACGACGTACGTGGAGGCGGCTGTCTCCGGCCGGCGACGGGGACGAGGCCGAGTCTTCCATGGTCCAACCCCCATCGATTGGGGGATGGGTGGCCCAGATCGGCGCAGGAGAGGACGAGCGGTGGTCCAGACCGGCGCGGCGCGGGAGATGGCGAGGACGGCGACATGCGGCTTGGGAGGGAGGCGGCGTGGGAGGGAGGCGGCGGTGAAGGAAACCTAACCTATCCATGGCAATGAAGGAGAACGTCGGGAGCGAGCTACTGTTTTCCGATGCGGGACGGGGTTGGGTCCTTTTCCTGGACGTGGTGGCAGGTAGTCCGTAATTTCTTCGAACGTTAAAGGGCACTTTGGTCCGCTGCAACTCGGGAATCGCTAGAAGCGGCTCTCCTCCCGCTTTCGCCCGCCCGCGCTCGACAGAAGGTTTTCGCGTGGCGCTTCTCACCAGCGCGGTACAATTTTTGGTCGTTTGTTTTCTTCTTCCGATTCTGAAACGCAAAGCGGCAGCCCAAGCGGTAACAAACAGAGCCTTAGTTGTATTGCACCCCTCACCATTGCTCTCAAAGGTGCATTTATCCACACAATATTTTCATTCCATATATTTTAGAAGAATATGTATTATGTCATGTAATATGTTCTCAGTAGATTCCATGTATAGAGCATTAATCATGCTTGTTATGCCAGTTGATAATAACCAAAAAAATTGGAAGATGAAGGTGCCACTAAAGATGAAGATATTCGCTTGGTACTTAGGTCGAGTAGTGATTCTTACTAAAGATAACCTTGTTAAAGAAATTGGCTTGAAAGTAAACAATGTGTATTTTATCATCATGATGAGACGATTAAAAATTATTGTTTCAATATAAATTTGATCGTTCTATATGGTCAGTCATGCAAGTAGTCTCTGGACCATCTCCTTCCCGCACTGTAGCAAATAGTTTTGGCAACTGGCTACACAAGATTGGGAACAGATACACAATACTATTTAGGGTGAGAGCGCTTGTTGTTATCTAGTTGCTATGACTTTATAGAAATGACAAGGTTTTTAATACTTCCTCTGTCCCAAAATATAAGGCGCCTAAGGACTGGTCAAAAGTCAAATCTTACTAATTTTGATCAAATATTTAAAAAATATGTACATCTATATTATGGAATGGAAATATTAAGAAAATATCTTTTATGATAAATCTATTGATATTGATTTGGTATTATAAATATTTATATTTTTGTGACTAATTTTGTTCAAACTTAGAAATTGTTGACTTTTGACTAAACCTTATGCGTCTTATATTTTGTGACGAAGGGAGTAATAAATTGTCCTCTATTATGCAGGTTATCTATCCAAGCACCACAACACTCTATTTATGGTCGTCCAAACAATATGTGGAGTTTCACGGCCTATTTATGGAGGGTTGTACAGCTTTGCAGGATACGACGAGGGATATTTTATCCGACATGGTTGGTATCATGATCTTCGTATCGGGCCGCCAGCCTCTTATGCGTTTATGGACCTTCTATTGGTCGCATGTTTTTGCGCCTTTTACTTTTTTGTTTCGAGTAAGAATTATTCGTAGCTATGTAGTGCATCTTAGTTATGCGGAGGCCAGGTGTAATACTTAAATCTTTTAAGTAATAAAGCACCCACTTCCAAAAACAATATCTCTCATTATACATTTGCACAATTACACCAAAGTCCCGATCGATATGCTGGTGTTTCTCGCTTCACTCTCTTGCAAGCCTTGCTCATCAAGGGGCTCGACGAGAGGCGTGAAGATTGAGGGCCAAACTACCGGCAAGGAAAGAAGCACGGCAAGTCCCAATCGCCCATTTGGAAGTGACGTAGAAATTGTTCGTAGTGGTAGCTATCGTGGTGGGCATCCCGTCAAGCTCCTCAAAAACTATAAGGAAACCGTGCCAGCAAGTGCATCCCCACAATATTGGCTTTATTTGATAAAACTCCCATAATGTTTGGTAGCTTGGATACACTAGTGCAGACCCTCCCTTTAACTCTGGTTGGGAGGGCCCTCTAACAACGGTTCTACAACCGCTGTTGAGGGTTCGGTGTTAGAAGGGGGCCCCCTTTAACATCGGTTCTTATACGAACCGGTGTTAAAGGGTGGCGCACGTGAGGCTGCCGCAGGGCTCAGCCCCCCCTCCCCCCCTTTACACGCGGCAGGAAAACGGCTTGAATCTCTGTCGCGGCAGAGTTCTGCCGCGGCAGGAAAACGCCCTAAATCTCTGCCGCGGCAGAGTTCTGCCTCTGCCCCGTTCTGGGCGTATTTCTGCGGGAGGGGGGAGGGGGAATCGATCGGGAGCGGTATACACATACATCGTCATCGGTACATACGAGTACATGAATAATTAAGCAACTATTATTATACACAAACATCGTCATCGGCACATACATCGTCATCGTTCATTTTGGTGGATATCTAAAGAGTTCTCCGCCAGGCGTGACGACCTCATCAAGTATGAACCCCGCCAATTCCTCTTGAATGGCTCGTACGCGGTCAAATGGTAGGAGTTGGTCCCGCATCCGTTCGATCTGAATATATATGAAGAATGGGGTCAATATATATATAAGAATAAAACTCAACACAATTGATGGTAATAAAATAATGTTGTGGACTTTGTTTACTTACTCTAAGTTGTTCTAGTGCGGCTTGGCCCGTCGCACATATCGTGTTGCGAATGAACTCGCAAACATAGTATCCACATAAGTTATTGCCGGGTCCCTGATGCGCGCACTTTACGAGAATAGAGAGTTCAATCAAAATAATAATCAATAAAGCATGATATAATGGAATTGGAAGCAGAATCAAAGAGATACGCAGACCTAGCTAGCTAGTATTACTTACATTTTGGTCTACAAATTTTAGTTCTTCTGACCATTCACCCACGGCCCTGCCCGTGAACCTTTTCCAAACCCTGTCCGGCAAAGAAAATGGATAAAGGAGTAATTAATTACTTGTTGTCACGAAAGTTGCCGATCTAGTGCGATAATATGATTGAAATTACCTCTGGAGCATCTCTCTAAAGTCTGCCCATAGCTCTTTTTCTTTTCGTAACGAGTCCATGACAAGGACTTTTCCTGAGTCGGGTTGAATGACTAGCAGAATAAAGTGGAACCTACGCACGCATAACTCATCATCAGTTACACTTAACATCGAGTAAGCCGAAACAGAATGTGTACAAGAGAGAGGGTAACAGTACTCACGAGAAGTTGTAAGGAAATAGTATTTCCCTTTTGGTTTGTTGTCTCAGTAAAGACTTTAGCAAGTAATCTTCTGTTTGCCCGAGTTTGGTTCTTACCACTTCTTCATGAACTCTATTTGGGTCAACGAACCCAATGTCAAAAGGGCCTCCTTTCATGCATTCCATAACCTTTTTCCTGCATAATAGTATATACATATATGGTGAGCATATATATATACATGCAATTAATGAAGTGAATGAGATGAGATATAAATTACAGAAATAGTACTTACACACAATAAAGGTTGATGGCAGCATTGTCGAGTTCCTTCTGATTGAATAGAAAATGAAAGTCTTGAATGTTGAAGTCGATCGCGTCGTCTCCGTACAAGAAAATCTGATCTCTTATATGCGTCCTGATCCATTCTTCCTTTCTCGTCTTGCATAAATCAAGGTACCACTTGTGCAAATCTTCGCATCTTTGTTGGTAGATTCTTGAGCTCCTCTTTCTTGACGAGATTCTTCCTATACTTCCATGGCTGTATGGGGTTGGCATCGCATTTGGGCAAGTTGTCTCCCATGATGTTCAAGTATGCAATGTAAGTCATCCCCATCTCATTGGCCTTTCTTTGTAGCTCTGCCTCGTAATCATTTACGGGAGGAGCGTCCCGTGTGTCGAACACTTGGAGCGGGGCTCATGATTGGTTTTCCTGCTCTCCGAGCATGGGAACTGATTTCTGGGGTGCCGCACGACTGCTACTTTCAGTCTCCCTACGGCGCCTTGCATCCCCCTTCAAAATCTGGCGCTCGTAGTCCGGCACAAGTGGGGTTTCAGGTTTCAAAAGATTATTGTAAAACTTCTCCACCATCACCGGATCTATTTTCTCCTTTGGCTCGGCCCGTCTAGGTGCAAAGAATTTCTTGACCTCTTCTTCCGAGATCCTATTGGTCTCCTCGTCGCTGCGATTCCACGGTAAAACCGGCAATGGCTTGGAGGAAGGCTGCGGGACGTAGTTTTTGAACTCTTTGGCATACGGTTTCCTGCGGATTTCTTTGTGGCGGTGCTACTGATGCTCTTCGTGGCAGTGCTCTTCCGCTTACGCTGAGGAGATGGCTGAAGCACCGGAGATGGCTGACGGGCCGGAGATGGCTGGCGCGCCGGAGATGGCTGGCGCGCCGGAGATGGCTGGCGCGCCAGAGATGGCTGCCGCGCAGGAGATAGCTGAAGCGCCGGAGATGGCTGCCGCGCAGGAGATAGCTGAAGCGGCTCAGACTGCTGACGCTGCGGAGACGGCGGGGGTGCCAGTGGCCTCCAATTTGGAAGCACGATGTGTTCCTTCTTCCAAAGAATGGTTGTTTTCACTGCAAATTTGAGTTGAGTTTCCCCTTCACCTGTAGCATGGTCAAGCTATGCTTCCTCATATTCCTTCACAACCTCATCCACCCCGACAATAGCATAGCCATCTGGAATCGGTCGGCAGTGGTAAGTTCCACAAGCTATACAGGAGGTAAGGCATAGCCGACAGCCACCTTAATGGATAAGCCCATTAATCTCACATGCAGCTCAGCGTGTTCGCTCTCCATGATCTCATCCACGGGGTATCGAGGACCCGCCATTTCAAGCGTGGGCTGCACGTTCTCCGTGGAAGCCACGCTGCTTTTTCGCGTAGAGTCTAGGCCGCCGGCAGCTTCCAATGCAGGCTCTTCGTGCCGCTGAGATGGGCCGGTAGCTTGATGGCTCTGTTGTGCATTCACTTGCGCCTGCAGCGCCACAAGTGCATGTTCTATCTGTGTCATCCGCTCTGTATGCTCTTTTTCTTTTCTGCCGCGCCATCTGTAAGAGTCGCTCCACTCGGCAAACCCATCCTTCCACGTCATACCCCCTGTGCCTCGTGCATGTCCAGGGTGTTCTTTTTTACCGATGGCGCGTGTGAGCTGGTCATTCTCTCTGTCGGGATGGAAGGTCCTGGCGGATGTTTCCTCGTATGCCATGATGAGTTCAGTGACGGGTTTGGCAAGGAGGGTTGGAAAGATACACAATCCTGTTTCTAGGTCCAACCTTGCCCCGATTTCGTAGAACCAAGTCTTTGCACGTAGGTCCCACCCATCTGTCTGGGGTGTGATCCCTCTAGCGCGCAGGGCCTTCTCAACTTTCTCCCACTTAGGCCTCTGAGATATGTAGCCACCTGACCCCGTTCTCTGGTGATATTCCTTGTTCTGAGCATTAAGCGTATTGGTTTCTGACCTCTTTTTAGCTATAGCACCTTTTTTATATGTCACAAATTCGGGCCAGTGAGGTCTTATCTTCGCAAAATATGCGTCTTCGAAATTTGGAGTCTCGCCAGCTTTGACAAATTTGTTCAATTTTCTCTTCCAGTTGCGGAAAGCGTCAGCCATCTTCTTTAGAGTCCACTCTTTGACCCTTTCTTCTGGCGGAAGGGTGAAATTTACCAACAACGAATTCCAAAGCGTTTCTTTGGATCTTTCATCGCAAAGGTACCGTCGCCCTTCTTTGGCTTATTCCAATTTTCAATTATGATTGGGATTTGGTCCCTAACAAGAACTCCAGCCTGACGTACAAATTTGTCTGCGGCCTTCTTGGGCTCCATCGGCCTGCCATCAACACGGACTGCTTCGATCGTGAACTTTGCACGATCTTTCAACCGATGGCTCGCGCCTCGCTTGCTCTTTTTCGTAGAAGAAGATGGTTGCTGGCTGGTCGATCCAGAGGGCTAAAAGAAGAAAGAAGCATTAATTAATACATGTAGAAGAAGATTGTTGGTGGAAGTCAGCAGAGGCTTAATCAATGCATATACCTCGTCGGACTTTGTAATCACTAAATTGCGTTCACCGGAGTCTTCATCTTCTCCATGACTACTTGAGATATCATGTCCCTCCAAGTTCAGATATTGTGAGGTGTCATCATCAATAATGTTCTCCATTATTTCTTCTTCTTCAAGGTTTCTACTAAGTGGATCCATAGTTTCTAAAACAACAATATTATCTAGAGTAAGAGAGTAAACATTCAAGTGGACTTGGATTCATACACAAATATACATATTATTAATACAAAAATACACAAATAAATACACAAATGAAATTAAAACCCTAAGGATGCTTGATCATTTTAAACGAGTTCCGACGGGTCCAAACCCTAATTTGGAGAAATCCTGGATGCATATGAGAGGGGCTAGCTACAGTGGCTGACCGAAGGCTGGCGGCGTTGGAGAGCGACCTAGGGCGCGCGAGGTAGCGTGATGTGGCCTACCTAAAACAGGCGTTGTTCGAAAGAGGAGGCCGAGGCAAACATTATAGCGACGGCAAAGAACTTGGCAGAACAGATACAATGTGGAGGGGATGTCCCCAGGATAGGCCCCAGACCGAGGGGAAAAGCCACGACGCTCGCCAAAGAGCCGCCCGCGCAGTCCACCTTCTAAGGCCGCCACCGACATCCGCGAACTCTAGCCACCACTCCGACGACCAACGACACATCGCATCGCCGAAGAGAGGGACGCCGTGCCGTCGTTACCAGCGGACACACCTGCAACCCAGAAGGACCATGCATACACCCCGACATCGCTGGCATAACGCACCCCACCTAGGTCGCACCGGAGATCGCACCCCACCTTGGCCGCATCGCCCGCTCGCACCCCATGGCCACCACCGGAGCTCGCACCCCACCTAGGCCGCCCCCGCAGCCGAGAGGGGAGGCCATCCCCGTACCGCGCCTGGGCCCTGGGCCTCCCCGACGAGTCCGCCTCCCTGACCCATACCCTCCACATCCCTGTCGTTGGCCCCAATCCATGGACGCGCTCGCGTAGCCGCTCCTGCCCGCCACACCCGATGACGCGAGCTACCACCGACAATGCGAGCTCGAAATCAGGTTTGGGTCTTCCCTTGTCAAAGTTGTCTTCGTGTCCGATTTGATCCTACTACTAATAAGTACAATGGTTTGAAATCATATTTTCTAAACAAGCTTGTTCAATTTCATCTTGGTACATCTGTTCCGTACCTACATTCCTATTGCAGTTTTCGTGTCCGATTTGATCCTACTACTAATAAGTACAATGGTTTGATTTATATACAGAAGTATATGAAATTGAATCAAAAATCAGAGTAGTAAATTTCGAACCCTCTAGCTTACAACATTTCTTGTAGATTGTAAATGGAATCAATAGCAAAGGATTCGAACGACGCAGAGGCGTGGACGGCCGGCCGGCAGCGCCACCGCGCGAGCTCCACACCGCCGCCAGGAGGAAACATAGAAGGGAGGAAACAGAGGGGACGACCAGGCGCGGTCCGCTAGCTCACAACGGCGTCAGGGTTCTTGTAGGCGCCGGCGTCGTCGGCGGCTTCGGTGGCGCGCGCGCGGTGGCGGTCGTCGGCTTCGGTGGCGCGCGCGCGGTGGCGAGGGCGGCGACAACGAGGGCTGGAGGGCTTCGGTGGCGAGGGCGCGCGGTGGCGACGGCGAGGGGTTCGATCGATCTGGCTCTGGGGGGAAGAAAGGAAGGGGATGGCGCATTTAATACCCCCTTTAACACCGGTTCGGGGCTGGAACCGGTGTTAAAGGGGGGAATTCGTTTCGCGAGCGCATTTAATACCCTCCCTTTAACACCGGTTCCAGCCACGAACCGGTGTTAAAGGGTTTCGCCCCCCTTTAACACCGGTTCGTGTCTGGAACCGGTGTTAAAGGGGGGGGGCATTTATTTCATGCATTAAAGGGGCATTTTTAATTCAAAAAATAGGACATGAATTTAGAAAATTCATATCTTTTTCATTTCAACTCAGAAAAATATGAATAATATATCATAATTTTCAGAAAAATAATATCTATCCATTCATGTAAAAACATTTTATATTTACTTTCGATAAATTTTTTCAAAATGATTAAAACACTTACATATAAATTTTGATTATTCAATTCAAACAAAAATAAATTGTCAAATCCTAAAACTTTGAACATAAGAAATATTAAGCATCTAAAAAGGAATCTAACCCTATTTTATTAGAGCAAATCATATTTTAATGTCGCATCTTTTGTATTAACATTTTTGAATTGATTGGATATTTAAATGCCGCATCTTTTGTATACACTTGAATCTGACCAAGCCTCGCTCAACTTGCATTGGTTTTTTGATAAAATAGCATATTGTGAACCTAAAAATAATTTTTGTAAAAAATCATGAGCATCATATCATGTACCTGTAGTTCATATCTGACCCACTTCCTCTTCCTGCTGATTCGGCAGGAATTTGTGTTTTTCACCAGAGGTGGATGGAAAGGTTTCAGATCCCCCTGTTGGTACATTGTCCATATAAGGTTGTCTAGTATTTTTGTAAAATGTGTTGGTAGTTTTTTGAATTAGCCATTTGGTGGTTGCTTCACAAAACCGTCCGTTTTTATGCTCGGAAAATGGAAAATGCCTTTTTGGTGCGATAAAAAGGAAAACTTCCTCTTGCAACATTGTTTGCCATGCCATGATGCACATGTATGCATAATATGGCCATATTATCACAAACTATGCCTTGATTCTAGCCATAACATTGGTCATTTGACCCGAAAGCCAAGAAACCTCGAATGAGATAGGTCATTTTGTGAAGGTTTTTTTGAGACATAATCAATATACCAAGTTTGAGATTTTTCCTTCTAACTATGTCACATAATATAACACCACGCGAAGGTTTCGCACTGTTTCGATCTTTTTTTACCTTTTTATCCCTGTTTTAAACTATCGTCAAACTTTGTCGAACAACGGGTATGAAGATTCTTAGCTCGGGGCCAAGCCTCGCTCAACTTGCATTGGTTTTTTGATAAAATAGCATATTGTGAACCTAAAAATGATTTTTGTAAAAAATCATGAGCATCGTATCATGTACCTGTAGTTCATATCTGACCCACTTCCTGCCGATTCGGCAGGAATTTGTCTTTTTCACCAGAGGTGGACGGAAAGGTTTCAGATCCCCCTGTTGGTACATTGTCCATATAAGACGGTCTAGTATTTTTGTAAAATGTGTTGGTGGTTTTTTGAATTAGCCCTTTGGTGGTTGCTTCACAAAACCGTCCGTTTTTTATGCTCGGAAAATGGAAAATGCCTTTTTGGTGCGATAAAAAGGAAAACTTCCTCTTGCAACATTGTTTGCCATGCCATGATTCACATGTATGCACAATATGGCCATATTATCACAAACTATGCCTTGATTCTAGCCATAACATTGGTCATTTGACCCGAAAGCCAAGAAACCTCGAATGAGATAGGTCATTTTGTGAAGGAGATAGAACTGGAATTAAAATACATAATGCAACTAATAGTAAGTTACATAAAGCATGACTGAAAATTAATATACATAAAAGAACTGAAAATTAAGATACATGGCTAGATTAAGTAACAATCGGCCGAACTTGTTTCAGAATGTTGGAGTGATTCAGTCATGCTCCTGCCTACACCTGTAATACTCGCCACTGTAGTCGTCGTACTCGCCGCCACCGTCATCGCTGTCGTAGTCGGGGTCGCCGTAATTCAACCTTGAAGGCTGAGTACGCGTGGGCTGGACTTGAGGGTAGCGCAGACGGGGGTTAGAGTCGGCGGCAGTGTCATAGGCCATGACGCTCTGGAGAGTCCTACCGCGCCACCATAGCCGACGGCCGGCCTCGTTGAAGTTAGGAGGAGGTGGGCCGTCCTCCTCGTGCCTGGCGAGCGCCCTCTTACGCCGATTCACGAAGAAGGCTTCCCAAGTAGGGAAATAGTCGGGATGCCATCTGGGATTCCTCCGCTGCTCCGGCGTGAGCTCGAAGTAGTAGTGGTTCGTGATGGCTATCCGGCGCGCCACACCTAGAGGGACAGGAGGAACCGGCACGCCTCCGGCGCTCAGCATCCAGCCGACGGGGACACAGTAGCCCGGCGGGCAGGGGTAGTTCGAGGCACAAAGCACCTCCGCCTCCCTGGGGGTTAGTGCTATGGTGGAAGCCATGGGAAAGAGTGATGAGGCTGCAGATATGAGTCTAGAGATGTGCAATGACAATGGAGGCCAACCCTACACATATATATATAGTGAACTGGCGGGAAGAACTGGAGGGAAGAACTGGAGGCCAACCCTTACCTCCTTTCGAGAGCAGGGACACCACTACGACCAGTTTCAGGGAGATGCCGACGGAGCCCAGTCCTCCGGCATCTCCGAGAAACTGGTCATAGAGGCACTCCCTAATATGTGAAATTAGTTAGCTCCCAGGTGTATTGATCTAGTTAGAGAAGTTACAAAGCTGCAAGATGGTTTTCGAGAGCAGGGACACCACTACGGCCAGTTTCAGGGAGATGCCGACGGAGCCTAGTCCTCTGGCATCTCCAAGAAACTGGTCATAGAGGAACTCCCTAATATGTGACCGCGCGCGTTTGGAGATCAGATCTCAATGGTAAGTACGAATCGGGACAATCTTCTCATAGTCCCGGTCCATCCACAAAACATGACTAACACTCAAGACATGTATTAATATTAAAAACATGAACTAGAGTTACATAATATGAGCATGAACTTCTTGGCATATGTCCTTCCTTATGATCGCTTCAGACGTAACCATGGAGCATCTTCTTTACTTAACGGAATGCTTGGGTCAGTTTTCACTGTGAAGGGCAGAATTTCATCAAACTTATTATAATCTTCTAACATGTCTGTCTTGTCCTCGATTCCCACGATGTTTATTTTCCCTGAAAGAACTATGTGACGCTTTGGCTCATCATATGATGTATTCGTTTGCATATTTTTTTCTTTTTTTTGGTCTGGAGGACATGTTCTTCACATAGAAAACCTGAGCCACATCATTGGCTAGGACGAATGGTTCGTCTAAGTTCTTGTCTACCTTCATAAGATTGTTGAGATCCACCGTTGTCATTCCGTACTTCTTGTCTACCTCAACCCCTCCTCCTGTTAGCTTGACCCATTTGCATCGAAACAAGGGGACCTTAAAATTAGGTCCATAGTCAAGTTCCCATATCTCCTCTATGAACCCATAATACGTGGTCTTCTTCCCATTGTCTTCTGCTGCATCGAAGCGGACACCACTATTTTGGTTGGTGCTCTTTTTATCTTGGCCTATCGTGTAAAATGTATTCCCATTTATCTCGTACCCTTGGAAAGTACATACAGTCGAAGATGGTGTCCTGGCCAACAAGTACAGCTGATCCCCAACAGTGGTGTTATTCGTGAGAAGTATTTGCAGCCAGCCGCCAAAACTCGCCATGTGTTCACTTATAATCCATTCATCAGACTGCCCCGGGTGTTTGAGGCGTATTAAATTCTTGTGTTCATTGATATACGGGGCAACCAAGATAGATCTTTGTAAAACCGTGTAATGTGCTTGATTGAGAGAATGCCCGTCCCTACATATCATTGCTTTACATCCTAGGGTGCCTTTTCCACACAGTCTCCCCTCATGTCGTGATTCTGGAACACCAATCGCCTTAAGGTCAGGAATAAAATCAACACAGAACTCAATGACCTCCTCTGTTACATAGCCCTTGGAGATGCTTCCTTCTGGCCTAGCACGATTACGAACATATTTCTTTAAGACTCCCATGTACCTCTCAAAGGGAAACATATTGTGTAGAAATACAGGACCGAAAATGGCAATCTCTTCTACTAGGTGAACCAGGAGATGCGTCATAATATTGAAGAAGGATGGTGGGAACACCAACTCAAAGCTGACAAGACATTGGGCCACATCTGTTTGTAACCCTGGTAGGCTTTCTGGATCGATTACCTTCTGAGAAATTGCATTGAGGAATGCACATAGCTTCACAATGGGTACTCGAATATTTTCAGGTAGAAGCCCCCTCAATGCAATCGGAAGAAATTGTGTCATAATCACGTGGTAGTCATGAGACTTCAGGTTTTGGAATTTTTTCTCTGCCATATTTATTATTCCCTTTATATTCGACGAGAAGCCAGACGGGACCTTGATACTGCTCAGACATTCAAAAAAGATTTCCTTCTCTGCTTTGGTAAGAGCGTAGCTGGCAGGAGTTAAGTGGCATCTGTAGGGGTTCGTAGCATGGAAAAAAAATTTCTATCGCATACAAACAAACAAGCCAAGATCTATCTACTAGATTGTAGAAACGAGTCGATGGAATAACTTACCCTCGAAGATTCCAAAGTGTTTAACGAGAGCGGATTCTCGTGGGTGATGTAGTCGTACTCTTCCCGATCTCAAGATCGTGTAGACGATCCTTCCGGCGCTGCTTTCCGGCAGCGCTCCCGCAGTCGGTCACACGTTCGGTACTCGACAAAGACCTTCCTCTCCCTTGTTCCAGCAGGCAGCGGAGGTTGTAGCACTCTCCTCGCGATTCCGGCAGCACAACGGCGTGGTACCGGAAGTAGAGGGAAGATCCCGCAGGGCTTCGCCTTAAGCCGGAGCGAGTATGGTGGATTATGAGAGAGGGATATTAGTGGTCTAGAGATTAGACTCACCAATTAGAAGGCTCTAAACCGCAGGCTAAAGCAATTAGAAGCTCTAAACCAAAACGGCTCTAAACCGGAGATTAGAGGTGGAAACTTGTGTTTCTCAAGGAGGAGCCCTGCCCCTCCTTTTATGGGTGGAGGGGCCTTGGCGCGCCAGGGGAGGGAGGGAGTCCCTCCCCAACTCGGCCTAGGGCTGGGCGCCGGCCTGGAGGAGTTTGGACTCCTCCTCCAAGTTGGTTCCAACTCCTCTTGCTTGTTTCCCACAGTTTCCTGTTTCCCACAGTTTCCTGTTTTAGCCGTTTGACTTTCAAACTGGCAATTTGAATTTCATGTTTTTGGAACAGCAAGAACACTTAGTACATGATGCAATCATTCAATGACACACTCATGTACCCTCCCCCCCGGAGTGCCGGACAATCCGGAACCTTCTAGAACATTCCCGATGAAAACACCGGAATCATTCCCGAACTCCGAAACGGGACTTTCCTTATATGAATCTTATTCTCCGGACCATTCCGGATCACCTCGTGATATCCCGGATCCCATCCGAGACTCCGAACAACATTCGGTCTCTTTCTCATAATACCATAACTACTCAAAACAACGTCGAATCCTTAAGTGTGTCTCCCTACGGTTCGTGAATTATGCGGACATGATCGAGACACTTCTCCGAACAATAACCAATAGAGGAATCTGGAAATTCATATGGCTCCCACATATTTCTACGATTACTTTGCGATCGAATGAACCACTTACATACGATACCAATTTCCCTTTGTCTCACGATATGTTACTTATCCGAGGTTATGATCGTCGGTATCTCTGCATACCTAGTTCAACCTCGTTACTGATAAGTACTCTTTTCTCGTTCCCGTGATATGTGATCCCTTGTGAGCCAGTCACATGCTTGCAAGCTAATTGGATGACATTTCACCGAGAGGGACCAGAGAATATCTATCCGTCATATGGATGGACAAATCCCACTCTTGATCCATGTGTCTCAACCAATACTTTCCGAACACTCAATGCCATCTTTATAGCCACCCAGTTACGGTGTGGTGTTTGATGTCATCAAAGCATCCATCCGGTAAAGGTGATATGCATGATCTCATGGTCGAAGGAATTAGGTTACTATGTATCAGAAAGCATATAGCAATTGAACTATTGAAATGACTTGATCTTTATGCTACGCTTATCTATAGGAGTATGTCCACCATATCATTCTCCTAATGATATGATCTTGTTGTTGATAACATCTCAATGTTCATGATAGGGAAACCACAATCATTTATCAACCAACAAGCTAGTGAAGTATAGAGGCTATACTAGGGACTTCAAATTAAGTTTACAAATCACACAAGTATCAATGTTTCCCTGTTAATACTATTATAGCATGAATGTAAACATTTATCATAAACACAAAGATATAATAATAACTACATTTATTATTGCCTCTAGGGCATATCTCCAACAGTCTCCCACTTGCACTAGAGTCATCTAATCTAGATTACATGGTAATATACCGAACACCCATGGCAGTTTGGTGTTGGTCATGTTTTGCCCTCGGGAGAGGTTTAGTCAACGGATCCGCCACATTCAGATCTGTGTGTACTTTGCAAATCTTTATATCCCCATCCTGGATATGTTCTCGAATAGCGTGAAAACGTAGCTTGATATGCTTCAGCTTCTTGTGTGACCTTGGTTCTTGCGCATTGGCTATGGCTCCCATGTTATCACAGTAGATAGACATTGGGTCCAGCGCACTAGGAACCACACCCAGCTCTGTAATGAACTCTTTCATCCATATCGCTTCTTGTGAAGCCTCCGAAGCAGCCATGTATTCCGATTCAGTTGAAGATCTCGCCACAACGCTTTGCTTTGCACTCCTCCAGCTAACTGCTGCACCATTCAAAATAAATACGTATCCAGATTGTGATTTAGAATCATCCGGATAGGTGTTCCAACTAGCATCGGTGTAACCATTAACAACGAGCTGTTCATCACCTCCATAAGAAAGAACCATATCCTTAGTTCTTCTCAAGTACTTAAGGATGTTTTTGACCGCTGTCCAATGATCCACTCCTGGATCACTTTGATATCTGCTAGTTAAACTAACAGCATATGCAATGTCGGGTCTAGTACATAGCATGGCATACATTAGAGATCCTATGACTGAGGCATAGGGAGTCTTACTCATCCTTTCTCTATCTTCTGCCGATGTCGGACTTTGAGTTTTACTCAAGGTCGTATTGGGCAACATGGGTAAGAACCCTTTCTTGCTTTCTTCCATTCCAAACCTCTTTAGAACTTTGTCCAAATATGTACTCAGTGACAATGATATTTGGCGTTTCGATCTATCTCTATAAATCTTTATGCCTAATATGTAAGCTGCTTCGCCAAGATCCTTCATTGAAAAACTATTATTCAAATATTCTTTGACACTACTAAGAAGGTCTACATCATTCCCAATCAACAATATGTCATCCACATATAGTATTAAGAATGCTACAGAGCTCCCACTCACTTTCTTGTAAATACAAGCTTCTCCATAAGTTTGTACAAAACCAAAACTTTTGATTACCTTATCAAAACGTTGATTCCAACTTCGGGATGCTTGCTTCAATCCATAGATGGACCGTTGAAGTTTGCATACCTTGTTAGCATCTTTAGGATCGACAAAACCTTTGGGCTGCATCATATACAACTCTTCATCAATATCTCCATTGAGGAATGCTGTTTTGACATCCATCTGCCATATCTCATAATCATAATATGCAGCGATTGCTAACATAATCCTCACAGATTTTAGCTTCGCTACTGGTGAGAAAGTCTCATCGTAGTCAACTCCTTGAATTTGTCGAAACCCTTTTGCGACAAGTCGAGCTTTATAGACAGTCACATTACCATCAGCATCTGTTTTCTTCTTGAAAATCCATTTGTTCTCGACAGCCTTTCGGCCATCCGGTAAGTCCACCAAAGTCCATACTTGGTTTTCCTACATGGATCCAATCTCGGATTTCATGGCTTCTTGCCATTTATTGGAATCTGGGCTCATCATCGCTTCCTCATATGTCTCGGGGTCATCGGTGTTGTCCACCAACATGACACTCATAACGGGATCATACCAATCTGGAGTGGTACGAGTTCTCGTTGACCTCCGAGGCTCTGTAGCAACTTCAACCGAAGTTTCATGATCACCATCATTAGCTCCCTCTCTTATTGGTGCAGGCACCATAGGAACTTCTTCCGGTGCTGCGCTACTCGCAATTTCGAGAGAAGGTTCGACAACCTCGTCGAGTTCTACTTTCCTTCCAGTCACTTCTTTCGAGAGAAATTCCTTCTCTAGAAAGGATCCATTCTTGGCAACGAAGGTTTTGCCTTCGGATCTATGATAGAAGATATACCCAATAGTTTCCTTTGGGTATCCTATGAAGACGCATTTTTCCGCTTTGGGTTCTAGCTTGTCCGGCTGTAACTTATTTACATAGGCTTCGCATCCCCAAACTTTAAGGAACGACAATTTAGGTTTCTTCCCAAACCATAATTCATACGGTGTCGTTTCAACGGATTTAGACGGTGCCCTATTTAAAGTGAATGCGGTTGTTTCTAATGCATAACCCCAAAATGATAGCGGTAAATCTGTAAGTGACATCATAGAACGAACCATATCTAAGAGAGTTCGATTACGACGTTCGGACACACCATTACGCTGTGGTGTTCCCGGAGGTGTCAATTGTGAAAGTATTCCGCACTTCTTTAAATGCTCGCCAAACTCGTAACTTAGATATTCACCTCCACGATCAGCACGTAGAAACTTAATCTTCTTTTTACGTTGATTCTCTACCTCACTTTGAAACTCCTTAAACTTCTCTAAAGTTTCGGACTTATGTTTCATGAAATAGATATACCCATATCTACTCAAATCATCCGTGAAGGTAAGAACATAACGATAACCACCGCGCGATGCTACACTCATTGGACCACACACATCGGTATGTATAATTTCCAATAAGTCCGTAGCTCGCTCCATCATACCAGAAAATGGAGTCTTAGTCATTTTTCCCATCAGACATGCTTCGCATCTATCAAGTGATTCAAAATCAAGTGATTCAATAAGTCCATCGGAATGGAGTTTCTTCATACGTTTCACTCCGATGTGACCAAGACGACAGTGCCACATATAGGTCGAATTATCGCTTGATTTCAAACGTTTAGCCTCAATATTGTTGATATGTGTATTTCCACTATCGAGATTCAATAAGAATAGACCATCTATCAAAGGTGCATGTGCATAAAACATATTACTCATATAAATCGAACAACCATTATTCTCGGACTTAAACAAGTAACCGTCTCGCAATAAACAAGATCCCGATATAATGTTCATGCTCAACGCAGGCACCAAATAACAATTATTTAAGTATAAAACTAATCCCGATGGTAGATGAAGAGGTAGCGTGCCGACCGCGATCACATTAACCTTTGATCCGTTTCCCACGCGCATCGTCACCTCATTCTTCGCTAGCTTCCGTTTATTCTGCAGCACCTGTTTCGAGTTACAAATATGAGCAACCGAACCAGTATCAAATACCCAGGCACTACTACGAATACTAGTGAGATACACATCAATAACATGTATATCAGATATACCTTTCTTCTTGATGTTGCCGTTCTTCAAATCCGCCAAGTACTTTGGGCAATTCCGCTTCCAGTGACCTTCTCCCTTGTAGTAAAAGCACTCAGTATCAGGCTTAGGTCCAGCCTTGGTCTTCTTCGCCGGTGTGGTAACTTTCTTACCACCCTTATTGAAGTGTCCCTTTTGCTTAGACTTGCCTTTCTTGAATTTGGTGGTCTTATTGACCAACAACACTTGGTGCTCTTTCTTGATCTCCACTTCTGCAGATTTCAACATGGCAAAGAGTTCTGGCAACGTCTTGTTCATGTTCTGCATGTTGTAGTTCATCACAAAGTTCTTGTAACTTGGTGGTAGTGATTGGAGGACACGGTAAATCCCCAAAGCATTAGGAATCACTATACCCAAGCTTTGAAGTTTGTTTGCATGCCCAGACATCTTAAGCACATGCTCACTGACGGAGCTGCCTTCTTCCATCTTGCAGTTAAAGAACTTTTCAGAAGCCTCATAACTTTCAATTGCCGCATGAGTCTCAAAAATCAATTTGAGATCCTCGACAATATCATATGGGTCTGAATCCTCAAACCTTTTCTGAAGCTCCGATTCCAAACCATACAAGATAGCACACTGAACTATGGAGTACTGATTCTTCCGAGCGAGGTAAACATTCTTTACTTCATCGGGAGCATCAGCTGCAGGTGGGTCACCCAGCGGTGCATCCAGCACATAGGTCAAATTACCAGCTGTGAGGACAATCCTCAAATTGCGGAACCAATCCGCGAAGTTGCTTCCATTGTTTTTCAACTTTTCTTTCTCTAGGAACGCATTAAAATTGATGGTAGGGGCTGCCATTGATCCTCAACATATTTGCAATAGTTTAGACTAAGTTTATGACAAATTGAGTTCAAATTAATAAAGAAATTAAACTAGGTGAACTCCCACTCAAAACAATATCCCTCACATTGTTTTAGTGATCACACGAACCAAATCCACTATATCAACACCGATCATCACGAGAGTTGATATAGTTTAAATGGCGAACAATCGTCATGTTCATCATATCTACTATATGATTCATGCTTTACCTTTCGGTGATTCGTGTTCCTGAGACCATGTCTGTACATGCTAGGCTCGTCAAGATCAAACCTTAGCTACCGCATAAGCAAATCTGGCTTGCTTACGTTGTATACACTTGCGGAATCTAACACACCCGATCATCACGTGGTGCTTCGAAACAACAAGCATTAGCAACGGTGCATACTAAGGGTGAACACTTTCGAACTTGAAATTCATGTGCATGAGGGATCATCTTATAATGCTACCGTCGTCTACTAAGCAATACAAGATGCATAAAGGATTAACATCACATGCAATTCATAATATGTGATATGATATGGCCTTTCTTCTTTGTGCTTCTGATCTCCATCTTCAAGCACGAACATGATCTCCATCATCACCGGCATTGCATCAAGGTCAATGACGCTTCTCCATGGTTGTCGTCCACCAGCTTCAACTATTACAACTACTTTGAATAGACACGCGGGTCTTAACATAAATTAAAGACAACCATATGGCTCCTGCCGGTTGCCAACTTACAATAAAGAACATTGCATACATCAAATATAATCACAATCATGGCCATATCACATCACTGCACACCCCTGCAAAACAAAGTTAGACGCCTCTACTTTCTTTGCATATTTTACGTGGTTTGGGGCTTTCAATAAGTGTCGTTCTAACTTACGAACAAGAACCACAACATTGAAACTATCATTGTTGATCACCCGTTGTAAATTGGATCTTAACTATGCTAGGAGAAACAGGCACCCGCAAAGCCACTTATGCAATACAAGTTGCATGTCAAGCGTGGAGCAAGTCTCATGAACGATGTCATGTAAGGTTAGCCCGGGCCGCTTCATCCCAACATACCACAAGATGCAAAGTACACAAGAAGCAATCGACAATAAAAGCATCAACGCCCACAATGACCATTGTGTTCTACTCGTGCAACAGATCTACATATAGACACGGCTCTGATACCACTGTAGGGGTTCGTAGCATGGAAAACAAAAAATTTCTATCGCATACAAACAAACAAGCCAAGATCTATCTACTAGATTGTAGCAACGAGTCGATGGAATAACTTACCCTCGAAGATTCCAAAGTGTTTAACGAGAGCAGATTCTCGTGGGTGATGTAGTCGTACTCTTCCCGATCTCAAGATCGTGTAGATGATCCTTCCGGCGCTGCGTTCCGGCAGCGCTCCCGCAGTCGGTCACACGTTCGGTACTCGACGAAGACCTTCCTCTCCCTTGTTCCAGCAGGCAGCGGAGGTTGTAGCACTCTCCTCGCGATTCCGGCAGCACAACGGCGTGGTACCGGAAGTAGAGGGAAGATCCCGCAGGGCTTCGCCTTAAGCCGGAGCGAGTATGGTGGATTATGAGAGAGGGCTATTAGTGGTCTAGAGATTAGACTCACCAATTAGAAGGCTCTAAACCGCAAGCTAAAGCAATTAGAAGCTCTAAACCAAAACGGCTCTAAACCGGAGATTAGAGGTGGAAACTTGTGTTTCTCAAGGAGGAGCCCTGCCCCTCCTTTTATGGGTGGAGGGGCCTTGGCGCGCCAGGGGAGGGAGGGAGTCCCTCCCCAACTCGGCCTAGGGCTGGGCGCCGGCCTGGAGGAGTTTGGACTCCTCCTCCAAGTTGGTTCCAACTCCTCTTGCTTGTTTCCCACAGTTTCCTGTTTCCCACAGTTTCCTGTTTTAGCCGTTTGACTTTCAAACTGGCAATTTGACTTTCATGTTTTTGGAACATCAAGAACACTTAGTACATGATGCAATCATTCAATGACACACTCATGTACCCTCCCCCCCCCGGAGTGCCGGACAATCCGGAACCTTCTAGAACATTCCCGATGAAAATACCGGAATCATTCCCGAACTCCGAAACGGGACTTTCCTTATATGAATCTTATTCTCCGGACCATTCCGGATCACCTCGTGATATCCCGGATCCCACCCGAGACTCCGAACAACATTCGGTCTCTTTCTCATAATACCATAACTACTCAAAACAACGTCGAATCCTTAAGTGTGTCTCCCTACGGTTCGTGAATTATGCGGACATGATCGAGACACTTCTCCGAACAATAACCAATAGAGGAATCTGGAAATTCATATGGCTCCCACATATTTCTACGATTACTTTGCGATCGAATGAACCACTTACATACGATACCAATTTCCCTTTGTCTCACGATATGTTACTTATCCGAGGTTATGATCGTCGGTATCTCTGCATACCTAGTTCAACCTCGTTACTGATAAGTACTCTTTTCTCGTTCCCGTGATATGTGATCCCTTGTGAGCCAGTCACATGCTTGCAAGCTAATTGGATGACATTTCACCGAGAGGGCCCAGAGAATATCTATCCGTCATATGGATGGACAAATCCCACTCTTGATCCATGTGTCTCAACCAATACTTTCCGAACACTCAATGCCATCTTTATAGCCACCCAGTTACGGTGTGGTGTTTGATGTCATCAAAGCATCCATCCGGTAAAGTTGATATGCATGATCTCATGGTCGAAGGAATTAGGTTACTATGTATCAGAAAGCATATAGCAATTGAACTATTGAAATGACTTGATCTTTATGCTACGCTTATCTATAGGAGTATGTCCACCATATCATTCTCCTAATGATATGATCTTGTTGTTGATAACATCTCAATGTTCATGATAGGGAAACCACAATCATTTATCAACCAACAAGCTAGTGAAGTATAGAGGCTATACTAGGGACTTCAAATTAAGTTTACAAATCACACAAGTATCAATGTTTCCCTATTAATACTATTATAGCATGAATGTAAACATTTATCATAAACACAAAGATATAATAATAACTACATTTATTATTGCCTCTAGGGCATATCTCCAACAGCATCGTTTACCCTTCTCGTTCTTAGGATGCATAGGCTCTTCAGGGGCTTTCAGACGTTGCTGGTCCTGCCGTGCTTCCGGTGTATCTTTTGTCTTCCCATACACTCCTAGAAAGCCTAGCAGGTTCACGCAAACATTCTTCGTCACGTGTATCACGTTGATTGAAGAGCAGACCTCTAAGACTTTCCAATAGGGTAGGTCCCAAAATATAGATTGCTTCTTCCACATGGGCGCGTGTACGACATCGTCATTCGGAACAGATAGACTACCAGGACCTTTTCCAAAGATTACTTCTAGGTCCTTGACCATACCAAATACCTCCTCACCGGTACGGAGGACAGGCTTCCTCGGGGGTTCTGCCAGACGTTTGAAATGCTTGCCTTTCTTTCTTACTGGATGCAGGTTCGGAAGAAATCGGTGATACCCTAGGTACACAACCTTCTTACATTTATCCAAATATACACTTTCAGTCTCATCTAAACAGTGTGTGCATGCAATGTATCCCTTGTTTGTCTGTCCTGAAATGTTACTAAGAGTAGGCCAATCATTGATGGTTACGAAAAGCAATGCTCGTATGTCAAATGGCTCCCCTTTGTGCTCATCCCACATACGTACACCTGGTTTGGCCCACAGCTGTAAAAGTTCTTCAACTAATGGCCTTAGGTACACATCAATGTCGTTGCCGGGTTGCCTCGGGCCTTGGATGAGCACTGTCATCATAATGAACTTCCTCTTCATACACAACCAAGGAGGAAGGTTATAGATACATAGAGTCACAGGCCAGATGCTGTGACTACATCTCTGCTCACCAAAAGGATTCATGCCGTCTGTACTTAGACCAAACCTTAAGTTCCTTGCGTCACGTGCGGTCCGGGTACTCTCGCTCGACTTTTCTCCACTGTGACCCATCAGCGGGGTGTCTCAACATCGCGTCTTTATTACGGTCTTCCATGTGCCATCGCAACAACTTGACATGCTCTTTATTTCTGAAGAGACGTTTTAGCCGTGGTATTATAGGAGCATACCACATAACCTTGGCGGGAACCTTCTTCCTAGGGGCCTCGCCCTCAACATCGCCAGGATCGTATCGTCTGATCTTATACCGCAGTGCAGTGCATACCGGGCATGCATCCAAATTCTCATACTTCTCACCGCAGTAGAGGATGCAGTCATTAATGCAGGCATGTATCTTCTGCACGTCTAATCCTAGAGGGCAGACAACCTTCTTTGCTTGGTATGTACTGTCGGGCAACTCATTATTTCTTGGAAGAAGATTCTTCATTTTTACCAACAACTTTGAAAATGCGCTGTCAGTCACACCGTTCTCTGCTTTCCATTGCAGCAAATCCAGTGTGGTACCTAGCTTTTTGTGGCCATCTTCGCAAGTTGGATACAACAATGTTTTGTGATCCTTTAATATCTGCTCCAGCTTCTCCTTCTCCTTTTAAGTTTCACATTATTCCTTTGCATCAGTAATGGCTCGACCAAGATCGTCATCAGCGGGCCCATCTGCTCCCTCTTGATCTTCATTATCTACCCCTGTTGCAGTATCATCATATTCAGGATACATATTATGATAGTTGTCATCATCCTCTACTTCTTTGTTGTCTTCCATCACAACCCCTTTTTCTCCGTGCTTGGTCCAACAATTATAGCTGGGCATGAAACCGGATCGAAGCAGGTGGGAGTGAATGGTTCTGGTATTTGAGTAGTCTTTCTTGTTCTGACAGTGAACACACGGACAACACATAAAACCATTGTGACCACGGTTTGCATTAGCCACAACGATGAAATTTTGGAGGCCCGTAATGTACTCGAAAGTGCGGCGGTCACCGTACATCCATTGCTGGTTCATCTGCATTAATATGTAGTATATATCAAAAATTAATAGGGAGATAACCATTTATATATATAGTACATCAATGACACATGAAAGGATAGTTGCCGACCTCGACCGAGAAGGAAAGAGCAACGAGAAAACTTATTTTGAGCTCTCGGGCATTTCACCGAACACCTCTTGTGCATATGAAAAAAACACAAACTAGCACTCTTCACACCCTTTTGCTAGGCTCCAAAATAAGATAGTGAAAAAATGGAAGAGTGGGGTGTGGGCTGCGGTGTCTTATATAGCCCCCCCTTTAACACCGTTTCAAGCCATGAACCGGTGTTAAAGGGGGGGCTGCGCGGGCCACTGTTGCAGGGTCCTTTAACACCGGTTCGTGGCACGAACCGGAGTTAAAGGGGGGATCCTTTTTTGCCGCACGGGCCACGCTGGTACGGCCCCCCTTTTAACACCGGTTCGTAGAAGAACCGGTGTTAAAGCCCTTTTCCAAGATCAATGAAAAGCCTCGTTTCCACTAGTGATATCCGACTACACTAGAAACCATAATTATAGAGTAAGTTAAATAGTAAATGTGTATATTTCCACCCAACACTGATCTTCAATAGTATATACAACCAAGCATTCTTTAGCTCCAGTCCCAACACAAAACCTAAAGACACAGTGTTTCCATACACATTGAAGACATTGTTTAATTCAGTACTGATAGAAGGTCACTAGTAATAACTGAGCACTTTTGCTTCACTGTCCCATCTTCCTTCAAACTTTGATAAACAAAAACTTGATACTGATTTTGAAGACCGTACAAACTCACCCGTAGCCCGTATGGTTCTATTAGACATATACTCACTGTACATGTATGCTCGCGTGCCTGTGAGAGGTGAAAATCGAAAGGTATATAGAAGCAACAATAAAAATTCAAAACTTGGCATGCAAAGACATAGATTGGGATAACAATAGGTAGGATCAACTAGTGGAAACGTAGAGTAGACTTAGCTCGACCAAATACAACTATACGGAGGTATACATGGCCTGAATATGGGTTTCAACGGGATCGAAAGAAAACTATCCCATGCAAAACTTAAGTTTGAGAAGGGACACCGAAACACACCTCATGACTGAATCCACGGAAATTTTGTTCTCTGCCCCATGCTAACGTGCCACGACTTCCACAAGAGGAAAACCATATGTTGATTGTAAATGAGTTTCAGGCTTTCTTCGATGTCCCCTTTCCCATCCACCCACCACTGAAACTTAAAGGGATAAGTTTATCCCGGGCAGATTTTTGGCCCGGTAAAACTCATATCCAGACCATGTATACCCGTGTATCAGTATATGAGATATAGTGGGTATATTGTATGTCCCTGTATCCAGGCGATGCACGCTGTTATACACGTGTCAATGTAAACCCGTTGCACCGTTTATATACGTCCAAACAGGTTGTACGGCCGTTGAGTGTGTTTATACGGGCTTCGCACTGAAACAGTACCATGCAATCCTAGATGTTCACGCGTTTATGTTTGTATAATGTTTTGGGAGGGGGATACCGAAGCAAAAGCGAATGAGTTTTTCATCTAAAAATAGTTAATAAGACTTCCCGACAAGCTAACCTTCCAAAACGAACATTGCCAAAAAAAAATTGAAGTCATCGTTATTTGAACAACCATTCTCCATAGAAAACACGTCAGACCGCCTGGAAATACATGTTTCAAGACACTAATAGAAAAACTGCCTTCCATTTGGAGCACCTCAGAGCTTTTGTCCCGGTTTTGCCACGAACCGGGACTAATGCTTACATTCTTCCCGGTTCGAGCAGCTCGAGCGTCGCACGGGAGCCAGGGGGCATTCATCCCGGCCCGTAAGGGAGTATTCATCTCGGTTTGTAACACAAACAGGAACTAAAGGTAGTGCGTCAGACACATGGCCTGCAGCATATCTTTAGTCCCAGTTTGTGTTATAAACCGGGACGAATAGTCTGCATGTCTATAAATACGCCACCCCAGCCAACCCTCCCTTCTTTGTTTTTTCTTGGTGGAAAGTGTGAGATGTGTGTGCTAGTTTGTTTTTTTCTTATGCACATGGGGTGTTCGATAAAATGCCCGAGCAAATGATGCCGCTTGATTTTACATAAAACAAAAATGATTTGAGGTGCCCGAGCCACACTTGAGATTTCTCCTCTTTCTTTCCTCCTCGATCATGGTTAGCAACCTTATCCTTTTATATGTCATTGATACAATGCATGTGTCGATGTAAAGTGGTCGTTTCACTATTCATGATGTTCTGTAATAGTTTTTGATAAACTGAATTATATGATGCAGATGAATGAGCGGGAACGGATGTACGGTGACCGATGTGAATTCGAGTACATTAAGGGCGTGGATAAATTTATCGATGTATCTAAGGAAAACAAAGAGAATGGTTTTATGCGTTGTCCATGTATTAAAAGTTGGAACGACAAGGAGTACTCTTTCTCGAAAAGCATTCTCGCGCCGTGACCTGGTGCGGAAAGGTTTTATGCTCAGTTATAATTGTTGGACCAAGCATGAAAAAAGAGGAATTATGATAGAAGAAAATAAAGCATAAGAAGATGATAACAACTATCCTATGCTCCCTGAATATGGTGATACTGCAATGGAAGACAATGAAGAGGAAGGAGGTAAAGAACGGGCATCAGATGAGTACGCTGATCTTGGTCGGGTCATTTCTGATGCTAAGAGGAACTCGTGTACCGTATGTAATATGTTCGACACTTTGATATCTATATTCACGATGATGTTGTGTAATCTAAATGGTTCCTTCATTGCTGAGTGGAAAACAAAAAATAAAAAGGAAAATAATAAATGAAAAAAATACAAAATGAATTCTTTGCTGCGGCACAAAAAGTGCCGAAAATGATGTCACGGCATAAAAAATGGCCAAAATTAATTCTCTGCCGCGACAGAAAAAGTGCCCAAAATGATATCATGACATAAAAAGTGGCCAAAATAAATTCTCTGTCGCGGTATAAAAAGTGCCCAAAATGCTATCACGACATAAAAAGTGGTCAAAATGAATTTTCTGTTGCGCCACAAAAAGTGCCCAAAATGCTGCCGCGACACAAAACGTGATCAAAATGAATTCTCTGCCGCGGCACAAAAAAGTGCCCAAATTGCTGCCGCGGCAGAGAAACATCTATCCTAGTTTGTATTACGAACCGGGACGAATGGTTCTCCCCCTCCTGCCAGATAGCGGCCACGTGGATCCCCTTTTTTTCCAGTTCATAGTGCAACCGGGACTAAAGGGTGGGAGCTTTAGTCCCGATTGCCCCGTCCCAGTTGCGCAACCGGGACTAAAGCCCCTTACGAACAACAAGAGTCCCCGTTCTCCGCTAGTGCGGTTTGACATTGACACATGGGATTTTGTCGGTTGCTTCAGGAAGTCAACGACATATAATGCATTGTTTGATGAGGGCGTATGTACTTCAAGCGTAATCCTTGTGTATACGGTTCTGGGAGAATTCTTAACTAGATGCGTGGCATGTGAACTTATCACGTAATCGTTCGTCACAAAATTTACAACTCAACGAATACAGATGTGGCTATGTGGGTAGTTGTATGAGCTCGGATAGTCCGTTATGACCTTCTAAATTCAAATCCTTAGGAAGGCCCCGTTATGAATATGCAACTTGTATTTCAAGGAGCCAAATGTAACAATATATAGTACATGTACATGTGTAAAATATGTACGAAACCCCCTAACTAGCAGGAAAACTACAATATACAAATATCTCTCTAACCCTCCCCTCCCCTCACACTCATGGTGGATCCACAACACTGAGTTTGGAGAGAAAGAAACTATGCTATTCTCTAGTCTGGGCCTTCGTAAAGAAATCCACCAACCGTAACTCCGAAGGCACACACTGGAGCGCAATAATCTGATCCTACACACTAGCACGGACAAAAGAAGCATCAACACCGATATGCTTGGTAAGCTCATGCTTTACTGGGTCACGTGCAATACTGATAGCACATGTATTGTCAGACAAGAGAGTAGTGGGTATCGGAAGAGAGACACCAAAATCGTCAAGTAACCACCGCAACCAAGTCACCTCAGCAGTCAAAAGAGCCATAGCTCATAACTTAGCCTTTGCACTCGAACGAAAAACTGCGGTCTATTTCTTCGTCTTCCATACAATGAGAGAACTACCAAGAAACACACAGTAGGCAGAAAGTGAGCAGCGATCCGAAGGATCACTGTCCCACGTAGCATCAGAGTAGGCCTGGAGCTGGAAGGAGCTAGAACGAGGGAAAAATAGACGACGAGTGATCGTGCCATGAAGATAGCGAAGAACACGAACAAGATGACTATAGTGAACCGAGGTGGAAGCAGAGGCAAACTGACTCATAATATGGACATGATAGGATATATCGGGACAAGTGACAGCAAGATAAATAAGGCTCCTAACAAGATGACGATAGCATGTCAGATCAGTGAGAGGATCGCCATCAGAAGCGCGGAGCTGGATATTAAGCTCCATAGGAGTCTTAACAGTGCGCTCGTCCCCAAGAGCACCGTCCTATTTCGATAGTCAACAGCGGCAATCGAGGCAGGGCCGGGCCTGGTGAAGATCGGGGAGGGGCGGAGCGAGTCCAGCGGAACTGGGCAGCGGTGGCAGTGGCGATCGAGACGGGCAGTGGAGGGAGATGGGAGCTGGACCGGCGACAGACGGAAGATGTCCGACGGCGGTCGAGACAAGACAAACTGGATCAGAAGTTGAGCACGAGTTGCACGTGCGGTAGAAAAAATCCTACGCTCCAATACCATGTTATGAATATACAAGCCACAATATATAGTACATGTACATGTGTGAAATATGTAGGAAACCCTTTAACTAGTAAGGAAACTATAATATACAAATATCTCTCTAACAAGCCCATTGTGACGTATCTCTTGGGGTAAGCGTGAGCGGCATTAACTAGGACACGAAAATGACACCTAATGTATCACGGTTTAAGTGTAGTGTGTGTAGGTTATGAACTCTTGAGAAAAGGAGACACGCCGATTTATAACTGAACTATTTAAATTTGAAAGAAGTATTGAAATGCTTGTTATATGGGTCATAATTTAAGCAATGGGCAGCCTTACGCGTCCTTCGGGGAATTTGTGCTTTTTATTCCCCGGGTCCCAGCCAACCACGTGTCCTTTTTTGAATTAAAATCCCGCTTTTGCTACAGAAAGTCCCGTTTTTGCTACAATTACTCCCGCTTTTACTACATGTAGCAGAAAACGGTTCGGTCTAAAAAATAGAAAATTAGACTGGACCTCGCCGGAGACCTCGCCGGCGACCGTGTAGCAAAAAAGTTGTGCTAATGTAGCAAATCCGACCTCACCGGAGACTCGCCGGAGACCTTGTAGCAAAAACTTTGCGCTAGTGTAGCAAAATCATAAAACGGTGATAGCAAAAAAATGCTAATGTAGCAAAAAGAATGACTCGTCGAAGATATCGCCGGTGGATGCCATAGCAAAACCGATTTTTCTAAGACCTTTCGTCGAAAATATTGAAGCAAATACTTTGTATTATTATAGCAAAAATATAGAACAGAAATAGCAAAAAATGCTACTATTGTAGCATCGCCCTGTAGCAAAATCTCAAGACGTGTCATATGGTCGGTAGCATCGCGACCCTTTGATTGTAGCAACAACAAACACCTCCAGTAGCATCGTCGTCCTGCCTGTGTAGCATCGTGCCGAACAGAAAGGAGTAGTACCGCCATAGACACGGGGCAGCACCACCACCGAAGCCGGCAGCACCTGCCACCGGAAACCGGCGCACAAGCCACCACCAGCGAGTGTAGTGTTAGATGTATATATTTGTATATTGTAGTTTTCCATATGTTAGGGGGCTTCCTGCATATTTACACCTGTACCTATATTATATATAGTGACCTTTGGCCCCCAGAAGAATACAAGTTGCCTATTCCTAACATGGTATCAGAGCCTAAGGTCTCGAGTTCGAGTCCTGGCTTTTGTAATTTATCCTAAAATTATTGTTGACCCCTCTATGTCCACGTATAGGCCTCTTGAGTCATACGTGAGTTTCGCGCGTCGTCGCTCTTTTCCGGTTGCACGTGATAACTTCTCCTCGTCACACGTGAGAGGGGTGTTGAAGTGTATAAGTGGATTGCACTAGTCCTTTCCATCAGTTCGGACTTTTGGTTGTGTTGGCTAGTGCATGAAGCTTGACATGGTATCAGAGCCATGTTAGCCCCGTCCTCTTTCTCGCAACTTCGTCGGCCGCCACCGTCCCTAACGCCGCCGGCTTTGCCGTCGTTGTCGCCGTCGGTTGCCGCCCGTTTTGCGCCGTTTCAGATCTGGATCGATTTGGGTGTGCCTGATTTGGGTGTTCCTGACCCGATCGAGATCCAGATCGGTCTTCTTCCTGCTCGATCCCGAGAGGCGGAGTCCCGATCGAGCTGCTCCCGCGAGGTGAAGTCCAGATCGGTCTACCTGGATCGACGCGTTATCTGCTCGACCCCCGTCCCCGTCTGGATCGATTCAGAGCGGGATCTGCTCGACGCCCGCGGGATCTGCTCCCGCCTGAAGTCCCCGCCCGCATGATCTGCTCGATGCCCCTGCAGGATCTGCTCGACGCCCCTGCCCGAAGTCAACGCCACCTCCCGTCTGGATCGATTCAGAGCGGGATCTACTCGACGCCCGCAGGATCTGCTCCCGCCTGAAGTCCCCGCCCGCATGATTTGCTCGACGCCCCTGCCCGAAGTCAACGCCACCTCCCGTCGCCTCTCCAGAGCGCTCATGCGCTGGCCCGCGCCCGCCCGCCCACGCGAGATCGCCCGGCCACACGCCTGCCCTGCACGCGCCCGCGGGATCTGCTCCACCACTCGTCCCGGCCCCCACTCGTCGGACCTCCGCCACCGGCCGTCACCGCTGGGAATCGATCCCTGGCGGCTTGAATTGTTCATCCCCGCTCCTTAGGTGCCGCCTTTTCTCCCGGCTGGCCGGAATTTGGCCGGCATCTTCCTACAGGCGCCGTTGACCAGATTTGCTTAAAAAGACGAAAAAAAGAGAGTGAGAGAGATGTCTTCTGCATCAGGTTATGTTGCGATTCCTCGCTGCCTGGTGATCTTTGATGACGCGAATTACCCTAATTTTGCTGCCGTTATGCGTGTTCACATGCGTGGTCTCCGTCTTTGGGGTGTGCTCTCCGGCGAGGTCTCTTGTCCGCCGTGCCCCCTGCTCCTGTGGCTCCTCTTCCGCCGACGCCGATTGTTCTCGGTGCTGATGCTTCTCAGGAGGCCAAGGATGCTGCTCAGAGTGCTGATGATAGTGATGTTGATGCTTATGACCTGAAGTTCAAGCAGTACTCTTCTAATCTCGAGGCCTATCTCCACGCTCTGACTGCCTACACTCAGTGGGTCGACGAGGATGCTCGTGCTGCTGCTGTTCTCACCTCCAGTGTTCTGCCCCAGTATGCTGCTGAGTTCATGAGTCTTCCTACTGTTGCCGCTCAGTGGGCACATCTTCGTCAGCGCTATCAGCCGTCTGGGGATGCTCTTTACCTGTCTGTAGTTCGCTAGGATCATGCTCTCCAGCAGGGTGATTCCACTAGTGATGAGTTCTATACTCAGAGTGCTGCTATCTGGCGTCAGCTTGATTCTCTCCTTACTGTTGTTTGTGGCACATGCTCGTGCTACCAGGTTGTGCGCTCGGATTTGGAGTTTCACCGCATCTATGAGTTTTTGTCTCGGCTCTGCCAGGAGTTTGAGCCCTGGCGCGCTCAGCTGAATGCTCGTGGTCGTGTTTCGCTCTCTGAGGTGTTGTCTGAGCTTCGGGCTGAGGAGACCAGTCTCCATGGTGCTGGTATTCTTGCAGTTCCATCTGTGCTTGCTACTCGTGGTCACTACTGCAGAAAGCCTTATAGCCTCCAGGTGGTTAGTGACGGGCTGAGCCCGTCACTAGTAAGTATTACCAGTGACAGGCAAGGATAAACCTGTCACTAGTATAAAACACTGGTGACAGGCATATAAAAGTGAATGTCACTACTATTTGTTATGGAGAACGACTGAATGAAAATGTTACTTAGTGACGACCACCTATAAATGCCTGTCACTGGTAAATCTATGACTAGTGACAGCCTAAAAATGTGTCTGTCACTAATATTTTTAGTGGAGGCCGGATGAAAAGCTAAATTTTTAATGACGGGCATCTCTAAAGGCCTATCATTGATAATAAGGATATTTTTCCGTTGTTATGTACATTAGTTTAGAATACAAATGAACTTGATATTAAACCGCTAGAGTTTCGAACAAGGTATTCAAGTTTGATTGAACCCCTTTTATTTTAGTCTAAGTCACTAACAAAAGCGGTAAATTTATAATTTCTGCATTATTAGAGTTGGTAGAAATTCTAATTTTTATAGAGAAAGAAAAAGATTGATAGTTTATTTATTTATTTTTAGAACAAGAACTGGTATACAAATACGTTTTTTGATGGCCTCCTCTAATTCATTTTTCCGGTACTCCACAAAAAAGAATTGCCATTGTAAAAGGTTCAAGTGTGCATGCTATTTCCTTCAAATTTTCCAAAATATCCTCATACGAAAAGAAATGTGTGGGTTATAAAATTTTGTGAAGTTGGCACGTGAGTTCTATAAAGCACTGTTTTCCTCAACACCTTCATTTAACATTGGATAAACCTCCCATCTCCTTATCTTATATCCACCTAATCAGGTCCGGCTAATTACAGTACGTATTCACGTCTTTCTCATCGGGTAGATCAAACCCGTGAACCAGCTTTTTTTGTTTTGAGATCACCCATGAACTAACTGTCCCTATACCCGCGGCCGCGACTCGCCGCCCCATCCGCAGCCCGTTGATGCGTCCCTAAATACCTAAATAGGTGAATCCCATTACTATTTCCCGGCCCAACTAGCTTACGACGCTCCTTTGGCTCGATCGATCAGATCGAATGCCCCATCTTCCGAAGTGCGATGGATCCCGATCGATGCTCTTGTTCCACCCAGCGCCGCGACGCCTGGTTCTCTCTTCCGTTCTTCGCCCCCGCTGTCCCCTGATTTCCCGATCGATGTGAGTGATTGCAGCGCCTGAGCGATTGATTGTCGATGACCATTGCCTGGTTGGACACGACTTGGCTTGATTTGATTGAACATGTCTTCTTTGTTCCTTTAAATCTTTCTGCAGGATACATCGGATTTCAGACAGGCAACGTGTCCTGTAATTTCTCGTCGTCACAAATAATGATAATTGGACTGTTCTAGCTGATTTCTTCAGGTGACACGGCAAATTTGCAATTAAAAGATTGATCTGCGCGGTCCTTTGCAATTTTCCAGCCCCGTGCCCTGGGAGCAGCAGATCGATCGAGCTACAAACCCTGCCACGGCGCCATGAGCCCGCTGTCCGATCGGCAACGTCCTACTCCTCAGGAGAGAGGCTCGCGCCACTGCGATGTCCGTTGTCCCTTGTCGTCCATCCTCGCCATCGTGGCCTAGATATCCAGGTATCATCGATTTTGTTTATAAATTTGTAGATCCGATAGAAAGAACTTCGACCATAAATTATTTTACCTAATTTATTTGATTACTTGAACGAATTTTGCATGAGACGACTCCCTGATTTTCAAATCACCCATACCAGACGGCACCAATGATTTTGTTTTGGACAGAATGGGCATGTGAGACATGACGAATGTAGTATGCAGGTTTGACTTAATGCTTACAAGTCATATTGTTTCTATCCGGATTAGTCTAACCCACTTTTGTCAGTTGTATTATTTATCACCGAGTCTCCCATGGGGTTCTCTCTATGACTCTTAGCGTATAGAATGTTGTTCATCTGAATGTGGAGGGCCACTAGAGTTAAAGGCTGCCATTTTTGTGTTTCAATTAATCAACGAGGGGATGGTTGCTAGGCGCTAGCAACAAAACAGTATTATTCCAAATGATCTAGAGTTAAAGTCTGCCATTTTTGTGTTTCAATTAATCAATGAGGGGATGGTTGCTAGGCGCTAGCTAACAAAGTAGTATTATTCCAAATGATCTAACCAAGAAATGCAAAAGCTTTTAAGAACAGAAATTTGATTTAGATAATTGATCTGAATATTGCTAGCATCATCTATAATTTTTTGATATTTTTGTTTTCAAATTCTTATATGCACATTTGCTTTGATCAATGATTTATGCTCTAATCTGAAGCGAAGACTTGGTTACTATGAACTGATAAAGTGTTTGGCGTTCATGAGCAATCAACGACCGCCGCCGGCGTGCTCCAAGTGGCTTCCCTGTTCTCATGATTCTAGACCTTCTATGTAATTGTATGCCTCCTGGCATGTTCCAACGCACTTGCTCATTGCTTCCATTAATAAGTAGAGATAGGAAATATAAAGTGCTGCTTTGATTATTCTGTGACTAGCATTTGTATAAATATCATTATATGAAATATAAATATTATGTCATACTGGGCTATGTGAATGTATCAATATACATCTTATTGTAATAGAATGAAATATTTGTGGAAAAGTGCATTTAATTTTTCATAACAGCTTATTGTGCTATCTGGAATATTAATGGAAAACGCATTTTTATTACCGAAATTCAAATCAGTGACAGGCACAATAACGAGCATGTCACTACAAAACCCACGAGGATGTGGATTTCGATCGCAACGAGTGACAAGAATCTCTTTTGCACGCATAAATGTCTGTCACTAGTAAACATACCAGTGACAGGCAAGTGCATGTCACTAATAATCTCATATCAGTGACTAGTCATTGATGACAGGCGCCTTGCCTGTCACTAATAAGCCTTTTGAGCATGTCACTAATAGCCTATTATGCAGTTGGGTCCTCCTATGCCGTCTGCTCCCTCGACTCAGCCGCGGTCCTCTGTGCCGCCGCCGATACTACCCACTCCTCCAGGCCAGGGTCAGAGTCAGCATCAGCAGTCTCAGGGTCAGAGTCAAGACCAGCAGGCTTGTGGTCAGGGTCGCGTGGTTCTCTTCGTCACTACTCTTACTGTCACAGGGATGGTCACACTTGGGCCACCTGTTATACACGTGATCCCAGTTTATGTCAGCAACACCAGGCTCGTGGGCAGTCGGATCCTTCTGGATCTTCAGCAGTTGCTCTTTCCGATCAGGACATTCTCTGGAGTCTTCGCGGTCTGCTTGCTGCTACAGGCTCTTCTTCGACATGCACTGCTGGTTCTGTGACTGATTCTCCAGGCACTGCACGACCACCACCTTCTACACAGTTAGGTACGTCCCCATGGTATCTGGATTCTGCAGCTTCTTTTCATATGACCTCTGAGTCTTCTTTTTTGTCCGCTCTTTGTTCTCTCCCTTCTCATGTCCGTGTTTTCACGGCTGATGGTACCTCTCTTCCTGTTTCTAGTTGGGGCACCCTTTCTACTTCTTCTTTTTCTCTTCCTGATATTTCTCATGTCCCTCTTCTTAAGATGAATCTGTTCTCTGCTAGCCAGCTTACTGACTCTGGTTGTCGCGTCATTCTTGATGCTGATTCTTGTGTTGTCCAGGACCGTCGCACCCAGGCCCTGGTTGGAGCTAGCCCTCGTAGCCGTGACTCTTTAGGACTTTGGGAGTTAGACTGGCTTCGTGATCCCTTCGCTGCCACTTCATCTGACAGTTCTTCTCCGATCGTCGCCTCTGCCACCAGCTCCTTTCAGCAGTGGCATCATCGTCTTGGTCACCTTTGTGACTCTCGCCTGTCGTCATTAGTTCATCGTGGTCTTCTGGGGTCTGTCTCAGGAGATGGGTCTTTACATTGTCAGGGCTGTAGGTTGGGTAAACAGATTCAGCTTCCCTATCCTACTAGCGCGTCTGTATCTCAACGACCTTTTGATTTAGTTCATTCCGATATTTGGGGTCCGGCTCCTTTCGCTTCGAAAGGGGGCCATCGCTACTATATTTTATTTATCGATGATTTTTCTCGGTACACTTGGTTGTATTTTATGCGCTCCCGCAGTGAAGTGCTCTCCATATATCAGCGTTTTGCGGCCATGGTCCGTACTCAATATTCTACCCCCATTCGTGTGTTTCGTGCTGATTCTGCTGGTGAGTATATCTCCCAGATGTTGCGAGGTGTTCTTGCTGAGCAGGGCACCCTTGCTCAGTTCTCCTGTCCTGGCGCACATGCCCAGAATGGCGTTGCTGAGCGTAAGCATCGCCATCTTCTTGAGACCACTCCTGCCATGATGATTGCTTCTTCTCTTCTGCCGCATTTCTGGGCTGAGGTTGTCGCTACGTCGGCTTACCTCATCAATATTTAGCCTTCTACCGCTCTGTAGGGTGGTATCCCTCTTGAGCGCCTATCTGGACAGTCTCCAGACTACTCCATGCTTCGCTTGTTTGGTTGTGTTTGCTATGTTCTCCTTGCTCCTTGCGAACGCACCAAACTGACCACTCAGTCTGTTGAGTGTGTCTTCCTTGGATACAGTGATGAGCATAAGGGCTTTCGCCGTTGGGATCCCGTTGGTCGTCGGATGCGTATCTCTCGTGATGTTACTTTTGATGAGACGCGTCCTTTCTATCCTCGTCCCACCGCTGGTACCTACCCGGTGGAAGATATCTCTTTTCTTCTCTTTCCCGACACACCTCCTTCTACTCCTATTGTGTCTTCTTCAGGATCTCCTCCCCCTGATGTCTCTTCTTCGACACCGTCCTCCTCTGCTCCGTCTAGTTATCCTTGTTCTCTAGAGTCTTCCTCTGCTATTCCTTCTTCTTCATCGTCGTCTCCTGAGTCGTCTTCCTCTGATGATCTTCCCTCTACTCGTCCAGTTCGGCAGCGTCGTGCCCCCAACCGTTACTCTCCTAGTCAGTATGGTCTTTCTGTTGCCTCTGAGCCGACTTCTTATCGGGATGCTGAGAATCATCCTGAATGGCAGCTGACCACATGGCTGAGAAGATTGCTGCGCTTGAGCGCACTGGCACCTGGGATCTTGTTTCTTCCCCTCCCGGCGTTCGTCCTATCACGTGTAAGTGGGTCTATAAGATTAAGACCCGCTATGATGGATCTCTTGAGCGCTATAAAGCGCGTCTTGTGGCTCGTGGTTTTCAGCAGGAGCATGGTCATGACTATGATGAGACCTTTGCTCCTGTGGCTCATATGACCACTGTGCGTACTCTTCTTGCTGTTGCTTCTGTTCATCACTGGTCTGTGTCCCAACTTTGAGTGAGGAGGTTTATATGCAGCCTCCTCCTGGGTATTCTGTTCCCGAGGGGATGGTTTGTCATCTTCGACGTTCCCTTTATGGCCTCAAACAGGCCCCTCGTGCCTGGTTTGAGCGCTTTGCTTCTGTAGTGACTACTGCTGGTTTCTCCCCTAGTGCTCATGATCCAGCGCTGTTCGTTCACACTTCTCCTCGTGGACGCACTCTTCTTCTTCTCTATGTTGATGATATGATTATTACTGGTGATGATTCTGAATATGTCGCCTTTGTTAAGGCTCGTCTTCGTGATCAGCTTCTTATGAATGATCTTGGCCCTCTTCGATACTTTCTTGGAATTGAGGTTTCCTCCACTTCTGATGGCTTTTACATCTCTCAGGAACAGTATATTCAGGATCTTCTTGCTCGTGCTGCTCTTGGGGATGAGCGCACTGTTGAGACCCCTATGGAGCTTAATGTTAAGCTTCACCCTACTGATGGTGATCCTCTTCCTGATCCGACGCGTTATCGTCATCTTGTTGGGAGTCTTGTTTATCTTGCTGTCACTCGTCCTGACATCTCCTATCATGTTCATATTCTGAGTCAGTTTGTTTCTGATCCTACCACTGTTCACTATAGTCATCTTCTCCATGTTCTTTGTTATCTTCGTGGCACGATCACTCGTCGCCTTTTCTTTCCTCGTTCCAGCTCACTCCAGCTCCAGTGCTATTCGGACGCTACGTGGGCGAGTGATCCTTCGGATCGCCATTCACTTTCTGCTTACTGCGTGTTTCTTGGTGGTTCGCTCATTGGTTGGAAGACAAAGAAACAGACAGCGGTTTCCTGTTCGAGTGTTGAGGCTGAGTTGCGTGCTATGGCCTTGTTGACTACTGAGGTGACCTGGTTACGGTGGTTACTTGCGGATTTTGGGGTCTCTATTAGCACACCCACTCTGGTTTTGTCTGACAGTACAGGTGCTATTAGTGTTGCAGGTGATCCGGTCAAGCATGAGCTTACCAAGCATATTGGTGTTGATGCTGTCTATACACGTGCTCAGGTGCAGGCTCAGGTTGTTGCGCTTCAGTATGTGCCTTCAGATTTACAGTTGGCGTATTTATTTACGAAGACATAGACCAGAGCGCAGCATGATTTCTTACTCTCCAAACTCAGTGTTGTGGATCCACCATGAGTTTGAGGGGGGGAGTGTTAGATGTATATATTTGTATATTGTAGTTTCCCATATGTTAGGGGGCTTCCTGCATATTTGCACCTGTACCTGTATTATATATTGTGGCCTTTGGCTACCAGAGAAATACAAGTTGCCTATTCCTAACATGTAGGAGCTCATGGAGGTGGAAGGTGGCGTAACTCGTGCAAGACTGTTGACGAGGATGCATGGTGGCGGCGCGGCGAGCTCATCGAGGTGGAGTTGAGTGGGCATGTCTCACGTGGGGCGGCGTGGATGTGCTTGCGAGATGTGGGCCGACGGCGAGGCGAGCACACAGAGGTGAAGGCCAAGGGGAGGAGGTCGCACGTGGGATACGCAGGGCGAGCTGCCGGAAGTGTAGGCCGGTGGCAGGTGCGAGGTCAAGCTATGTAGGTTTGGCTGATGGGAAGAGAAGATTACAGGACCGGACGAGGGGATAAGAATGGGAGTTTGGTCCATCCACCGCTGCCTCCCAGGGGGACGCGTGTCACGAGGAGGATCCGGGGGACGCTAGCGTCGCGATCCTCCGGGGGCACAGTATCATTTTCCTTAAGCAATGCATCAGTTATGGAACCCACAAGAACCAGTACTATGGGGTCTACTAGAAAAACCATGAAAAACCATGCCCTGACATGAACTCATTACTACGGGGCTCTGTATATATTGACACCGCTCGTCCATGTTTCTCATCATGCACCCTTAGTTACATACACAATGATCCGTCCATGGATCTAATCGTCTTACCTTCGATCGTATACCCTTAGTTACATACAGAAAATGCAATGGGAGTGGGAGGCAAGGGGATCGATGTTTTCAGTAGGACATGGAACATCGCCGCATCAGATGGAGTGTAAAGTACATGCAATATAGTGTCCGCAGCTTGGTCATGGGAAGAAGCTGGGTACGGATAATCAGGTGCCTAGTTGTTCACATGTACCGCGACCAACATGAGGAATATCTGCGCAGAGTGGCAATCTCGTGGTTTGGAATTGATCATCCCCTAAATCCATCCCTTTAATTATGCAGGTGTCGAAGGAAACTGTCATTGTTGCTGTTTGTTTACTTTACTAATAATAAATTCTTTGAACTAGACACAAGCAGGAGTTGCAGCTCAACCACTTGTTCTAGATCTCAATTTATGTTCATTCATGCGATGCTCTACTTGGTCACCAGCGCTTGACGACGCTTTATACAGAGTCGTAGACAGCGTCCATATATAGGATCCTGCCGTGCTCCCTCCAGCAACGAACCGGGCTGTTTACGTCTGTATTTTCTTTTGGCTATCTTTTACATGGTGGAGAAGATATGAGAAGAAGGCCAATCCTGATTTTAACCCTTATTAGTCGGAAAATTGACTGATCAAAAATGATTAGGTGGGGGAAGAGAAGCGTAGTGTCAACCTCAGGCGATATAGGTTTTTTTTTTTGCATTCCCATAGCAATTTTGTTTTCTTACAGAGACCACAAACCTCTCCTTTTATTTTCAAAAATTTTACTTCCTCCGTTAAAATATATTTTAGTTTAAATTTGAACTAAAACCACGTCAAGTATTTTGGAAGTGAGAGAGCACACTCCCAACTTCTTCTCTTAGTGCCGTGTCTAGTTGTTAAGTGGGGAAGTGCTTCAACTTGTTCTGTAATTATGTTGTCCCTATCTAGCTTACTTATGCATTTGTCCAAAAAAATCTAACATCAACAGTTAGCTAATTAATTAATATTCTTCTTAGTTTTCTTTCTTTCTTTTTTCGTGCGCTGATGATGAATACCTTTTCGGATATATAAGCTTAGAGTTATTCTGCATTGCACTTAGCATTATAAATTAGACATTTTAAACAAATAGGGCTGGATGAGAGTAATATATTGAGTTCAATATATATTTTCATATAGTACAGGTCAGTCTAGACCAGAAGACCAGAACAAGGAACCTTAATTTACCGGGTAAAAGGAATGAACTGCAAATTTATCACGAGCCTTTATTTCCATTACACTTCAGTAAAAAAATGAATATATTAAATTGTGTAGTACTACGATGCATGCAAACACTCTAGTATTGTCTAGAACTTAAAAGGCAGATTATTCAGAAACTTCAGAACTTTAAAAGGATGGTTGACAGCAGGAGCATATAGCTAGTGGCCAACGCCGTCGCTTGGCGTTGACCAAAGTGTCCGGCTACGTCCAGCGCCGTCGTTGGACGATGTATGATCAGTGGGCGGCAATGTCGCTGGAACATCTCTTCTGCCCGTGTTGGTGTTGCTAGAATCCTCGCTGCCATAAGCGTGCTGACCAACCGGCGCCACCCGAGCATGAACATGAGACGGCGAGGCCAGTAGGAAGACGAAGAAGAACATTGTCGCATGCGGCAGAAGAGACATGGACATGGTGTGGCTTGGAGCTAGATTCAGTACTTGTACTCAGCTATGCACGTGTGGACGATCTTGTATTACTCCTGGTTTTGTTTGGATATTGTTAAGTTCTTGCAGAAGTTGGGGCATATTTATAAGGGAAGGGAAGTATCCTGGCAATGCAGAGAATTCATCTTGAGAGAGAGACATGTAGTGCGGGTCAAGTACGGTTAGCTAGCCAGGTCAATCAAGTTGGCCATTTCCCTCGGTTTGAGGCACGCCGGTTTGATGATTTGAAGGAGTCCATGTCGATTGCCCTTTTTTGGGATCGGATTGACGCGCCGTATGTGTGCTGACATTTCACAAGATACGTACCAGGAGACAGGGCAGTAAAGCGTCCGGTCGATATCATGTGATGTAGGAACGACTCAGTACTCACACTAGCCAAGTTGGTGAAGCGGGAGAGACAACCATCAAGCCCAACCGGTCTAACAAAACGCTGATGACTACCATGCCAGTTCGCCTAACAGTATTTCTTTCCCACCTCTTTCAGTCTCATCCCTCTCTATGTCTCTGCATTTGGTGGAAGGACATGCATGAGTTTCCTGATGATCAACATGACAAAGAAATGCAAAGGAAGAGAAATAGCAAATAGATCCTTGTATCATATGATCACGATATTTGTATAGGATGGTTAGGAACACATGTAGTTGAAAGGTAAAATCCAACGAAACCCGGCAAAAACCAAAGAAAAATCATCGGTAAAAAGTGTTAAAATTTGGAGCTATCAACATCCCCAAGATTAGCTGTTAAAATTTGGAGCTATCAACATCCCCAAAATTTGGAGCTATCAACATCCCCAAAAGTGAATAATAGAGGAAACTTGAGTAAAGGTAGATGCAAAAAGTAAATAATATAAAAGTAAAAAAGATAATGAAAGTGTTCGGAGTTCCTGCAGATGAAAAGTTAGGCGCAGAGAGAAACGGTTCATGGTGATAGTGAATCTGCCAAGTGAATAAAATGAGATAAGTGATTGTAATACTTCCTCTGTCCCAAAATATAAGGCGTCTAAGGTTAGTCAAAAGTCAGCGCCTTCTAACTTTCACCAAGTTTATGAAAAAATATAAACATCTAGAATACTAAATCAATATCAATAGATTTACCATAAAGTATATTTTCTCAGTGTGTCCATTCGATATTGTAGATGCAAATATTTTTTTCCTACATATTTGGTCAAACTTTGTAGGATTTGACTTTTGACTTACATTTTGAGACAGAGGGAGTACTTATTTATAAGTGAATAGAAAAACAACCCTTATACCGACTAGGAGTACTCATGAAAAATTCCTTCTTGTTCCAATGATCCATCTGTATGTTACCACGGTAATGGCCTTAATTAAGGTCTTTCGACCGGATCAAGGCTTTAATCTTGATGGTAACTTGTTTATCCTCGAGTAATACTAGCTCCTCATTAATATCAGCCGTATCACTCGGGGGTCACCGATTCACTAGTAAACAAGTTCATATCTATGAGATCTCGGGATCATGTTATCCTGACCCTTAAATTAGACAACAAGGATTAGGCGAACATAGATATTTATTCTCACAATATAATAATCACGACAACAATCACAAATGGATGGAAATAAGAGAGGCACATCACATCTCACCAATACCCTACATCTTCCACGACTATGGGGATTTACTCAGACATGAGAGGAAGATAGATCAAAGGCATAATAATATTGCAAAAGGAAATCATCTCAATTTTACCGTAGCAAGCCACAATACCGTTTGAGGATCAAATCAAATACAAATCAAGAAAGATCAAACTATCAAACCCTAATCTTACAAGTTCCAATCTATCTCTCTCAATACAAGTGGGGATGATGCTGGAGTGAATGGTTTAGAGGCTAGAGATCTTCGAAGAATAATGTGATGTTCTTCTCCTTCTTCAGATCTGATCTCCCCTCTTCTAGAATGGTTTGCGGTGGCTGTATTGTGTTTTTTGTCCCCCCTCCAATACAAAAGTTGCTCGTGTTGATATAACAAAGACACTGAAGGGTCGTATAGGCGGACGGTATGGGCGCGTTCCAACCGTACCAGTGGTTGTTACACACCCTGGACGCCTCTCATGAAGGGGGCTTTAATTGGGGATTTGTTTCTTTAATTGTAAATAGCTCATATATACTTCAAGATCTTTCAAAATTATTTATTACCTAAAAACCATCATAAGAAACCAAGGTTTCAGTAATTCACGATGTTAACATTAGTTGAAAGGTAAAATACAACGGAAGCCGGTTAAAACCAAAGGAAAATTATCGGTAAAAAGTGTCAAAATTTGGAGATATCAATATGTCTTTTGCCAAACTAGCTTAAGGGACATACTAGTAGATACTGCTCACAAATATTTCCACGTGAGGGCAATGCGAACCTAGTGGTTTCTAGTTCAGTGCTGCCTTTTCCTCAGAGCTATTTGACAATGGGCCCAATGACCCCGAGGATAAGTCGATACTAGTTTCTGGTCTGCTTTGGAGAGAATCTCCCATCTGCTTCTGTCTCTAAAGATTAGAGTCATCGACGCGATTCAAGTCCAGTGCTGATAAAATCCTGCTGTCCAGTTCGGCCAAAACTCTGAAGCATTCCTTACCTCATTATTATGTGTCTCCGGCTGTACCTCTAGCTCCTCGGCTATGGCTCAATATATAATGTCACATTTGATTCTATCTTGGTGCGAGATTAGTATTGCCACCTCAACTTGTTCTCATTGGCATAGAATAAGTATGGAAGAGTACAACAAAGAAATTGGCATTTGTGATGCACATGGTTACCCACATATCAATCTACTAATTCAGTTGTGATGCACATGGTTACCCACACGACCATTATCATGGCTCGATCTGGCTCTGTCTCCAACTCTCATGGAGCACGCTTGAATGCTATAGGTCAAATGGTAAGGTGCCCATGATCTTGAAGACATGTGCTCATAGAGACTCAGGCGAGCACCAAGACAATGTCATCATTATTCAATCTAGGGGTCTCTTCGAAGCCACTAGTTGCACTGATAAGGCTAGGGAACCTGAAGCATGCAGGACCCAGTGACCACCAGCCATTTTACAGGAGATCCCACGTGACCGACCTATAAATATGTGTGTGTTTGAGTATGTGATAGTATATGTGTGCTGTCACATGATATCGCTGGATATTAAACTGCCATCTTCGTACGGAGTCCTCGATTTTTGGTTTCTATGCAATCGCTCATATCAGGTCAATTTACTAGTCTTGATTGCACGGCGTTGTGAATTGAAGGATGATAGTAACAATTTTCGATAGAAGGACACGAGAGAAGTATGGATGTAATTGAGCTATTCTATAGTACCATCAAATGATTATAGTATGGATGTAATTGAGCTATTCTATAGTACCATCAAATGATTATGGGTCCTTCATTTCTTTCAGTGGGTGGCCTAGGATGGTGCGCCAATTGCTTGCACCAAAAGGAGTCTTGTCAAAATTGGACTATTTCCAAAATATCATTCTTACATGGTACTGTATATGATATCATTCTTCCAGTTGCCAAAAGGAGTCTTGTCAAAACTGGACTATTTCCGTTCAAGATTCTTTTGGCAAGGGGATAGTGAGAAAAAAAAATACCGACTGGCCAAATGGAATGTTGTTTGTCGACCCAAAGAATATGGTGGATTGGGCATACATGATTTAAAAATCAAAAACACCGCATTATTGGGTAAATGGTTATTCAAACTTCTTACCGAAGAAGGGGTCTGGCAAACTATTCTTTGGAGGAAATATGTTGGCTCAAAAGCGGTGTCTACACTGGTTTGGAAACCAGGTGATTCACACTTTTGGGCTGGACTAATGGCTTCCAAAACGCAATTCTTCCGTTTTGGCACTTTTAATATTAAGGATGGTTCACAGATTAGGTTCTGGGAAGATATATGGCTTGGCCAAACTTCTCTCCGTGAACAATATCCAGCTCTATATTCGATTGTTAGACATAAAAGGGATACTCTCGCTGAGGTAATGGAAACTAATCCCCTAATGTGTCTTTCAGACGAAGTCTCTTAGGTCCTAGATTGGTGTCATGGAATAATCTCTTAGTAAGATTATCCAGGATACAACTATCTGAGGGTATGGATGAATTTAAATGGAAACTATTATATAGTGGAAATTTTTCTGTTGATTCATTTTATAGAGCTTTGATCCAACCTGATATTCCAGTCAATGATAATAGTAAAATTTGGAAGTTGAGGATACCCCTTAAAACGAAGATATTCGCTTGGTATCTACGTAAGGGGGTGATTCTCACAAAAGATAATCTTGTTAGGAGGAATTGGCATGGTAGCACTGAATGCGTATATTGTCATCATAATGAGACAATACGTCATTTATTTTTCCAATGTAAATTTGCTCGTGCTATATGGTCAATCATCCAAATAGCCTCTGGTTTATCTCCTCCTAGATCGATAGTCAATGTTTTTGGCAACTGGATGAATGGGATTGAGGATAAATATGAGACTTTATTTAGGGTGGGAGCGCTTGCCATTATTTGGTCGCTTTGGCTATGTAGAAATGACAAGATTTTTAATAATGTTGTATCTTCTCCATTGCAGGTTATCTATCGGGCCACGGCTGTCCTCCGATCATGGACTTCTCTACAACGTATGGAGTTCCGCGACTTGTTTGCGGAGGGTTGTAGGCGGTTGGAAGATACGGCGCGAGATGTCTTCTCCCGACATGGATGGCAACAACCGCTGCGAATAGATCTTCATTAGATAATTGGGAGAACTATGCTTTCATTTATATTTTATTGTATTTCAGTTACTCTTGTTTTCGACCGAGACTGTGGATGTTTGGCTGTGTGCATCTTAGCTATGCAGAGGCCGGGTGTAATTACTGTTGAGTAATAAAGCGCCCATTTTCAAAAAAAAAGGATGGTGCGCCAATTGCTTGCACGAAAAGCTTAGAATTTTTGGTTGGAGGGTGGCAAATGACAACTTAGCTACTAAAAGAAACAAATGGAGAAGGACGCTGGAGGTGGACAGCACCTGTCAAATATGTGGCAAGGGAGAAGAAAACAGTTTTCATGCCACAATTGCTTGCACGAAACCTTCTGCTCTGAGACATGAAATGCGGAAAATCTGGACCATCCCAGATGAAGACAAATTCTTTTACACAGGAAAGGACTGGCTGCTCCTCCTTCTATCTCACACCCCAAAATCGCAACATGGTTTGATCTTTCTTATCCTTTGGCGTGCTTGGTATCTGAGAAACGATATTACCCATGAAAAGGGGAATGCCACTATTGCTAGCTCTGTCAGCTTCCTTGCCAACTATGCTGAAATCTTGCATAACGACCCTGACTGTAACCATGTTGGCAATGGGAAAACACACCTGCTGATGTACCAGCCCTCTCCAGCTAGACCTTCTACCAGTACTGTCCAACGTCGCTGGAATCCACCCCCTGAAGGTTGGATTAAAGTTAACACTGACGCCTCCTTCCTGCAGGAAACGGGTGATGCCACTGCTGGTTTCATTGTTCGCCAAAGTTCTGGAGCTGTTATTCTCTCTAGTATTGCTCCCCTGTCTCGATGCACTGATGCGGAAGAAGCTGAAGCCCTTGTCTGCTTCGAAGGGCTGAAAAATTGCATTCCTCTCTTCCAGAACAAACTCATCGTGGAAACGGACTGCGCCACCCTTGCAGTCAGCCTGAACCAAGCTACAACAAACCTCTCTAGGCTTTGCTTTGTTCTCTCAGATATCAAGGCGCTGGTAGACCACACACCACAGTCGATGTTTCGTTTCTCTAGTAGAGATAGCAATTGTGTTGCTCATGCTCTTGCTCAGCTTGGCCGTTGTAAAAAAGTTTTTGGAACCTGGTTCTACTCTGTTCCAGATCCGATTTTGGCTTCCTTGCAAGCTGATGATGTAAACTCGTTGGGTGCTAATGAATAAAGCTATCTCTTCTCAAAAAAAAAAGATGGTGTGCCAAAATAATTAAAATGAGGATGTTAAATGGTACTCCCTGCTATTCATAATAAGTGTCGCTAATTTATTCTCCCGTGGGTTCTAAATTTTGTTAATATTTAACAATGCAGCAAGATTCAAATGTGTACTTATTTTACCAAATTGAAAGCTTGGGGTTCATGGCTGTAAGATTCAAACATAGTTGGTAGTTTCAGTTGGCCTGTAATTTCAGGGTTTACTTGTTAAGTTTCAAATTCAGGCATAACACTTAAAGCTCACTAAACTTGTTGGAATGCAAGGTGTCAACCATCGTGTACTCAAGTACGAGAACTGCAACTTTGAACCAAGCGGTGGTAAACGTTATGATACCAAGCCTAAAAAGAGCTTGACAAAATTACTTGTTTGACAGCTTCAGGAAAGTTGCTTGCAAATAGTGCACCTCTTGATGAAGCTTCTTTGTATATATATGCATTTATAGTGGCAGCTTCCGTTAGATGCCAGTTTACTCACATGTATATGAGTCTTATATGTCGCATTGGACATATCTTTAGATATTGTTTAAGCGTATCCTTATAGGTCTCATTAGACGTATATTTTTTCCTTAGTGGTGAACTCAAAGCTTAGCTCAATACCTTACTAGGCCATTGTCAAGTGAAGGAAGCAGTGTACATGTTTCACATATCCTTGGCGTGTCTTCTCTCTCTCTATATATATATATAGGCAATGTATTTTTTGTATGCATTGTTTTTGCCAAACTAGCTTAAGGGACATACTAGTAGATACTGCTAACAAATATTTCCACCAAACATCGGATGGAGTCATTAACTCATTATTATGAGTCTCGGTTGTACCTCTAACTCCTCGGCTATGGCTCAATATATAACTTCACATTTGATTTTGCCTTGGTGAGAGCTTAATAGCCTCCTCAACTTTCATTCAATGAAATAGAATAAGAATGAAAGGCAACAGGAAAGAAATTGGCATTTGTGATGCACGCGGTTACCCACATACCAATCTACTAATTCAGTTGGCATGCACATTTGGCCACGGGACTATTTTCATGGCTCGAGATTTCCTGTGTTTGTTGGAACATATGACATTGTCTGGCGCTCGCTCCAACTGTCATGGAGCGTATTGGAGTGCTATCGTACAAATGGTGAGGCGGCCATGATCTTGAAGCCGCCTACTCATAGAGACTCCGGTGAGGACCAAGACGTCGCCATCGTTATTCAGTCTAGGGGTCTTCGAAACCACTAGTGGTGCTGATAAGGCTAGGGAACCCGAAGCATGCAGGATCCTAGCGCCCTCCATTCGTCTTTAGGAAATCACAGGATACACACCTATAAATATGTGTGTGTTTTCATAGGTGATAGTATATAGAGATCACTGGATATTAAACTGCCATCTTCATATGCAATCCCCATTTTTTCAGTTTTTTGTGCAATCGCTCATATCAGGTCATTTTACTAGTCTTAATTGCACGGCGTTGTGAATTGAATGATGATAGTCTAGTTTTTTGATAGCTGGTGAAGGCTAAATAACTACGAGGTGCACTCTTCTGGACTTTAATCATCTAGAGGGATCCCAAATCTCGCGATCTATCTAGAACATCAAGCATCATGAGATCCGCCTAGGGATTATCTTCTCCATGGGAAATGAGAATGCTATTGTTGGGGATATGCTATATGGGTATCCTCATAGCATGTCTCCTACCCGGATAACCCGGGTGGCCCACAGTTGGTAGCATGGCCCTTGGCCTGCTGGGCGGCCCATTTAGATGGATCTAGAAGGGAGGCCCATGCCGAATAAAGGAAGGCTACGGTGGAGTCACCAGCGTACCCGGAGACTTGGAGTACAAGACACACAAGACTAGTAATAGACGGTGTAGAACTCTGTAACCTGTCCGGCTAGGACTTTTCCCTGTAACTCTAGGACCTGGCGACTATATAAATCGGGACTATGGGAGCCTTTAGGGCATCGATTCACATACACCTCGCACAGCGAACCTATCTCTGTAACTCAGCGTATTGCCCTTATAGTGATTTATAGCAGGAGTAGGATTCCGCCACCGTTGTGGGAACTGAACCTGGGCAAGCTGTGTTACCTCGTACCCGTCAACCGTCTTCCTTCCCCCACGTCTCTAAACACGCACTGTGAGGACCCCTCCATGGCGTACTCGTCGGCAATACCACGACAGTTGGCGCCCACCGTGGAGCAAGAGGCGCTTCAGGCTCTTCAGCGGGCGAGGACCAAGATCTTCACGGGAATCGGCGAAACCGTAGCCATCGGTCGCGTTCTCTTCTCCGGCAACGTTCCGATCGTCCCTCCCGACGAGTTCTGGATCCCGGCGAAGGCAAACCCTACGTGGTGTTTGATCGTTCCTATCAGAGACATCCACCTCTTCATCGGCGAAACCGACTCGGGCATTAGTTCCCTGGGAGTCGGAGGAACATCAAGGCCCGCACGGACCACCTACGGGCAGGATACTTTCGCGGAAGGATCTATGTCGGATCTCTCTTCGGAGTTTGCCGGCAAAGATCGGAAAAATTCAAGGCCCACCCAAACCGCCCCTGTGCAGTATATAACAGTGGAAGATCGCTGCAAGTCTGCCGGCTTCGCCAGTGCGTCTGGACAGCAGAGATCCAAGTTCGTCGGCGTGGTTACCATCTTCGATCTGGCGCGTTGCGTTCAGAGAGAGGGCAAAAATCCCCGCGATTACCTTGTCGGGTGGCTCCGTATACGAGCCGATCTGGCCCACTACCCCAATGATGATGCTATGTATCACTTTGTGGAAGGACTGGACCATGGCACGCTCCTCCGGCATTCTCTAAGACGGCAGCACGCGTCGGGACGCCTTACCTTCGAAGGCATGGTGAACACCGTCAAGAACTACGTGGAGGACGAAGCGGTAGCTCAGACAGCGCTTGCGCTCATTGACGGAGCCCCTCTGATGGATTAATTCTGCAGGAAATAAAGCCACGCCTTGAGGCACCGCTACTTAGAGCAGCTGGAGCCTGCGTGAAAGAATTGCCATATGTGCTGTAGAGTTTACGAACTACACCCAACAGATCCACCAGCTACACCCCTTATTTTATGGTATATGGAGCAGAAGCCATCCTACCTTTCGACATACTTCACGATGCATCAAGGGTTGCCGCCTATGACGAAGATGACGCTGAAGAATCCAGACGCATAGATGTGGACCTTCTCGAGGAGGAGCGCGTTTTGGCATGCCAAAGATCCGCCATCTACCAGCAGAAGCTACGCAGCTACCATAGTCGCCGTGTTCGACATCGCTCGTTTAAAGAGGGGGATTTAGTGCTCCGACTTAAGCAGAAGAAGTCACACAAATTATCCCCGCCATGGGAAGGACCGTTCATCATAAGCAAGGCGCTACTCAATGGGTCTTACCTTGTTGACAATCGTGAACTGAAGGATAGACCTGTAGGGGTTCGTAGCATGGAAAACAAAAAAATTCTACCGCATGCAAACAAACAAGCCAAGAGATCTATCTACTAGATTGTAGCAACGAGTCGATAGAGGAACTCAACCTCGAAGATTCCAAAGCGGTTAACGAGAGCAGATTCTCGTGGGTGATGTAGTCGTACTCTTGTCGATCTCAAGATCGTGTAGACGATCCTTCCGGCGCTGCGTTCCAGCAGCGCTTCCGCAGTCGGTCACACGTTCGGTACTCGATGAAGACCTTCCTCTCCCTTGTTCCAGCAGGCAGCGGAGGTTGTAGCACTCTCCTCGTGATTCCGGCAACACGACGGCGTGGCACCGGAAGTAGAGGGGAGATCTCGCAGGGCTTTGCCTTAAGCCGGAGCGAGTATGGTGGACTATGAGAGAGGCCTTGGCGGTCTAGGGTTTAGAGGCACCAAGGGAGGAGGCTAGGCCGGCAGCTAGGGCTTGGGGAGAGCCCCAACTCGGCGGCTAGGGCAAACCCTAGGGCGGCGGCGACTTGTGGTGGCCGGCGACTAGGGCTAGGGTTTTGGTGGAGAGAGGTGTAGCCTAGAGGGGGCACCCCTGCCCCTTCTTTTATAGGTGGGAGGGCGCCGGCCAAGGGGAGGGAGTCCTCCCCCAAGTCGGCCTCCTTGGCCGGCAGGTGGAGGGAGAGGAACTCCTCCCCAAGTAGGTTTCCTACTCTCCCTCCACCAAGCAAAACTGCCGTTTGACTTTTCAAATTGGCGTTTGACTTTTCAAACTAGGATTTGATTTATCCCTTTATTTTGCTCAGCCATGATACATAGTACATGATGCAACCATTCCACATTGTCATGACACATTCATGTACCCTTACCCTCCGGAGTGCCGGACCTTCCGAAACCTTCTAGAACATTCCCGATGAAAACACCGGAATCATTCCCCAACTCCGAAACAGGACTTTCCTTATATGAATCTTATTCTCCGAACCATTCCGGATCTCCTCGTGATATCCCGGATCCCATCTGAGACTCCGAACAACATTCGGTACCTTACTCATCATTCCATAACTACTCAACAACATCGAATCCTTAAGTGTGTCTCCCTACGGTTCGTGAATTATGCGGACATGACCGAGACACTTCTCCGATCAATAACCAATAGAGGAATCTGGAAATTCATATGGCTCCCACATATTTCTACGATTACTTTCTGATCGAATGAACCACTTACATACGATACCAATTTCCCTTTGTCTCATGATAGTTTACTTATCCAAGGTTTTGATCGTCGGTATCTCTGCATACCTAGTTCAACCTCGTTACCGATAAGTACTCTTTTCTCGTTCCCGTGATATGTGATCCCTTGTGAGCCAGTCACATGCTTGCAAGCTAATTGGATGACATTCCACCGAGAGGTGCTAGAGTATATCTATCCGTCATATGGATGGACAAATCCCACTCTTGATCCATGTGCCTCAACCCATACTTTCCAAACACTCAATGCTACCTTTATAGCCACCCAATTACGGTGTGGTGTTTGATGTCATCAAAGCATCCTTCCGATGATGGTGATTAACATGATCTCATGGCCGAAGGAATTAGGTTACTATGTATCAGAAAGCTTATAGCAAATGAACTATATTAAATGACTTGATCTTTATGCTACGCTTAACTATAGGAGTATGTCCATCACATCATTATCCTAATGATATGACCCTGTTATTAATAACATCTCTATTTTCATGATCAGGAAACCATGATCATATATTAACCAACAAGCTAGTTTAACAAGAGGCTTTACTAGGGAGTCTTTTATGTTTACAAATCACACAAGTATTAATGTTTCCTGTTAATACAATTATAGCATGGTATGTAAACATTTATCATAAGTATGAAGATATGATAATAACCTACTTTATTATTGCCTCTTGGGCATATCTCCAACAGTCTCCCACTTGCACTAGAGTCAATAATCTAGTTTCAAACCTTTGTGTATTCAACACCTATGGCTTTCTGGTGTCGTATGTACACGATTGCTAGTGGTCAACTGATCTCCGGATCTGACACTTCCAGGTCCGTGCGTAATTGCATGTCTTTGCGTCTCTACGCATCACTCATTCTTTAATGAGATGGCTTTGTACAAATTTTGTCCTTTGGTGTGAACTTTAGTTCTTTTGGGGTTAAAACATGTTGATAATATTGTCGTACAATATATCTTCATAGTATTATCCCTGCTGTGAACTACACCTAGTTTGATAACAAACTACTTGATACAAATTCCCTCTTTTGCTGCTATAATAGCAGTTATATACTCAGCCTTTTGTTGTAGTATCTGTCACAATGTCTTAACTTTGGAACTCATCCAAATTCATTATGGAACTCACATTCCATCATATTGTGCCACCCTTAGTTTAGATTGAGATAAACTTAATTTGTACTTCGTGACAAAACTAGTATCAATGTAATCTATTTACAATGAACTAACCATCTATTTGTCACTTCTACAAAATGATATATTCTTAGTTCTTTTACAAGATCATAAGAATATCTTTACTATCGTCCAATAATCATCTTATGAATCATTCTGGTATATGCTCATAACATTTAGATCATAGGACATATCTGGATTTGTACACATCACAGCATGATTGATAAAATATTCTTTGTGATTTCATGCATCAAGAACCAATCTATACTTGAATCTTTGTTTCACTTACCAAGTGTCAATACACTTGAATATATCATCAATATTGAACTCATTCAATCCTTTCTGTGTGACAAGAACATTTCTTGTAGTTTCTATATTGAACTCATTCAATATATCATCTATGTACTTTTGGCACAACCATATTAGCGTCTATTGATGCCAAATATTTGGGTTTTTCCTAAGTCTTTCATTGGGATGAAATTCTTAATATGTGTTAATAAAATATATATCATTTCCAATCAACAATATGTTTTCCACATAATGTATTAGAAACATGTCTTAGCGCTCCCACTTAATTTCTTGCAAATGCAAGCATCTTCATTGTTTCCGACGAATTTAAACTCCTTTAACAGTTTCATCATAGTGAAGATTCCAACTCCGCAATGCTTATTTCAACAATTGAAGTTTGCATATGCTTTTAGCATCCTTTGAATTAACAAAACCCTATGGACCGTGTTATGCACATGTCCTAGGTAACAATTCTATTAAAAGAACTTGGTTTGCTTATTCAACTACCACATAACAAAATTATATGTAGTGGTTGCTACATTAATCCGTCTAGACTAAATATCGCTATGAAAGATCAAATCTTGTCATAGTCAACCTTTGGACATTGTTGTGAACTCTTTCCCAACATGTCGACTATTTCATAGATGTGAAACATCCATGTCTATTTCTTTATAGATCCAAACACAACTGTAAGGTCTTACACCTTTCTCGAGGGTCCTTCAAGTTCAAAACTTGATTTCTCGTGTATGGAACTATCACGGATTTTATGGCTTCAAGCCATTTTATGGAGTTAGGGGCCATCATCGATTCTTTGTATGTAGTCCGTTCATTATTCTCAAATAATGATTCAACCCTCAAATCTTGGTATTTGATTGTTTACTCGACCTACTTGGTTCAATAGAAACTTTGACCTCCGTAACCACAACCTTTGAGGCACGTGAGCCATGAGCATTGTTGCTGCCTCCGGAACACTTTTCGGCGCTGCGCAACTTTGCACATATAGCTAAGGTTCTTTTAACCTTATCAAAGTTCTATGGTCCTCCCACTTATCTTTTCACGAAAAATTCCTTCTGAAAGAAACTTGACATTTTAAGTGACAAACACTTTTGTATCCGATGTTATGGAGGAATACTTAACAGTTATTCGAAATAACATACAAAGACAGGTTCGTCCGACTTTGGTTGCAAACATCTTTATTATGCATAGAATACCAATGTTTAAGAAAGGACAACTTGGGTTTTATCCCAAACCATAACTTTATATGGTGTCATTTCAACGGATTATGATGGAGCTATTTTCAGTGGAAAAACGGTAGTCTCTAAAGCTTTTAATCTTTAAAATATAATGGCAGTTTTATGAATTACACCTTTGATTTTACCATGTCAAACAATGTTTAATTACATATCTCGAACGCTCCATACTCTTATGATGTTTCGGGAAATGCAAATCCACGGAATGATTCCTTAAATCTTAGGTATTATGCTAAACTTGTAACTCAAATATCTTCCTTTATGATCTTATCATAAACTATTTATATTCTTGTTACAATGATTTTGCACTTCATCTTGAAAGTCTTTGAACTTTTCAAATGTTTCATACTTCATCCTTATTAAGTAAATACTCAAATTTTCGGAGAAAGCATATGAAGTTGAAATCCATCGCTCTTGACTACACATAATGGACTTCATACAACAATATGTACAAGTTCCAATAAGCTAGTTATTCGTTCCCTTTTGGCCTTTGAACGAAGTTTTAATTATCTTTAGGAAAGTTTCACAAGCGTCATTTGATCAAAAATCAAAAGACTCCAAAATTCCATCCACATGGAGTTTCTTCATGTTTTCTTTACAATATAATTTAAACGGCGATGTCACTTCCTAAGTGTTCTTTCAATCAATTTGTCTTTTGACATTTTTAGCACTAGTTTTATGGATGTGATTTGTCCAACGAGATTTGTGAATCATCCATCTTTTATGGATTACAACAATTATTTGAACAACCCTTTTGTTCTCATAATACCTGATAAAACAAATCTTGAAGGCAAGCTTTGATGTTTAACGAGCAACACAATAACCCTTTATTTGTTTTCGATGAACATCATCACATATTCTTTTGCTAGTTACTTAGGCCATTGTAGTTCATGAATTCTGTTGTTTGGTATGATGATTCATACCAACAAATTCAGTATCCAATACTTAAGAACCACATTATTTAACAAGCAAAGAATACAGCCATAACGCGTGTATCCTCTATATACCTAAGCTGAACAATTCTAGTCTTTTCTTTTCTGCCATATATATATGAGATTCTCTTTCAGTATTTCTTTTCCTGTTTGAAAGAATCTATCAACATCAATAGTGGAGCCATATACATGACACATAGTCCAAAGCATGTATAGTTAAATACCAATGTCTTTGGACTTGCACTTTGAAGTAGATCACCATCATAAAATGTTTGGTGTTCTTTCAAATTCCTTTATTTAGTAATCTCTTGGTGTAGTAAACATTTTACCTACATCAGATATTCACCCTTATCATGGAATTATCCATGATCAAGCTACTTTTAGCTTATAACGGTGAATCGCGAGTATAATGTTGCTCTCCAAAACCTTTTGGAGGATTAGGAAAACTAGTGTCTCCAACCTTTTGTAAATTCTCATCAAATATGAGAACATTAACTTTGTCATATTATACTCTATCATGTTGTAACCAAAACATCATTTCAGATATTGCAATATCTTCCATAAATGATGGTTTCTGATACAACTCTTTCAACTCCTAGATTACCTTGATATTGAAACTATCTTTCGAATATCAAGAATCATGGAGATAAACATGATACTTATATACTAACACTGGAGTTGTTATTCTTGATTTAATACCAACTATTAAACTTCACTGAGTAATCGAAACTTACTGAAAGTTTGCAATGGGACTTTTAAACTTTAGATTAACACTTCAAAAACAATACGATACCAGTTCGTAAAGTAAATAACCAGAATTCTATAGTTCTATCATCTCAATTAAAACTAAGCGCAAGGTGGTAAACGGATGCCAATGACTACAACAACTATGCAAATTCACTTTGATTTAATTTATGATAAATAGTGTTCAACTTTTAATCATATTGCTGTTGAACTCCTACTCAAAACAATATCCCTCACATTGTTTTAGTGATCACACGAACCAAATCCACCACATCAAAACCGATCATCACGAGAGTTGATGTAGCTTCAATGGCGAACAATCAACATGTTCATCATATCTACTATATGACTCATGCTTTACCTTTCGGTGATCCGTGTTCCGAGACCATGTCTGTACATGCTAGGCTCGTCAAGATCAAACCTTAGCTTCCGCATAAGCAAATCTGGCTTGCTCACGTTGTATACACTCGCAGAATCTAACACACCCGATCATCACGTGATGCTTCGAAACAACGAGCTTTAGCAACGGTGCTTACTAAGGATGAACACTTTAAAAATTGAAATTGTGTGCTTGAGGGATCATCTTATAATGCTACCGTCGTGAACTAAGCAATACAAGATGCATAAAAGGATTAACATCACATGCAATTCATAATATGTGATATGATATGGCCTTTCTCCTTGTGCTTCCGATCTGCATCTTCAAGCACGAACATGATCTCCATCATCACCGGTATGGCGTCAGGGTCAATGGCGCCGCTTCATGGTTGTCATCCACCAGCATCAACTATTACAACTACTTTGAATAATAGACACGCGGGTCTTAACGGAATTTATAAGACAACCATATGGCTCCTGCCGGTTGCCAACTTACAATAAGGAACATTGCATACATCATATATAATGACAATCATAGCCATATCACATCACAGCACACCCCTACAAAACAAAGTTAGACGCCTCTAATTTTTCTTTGCATATTTTACATGGTTTGGGGCTTTCAATAAGTGTCGTTCTAACTTACGAACAAGAACCACAACGTTGATGCTTGAACTATCAAGTGCCCGTTGTAAATTGAATCTTTACTATGATGGGAGAGACAGACACCCGCAAAGCCACTTATGCAATACAAGTTGCATGTTGAGCGTGGAGCAAGTCTCATGCACGATGTCATGTAAGGTTAGCCCGGGCCGCTTCATCCCACCATACCGCAAGATGCAAAGTACACAAGAAGCAATTGATAATAAAAGCACCACCGTCCACAATGACCATTGTGTTCTACTCGTGCAATAGATCTACATATAGACACAGCTCCGATACCACTGTAGGGGTTCGTAGCATGGAAAACAAAAAATTTCTACCGCATGCAAACAAACAAGCCAAGATCTATCTACTAGATTGTAGCAACGAGTCGATAGAGGAACTCACCCTCGAAGATTCCAAAGCAGTTAACAAGAGCAGATTCTCGTGGGTGATGTAGTCGTACTCTTGCCGATCTCAAGATCGTGTAGACGATCCTTCCGGCGCTGCGTTCCGGCAGCGCTTCCGTAGTCGGTCACACGTTCGGTACACGATTAAGACCTTCCTCTCCCTTGTTCCAGCAGACAGTGGAGGTTGTAGCACTCTCCTCGTGATTCCGGTAACACGACGACGTGGTACCGGAAGTAGAGGAGAGATCTCGCAGGGATTCGCCTTAAGCCGGAGCAAGTATGGTGGACTATGAGAGAGTCCTTGGCGATCTAGGGTTTAGAGGCACCAAGGGAGGAGGCTAGGCCGGTGGCTAGGGCTTTGGGAGAGCCCCAACTCGGCGGCTAGGGCAAACCCTAGGGCGGCGGCGACTTGTGTTGGCCGGCGGCTAGGTCTAGGGTTTTGGTGGAGAGAGGTGTAGCCTAGAGGGGGCACCCCTGCCCCTTCTTTTATAGGTGGGAGGGTGCCGGCCAAGGGGAGGGAGTCCTCCCCCAAGTCGGCCTCCTTGGCCGGCGGGTGGAGGGAGAGGAACTCCTCCCCAAGTAGGTTTCCTGCTCTCCCTCCACCAAGCAAAACTGCCGTTTGACTTTTCAAATTGGCGTTTGACTTTTCAAACTAGGATTTGATTTATCCCTTTATTTTGCTCAGCCATGATACCTAGTACATGATGCAAACATTCCACATTTTCATGACACATTCATGTACCCTTCCCCTCCGGAGTGCCGGACCTTCCGAAACCTTCTAGAACATTCTTGATGAAAACACCGGAATCATTCCCCAACTCCGAAACAGGACTTTCCTTATATGAATCTTATTCTCCAGACCATTCTGGATCTCCTCGTGATATCCCGGATCCCATCCGAGACTCCGAGCAACATTCGGTCTCTTACTCATCATTCCATAACTACTCAACAACATTGAATCCTTAAGTGGGTCTCCCTACGGTTCGTGAATTATGCGGACATGACCGAGACACTTCTCCGATCAATAACCAATAGAGGAATCTGGAAATTCATATGGCTCCCACATATTTATACGATTACTTTGCGATCGAATGAACCACTTACATACGATACCAATTTCCCTTTGTCTCACGATAGTTTACTTATCCGAGGTTTTGATCGTCGGTATGTCTGCATACCTAGTTCAACCTCGTTACCGATAAGTACTCTTTTCTCGTTCCCGTGATATGTGATCCCTTGTGATCCACACATGCTTGCAAGCTAATTGGATGACATTCCACCGAGAGGTCCTAGAGTATATCTATCCGTGATATGGATGGACAAATCCCACTCTTGATCCATGTGCCTCAACCCATACTTTCCAAACACTCAATGCCACCTTTATAGCCACCCAGTTATGGTGTGGTGTTTGATTTCATCAAAGCATCCTTCCGGTGATGGTGATTAACATGATCTCATGGTCGATGGAATTAGGTTACTATGTATCAGAAAGCTTATAGCAAATGAACTATATTAAATGAGTTGATCTTTATGCTACGCTTAACTATAGGAGTATGTCCATCACATTATTATCCTACTGATATGACCCTGTTTTAATAACATCTCTATGTTCATGATCAGGAAACCATGATCATATATTAACCAACAAGCTAGTTTAACAAGAGGCTTTACTAGGTACTCTTTTATGTTTACAAATCACACAAGTATTAATGTTTCCTGTTGATACAATTGTAGCATGGTATGTAAACATTTATCATAAGTATGAAGATATGATAATAACCTACTTTATTATTGCCTCTTGGGCATATCTCCAACAAGACCCAACGAGGATCATAAGCGTAAGCGACGTGACCCGGATGATGACTACCCGGAGCTTGATCGGCCATGGAACATAGCACAGCTACGTCCCTTTTACACTTAGCATTTTTTATCTAATTGTGTACCTCTTATATGATCAATGAAATAAAGCTCTCTGGTTCACTCATAATTCTGAGTCTTTTACCTCCTTTAGTGTTCATTTTTGGATCATATAAAACCTTTATGCACAAGTTTTGCGATTGCACTTGTGAAAATTCCGCCTACGAGCGTTAGCTTAAGTTTTATGGTCTACACGTTCTTTATCGTTTTATATGGATTCTAGAGTAGTGATTTTTGGCACTTATTGTCGGCGATTTTGTGCTTAGGTTATTGACGGTGCCATTGGGTATCATCACCTGAGCGCATGGTTCTGACAACGAGTCTTCCGACTCACGAAAAGTCAAGCATAAGAACCAAAGTAATGGATAAGCCAGCACTTGCTTAAAAAAAATATACATGCTAGAACTAGTTCTTAAGTAGCAGGACATACATCATTGTTTTCCGCCTTAAGTTAATACATAGTTTTTTCCACATACGCATCACAAAGGAAACAAATATTACAGATTGTTTTTCATTCCTTTGGCGCAGGCGACTTGGAAGCAGCGTCATCGGCAGTAGGAGAATCACCCTCGAAGTCGGCAGTGTGAAGAGACTCGGAGGAGCTTTGGTCGCCGCCATCGATGGTGTTCATTGGCACGAAGACATTAACGTCGACCAACTCGGCGACTCTGGTGTCATAACCCACGAGTGACGACAAGATAGCCTCATGGTTTATCTGTTGCCCTTCGTCATCTACGTCGGGGATGCCAGAAGTTACCGTGTCGATGTCAGCATTCTCGTAGTGTGCCTTCACCATGGATAGCGCCATCCTTGCACCAGCCCGTGCACATGAAGTTTTCCAGCTTGTGATATGCTCTGGGGCTCGGCGTAGGATCTCCGAGAACTTCGCCATAGAGTCTGATTCCTTGATGTTGATCTGGAGGGGCTTGGCAATCTCTTTGGCTTGCGCGATGGAGGTGTTGATGAAGTTGCCGGCAAGAACCATGCATTCCTTTGCCGGAGGAGGCGACCGGGTTAAACCCATAGGAGATGCAAATTTCGACAAAGGAGCACATGCGTTCAAAAATTCAGAGTATCTAGACTAGAGAAATCCAAGACGGAGAATCACTTACTGAAGATGCTAGCCTCAGCTTGCCAGATGGTATCCGCCAAGGAATCCCGTTCTTGTTGGAGGAGCTTATACGCCTCATGATGGCGTTGATTCTGCTCATCGACAGCTTTCTTCTGATCTCTTAAGATCGAGATCTCCTCCTTCAAGCGGTTCATCTCCTCAGTGGCGGAGTCCTGCAGGGCTTTCATTGATTCTTCATGCATCTTCAGCATGTCCTTCCTCTCCTGCTTAAGGATCTTGTTCTCGCTATCCATCTCTTGAATGTGCTTGGATTGCTCGACAATGTCCTTAGCCTTGGTAATGGTTTCTGCAAGTCGGAGAAAGCAAAGTACACAGTGAGTACTCGGAGAATACACAAGTTTAAGTCGAAAAACGAAGAAGAAAGGAAAAACGGACGCTTGCTCTTGATGATTTGTTCCTTCAAGAAGGCAGTGTTACCCTTTTTGGCTTCCAAGTCTGCGCGCATCTTCTGGTACTTGTCGTTGGTCATGCCCCTCCGAGCATTCTCGTTCTATGGAAAAAAGAAAAGTTAAACGTTGTTTGGTCTACTTGGAGCATCTAGCCGGAAAATTTCCACCTAGACGCTCGGGGGCTACAGCGAGAGTTTTTAACTTAGCAATATGCTTATTCTTTCTTTAAGCATCTAGTCGGAACTAATTCAGTTTTCGATTAGAAGCTTGGGGCTACAGTATAAAGTTTTCAACTCGGATGTATGCTTAGCTTCTCTTTAAGCATCTAGTCGGAACTAATTCAGTTACAACTAGAAGCTTGGGGGCTATAGTACTGAAATTTATAAACACTGCGTATGCTACTCTTAAAGCATCTAGTCGGAATAATTCATTCCACCTATATGCTTGGGGGCTACAGTGAGAAGTTTTCTAGCTTAGTCACTCTTAGAGCATCTAGACGCAAAGACCTATAGTTTTCCGTCTACATCCTCGGGGCTATAGTGGGATATTCATATGAAATGGAAAAGGCAAAAATAACTTACAAGTGCAATGATCTTGAGGTTAGTAGCACTCTCAGCCAGCAGCTTGCCGAAGGATACACTGTTTCCCTGCAAGATCTCTGCTTGCCGGAGAATCTCCTCTAGACCGCACGTCGGAGATGTCGGCGCTGCACCAGGAACCAGAGCAGTGCTACCCGGTGTAAGTACCAGATAGACTATCTTTGGATACTCTATGGTTTTCTTGGGTACGGGGGCACCGCCTTCGGTAGAAGTACCAGCTTCCACCACCGCCTTACCGCAACCGATGGCATCCTTAGCCGGAGCTTCAGTCATTTGGTGTGCGGCACTTTCCTGCGTCGCCTGCTCGCCGACAACAGCGAGCTCGGTAGAGGCACCTGAGTCCACTTCCATGGCGGAAGGGCCAGATGCTTCCTTAGCTTGTGAGCTTGTCAGAACGGAGGAAGGCTTGACGATAGGAGTGACAGGGGCGATGGCGGGAGATGTGTCGCGATGCATCATATCCTTAATGGTTCTAGAAGCCCCCGATATTTTGGAGGTCTTCTTCAAGCTGGTCGTGGCTTTCTTTCTGAAACGTGCAAAATGCATAAGTATAGAAATAAGACAGACAAATGGACAATGTCGGAGAGAAAGAAACTTACACAAGTGGGGGTGCTTTGGCAAAGGGGATCCCGGTAACCTTTCTTTTCTCCGCCTCCAGGGCGGTGGTAGTCTTTTTGGAGGCTCCACCCTTCGTCTTCTTCTTTTTGCCTCCGTCGGCAGCGTCAGAGGTGGAGATCTTCCGCTTTCACGACAACGGAACATCGTCGTCGGATATGACCGTGACTTCCTTCATATTTGGATCATAGATTTGGATAGCCATGCTATTCTCCTCTAGATTGCTAAGTTGTTAAGTGAGAGGTCACTGTGTTAGATGAGATAAAAAAGGGTTAAGACGGAAGAACTGGAGTATATGTCATACATGGAAAATAAGCAGTTACCTTTGGGCACTTGCTCTCTACGAACATGCCGTAGGTGATGGCGAAGCCACGCTTCTTGTCCTTCACCTTGACGATGTACTTGAGGCGAAGTTTGATGGAGTCGCTCGAGAAGTTGTCCACAGAGATGCGGAGGCTATCCCTTCTATCGTTGGTATACTCGTGCATCAGCTTCGTGCGGTGCTGCAGAGGTTGGATTCGCCTGATGAACCAGCACATGGCTAGGTCCAAGCCGGTCAAACCCGTCTCTATGAACCACTCTATACGCCTTATAGCGCGGGAAGCATCGATGTCGGAGGGAAGGGAGTCCTGGGATATCCATGTCGAGGCTTCGGCGGCGGCTCCATCGATGAAGTCCGGGTACGTTACTTCTCGGTTAGCTAGAGGGATATCTGGACCGTAGAAGTAGGTACGCTGCCAGTTCTTGCAGGACTCGTGGCAGATGATTTCGAGGAACCGCCGGCCAGGACGGATCTTGAACCTAATGGTGCCACAATTTCTAAGTTCGTCCTTGTTGGCCCCGGCTTCGCTTTTAACGGTGAAGAAATAGACAAAGAGATCTAGCCTAGGCCTAATCCCTAGGTAACCCTCGGAAAGCGCCGCGTAATTGCTAAGTACTAGGATACTGTTGGGAGAGAGGTTTTGGGGATGTACTCAGTAATGATTGAGGACAGCAAGGAAGAAGTTAGAGATGGACAGGGAGACGCCGCGTAACAATTGTGCTTTGAGGTACACCTTTTCTCCGGCTTGGGGAGAAGGTGTGACCTCGCCGGCCGGTGCCGCCCGCCAGGCGAGCCCCTCCGTCACAGGGAGGTAGCCTTCGACGATCAACTCTTTGATGCCGCGGTCCGTGATATCCGAACCGCGCTAGTCGCCTTTGTGGGAGTCGTTTTCCTCCTCCAGCAGCTCCAGTGCCGCTGGATTGTGGTCGCTGCCGGTGGTCTCGACCACCGCAGAGATGGGGATGACCAGGCCCTCTGGGGGCACGACGATGGAGCTCGCCGGCTTCGCCGCGGCTTCGCCCGACGCCGCCATCGAGGGAGAAGAACTGCTGCTGGCCATTGCGAGTGTTTGGAGGTGACTTGCGATATTGGGAGTTAGGGTTTTTTGCAAGTTGCGCGGAGAGCTCGAGGGGGCGCTCGCTGGAGGAAGAAGATGATGCGAGGAGAGAATGAGGTGAAAAGTAAATTTTCCACCGCGGTTAGTATTTATGATCTCCAGCATCAAGATTCGTGCAGCTTAATCGGACGGTTGCCGTGTAGACGACGTGTGTGCGGATGTGCGTGGAAATTTCGCCACGTCCCAACCGTCGCCGCCAACGGTTCGTGTCGCTCGCGCGAGAAAAGTAGAAATGATTGCGTTCTCTGCATGTATGAGTTACGAGACGTTGCTGACCTACGTCTACATCGCCCTAGTTGACATAGGCAGATGAACCATCACATCAGAAGATTCCGGCATGGACGGATCCAGTCCGGCTACAGAAGAGTACGATGGAAGATTCAGCAATTCTCCGGCTTACTAGTTGAAGACGGAGAAAACCTTGCAGGGTTCTTTGGGAGGACTACAAGATATTGCTTGACGATTTGCCGACATCCATCTAGACGGAGCATTCCACGTGAAGAGGCAAGATGGCGCAAGATCTCGGAGTTCTCCGGGGGTACTGTTGGGGATATGCTATATGGGTATCCTCATAGCATGTCTCATATCCGGATAACCCGGGTGGCCCACAGTTGGTAGCATGGTCCATGGCCTGCTGGGCGACCCAGTTAGATGGAACAGAAGGAAGGCCCATGCCGAATAAAGAAAGGCTACGGTGGAGTCACCAGCGTACCCGGAGCCTTGGAGTACAAGACACACAAGACTAGTAATAGATGGTGTTGAACTCTATAACCTTTCCGGCTAGGACTTTTCCCTGTAACCTTAGGACCTGACGACTATATATGTCGGGCCTATGGGAGCCTTTAGGGCATCGATTCACATACACCTCGCACAGCGAACCTATCTCTATAACTCGGCGTATTGCCCTTATAGTGATTTATAGCAGGAGTAGGATTCCGCCACCGTTGTGAGGTCTGAACCTGGGTAAGCTGTGTTACCTTGTACCCGTCAACCGTCTGCCTTCCCCCATGTTTCTAAACACACACTGTGAGGACCCCTCCATGGCGTACTCGTCGGCAATACCACAACAGCTACATTATTTTTGCTGGACCCATGGCTAAGGGAGTATTCCCTACGAGGTGTATATATGAACCTCTTCGCTATTTGCTCAGAACCCATGCTGATAGTTGCTACTATGTTTGAGGACTGTACATGAAACATTGTGTTCCATAGAACCTTTCGCTAGGAGAAAACTGAGGCATGAGGCGAGCTGAGGGTAAGCCTCCCTTCCTTCCTGTCCGATTCTACGAATTTATGTCTTGGCATTTGACTCCTTTGTGGGATTTCTCAGTTAGCTCCACATATCATGCCCAATATAGAAGGTACGATTTTCTATAGACCAAACCTTTATGGAAAACACATTTAACCATTAACAGGAGGATATTTGTGTGGCAAATTCTATGAGATCGCCTCCCGTCGGGAGGGGGGAGAAGAGACATGGGTCGGGGATTGCTTGTGTCCATTATGTGGGATCATGAAATCGGGAAATAACATATTGTTCATATGTGTCTTGCGGTTCAGTTTCCCTGGAACCTAGAAGGGGTCGAGTGAGGGCGCCGGATGGAGATGGCAAGGAAAATTTCGCATGAAGTGCTCCAACCGTCAGCTACCTAGCCACTTGCCCTGCCAACCTAGTTCGTATTCTCCCCCTTGTTTCCATGCCGCAGAAATCAATGGCATTGTATCGACGCTTCGAGCACCTCCCTTGGTACCACTTACCCACTTCACCATTGTTTGGTGGCCGCCGGTAGTTGTGAGATAACCTTGCGGTCACCATGCATACGAGGTGTTTGGTGATTTTCCTAGGCCATGGATTATCTTGTTGAGCATGCCTTATTAAACCTTTTTTTGTTTAGAACTTGATAGAAACTATGGTTATATTTATTAATAAAAAAATAAAAAAAGTTTGGGTGTGCGGCTAGGGGAGATGCCTAGCGATGTGCGCGGCACAACACCGACACCGCCCATACGGCACAAAAACAGCTGTTGCTGGATACCTTATGTGGTGAGGGGGCAACTGGAGATGCTCTAAGAGGTTGGGTAAGAGATATGAAGATCGAGGGCCAATCTCAGCGACAAAAGTAAATTGTTTGTAGTGGTAGTTATCGTGGTGGGAGGCCGGTTGAGGGCCTCAACATTGCATACATAATTATAGATTAATGTAAATAATGAATGTGTATACCATTGTTCCACCCAACGTGCTCTTCAATATATACAACCAAGCACTCTTTAGCTGCAAGCCCATAACGCAGCGATTCAGTGAATTTTTTTAAACAAAATGAAATTTGTGAAACATTATCTACTGTTCTAAAAAAAGTTGTACAAATGTTTCACATCTTCACTCACGTTTCAATCTTATTTCATATAATTTCAATCAATGGGTTTTTGTTAAGAAAGAAGGCAAACTGTCTCGCCAATCTCAAAACAATGTGGATGGTGGATGCCACACCGGTAGATATAGGTGTATTCTAAAAGGAGCTAGTTTCGTCCAAGCCCACCACCAACTCGAGACGCAATGTTGCCATACAGAAACTTTGAAGATATTGTCAAATTTCATACCGATAGGAAGGTCGGTCCCTAGTAACACCGAGTCCAAGGGAAACATGTTCACCGATCCATGCGTAGGTCTTGTGGACTCACTTGATCTTATTGATCGAGCTAACATGCCATGACTTGCACCACTAGAAATTAATATGGTTATTATAGTTAACGGTTTTGCTATTTCTCAGACGCCTGAGAAATAGTCATCTTGTTCACCGTTGGATTTTGGTTCCAAGATTCGATTGAGCCATCTGGTTGCAGTTTTTTGTTTGTAAACCATGCATGTTTTCATTCAATTCTCAGTCGCCTGAGACGTAGGTATTCCCGTTAGTTAATGGGACTTTCCTCTAAAAATGGTTAACGGGAGACGGGACCTTCCTATAAGCTAAACTGCTAAGTGCTAAGCATTGCTTGAAACACTGGAAGTCGTTAGTATTTAAACAACCATCCTCCATGAAAAACAGGTCAGACCGCTCTGGAAATATATGTCACGGTATGGCACTGACGCTTTAGGATGTCAACTGCATATAGTGCACTGCTTGACGAGGGCATTCAGGTGTAATCCTTGTGTATAGGTTTCTGGGAGCATTCTGAATTTCATGAGGGCCTATATTCGTGCAAAATTTACAACTCAAAGAATACGTACGTATGTGGTTAAATATGCGGGATAGATGTATATATGAGCGTTGTAGTCTGCTATCACCTTCCTGGAGGCAAATCCCTAGGAAGGCTTGTTCTACTGTATCTATTTGGAGTAAGCGTGAGGAATACAAAATTTATAACATTTTTTAAAAAATACAGAAATTCCTATTATATGGGTCATACTGTATAGATGCACATGCATCAGTTATGGAACCCACACGGGCATGTACCATGGGGTCTAGAAAAACCATGCCCTGGGCCTGAACTCATTATTACAGGCTCTGTATATATTGACACTGCTCGTCCATCTTTCTCATCATACTACCGTTCTCAATTTTTTTTTGAACATTACTACCGTTCTCAATGATTCGTCGATGGAGATAATAGTCTTAATTACCTCCGATAGTATAACCTTAGTTACATAGTACACATAATGCAATGGGAGTGGGAGGCAAGGGGATCACTATTTTTAGTAGGGCATAGAACATGGCCGCAGCATAGAGAGGGTAAAGTACATTGAAGAAAATTTTGGCAGCTTGATCATGGGAAGAAGTTGTGTAAGGATAAGCAGGTGTCTGGTTGTTCACATGTATCGTGACCCACACGGAGAATATCTGCGCGGTTTGATCTTAAGTGACGATCTCAAGGAAAAGAAACTCATACACGAACCACCTTGAGAAGGCTCGAAGCCAAAGCCGTGGATCCAGAAGGGGGTTCCCCGGAGCATGGGCGCAAACTGAAACCAACGGAGCATGCCTCGTGGCAGAGTGACCGCCGGGATTTAGATATGCAACTTCGAATTCATCAACCCTAAATCGAGCGTATAGGGTATACCTCTTCCATCCCCTTAGATTATGTGCAAATATTAAAGGAAGCTATAGTTGTTGCTATTAGTTCACCTTTATTAGAGCATCTTCACTCGTTGGCCGAACCCAGGCCGAAAATCGAACCATTTTTCGGCCGGACGGAACTAGTTTTCGGCCTGGGTACGCCATTTTCCCACTCGCGTATCCAGGCCGAGTTCCCAAGTTCGGCTAAATTTCATCAAAGACGAATTTTATTAAGTTGGGCGAATATAGGCGGATTACATCAAATTTAAACTAAACTGATACATAATAAACTTAAAAAAGGCCGCCGACATGGCCTCCGCTGGTGATTTCGTCGTTCTACACGCCGAAGTTTCTGTAGAACGCCATGTAGCCGGGGTCGGCGCGGCCATCATCTTGCTGCCATCGTCGTCGTCGCTCGACGGATGGTTCTGGCGGGAGCTTCCCTGGCCTGGGTCGCCGCACCTCCAGGGCTGGTAGGACGGGCCTTCGTCCTCGTCGTCGTCGAGGACGTAGAGTGGGGCGCCCTGGTAGGCGAGCTCACGCCCAGACAACGCCCGACGCCGTGCGGCCTGCTCCTCGGCCTGCTGTTGCAGGCCGAGGATGCGCTGCCGCTCCGCCTTCTCCCAGTCCATCCTAGACCACTCCAGGATGTCCGGCGAGGAGGGCTCCATCGGCGGCGGCGGCGCCGTGTCGCGGAGCGACTGCTCCAGCGCCATCTTCAAGGCGGCGTCTTCGGCCGGCGCCGAGTCTTCTGTCTTGGGGCGGCGGAGACGCAGGTGGCCGGTTGGTGACGCTGTTGTCCGGGGCTCGCCGATGACGATGCCGTGCGAGCGCAATCGCGGAGGCGAGCGCACAGGCGACACCGCTTCGCGCTTGACTGCCGTCGGCGGGCGCAGCGGCGCCGAGCCGGTGGAGTGGGACGCCGACGCGGAGGAGGACGAGCTCATGCTCGCCATCCTCCTCGGCGTCCAGTTCGCCGGCGTCGGGTTGCGTGGGAAGCCGAGCCGCGGCGTGTTCCCGCGGTTGATGTGCTCCATCACCGCCGCGAGCGTCCGACCTGGCGCGCTCCACCAACGCGGCGTCCAGCCGAGTTGTCGCGCTTCGGCGGCGACTCGTTCGGCGGCCCCTCGTGGCGGGCCAGCTCCTGTTCGCACCGGTCCGCGAAGAACTGCTCCCAGTAGAGGAGGTTGTCGGCCCTCTCCGCTTTGGAGGGGTCGTCCATGCCGCCGTTGTACTCTTGCACATCGTACGGCAGCTCGTCCGGCGGGATAGGGATGCCTCCGGCGCTCAGCTTCCACCCCGGAGGCATCCACGTGTCCGGCGGTGCCATGTAGCCGGCGCCGTACAACATGCACGCCTCCCAGGCCTGGAGGGTGCGCCGGCCGAAGTCGTTCGCCGCAGCGCTGTCGCCGGGTACCGTTCGGCCATGGTTAGGAAGGGGAAACGGTGAGAGAGGCTTCGCTGGAGTTTGGGCTTGTGGTTGGGGGAGCTGTGAAAGAGTGTGAAGATCTCCGGCGAGGGGTACGGCTTATAAAGGCCGAGGTGGGCGGCAAGGGCGGGAGGGGTGTAGCGGCGAGGGCGGGAAAAGCGGAAATGGCGGGAAGTTAGTGCCCGCCGGTCTGTCGCGGGAGCCGAGGCAGTGACGGTGGCGCCGTAAATCGGTGATGCGTGGCCGACGCCACGAGCAGTTATTGTCCGGCGGTCGCCGCGTGGTTCCGAGGATGACGACAACTCGGCTTCCGTCGCTGACTCGGCGGGTCCACGCGCCGCTTCGGTTTTTTTCGCTGAATTCGCTGAGTCTGGCGTTTCCAGGGTGTACCCGGAAACCTAGGTTTGGCTTGGGTAGTCCGGACCAAAATTGGCCCAAATCCGGCCAAAAACAGGTCCTTGGATACGCAACTGGGCCAATTTTCGGCGTCCGGACCGAAATTCGGCGTCCGGATTGGCCTCTTGGGTAGGCGAGTGGAGATGCTCTTAAATTCTTTGAACCATACCGAGTTGTGAACTGGAAAGTTGGAGCTCAAGCACTTGGTCATAGACCTCAGTTATTGTTCATTCATCTGATGTTCTACTTGGTCACCGGTGCTTGACGACGTCTATCTGCATAGGCATAGACAACGTCCATAGGATCCTGCCCTTGTCCCCTCCAGCAACGAGTCAGGTTGTTTACATCTGCATTTTGTTTTTGGCTATGTTTTACATGGTGCGAAAAATACGAGAAGAAGACAAGTCCTGATTTTAACCGTTCTTCGAATGGACAAATCAAATAACACTAGTGCAGAGCCCCCTTTTAACTCCGGTTGGGAGGGCCCTCTAACAGCGGTTCCTCAACCGCTGTTGAGGGTTCGGTGTTAGAGGGGGGCCCCTTTCACATCGGTTCTTATACGAACCGGTGTTAAAGGGTGGCGCACGTGGGGCTGCCGCAGGACTCAGCCCCCCCCCCCTTAACACCGGTTCGGGGCCGAAACCGGTGTGAAAGGTTCTTCTGCTGCCGCGGCAGGAAAACGGCCTAAATCTCTGCCACGGTAGACTTCTGCCTCTGCCCCGTTCTGGGCGTATTTCTGCGGGAGGGGGGGGGAGCGAGGGGGAATCGATCGGGAGCGGTATACACATAAATCGTCATCGGTACATACGAGTACATGAATAATTAAGCAACTATTATTATACACAAACATCGTCATCGGCACATACATCGTCATCGTTCATTTTGGTGGATATCTAAAGAGTTCTCCGCCAGGCGTGACGACCTCAAGTATGAACCCCGCCAATTCCTCTTGAATGGCTCGTATGCGTTCAAATGGTAGGAGTTGGTCCCGCATCCGTTCGATCTGAATATATATGAAGAATGGACCGTCAATATATATATATAAGAATAAAACTCAACACAATTGATGGTAATAAATTAATATTGTGGACTTTGTTTACTTACTCTAAGTTGTTCTAGTGCGGCTTGGCCCGTCGCACATATCGTGTTGCGAATGAACTCGCAAACATAGTACCCACATAAGTTATTGCCGTGTCCCTGATGCGCGCACTTTACGAGAATAGAGAGTTCAATCAAAATAATAATCAATAAAGCATGATATAATGGAATTGGAAGCTATCTAGTATTACTTACATTTTGGTCTACAAATTTTAGTTCTTCTGACCATTCACCCACGGCCCTGCCCGTGAACCTTTTCCAAACCCTGTCCGGCAAAGAAAATGGATAAAGGAGTAATTAATTACTTGTTGTCATGAAAGTTGCCGATCTAGTGCGATAATATGATTGAAATTACCTCTGGAGCATCTCTCTAAAGTCTGCCCATATCTCTTTTTCGTTTCGTAACGAGTCCATGACAAGGACTTTTCCTGAGTCGGGTATAATGACTAGCAGAATAAAGTGGAACCTACGCACGCATAACTCATCATCAGTTACACTTAACATCGAGTAAGCTGAAATAGAATGTGTACAAGAGAGAGGGTAACAGTACTCACGAGAAGTTGTAAGGCAATAGTATTTCCCTTTTGGTTTGTTGTCTCAGTAAAGACGTTCACAAGTAATCTTCTGTTTGCCCGAGTTTGGTTTCTACCACTTCTTCATGAACTCTATTTGGGTCAACGAACCCAATGTCAAAAGGGCCTCCTTTCCTGCATTCCATAACCTTTTTCCTGCATAATAGTATATACATATATGGTGAGCATATATATATATATACATGCAATTAATGAAGTGAATGAGATGAGATATAAATTACAGAAATAGTACTTACACACAATAAAGGCTGATGGCAGCTTTGTCGAGTTCCTTCTGATTGAATAGAAAATGCAAGTCTTGAATGTTGAAGTCGATCGCGTCGTCTCCGCAGAAGAAAATCTCATCTCTTATATGCGCCGTGATCCATTCTATCTTTCTCGTCTTGCAGAAATCAAGGTACCACTTGTGCAATTTTCGCATCTTTGTTGGTAGATTCTTGAGCTCCTCTTTCTTGACGAGATTCTTCCCATACTTCCATGGCTGTATGGGGTTGGCATCGCATTTGGGCAAGTTGTCTCCCATGACGTTCAAGTATGCAATGTAAGTCATCCCCATCTCATTGGCCTTTCTTTGTAGCTCTACCTCGTAGTCATTTACGGGAGGAGCGTCCCGTGTGTCGAACATTTGGAGCGGGGCGCATGATTGGTTTTCCTGCTCTCCGAGCATGGGAACTATTTTATGGGGTGCCTCACGACTGCTACTTTCAGTCTCCCTACGGCGCCTTGCATCCGCCTTCAAAATCTGGCGCTCGTAGTCCGGCACAAGTGGGGTTTCAGGTTTCAAAAGATTTTTGTAAAACTTCTCCACCACCGCCGGATCTATTTTCTCCTTTAGCTCGGCCCGTCTAGGTGCAAAGAATTTCTTGACCTGTTCTTCCGAGATCCTATTGGTCTCCTCGTCGCTGCGATTCCATGGTAAAACCGGCAATGGCTTGGCGGAAGGCTGCGGGAAGTAGTTTTTTGAACTCTTTGGCGTACGGTTTCCTGCGGATTTCTTTGTGGCAGTGCTACTGATGCTCTTCGTGGCAGTGCTCTTCCGCTTACGCTGAGGAGATGGTTGAAGCACCGGAGATGGCTGACGGGCCGGAGATGGCTGCCGCGCAGGAGATGGCTGAAGCGCCGGAGATGGCTGCCGCACAGGAGATAGCTGAAGCGGCTCAGACTGCTGACGCTGCGGAGATGGCGGGGGTGCCAGTGACCTCCAATTTGGAAGCACAATGTGTTCCTTCTTCCAAAGAATGGTTGTTTTCACTGCAAATTTGAGTTGAGTTTCCCCTTCACCTGTAGCATGGTCAAGCTGTGCTTCCTCATATTCCTTCACAACCTCATCCACACCGACAATAGCATAGCCATCTGGAATCGGTCGGTAGTGGTAAGTTCCACCAGCTACAGGAGGTAAGGCATAGCCAACAGCCACCTTAATGGATAAGCCCATTAATTTCACATGCAGCTCAGCGTGTTCGCTCTCCGTGATCTCATCCACGGGGTATCGAGGACCCGCCATTTCAAGCGTGGGATGCACGTTCTCCGTGGAAGCCACACTGCTTTTCCGCGCAGAGTCTGGGCCGCCGGCAGCTTCCAATGTAGGCTCTTCGTGCCGCTGAGATGGGCCGTTAGCTTGATGGCTCTGTTGTGCATTCACTTGCGCCTGCAGCGCCGCAAGTGCATGTTCTATCTATGTCATCCGCTCTGTACGCTCTTTTTCTTTTCTGCCGCGCCATCTGTAAGAGTCGCTCCAGTCGGCAAACCCATCCTTCCACATCATACCCCCTGTGCCTCGTGCATGTCCAAGGTGTTCTTTTTTACCGATGGCACGTGTGAGCTGGTCATTCTCTCTGTCGGGATGGAAGGTCCTAGCGGATGTTTCCTCGTATGCCATGATGAGTTCAGTGACGGGTTTGGCAAGGAGGGTTGGGAAGATACACAATCCTGTTTCTGGGTCCAACCTTGCCCCGATTCCGTAGAACTAAGTCTTTGCACGTAGGTCCCACCCATCTGTCTGGGGTGTGATCCCTCTAGCGCGCAGGGCCTTCTCAGCTTCCTCCCACTTAGGCCTCTGAGATATGTAGCCACCTGACCCCGTCCTCTGGTGATATTCCTTCTTCAGGGCATTAAGCGTATTGGTTTTTGACCTCTTTTTAGCTATAGCACTTTTTTATATGTCTCAAATTCGGGCCAGTGAGGTCTTATCTTCGCATAATATGCGTCTTCGAAATTTGGAGTCTCGCCAGATTTGACAAATTTGTTCAATTTTGTCTTCCAGTTGCGGAAAGCGTCAGCCATCTTTTTTAGAGTCCACTCTTTGACCTTTTCCTTTATAACCGGGTTGTTTTCATCCTCCTCTGGCGGAAGGGTGAAATTTACCAACAACGAATTCCAAAGCGTTTCTTTGGATCTGTCATCGACAAAGGTACCGTCGCCCTTCTTTGGCTTATTCCAATTTTCAATTATGATTGGGATTTGGTCCCTAACAAGAACTCCAGCCAGACGTACAAATTTGTCTGCGGCCTTCTTGGGCTCCATCGGCCTGCCATCAACACGGACTGCTTCGATCGTGAACTTTGCATGATCTTTCAACCGCTGGCTCGCGCCTCGCTTGCTCTTTTTCGTAGAAGAAGATGGTTGCTGGCTGGTCGATCCAGAGGGCTAAAAGAAGAAAGAAGCGTTAATTAATACATGTAGAAGAAGATTGTTGATAGAAGTTAGCAGAGGCTTAATCAATGCATATACCTCGCCGGACTTTGTAACCATTAAATTGCGTTCACCGGAGTCTTCATCTTCTCCATGACTAGTACTTGAGCTGTCGTCATCATGTCCCTTCAAGTTCAGATATTGTGAGGTGTCCTCATCAATAATGTTCTCCATTATTTCTTCTTCTTCAATGTTTCTACTAAGTGGATCCATAGTTTGTAAAACAATAATATTATCTAGAGTAAGAGTGTAAACATTCAAGTGGACTTGGATTCATACAAAAATATACATATTATTCATACAAAAATACAAAAATAAATACACAAATGAAATTAAAACCCTAAGGATGCTTGATCATTTTAAACGAGTTCCGAGGGGTCGAAACCCTAATCAGGATGAGTCAGAGGTCCAATTTGTATACAAGTTTTAATCTATGCATGTAGTACAATTTATCGAGCAAACAAGTTTTAATCAGGATGAGTCAGCAATCACACACGTTGCACTCCTCGCAATCTATCGAGCAAACAATTTCATATAACATAAACAATAGCACATAGAGATCAAACAAATGCAACAAATGCATGCATGGCAATTTAATAAGTCACAATGGTTGTTACTTTAGTTCTCTAAACAATACTGAAGTATATGATGCATGCAAGAGGCCAATTAATGCAATGGAGTATTTGTTATGGATAGATGACATTAATACGAACCAGTAGGCGTTGGATTCACCCTAATCAGAGTTACAAATCTTTTCTTATGATTAAAATAGTGTTTAATGGGTTTTAAATCATTTAAATAGTTTCTGTTGTCTAAAAATCAAACTAAAATCAGATATATAATCCCCACGGGGTTGTGATTCCAGGGACATATTATTTGTAATTTTCTGAACATTATTTATTTTCTTATGAATTTATTACTCTAAATAAGCCATTATACCATTTATTTAATTGCTGAAAAACCTTATATTATTTGGCTTAACCATTTGAATATTGATGATCTACACACAATTGTGAATCTATAGGTATATTATTTGTAATTTTTGGACCAGTAGATATTTTACTATGAATTTATTAACCTAAAAGACCATTAAAACTAATTAAATTATTACAGTAAACACGTACTGTAAAAGTTAAATCCAACTTGATATTAATAATCTACTCAATTTTCTGAATTCATTTATATATAATTTGCTATTTTTGGATCTACGAATCTTTTTATATGATTTTTGCAAGATTATACAATTTTCTGCAATTTTTATCTTTTCTTCTATTTTTCAGGAGAGTCAACGTTGACTGGCGCTGTGTCATCGCTGACGTGGCAGACATGTGGCGCATTCTGGTTTGCTGGTACCCTTTCGACCTGGGGACAGATGGTGTCCGTCGGATCTTAGATTGATCGGACGGTGCAGGGCGTCCGAGGCGAGACTCACCGGTGGGGTGACGTGGAGGCGACGGGCTCGTCGGGCGGCGGTGCTAGTGGCGGATGCGGCGGTCTCCGGCGATGTCGAGGTGGCCTACGAGAGGCGGGGTACTATGGCGAGAAGGTTGGTGGCCTCGGCGCGGTGGATTGCTTCCTCGGGCGACAGAGGCAGACGGCTGGAGACGGGCGGCGTCGGCGGTGCTCCGGCGAGGAATTGGGCGCGGTCGGCTGCTCCTGCACGGGGAAGAGGTGGTCAGGGCGATGCGGTCAAGTGAGAGGGAGAGGTCATACGGAAAAGAGAGGGTCGGGGGCGACTGCCTCGTCGAGGACCTCGAGCTCCGAAGCTCGACAATGGAGGCGGCGGCGGCGAGACGGATGATTCCTCCCTCACTCCGAGGGCGGCGGCGGCGAGACGCGCGAGCTCCGAGGGCACCCACGGACGATTCCTCCCTCACTCCGAGGGCGGTGGCGGCCGGCGGTGGCTTCTCTCTGCTCCGATGCGGTGGCGGCGCTTCTCTCTGCTCCGATGGCGCGCGCGCGGTGGCGGTACAGTGGCGATTCGATCTGGCTCTGGGGGGAAGAAAGGAAGGGGAAGGCGAATTTAATACCCCCCCTTTAACAGCGGTTCGTGGCTGGAACCGGTGTTAAAGGGGGGGGATTCCGTTTCCCGCGCGCATTTATTACCCCGCCAGGAACCGGTGTTAAAGGGGGGGGGGTGCGCGCGGGAAACGAAATAAATGCGCCCCCCACCCTTTAACACCGGTTCGTGTCTGGAACCGGTGTTAAAGGGGGGGCATTTATTTCATGCATTAAAGGGGCATTTTTAATTCAAAAAATATGATATGAATTTAGAAAATTCATATCTTTTTCATTTCAACTCAGAAAAATATGAATAATATATCATAATTTTCAGAAAAATAATATCTATCCATTCATGTAAATCATTTTATATTAACTTTACATGAAAATTTTCAAAATAATTAAAACACTTACATATAAATTTTGATTATTCAATTCAAACAAAAATAAATTGTTAAATCCTAAAACTTTGAACATAAGAAATATTAAGCATCTAAAAATAAATCTAACCCTATTTTATTAGATCAAATCATATTTTAATGCCGCATCTTTTGTATTAACATTTTTGAATTGATTGGATATTTAAATGTCGCATCTTTTGTATACACTTGAATCTCACCAAGCCTCGCTCAACTTGCATTGTTTTTTTGATAAAATAGCATATTGTGAACCTAAAAATGATTTTTATAAAAAATCATGAGAATCGTATCATGTACCTGTAGTTCATATCTGACCCACTTCCTACCGATTCGGTAGGAATTTGTCTTTTTCACGAGAGGTGGACGGAAAGGTTTCAGATCCCCCTGTTGGTACATTATGCATATAAGGTGGTCTAGTATTTTTGTAAAATGTGTTGGTGGTATTTTGAATTAGCCATTTGGTGGTTGCTTCACAAAACCGTCCGTTTTTTATGCTCGGAAAATGGAAAATGCCTTTTTGGTGCGATAAAAAGGAAAATTTCCTCTTGCAACATTGTTTGCCATGCCATGATGCACATGTATGCACAATATGGCCATATTATCACAAACTATGCCTTGATTCTAGCCATAACATTGGTCATTTGACCCGAAAGCCAAGAAACCTCGAATGAGATAGGTCATTTTGTGAAGGTTTTTTCGAGACATAATCAATATACCAAGTTTGAGATTTTTCCTTCTAACTATGTCACATAATATAACACCACGCGAAGGTTTCGCACTGTTTTGATCTTTTTTTATTTTTTTTATCCCCGTTTTAAACTATCGACAAACTTTGTCGAACAACGGGCATGATGATTCTTAGATCGGGGCCAAGCCTCGCTCAACTTGCATTGTTTTTTTGATAAAATAGCATATTGTCAACCTCGAATGAGAATGCAACTAATAGTAAGTTACATAAAGCCGAACTGGAACTAAAAATTAAGATACATAAAAGAACTGGAAATTAAGATACATGGCCAGATTAAGTAACAATCGGCCGAACTTGTTTCGGAATGTTGGAGTGATTCAGTCATGCTCCTGCCTACACCTGTAATACTCGCCACTGTAGTCGTCGTACTCGCCGCCGCCGTCATCGCTGTCGTCGTCGGGGTCGCCGTAATTGAACCTCTGGAGAGTACGCGTGGGCTGGACTTGAGGGTAGCGCGTGGGCTGGACTTGAGGGTAGCGCAGACGGGGGTTAGAGTCGGCGGCAGTGTCATAGGCCATGACGCTCTGGAGAGTCCGACCGCGCCACCATAGCCGACGGCCGGCCTCGTTGAAGTTAAGAGGAGGTGGGCCGTCCTCCTCGTGCCTGGCGAGCGCCCTCTCACGTCGATCCACGAAGAAGGCTTCCCAAGTAGGGAAATAGTCGGGATGCCATCTGGGATTCCTCCGATGCTCCGGCGTGAGCTCGAAGTAGTAGTGGTTCGTGATGGCCATCCGGCGCGCCACACCTAGAGGGACAGGAGGAACCGACACGCCTCCGACGCTCAACATCCAGCCGACGGGGACACAGTAGCCCGGAGGGCAGGGGTAGTTCGAGGCGCAAAGCGCCTCTGCCTCCCTGGGGGTTAGTGCTACGGTGGAAGCCATGGGAAAGAGTGATGAGGTTGCAGATATGAGTCTAGAGATGTGCAATGACAATGGAGGCCAACCCTACATATATATATATATATATAGTGAACTAGCGGGAAGAACTGGAGGGAAGAAAAATGGCGGGAAGAAAAATGGCGGGAAGAAGAACTGGCAGGAAGAAAAATGGCGGGAAGAAAAATGGCGGGAAAAAATGGCGGGATGAACCTTTAGTCCCGGTTGGAGACACCAACCGGGACTAAAGATGAACCTTTAGTCCCGGTTGGAGACACCAACCGGGACAAAACACGAGTCAGCACTAATAATAGGGGTGAGTGTCGACATTATGTCGTGCGGCGTGTACCTTGTCCCGGATGGTGTCACCAACCGGGACTAAATATGATCCTTTAGTCCCGGTTGGAGACACCAACCGGGACAAAACACGAGTCAGCACTAATAATAGGGGTGAGTGTCGACATTATTTTGTAAGTGTCGACACTTAGGCATCCTTGTGAGTCCAGTCCTCCAGCCAGTTTGAGGCTATGCCTTACCTCCTTTCGAGAGCAGGGACACCACTACGGCCAGTTTCAGGGAGATGCCGACGGAGCCCAGTCCTCCGGCATCTCCGAGAAACTGGTCATAGAGGCACTCCCTAATATGTGAAATTAGTTAGCTCCCAGGTGTATTGATCTAGTTAGAGAAGTTACAAAGCTGCAAGATGGTTTTCAAGAGCAGGGACACCACTACGGCCAGTTTCAGGGAGATGCCGACGGAGCCTAGTCCTCCGGCATCTCCAAGAAACTGGTCATAGAGGCACTCCCTAATATGTGACCGCGCGCGTTTGGAGATCAGATCTTAATGGTAAGTACGAATCGGGACAACTTATTCTCATAGTCCCGGTCCATCCATAAAACATGACTAACACTCAAGACATGTATTAATATTAAAAACATGAACTAGAGTTACATAATATGAGCATGAACTTCTTGGCATATGTCCTTCCTTATGATCGCTTTAGACGTAACCATGGAGCATCTTCTTTACTTAACGGAATGCTTGGGTCAGTTTTCATTGTGAAGGGCGGAATTTCATCAAACTTATTATAATCTTCTGACATGTCTGTCTTGTCCTTGATTCCCACGATGTTTCTTTTCCCTGAAAGAACTATGTGACGCTTTGGCTCATCATATGATGTATTCGTTTGCATATTTTTTTTCTTTTTTTTGGTCTGGAGGACATGTCCTTCACATAGAAAACCTGAGCCACATCATTGGCTAGGACGAATGGTTCGTCTAAGTTCTTGTCTACCTTCATAAGATTGTTGAGATCCACCGTTGTCATTCCGTACTTCTTGTCTACCTCAACCCCTCCTCTTGTTAGCTTGACCCATTTGCATCGAAACAAGGGGACCTTAAAATTAGGTCCATAGTCAAGTTCCCATATCTCCTCTATGAACCCATAATACGTGGTCTTTTGCCCATTGTCTTCTGCTGCATCGAAGCGGACACCACTGTTTTGGTTGGTGCTCTTTTTATCTTGGCCTATCGTGTAAAATGTATTCCCATTTATCTCGTACCCTTGGAAAGTACATATAGTCGAAGATGGTGTCCTGGCCAACAAGTACAGCTGATCCCCAACAGTGGTGTTATTCGTGAGAAGTCTTTGCAGCCAGCCGCCAAAACTCGCCATGTGTTCACTTATAATCCATTCATCAGACTGCCCCGGATGTTTGAGGCGTATTAAATTCTTGTGTTCATTGATATACGGGGCAACCAAGATAGATCTTTGTAAAACCGTGTAGTGTGCTTGATTGAGAGAATGCCCGTCCCTACATATCATTGCTTTACATCCTAGGGTGCCTTTTCCACGCAGTCTCCCCTCATGTCGTGATTCTGGAACACCAATCGCCTTAAGGTCAGGAATAAAATCAACACAGAACTCAATGACCTCCTCTGTTACATAGCCCTTGGAGATGCTTCCTTTTGGCCTAGCACGGTTATGAACATATTTCTTTAAGACTCCCATGTACCTCTCAAAGGGGAACATATTGTGTAGAAATACAGGACCGAGAATGGCAATCTCTTCTACTAGGTGAACCAGGAGATGCGTCATAATATTGAAGAAGGATGGTGGGAACACCAACTCAAAGCTGACAAGACATTGGGCCACATATGTTTGTAACCCTGGTAGGCTTTCTGGATCGATTACCTTCTGAGATATTGCATTGAGGAATGCACATAGCTTCACAATGGGTACTCGAACATTTTCAGGTAGAAGCCCCCTCAATGCAATCGGAAGCAATTGTGTCATAATCACGTGGCAGTCATGAGACTTCAGGTTTTGGAATTTTTTCTCTGCCATATTTATTATTCCCTTTATATTCGACGAGAAGCCAGACGGTACCTTGATACTGCTCAGACATTCAAAAAAGATTTCCTTCTCTTCTTTGGTAAGAGCATAGCTGGCAGGAGTTAAGTGGCATCGTTTACCCTTCTCGTTCTCAGGATGCATAGGCTCTTCAGGGGCCTTCAGACGTTGCTGGTCCTGCCGTGCTTCCGGTGTATCTTTTGTCTTCCCATACACTCCTATAAAGCCTAGAAGGTTCACGCAAACATTCTTTGTCACGTGCATCACGTCGATTGAAGATCGGACCTCTAAGACTTTCCAATAGGGTAGGTCCCAAAATATAGATTGCTTCTTCCACATGGGCGCGTGTCCGGCATCGTCATTCGGAACAGATAGACTGCCAGGACCTTTTCCAAAGATTACTTCTAGGTCCTTGACCATACCAAATACCTCCTCACCGGTACGGAGGACAGGCTTCCTCCGGGGTTCTGCCAGACGTTTGAAATGCTTGCCTTTCTTTCTTACTGGATGCAGGTTCGGAAGAAATCGGTGATACCCTAGGTACACAACCTTCTTACATTTATCCAAATATACACTTTCAGTATCATCTAAACAGTGTGTGCATGCATTGTATCCCTTGTTTGTCTGCCCTGAAATGTTACTAAGAGCATGCCAATCATTGATGGTTACGAAAAGCAATGCTCGTAGGTCAAATGGCTCCCCTTTGTGCTCATCCCACATACGTACACTTGGTTTGGCCCACAGCTGTAAAAGTTCTTCAACTAATGGCCTTAGGTACACATCAATGTCGTTGCCGGGTTGCCTCGGGCCTTGGATGAGCACTGGCATCATAATGAACTTCCTCTTCATACACAACCAAGGAGGAAGGTTATAGATACATAGGGTCACAGGCCAGGTGTTGTGACTGCAGCTCTGGTCACCAAAAGGATTCATGCCGTCTGTACTTAGACCAAACCTTAAGTTCCTTGCGTCACGTGCGAAGTCCGGGTACTCTCGCTCGACTTTTCTCCACTGTGACCCATCAGCGGGGTGTCTCAACATCGCGTCTTTCTTACGGTCTTCCATGTGCCATCGCAACAACTTGGCATGCTCTTTATTTCTGAAGAGACGTTTTAACCGTGGTATTATAGGAGCATACCACATAACCTTGGCGGGAACCTTCTTCCTAGGGGCCTCGCCCTCAACATCGCCAGGATCGTCTCGTCTGATCTTATACCGCAGTGCAGTGCATACCGGGCATGCATCCAAATTCTCGTACTTCTCACCGCGGTAGAGGATGCAGTCATTAATGCAGGCATGTATCTTCTGCACGTCTAATCCTAGAGGGCAGACAACCTTCTTTGCTTGGTATGTACTGTCGGGCAACTCATTATTTCTTGGAAGAAGATTCTTCATTTTTACCAACAACTTTGAAAATGCGCTGTCAGTCACACCATTCTCTGCCTTCCATTGCAGCAAATCCAGTGTGGCACCTAGCTTTTTTTGGCCATCTTCGCAAGTTGGATACAACTGTTGGAATTATGCCCTAGAGGCAATAATAAAGATGTTATATTATAATTCTTGTTCATGATAATGTTTATATTCCATGCTAGAATTGTATTAAGCGGAAACTTTAATACTTGTGTGGTTTGTGAACAACACCGTGTCCCTAGTACGCCTCTATGGACTAGCTCATTGATCAATGATGGTTAAGGTTTCCTAACCATAGACATGAGTTGTCAATTGATAATGAGATCGTAACATTGGAGAATGATATGATGGACAGACCCAAACTAAGCAAAGCAATTAGATCGTTTCATCGTGTTCATCTTTGCGAAGCTTTTCCTATGTCAAATATTGTATTCCTTAGACCATGAGATAATACAACTCCCTGGTATCGGAAGAAAGCTTTGAGGTCATCAAACGTCATCCTATGAGAGGGTGATCATAAAGGTGTCTCTCAGGTGATCGGAAAGTATCTGTTGGGTTGTATGTATCGAGATGGGATTTGTCCCTCCCAAGTCGGAGAGATATACTTCGGGCCCACTCGGTAATTGATATCAACACCGCTTGCAAGCATGTGGTTAAGGAGTTAATCACAAAGTGATATCGGATTACGGAACGAGTAAAGTACTTGCTGTGAACGAGATTGAACTAGGTATGACGGTACCGATGATCGAATCTCGGGCAAGTAAAATATCGCGAGACGAAGGGAATATATATATGGGATTGTTTGAATCCTGGCATCGTGGTCCATCCGATATGATCATCGATGAATGTGTGGGAGTCAATATGGGTGCCCAGACCCCGCTGTTGATTATTGATAGAAGATCATGTCTGCATATTCTCGAACCCGCAGGGTCACACACTTAACGTGTCTCGACGCTAGGATAGAATGGATAATTGGTTTATGAATTTTTGTTCGGAGTCTTGGATGGGATCCGGGATATCACGAGAGGTTCCTGAATGGTCCGGAGAATAAGATTCATATAAGGCAATGCAGTTTTTGGAGTTCGGAATTGTTCCGGGTTAATCGGTATTGTACCGGAAGCTTCTAGAACCTTCCGGAAGGGGACCAACGTGGCCCCACCTTCTGGGAGGGGGCATGGGCCTATGAGGGAGTGTCCTGGCCGCATTGGGCCAGGGGCACAAGGCCCCATAGGGCCCAGCCGATCCTAGAGAGTTTAAATCGTTTAAACTAGAGATAGGGTTTCTAGAAGAGGGGAGAGTCCATGCCCCTCACTCCTTATCCTTTGGGCTTGGGGGAGGGGCTAGGGCTGCGCCCCCCTCTATATAAAGAGGGGTGGGGGCGCACCAACCCCCCACACCTCTCCTCCAAACCCTAGCCGCCTTGCTAACTTTCCTCTCTCCCTCCCGACTGTTTGTAGGCGAAGCCCTGCTGCAGAAATTCTCCACCATATACACCACGCCGTCGTGTTGTAGATCCAATCTATCTCTCCACCATACTTGCTGGTCCGAGGAAGGAGGAGACGTCGAGGTGCTGCACGTGTGCATCTCACGGAGGCACCGCCACTTGTGGTGCTAGATCGGATCGGATCGCGAGGAGGAGAAGCGAGTACGACTACATCACCCACGTTCCGACGAACGTTCCGCTGTGCGAATCTTCAAGGGTATGAAGATCTAATCCAATCTCTCTCGTTGATTGCATCTCCTAGATTAGATCTTGGCTTTCCCTCTGTTCGCATCCGTAGAAAATTTTGATTTACTATGCCGCGAAACCCTTCAGTGGTATCAGAGCTAGATCTATGCGTAGATGTGTTTCACGAGTAGAACGCAACATGGTTGTTGCGGGCGTTGATGTTTTCTGTTGCAAGCCTCTTGTTTGTGTTCTTCTTATGACGCGGGATAGTGAGATTGAAGCGGTCCAGGCCAACCTTACGCGACGTCGTTCGCGAGACCGGCTCCGCACTTGACGTGTGGCTTGTTCCACACACGTAGCTGGTGGATGTCAGTTTCTCTCACTATAGTTGTCATGGGATTAACACCGGAGTTGGGCAACCATAATATCACCGTTGTGGCTTTCCGTAGGTAAGAATCGTTCTTAGCATCTACTCCCATAAGCCACGTAAAACATGCAACAACAAAGTAGAGGCGTCTAACTTGTTTTTGCAGGGAGTGTTTTCTGTGATATGGTATGGCCCAAGATGTGATGTGTATAATGTATGCGATGATCATGTTTTGTAATGTTTCACGACTTGCATGTCGATGAGTACACAACCGGCAGGAGCCATATGGTTGTCTTTATAATTGTGTATGACCTGCGAGTCAACTTCTTATACGCCATGTAATAGCTTTACTTTATCGCTAAGTAGTTAGCAATAGTTGTAGTTGCTATTCGTGGTGGAGGAAATCATGGTGGAGTGATGGAGATCATGCCGGAACGCACAAGATGGAGATCATTGCGCGAGGATTGGCTATACCATGTCACATAAAGTTATATGCATGTGATGTTTATCCCTTTATGTATCTTATTATGCTTAGATCGCGACGGTAGCATTATAAGATGATTCCTCACTTAAAAGATCAAGATAAAAACTGTGTTCTCCCCAAGTATGCACCGTTGCGAAAGTTCGTCGTGTCCAAGCATCACGTGATGATCGGGTGCTATAGACTCTACGCTCACATACAACGGGTGCATGCCAGTTTTGCACACGCAGAAATACTTGGGTCTAGCTTGACGAGCCTAGCATGTACAGACATGGCCTCGGAACACAAGAACCGAAAGGTTAAGCATGAGTCATATGAATGATATGATCGACACTTTGTTGTCCACCATTGAAACCACATCTCTTCTCGTGATGATCGGATTAGGTGTGGTGAATTTGGATCGTGTTCACTAAACAACTTGAGGGATGTTGAATTTAGTGGGAGTTCATCTAGTAATTTGATTAAGTTGAACTATTTATCATGTACATAGTCTAAATTGTACTTGCCAATACTGTAGATCACATGGCCAAGTCCAACTTCAACTTCAACGTTTTTGCTGAGAAGGAAAAGCTTAGAAACAATGGGTCTAACTTCACCAATTGGTTCCGCAATCTAAGAATCATTCTATCTGGCGGACAAAAGGACTATGTCCTTGGTAAAGCGTTAGGTGACCCCCCTGCTGCAACTGCGCCGGCTGATGAGAAAGCTGTCTATCAGTCGTGTAAAGAAGATTATGGCGTGATTAAGAGCACCATGTTGTTTGCTATGGAACCGGAACTTCAAAATCGTTTTGAAGAGTATCCCGGGCCCTTCGAGATTCTCGAGGAGCTGAAAACCATGTTTCAGACTCAGGCCCGTTCTGAGAGATATGAGATCTCCGAGAAGTTCTTTAACTGCAAGATGGAGGAAGGGAGTTCCGTTAGTGAGCACGCCATAAAGATGACGGGCTACACTCAACGCCTTGAGCAACTGGAATGCACGATTCCAGAGGAGCTCAAGATTGACAGGGTTCTGCAATCACTCCCTCCCAGCTACAAAAGTTTTGTAGTGACTCACAATCAGATTGGATCCACTGATACGATCACCGAGCTCTTCGCAAAGCTGAAGGCTGCGGAACTGGACATCAAGAAGGATAATCATGTGTTGATGGTCAACAAGCCCTCCTTTAAGGAAGGTAAGGGAGCAAAGAAGCCCTTCAAGAAGGGCGGCGGCAAGCGCAATGCCCCTGCTGAGAAGAAGCTCAGGTCTGGTCCCAAGCCGGACACTGAGTGCTTCTATTGCAAGGACAAGGGTCACTGGAAGCGCAACTGTCCGAAGTACTTAGCGGACAAGAAGGCTGTCACCATCAAAGGTATATTTGATATACATGTTATTGATGTTTTCCTTACTAGCCCTCGTTGTAGTGCCTGGGTATTTGATACCGGTTCAGTTGCTAATATTTGTAACTCGAAACAGGAGCTACGGAATAGACGGCGGCTTGCGAGGGATGAGGTGACGATGCACGTTGGCAACGGATCAAGAGTTGATGTGATGGCCGTCGGCACGCTCTCCTTAGTTTTACCTTCGGGATTAGTTTTAAACCTTAATAAGTGTTATTATGTGCCTGCGTTGAGCATGAACATTATTTCTGGATCGTGTTTATTGCAAGACGGTTATTCATTTAAATCGGAGAATAATGGTTGTTCTATTTATATGAGTAACATCTTTTATGGTCATGCACCTCTTGTAAATGGTTTATTTATTCTAAATCTCGAAAGGGATGAAACACACATCCATAACATTGAGGCTAAGAGATGCAAAGTAGATAGTGATAATACTACTTATTTGTGGCACTGTCGTCTAGGTCATATTGGTGTAAAGCGCATGAAGAAACTCCATTCTGATGGACTTTTGGAGTCTCTTGGTTTTGAATCATTTGACACATGCAAACCATGCCTCATGGGAAAGATGATCAAAACCCCGTTCTCCGGAATGATGGAGCGAGCAACGGACTTGTTGGAAATCATACATACCGATGTATGCGGACCGATGAGTGTTTTGACGCGCGGTGGATATCACTATTTCCTCACTTTTACCGATGACTTAAGTAGATATGGGTATATCTATTTAATGAAACATAAATCTGAAACATTTGAAAAGTTCAAGGAATTTCAGAATGAAGTGGAGAACCATCGTAACAGAAAGATTAAGTTTCTACGATCCGATCGTGGAGGTGAATATTTGAGTTATGATTTTCTCACGCATCTTAAAGCAAGTGGAATCGTTTCACAACTCACGCCACCCGGAACACCACAGCGCAATGGTGTGTCTGAACGCCGGAATCGAACCCTATTAGATATGGTCCGATCAATGATGTCTCTTACTGATTTGCCGTTATCATTTTGGGGTTATGCATTAGAAACCGCTGCATTCACTTTAAATAGGGCTCCATCTAAATCCGTTGAGACGACACCGTATGAACTGTGGTTTGGTGCTAAACCTAAGTTGTCGTTTCTTAAAGTTTGGGGATGCGAAGCTTACGTCAAGAAGTTGATGCCGGACAAGCTCGAACCCAAAGCGGAGAAATTCGTCTTCATAGGATACCCTAAGGAAACTATTGGGTATACCTTCTATCACAGAACCGAAGGCAAAGTGTTTGTCGCAAAGAACGGTTCCTTTCTTGAGAAGGAGTTTCTCTCAAAAGAAGTGAGTGGGAGGAAAGTAGAGCTAGACGAGGTTATTGAACCTTCTCTTGAATTGGAGAGTAGCGCAGCACCTGAAATTGTTCCAGTGCCGCCTGCACCAACAATAGAGGAAGCTAATGACAAGGATCATGAAGCTTCGGACGATGCTGCTACTGAATGTCGCAGGTCGACAAGGTCGCGTGCCCCTCCTGAGTGGTATGGCAACCCTGTCTTGACTGTCTTGTTAGTAGAAGACAGTGAACCTACGAACTATGAGGAAGCGATGATGAGCCCAGACTCTGAGAAATGGCTAGAAGCCATGAAATCCGAATTGGGATCCATGAGCGAAAACCAAGTATGGACTTTGGTGGACCCTCCTAGCGACCGAAAGGCCGTTGAGTGCAAACGGATCTTCAAGAAGAAAACGGACGTGGATGGTAATGTTACCGTCTATAAAGCACGGCTTGTCGCGAAAGGTTTTCGACAAGTTCAAGGTGTTGACTACGATGAGACTTTTTCTCCCGTAGCGATGTTTAAGTCCATTCGGATTTATTAGCAATTGCTACGTTTCATGATTATGAAATATGGCAGATGGATGTCAAGACTGCGTTCCTCAATGGCAACATTGATGAAGAGTTGTATATGATGCAACCCGAAGGTTTTGTCAATCCTAAGGATGCTAGTAAAGTATGCAAACTTCAGCGTTCCATTTATGGACTGAAGCAAGCATCTCGGAGTTGGAACCTTCGTTTTGATCAAGTGATCAAGGGCTTTGGATTTGTTCCAAATTTCTACGAAGCTTGTATCTACAAGAAAGTGAGTGGGAGCTCGGTGACGTTTCTGGTACTATATGTGGATGACATATTGATTATCGGAAATGACATCAACATGCTTAACGATGTGAAGAGTTATTTGAACAAGTGTTTTTCAATGAAAGACCTAGGTGAAGCTGCTTATATATTGGGCATCAAAATCTATAGAGATAGACAAAGACGCCTGATAGCTTTAAGACAGAGTACATACCTAGACAAAGTTCTGAAAAGGTTCAGAATGGATAAGGCAAAGAAAGGTTCAGTGCCTATGTTGTCAGGTAAGATATTGAGCAAGGCTCAGTGTCCAGCTACGGTAAATGATAGGGAAGCTATGAGCAAAGTGCCTTATGCCTCGGCCATAGGTTCTATCATGTATGCCATGCTGTGTACTAGACCGGATGTGTCCAATGCTCTTAGTTTAACGAGCAGATATCAAAGTGATCCATGAGTGGAACACTGGACAGCCGTGAAGAACATCCTAAAGTACCTAAATAGGACTAAAGAAATGTTCTTAGTCTATGGGGGTGATGAACAGCTTGTCGTAAAAGGTTACGTCGACGCTAGTTTTGACACCGACAAGGATGATTCTAAATCTCAGACAGGATACGTTTATATTTTGAATGGAGGAGCTGTGAGCTGGAGAAGCTGCAAGCAAAGCGTGATCGCGGGATCTACAGTGGAAGCGGAATACATGGCTGCTGCAGAAGCGTCAAGTGAAGGAGTTTGGATCAGAAACTTCATCACTGAGCTTGGCGTGGTTCCAAGTGCATTGGACCCACTGGAGATATTGTGTGACAATACTGGCGCCATAGCACTCGCTAAGGAACCAAGATATCATCCAAAGACCAAGCATATCAACCGCAAGTTTCATATAATCCGAGATTATATAGCAGATGGAGATCCGAAGATTAGCAAAGTACATACAGATCTGAATGTCGCAGATCCATTGAGTAAACCTCTTCCACGTGTAAAACATGATCAGCACCTCAGTGCCATGGGTGTGAGATTGTTGCCAAATGTAAACTAGATTATTGACTCTAGTGCAAGTGGGAGACTGTTGGAATTATGCCCTAGAGGCAATAATAAAGATGTTATTATTATAATTCTTGTTCATGATAATGTTTATATTCCATGCTAGAATTGTATTAAGCGGAAACTTTAATACTTGTGTGGTTTGTGAACAACACCGTGTCCCTAGTACGCCTCTATGGACTAGCTCATTGATCAATGATGGTTAAGGTTTCCTAACCATAGACATGAGTTGTCAATTGATAATGAGATCGTAACATTGGAGAATGATATGATGGACAGACCCAAACTAAGCAAAGCAATTAGATCGTTTCATCGTGTTCATCTTTACGAAGCTTTTCCTATGTCAAATATTGTATTCCTTAGACCATGAGATAATACAACTCCCTGGTATCGGAAGAAAGCTTTGAGGTCATCAAACGTCATCCTATGAGAGGGTGATCATAAAGGTGTCTCTCAGGTGATCGGAAAGTATCTGTTGGGTTGTATGTATCGAGATGGGATTTGTCCCTCCCAAGTCGGAGAGATATACTTCGGGCCCACTCGGTAATTGATATCAACACCGCTTGCAAGCATGTGGTTAAGGAGTTAATCACAAAGTGATATCGGATTACGGAACGAGTAAAGTACTTGCTGTGAACGAGATTGAACTAGGTATGACGGTACCGACGATCGAATCTCGGGCAAGTAAAATATCGCGAGACGAAGGGAATATATATATGGGATTGTTTGAATCCTGGCATCATGGTCCATCCGATATGATCATCGATGAATGTGTGGGAGTCAATATGGGTGCCCAGACCCCGTTGTTGATTATTGATAGAAGATCATGTCTGCATATTCTCGAACCCGCAGGGTCACACACTTAACGTGTCTCGACGCTAGGATAGAATGGATAATTGGTTTATGAATTTTTGTTCGGAGTCTTGGATGGGATCCGGGATATCACGAGAGGTTCCGGAATGGTCCGGAGAATAAGATTCATATAAGGCAATGCAGTTTTTGGAGTTCGGAATTGTTCCGGGTTAATCGATATTGTACCGGAAGCTTCTAGAACCTTCTGGAAGGGGACCAACGTGGCCCCACCTTCCGGGAGGGGGCATGGGCCTATGAGGGAGTGTCCTGGCCGCATTGGGCCAGGGGCACAAGGCCCCATAGGGCCCAGCCGATCCTAGAGAGTTTAAATCGTTTAAACTAGAGATAGGGTTTCTAGAAGAGGGGAGAGTCCATGCCCCTCACTCCTTATCCTTTGGGCTTGGGAGAGGGGCTAGGGCTGCGCCCCCCCCTCTATATAAAGAGGGGTGGGGGCGCACCAACCCCCCACACCTCTCCTCCAAACCCTAGCCGCCTTGCTAGCTTTCCTCTCTCCCTCCCGACTGTTTGTAGGCGAAGCCCTGCTGCAGAAATTCTCCACCATATACACCACGCCGTCGTGTTGTAGATCCAATCTATATCTCCACCATACTTGCTGGTCCGAGGAAGGAGGAGACGTCGAGGTGCTGCACGTGTGCATCTCACGGAGGCACCGCCACTTGTGGTGCTAGATCGGATCGGATCGCGAGGAGGAGAAGCGAGTACGACTACATCACCCACGTTCCGACGAACGTTCCGCTGTGTGAATCTTCAAGGGTATGAAGATCTAATCCAATCTCTCTCGTTGATTGCATCTCCTAGATTAGATCTTGGCTTTCCCTCTGTTCGCATCCGTAGAAAATTTTGATTTACTATGCCGCGAAACCCTTCAACAACAATGTTTTGTGATCCTTTAACATCTGCTCCAGCTTCTCCTTCTCCTTTTCAGTTTCACATTCTTCCTTTGCATCAGTAATGGCCCGACCAAGATCGTCATCAGCGGGCCCATCTGCTCCCTCTTGATCTTCATTATCTACCCCTGTTGCATTATCATCATATTCAGGATACATATTATGATGGTTGTCATCATCCTCTTCTTCTTCGTTGTCTTCCATCACAACCCCTTTTTCTTCGTGCTTGGTCCAACAATTATAGCTGGGCATGAAACCGGATCGAAGCAGGTGGGCGTGAATGGTTCTGGTATTTGTGTAGTCTTTCTTGTTCTGACAGTGAACACACGGACAACACATAAAACCATTGTGACCACGGTTTGCATTAGCCACAACGATGAAATTTTGGAGGCCCGTAATTTACTCGGAAGTGCGGCGGTCACCGTACATCCATTGCCGGTTCATCTGCATTAATATGTAGTATATATCAAAAAATAATAGGGAGATGACCATTTATGTATATAGTACATCAATGACACATGAAAGGATAGTTGCCGACCTCGACCGAGACGGAAAGAGCAACAAGAAAACTTATTTTGAGCTCTCGGGCATTTCACCGAACACCTCTTGTGCATATGAAAAAAAAACTAGCATTCTTCACACCCTCTTGCTAGGCTCCAAAATGTGAAAGAATGGAAGAGTGGGGTGTGTGTGGGCTGGGGTGGTGTCTTATATAGCCCCCCCTTTAACACCGGTTCAAGCCACGAACCGGTGTTAAAGGGGGGGGGGGGCTGCGCGGGCCACCTGTTGCAGGGTCCTTTAACACCGGTTCGTGGCATGAACCGGTGTTAAAGGGGGGCTCCTTTTTTGCCGCAGGGGCCACGCTGGTACGGCCCCCCCTTTAACACCGGTTAACTGGTGTTAAAGCCCTTTTTCGGGATCAACAAAATACCTCGTCTCCACTAGTGTAAGCAGGTGGTTCGGACTAACGCACCGTGGTTCTAACTATCCCTGCCCACACCAAAGCCAAAAGAACAGTAGCCAAAGCGGTCGTTAATAGCTCTTGGGTTGATGATATCAGAAAACCCTTGACGATCCAGAGTTTCACTCAGATACTCTCCTTGTGGAGAAAGTTAAAGATTTTCATCTTGCACTTTTGCTTCCCCTCCCCCCTTCTTTCAAACATTGACAAACAAAAAGTCGAAACCGATTGTTTAGAGGACCGTATGAACCCACCCGAAGTCCGTATGGTCCTCTTAGATGTATAGTCATCATGATGTGCCTGTAGAAGGCGAAAATCGAAAGTTATATAACAACAATTAAAAAAATTAAAATATGACATGCAAAGATGTAGATCGCAATAATGGGAGGTGGGATCAACCGATCGAAACATAGATTATACTCAATTCAACATGTGGAGATATATAGGTCTCGACGAGTCAAAAAAAAGGCCCATGCAGCTTAAGTTTTGTGTGTGCGTGTGTGTGGGTGGGGGGGGGTGTGGGTGGGGTTTTGGGGGGGGGGGGGGGGAGGGGGGACCGAAGCACACCTCTTCATCTTCTCCTATGTTTAGCTGATTCTTGGTCTTGGTCATGGGAATCAAATGCTTTATTTTTGGCTAAATCTGTTTACCGAGCTTATTTTGCTACGGCCACTTCCTGTGATATGTCCAGGGTGATCTGAGAATTAATGGACTCCCTTCTGACGCTATGTGGTTGTCCGTGCGTGAGAGAGCTTGGACTCAGAGAAGAGGGTTGTCGGACAATGATTCATGTATTTTCTGCACATCAGCGGATGAGAACCGTAATCATATTTTCACGGGTTGTGCCATTATCAACATCATTTGGAGTTCAATTCTCACCTGGGCTTATCTACCACAGGCCATTCCAATGATCCGTGTGTCTCTATGTGATTGGTGGCAATCGAACTGCTCAAGATTACAGGATATAAATCGTGTAAGACTGAATACTGAAGTCATGCTTGTCGTTTGGAGCATTTGGCGAGAAAAGAACGGAAGGGTCTTCCATAAAATCTACATGTCCATTGATATCATAATAGAACAGATTAAAACTAATGGTAGGACGTGGGTTGTAGCAAGCATGGGTCGTTTCAGGTTGCCTAACCAGTGGTATGTTCTTGCAGCTCCTATAGCCTGTAGCTAAGTAGGGTAGTGGTTTTATTCCCCATTAGTGATTCTTTTTTATTTTGGTCCTCTCACTATAACTTGATCTATTTGTACTCTGACCCTATTTTGAATTCTTCTTTTTCTAATGTATAAACATGCAGTTCTCCTCTATGGTTCAAAAAAAAAAAAAGCAGGTGGAGGAAGAGAAGTGTGATGTCAACCTTAGGCTGTATATAAGTTTATCTCTTCCGCATTCCCGTAGCATTTTTATTTGCTTACAAAGAACAGAAATCTCACGCGCAGCTTTTTTTTACTATGTCTGATCCTGTACTTGGATTGTGCTTTATTTATAAAGCGGGGCGCGAGCCTGATTCGAGAGAGCTTTTTTTTACTTTTTTCTTGAGGACCTTTGATCTCTTCTTCTTTTCAATTTCCGTACATTCCTAACTACTCCCTCTGGTCCATATTAATTTACTCACATTTGTCTAGATTTAGATAAATTTAGACACTATTTAGTATATAGATTTATTTAAATTTTAATAAATTCCAAGTCAATTAATATGGGCCAGAGAATCAAGTTTCTACTAGAACAGAACTATAGAATCAATCCGTCCGGTTAAGCATTGGGGAGCTGATAGGTCGAACGGAGTGGTGCCAGAGCTCTAAAGTGGCTCGTGCCTATCCATTTCTTTGATTTTTCTGTGTGAAGTACTGCTTTTAGTGTCTAGTTGTTAAGTGGAGAAGTGCTTCAACTTGCTCTATACTTTTTTTGAAGGAAACTTGCTCTATAATTATGTTGTCTCTGACTAACTTAATTATGCAGATATTCCCACTGTTAGCGAGTATAATATATGTGCATTTCTTCTAATTTTTTCATTCTTTATTTTTTCTTGCACAGATGAATATGTAGCTTTCCGGATATAGTACAAGCTTGGAGTTATTCTGCATTACGCTTAGCATTATAACTTAGACATGTAAAACAAATAGGTATGGATGGAAGACGAAAACAAGGAATTTTAATTTACCGGTTAAAGGGAGTAAACTACAAATTTCTCGAGCCTTTATTTCCATTACACTTCAGTAAAAAATGTATATATTAAATTGCGTATGCATGCATGCAAGCAGGCTAGTATTGTCTAAGACTTAAAAAGACGCAGTATTCGGGAACTTCAGAACTTAAAAAGCATGGTTGACAGCACGAGCATATATCTAGTGGCCAACGCCGTCGCTCGGCGTAGACCAAAGCGTGCGGCTTCGTCCAGCGCCGTCGGTGGCCGATGCATGACCAGCGGGCGGCAACGTCGCCGGGACATCTTGGCTGCCGATGTTGGGGTTGCCATGAGCGTGCCAACCATCCGGCGCCACCCGAGCATGAACATGAGATGGCGAGGCCAGTAGGAAGACAAACAAGAACACTGTCGCATGCGGCAGAAGAGACATAGACATGGTGGCTTGAAGCTAGATTCAGTACTTGCTATGCACGTGTGCACGATCTTGTGTTGCTGCTGGTTTTGTTTGGATACTGTTAAGAAGTTGGAAAACTTAGGACATATTTATAAGGGAAGGAAAGAAAGTATCCGGGAGTATTTATCTTCAGAGAAAGACCTGTAGTGCGGGTCAAGTGCGGTTAGCTAGCCAAGTCAATCAAGTTGGCCATTTCCCTCGGTTTGAGGCACACCATTTGATGATTTGAAGGAGTCCAGGTCGATTCCCCTTTTCTGGGATCGGATTGCCCTTTCCTGGGATCGTCGCCCCCGCGAGGCGACAGGGGAACCCTAAGCTTCCGCCGCCGCCGCCCCCCTCATCCTCATTTCCTCCCCTTGCCGCCGCCAGGAGGGTGCGCCCGGGCGAAGCCCGGGCGGTGCCGGCGGCGGCGGGGTGCTCTCGTCGTCTTCCTCAGGGGATGGGTCGCGGGGTCGTCCGCCCAGGGGGTGCGTGGTGCCGGGCGTCAGGGCAGCGTTCCTGCGGCGGCGCGACGGGCGGCGGGGCTGGGCCGGGGCTTGTGCTGGCCGGTGGTGGCCTAGGCTGCGGCGGCGGTGCTGCTGTGGCCTTGTGTTGCTGAGCGCGGCGGGGCAGGTCCTTGGCGGTGGCGAGCTTGGGGCGAAGGCCCTGCTGCGGCGGGGGGTGGGTTGGCGCGGCGGTGGGCGGCGGGGCAGAGCTGCGCAGCGGCGGTAGGCAGAGCTTGGTGTGGGCAGTGCCATGGCGGCCCAGATTGGGTCCATTTGGGCCCAGATCTGGGTAAGGCGGGCCGGCCGACCCTGCCTTGACTACTCTGCAGATCTTGGCGAGTAGGATGAAAGAGACCCGCGGCACTCTCGGTCGGCCTGTTGCAGCGGGGCTGCAGACTTTACGGGCCCGTCGGGGCCCGGCCGGACCACCATGGAACTGGTATGCCTCTGAGGAGGCTTTACGGACCCGTTGGGCCCGACCGGATCTAGGGAGGACCGGTGTGTTTGCAGCCGCGTCCGGTCGACTACCGCCGAAGGCGGGTGGAGAAAGTTCCCTCCCGCGCGGCCGCGGTATTGTGGGTTCTTTTTTCTCTCTACCTGTCCCGCGATTTTGCAGACCTCACGATGGCTTACTCGGTGAGGCGGTGATGATGGTTTCGGGACCGGATGGCGCATGCTCGTGGGTGGCATAGGATGGTGGTGACGAGGCCTCGTCCTCGCGTGTCTCCGGTGCAACGGCCCGTCCAGGGATTGTGGATTGGGTATCGGGAGAAATCCTTGTCGGCTCGCCCGACTCCGATGCGGTGCCGCCTGTGGGTGGCATCTTCCTTCTTGGAGGGCATCGGGGCTACCCTCCTTCTACTCCCCTCAGTGTGCCGGGGGAAACCCTAGGGCCAATCTGGTCCGGGCAGCAGCGGTCGTGTTCCCTCTTGAGGGTGCTACCTGGCGCTTGACGAGTCGGAGCTAGGAGCGTGGTGGACATTCTTCGGCGGACGCAGCGGTGGCGGGCTTCATCATCTTGTCGATCCGTTTCCGTTTCCATTCCTTTCTGTTTTTTCCTTGTTTTAGTTCGGGCGTGTGTGTGCTGCTGCCCCAGCACCGTGTATCGTGTTGTGTTTGGGTGTTGTGCTGTCTGGCCCAGCAGCGGTCTCATCTATGTGTTTTATTTATAAAGCTGGGCGAAAGCCTGTTTCGAGAGAGATTGACGCTCTGTATGTGTGCTGACATTTAGGAAGACATCTACCAGCAGACAGAGCAGTAAAGCGTCTCGGTCGATATCATGTGTGATGTAGGAACGACTCAGTACTCACACTAGCCAAGTTGGTGAAGCGGGAGAGACAACCATCAAGCCCAACCGGTCTAACAAAACGCTGACAAAGACGCCAGTTCATCTAGTTGCCCCTTCCTCTTGCACCAAAGATCTTACCATTTTCAAAGGAACTTGGACTACATTTCTTTTCAATTTCCATTCAAGAGTTTCTATCTGTTTTCATGTCCTTTTTGAGACCTTGAAACATTAGGATAAATTACTTTTTTTAGGAAAATATACAAGAAAAATGATAGTGGTAGCCCTGATATAACTGGCTCTTTGCGGTATTTGAATATTCTCCAAGAATTTCGGTGCATTTACCATCATTGCTTCTGTAAACATAGTAACTAAATAATCCCACCGTGTTACATAAGGTAAGTATTGTATAACAGCTAGGTTTTCCACGGTCTTTTTGCCTAACATTATGTTTAGATGTTTTGAATTGGGACGCAGATTTGGAATTCAGGAACTCGGGCGTGAATTCTCTTGTTTGGAGGGGTACGAAATTGTGCCCTGGAAAGTGGATCTAATTCCAGTGCTCCGAATTGGCTTGGAATTCATGTCCCACGTCCCGCGACTGGTACCCCTTCGTCTTTCCTTCTTCGCCCTTGCTTAGAGAAACTCTAACAAACCCGCATTCTCACCGCCGACGAGGCGGAGGAGGGGGGCCTGAGGATCTCCGACGCGACGCGAATTCGCGGCTCATACCGCTACTCCCGGCCCTCGCCAGCGTTCGCACGGCGGGAGTCATGGTACTGGCAAGTGCGGGAGTCGAGCTCTGACGCGTCACCGTCCGTGTCCCGCGCGCGATGAGCTCCCGCTCCCTCCTGCTGCCGGTGCCGAGCTTCGTGCCAGGTGACAACATCAAGGACGACGACATCGACCGCATCGCCGTGTTGCTGCCCGCGCCGATGTTTAGGCATAGGACTCTGTCGACAACCGCGACCTCGCTATACAGTCGAGCGGCAGGTGAGGGCTACTACCCTCCGCGACGCTGATAAGGTGGAGGAGTCGACCTCGACCCGGAGGAGTGAGCCGCCGCGTCACGCATTGCTGCCATGGCAATAGGCACCGGTGAGCCATCCCGGACCGCATTTTGGTAGTTTTGGTGCCATGTGGCGGCGGTTTGTACATAGGTTTTTGCGCAATGATCTCGTATGCAATATTAACAATATGATCGCGTATGAACTGAATTGTCCTATGAAGTATCTTTTTTAAATATGCAGTTTGCATATGCGGTGTCTAGTCTGCACGAACTGCTATTTTACCCAGAAATGTGTTTGTAGTGCACCGCATGCGCGCATTTGGGGTTATGAGGATGCGGGGTCTGCTAGAGTTTCTCTTAGTCGCTCGGGACCTTGGTTGCGGTAGCCAGTGCTGATACGTTCCTCCCTTCCTTGCCTTCCTTCTCGGACCTCCTCCTTCCCCATCCCCTCCCTATCGTCTCCGCTCGCCCTAACCCTAGACCGACCGGTCATGGAAGGGTAACGGTGTCGATGGGGAAAACGGCGGTGGGAGGGGATAGGGCCTCTCCCCGTCCTTCCCCCTTCCTATTCCCTTCCTCTCCTCTTCCTATTCCATGTGATTGTTCTCTGTTTGATCATGCCGAGAGAGGAACGCGGTACTGTAGTTGGGTATTGTTTTTTGTTGCCTAATGTTTTGTCTCTTCGAACTGCAGGACCCAACAAAATTAAGAACCTACTGTGAGAAATTGAAGGTATAAAACTCATATTGTAGACTACTAATTTGACGTTTGGCTATTGTGATACGAATGGAACATACAAATAGAGCAGTAAGTTGATTTTATTTTGATGATATGATACAGATATGTGTGGCTAATTGGTTGAAGTTGATTTTCTTGTGGATGATAGATGCATATTTCTGGATAATTGTTTGAAGTTAATTTTTTGTGAGATATAATAGATGCATATTATTTGTTTATGTAATGTCAATGCTTTTCATAACATATGTACAAATGGTGTGTGCATTGTAGTATCATCATGTCTCAACAAGAATTGGTTGCGTACATTATCGATGAGAACAAAAGAGGAAAAAGAAAATGGATATTGTTGACAAAGAAATATTTAGAAATGTTATGTCTTGCTCTAGCTTATGTTAGTACTATGAGGGTACTGTGGAATCTTGGATGCTTCAATGATGATATGGAGAAGGTTACATATAGGAAGTATATATTGAAACTAACATGCTAGGTGTGGTTGACTGGAACTTGAAGTTTCTCTATGTTTTAAATGGTTGGGAGGGCTCGGCATCATAATCGAGAGTGTTAAAAGATGATACGAGAAATGACCGCCAAGATGCATTTGTTGTACTGGTCCTTCGTTATCTTTTTTCTTTCTCATATTTAATTATTAGCTAACTTATTTATTTGATAAATAGGAAAATACTATCTAGTAGATGATGTCTATATAGATGGACCTGGATTTCTATTTCCATTTAGATCCACCCGGTATCACTTAAAAGAGTGGGTTGCAAGTCAACAAAAAAATCAAAATGGAAAAGAATTGTATAACTTGTGTCATGCTCGTGCTCGAAATGTTGTGGAGAGATTTTTTGGGTGTTCAAGATTTTTTTTTGCCTTTCTACGTACTTGTTCCTTCTTTGGCATAGAGGACCAAGTAATACATGTCCATGTGCTTTTCAAATAATAGTATGAAACAATAATTACTAACTATGAACTAAATATTTGCATTCGAATTAGTCATGTGTGTTGTGTGTTGCACAACTATGCAAGAGATAGGCAGCGTGTATGTGAGGGATGATTTGTTGCCGCAGGAAGTCAACACTGAACTAGCAGTTATGGCTCCTAAGAGCCTAAACTTGTAGATGATGCTATTTTAATTAGAAGTGTGCAACAAACTACCGCATGATCCAATTTTAGGCAGAAATTTGTTGATGAGATGTTTGCTGACTACCTTATTGTGCATGTGAAGAACTAACATTAGAGCATTATGGAGTATATAGCTAGATGTTGGTGTCTGTTTTTGTGCTAGATTAATTATGGTGGCCTTTGTGTGTGATTTCATAGTTGCGATGCTTCCTTTTGTGTGATAATTTTGTACATGCATCATCTCTAAAGTACTATATATATATGCTTTAACTTACTCCGGTTTGCTCTTTTGTTATTACTTTAATTTAACTTGTAGAAACATGGCTGAACCAAAAGGCAAGAAAGGTGACAGGTCTTACACTACTGGAAAAACCATCTTCGGTTCGATCAGAACAAGCCCAGCAGTCCCGGTCCGTGAGGCCTCCAACGGCTAGAAATGGCCATAAGCATTAGTCCCGGGCCGGACCAGAGCATTAGTCCCGGTCTGTAATACGGCCCAGGACTAATAAGGTGGAGCGGGGCAACAGCTCTTTTCGGGGACTATTAGTCCCGGGTCGTATCACGGCCCGGGACTAATTGTCCATCACTATATATACAGCTCCCTGGCCAGCTGCCCTAAAACATATGGTGGCCATTTTTCTCAAAGAAAGCAAGAGAGTTCATGCCATTTTTTCTCAAGATTTGTCAAGATTTAGTTTGAAACACCTAAATCCAAAGCTTTAAAAGGTTAGAACTTCATTCTTTCATCTCTTATTGCTACTTTAGCTCTATATAATGCTCTAGAAGTATAGAGATATGGATCAAATGCATGCATGCTCTAGAAGTAGCTAGAAGGATTTTGATATATATGTGTAACAAATTTTGATTAGGCACATAGTTACTGAAAATTGAAATGTGTAATTTTAGAGTTTGAGAGCTTAGAATGGAATGAGGTTTTCACTGATAGAACAATAATAAAAAACTCCACATTTATCATGTTGATTGTTTTCTCCAATTCACAAATTGGTGCATGTAAATTTTTCAAAATTCAAAATTAATGCTCTAGAAGCTCTCAATATAACTTGTAATAATTTTATCATGTTGTGTAATGGTTTTTGATATACTTTTACTATAATGCAGATGGTCCGGGAATGGATGTACGGTACTGACCGACGCTATGGCGAGTTCATTAATGGCGTGCATGAATTCATCCGTGTTGCTGATGCAAACAAGCACAATGGTTTTGTATTCTGTCCATGTAATGGATGTAGGAATCAGAAGGATTACTCTGACTCAAAAACCCTTCATAGCCACCTGTTGAAGTCCGGCTTCATGCCCAGTTATAATTGTTGGACCAAGCACGGAGAGAGAGGGGTTATAATGGAAGACAATGAAGAAGAGGAGGAGGATGACAACTATCATGATTTCCCTGAGTACGAAGATACTTCCATGGGGGATGCTTAAGGGGAGGATGAAGAAGAGACACATGATGAACCCGCTGATGATCTTGGTCGGACCATTGCCGATGCACGAATAGATTGTGATACTGAAAAGGATAGGGAGAAGTTCAATCACATGCTAGAGGATCACAAAAAGTTGTTGTACCCAAATTGCGAAAATGGTCTGAAAAGCTGGACAGCACACTGGAATTGCTGCGATGGAAGGCTGAGTGTGCTATACCTGACTCCTCATTTGAAAAGTTGCTGAAAATGATGAAGAATATGCTTCCAAAAGATAATGTATTGCCCGCCAGTACATACGAAGCAAAGAAGGTTGTCTGCCCTCCAGGTTTAGAGGTTCAGAAGATACATGCATGCCCTAATGACTGCATCCTCTACCGCGGTGAGGAGTAAGAGAATTTAGATGCATGCCCGGTATGCACTTCACTTCGGTATAAGATTAGACGTGATGGCCCTGGTGACGTTGAGGGCGAGCCCCCCAGAAGAGGGTTCCTGGGAAGGTGATGTGGTATGCTCCTATAATACCACGGTTGAAACGCTTATTCAAAAACAAAGAGCACGCCAAGTTTTTGCGATGGCATAAAGAGGAACGTAAGTCAGACGGGATGTTGAGACAACCCGCTGATGGGTCGCAATGGAGAAAAATCGATAGAAAGTACCCGGACTTTGCAGATGACGCAAGGAGTTTAAGGTTTGGTCTAAGTACAGATGGCATGAATCCCTTTGGGGAGCAGAGCTCCAGTCACAACACCTGGCCCGTGACTCTATGCATCTATAACCTTCCTCCTTGGTTGTGCATGAATCGGAAGTTCATTATGATGCCAGTGTTGATCCAAGGTCTGAAGCAACCCGGCAACGACATTGATGTGTACCTAAGGCCATTAGTGGAAGAACTTTTACAGTTGTGTCACGAACCCGGGATACGCGTGTGGTATGAGCACAAGCAGGAAGAATTTAACCTCCGAGCATTGCTTTTCGTAACAACCAATGATTGGCCTGCTCTTAGTAACCTTTCAGGACAGTTAAACAAGGGATACAATGCATGCACACACTGTTTAGATGAGACTTCAAGTATATATTTGGAACATTGTAAGAAGAATGTATACAATGAGCATTGTCGATTTCTTTTGGTCAAGCATCCCTTAAGAAAGAAAGGCAAGCATTTCAACGGTCTGGCATGTCACCAGACGAAGCCTAAGGAGCGTACTGGTGCTGATATATTTGATATGGTCAAAGATTTGGATCAACTGGTAACCTTTGGAAAGGGTCCTGGAGGAAAATCTGTTCCGAAAGACGCTGAAGGACACGCAACCATGTGGAAGAAGAAATCTATATTTTGGGAGCTACCATATTGGAAATTCTTAGAGGTTCGCTCTGCAATCGATGTGATGCATGTGACGAAGAATCTTTGCGTGAACCTACTAGGCTTCTTGGACGTGTATGGGAAGACAAAAGATACACCGGAAGCACGAAAGGACCATCAACGTATGAAAGACCCAGATGGCCTGCATCCGGAATGGTTTCAAGGTCATGCCAGCTACGCTCTTACCAAACAAGAGAAGGAAATATTTTTTGAATGCCTAAGCAGTATTAAGGTCCCGTCTGGCTTCTCGTCGAATATAAAGGGGATAATAAATATGGCAGAAAAAAGTTCCAAAACCTAAAGTCTCATGACTGCCACGTGATTATGACGCAAATGCTTCCGATTGCATTGAGGGGGCTTCTACCAGATAATGTTCGAGTACCCATTGTGAAGCTATGTGCATTTCTCAATGCAATCTCTTAGAAGATAATCAATCCTGAAGATCTACCACGGTTACAGAATGATGTGGTCCAATGTCTTGTCAGTTTTGAGTTGGTGTTCCCACCATCCTTCTTCAATATTATGACGCACCTGCTGGTTCACCTAGTCGAAGAGATTTCCATTCTCGGTCCTTTATTTCTACACAATATGTTTCCCTTTGAGAGGTTCATGGGAATCTTAAAGAAATATGTTCGTAACCGTGCTAGGCCAGAAGGAAGCATCTCCAAGGGCTATGGAACAGAGGAGGTCATTGAATTTTGTGTTGACTTCGTTCCTGACCTTAAGCCGATTGGTCTTCCTCAATCGCGGTATGAGGGGAGACTGAGTGGAAAGGGTACTCTAGGAAGGAAATCAATAATATGTAGAGACGGACATTCTTACACCGAAGCACATTACACCGTTCTATAGAATTCTATCTTGGCAGCCCCATATATCGAGGAACACAAGAAAATCTTACGCTCCAACAACCCTGGAAAGTATGACTCTTGGATTAGAGATGAACACATGAAGAGTTTCGGCGGTTGGTTGCAACATCTCATCAAAACCAACACTCTTGGAGATCAGCTATACTTGTTGTCTAGGTCACCATCTTCGACTATATCGACTTTCCAAGGGTACGAGATAAATGGGTATACATTTTACACGATAGCCCAAGATAAAAAGAGCACCAACCAAAACAGTGGTGTCCGCTTTGATGCAACAGACAACAATGGGTCAAAGACCACATATTATGGTTACATAGAGGAGATATGGGAACTTGACTATGGACCTACTTTTAAGGTCCCCTTGTTTCGGTGCAAATGGGTCAAGCTGACGGGAGGAGGGGTTGAGGTAGACAAGAAATAAGGAATGCCATCGTTGGATCTCAACAATCTTGGGTACTTAGACGAACCATTCGTCCTAGCCAATGATGTGGCCCAGGATTTCTATGTGAAGGACATGTCTATCAAACCTAGAAAACGAAAAAATAAGAAAAATAATACATCAGACGATGAGCCAAAGCGCCACATAGTTCTTTCAGGAAAAAGAAACATCGTGGGAGTGGAGGACAAGACAGACATGTCAGAAGATTGTGATAAGTTTCATGAAATTCCGCCCTTCGCGGTGAAGGATGACCCAAGCATCATGTTAATGAATGAAGATGCTCCATGGATACGACGGGATCAGAAAGGAACACACGCGAAGAAATGATATGTAATAATTTAACATTTTATGAGTGAAGATGTTCCATGCATGTGTCAATTTTTATAGTGTTGTCTGCAAACAATCTTGATTTTGTTAGTCCCGTTTTGTGGCTGGACCGAGACTAAAGGAGGGCCTTTAGTACCGATTCATACTTACCATTAAGATCTGATCTCCAAACGCGTGATGTCACATATTAGGGAGTGCCTCTATGACCAGTTTCTCGGAGATGCCGGAGGACTGGGCTCCGTCGGCATCCCCCTAAAACTGGCCGTAGTGGTGTCCCTGCTCTCGAAAACCATCTTGCAGCTTGTAACTTCTCTAACTAGATCAATACGCCCGGGAGCTAACTAATTTCACATATTAGGGAGTGCCTCTATGACCAGTTTCTCGGAGATGCCGGAGGACTGGGCTCCGTCGACACCTCCCTGAAACTGGCCGTAGTGGTGTCCCTGCTCTCTAAAACCATCTTGGAGATGCCTCAAACTGGCTGGAGGACTGGACTCACAAGGATGCCTATTTATAGTACAAGCAGCTCGGCATAATGTCGACACTCACGACATAATGTCGACACTCACCCCTATTATTAGTGCTGACTCATCTTTAGTCCCGGTTGGTATCTCCAACCGGGACTAAAGGTTCATCTTTAGTCCTGGTTGGTGACACCATCCGGGACAAGGTACAAGCCGCACGACATAATATCGACACTCACCCCTATTATTAGTGTTGCCTGGCCCAGTCTGCCGCAATCCCTTCAGTCGCGGTTGGTTTCTCCAACCGGGACTAAAGATGAACCTCTCTTTATATAGCCATTTCCCTCTATTTATTAGGTAACACTCAAGACATTTATTAATATTAAAAACCGGGACAAACCGGGACTAGCTAACACTCAGGACTAAAGCCGCCCCCTTTAGTCATAATCATGCCTAGTCCTATAGTACGCAGCTTCAGGGTCTTCATCGTCATCGTCATCGTCACCTGCCACTCCGGGGATCCTCAGCCCATCCATGGCATATACCAGGGGCCATTCCAGCCTCGGATTCATGGCGGGCGGGAGAGGGGTCTCCTGGAAGACGATGTCGCTACCGCTGGGACAGTGTGGGGCCTGTGGCGGGTGGACTCGTGGGCACCGTAGATGAGGATGGTCTCCCCCGGTGATGTAGCGCATCACTCCGATGATAGTACGGTTCGCCCATCACAGACGACGACCGGCTTCATTGTGGTTCACCGGTGGAGGGCCATCACCCTCGTACCTGGCGAGCTCCCTTACCCGCCTATTAGCGAAGAAGGCATTCCAGGTGTCGTAGTTGTCGGGATCCCACTGGGGATCCATCCGCTGCTCCGGCGTGAGCTCGTGGTAGAAGTGGTTTGTGATGGCCGCCTGGCGTGCGGAACCTTGAGGGACAGGAGGGACAGGAACCCCTCCAGCGCTCAGCATCCAGCCGGCGGGCGGCCGGTAGCCCGGCGGACAAGGGTAGTTGGAGGCGCACAGCGCCTCGGTCTCCTCGAGGGTCAGAATGGCCCAGTAGGCGTTGTCCATTGTTCTAAGAGAGGAAGGTGTGGATGTGTGGATAGCCATGGCACGATCGCCCTAAATATAGAGGGAAAGGGCGGGAAAACTTGGTGTGAAGCTTTGGGAAATGGCGGGAAATATCTTTAGTCCCGGTTAGTGACTACATCCGGGACTAAAAGCTCTCGTAGAAAGGAAAGGGCGGGAAAACATGGCGGGAAGAGGTGGGAAATGGCGGAAAATATCTTTAGTCCTGGTTTGTGACTACATTCGGGACTAAATGGATATTATATTAAGATTCATTATATTTTTCTGATAATAATAGACATATTATTTGTGTTATTTGGATTATTACAATAAAAGATATGATTTTCCAAAGTTTTTATATTTGATTTGAATTAAAAAAAGAAAATTTACAAATGAAATAATTTATAAATGATGCAAACAGATAAATGGATATTATATTAAGATTCATTATATTTTTCTGATAATAATAGACATATTATTTGTGTTATTTGGATTATTACAATAAAAGATATGATTTTCCAAAGTTTTTATATTTGATTTGAATTAAAAAAAGAAAATTTACAAATTAAATAATTTATAAATGATGCAAACAGATAAATGGATATTATATTAATTGTTTTTATATTTTTCTGATAATTATAGACATATTATTTGTTTTATTTGGATTATTACAATAAAAGATATGATTTTTCAAAGTTTTTATATTTGATTTGAATTAAAAAAAGAAAATTTACAAATGAAATAATTTATAAATGATGCAAACAGATAAATGGATATTATATTAAAATTCTTTATATTTTTTTGATAATAATAGACATATTATTTGTGTTATTTGGATTATTACAATAAAAGATATGATTTTCCAAAGTTTTTATATTTGATTTGAATTAAAAAAGAAAATTTACAAATGAAATAATTTATAAATGATGCAAACAGATAAATGGATATTATATTAAAATTCTTTATATTTTTCTAATAAATATAGACATATTATTTGTTTTATTTGGATTATTACAATAAAAGATATGATTTTTCAAAGTTTTTTTATTAGTTTTGAATTAAAAAAGAAAATTAAAAAAAACAAATAGTCGCTGGTCGTGGCTGGACCTGGTAATAAAGGGTGAGTGCACGCGTGAAAACAAAGCGGCCGAAAAAACCCTTTAGTCCCGGGCCGTGGCTTAGCCCGCGACTAAAGGGGGGGTCTTTAGTCGCGGGTTAAGCCACGGCCCGTGACTAAAGACCCTTTAGTCGCGGGCGGTGGCTTAGCCCGGGACTAAAGGTCTGTCCCTTTATATTCTGGCGCCAGCGGAGGTGCTGCGCCCCAACACTTCGCATTTCTCATCGACGACGAAGCACAGACGAAGACGAAGCACAGACGAAGACAGGGGAGGTGTTGTCCGATTTCGCCACCGCTCCGTAGGTGAGATGGTTCTCCAGGACGTGGCGCCGCTCCGACGTGCCGCCGCGGCTCCGCAACGACGGCGCCTCTGCGATGGTTAGGGAATGAAACGAGAGAGGGAGCGAGCCTGGGGGAATGAGAGGATAGGGGAGAGGGAGAGGCTTGCTCTCCATGGCCGCGGCGGCGCGGATCGGCAACGGACACGGCCGGCGAGGGCGTCGCGCACGCCACAGGACGGGGAAGGACGGCCGGCGAGGTGGGCTGTGTTGGGCTGCTGGGCTGGTAGGGGAGAGGGAGAGATGGGCCGGCCTGGTTGGGGTCGGGCTACTGTTTTTTTTCCAAAAAATTTTCTTTTTCTGTTTTTCCTTTTCTCTTTGTATTTTTTAAATACAAATCTGTTTTATATTATTTTTTTAATTATTATTTTAATTATAATTAGCTCGGATTAGGATTATATTGTTAGCTAGGGTTATTTTTTAAATTATTGTTTTAATTATAATTAGCTAGGGTTATTTTTTTAATTATTGTTTTAATTATAATTAGCTAGGATTAGGATTATATTGTTAGCTATGGTTATTTTAATTATAATTAGCTAGGGTTATTTTTTAATTATTGTTTTAATTATAATTAGCTAGGGTTATTTTTTAATTATTGTTTTAATTATAATTAGCTAGGGTTATTTTTTTTGTTTTAGTTATTAGCTATGATTATATTGTTTTACCACAATTAATATTAGAATTAGGATTAGTATTATTGTTTGAGTGATTTTTTTGTTTTATTTATTAAGATTAGAATTAGGATTAGGATTAGGGTTATTTTTTGTTTTAGTTATTATGATTATTGTTTTAGCACAAATAATATTAGGATTATTATAATTAGGATTATATTGTTTTAGTTATTAGGATTATTGTTTTTTCTAACCTGTTTAACTCTCTTTTTGTTATAGATAATTAAGTCATGGATCCATCCGAAGATCCTGGTTGCATCGGTGAAGGTTTTCTTCAGGGCATGATAAGAGGTGAAATTCCTCTTATTACTACCGACGCCGAAGATATTTTGCTCGAGGAAGAGATATCCTCATATCTTAATCCGTCCGGTGATGGACTAGAGGAAAACCAAGGGGAAGACCAGATGGACGAAGGGCAAACAAATAATGATGGCCCCTCGACAGGATCCGGCGAGGTACATATATATATATATATATATATATATATATATATATATGTATATCTCGTGTTACCTCTATTCATTAACTGATCTAGATATATATTAATCACTCTCTCTTCTTCTTTTATCCCACCGGATCGAAGCAATCGACAACTCGAACGAAACGAGGGCCAAACAAAAAGTTGGATGGTAATCAGAGGTTCACCATCGAAGAAATAGATGATGATGGTGAACCGATTGCTCTAGAGAAGCACCGGAGGATGTTTATAAATCAATGCGGGGTGCTTGTTAGGGATAACCTGCCGATCACCATCCAAGAATGGAATAAGTCAAAGAAAGCCGGTGAAGAACCCAACAGCTATGTCACCGATGATGCCAAAGATGACCTTTGGCAGAAGCTCATAGCGCATTTCATACTACCTCTAGAGTATGAGGAATTTGAGGTAGATGGTATTACCCCAAGGCCGGGTGGGCTTGAAAATAGAGCGAAAGTCAAGGAGTGGGCACTAATCAAGATGGCTGAACTGTACCGGAACCACAAGAAAAGTTTATACGCGAAATATGTCGCGAAAACGAAAACTCCAGACTTCAAAGGAGTAAACGAGAAGTTGAGAGAACAGTGGCCCGATTTTGTACAGTACAAGCAATCTGATAAAGCAAAGGCAAAGTCGGCAAAGAACGCGTTAAATGCTGCCAACAAGAAATACCATCATAAAAAGGGGACATGTGGCTACAAGAGTGCCATCCCTAAGTGGGAAACTATGGAGAAGGATATGAAGGCTAGAGGCGTCACTCCTGGTACAGATGGATGGCCCGAGAGGTCAAAGCACTGGTGGTACAGGCACGGGGGATCCTTGGACCCAGAAACAGGGAAGACATTATTTCATGATGAAATTCTAAAACCCTCCCAAGACCTTATTAAAGCAATGAACGATGCTCAATTGGGATTGTTCCGTCTCGAGAGAGAGAACGACGAGCTGACACGCACCCTAGGTAATCCTGAAAAGGGAGGACGAACACGAGGCAAAGGCACCGGTGTCTCGTGGAAGAAAGGGTTTCCTCAATACGATGCCAGGTACAGAAGTCGTCAGAGAAAGAAGGACCGGGAGGCAGACCGGATCTCCAGGGTAGAGCAGGACCTAGCTGATCTGAAGAACCTCATGCATGAAATTAGCCAAAGGCCGCCTTCGTCAACTCACCCGCGGTCTGATGATCCAGCGTTGGATCTTAGCCAACAGAGAAGCAGTGTGGCTTCCACGGAGGTCCGTGCTGATGATCAAGCACTGCTGGATGATGCACCGGCTCCTCACTACCCCATGGATGATGTTAGAGAGATGGCACAATGTGAGCTACATCAGCCAATGAACAACCTGTCCTTCAAGGTGGCGATCGACACTGCTTTACCTAGTCTACCTGGAGCACTCCACCATTCACTTCCGATTCCACCAGGCTATGCTCGTGTCATGGTGGATGACATAGTGGAGGATTTTGCGGACCTAGAGATTGAAATCGCTACGCCTGAAGGCCTTACGAAACTAGGAGATGTCAAGCGCAACATCATTCTATGGAATAAGAAGTACATCAAGTTTCCAGGCTCGGCGCCAAGGCCACCGACTCCAAGGAATCAAAATCCACCCCGCATCGAATATCGTCAACCTCCAAGTCCACCCCAACCCGATTATCGCCAACCTCCAAGTCCACCCCAACCCGATTATCGCCAACCTCCAAGTCCACCCCGCCCTGTTGACGATCGCCGTAGCAGGAGTACATCAACTCGATCTCCGCCTCCGCCTCCGTGCAATACTACTACCTCGTCGAAGAAACGGAAGTTCGACGGTCCCCCGCGCCCCACATCGAAGAAAGGTCAAACGCCGAAGATAGTCGATATCCCGCCGGCTCTTCCAAAGAGACCTTATGACAAGACCGACGAGGAAACTAACGCGGATGTGGCTGCCCAAGTTAAGGCGCATTTTGCACCCAAAAAGCCTGAGCCAAAGCCGGTATATAACAAAAAACAAAAAAGTGGGCTAAGTCCTTTCTTGAGCAACCATCCCAGATATCGATGAATCTGGAATCGGACTATGACCGGGAGATTATTAAGCAAGCACAGAAGAAAAAAATCACAAGTGCAAAAAGCGGGAAGCAAGTTGCCCAGCTCGGAGCACAGAAGAATCAATCGGTCGCCCCGCTCAAAGTCATTTCAGACCTCGACAAGGCCTTCAGAGATGAAATGGATATGGACATGCAAATAATGGACCCTAGAGCCCGTAATAATGCTGCACTTATGGGAATCACTATATCGGAGGCCAAAGCACTTGCTAACAAAGCAAATATGTATCTTGGTCAATATTTAGGCTATGAAGATACGCCAGTGGGTCAGATAGTATGGCAGTATGTCCAAGGGCAGCCTCTAGTCAGTAATGAGGAGCTCGCGCGTCTATCCACACATATGCGAAATATGCATGAATGGTACATGTCGCAAGCAGAAAAAAAGCATCATAAAGATTGGTTTCCGGTGGACGTTAGAAATGAGCATCACTTCAAACCATACTCGATACAGGTTCAAATGACCGAACTGTTTCAGTTATACAACCAGCGCGCCCTCGACAAATCTATCATTGGTTGCTACTGTCTGTAAGTTATTTATTTCTATAATTAAGTTGTAGCTTTAGCTCGTTCATTGCATTTAATATATTATCCTAACTATATATCCTTTTGTATGATGATATTATATTCCACAGAATGAAGATGCTTGAATGCAAAAGAGCTAGAAGATACGACGTTGGGTTCATTGACCCATATATCATTAATGAATATACGTTAAAGAATCACCCCCAAAGACGTGGAGGAAGACCTGTCCAGGTTCTTAACCGAGCATAATTTTGTTAAGGAAATACTATTTCCTTACAACTTCAAGTGAGTGTTTATATCTTGTACACATTTTATTTTTTCTTACTAGATGAGCTATGCATGTATGCTTATGTAAATGTCCGCAGATTCCACTGGATCTTGCTAAACATTCAAGTTGACAACTCCCTAGTTGAAGTCCATGACTCATTAAGTTGGGACCAAGAGAAGTGGAGCGACATGAAAGCAATGCTCCATAAGTAATTTCAATCATTATCACATTATATCGTCCTATTTCATTCATTTCCTGATATCAAGTAACTAATAACTCCTTTGTTCATTTTCTTTGCCGAGCAGGTGTTGGACACGGTTCAGACAGAAAATACCAGGTCCATTCAAAGATGAGCTAACTTATAAAATGGCGAAGAGTTTACAGCAGCCACCGGGAACTCATTTATGTGGATACTACGTCTGCGAGTACATCCGAGAGTTGACCAGTGAGCGGAAAGTTAAATCACATTATATTTATGATTTGCGGGAGAAACTAGAGCCAGACCAGCGCATAAGAGCAATTCAAGAGGAGCTGGCGGGATTTATGATGAAGTAAGTCCTTAATGTACATGGAGAGCATTATGCGGATGACGTGGAACTCGATTTGCCTTAGTCATCTCCATGTAGCTCATATGATATATATATTCATCAATGACCATGTAATTTCAAAACATTTCTTCCTTTTGATATGATTGATTATATGTATGCTTGCAAGGGATCGATTAATTATATAAATGCATCGACGTGTAGTGTGTATGTAGTAGCGTATAATATGTATACTGAAATATATGTTTGTTATAGTGAAAAACAAAAGGAAAAAGGAACAAAATGGCAAAAAAAGGAAATACACAATCTCTGCCACGGCAAAGAAATGTGGTGTTTCTCTGCCGCAGCAGGAAACCTTTTAGTCCCGGGTGGTGTTACAGCCCGGGACTAGAGGGTTTCCGCCCCCCGCGGCGCTGAAACAACCACGTGGCTATTATCAGTCGCGGGCCATTGCGAGCCGGGACTAGAGGGGGGCCTCTAGTCCCGTTTTCGCAGTCCCGGGCCCAAAACCGGGACTAGAGCCCGTTGCGGCCCGGGACTGGAGGCCCTTTTTCCACCAGTGTTACCTATCATGGACTGCTAAGATGGACACGATATTGTTGGACATGCTTGTTGAGCATCATAACAATGGATATCATGCTCAAAATGGTTGGAAGCCACATGTGTACAATGCTTGCATTAAGCATGTGAAGGAGAAATGTGATGTTATCATCAACAAGGATAAAATACAAGCAAGAATTAAAACATTTGACAAGCATTAATAGATCATTAGAAAGATGCTTTCTCAAAGTGGCTTAAGATGGGATTGAGAACAGAATATGGTGATGGTTGAAAGTGATGAAGTGTGGTATCGATATGTGAAGGTAGCTAACACTATATTTTATTTTGTGCTTACTATTGAAACTTCAGTATCATTTGTACTAATATACATGTGTACTATGTAGGCTAACAAGGAAGCAGGTTGCTACTAGAACAAGGTCGTGAGAAATTGGGATGCTATCCAGAGTATCTATTCAAAAGATCTTCAACTGGTGTAGGTGCTAGGACAGAAGATAAGATTGTTGTAGAAGACCATGGGAGTGGTGCAAATGGTTCAAACACACCAGTTCCCTAAGAATATCTAGAGGCGACTCAAAAGAAGCAACACACTGGATAAGCTATATTGTGCATGACGGGACAAATGGGAACATCTTTTGATGAGGCCTTGAAGACAACCGAGCCGCTTCCTATGCCAAAGGTGATGCCTCTAGATGAAATCCTTGATGAATTAAAGAAAGTACATGCATTGGAGGATTCTGATATGATCAAGGCTTATCAAAAGTTGATCATCAATGAGCGCTTGTTTCAAGCATTCATGGCGCTCCTCGAGAACTGTAGGAAGGCATATCTCTTGACCTTGCCTTGATGGTTGCTATGATGTGTCGATGTTAAAAACTAACTAGTATGTACTCGGTTGATTATGAATGGTCCATTAATGCTAATGTCTGCAATGTGTAAGAGACATAAACTACCTACTCCTAAACTATTTTATGTTACATATGTGTGGTTCTTCCAATATTATTCATATTATGTGTTGAAAATAATATATATACATTCTAATATACAGACATGAGTATTCATACATTTACACAAGTATTTATTAGCCAAAAGATAAAATCCAATTCCATGGTATGTACATCCAAACAGGAATTGGAATTGGGTAGCATGAGATGTGCTTCCAATAGCAAATTCCAAGCCACCCAAACAACAGAATTCGAATTGACAGTCATTTTCTTTACATAATGGATTTGGAATTTCCATCTAATTCATTTTCCAAATTCAATTGTGTGCATCCAAACAGAACGTAACATTATTTCTTCCCCACCTTTTTCAGTCTCATCCCTATCTATGTCTCTGCATTTGGTGGAAGCACATGCACGAGTTCCTCATGATCAATATGACAAAGCAACACAAAGGACACTAGTGGAAACGAGGCCTTTGGTTGAGGTTGGAAATGGGCTTTAACACCGGTTGTCCTATGAACCGGTGTTAAAGGGGGTTCCATACCAGCGTGGTCCAGAAAGCAAAAAGGAGCACCCCGTTAAAGGCCCTGCACCAGTGGCCCACGCAGCCCCCCCTTTAACACCGGTTCGTGGCTTGAACCAGTGTTAAAGGGGGTGCGCCTATATAACACACCGCAGCCCACACCCCTCTCTCTCATTTTTTCACTCTCTCATTTTGGAGCATAGCAAGAGGGTGATAGGTGTGCTAGTTTGTGTTTTTTTCCTATGCACAAGAGGTGTTCGGTGAAATGCCCGAGAGCTCGAAATAAGTTTTCTCGTTGCTCTTTCCTTCTCGGTCGAGGTCGGCAACTTTATCCTTTCATGTGCCATTGATGTACTATATAAATGGTCATCTCCCTATTAATTTTGATATACTATATATTAATGCAGGTGAACCGGCAATGGATGTACGGTGACCGACACACTTCCGAGTAAATTACAGGCCTCCAAAATTTCATCGTTGTGGCTAATGCAAACCTGGTCACAATGGTTTTATGTGATGTCCGTGTGTTCACTGTCAGAACAAGAAAGACTACTCAAATACCAGAACCATTCACTCCCACCTGCTTCGATCCGGTTTCATGCCTAGCTATAATTGTTGGACCAAGCACGGAGAAAAAGGGGTTGTGATGGAAGACAACAAAGAAGAAGAGGATGATGACAACTATCATAATATGTATCTTGAATACGATGATACTGCAACGGGGGTAGATAATGAAGATCAAGAGGCAGCAGATGTGCCTGCTGATGACGATCTTGGTCGGGCCATTACTGATGCAAAGAAAGAATGTGAAACTGAAAAGGAGAAGGAGAAGCTGGAGCAGATGTTAAAGGATCACAAAACATTATTGTACCCAACTTGCGAAGATGGCCACAAAAAGCTAGGTACCACACTGGATTTGCTGCAACGGAAGGCAGAGAACGGTGTGACTGAGAGCGCATTTTCAAAGTTGTTGGTAAAAATGAAGAATCTGCTTCCAAGAAATAATGAGTTGCCCGACAGTACATACCAAGCAAAGAAGGTTGTCTGCCCTCTAGGATTAGACGTGCAGAAGATACATGCCTGCATTAATGACTACATCCTATACCGCGGTGAGAAGTACGAGAATTTGGATGCATGCCCGGTATGCACTTCACTTTTGTATAAGATCAGATGAGACGATCCTGGCGATGTTGAGGGCGAGGCCCCTAGGAAGAAGGTTCCTGCCAAGGTTATGTGGTATGCTCCTATAATACCACGGTTAAAACGTCTCTTTTAAAATAAAGAGCATGCCAAGTTGTTGCGATGACACATGGAAGACCGTAAGAAATACGCGATGTTGAGACAACCCGCTGATGGGTCACAGTGGAGAAAAGTCTAGCGAAAGTACCCAGACTTCGCACGTGACGCAAGGAACTTAATATTTGGTCTAAGTACAGATGGCATAAATCCTTTTGGTGAGTAGAGCTGCAGTCACAGTACCTGGCCTGTGACTCTATGTATCTATAACCTTCCTCCTTGGTTGTGCATGAAGAGGAAGTTCATTATAATGCCAGTGCTCATCCAAGGCCCGAGGCAACCCGGCAACGATATTGATGTGTACCTAAGGCCATTAGTTGAAGAACTTTTATAGCTGTGGGCCAAACCAGGTGTACGTATATGGGATGAGCACAAAGGGGAGCCATTTGACCTACGAGCGTTGCTTTTTGTAACCATCAATGATTGGTTTGCTCTTAGTAACATTTCAGGGCAGACAAACAAGGGATACAATGCATGCACACCCTGTTTAGATGAGACTGAAAGTGTATATTTGGATAAATGTAAGAAGGTTGTGTACTTAGGGTATCGTCGATTTCTTCCGAACCTGCATCCCGTAAGAAAGAAAGGCAAGCATTTCAAACGTCTAGCAGAACCCCGGAGGAAGCCTGTCCTCCGTACCGGTGAGGAGGTATTTGGTATGGTCAAGGACCTAGAAGTAATCTTTGGAAAAGGTCCTGGAAGTCTATCTGTTTCGAATGACGATGCCGGACACGCGCCCATGTGGAAGAAGCAATCTATATTTTGGGACCTACCCTATTGGAAATTCCTAGAGGTCTGCTCTTCAATCGACGTGATGCATGTGACGAAGAATTTTTGTGTGAACCTGCTAGGCTTCCTAGAAGTGTATGGGAAGACAAAAGATACACCAGAAGCACGGCAGGACCAGCAACATATGAAAGACCCTAAAGAGCCTATGCATCGTGAGAACGAGAAGGGTAAACGATGCCACTTAAATCCTACCAGCTACGCTCTTACCAAAGCAGAGAAGGAAATCTTTTTTGAATGCCTGAGAAGTATCAAGGTCCCGTCTGGCTTCTCATCGAATATAAAGAGAATAATAAATATGGCAGAGAAAAATTCCAAAACCTGAAGTCTCATGACTGCCACGTGATTATGACGCAATTGCTTCTGATTGCATTGAGGGGTCTTCTACCTAAAAATGTTAGAAGCTATGTGCATTCCTCAATGCAATATCTCAGAAGGTAATCGATCCAGAAATCCTACCAGGGTTACAGACAGATGTGGTCCAATGTCTTGTCAGCTTTGAGTTGGTGTTCCCACCATCCTTCTTCAATATTATGACGCATCTCCTAGTTCACCTAGTAGAAGAGATTGCCATTCTCGGTCCTGTATTTCTACACAATATGTTCCCCTTTGAGAGGTACATGGGAGTCTTAAAGAAATATGTTCATAACCGTGCTAGGCCAGAAGGAAGCATCTCCAAGGGATATGTAATAGAGGAGGTCATTGAGTTCTGTGTTGATTTTATTCATGACCTTAAGGCGATTGGTGTTCTAGAATCACGACATGAGGGGAGACTGCGTGGAAAAGGCACCCTAGGATGTAAGGAAATGATATGTACGGACGGGCATTCTCTCAATCAAGCATACTACACGGTTTTACAAAGATCTATCTTGGTTGCCCCGTATATCAATGAACACAAGAATTTTATACGCCTCACACACCCGGGGCAGTCTGATAAATGGATTATAAGTGAACACATGGCGAGTTTTGGCGGTTGGCTGCAAAGACTTCTCACGAATAACACCACTATTGGAGATCAGCTGTACTTGTTGGCCAGTACACCATCTTCGACTGTATGTACTTTCCAAGGGTACGAGATAAATGGGAATACATTTTACACGATAGGCCAAGATAAAAAGAGCACCAACCAAAATAGTGGTGTCCGCTTTGATGCAGCAGAAGACAATGGGCAAAAGACCACGTATTATGGGTTCATAGAGGAGATATGGGAACTTGACTATGGACCTAATTTTAAGGTCCCCTTGTTTCGGTGCAAATGGGTCAAGCTAACTGGAGGAGGGGTTGAGGTAGACAAGAAGTACGGAATGACAACAGTGGATCTCAACAATCTTATGAAGGTAGACAAGAACTTAGACGAACCATTCATCTTAGCCAATGATGTGGCTCAGGTTTTCTATGTGAAGGACATGTCTACCAAACCGAAAAAAAGAAAAAAATAAGCCCCTTCAGAGTGAAGACTGACCCAACCATCCTATTAAACGGTGCTGATACTCCATGGTTATGTTGGAATTATGCCCTAGAGGCAATAATAAAGATGTTATTATTATAATTCTTGTTCATGATAATGTTTATATTCCATGCTAGAATTGTATTAAGCGGATAATACTTGTGTGGTTTGTGAACAACACCGTATCCCTAGTACGCATCTATGGACTAGCTCATTGATTAATGATGGTTAAGGTTTCCTAACCATGGACATGAGTTGTCGATTAATAATGAGATCATATCATTGGGAGAATGATATGATGGACAGACCCAAACAAGCAAAGCAATTAGATCGTGTCATCGTGTTCATCTTTGCGAAGCTTTTCTTATGTCAAATATTGTATTCCTTAGACCATGAGATAATATAACTCCCTGGTATCGGAAGAAAGCTTTGAGGTCATCAAACGTCATCCTATGAGAGGGTGATCATAAAGGTGTCTCTCAGGTGATTGGAAAGTATCTGTTGGGTTGTATGTATCGAGATGGGATTTGTCCCTCCCAAGTCGGAGAGATATACTTCGGGCCCACTCGGTAATCGATATCAACAACGCTTGCAAGCATGTGGTTAAGGGGTTAATCACAAAGTGATATTGGATTACAGAACGAGTAAAGTACTTGCTGTGAACGAGATTGAACTAGGTATGACGGTACCGACGATCAAATCTTGGGCAAGTAAAATATCGCGAGACGAAGGGAATATATATATGGGATTGATTGAATCCTGTCATCGAGTTTCATCCGATATGATCATCGATGAATGTGTGGGAGTCAATATGGGTTTCCAGACCCCGCGGTTGATTATTGATAGAAGATCATGTCTGCATATTCTCGAACCCGAAGGGTCACAACTTAACGTGTCTCGACGCTAGGATAGGTTGGATAATTGGTTTATGAGTTTTTGTTCGGAGTCTCGGATGGGATCCGAGACATCACGAGCGGTTCCGGAATGGTCCGGAGAATAAGATTCATATAAGGCAGTGCAGTTTTTGGAGTTCGGAATTGTTCCGGGTTAATCGGTATGGTACCGGAAGCTTGTAGAACCTTCCGGAAGGGGACCAACGTGGTCCCACCTATCGGGAGGGGGCATGGGCCTATGAGGGAGTGCCCTGGCCGCATTGGGACAGGGGCACAAGGCCCCATAGGGCCCAGCCGGCCAAACAAGGGGAAACCCTAGTTTGGAGCTTCTAGAAGGGGGGGTTCCTTGCCCCCCACTCCTCCCTCCTTGGCCGCCGGACTAGGGCTTGGGGGAGGGGTTAGGGCTGGCGCCCACCCCTCTATATATAGAGGGCTGGGGCGAACCACCCCCCACACACCTTCCCCTCAAGCCTAGTCGCCCTGCTGCCCTCCTCTCTCTCCCTCCCGACTGCGTGTAGGCGAAGCCCTGCTGCAGAAACTCTCCACCACTTGCACCGCGCCGTCGCATTGTAGATCCAATCCATCTCTCCACCATACTTGCTGGACCAAGGAAGGAGGAGACGTCGAGGTGCTGCACGTGTGCATCTCACGGAGGCATCGCTACTTGTGGTGCTAGATCGGATCGGATCGCGAGGAGGAGAAGCGAGTACGACTACATCACCCACGTTCCGACGAACGTTCCGCTGTGGGAATCTTCAAGGGTATGAAGATCTAATCCAATCTCTCTCGTTGTTTGCATCTCCTAGATTAGATCTTGGCTTCCCTCTGTTCGCATCCGTAGAAAATTTTGATTTACTATGCCGCGAAACCCTTTAGTGGTATCAGAGCTAGATCTATGCGTAGATGTGTTTCACGTGTAGAACGCAACATGGTTGTTGCGGGCGTTGATGTTTTCTGTTGCAAGCCTCTTGTTTGTGTTCTTCTTATGACGCGGGATAGTGAGATTGAAGCGGTCCAGGCCAACCTTACGCGACGTCGTTCGCGAGACCGGCTCCGCACTTGACGTGTGGCTTGTTCCACACATGCGGCTGGTGGATGCCAGTTTGTCTCACTATAGTTGTCATGGTATTTACACCGGAGTTTGGCAACCATAATATCACCTTGTGGCTTTCCGTAGGTAAGAATCGTTCTTAGCATGCTACTCCCATAAGCCACGTAAAACATGCAACAACAAAGTAGAGGCGTCTAACTTGTTTTTGCAGGGAGTGTTTTCTGTGATATGGTATGGCCCAAGATGTGATGTGTATAATGTATGCGATGATCATGTTTTGTAATGTTTCACGACTTGCATGTCGATGAGTACATAACCCGCAGGAGCCATATGGTTGTCTTTATAATTGTGTATGACCTGTGTGTCAACTTCTTATACGCCATGTAATAGTTTCACTTTATCGCTAAGTAGTTAGCAATAGTTGTAGTTGCTATTCGTGGTGGAGGCAATCATGGTGGAGTGATGGAGATCATGCCGGCACGCACAATATGGAGATCATTGCGCGAAGATTGGCTATACCATGTCACATAAAGTTATATGCATGTGATGTTTATCCTTTTATGTATATTATTATGCTTAGATCGCGACGGTAGCATTATAAGATGATTCCTCACTTAAAGATCAAGATAAAACTGTGTTCTCCCCAGGTATGCACCGCTGCGAAAGTTCGTCGTGTCCAAGCATCACGTGATGATCGGGTGCTATAGACTCTACGTTCACATACAACAGGTGCAAGCCAGTTTTGCACACGCGGAAATACTTGGGTCTAACTTGACGAGCCTAGCATGTACAGACATGGCCTCGGAACACATGAACTGAAAGGTTAAACATGAGTCATATGAATGATATGATCGACACTTTGTTGTCCACCATTGAAACCACATCTCTTCTCGTGAAGATCGGATTAGGTGTGGTGAATTTGGATCATGTTCACTAAACAACTTGAGGGATGTTGAATTTAGTGGGAGTTCATCTAGTAATTTGATTAAAACTTGAACTAGTTATCATGAACATAGTCTAATTTGTACTTGCAAATATTGTAGATCAAATGGCTAAGTCCAACTTCAACTTCAACGTTTTTGCTGAGAAGGAAAAGCTTAAAAACAATGGGTCTAACTTCACCAACTGGTTCCGCAATCTGAGAATCATTCTCTCTGGCGGTCAAAAGGACTATGTCCTTGAGAATGCGTTAGGTGACGCCCCTGCTGCTACTGCGCCGGCTGATGAGAAAGCTGTCTATCAGTCGCGCAAAGATGATTATGGTGTGATTAAGAGAACCATGTTTTTTGCTATGGAATCGGACCTTCAAAATCGTTTTGAAGACTATCCCGGGCCCTTTGAGATTCTCGAGGAGCTGAAAACCATGTTTCAGACTCAGGCCCGTTCTGAGAGATATGAGATCTCTGAGAAGTTCTTTAACTGCAAGATGGAGGAAGGGAGTTCCGTTAGTGAGCACGCCATTAAGATGTCGGGCTACACTCAACGCCTTGAGCAACTAGACTGCAAGATTCCAGAGGAGCTCAAGATTGACAGGGTTCTGCAATCACTCCCTCCCAGCTACAAAAATTTTGTAGTGACTCACAATCAGATTGGTTCCACTGATACAATCACCGAGCTCTTCGCAAAGCTGAAGGCGGCGGAGGTGGACATCAAAAAGGATAATCATGTGTTGATGGTCAACAAGCCCCCCACCTTCAAGAAAGGTAAGGGTGCAAAGAAGCCCTTCAAGAAAGGCGGCGGCAAGCGCGTTGCCCCTGCTGAGAAGAAGCTCAGGTCTGGTCCTAAGCCGGACACTGAGTGTTTCTATTGCAAGGACAAGGGTCACTGGAAGCGCAACTGTCCGAAGTACTTAGCGGACAAGAAGGATGGCACCATCAAAGGTATATTTGATATACATGTTATTGATGTTTTCCTTACTATCCCTCGTTGTAGTGCCTGGGTATTTGATACTGGTTCAGTTGCTAATATTTGTAACTCGAAACAGGAGCTACGGAATAGACGACGGCTTGCGAGGGATGAGGTGACGATGCGCGTTGGTAACGGATCAAGAGTTGATGTGATGGCCGTCGGCACGCTCTCCTTAGTTTTACCTTCGGGATTAGTTTTAAACCTTAATAAGTGTTATTATGTGCCTGCGTTGAGCATGAACATTATTTCTGGATCTTGTTTATTGCAAGACGGTTATTCATTTAAATCGGAGAATAATGGTTGTTCTATTTATATGAGTAACATCTTTTATGGTCATGCACCTATTGTGAATGGTTTATTTCTTCTAAATCTCGAAAGGGATGAAACACACATCCATAACATTGAGGCTAAGAGATGCAAAGTAGATAGTGATAATACTACTTATTTGTGGCACTGTCGTCTAGGTCATATTGGTGTAAAGCGCATGAAGAAACTCTTTTCTGATGGACTTTTGGAGTCTCTTGATTTTGAATCATTTGACACATGCGAACCATGCCTCATGGGCAAGATGATCAAAACCCCGTTCTCCGGTATGATGGAGCGAGCAACGGACTTGTTGGAAATCATACATACCGATGTATGCAGACCGATGAGTGTTTCGACGCGCGGTGGATATCGCTATTTTCTCACTTTTACCGCTGACTTAAGTAGATATGGGTATATCTATTTAATGAAACATAAATCTGAAACATTTGAAAAGTTCAAGGAATTTCAGAATGAAATGGAGAACCATCGTAACTGAAAGATTAAGTTTCTATGATCCGATCGTGGAGGTGAATATTTGAGTTATGATTTTCTCACGCATCTTAAAGCAAGCGGAATCGTTTCGCAACTCACGCCACCCAGAACACCACAGCGCAATGGTGTGTCTGAACGCCGGAATCGAACCTTATTAGATATGGTCCGATCAATGATGTCTCTTACTGATTTGCCGTTATCATTTTGGGGTTATGCATTAGAAACCGCTGCATTCACTTTAAATAGGGCTCCATCTAAATCCGTTGAGACGACACCGTATGAACTATGGTTTGGTGCTAAACCTAAGTTGTCGTTTCTTAAAGTTTTGGGATGCGAAGCTTACGTCAAGAAGTTGATGTCGGACAAGCTCGAACCCAAAGTGAAGAAATGCCTCTTCATAGGATACCCTAAGGAAACTATTGGGTATACCTTCTATCACAGAACCGAAGGCAAAGTGTTTGTCGCAAAGAATGGTTCCTTTCTTGAGAAGGAGTTTCTCTCGAAAGAAGTGAGTGGGAGGAAAGTAGAGCTAGACGAGGTTATTGAACCTTCTCTTGAATTGGAGAGTAGCGTAGCACCTGAAATTGTTCCAGTGCCGCCTGCACCAACAATAGAGGAAGCTAATGACAAGGATCATGAAGCTTCGGACGATGCTGCTACTGAACGTCGCAGGTCGACAAGGTCGCGTGCCCCTCCTGAGTGGTACGGCAACCCTGTCTTGACTGTCTTGTTGGTAGAAGACAGTGAACCTACGAACTATGAGGAAGCGATGATGAGCCCAGACTCTGAGAAATGGCTAGAATCCATGAAATCCGAATTGGGATCCATGAGCGAAAACCAAGTATGGACTTTGGTGGACCCTCCTAGCGACCGAAAGGCCGTTGAGTGCAAATGGATCTTCAAGAAGAAAACGGACGCGGATGGTAATGTTACCGTCTATAAGGCACGGCTTGTCGCGAAAGGTTTTCGACAAGTTCAAGGTGTTGACTACGATGAGACTTTCTCTCCCATAGCGATGTTTAAGTCCATTCGTATTTTATTAGCAATTGCTGCATTTCATGATTATGAAATATGGCAGATGGATGTCAAGACTGCGTTCCTCAATGGCAACATTGATGAAGAGTTGTATATGATGCAACCCGAAGGTTTTGTCGATCCTAAGGATGCTGATAAAGTATGCAAACTTCAGCGTTCCATTTATGGACTGAAGCAAGCATCTCGGAGTTGGAACCTTCGTTTTGATCAAGTGATCAAGAGCTTTGGATTTGTTCCAAATTGCTACGAAGCTTGTATCTACAAGAAAGTGAGTGGGAGCTCGGTGACATTTCTGGTACTATATGTGGATGACATATTGATTATTGGAAATGACATTAACATGCTTAACGATGTGAAGAGTTATTTGAACAAGTGTTTTTCAATGAAATACCTAGGTGAAGCTGCTTATATATTGGGCATCAAAATCTATAGAGATAGACAAAGATGCCTGATAGCTTTAAGCCAGAGTACATACCTAGACAAAGTTCTGAAAAGGTTTAGAATGGATAAGGCAAAGAAAGGTTCAGTGCCTATGTTGTCAGGTAAGATATTGAGCAAGGCTCAGTGTCCAGCTACGGTAAATAATAGGGAAGCTATGAGCAAAGTGCCTTATGCCTCGGCCATAGGTTCTATCATGTATGCCATGTTGTGTACTAGACCGGATGTGTCCAATGCTCTTAGTTTGACGAGCAGATATCAAAGTGATCTAGGAGTGGAACACTGGACAGCCGTGAAGAACATCCTAAAGTACCTAAATAGGACTAAAGAAATGTTCTTAGTCTATGGGGGTGATGAACAACTCGTCGTAAAAGGTTACGTCGATGCTAGTTTTGACACCGACAAGGATGATTCTAAATCTCAGACAGGATACGTGTATATTTTGAATGGAGGAGCTGTGAGCTGGAGAAGATGCAAGCAAAGCGTGATCGCGGGATCTACAGTACAAGCGGAATACATGGCTGCTGCAGAAGCGTCAAGTGAAGGAGTTTGGATCAGGAACTTCATCACTGAGCTTGGCGTGGTTCCAAGTGCATTGGACCTACTGGAGATATTGTGTGACAACACTGGCGCCATAGCACTCGCTAAGGAACCAAGATATCATCCAAAGACCAAGCATATCAACCGCAAGTTTCATATAATCCGAGATTATATAGCAGATGGAGATCTGAAGATTAGCAAAGTACATACAGATCTGAATATCGCAGATCCATTGACTAAACCTCTTCCACGTGTAAAACATGATCAGCACCTCAGTGCCATGGGTGTGAGATTGTTGCCAAATGTAAACTAGATTATTGACTCTAGTGCAAGTGGGAGACTGTTGGAATTATGCCCTAGAGGCAATAATAAAGATGTTATTATTATAATTCTTGTTCATGATAATGTTTATATTCCATGCTAGAATTGTATTAAGCGGAAACTTTAATACTTGTGTGGTTTGTGAACAACACCGTGTCCCTAGTACGGCTCTATGAACTAGCTCATTGATTAATGATGGTTAAGGTTTCCTAACCATGGACATGAGGTGTAGATTAATAATGAGATCATATCATTGGGAGAATGATATGATGGACAGACCCAAACTAAGCAAAGCAATTAGATCGTGTAATCGTGTTCATCTTTGCGAAGCTTTTCTTATGTCAAGTATTGTATTCCTTAGACCATGAGATAATACAACTCCCTGGTATCGGAAGAAAGCTTTGAGGTCATCAAACGTCATCCTATGAGAGGGTGATCATAAAGGTGTCTCTCAGGTGATTGGAAAGTATCTGTTGGGTTGTATGTATCGAGATAGGATTTGTCCCTCCCAAGTCGGAGAGATATACTTCGGGCCCACTCGGTAATCGATATCAACAACGCTTGCAAGCATGTGGTTAAGGAGTTAATCACAAAGTGATATCGGATTACGGAACGAGTAAAGTACTTGCTGTGAACGAGATTGAACTAGGTATGACGGTACCGACGATCAAATCTCGGGAAAGTAAAATATCGCGAGACGAAGGGAATATATATGGGATTGATTGAATCCTGGCATCGAGGTTCATCCAATATGATCATCGATGAATGTGTGGGAGTCAATATGGGTTTCTAGACCCCGCTGTTGATTATTGATAGAAGATCATGTCTGCATATTCTCGAACCCGAAGGGTCACACACTTAACGTGTCTCGACGCTAGGATAGGTTGGATAATTGGTTTATGAGTTTTTGTTCGGATTCTCGGATGGGATCCGAGACATCATGAGAGGTTCCGGAATGGTACGGAGAATAAGATTCATATAAGGCAGTGCAGTTTTTGGACTTCGGAATTGTTCCGGGTTAATCGGTATTGTACCGGAAGCTTCTAGAACCTTCCGGAAGGGGACCAACATGGTCCCACCTGTCGGGAGGGGGCATGGGCCTATGAGGGAGTGCCCTGGCCGCATTGGTCCAGGGGCACAAGGCCCCATAGGGCCCAGACGGCCAAACAAGGGGAAAACCTAGTTTGGAGCTTCTAGAAGGGGGGGTTTCCTTGCCCCCCACTCTTCCCTCCTTGGCTGCCGGACTAGGGCTTGGGGGAGGGGTTAGGGCTGGCACCCACCCCTCTATATATAGAGGGCTGGGGCGCACCACCCCCCACACACCTTCCCCTCAAGCCTAGTTGCCCTGCTGCCCTCCTCTCTCTCCCTCCCGACTGCGTGTAGGCGAAGCCCTGCTGCAGAAACTCTCCACCACTTGCACTGCGCCATCGCGTTGTAGATCTAATCCATCTCTCCACCATACTTGCTGGACCAAGGAAGGAGGAGACGTCGAGGTACTGCACGTGTGCATCTCACGGAGGCATCGCCACTTGCGGTGCTAGATCGGATCGGATCGCGAGGAGGAGAAGCGAGTACGACTACATCACCCACGTTTCGACGAACGTTCCGCTATGCGAATCTTCAAGGGTATGAAGATCTAATCCAATCTCTCTTGTTGTTTGCATCTCCTAGATTAGATCTTGGCTTCCCTCTGTTCGCATCCGTAGAAAATTTTGATTTACTATGCCGCGAAACCCTTCAGGTTACGGCCGACGCGATCATAAGATTGACTATATGTATTAATTGAGCCATTTTTGGCACACATATGTATCTCAAAATGGAAATCAATGTCATATTTCTTCTGTTAACACTATATGTATTAAATGAGCCATTTTTCTTCCCGCCATTTTTCTTCCCGCCAGTTCTTCCGGCCATTTCTTCCCGCCAGTTTTTCCCGCCAGTTCTTCCCTCCGTTATCTTCCTGCCATTTCTCACTATATATATATGTAGTATTGGCCTCCATTGTCATTGCACATCTCCATACTCATATCTGCAACCTCATCACTCTTTCCCATGGCTTCCACCGTACCACTAACCCCAGGGAGGCGGAGGCTCTTTGCGCCTCGAACTACCCCTGCCCGCCGGGCTACTGCGTCCCTGCCGGCTGGATGCTGAGCACCGGAGGCGTGCCGGTTCCTCCTGTCCCTCTAGGTGTGGCGCGTCCGATGGCCATCACGAACCACTACTACTTCGAGTTCACGCCGAAGCAGCGGAGGAATCCCAGATGGCATCCCGACGATTTCCCGACTTGGGAAGCCTTCTTCGCGGATCGGCGTGAGAGGGCGCTCGCCAGACACGAGGAGGACGGCCCACCTCCTCCAAACTTCAATGAGGCCGGCCGTCGGCTGTGGTGGCGCGGTCGGACTCTCCAGAGCATCATGGCCTACGACACCGCCGCCGACTCTAGCCCTCATCTACGCTACCCTCAAGTCCAGCCCACGCGTACTCAGCCTTCAAGGTTCAACTATGGCAACCCCGACGATGACAGCGGCGATGGCCACGGCGAGTACGACGACTACAGTGGCGAGTATTACAGGTGTAGGCAGGAGCATGACTGAATCACTCCAACATTCCAAAACAAGTTTGGCCGATTGTGACTTATTCTCGATGTATCTTAATTTTCAGTTCTTTTATGTATCTTAATTTTTAGTTCTATCGTAATAAAATTTTCTTCCCTCACTTTTCCTCCCGCGCATTCTTCCCGCCCTTTCCCGTGTGTTACTAGTTTGAATAGTTAGAATTTTATTTTTTAAAAACAAAAAATATTTAGGATTAATTATTCAAATACAAACAATTTTTCATGTTGAAAGTTTTTCCAGATTCCAAAGTGTACAAAAGATGCTAAATTTAAATATCCAAACAATTCAAAAATGTTAATACAAAATAATATATGATTTTCTCTAATAAAATATGGTTACACTCCTTTTCAGATGCTTAATATTTCTTAAGTTCAAAGTTTTAGGGTTTGACTATTTTAATTTGTCTTAATTGAATAATAAAAATTTATATGTAAGTGTTTTAATCATTTTGAAAAATTTCAATTATAGTAACTATAAAATGATTTTATATGAATCGATAGATCTTATTTTTCTGAAAATTATGACATATTATTCATATTTTTCTGAGTTACAATGAAAAAGATATGAATTTTCTTAATTCTATCCTATTTTTTGAATTAAAAACCCCCATCCCTTTAATGTACGAAATAAATGCCCCCATTTAACACCGGTTCATGGCTGCACCCCCCCTTTAACACCGGTTCCAGCCACGACCCGGTGTTAAAAGGGGGCGGGGTGGTGTGCGCGAAACGAATTCCCCCCTCCCTTTAACAACGGTTTGTGGCTGAAACCGGTGTTAAAGGGGGGCTTATAACGTAGCGCGCGCATCCTCTTCCCTATCTAGACACCTAGCGAATTTTGGGATCGATCGATCAGAGGAGCGCGCGGAGAACAACGACGACACCGACTGGCTGCTCGACCGCGCCGTCGCCGTCTGCCGCCGCGCTAGGAACGACCGCCACTACGCCCGCGCTGTTCGCCACCGTTCCAACGCCATCCGCCACCGCGCTCCTCGACGTCGCCCCCGCCTTGCCGTACGCACTATGCGCGCCACCGTCGTCGGCCGTGCCTCCTCGTTGTCCACGCCGCCTCGCCGCCGTCGGCCGCCGTGCCCTATGTGAGCCACGCGCGCCTAGGATTTTTGTTTTAGGATTTTTGGTTTAGGATTTTGGTTTAGGATTTTTGTTTAGCAATTTTTTTTAGGATTGTTTAGAGAATTTGTTAGAATATTTTGTTTTAGTATTTTGTTAGAATATTTTTTTTAGATAATTTGTTAGAATATTTTGTTTTAGGATTGTTTAGAGAATTTGTTAGAATATTTTGTTTTAGGATTTTGTTAGAATATTTCTTTTAGAGAATTTGTTAGAATATTTTGTTTTAGGATTTTGTTTTAGGATTTTGTTTTAGGATTGTTTAGAGAATTTGTTAGAATATTTTGATTTAGGATTTTGTTAGAATATTTTGTTTAGAAATTGTTAGAATATTTTGTTTTAGGATTTTTTTTTAGGATATTTTGTGTCATAATCATAATCATAATTAAGTTTAGAGAATATTTTTTTAGGACTTTAATGTTAGGATTTTTTTGTCATAATCATAATTAAGTTTAGATAATAATCATAATCATAGGATATTTTGTTTTAGGAATTTAGTGTTAGGGAATTGATTTTAGGATATTAATTGGATATATGGATATTTTGTGATATTAATAATTATGATATCAATCATATGATAACGCGTGCACCTCCTCTTCCTCTTCCCCCAGCCAGATCGAGGAGCGGGGGAGCACAGAGAGAGGAGTCGTCGTCGCCGTGCCCACCCACGCGGTCGTTTCCGTCGCGCCCACGGTGCTCACCCGCCCCTCCGCTTGCTCCCTCTCGCTCGGAGCCGTCGTCGCCTCGCTGCTCTGCAAGCGCCGCCGCTGGCCATCGTCGTTGTTGTCGCTCCGGTGACCCCTAGGTAGCGGCGCCGCCCGTTTTAGGTAGGCCGCATCGCGCTGAGTCGAACGCGCTTGCTCGCGCGCCCTAGGTCGCTCTCTTGCTCTAGATAGTATTTGTGTATTTTTGTATGAAAAATATGTATATTTGTGTATGAATCCAAGTCCACTTGAATGTTTACTCTCTTACTCTAGATAATATTATTGTTTTAGGAACTATGGATCCACTCAGTAGAAACCTTAAAGAGGAAGAAATAATGGAGAACATGATCCACGAGGACACCTCACAATATCTGAACTTGGAGGGACATGATGACAGCTCAAGTAGTCATGGAGAAGATGACGACTCCGGTGAACGCACTTTAGTGATTACAAAGTCCATCGAGGTATATATATGCATGGATTAAACCTCTGCTGACTTGCACCGATTGATTTGTATATTAATGCTTCTTTCTTCTTTTAGCCCTCCGGATCGACCAGCCAGCAACAATCTTCTTCTACGAAAAAGAGCAAGCGAGGCGCGAGCCGTCGGTTGAAAGATCGTGCAAAGTTCACGATCGAAGCAGTCCGTGTTGATGGCAGGCCGATGGAGCTTAAGAAGGCCGCAGACAAATTTATACGTCAGGATGGAGTTCTTGTTCGGGACCAAATCCCAATCATAATTGAATATTGGAATAAGCCAAAGAAGGGCGACGGTACCTTTGTCGATGAAAGATCCAAAGAAACTCTTTGGAATTTGCTATTGGTAAATTTCACCCTACCGCCAGAGGAGGATGAAAATAAACCGGTTATAAAGGAAAAGGTCAAAGAGTGGACTCTAAAGAAGATGGCTGACGCTTTCTGCAACTGGAAGACAAAATTGAACAAATTTGTCAATGCTCGCGAGACTCCAGATTTCGAAGACGTATATTATGCGAAGATAAGACCTCACTGTCCCGAATTTGTGGCGTACAAGGAAGGTGCTATAGCTACAAAGAGGTCAGAAACCAATATGCTAAATGCCCAAACGAAGGAATATCACCAGAGGACGGGGTCAGGTGGCCACATATCTCAGAGGCCTAAGTGGGAGGAAGCTGAGAAGGCCCTGCGCGATAGAGGGATCACACCCCAGACACATGGGTGGGACCTATGTGCAAAGACTTGGTTCTACGGAATCGAGGCAAGGTTGGACCCAGAAACGGGATTGTGTATCTTCCCAACCCTCCCTGACAAACCTGTCACTGAACTCATCACGACATACGAGGAAACAGTCGCCAGGACCTTCCATCCCGACAGAGAGAATGACTAGCTGACACATGCCATCGGTAAAAAAGAACACCCTGGACTTGCACGAGGCACAGGGGGTATGACGTGGAAGGATGGGTTTGCCGAGTGGGGCGACTCTTACAGATGGCGCGGCAGAAAATAAAAAGAGCGTACAGACCGGATGACACAGATAGAACATGCAATTGTGGCGCTGCAGGCGCAAGTGAATGCACAAAAGAGCCGGCAAGCTACCGGCCCATCTTAGCAGCACGAAGAGCCTACATTGGAAGCTGCCGGCGGCCCAAACTCTGTGCAGAAAAGCAGTGTGGCTTCCACGGAGAACGTGCAACCCACGCTTGAAATGGCGGGTCCTCGATACCCCGTGGATGAGATCACGGAGAGCGAACACGCTGAGCTGCATGTGAGATTAATGGGCTTATCCATTAAGGTGGCGGTCGGCTATGCCTTACCTCCTGTAGCTGGTGGAACTTACCACTGCCGACCGATTCCAGATGGCTATGCTATTGTCGGGGTGGATGATGTTGTGAAGGAATATGAGGAAGCACAGCTTGACCATGCTACAGGTGAAGGGGAAACTCAACTCAAATTTGCAGTGAAAACAACCATTCTTTGGAAGAAGGAACACATCGTCCTTCCAAATTGGAGGCCACTGGCACCCCCGCCGTCTCCGCAGCGTTAGCAGTCTGAGCTAGCTCAGCTGTCTCCAAGTCATCAGAATACTCCCCTGTCGTCTCCGACGCTTCAGCCATCTCCTGCGCGACAGCCATCTCCGGCGCGCCAGCCATCTCCTACGTGTCAGCCATCTTCAGCGCGCCAGCCATCTCCTGTGCGGCAGCCATCTCCGGCGCTTCACCTATCTCCTGAGCGTAAGTGGAAGAGCACTTCCACGAAGAGCATCACTAGCACTGCCACGAAGAAATCCACAGGAGACCGTACGCCAAAGAGTTCAAGAAACTATGTCCCGCAGCCTTCCGCCATGCCATTGCCGGTATTACCGTGGAATCGCGGCGACGAGGAGACCAATAGGATCTCGGAAGAAGAGGTCAAGAAATTCTTTGCACCTAGACGGGTCGAGACAAAGGAGAAACTACATCCGGCGGTGGTGGAGAAGTTTTACAATAATCTTTTGAAACCTTAAACCCCACTAGTGCCGGACTACGAGCACCGGATTATGAAGAGGGATGCAAGGCGGAGGGATATTGAAAGTAGCAGTCGTGCGGCACCCCAGAAAACAGTTCCCATGCTCGGGGAGCAGGAAAACCAATCATGCGCCCCGCTCCAAGTGTTCGACACACGGATAGCTCCTCCTGTAAATGATTACGAGACAGAGCTACAAAGAAAGGCCAGTGAGATGGAGATGACTTACATTGCATACTTGAACATTATGGGAGACAACTTGCCCAAAGGCGATGTCAACCCCATACAGCCATGGAAGTATGGGAAGAATCTCGTCAAGAAAGAGGAGCTCAAGAATCTACCAACAAAGATGCGAACATTGCACAAGTGGTACCTTGATTTCTGCAAGACGAGAAAGGAAGAATGGATCACGACACATATAAGAGATGAGATTTTCTTGTGCGAAGACGACGAGATCGCCTTCAACATTCAATACTTGCATTTATTCAATCAGAAGGAACTCGACAAAGCTGCCATCAGCCTTTATTGTGTGTAAGTACTATTTCTATAATTTCTATCTCATCTCATTCAATTCATTAATTGCATGTATATATATGCTCACCATATATGTAAATACTATTATGCAGGAAAAAGGTTATGGAATGCATGAAAGGAGACCCTTTTGACATTGGGTTCGTTGACCCAAATAGAGTTCATGAACAAGTGGTAAAACACAGACCCGGGCAAACAGAAGATTTCTTGCTAAGGTATTTACTGAGACAACAAACCAAAAGGTAAATACTATTGCCTTACAACTTCTCGTGAGTACTGTTACCCTCTCTTGTACACATTCTGTTTTGGCTTACTCGATGTTAAGTGTAACTGATGATGAGTTATGCTTGCGCAGGTTCCACTTTATTCTGCTAGTCATTCAACCTGACTCGGGAAAAGTCCTTGTCATGGACTCGTTACGAAAAGACCAAGAGCTATGGGCAGACTTTAAAGAGATGCTCCAGAGGTAATTTCATTCATATTATCGCACTAGATCGGCAACTTTCATGACAACAAGTAATTAATTACTCCTTTATCCATTTTTTTTTCCGGACAGGGTTTGGAAAAGGTTCACGGGCAGGGCCTGGGTGAATGGTCAGAAGGACTAAATTTTGTAGACCAAAATGTAAGTAATACTAGCTAGCTAGGTTTGCGTATCTCTTTAATTCTGCTTCCAATTCCATTATATCATGCTTTATTGATTACTATTTTGATTGAACTCTCTAATTCTCGTAAAGTGCGCGTATCAGGACCCGGCAATAACTTATGTGGATACTATGTTTGCGAGTTCATTCGCAACACGATATGTGCGACGGGCCAAGCCGCACTAGAACAACTTAGAGTAAGTAAACAAAGTACACTCCATTATTTTATTACCATCAATTGTGTTGAGTTTTATTCTTATATATATATTGACCCCATTCTTCATATATATTTAGATCGAACGGATGCGGGACCAACTCCTACCATTTGACCGCATACGAGCCATTCAAGAGGAATTGGCGGGGTTCATACTTGATGAGGTCGTCACGCCTGGCGGATAACTCTTTAGATATCCACCAAAATGAACGTGTATGGAGATGTTATATTGTATATATGCTTGAACGTGTTTGTCTTGTACTTGATGCTTCAATGTTTACGGAGAATACCACAATAACGATGTTTATGTATAATAATAGTTGCTTAATTATTCATGTACTCGTATATACCGATGATGTATGTGTATACCTCTCCCGATTGATTCTCCCTTCCCCCTCCCCGTCCTAGCCGCGCCGCAGAAATACGCCCAGAAAGGGGCGGTGGCAGAACTCTGCCGCGGCAGAGATTTATGCTGTTTTCCTGCCGCCGCAGAGATTTATGCCTTTTTTTCTGTCGTGGGAGAGAACATTTAACAGCGGCCTGAGCGCTGCGGCAGCCCCACGTGCGCCACCCTTTAACAGCGGTTCGTATAATAACCGTTGTTAAAGGGGGGATCTAACACCGAACCGCCAACATCGGTTCTACAACCGCTGTTAGAGGCTGGTCCGAACCGGTGTTAGAGGCCTGTGTGTGCACTAGTGGGAAGAGAAACAGCAAATAGATCTTTGTATCATATGATCACGGCATTTGTACATGATGGTTAGGAACACGTGTTTGTGATTTTCGTTATAATAGTATGACCATGCATGGTACTTACTGTAACTTCAAAAAATCACATTATTGTGATCTACTATCAATTTTTGTTCTATCCGATTGGGAAATCGTATTTTCATACCCAATTTCCCAAGTATATATAACCATATCTTTTGACCGCGTGATTATTTCACAATACTTCAGAACATATAGTTTTAATTTTTTACTTAGTTGTTTTATTCTGTATGATAAAACAATAATCCGGTTCGACAGACAAGATGGAGACATTGAGTGCTAGAGGATAAATGCTCGGGGGACTGCGTCAAGTTGAGGGAGTACGTCGTGTTGAGCTGCTGCTGTCGAGGGTAAACAGTCGGAGGAAAAAAGCGGGACGAACCTTTTGGTGGATGTCAGTTGATCAGATCATCCGATAATTTAGAGATGCAAGTTGGTTATCATTAAGGTACCTTCTACTCTTTCTAATTTAATAAAAGGAACTAACTTCCAATGGCATGAATATTGCTAAAAAGTTACTTCATTTTTCTGAACTATAAATATTAGAGGGTACCCTAGTGGTAACTTACTAGCTTCTCTGCAATAATTAACCGTGTTCATCCTTAATACCAAACTTCGTTTAAATAGCTGAGCACATAATAGATTTGTCCAAGACCTAAAAGAAAATGTATTTTTTCTTACTAATTCCAAATATCACAGAGTGGTTTATCACTGGACATCAGTAACAGTGTAACTCTAAGTAAAAACCTGTAGATAGTTTGCATACTGTTTTATCGTTGGACAGTAACACTTAACAACCTGTAGATAGTTGCACAAAGAAAAAAATGGCATGTCCCTCTCACAGTACTCTATATATCTAAGACAGCTAGCTCGCAGTACTGAAATGGATAGGAGCATCGATACATAATCCACTAGCATGACCAACCTGGATATTCCTAGCAACATCCTTGTCATTTGAAAATGGACCAAGTATTCAAGAGAAATTTCAAAGCTCTGTTAATGTTTGATTCAGTATCCATACGTGAACCAAGCCTTCAATTCTTTATTAGCAGGTCTATTACTAGGTCGAAATAGTCCAAATGAGAAAGTGTCAAAGAAAATTGCTGTCCAGCGGACATTCAGCTAGCATGTCTACCCCGTGATGACGGCTACAACCGTCCTTTTTTCGTTTCTCAGTATGTGTTGTCGTCCGTCATCAGGCCTAGTAATAGTCTTTTTTTATTCACCTTCCTATAAAACACACGAGTCCTTGATTTTTAAATAATAAATACATGATTTTGATTGCGGTTTTTATTTAGATGCACCTGTTTTTCATAAATTATAAAAGTATTGCATAAAAGATTTTACAAGATTTACCAAAAAATAAAGATTTTACAAGATAAATATGTAAATATCTGCACCAAACATATAAATATCTGCACTAGGCTAGCGCCGGAGGAGATTGGAGGGGAATCACCATTGGAATCGATGTCGGAGGTATATCCTCCTCCGCATCAACCTCATGCTGATCTCCGCGATGAATAGGGAGTAATCCACTCCATCGACCACGATTTCATGATATTAGCATGATTATATTGCCATCACATCTATAAATCCACACACTCCTTATCCACGCAAGCATAGGGAGAATAATCTTCCTTGAAATAGGCATCTACAACATACCGGAGTTACGCCTAGTTCTTTGGACGGCTTTTTCGAGAAGTTGTCCCTCCCCCCCTCCTCCTCCTCCTCCTCTTAGCTTCATGGGGAAGGCAGTTCTAAGATTTCCAAATTGATTTAGCCTTAATTACTTTGGAAGTCTTATAAATTTTTTTGAACCTGCTTCCCTTGTCAAATGTTTGGGCTAATTTGGTTATTCACGTATATCCGAAATTAGAGACACTTTTGCTTCGGTCCCCTACCTCCGTATTGGCATTGATGCCTTATCTGCCCATTTATCACCTATCAATTGACCCTTAAGCCCACCTCCTTTCCCGCGTGGCCCCAGATCCACCCCGTATTACTCGTTTGTCCATCTGCAAATACATACGCGTGTACTTCGTCTGTACAGGGAGACGTGAGCGGTGCGATCCCAGACCAATGCCTTCACCCGCATCGAGCTCGCCTACCACGCCGTCAATCTCGCGATGGGCCACCACGTCCCGCGCTGCATCGAGTTCCTCGTCGGCGAATGGCCGTCCTCCGGCACCGGGAAGCCCGACGACTGCATGGTCGGCTACTCGGACGACACGGTCGTCGCCGCCAACGACCACATCTTCAGGTCTGATCGGTTGGTACCAGGTCCGAGTCAGCTCCCTGTTTCCAATTCGGCCCCGTACATACACATATCAATTGATCGATCTGCCTTTTAATTCATGTTCCGTACGTACACATATCAGCTGATCGATCTACCTTTTAATTCATGTCTCGTACGTACACATATCAACTGATTGATCTGCCTTTTAATTTATGTCCCGTACCCGTACATACACATATCAGCTGATCGATCTGACTTTTTTTCACTAGAGTCCGCGTATAATATACAACTATACAAGTGGGTAATATGGGACTCTCAGCCCGTGCACAACCCGTCCGCCAACTAACCCACCAAACTCCCTCTCCCCGGAGGGGTCATGTGGCACATCATGTCACCAGATTCCCAACACGTGACCATTTTGCACGCGCATGTGACCAACTTAGAGTCGCTGGACGGACCGAAGGAGGACTCATTATTGCTCGCCCAGCCCCCTTGGTCATCGCGACTATGGGTAAGAGTGCATTGGGTGGGAGGCGTTTGGAGTGCTGGAGAGCTCCGCTCCCGCCGGGTGGTCGGATCGGCGCAGTCCGAGCTAGCATCTCCAAGTCGTGGGCGTGTACGGGGCCTCGCGGCGAGATCATGTAGTGGGTCTTCCATGGGAGAATCATTCTCAAATACAGTATCCGGATGCGTGGATATGCCTCATAAACACATGCTACCTTCAAATGAACACTAGTGCAGAGAGGCCCATTGGTTCCGGTTGGTAAGGAGCTTTAGTCCCGATTACCCAACCGGACGGGACAATTGGGACTAAAGCCCCAACCTTTAGTCCCGGTTGCCCCACCAACCGGGACAAAATGGGGGTACACGTGGCGACGTCAGACGCGAGGGGGGTGGAGCATTAGTCCCGGTTCGTAACACGAACCGGGACAAATAACCTTCTGCCGCGGCAGAGATTTGGCCCATTTCTTTGCCGCGGCAGAGAATTCATTTTGGCACATTTTGTTGCCGCGGCAGCATTTTCGCCACTTTTTATGCCGCGACAGAGAATTCATTTAGGTTGTTTTATTGTTTATTTAGTGTTTTGCACTTATCAATGAAGGAACCGTTATATTACACAAGATCATCATGACAATATTACATTCGATACATGGATCGAGTTCATGCACTACATACAAAAGTTGCTCTTTTTACAATCCCTATTGTCTATACATAGCCGAATAGTATTCCCCTTTTGGGTTTAGGACTTCTGCATCCAAGAATCCCGCCAATTTCTCCTGAATTGCTCGTACGCGATCCTTTGGCAGAAGACCGTCCCGTAGACATTCGATCTGATTTAAAAAAGGAGTCAGCCTATATGAATGAAACTAAACACAATTTGATTGTAATTAAAAATTATGAAATTGTTTACGTACGTGGAGTTGCTCTAAATTTCTGTCCTTCTCATCGCACGTCTGCCGGATGAACTCGCAAACATAGTATCCACATAGATTGTTACCTGATCCCTGCGTCAGGCACTTTATGAGAACAGAGTTCAATCAAAATAATAATCAAGCATGATAATAACTGTATCAAAACTAGAACCAAAGAGATGCGCGGATATAGCTAGTGTTGCTTATATCTAGTGGTTGAAATGTAAGATCCTCTTTCCAAACACCCCTAGCCTTGTTGGTGAACCGTTTCCAAGCGCTGCCCGGCGAAGAGAACGAATAAAATAAGTTATTAATTACTTGATATCATAAAATTCACGAACGTTGCCGATATAGTGTCGTAATGATTAGAATTACCGCTGAAGAAGCATCTGCATGTCCTTCCACGTCTCAAGGGGTTTATGTTTCGAGTCCATGACTAGTACACACCCTTTGTCAAGTTGAATGATTAACAGAATATAGTGGAAGCTGCGAATGCATAACTAATCAATTATATACTTAACATCGAGTAAGCGAAATAGAAAGTGTATAGAAGACAATAACACTCACTCGAAGTTGTAAGGAAAAAGTATTTCCCTTCTGGTTTCTTGAAACCTTAACGCGTGTACTATATTATCCTCCGTATCCTGGGGGCTTGTTTTGAGATTAGCTTCATGAACCCAATATGGGTCAATGAAGCCAATGTCATAGATTTGTCCTCTGCTGCATTCGAGAATCTTCATTCTGCATATTACAGTATGATTATATACATGCAATAAACAAGGTAAGATAGCTAGAGACTAAATTAATTACAGAATTAGTACTTACAGACAATAGGCACCGATGATCGATTTGTCCAAGGCGTCTTGATTGAATAATTGAAATAGTTTATCAAATTCAATGGATATCATGTCATCATTTTCTTTCCCATGATGCTTTTTTGTAACCCTTAGCACTATCCAGTTAGCCCCGGCCTTTATGGCATGCATGTACCAGTTATGCAATCTTCGCATTTTTGTTGGAAGATTGTTTACCTCCTCAGGTTTGACGAGAGGTTTGCCGTACTGGTATTTGTATGCTACTTCACTCACGGGGAAGTACTCTAACTGGGATAAGTACTGGGCAATACTCATACCATGAGCAGCGGCAGCTTCTCCGTATTGTGCAACTACCTCTGGATCAGACTGCTCTTCGGCCCCATATTTGCTCGACCCCACATTGGTTTGGGAAATCACCTTGAGAGGGGCGTAAGACTGTTTTGCTTGTTCTCCGAGCTAGGCAACAGATTTATCGCTTGCATCAGTACTGCTCTTCGAGGCTTTTTGTGCCGCATGTGACTTGAGAATAGAACGCTCATAGTCTAATGACAGATTTGGCTCGGGTTGATGAAGATACTTTAGCATTTTCAACACTTTGGCTTTTTCTTCTTTGGTGCTGGGGAACTCTGGCTCTTTCGGCCGCCCCAGCTTAGCAAAAAACGCTGTCGTTTCCGCATCAACGATCGCCGCAGTCTCCTCTTCAGTACAGTCATAAGCTCTCTTGGGAGGAACCTTTGGTACTTTTGGAAGAGGCTCTTGTTTACGTTTCGGCGATCGCTTACCACGACGCAGAGTAGCGGTACGCTTACGCTTTTTATCCTGAGGTGCCGGCGATGGCTGCGCCGGAGATTGGTGAGGCGACGGAGCCGAGTGAGGCGACAAAGACGGCTGCCGCGGCGGTGACAACCTCGCTGGAGACGGGTGAGGCGGCGAAGACGGCTGCCGCGGCAGCGACGACCTCGCTGGAGACGGGTGAGGCGGCGGCGAAGATGGCCTTGGCGTGTGATTTCGAAGCACGATACATTCCTTTGGCCATAGAAGTGTGACGTTTTTTGCGTCTCCCAGTTCAGTCACATCCCCTTCACCTGCAGGGTAGTCAAGCTTCAAAACTTCAAAGGTGGGCATGATTTCATCCACCCCGACAATAGCGTAGCCCTCTGGAACCAGCCGACAGTGGTAAGTTGGTGTGGGTCCAATTGGTAAGGCATAGCCGACCGCCACCTTCATTGATATGTTCACAACTTTGACATGTAGCTCGCAGTGTGTCATCTCTGTGATATCATCCACTGGGTAGCCAACAGGAGCCATCGTCGGTGCACCATCGTCATCGCCATTGTCATCACCCGGGACCTTAGTGGAATCCACACTGCTTTTTCGATTATTCGATAGGCCGGTAGCATCGAATGTATTGTGCTGCTGAGATGGGCCGGTAGTACTTTGCTCTTTAAGTGCGTTAATTTCATCTTGTTGTTGCTTTATTCGTTCTTCAATTATACACATTCGCTCTTTCTGAATATCTGCTTCAACTTCCGCCCTGTCCTTCCTCCTCTGACGGCTTTTATCAGGATATTTCTTCCTCTCTTCGGGAAACCCAGTCCTCCATGGTTGGGAGCCTCTTGTGCCTCGTGTTCGTCCATAATGTTCCTTATTTCCAAGGGCGAGTGTGAGCTCATCATTCTCTCTATCGGGAATGAAGTCCCCATCTTTAACAGCCTTTACTGCTTTTCTCATCTTCTCGATTGGCAAGGGGTCTTCTTTATGTCGTATGTTATATATACACTTCCCTTCCGAGTCCAACGTGCCCCCATGCCCGTAAAACCAATTCCTTGCACGTCCTACCCAATCGTCTGTCTCTGGGGTGATCTTTTTAGCACGCAGTTCATTATCAAGTTTCTCCCACTTAGGAATGCCAGCCCTGTAGCCACCTTGCCCCATAGTATGGTGATACTTCTTGTTAGCAGCATTCAGCTTATTCGTTGCAGAAATTTTCTTAGCTTTTTCTGATGTCTTGTATTCCAAAAACTCAGCCCAGAATGGTTTTATCTTCTCAAACTGAATATTCTTGAAATCGGGAGTCTTCTCTTTCACGACATAGTCAAGGTGCAATCTTTTCTTCCAGTTGGTGAAACACTGGGCCATCTTCTTCAAAGCCCACTCCCTGACCTTAGCCTCCATGGCTCTCCCATGTTCTAAGGCGTCCTCAACTGGATCCTCCGCATTTGGGTCCAGCTCTATCTTCGGTAGTTTGAAATTAACCATGAGCCTCTTCCATAGTAAATCTTTGGCGTGGTTAGGGACAAATAAACATGTTCCCTCTTCTTTCGCATCAGCAGGCCTATTCCAATTTTGAATGGTGATCGGGATTAAGTCCCTAACGATTACTCCGCATTGTGCCACAAATTTGTTTGCGACAACTTCGGGAGCCGTCGGTTTGCCGTCTTCAGCGACATCTTCGATCCTGAACCTCTCATGGTCTTGCAACTTTTTGGTTGGGCCTCGTCTGCTCTTTTCAGTAGATTTGTTCGATCCGAAGGGCTAAAATAAGAAAGATCATCGTTACTATTTCTATATAGATAGCAGATGATTAATTAATGAATTAATTATATTACATGCACCTCGCCGGAGCGGTCGTCTTATCGATTACACAAGGCATCGCCTTCTCCCTCGCGGAAGGCAACACCTTCAACCTCAAACAAGTCGTCTATTCCGGCAAAAAGAGGATCACCCTCACCGGAGTTGTTTAGAAACGTTGATACATCTAAATTTTCTTCCCCGTGGATCACACCTTGGATCAACTCTTCCTTTTCTTCGTCTCTGACGTGTGGGTCCATATTTTCTGCATAGGTGGAAAAACGAATAAGTCGAAGCGGCTAAGGGAGAAAGTTAGGTACGGTGTTGAGAGATATAAACCCTAATTCAGAGAAACCCTAATATATACATACACAATAATAAAAATGAAGAGAAACCCTAAACCGACATGCACCTAAGAGGGAACATTAGTATAAGGCTACAAAAGGGAAACTATCCAGCAGATAGGTAACACTAGATACTAACAAAATACCATATTGGAATCGATTTAAGAGGGTTCGGAATGCCCTGGAGAAGGCACATCGTTGAACCCACATGCTCCTAAGGGGTATTAATGATTCCTTATCTAAGATAGGGTTTTTAAGTTGCTTGACAATGTGAATCGGGTCTGGGGCTACCCACAGTGACTGACCAGTGGGGCCTAAGACCAATAATACCAAACTAATTAATAAACCTAATAATCCAAACACCGAAAAGAAAGGGAAACAATCAACACATGGCATCGATGCAATGCTCAAGCAAGTATGATGATATGACAATTTAATTTGCATTGGAATGTAACCCTAAGACATGCTCGACGATTTAATCGGGGTTCCGAGGGGTGAAAACCCTAACTCGGGGAAACTCCGGAACATATGAGAGGGGTGCATTTGTTATTCTAATTATACTTGCATTTAAGTTGTTGAACAATGCATGATTATAGGTTAAATAGATAGGTTTCATTTTTCTGAACAATTTGATATATTATTTGTATTTTTCTGACATATAAATAAAAAGATATTGAATTTACAAGTTTATATCAATTTCTGGAATTATTAAATCATTTAAAATTGAATTACTGTGTCAATATGACATTAGCAAAGGGTTGGTTTTTTTACCCAGATAGAACCTAGCCAAAGTGACTGACTGCTGGGCCCTAGGCCACATCAGCAAGCCACCGTGGTGGTCAAAGGTCAGCGGGCCCGTGGGCCACGTCAGCGTGACGCCGGGGTGACATCATCTCGGCGACCACCATCGGGTGGTCTCCGGGGACGGCGCTGTGAGGCGTGCAGGGCGACAGGGCTAGGCTTGATCGAAGCAGCGCGTCGAGGTAAGCAATAAAGTGGCGGTGCCGCTCGAAGAAGGTCACCAGAGCTGGGCGCACGGCGGGCAGCGGCGGCGGTGCTTGCAGGTACACGACGTGTGGCGGCTACAACACGCAAGCAGGCAAACGGAGGGCACTGGGAGGTGCAGAGGCTCACCGCGCATTAGAGAGAGGGCGATGCAGGGAGCAAGATAGTGGCGGCGCCGCTCCTTCTTGGTCACCGGAGCGTCGCCTCCATCGAGCTCGAGCGACGGCGGCGTCGGGCGGGGGGCGGGGGGGAAGTAGCTGGGGCGCGCACGGACGGAGGCGGCGGTGGTGGCGGACGGAACGCGCGGGCAGCGGAGAGCTCGGGCAGCCTGCCGGCATCATGGGTGGTTCCTGTGCGCGCGTCGGTGAGAAGCAGAGAAGTGAGATGGGGAAGAAGAAGAGGAGGCGTGTCAGTTATAACCAAAGGACCTTTAGTCCCAGTTGGTGGCTCCAACCGGGACTAAAGGGTCATACGTCCCGGTTGGAGCCACCAACCGGGACGTATACTCCAATTTTTTCAGCAGACCAAGGGTTGGCGCGCGCAGGGGTCTTTAGTCCCGGTTGGTGGCCCCAACCGGGACATATGACCCGGTTTTCAAATTTTTTCAGGAATTTTCTCTCTGTTCCCGCCTTATTTTTTATTTTGGGGTTTAAATTTGTAATGTTTTTTAAATGATAATTACTTTGGAATTTAGAAAAACTTTAAACATAAAAAGTGTTTGAATTTGAATAACTAATTCGAAACCATTTTCTGTTTTTAAAAATAATTAATGTAACCATTTAAACTATGAACCATTTAAAATTAAAAATGAATTAACTTATATTTTTTGAATATTAATTTGGAATTTAGAAAACTTTAAACATAAAAAGTGTTTGGATTTGAATAACTAATTCAAAACCATTTTCTATTTTTAAAAAATAATTAATGTAATCATTTAAAATTAAAAATTAATTAACTTATACTTTTTGAATATTAATTTGGAATTTAGAAAAACTTTAAACATAAAAAGTGTTTGAATTTGAATAATAATTCAAAACCATTTTCTGTTTTTTAAAATAATTAATGTAACCATTTAAACTATGAACCATTTAAAATTAAAAATGAATTAACTTATATTTTTTGAATATTAATTTGGAATTTAGAAAAACTTTAAACATAAAAAGTGTTTGGATTTGAATAACTAATTCAAAACCATTATCTATTTTTAAAAAATAATTAATGTAACCATTTAAAATATGAACCATTTAAAATTAAAAATGAATAAACTTATATTTTTTGAATATTAATTTGGAATTTAGAAAAACTTTAAACATAAAAAGTGTTTGAATTTGAATAATAATTCAAAACCATTTTCTGTTTTTCAAAATAATTAATGTAACCATTTAAACTATGAACCATTTAAAATTAAAAATGAATTAACTTATATTTTTTGAATATTAATTTGGAATTTAGAAAAACTTTAAACATAAAAAGTGTTTGGATTTGAATAAATAATTCAAAACCATTTTCTGTTTTAAAAAATAATTAATGTAACCATTTAAAATATGAACCATTTACAATTAAAAATGAATTAACTTATATTTTTTAATATTAATTTGGAATTTAGAAAAACTTTAAACATAAAAAGTACGAAAAATAATGGGCGGAAAGAAAATTTGATTAGGATAGAACTGGAATTAAAGTACATAACGCAACTAACACAAAGTCACATAGAAGAACTGAAAATTAAGATACGTGGCCAGATTAAGCCATAATCGGCCGAACTTGTTTTGCAATGTTGGAATGATTCAGTCATGCTCCTGCCTACACCTGTAATACTCGCCACTGTAGTCGTCGTACTCGCCGCGGCTGTCGTCGCTGTCGTCGTCGGGGTCGCCGTAGTTGAACCTTGAAGGCTGAGTACGAGTGGGCTGGACTTGAGGGTAGCGCAGGCGGGGGCTAGAGTCGGCGGCCGTGTCGTAGGCCATGACGCTCTGGAGAATCCGGCCGCGCCACCACAGCCGATGGCCGACCTCGTTGAAGTTCGGAGGAGGTGGGTCGTCCTCCTCGTGCCTGGCGAGCGCCCTCTCACGACGATCCACGAAGAAGGCTTCCCAAGTCGGAAAATAGTCGGGATGCCATCTGGGATTCCTCCGCTGCTCCGGCGTGAGCTCGAAGTAGTAGTGGTTTGGATGGCCATCCGACGCGCCACACCTAGAGGGACAGGAGGAACCGGCACGCCTCCGGCGCTCAACATCCAGCCGACGGGGACACAGTAGCCCGGCGGGCAGGGGTAGTTCGAGGCGCAAAGCGCCTCCGCCTCCCTGGGAGTTAGTGCTACGGTGGAAGTCATGGGAAAGAGTGATGAGGTTGCAGATATGAGTCTAGAGATGTGCAATGACAGTGGAGGCCAACCCTACATATATATAGTGACAATTGGCAGGAATATAACTGGAGGGAAGAACCGGCGGGAAAAAATGGCGGGAAGAAATGGCGGGAAGAAATGGCGGGAAAAAATGGCGGGAAAAACCGGACCCACTTCCTGCTGATTCGGCAGACATTTGTCCTTTTTACCCGGGATGGACGAAAAGGTTTGAGATGTCCCGGTTGGGAGATAGTCCATGTAAGATGGTCTAGTATTTTAGGAAAATGCGACGGTAGCATTCTAAAACGGCATTTTGGTGGTTACTTCATAAAACGACCCGTTTTTTGCGCTCAGAAAATGGAAAAGGGCTTTTCCGTACGACAAAAAGGAAAACTTCCTCCTGCAACATTGTTCTCCATACCAATGTCCATACACATGCATAATATGGGCACAACATCACAAACTATGCCGTGATTCGGCACATAATATCGGTCATTTGGACCGAAAGCCATGAAACCTCGAACATGATAGGTCATTTTGTGAAGGTTTTTTCGAAACATGATCAATATACCAAGTCTGGTATTTTTCCTTTCAACTATGTAACATAATATGACACCACGCGAAGGATTTTCATTGTTCAGATTTTTTTGAATTTATTATGCCCGTTTTGAATTATTTGAATTTCTAACTATGGCCGAACCGGTGTGCATGAAGATAGGGGACGAGCATCGTTAGAACTTGCATTGGATCTCTGAAGAAACCACATAGAAAACCTGAGACACATCATTGGCTAGGATGAATGGTTCATCTCTATAACCAAGATTGTTGAGATCCACTGTTGTCATTCCGTACAACTGGTCTATCTTTACCCCTTCCCCATTCAGGTTGACCCATTTGCAGCGAAACAAAGGGACCGTAAAAGAGACTCCATAGTCTAGTTCCCATATCTCCTCTATGTAACCATAATATGTGTCCTTTTGTCCATTCTCGTCTATTGCATCAAAGCGGACACCACTATTTTGGTTGGTGCTCTATCTTGGGCGATCGTGTAGAATGTATTCTCATTTATTTCGTACCCTTGGAAATTCAATACAGTAGAAGATGGTGACGCGGCCAACAATTATAGCTGATCTCCAACAGTGGTGTCATTCAAGAGATGTGTCCGCATCCAACCACCGAAAGACTTCATGTGTTCATCTGTAATCCATGATTCAGGCTTCCCCGGGTTTTTGGAGCGTACAATATTCTTGTGTTCCTCGATATACGGAGCTGCCAAGGTGGAATTATGTAGAACTATGCAGTGTGCTTTAGTGAAAGAATCCCTGTCCCTACATATCATTGCTTTCTTTCCCAGCGTGCCTTTTCCACTTAGTCTTCCCTCATGCCGCGAGTCAGAAACACCAATCGGCTTAAGGTCAGGAATAAAGTCAACACAAAACTCAATGACCTTCTCTGTTCCATATCCCTTGGAGATGCTTCCTTCTGGTCTAGCACGGTTATGAACATATTTCTTTAAGACTCCCATGAACCTCTCAAAGGGGAACATATTGTGCAGAAATACCGGACCGAGAATGGCAATCTCTTCCACTAGGTGAACCAGGAGATGCGTCATAATATTGAAGAAGGATGGTGGGAACACCAATTCAAAACTAACAAGACATTGTACCACATCCTTCTGTAACCTTGGCAGAATATCTGGATTGATTACCTTCTGAGATATTGCATTGAGGAATGCACACAACTTCACAATGGGTACTCGAACATTTTCCGGTAGAAGCCCCCTCAATGCAATCGGAAGCAACTGCGTCATAGTCACGTGACAGTCATGAGACTTCAAGTTTTGGAACTTTTTCTCTGCCATATTTATTATCCCCTTTATATTAGATGAGAAGCCCGACGGCACCTTGATACTGTAAAGGACTTCAAAAAAGATTTCCTTCTCTGCTTTGGTAAGAGCATAGCTGGCACGACTTAAGTGACGCCCTTTATCCGTCTTGTTATGTGTATGCATGTTCTTTGGGTCTTTCATAATTTGTTGGTCCTCCCATGCTTCTGGTGTATCTTTTGTCTTCCCATACACGCCTAGGAATCCTAGCAGGTTCACGCAAAGATTCTTCGTCACGTGCATCACGTCGATTGAAGAGCGGACACGCAGGACTTTCCAATATGGCAGCTCCCAAAATATAGATTTCTTCTTCCACATGGGTGCGTGTCCTGTAGCGACGTCGTTCAGAACTGATTGACCGCCGGGACCCTTTCCAAAGATTACTTCTATGTCCTTGACCATACCAAATACATAATCACCAGCAGGGAGTTCAGGCTTCTTCCGGTGATCTGCCTCACCTTTGAAATGCTTGCCTTTCTTTCTTACGGGATGATTGGTCGGAAGAAATCGTCGATTTGCCAGGTACACAACCTTCTTGCAAATATGAAAATATTTACCTTCAGTCTTATCTAAATAGTGTGTGCATGCCTTATATCCCTTGTTTGTCTGTCCTGAAAGGCTACTAAGAGCAGGCCAATCATTGATGGTTACGAATAACAACCCTCGTAGATCAAATGGCTCCTGTTTGTTCTCATCCCACGCACGTACACCTGGTTTGCCCCACAACTGTAAGAGTTCTTCAACTAATGGCCTAAGGTACACATCAATGTCGTTTCCCGGTTGCTTTGGGCCTTGGATGAGCACTGGCATCATAATGAACTTACGCTTCATGCACAACCAAGAAGGCATGTTGTAGATACATAGAGTCACGGGCCAGGTGCTGTGACTGCAGCTCTGCACCCCAAAAGTATTCATGCCATCCGTACTTAGACCAAACCATAAGTTCCTTGCGTCACCTGCAAAGTATGGGAAGTCTATCTCGATTTTTCTCCAATGTGACCCATCAGCAGGGTGTCTCAACTTCCCGTCTTTCTTACGGTCTTCTTTGTGCCATCGCAACAACCTGGCATGCTCTTTGTTTCTGAACATGCGTTTCAACCTTGGTATTATAGGAGCATACCACATAACCTTAGCAGGAACCCTCTTCCGGAGGGGCTCTCCCTCAACATCACCAGGGTCATCTCGTCTGATATTATACCGCAACGCATTGCATACCGGGCATTTATCTAAATTCTCATACTCCTTACCGCGGTAGAGGATGCAGTCATTAATGCATGCATGTATCTTTTGCACATCTAATCCTAGAGGACAGAGAGTCTTCTTTGATTCGTAGGTACTCTCGGGAAGTTCGTTATGTTTTGGAAACTTCGGCTTCATTATTTTCAGCATCTTTTCAAATGAGGAGTCAGTTAGACCACACTCTGCCTTCCATCGCAACAATTCCAGTGTGGTACCAAGCTTTGTGCTGCCATCTTCACAATTTGGGTACAACAATTTCTTGTGATCTTCTAACATGGCCTCTAACTTCAACTTCTCATTTTCTGTTTCACAGTCTCGCTTTGCATCAGAAATGACCCTACCAAGTTCATCAGTCGGCTCATCTGATGCCCGTTCTTCACCTCTTTCCTCTCCATTGTCTTCCATTGCAGTATCAATGTATTCAGGAAACATATGATGATAGTTGTTATCATCATCTTCTTCTTCACCATCTTCCATCATAACCCCTCTTTCCCCGTGCTTGGTCCAGCAATTATAGTTGGGCATGAAACCTTTCATAATCAGGTGGGCGCGAATGATTTTCGAGGAAGAGTACTCCTTGTTGTTCCGACATTGAACACATGGACAACGTATAAAACCATTCTCTTTGTTTGCCGTAGCCACATCGATAAATTTATCCACGCCTTTCATATACCCGGCTACGCGCCGGTCACCGTACATCCATTTCCGACCGTTCATCTGCATCATATAAGTAAGTTTATCAAAAAACAGGACATCATAAATAGTGAAATGACCAATTCACATCGACACATGCATTGTATCAATGACAGAGAAAAGATAAGATTGCTAACCTCGATCGAGGGAAATAAAGAGGAGAAAGCTCAAGTGCGTCTCGGACACCTTCTATATTTTTGTTGTATGAGAAATTGAACGGGATTATTCACTCAAACATTTCATCAAACACCTTGAATGCATGCATAGGAGAGAAAAAACTAGCACACCCCTCACACCTTCCACCAAGAGAAAAAACAGAGTGGAGGCAGAGGGGCTGGGGCGTTGCATTTATAGAGGGCGGGAGCATACGTCCCGGTTGGAGCCACCAACCGGGACTAAAGGTGTGTGCCATGCCACGTGGTTGTGGCCAAACCTTTAGTCCTGGTTGGTGGCTCCAACCGGGACGTATGCCCCCTTACCAACCGGGACGCATGCCTCCTGGCCCCGTGCCCGCTCGAACCGGGACGCGTGCCAGTATTAGTCCCGGTTGGTGGCGCAACCGGGAATAATGCTCTGAGGGGGCGCGAACGGTTTGGCCTAAGGTACACATCAATGTCGTTTCCTGGTTGCTTCGGGCCTTGGATGAGCAATGGCATCATAATGAACTTATGCTTCATGCACAACCGAGGAGGCAGGTTGTAGATACATAGAGTCACGGGCCAGGTGCTGCGACTGCAACTCTGCTCCCCAAAAGGATTCATGCCATCCGTACTTAGACCAAACCATAAGTTCCTTGCGTCACCTACAAAGTCGGGGAAGTCTCTCTCGATTTTTCTCCACTGTGACCCATCAGGAGGGTGTCTCAACTTCCCGTCTTTCTTACGGTCTTCTTTGTGCCATCGCAACAACCTGGCATGCTCTTTGTTTCTGAACATGCGTTTCAACCTTGGTATTATAGGAGCATACCACATAACCTTACCAGGAACCCTCTTCCAGAGGGGCTCTCCCTCAACATCACCAGGGTCGTCTCGTCTGATCTTATACCGCAACGCATTGCATACCGGGCATTTATCTAAATTCTCATACTCCTTACCGCGGTAGAGGATGTAGTCATTAATGCATACATGTATCTTTTGCACATCTAATACTAGAGGACAGAGAGTCTTCTTTGCTTCGTAGGTACTCTCGGGAAGTTCGTTATGTTTTGGAAACTTCGGCTTCATTATTTTCAGCATCTTTTCAAATGAGGAGTCAGTTAGACCACACTCTGCCTTCCATCTCAACAATTCCAGTGTGGTACCGAGCTTTGTGCTGCCATCTTCACAATTTGGGTACAACAATTTATTGTGATCTTCTAACATGCCCTCTAACTTCAACTTCTCATTTTCTGGTTCACAGTCTCGCTTTGCATCAGAAATGACCCTACCAAGTTCATCAGCCGGCTCATCTGATGCCCGTTCTTCACCTCTTTCCTCTCCATTGTCTTCCATTGCAGTATCACTGTATTCAGGAAACATATGATGATAGTTGTTATCATCATCTTATTCTTCACCATCTTCCATCATAACCCCTCTTTCCCCGTGCTTGGTCCAGAAATTATAGTTGGGCATGAAACCTTTCATAATCAGGTGGCTGCGAATGATTTTCGAGGAAGAGTACTCCTTGTTGTTTCGACATTGAACACATGGACAACGTATAAAACCATTCTCTTTGTTTGCCGTAGCCACATTAATAAATTTATCCACGCCTTTCATATACCCGGCTACGCGCCGGTCACCGTACATCCATTTCCGACCGTTTCATATGCATCATATAAGTAAGTTTATCAAAAAACAGGACATCATAAATACTGAAATGACCAATTCACATCGACACATGCATTGTATCAATGACAGAGAAAAGATAAGATTGCTAACCTCGATCGAGGGAAATAAAGAGGAGAAAGCTCAAGTGCGTCTCGGACACCTTCTATATTGTTGTTGTATGAGAAATTGAACGGGATTATTCACTCAAACATTTCATCAAACACCTTGAATGCATGCATAGGAGAGAAAAAACTAGCACACCCCTCACACCTTCCACCAAGAGAAAAAACAGAGCGGAGGCAGAGGGGCTGGGGCGTTGCATTTATAGAGGGCGGGAGCATACGTCCCGGTTGGAGCCACCAACCGGGACTAAAGGTGTGTGCCATGCCACGTGGCTGTGGCCAAACCTTTAGTCCCGGTCGGTGGCTCCAACCGGGACGTATGCCCCCTTACCAACCGGGACGCATGCCTCCTGGCCCCGTGCCCGCTCGAACCAGGACGCGTGCCAGCATTAGTCCCGGTTGGTGGCGCAACCGGGAATAATGCTCTGAGGGGGCGCGAACGGTTTGGCCTAAGGTACACATCAATGTCGTTTCCCGGTTGCTTCGGGCCTTGGATGAGCACTGGCATCATAATGAACTTATGCTTCATGCACAACCAAGGAGGCAGGTTCTAGATACATAGAGTCACGGGCCAGGTGCTGTGACTGCAGCTCTGCTCCCCAAAAGGATTCATGCCATCCGTACTTAGACTAAACCATAAGTTCCTTTCGTCACCTGCAAAGTCTGGGAAGTCTCTCTCGATTTTTCTCCACTGTGACCCATCAGGAGGGTGTCTCAACTTCCCGTCTTTCTTACGGTCTTCTTTGTGCCATCGCAACAACCTGGCATGCTCTTTGTTTCTGAACATGCGTTTCAACCTTGGTATTATAGGAGCATACCACATAACCTTAGCAGGAACCCTCTTCCAGAGGGGCTCTCCCTCAACATCACCAGGGTCGTCTCGTCTGATCTTATACCGCAACGCATTGCATACCGGGCATTTATCTAAATTCTCATACTCCTTACCGCGGTAGAGGATGTAGTCATTAATGCATACATGTATCTTTTGCACATCTAATACTAGAGGACAGAGAGTCTTCTTTGCTTCGTAGGTACTCTCGGGAAGTTCGTTATGTTTTGGAAACTTCGGCTTCATTATTTTCAGCATCTTTTCAAATGAGGAGTCAGTTAGACCACACTCTGCCTTCCATCTCAACAATTCCAGTGTGGTACCGAGCTTTGTGCTGCCATCTTCACAATTTGGGTACAACAATTTATTGTGATCTTCTAACATGCCCTCTAACTTCAATTTCTCATTTTCTAGTTCACAGTCTCGCTTTGCATCAGAAATGACCCTACCAAGTTCATCAGCCGGCTCATCTGATGCCCGTTCTTCACCTCTTTCCTCTCCATTGTCTTCCATTGCAGTATCACTGTATTACGGAAACATATGATGATAGTTGTTATCATCATCTTCTTCTTCACCATCTTCCATCATAACCCCTCTTTCCCCGTGCTTGGTCCAGAAATTATAGTTGGGCATGAAACCTTTCATAATCAGGTGGCCGCGAATGATTTTCGAGGAAGAGTACTCCTTGTTGTTCCGACATTGAACACATGGACAACGTATAAAACCATTCTCTTTGTTTGCCGTAGCCACATTGATAAATTTATCCACGCCTTTCATATACCCGGCTACGCGCCGGTCACCGTACATCTATTTCCGACCGTTTCATCTGCATCATATAAGTAAGTTTATCAAAAAACAGGACATCATAAATAGTGAAATGACCAATTCACATCGACACATGCATTGTATCAATGACAGAGAAAAGATAAGATTGCTAACCTCGATCGAGGGAAATAAAGAGGAGAAAGCTCAAGTGCGTCTCGGACACCTTCTATATTTTTGTTGTATGAGAAATTGAACGGGATTATTCACTCAAACATTTCATCAAACACCTTGAATGCATGCATAGGAGAGAAAAAACTAGCACACCCCTCACACCTTCCACCAAGAGAAAAAACAAAGTGGAGGCAGAGGGGCTGGGGCGTTGCATTTATAGAGGGCGGGAGCATACGTCCCGGTTGGAGCCACCAACCGGGACTAAAGGTGTGTGCCATGCCACGTGGCTGTGGACAAACCTTTAGTCTCGGTTGGTGGCTCCAACCGGGACGTATGCCCCCTTACCAACCGGGACGCATGCCTCCTGGCCCCGTGCCCGCTCGAACCGGGACGCGTGCCAGCATTAGTCCCGGTTGGTGGCGCAACCGGGAATAATGCTCTGAGGGGGCATGAACGGTTTGGCCTAAGGTACACATCAATGTCGTTTCCCGGTTGCTTCGGGCCTTGGATGAGCACTGGCATCATAATGAACTTATGCTTCATGCACAACCAAGGAGGCAGGTTGTAGATACATAGAGTCACGGGCCAGGTGCTGTGACTGCAGCTCTGCTCCCTAAAAGGATTCATGCCATCCGTACTTAGACCAAACCATAAGTTCCTTGTGTCACCTGCAAAGTCTGGGAAGTCTCTCTTGATTTTTCTCCACTGTGACCCATCAGGAGGGTGTCTCAACTTCCCGTCTTTCTTACGGTCTTCTTTGTGCCATCGCAACAACCTGGCATGCTCTTTGTTTCTGAACATGCGTTTCAACCTTGGTATTATAGGAGCATACCACATAACCTTAGCAGGAACCCTCTTCCGGAGGGGCTCTCCCTCAACATCACCAGGGTCATCTCGTCTGATCTTATACCGCAACGCATTGCATACCGGGCATTTATCTAAATTCTCATACTCCTTACCGCGGTAGAGGATGTAGTCATTAATGCATACATGTATCTTTTGCACATCTAATACTAGAGGACAGAGAGTCTTCTTTGCTTCGTAGGTACTCTCGGGAAGTTCGTTATGTTTTGGAAACTTCGGCTTCATTATTTTCAGCATCTTTTGAAATGAGGAGTCAGTTAGACCACACTCTGCCTTCCATCGCAACAATTCCAGTGTGGTACCGAGCTTTGTGCTGCCATCTTCACAATTTGGGTACAACAATTTATTGTGATCTTCTAACATGCCCTCTAACTTCAACTTCTCATTTTCTGGTTCACAGTCTCGCTTTGCATCAGAAATGACCCTACCAAGTTCATCAGCCGGCTCATCTGATGCCCGTTCTTCACCTCTTTCCTCTCCATTGTCTTCCATTGCAGTATCACTGTATTCAGGAAACATATGATGATAGTTTTTATCATCATCTTCTTCTTCACCATCTTCCATCATAACCCCTCTTTCCCCGTGCTTGGTCCAGAAATTATAGTTGGGCATGAAACCTTTCATAATCAGGTGGCCGCGAATGATTTTCGAGGAAGAGTACTCCTTGTTGTTCCGACATTCAACACATGGACAACGTATAAAACCATTCTCTTTGTTTGCCGTAGCCACATCGATAAATTTATCCACGCCTTTCATATACCCGGCTACGCGCCGGTCACCGTACATCCATTCCCGACCGTTCATCTGCATCATATAAGTAAGTTTATCAAAAAACAGGACATCATAAATAGTGAAATGACCAATTCACATCGACACATGCATTGTATCAATGACAGAGAAAAGATAAGATTGCTAACCTCGATCGAGGGAAATATAGAGGAGAAAGCTCAAGTGCGTCTCGGACACCTTCTATATTTTTGTTGTATGAGAAATTGAACGGGATTATTCACTCAAACATTTCATCAAACACCTTGAATGCATGCATAGGAGAGAAAAAACTAGCACACCCCTCACACCTTCCACCAAGAGAAAAAACAGAGTGGAGGCAGAGGGGCTGGGGCGTTGCATTTATAGAGGGCGGGAGCATACGTCCCGGTTGGAGCCACCAACCGGGACTAAAGGTGTGTGCCATGCCACGTGGCTGTGGCCAAACCTTTAGTCCCGGTTGGTGGCTCCAACCGGGACGTATGCCCCCTTACCAACCAGGACGCATGCCTCCTGGCCCCGTGCCCGCTCGAACCGGGACGCGTGCCAACATTAGTCCCGGTTGGTGGCGCAACCGGGAATAATGATCTGATGGGGCGCGAACGGTCTGGCCTAAGGTACACATCAATGTCGTTTCCCAGTTGCTTCGGGCCTTTGTAACACCCTCAGAATCGGACCTATGCAAGTTTCAGCGATTTCCGCCAAAACCCGCATAGAAACGATTCAAAGGTGCCCACCAGGCACTTTCGTGCGGGTGGAAAACGAAGTAATAACATTACACAACAGTCCTCGATGGGACCCACAGAACAGATATATATATAACACCGACTCAATGAGTCAAGAATACAGATATAATATACAAAGATCCAAATCACCTTGAAAATGATAGAGCGTCCGACTACGGACAAGATGCAAATGGGGCTAAGAGCCCTGAAGAATAACCAATGGCGTCCATAACCCTGCCCAGGCCAAGCCGGAAGGGTAACCCTGCTAACGACGTCGATCTCAAAACCGCTTAAACAAAAGGGGTGCCGACAAAGGCAAAGGAAAAAGAGGAGCGTCAGTACTGAGGCCAGTACACGGCGAGACTAGAATTCGGCGGTCCTCGCCTACATAGGTATGGTGGACTAAAGCGGCAGCGGCAGCATGCACTAAACAACCTATAGAGACTCGATACAACTGGCGGCTATCAGAGAGGGGTAAGAAAGACCTACTCGGAACCAAGCTGATACTACCACCAATCAAACCCATCCTGGCGTTTCCCCCTCGCGACCAAACGAGGAAGTCAACCGAGGAACTCACATAGTTGGCAATTTTATTTATTCGGTTATCGTTGCAGCAATTACTAGTCAGGTATAGATAATCATCCTGATAAAGTAAGCAGTGGGCCATTTTAGTTAACCATTCCATTGTAGTTGAGGCGCTTACTAGTCAGATACAAATAGCATGAGATAACCCAAACCCAGCTGTTGTTGGTACTTTTATTAAGCCATTCCGTTGTAGTTGCAATACTTACTAGTCAGGTACAAGGGTCGCAAGCGACAACACAACAAGCAATTGTTGGCAGGATTATTTAGCCATTCCATTATAGTGAAGCTGATTACTAGTCATTATAAAGTCAAATTTATAGCAATAAACTTTAGTTATGCTTGTCTATGGTTGAGATACTGTGCTCCAAGTCGTCCATAACCGCGGACACGGCTTTCAGAAAGTTTTAACCCGGCCGGGGTGCACAAATAGCAACACACACTAGATCAACCTCGGAAAAACCAAATCAAAACCCAACGAGGCTTTCACTACAAAGCAATCACAGGATTCAGAAATATTTCAGGGGGCCACCCCATTGAGTAGACCCGCAACGAAGTAAGCTAGCTCCGAGACGGACTCAAGGTCTGCGACAATGGCTGTAAACGACTGGGAACCCCAAACGGGGCTTGTCGATACCGCGTAAACATTCCGCTTATCTAAACAGTACAGTGTGCTATCCATCGCACAATCGTAAATAAAGCAGTAAAGCATGGCATAAGTACAGGATCGTAAATAAAACCTCAAACTAGTTTGTGGCCCCAAGAAATAAGACTGAATCAAGCTCTGGCTAAGGGGGGTCCCATATACCTCCCGGATGTGGATAGCGCGATAAATCAAGGAACAGGTATCAAGTACTCGGGGTCCTACGGGACACAAGTGGGCGTTCGGAAACCAAATATTATCTATCACCCACCGATGCCTCTGCTTATTTCAATTTTAGTTGTTAAACAGGAATTAAAGTGAACGATAAGTAAAGCCATGATCATCTACAACATCAACATGCGGCATTACTCCGACAACTGTGGCACTTGACAACACGCAACAGCACTTGAGCAAGCGACTACGACGCGCAAGTCCAACTATCTACCAAACATCAGGTAATAGGAGGTGTCCAAGGCAATATAAGGCGGCAAGGGATATCTCGGGTACGAAAACTAGAGCAACGCAACACAGGTAGCAATAGATCAACAGGAGGGAAATAAAGACTATAAAAGTAAGATAGGTAGAAAGGGGGAGATGCTCGCCTGAAAACATTGTCGAAGGTTCAACCTAGGATCGGGTCGGCACTCGCATCAACTCAACGGCCTTATCCGCGAAGAACCAAAACACTAGAAGAAACACCGGATGCAATATTTAATACTACGGCAAAAGATCGGCATGATGCATGTATGATGTATGGCATGGCAAGGTGCGATACAATTAGGTCAACATTAAGTGGAACCGGGGTCCCGACAATTATTTAGATGGTTCAAGTTATTTAGAACCCCCGCAATTTAAATGTTGTTTAACAAAGCAAAATATCACCGGTTCGCTACACAAGTTTAAATGAGGCCAATATGAGACTAGATTTGCCCGCATATGGGCGCCATATTTAATTATGAGGTGAATTGTCATAAGGCCCCCAAACCAATGATATGCATGCGAGATGAATGATTAAATATGCAACAATTCATATAGTTGACCATTTATAAAAAAATAGGGTTCTCGGAAAGGGGTTCACACATTAGGGTTCGGCAGATCTTGGGGATCCGGGGGTTCGGGGTTCGGCCTCAGGGCTCGACGGATCTGGGGTTCGGACTCCGGGATCGTTCTCGGATGACTGGGGTCGATCTTGTCGCCTCCGGGAAGCAGGACTTGGGTCGGTGTCGGGGCGCATCGGATTCTCTCTGGTCGATGTCGTTCTTGTCGCATTCGCGGTCTTCGGGTCATGTCGACGGTCATGGCGTTCGGGACGAAGCACTTGGTCAAGCGTCGGGGCATCGGACTCGCCCTGGCCGGTGTCGAACTTGTCGGGTCCTCGTGTCGGTTCGGTCTTGGCATTCGGGGTGAAGTTCTTGGCGTTCCTTGTCTTGTCGAAGGCCTTGTTGCTCTACGGCGAAGAACTTAGCGTCATCGGGGTCCGAGAAGGAGATATTGGCGCGGCACCGGGTACGGGATCGGCCTTCGGTTCGGGGTCTCAGGGTCTTGGTATTCGCGTCCGTGTGGCGATCTTGCCATCCCGAGTAAGCGTCCGACGGGTTCAGACTTCGAATTCCAGGAGGAAGATCTCGGCGTCCATGAAGGAGAGCGCCGGGTCCGAGATGAAGATCTTGGTGGTTCCTGGAAGGAGCCCTGGAGGTTTCCGGCTTGCTCGCAGATGGCGATCTTGAGGTTTAGTTGGGGTTCGTTGATATGGTCGGCCTTCGAAGAAAGTTGGCGATGTGTCGGTGTTGTTCCGAGACGATCTCGAGAGGCCCGGGTACCAAGAATGAGGGGTGAGCACACTGCCTTGATACAACAACACAAAAACACGAGCTAGCACACGCACGGACGCGGGCATGGCGCTCACTCGCTACGGCTGCGACGCGCGGGATGAAGGCCGGGGACCGACGGGGGCATGGCGGACGGCGCCTGCGGAAAGGGCCTGCGGTGGCGGAGATGAGCAGGACGGGGCGGCTCCGGCGGGGGCTCGGGGAGCGACGGGAGGAGGAGGCCCGGCGGCGCTCGCGTCGGGGTGCGGCGGTGGAGAGGGTGCGGCCCGGGGCGGCGAACTGAGCGGAGGGGAGGAGCGCGGAAGGGTGTCGCCGGCGGCGAGGCGGGGTGAAGGAGCGCGGCAGACGGCGTGGAGGCGAGACGGGCCGGAGCGGAGGGTGGAGGCGGGTCGCGGGCGCGGGGAGGCGCGCCTGGGGCGGCCGGAGGAGCTTGAGGGCGGGGAGGCTCGCGCGAGCAGAGGCGAGCTCGGCGGCGACCGCGCCGGGGCGGGAGAAGAAGGAGGAAGGGCGGGGCGGCTCGCGCAGAGAGGTGGCCGCGGCCGGCGGCGCGGGACCTGCGCGGGAGGCGGCTTGACCGCGGGCTTGAGGGGCGGGGAGGAACGCGGGGAGGAGGGGAGGACGGTGCGGAGGCCGGGGGAGGTCCGGCGGGCGGCGGTGGAGCCTGGGGTTGAGGGGACGCGGCCGGAGTGAGGTGGGGAGAAGGCCGGTGGAGGGGGGGTGCTGGTGGCGGAGATGGTGGGTAGCGGCGGCGGTGGTTGCTTGCGGGGAGGGAGAGCGAGGCAGGGCGAGGAGGGAGAGGGTGAGCTGGGGGGGAAGCGCGCCGGCGGCGAGCGGTGGCGGGGCGGTCGCCGGCGACGGGCGGGTCGGGCGCGCGCGCAGGAGAGAGAGAGAGAGAGGGAGCGAGGGAGGGACGGGGGGGCGTGCAGGGGGTTGGTCCCAGGGGAGGTGGGGTCTGCAGGTGGGGATCCCGAGGGGGCCTGGGGATCGGGTGTGGCTGCTGTGTGCTGTGTGTGCGTCGTGGTGTGCGTGTGGGTTGGGTAGGGTCCAGGGTGGAGGGAGTGGAAAGTGGGGTAGGGTGAGGTGGCTGTGTAGGATAGGGTGAGGGAGAGAGGTAAGGTGAGGTGGCAGTAGCCTATTGGGTGGGGTGAGGTGGAGGGGGGGTGTGGGTAGATTAGGTTGGGTGAACTTAGGATTTAGAGGGGCGGTTAGGTGGACCGATTTAAGGTTCTGGGGTGGTCGTTCGGGTCATTCGGCCCGTTCGACTGCCCCACTAAAATAATTAATTAAATGTTTTATTTATTTAAAACAAGGCCTTTGCAACCCGATATCCGACAAAACAAAATAATCCGGAGTCCCGGGTTTGGCGTTTGAATAAAAGAGGGGGCGTTTAGAAAACATGAACCGATTTTTCCGCAAATAATTTTATGCAATCAAATGCAAGATGAGGACGATGCTAAAATGCAATGTGGCATGATGACATGAGCATGCGGTCATGATGATGCAATGCACAAAAACAACGCGATTTTCTAATAGTGGTTTTGCGGGATGCCACAATTCGACACCACTAACAATGGATCTCGCCCTCGAGATCCGCCTCATGGTACCGGAAAAGAGGTCGGTGATCTGCATCTTCTCGCTTCGTGTAGATCCTCGCGACACCACTAACAAGAGGTCGTTGTCCGTGATCGTCGAGAGAACACTCCGGGAACAAAAGGTCGAAGGTAGAGGTATCAACAAATAAATCCACCCCTAACTTCCGTGGACGGAGTAAAATTGCTGGATCCACTGATTCAATGTACAAGAGCGAATGATAAGAGTAGTCGGATGGTGATCAGTCCATCGCGCACCTAAACCATTACTCTGCACACGAATAGGCGGATTATGCAACCAACTCTCGGAATTAGACTGAAGATCTCGACAAGCGAGGTTCGGAACAACGGAGTGATGCAGACTCTGCATCGGATCTGGCGTAGAGGATGTCGTCGCGTCGGAAAACACCGGAAGGCACAAACAAGGAACAAAGAATGGTCCACCAGACGAAGGATTCCTCGAACAGCATGAAGACCAGATGTAGCGACACCGTTATCAGAGGGGGAAGCGAAACCCTGAAGGTACGACGGAAACCCAACCACGAGAATTCCTGGACTCGAAGAAAGGAAAGAGAGCAGGTTCAACACACGTCGAGATAAGAGGAGAATAGCAGAGGGGTAAGGAGTAAAATCAGACCTAACCAGAACTATCCAACCGATTTTGTAAAAATAGTTTTGACACTCTACTTCGGCCGTTAGCTAGGTTATCCTACAGGCTGGACTTGTGGGGTATCGCAACTGCTGAGCTCTGATACCACTCTGTAACACCCTCAGAATCGGACCTATGCAAGTTTCAGCGATTTCCGCCAAAACCCGCATAGAAACGATTCAAAGGTGCCCACCAGGCACTTTCGTGCGGGTGGAAAATGAAGTAATAACATTACACAACAGTCCTGGATGGGACCCACAGAACAGATATATATAACACCGACTCAATGAGTCAAGAATACAGATATAATATACAAAGATCCAAATCACCTTGAAAATGATAGAGCGTCCGACTACGGACAAGATGCAAATGGGGCTAAGAGCCCTGAAGAATAACCAATGGCGTCCATAACCCTGCCCAGGCCAAGCCGGAAGGGTAACCCTGCTAACGACGTCGATCTCAAAACCTGCTTAAACAAAAGGGGTGCCGACAAAGGCAAAGGAAAAAGAGGAGCGTCAGTACTGAGGCCAGTACACGACGAGACTAGAATTCGGCGGTCCTCGCCTACATAGGTATGGTGGACTGAAGCGGCAGCGGCAGCATGCACTAAACAACCTATAGAGACTCGATACAACTGGCGGCTATCAGAGAGGGGTAAGAAAGACCTACTCGGAACCAAGCTGATACTACCACCAATCAAACCCATCCTGGCGTTTCCCCCTCGCGACCAAACGAGGAAGTCAACCGAGGAACTCACACAGTTGGCAATTTTATTTATTCGGTTATCGTTGCAGCAATTACTAGTCAGGTATAGATAATCATCCTGATAAAGTAAGCAGTGGGCCATTTTAGTTAACCATTCCATTGTAGTTGAGGCGCTTACTAGTCAGATACAAATAGCATGAGATAACCCAAACCCAGCTGTTGTTGGTACTTTTATTAAGCCATTCCATTGTAGTTGCAATACTTACTAGTCAGGTACAAGGGTCGCAAGCGACAACACAACAAGCAATTGTTGGCAGGATTATTTAGCCATTCCATTATAGTGAAGCTGATTACTAGTCATTATAAAGTCAAATTTATAGCAATAAACTTTAGTTATGCTTGTCTATGGTCGAGATACTGTGCTCCAAGTCGTCCATAACCGCGGACACGGCTTTCAGAAAGTTTTAACCCGGCCGGGGTGCACAAATAGCAACACACACTAGATCAACCTCGGAAAAACCAAATCAAAACCCAACGAGGCTTTCACTACAAAGCAATCACAGGATTCAGAAATATTTCAGGGGGCCACCCCATTGAGTAGACCCGCAACGAAGTAAGCTAGCTCCGAGACGGACTCAAGGTCTGCGACAATGGCTGTAAACGACTGGGAACCCCAAACGAGGCTTGTCGATACCGCGTAAACATTCCGCTTACCTAAACAGTACAGTGTGCTATCCATCGCACAATCGTAAATAAAGCAGTAAAGCATGGCATAAGTACAGGATCGTAAATAAAACCTCAAACTAGTTTGTGGCCCCAAGAAATAAGACTGAATCAAGCTCTGGCTAAGGGGGGTCCCATATACCTCCCGGATGTGGATAGCGCGATAAATCAAGGAACAGGTATCAAGTACTCGGGGTCCTACGGGACACAAGTGGGCGTTCGGAAACCAAATATTATATATCACCCACCGATGCCTCTGCTTATTTCAATTTTAGTTGTTAAACAGGAATTAAAGTGAATGATAAGTAAAGCCATGATCATCTACAACATCAACATGCGGCATTACTCCGACAACTGTGGCACTTGACGACACGCAACAGCACTTGAGCAAGCGACTACGACGCGCAAGTCCAACTATCTACCAAACAACAGGTAATAGGAGGTGTCCAAGGCAATATAAGGCGGCAAGGGATATCTCGGGTACGAAAACTAGAGCAACGCAACACAGGTAGCAATAGATCAACAGGAGGGAAATAAAGACTATAAAAGTAAGATAGGTAGAAAGGGGGAGATGCTCGCCTGAAAACATTGTCGAAGGTTCAACCGAGGATCGGGTCGGCACTCGCATCAACTCAACGGCCTTATCCGCGAAGAACCAAAACACTAGAAGAAACACCGGATGCAATATTTAATACTACGGCAAAAGATCGGCATGATGCATGTATGATGTATGGCATGGCAAGGTGCGATGCAATTAGGTCAACATTAAGTGGAATCGGGGGTCCCGACAATTATTTAGATGGTTCAAGTTATTTAGAACCCCCGCAATTTAAATGTTGTTTAACAAAGCAAAATATCACCGGTTCGCTACACAAGTTTAAATGAGGCCAATATGAGACTAGATTTGCCCGCATATGGGCCCCATATTTAATTATGAGGTGAATCGGCATAAGGCCCCCAAACCGATGATATGCATGCGAGATGAATGATTAAATATGCAACAATTCATATAGTTGACCATTTATAAAAAAATAGGGTTCTCGGAAAGGGGTTCACACATTAGGGTTCGGCAGATCTTGGGGATCCGGGGGTTCGGGGTTCGGCCTCAGGGCTCGACGGATCTGGGGTTCGGACTCCGGGATCGTTCTCGGATGACTGGGGTCGATCTTGTCGCCTCCGGGAAGCAGGACTTGGGTCGGTGTCGGGGCGCATCGGATTCTCTCTGGTCGATGTCGTTCTTGTCGCATTCGCGGTCTTCGGGTCATGTCGACGGTCATGGCGTTCGGGACGAAGCACTTGGTCTGGCGTCGGGGCATCGGACTCGCCCTGGCCGGTGTCGAACTTGTCGGGTCCTCGTGTCAGTTCGGTCTTGGCATTCGGGGTGAAGTTCTTGGCGTTCCTTGTCTTGTCGAAGGCCTTGTTGCTCTACGGCGAAGAACTTAGCGTCATCGGGGTCCGAGAAGGAGATCTTGGCGCGGCACCGGGTACGGGATCGGCCTTCGGTTCGGGGTCTCAGGGTCTTGGGATTCGCGTCCGTGTGGCGATCTTGCCATCCCGAGTAAGCGTCCGACGGGTTCAGACTTCGAATTCCAGGAGGAAGATCTCGGCGTCCATGAAGGAGAGCGCCGGGTCCGAGATGAAGATCTTGGTGGTTCCTGGAAGGAGCCCTGGAGGTTTCCGGCTTGCTCGCAGATGGCGATCTTGAGGTTTAGTTGGGGTTCGTTGATATGGTCGGCCTTCGAAGAAAGTTGGCGATGTGTCGGTGTTGTTCCGAGACGATCTCGAGAGGCCCGGGTACCAAGAATGAGGGGTGAGCACACTGCCTTGATACAACAACACAAAAACACGAGCTAGCACACGCACGGACGCGGGCATGGCGCTCACTCGCTACGGCTGCGACGCGCGGGATGAAGGCCGGGGACCGACGGGGGCATGGCGGACGGCGCCTGCGGAAAGGGCCTGCGGTGGCGGAGATGAGCAGGACGGGGCGGCTCCGGCGGGGGCTCGGGGAGCGACGGGAGGAGGAGGCCCGGCGGCGCTCGCGTCGGGGTGCGGCGGTGGAGAGGGTGCGGCCCGGGGCGGCGAACTGAGCGGAGGGGAGGAGCGCGGAAGGGTGTCGCCGGCGGCGAGGCAGGGTGGAGGAGCGCGGCAAACGGCGTGGAGGCGAGACGGGCCGGAGCGGAGGGTGGAGGCGGGTCGCGGGCGCGGGGAGGCGCGCCTGGGGCGGCCGGAGGAGCTTGAGGGCGGGGCGGCTCGCGCGAGCGGAGGCGAGCTCGGCGGCGACCGCGCCGGGGCGGGAGAAGAAGGAGGAGAGGCGGGGCGTCTCGCGCAGAGAGGTGGCCGCGGCCGGTGGCGCGGGACCTGCGCGGGAGGCGGCTTGACCGCGGGCTCGAGGGGCGGGGAGGAACGCGGGGAGGAGGGGAGGACGGTGCGGAGGCCGGGGGAGGTCCGGCGGGCGGTGATGGAGCCTGGGGTCGAGGGGACGCGGCCGGAGTGAGGTGGGGAGAAGGCCGGCGGAGGGGGGGTGCTGGTGGCGGAGATGGTGGGTAGCGGCGGCGGTGGTTGCTTGCGGGGAGGGAGAGCGAGGCAGGGCGAGGAGGGAGAGGGTGAGCTGGGGGGAAGCGCGCCGGCGGCGAGCGATGGCGGGGCGGTCGCCGGCGACGGGCGGGTCGGGCGCGCGCGCAGGAGAGAGAGAGAGGGAGCGAGCGAGGGACGGGGGGGGGGGGGGGCGTGCAGGGGGTTGGTCCCAGGGGAGGTGGGGTCTGCAGGTGGGGATCCCGAGGGGGCCTGGGGATCGGTTGGGGATCGGGTGTGGCTGCTGTGTGCTGTGTGTGCGTCGTGGTGTGCGTGTGGGTCGGGTAGGGTCCAGGGTGCAGGGAGTGGAAAGTGGGGTAGGGTGAGGTGGCTGTGTAGGATAGGGTGAGGGAGAGAGGTAAGGTGAGGTGGCAATAGCCTATTGGGTGGGGTGAGGTGGAGGGGGGGTGTGGGTAGATTAGGTTGGGTGAACTTAGGATTTAGAGGGGCGGTTAGGTGGACCGATTTAAGGTTCTGGGGTGGTCGTTCGGGTCATTCGGCCCGTTCGAATGCCCCACTAAAATAATTAATTAAATGTTTTATTTATTTAAAACAAGGCCTTTGCAACCCGATATCCGACAAAACAAAATAATCCGGAGTCCCGGGTTTGGCGTTTGAATAAAAGAGGGGGCGTTTAGAAAACATGAACCGGTTTTTCTGCAAATAATTTTATGCAAGCAAATGCAAGATGAGGACGATGCTAAAATGCAATGTGGCATGATGACATGAGCATGCGGTCATGATGATGCAATGCACAAAAACAACGCGATTTTCTAATAGTGGTTTTGCGGGACGCCACAGCCTTGGATGAGCACTGGCATCATAATGAACTTATGCTTCATGCACAACCAAGGAGGCAGGTTGTATATACATAGAGTCACGGGCCAGGTGCTGTGACTGCAGCTCTGCTCCCCAAAAGGATTCATGCCATCCGTACTTAGACCAAACCATAAGTTCCTTGCGTCACCTGCAAAGTCTGGGAAGTCTCTCTCGATTTTTCTCCACTGTGACCCATCAGGAGGGTGTCTCAACTTCCCGTCTTTCTTACGGTCTTCTTTGTGCCATCGCAACAACCTGGCATGCTCTTTGTTTCTGAACATGCGTTTCAACCTTGGTATTATAGGAGCATACCACATAACCTTAGCAGGAACCCTCTTCCGGAGGGGCTCTCCCTCAACATCACCAGGGTCATCTCGTCTGATCTTATACCGCAACGCATTGCATACCGGGCATTTATCTAAATTCTCATACTCCTTACCGCGGTAGAGGATGTAGTCATTAATGCATACATGTATCTTTTGCACATCTAATACTAGAGGACAGAGAGTCTTCTTTTCTTCGTAGGTACTCTCGGGAAGTTCGTTATGTTTTGGAAACTTCGGCTTCATTATTTTCAGCATCTTTTCAAATGAGGAGTCAGTTAGACCACACTCTGCCTTCCATCGCAACAATTCCAGTGTGGTACCGAGCTTTGTGCTGCCATCTTCACAATTTGGGTACAACAATTTATTGTGATCTTCTAACATGCCCTCTAACTTCAACTTCTCATTTTCTGGTTCACAGTCTCGCTTTGCATCAGAAATGACACTACCAAGTTCATCAGCCGGCTCATCTGATGCCCGTTCTTCCCCTCTTTCCTCTCCATTGTCTTCCATTGCAGTATCACTGTATTCAGGAAACATATGATGATAGTTGTTATCATCATCTTCTTCTTCACCATCTTCCATTATAACCCCTCTTTCCCCGTGCTTGGTCCAGAAATTATAGTTGGGCATGAAACCTTTCATAATCAGGTGGCCGCGAATGATTTTCGAGGAAGAGTACTCCTTGTTGTTCCGACATTCAACACATGGACAACGTATAAAACCATTCTCTTTGTTTGCCGTAGCCACATCGATAAATTTATCCACGCCTTTCATATACCCGGCTATGCGCCGGTCACCGTACATCCATTCCCGACCGTTCATCTGCATCATATAAGTAAGTTTATCAAAAAACAGGACATCATAAATAGTGAAATGACCAATTCACATCGACACATGCATTGTATCAATGACAGAGAAAAGATAAGATTGCTAACCTCGACCGAGGGAAATAAAGAGGAGAAAGCTCAAGTGCGTCTCGGACACCTTCTATATTTTTGTTCTATGAGAAATTGAACAGGATTATTCACTCAAACATTTCATCAAACACCTTGAATGCATGCATAGGAGAGAAAAAACTAGCACACCCCTCACACCTTCCACCAAGAGAAAAAACAGAGTGGAGGCAGAGGGGGCTGGGGCGTTGCATTTATAGAGGGCGGGAGCATCGTCCCGGTTGGAGCCACCAACCGGGACTAAAGATGTGTGCCACGCCACGTGGATGTGGCCAAACCTTTAGTCCCGGTTGGTGGCTCCAACCGGGACGTATGCCCCCTTACCAACCGGGACGCATGCCTCCCGGCCCCGTGCCCGCTCGAACCGCGACGCGTGCCAGCATTAGTCCCGGTTGGTGGCGTAACCGGGACTAATGCTCTGAGGGGGCGCGAACGGTCTGGCCTAAGGTACACATCAATGTCGTTTTTCCGGTTGCTTCGGGCCTTGGATGAGCACTGGCATCATAATGAACTTACGCTTCATGCACAACCAAGGAGGCAGGTTGTAGATACATAGAGTCACGGGCCAGGTGCTGTGACTGCAGCTCTGCTCCCCAAAAGGATTCATGCCATCCGTACTTAGACCAAACCATAAGTTTCTTGCGTCACCTACAAAGTCTGGGAAGTCTCTCTCGATTTTTCTCCACTGTGACCCATCATCAGGGTGTCTCAACTTCCCGTCTTTCTTACGGTCTTCTTTGTGCCATCGCAACAACCTGGCATGCTCTTTGTTTCTGAACATGCGTTTCAACCTTGGTATTATAGGAGCATACCACATAACCTTAGCAGGAACCCTCTTCCGGAGGGGCTCTCCCTCAACATCACCAGGGTCATCTCGTCTGATCTTATACCGCAACGCATTGCATACTGGGCATTTATCTAAATTCTCATAATCCTTACCGCGGTAGAGGATGCAGTCATTAATGCATACATGTATCTTTTGCACATCTAATCCTAGAGGACAGAGAGTCTTCTTTTCTTCGTAGGTACTCTCGGGAACTCCGTTATGTTTTGGAAACTTCGGCTTCATTATTTTCAGCATCTTTTCAAATGAGGAGTCAGTTAGACTACACTCTGCCTTCCATCGCAACAATTCCAGTGTGGTACCGAGCTTTGTGCTGCCATCTTCACAATTTGGGTACAACAATTTCTTGTGATCTTCTAACATGCCCTCTAACTTCAACTTCTCATTTTCTGGTTCACAGTCTCTCTTTGCATCAGAAATGACCCTACCAAGTTCATCAGTCGGCTCATCTGATGCCCGTTCTTCACCTCTTTCCTCTCCATTGTCTTCCATTGCAGTATCACTGTATTCAGGAAACAAATGATGATAGTTGTTATCATCATCTTCTTCTTCACCATCTTCCATCATAACCCCTCTTTCCCCGTGCTTGGTCCAGAAATTATAGTTGGGCATGAAACCTTTCATAATCAGGTGGCCGCGAATGATTTTCGAGGAAGAGTACTCCTTGTTGTTCCGACATTCAACACATGGACAATGTATAAAACCATTCTCTTTGTTTGCCGTAGCCACATCGATAAATTTATCCACGCCTTTCATATACCCGGCTACGCGCCGGTCACCGTACATCCATTCCCGACCGTTCATCTGCATCATATAAGTAAGTTTATCAAAAAACAGGACATCATAAATAGTGAAATGACCAATTCACATCGACACATGCATTGTATCAATGACAGAGAAAAGATAAGATTGCTAACCTCGACCGAGGGAAATAAAGAGGAGAAAGCTCAAGTGCGTCTCGGACACCTTCTATATTTTTGTTCTATGAGAAATTGAACAGGATTATTCACTCAAACATTTCATCAAACACCTTGAATGCATGCATAGGAGAGAAAAAACTAGCACACCCCTCACACCTTCCACCAAGAGAAAAAACAGATAGGAGGCAGAGGGGGCTGGGGCGTTGCATTTATAGAGGGCGGGAGCATACGTCCCGGTTGGAGCCACCAACCGGGACTAAAGGTGTGTGCCACGCCACGTGGCTGTGGCCAAACCTTTAGTCCCGGTTGGTGGCTCCAACCGGGACGTATGCCCCCTTACCAACCGGGACGCATGCCTCCCGGCCCCGTGCCCGCTCAAACCGGGACGCGTGCCAGCATTAGTCCCGGTTGGTGGCGTAACCGGGACTAATGCTCTGAGGGGGCGCGAACGGTCTGGCCTAAGGTACACATCAATGTCGTTTTTCCGGTTGCTTCGGGCCTTGGATGAGCACTGGCATCATAATGAACTTACGCTTCATGCACAACCAATGAGGCAGGTTGTAGATACATAGAGTCACGGGCCAGGTGATGTGACTGCAGCTCTGCTCCCCAAAAGGATTCATGCCATCCGTACTTAGACCAAACCATAAGTTTCTTGCGTCACCTGCAAAGTCTGGGAAGTCTCTCTCGATTTTTCTCCACTGTGACCCATCATCAGGGTGTCTCAACTTCCCGTCTTTCTTACGGTCTTCTTTGTGCCATCGCAACAACCTGGCATGCTCTTTGTTTCTGAACATGCGTTTCAACCTTGGTATTATAGGAGCATACCACATAACCTTAGCAGGAACCCTCTTCCGGAGGGGCTCTCCCTCAACATCACCAGGGTCATCTCGTCTGATCTTATACCGCAACGCATTGCATACCGGGCATTTATCTAAATTCTCATACTCCTTACCGCGGTAGAGGATGCAGTCATTAATGCATACATGTATCTTTTGCACATCTAATCCTAGAGGATAGAGAGTCTTCTTTGCTTCGTAGGTACTCTCGGGAAGTTCGTTATGTTTTGGAAACTTCGGCTTCATTATTTTCAGCATCTTTTCAAATGAGGAGTCAGTTAGACCACACTCTGCCTTCCATCGCAACAATTCCAGTGTGGTACCGAGCTTTGTGCTGCCATCTTCACAATTTGGGTACAACAATTTCTTGTGATCTTCTAACATGCCCTCTAACTTCAACTTCTCATTTTCTGGTTCATAGTCTCGCTTTGCATGAGAAATGACCCTACCAAGTTCATCAGTCGGCTCATCTGATGCCCGTTCTTCCCCTCTTTCCTCTCCATTGTCTTCCATTGCAGTATCACTGTATTCAGGAAACATATGATGATAGTTGTTATCATCATCTTCTTCTTCACCATCTTCCATCATAACCCCTCTTTCCCCGTGCTTGGTCTAGCAATTATAGTTGGGCATGAAACCTTTCATAATCAGGTGGCCGCGAATTATTTTCGAGGAAGAGTACTCCTTGTTGTTCCAACATTGAACACATGGACAACGTATAAAACCATTCTCTTTGTTTGCCGTAGCCACATCGATAAATTTATCCACGCCTTTCATATACCCGGCTACACGCCGGTCACCGTACATCCATTCCCGACCGTTCATCTGCATCATATAAGTAAGTTTATCAAAAAACAGGACATCATAAATAGTGAAATGACCAATTCACATCGACACGTGCATTATATCAATGACAGAGAAAAGATAAGATTGCTAACCTCGATCGAGGGAAATAAAGAGGAGAAAGCTCAAGTGCGTCTCGGACACCTTCTATATTTTTGTTCTATGAGAAATTGAACGGGATTATTCACTCAAACATTTTATCAAACACCTTGAATGCATGCATAGGAGAGAAAAAACTAGCACACCCCTCACACCTTCCACCAAGAGAAAAAACAGAGCGGAGGCAGAGGGGCCGGGGCGTTGCATTTATAGAGGGCGGGAGCATACGTCCCGGTTGGAGCCACCAACCGGGACTAAAGGTTTGGCCACAGGCGTGGCACACACCTTTAGTCCCGGTTGGTGGCTCCAACCGGGACGTATGCCCCCTTACCAACCGGGACGCATGCCTCCTGGCCCCGTGGCCGCTTGAACCGGGACGCGTGCCAGCATTAGTCCCGGTTGGTGGCGCAACCGGGACTAATGCTCTGAGGGGGCGCGAACGGATGGTCTGTTTTCTACTAGTGGAAGATCATGTCTCGGGACAGCATGCACACCACAAGGCTTTTTGTCATACTGCCACACGCCACACGCCACACGCCTTTCTACTATGCCTCGGCGTCATTTCTTCTCGAATTTTCCAGGCGAATGCCGCATGTATAAAATAGGCCTTGCGATACCATCTTCATGCAGTGTATTAGATATTCTCTCTCCTTCCCTCCTACAACCACACCACCGCCATATATCGTTTCTATCTCGTGGTCAGGCACATGTGCTGCTCCGGTGCCCACGCCCAGAGTTGGTGTTGTACCCGCCCACGCTTGAGAACTGAAACACCATGTGTGCGTTGCTCTCATTTTTCCTCCTCGAGCCTCTGTCGTGTTCTGTCTCGCTTCTATTTCTAGTCGTAATCGTATGTCCGGCGACCACACCTAGAGCGGATGGGGTAGCTGACCATAGGGTTGAGCGGGCACACTATCTTAGTGCGATGGACGTGCCCAACTGTTGTCGTCAGTTTTAGTGATCTTAACCGGAGTAGATGGTGCTTGTTGTGGTATTGTCTTGGGCAGATGTGTCGTGTCGTTCTTTGCTTGTTACCGAGCTACGCATGCGCTTGCAAAGTACTAGTGCTTTTTTACCTCTGTGTTTCTCCTCTATTACTAAACGAGATTGCAGCCACCCGTCATGGTTTACTCGCCATAGTTTATGTTTGCGTATGCCTCCTCCTCGGCTATACCTAGGTTACGAAGACGCATGTACCAGGTGGTCCCAGACAATCGAAAGGGACCTACCCGAAACCATGGCGGCCAAGCCAGGGCATATCGCCAAATGGATTTTCCGCGATATCGTGATTACTTCATCAAGATTGGATCTAGATATTCCTATTAGGGGTTTGTATAGGTGCCGCAACTTGTAACCCATCTTGACACTATGTAACCCTAGCCCTCGACCGTGTATATAAGGGGGACTGGGACGCCAAAAGGGAGACATCTTACATCTCACATATCTTAGATTATCTCTCTCATACCACCGACATGCATAGTCTGCACGGCACCACCATCCACCATAGGTGAGATCAAGATTTATCTTGAGATCACCAGAGCACACTATGATAATCCCAAACACCCACAAACATGGGTAGGATTTTCATAGGACATTGTACGTCCGGGGCCTAAACTTGTATAAATCTATGTTTTAGTGTGCTACCATCCTAATCTCCGAGCGTGAACCTTTCAAACATAAATCTACCGTCATAAAATACCTCGATAGTTGCCGCTCTAGGTAGGACCTGCATGTTTCAGATCCAAGATCGAGATGGACATGGTTGTATTTAACCATAGTGTGGAGTCTACCGTAGACCATGGACAGTCCATTCGATTCGGATCTCTAGAGTTCTTCGTTGGTTAGGCAAGAAGGTTGTCCCTCAACCAGCCTAATCTGACCTCCGTAGACTTGATCCTTGGTTCCTCCACGAAGATCCAGGGAGATAGAGGACTTCTTTGAGAAGCACAAGTGATTTCGTCAGGACTTCGAAAAATTGGACCTGCCCCTGGCACGTGCCAGAATCTCACCATCTCGCGAAGTAGTGTCGGTCTTCCCGGACCACTTGAAGTGCAAGGAGTTCATCCTTTGCATCGTGCATGGCCCCAAGGCCGAGCACACCTTCGAGAATTGTCGGACTCTGCCTAAACAATTAGGGAATCCAGATTTTATTCCCTGTGCCGTGCATGGCCTCGATTCTTAGTATACCTCGAAGGATTACGCGTGCATAATGAATCCCATGTAAGAAGAACTTTCCGAGCAGTGAAGGAGGCATAGCCCATGCTCCAAGCACACGACATCGGAGTGTCATCTTCCTACTAGAAGAATACCCTTAATCCCGTGGCATGTGATCGTCATGGCCCGGGGGCTACCCGTTGTATGAATGACTGCATCCTTCTTTAATGGGAGGCACAAGTTCCGGAGTTCGAGCCATGTGTACAAGATACCCGAATGCGGGATTGTCCATGAGGAGTTACGATTCAAATCATGATACCACTCGCTAATGTCGCCTCCTCTCGGGTGACGCCGCTAGAGTTCAGGACGCCCGACTGCCTTTTTTCCACGCGGAGGGAATTCATAGTACCCTCTGCATGGAAAATAGTGGAGCTTGAATCGGTTTTGCGTATGGATGGGCTCTCCTCTAACGATATCCTCGCCATCAACATCGGTTCGGATTCACCTCCATGGGGCAACGGTCCCTCGTACAGGAAAGCGTTGGAGGACTGGCCCTGGAATATCATCCCGATCAAGTTCAACCAGTAAGATTATTCAGATAGTGTTCCAAACGCCGAAAGCCTTCCCCTCATCATGGAGCTGATACTTCATCACACGAAGGTCGACTGCATAATGGTGGATGGGGAAGCAACGTCAACATCATATTCACGAACAGCCTCAACACTGTTGAGATCCATCACCTCGTCGTTCGATCGAACGCTAGGGTCCTATACAACATCCACCTAGGCCAGGAGATCTAACCCCTCGGCCTTACCCGCCTAGAGGTTGCCCTTGAAGGCCTGGGTGGTAGAAGAATGGAGTGCATGGACTTCATGGTGGTAGCCAAGTGTAGTGCATACTGTGCTATCCTTGGGCGACCATTCTTCACTGGATTTATGGCGGACTGCAACTATGCTTGCCTAAAGCTAAAAAAATTGGCCCCAAACGACATCAGTAACATCTACGGAGACCTCGAGTAGGCTTGCGAATGTCATCAGGAAAGTGCTCGAGTGGCTACCTGGGGTGGGTCACCGACTGGAGTTCGAGGATCAGGTGTTTTTCACCCTGCCCCCTATCCAGCTGGGAAACAGCTAGGAAGTTAGTCTGGACACACTACTGGCATGGCAGGCAGGCAAGATCCAATCGGAAATATGCTGGAAAGAGGTGACCTTCCTAATGCATGTAAAATATATACATGAACTTTATAATTTATTGACACATATTCTTACGTATTTGTATCATATAGAATGTTATATTCATAGTTTATATTAATTTATGGGGATTTACCAATGATCTACTTTATTTTCTTGCAAAACATGACGCTAATAATGTAATTTCTATATATTAGGATAAATAATTAAGGGAAAGCAACAAGAAATTAATCGAGAAAGTACATACAATTTTGGTTGCATTAGTTTCCAACTAGCTTGTCCCTATACACGGTATCCACTATCGTCACTAATCATTATGCTTCCACCACCCTTTGTGATAAATCCGAAACAAGGATGGTCTCTCTCGCTCTCTCCGAGACCAGATGAAGGATAAAGTGTAATCAACTAGAGGGGGTGAATATGAGATTTAAAATATTACCTCTAGAGTTAAGGCTTTATGCAGAATTTAACTCTAGGCGATAGCACCTACACATAAAATTCTACCCTAAAAAACTTACAAGAAAGTAAAAGTGGAAATGCATTAAGGGCACATAAGGGACATGAAAACTTGGTGATATGTGGTCAAAGGGCGAATAATTGGTGTGATGTATGCCTATTTTGGAGAAGCTTGACACAAAGTCCAAGGACACCTTGTCCTATAGATGATTAGGATATAATGTGTTCACTTAAGCCACTAAGGACCCTGATTTAGACAATGCATCGGTGCATGAATTCACATCATTCCTAAAACATGGTACACCTAGGAGTGAGGTTTTTAATATGCGGCCCGAAAGTTCAGACGTCAAGGCATCGTGAGGTCCAAGTTTCTTGTAATTTGCGGAGGGGCTGCAGTAGCTTCGCCAATTGTCGAGAGGGGTCTAATGAGGGTGAATACAAATCTAGTGGCCAAACGATCGTTTGAACCAGTCAAAAAAGGTTGAACTCAAATCTCACTGTTAGGTCAACTCTTCTTTCCCTGCCCTCTCAGTATTCCCTGTTATTCTTTGCGGTCATGGACTGGTTTACCCATGCGAGGAATAGATCTTCTTCTCTTCTCTTCTCTCCTATTATTCCTCTCTCCATTAACTTGCTTAGCTTTGGATACTGGTCTCCAGATCGGAGCTCGTTGTTGCTCTCCTTGCGTCCCCGCCATGGCCGGTCAACCTCCCATTCCCTTAATCGAAGCTCACATCCGTCGCCCTCGCCTTGTTTTTTAGTCGTTGTGTCAGAGCTTCGTGTCCACATCCTAGCCTCTCGCTGCTGCCTAGACCTTCTCGCATGGCGGAGCGCGTTCGGTCGGGCAATCCGGATCGGCAACCGGCCTCGGGAAGTTGCATGTTGTCGTGCACCCCAGGCATGGTAGCCCTGGCATAGGAGTTCGATGACAATACTCTCATGGCCACCGTGCTAGGCGTGTATCCCGCGGTGTCGCCGGCAGATTTGCTGTCGGCTTTCAGGTCTTGTTTTGGGATCAGAAGAAAAGTGGTCAATATTGAGATATGCGCACCGCCATTCGATTTCTTTGTCTTGTTCGCCCATAGCTCAGACAGCGAGTGTGTTATGCATTCTTCCTGTTCTTTTGAGTGCTGTGGGGAGAAAATGAGCTTTATGCATTGGCATCGCGCATGTGGATGGGACGATCGCTTGGGGCAGCTTCGTTTCTTATCTAAACTTGACTTTAACGGCCTCCCTTTGGATGCTTGGGAACCGGAGGACCCCAAGCAGGTCATTAGTAGCCTTGGCGGCGGGCTTGTGGAGATTGTGCCATCGAGCGACAAATGGATCATCGTGGTACAGGTGTGGCTGAAAGATCTAGACACTGTTCTTAAGCTGTACGAGGTGGATATTCCAAGCAGGGCAGGACGACAGCTTTGCTGTAAGCACCCGGTGATCATCCACCTACAGGAGGTTCTAGAATCGGTACATGGCATTCAGGACCCCACGAGGCGGCTAGAAAGCATCCTCGTCGCCTGCAGTGTCGGCATGAAAGGATCGATGGCACAGGACCACCAACGTTCCGTGACGGAGCACACAGTTTTGGTGGGGGGACCGGCCATGGACAAGCCGATGGTTTTGATTTCCCTCGAGTGAAGACAGAGGTTTAGTGAATCTGAAAGATTGCTGACTTGAGAATCGAGAATGTAGTACGCCTTATATAATAGTTTGAACTTATTTAGTATGTGTGGCTACTGAATTTGTAATGTGTGGCTAATGAATTTGTAGTATGTGTGGCTAATGATTTGTAGTTTTTGTGGCTAATGAATTTGTAGTATGTGCGGCTAATGGATTTATGTGAATAACCAAGGTTAGCCTCCTGAAAAGAGGGTAGTTTGGCAATGATCTATAGAGGTTCCAACCTGATAAGGTAGAGATCCCTGTGTTTACAATGCTAGTCCTTGGATCAATAGCTAGCATCCACAGTTTAAGATGTAATATCAAGAAACAAAGGTCATATTACAACTTATAACCAGGAATAAAATAATTCATTACATCTTACATAGCTCATATGGCTATCTCATTAGAATGCATCAGATATAACTATATAGCATGGCGTCCTTCATCTTCAAGTGCCACAGGCAATCATGTTGGTTGTAGACTTGTAATCCCTACTCAACAAACTTCACTAACATCAAACAAACCTGTAACATAATAAGTTACAGCCACAGGGGTCAATACATTTGGATTGTATTGGCAAGTGATACTATGGTAGAATAGTAGTATCTAACATCTATATGCTTTTTGCTAAGTGTAGATTAGGCTTGCTTTGCTCAAAATAAGGTTTTCCTCATTAGTTGAAAACACTAAGTTTTTGTTTGTCAAAAACACCCAAGGAACCACCAATAGAAATTGGTGAACCTTTACCCTTGTTCAACCATAAGTTTTTAACTTTAGAAATTGGGATGATGAGATCCTTGATAGCTTCAATGTCTTTATGCTCAAATTGTCCATTGCCGGGGACACGGCTAAGTACTTAGGTTTTACTCTCGAGAGAGAGGTGGTGCACTTTCCCCACAAGACTCGACATGCATCGGGACAAGATCTTTCGGAATCCTTCCCTTAGACTAAATGGAAGCATTCCATCCTATCACCCCTACAACCATATGTCCATCTGGCTAAGTAATTGAACCTATATGATCAAGGCAGAGCCCATATTTCCATGTGGCTGCACTAGAAGCTTCTCAACACTTAACATCTCAAATCTCTTTGTTCCTGGGTGGCTTTCCACAAGTGAGATACACAAGGTGAACCATAGAAATGGGCCTTGTGTAACCACTCAACACAAACCATTCTTACCATTCCAACCCAGGTGTTTCATTCACATAGTTGTTTTATTAAACAAAACACAAGTCATAGACTTTGCATAATATCATAGCATGAATAATCCACCCTTGTTTTCTATTAGATAAGCTACGCATGATAACATGGAAAGTTTCCTAACTTAGGATAATTCTACTAAAACAACATCTATTAGGATTTCCCAAGGCATAGCTTATACTTAGAAAATTTCCATGCAAGTCCTACTCAAAATATCACTAATGCATAGTCAAAATAATAGGACAAAATATATGAAGCACCACTTTCCTTTTTAGTAGAGAAACTAGATTCACTCCTTGATTTTGCAATTGCCACACTCTTCAAAGTTCACTATAAATCAATCAAGCAAGCACAAATTCAAAACTAGCATTCAAACAATTCACCACATAAAATAATGAAAACAAAGTAATGTATGCAAGCATGCAAAAGGTTGTTTTATTGAAAAATTGGTTTCTAATAAGGCTATAAACATTTAAAACACCTACTGGTCATTTATAAATGTGGCCAAATCATTTGACAACAAGTTAGTGAAAATAGGCCTTTTAATCATTTTTTGTTTTGTTAGAAATGCTTTTATCCAATGGAAAAATTTCTAGTGTTAGACAAATATGTTTTTAAACAAAAATGTTAGTGTTTATGGTTAGAGTGTTTTAAAACAAATCCATTTGCAAAAGGTTACACTCAAAAATCATTTTTAAATCATAGCCACATTTTTGTTTTACTAGTAATGTTTTTACTCAAAAGAATATTTCCTTGTGTTACACAAATTCATTTCTAAATCCAAATGTTAGTGTTTAGGGTCATAAAGTTCAAAACAAATCCATTTGCAAATGGATTTACTCAAAAATCATTTTTAAAACAATTTTTATGTCCAAAATAGACCTCATAATGTTTCTGCAAAAACACCAAATTTTTCAGAAGCAAAATACTAAACTAAGGCCATAGTTGCAAAGTTTACATTTTTCTGATTCCATTTATATAAAATTTGCAAATTTTGGCCAAGCAGATCAAAAGTTATAGATTTTACAAAATCAATCATCTAATAGATCAAATCTGGTTTTTAAATTAACACCTAGGCCACACGTCATGTTTCTATTGGTCCATACCGTTTCGGCAGGATTGAGCAAAGTGGGCCGCAAGATCTAATTAGAATCGCATGGAACATATTGATTCGTACCGCTTTGTTAAGTCAATCTATCTTATTCATTGGATCTGCATCTAACGGTCCAGAGCAGCTGGCCACTAACTGGCGGCGCTGGCTGTCGACGCGCGGCGGCGCTCTGTCAGTGGCGTTTCGGCGGTTCTAGGAAGCAAAGGAGAGGGTGCGGGGCATTAACGGAGTCACCATGGTGTGGGGATGCTCAAGGTGGTCATGGGAAGGCCAGGGGCGCATGAGGTTGTTGTGGATTGCTCGCGGGAGTCGTTGTCACCGTCGGGCACGATCTATCGTCGTCAGGGGCGAAGCTACGAGGAACACGAAGACAAAAGGGGAGGTGGATTAGATGCGCGAGCGTCAACCAGAGAGAGAGGCGCGGTCAGGGATTACCAGGAGATGTCGCCAGAGTTGAGGCAGAGGACGGTGGCGAGTAGGCGTCGTTGTTGCCGAGCCTCTGGGGTGCGCGCGGGCAAACAGAGGATGCTGGCAGATGTGCACGAGGTTGGCAGTCTGTCTCGTGTGATCCAGGGAGCAGGGGGAGGTATGGGCTCTCCGGAATCGTCGCGAAGGCTCGTCAGAGTCAGTGGTGGTGTGAGGTCAATTCGAGGCGGCCCTACGGTGTTTAGGTGTGGGAGAATGACGGGAAACAGAGGGGAGGGGGAGGCGGTTAAACGAGCGTGATCGCTGGAGAGAATTAAGTCGTCATTCAAACAAATTGAAGATGCGAAATCAACGCAGGAAACGGTCGAGGAGAGATGGGAAGAACATGTCGCGGGTGAGGAAGATGATGCCAACGTGGCGTGGGTCCACGGGTCAGCGAGGTGAGGGGGTAGGGGTCGCGGTAAGAAAAGGAAAAGCAGAGGGGTGTGTTTCCCGGGTGGGCTGGGAGATGGGCCTGCTGGGCTAGTAGGTGGGTTGGGTCGGTGGGTTGGACCTTTTCTATTATTTTTTTCTTCTCTGTTTCTTTTTCTTTATCTATTTTTGATTTCTTTTTTCATTTGATTCAAATGATTTAAGCTTTAATCTGAATTCAAATTTTTGCACAACCTTTTCACTAGGTTTTATCTTTTTACTAGGTGTTTAAATAGTCCACTTTGGAATAATCCAAAATAATTTTCTTGTGATTTATTATTTATTTAGCTTAGGCAACTTGTCTTTATTTAAATAAAATTGAATATGGTTCAAACCCATATTATTTTTATTCAAATAATTATTTATTCTTTTTAAATTAATCACATAACTTTTAATCCATTTTGGCAATTTCAATTATTTTTCTCATGGTTTAATTAATCATTTATATTAGGAATTTTGTCTTCATTCAAATAAATTTGAATATGGTTAAAAGCCCATATAATTTTATTTAAATAATATTTATTCCTTTATTTTTGTTTGGATTATCTTTATTCCACTTGCTTATGGATTTGGCCAAGATTTAAATTGTCTTCTAAATATTTCTTATTTATTTATTTCTTTATCTTATAAAATCCATATTTTTTTATTTATAGTTCCAAAATTTGTGATTCTACTTTGTAGAATTTTATTTGATATTTGTTTATCTTTTTAAATCCTTTTAGAATTACTTTGCTCACATTTTGGCATGGGTTTTAGCTAGGAGCTTTTTTTAGTCTTGGAAATTATTTCCTTTTATATTATAAAATTCATAAGTTTTTATCCATGGCTCCAAATTGAATGGAACCAATTTCCATGGTTTTATAATTTTTTTGTTTACCATTTTCTATCATTTATAAATGTTTGTTGATAAATTTTCATATGGAACAAATCCATAGTATTTGGGTGATTTGAGAATGATTTCTCTTATTAGGGTTTAGGTTTTTTGTTTACTTTTCCAAGTGCTTTAATTTCAAGATTCTTTCCATGCATAAATGCATTTGACTTGGGAATATTTGTTTGTTGATTTATTATTCAAATTTTGTTCAAGTAGGTTTTTGATGTTTCCATTTAGAAGCAAAAAGTTTCTTTTCACCCTAAATTTCAACAATTATTTATTTATTTTTCACATTTCAAAATTTGGAAAATTTTGGGATGTGACATGATCAATGTCACTGTTGCTGGGAAAGTGCTGCTGGTGAGTGATCCGAAAGACAGGAAATGCTGCTGGTTTGTATGCCTCGAACAAATTTTACCTAGATTTGTTCGAGCTGGTGCGTGATTCTCTATGGAACTTGCATTAATAAACCAACCAAGATCAGTTCATAAAATGTTGTCTGAATCTTGTCTGCCTCAGATAAGTATGACAATAAACTGAATCAACCGCTAGTGGTAATTGAATAAATAGATACATCTTGATAGTATTTGGTTACTTTCGAACTAATTCCATACTAAAGTATTTCGTTCAACCACAACTGGTCTTTTTCCTTCCCGCCGAACATGAAGGGATCTGCAATGTTCGTGCACTAGTTGATGCGCTTGAACCAGTCCTGGATCAGTACGAACAGCCACACCGCCGCAATGATTTCTTTGAACGTGAACTCTGGCTTCTCGTGGCAGGTATCGTAGGTCCCAGTGAATCTGAACCTGAATTTCTGTGTTGAATTGTTGCTCGTCGTCGGCTCTAGTTGTCGAACACTCCAACAAGCTGAGTGTAGATGGATGCTCGCCGCCGTGGTGTGGCCACCGATGGTGTGTAGGATGGATCGTCTTTGCCACTGACGACGGGCGCCCAGATTGCCCCACTATGGTAAGGTCACCCGCGCCGAGGCATGGTGGCAAGAGTTTGTTGACTTTGGCGCCGCCCTGTGATGTCTACGCACGCTTCTATTCTTGTAGACAGTATTGGGCCTCCAAGTGTAGAGGTTTGTAGATAGCAACAAGTTTCCCTTAACTGGATTACCCAAGGTTTATCGATCTCAAGGAGGAAGTGGTCAAAGGTATCCCTCTCAAGCAACCCTGCAATCAAGATACAAGAAGTCTCTTGTGTCCCCAACATACCCAATAGACTTGTTAGGTGTATAGGTGCACTAGTTCGGCGAAGAGATAATGAAATACAAGTGATATGGATGATTATAAGACAACGGTGCCAGAAAAGAGCTTGACGGGGAGGAAAGAGACTAAAGGCAATCTGAAATAAAGATGGTAGCAAGCACACATGTAATCGATCCATTGGTAAACGGTGTTTCAATGCTTAGAAACAAGGCCTAGGGATCATACTTTCACTAGTGGACACTCTCATATAAATATCTTGTCTTCATGATACTACTCTGAACTACTCTCTGGTTGGACAACTCTAATCCACGGTAGGGCTATAACAGCACACCTCAAAGTTCGCATTCCCTATCTAGATAACCCCACACTGTCACCTTGAGCGCTAGATGGTTCCAACAAACACCACAATTTCATAAGATATCCAACTCAAAATATAACTCATGATAAGTATTTATGTAACCTTTAGCCTAAGTGACACATGGTGTGCACACTGTCACCTTCACACACGTGGGGATAGCCGGAGATTAATTAAAGCACTTGAGTATAAGAGTAGATCTACTTGATTACAAAGCTCATGACCACAATAATATCACGCATAGAGAGAGAGATATGAACACATAGCTACCGGTAGAGCCCTTATCCTCGAGGAAGAACTACTCCCTACTCATCATGGGAGTTAGCAACGGCGATGGATATGGTGGTGGAGATCGATGGAGATGGCTCCGGGGGCAATTTCCCGTCCCGGTAGGGTGGCGGAACAAAGACTTCTATCCCCCAAATCTCCCCTTTGGTGGCGATGGCGCTGCGGAACATTTTGTGGAGATCTGATCCGCACAGGGTTTACTTCTCGGGGAGACGTATATGTAGGCGAAAGGGCAAGGTCGGTGGAGCCTCGAGGGGCCCACACCAGGGGCTGACGCGGCCAGGGGGGACCCGCACCACCCCTAGGTGTGACCGCCTCGTCGTGCCTCCTCGTCTCTCCTCTGGACTCCGTGTTCGCTCTGGTAAAATATTGACTTTGGCTTTTGTCCCGTCCAATTCCGAGAATATTTCTTTTCTGGCTTTTCTAGAACCAAAAACAGCACAAAACAGGCAACTGGCACTGCGACATCTTATTAATAATTTAGTCCTAGAAAATGTATAAAAATACCTCAAAGTGTAGACAAAACAAAACAAAGTTGATACAAAACAAGCATGGAGCATCAAAAATTATAGATACATTTACGACGTATCAAGCATCCCCAAGCTTAACTCCTACTCGTTCTCGAGTAGATAAGTGATAAAAATAATAATTTTTGAGGTGAGATGCACCATCACAATCTTGATCAAAATATTTGTAAAGCATTGATAACTGGGATCAAAGTACTCTAAACATGAGCATGAAAGATGTAGTTCTAACAATAAGACAAATCAAGTATGTTGTAACATGAAAGTTAACACAAAAAAAAAGATCATGAGTAACAATGCATTGAAAGACGTTTGTTTGTTTCACATATAAAAAACATAGCATGTGTGGTATTCAACTTGTCCCTCATGGAGTAGCAAAACATAAATGCATAGGACACCTTCAAAGTTCATAAGGGTGAGTAGATGCAAATAGTTTAAGAACAAGCAATATCAACATTATGAATCAATCAATAAGTTTTGGGACAATGCACATAAAACTAAGAGTGACAACTATGCTCTCTTAATTGGTGCATAAAGGTAGAAGGTGGAGACTCAATATAAAAGTGGGAAGAAAGGCCCTTCACAAAGGGAAGCAGGGATTTCAAGTTTCATAAAGAGCTTCCAAAAATTATGATACTTGTTAGCTTTCAGCTCTCATTGCCCCTATCATAAGAATCTTGAAGTGAGTAAGGTTAAAGTGAACAAAATATGGAGTACATGCTTGACAAATCATAAGTTGGCAATCTCATGTCCCTTGAGTACGAGGGTCGTTCCTCATGCTATTCAACTTTAGTCACAAGCAAGTTCTTGTCATTGTAAGTATATGTGTATCATAGAGAACCTCCAATGGGGTACCCCTTGCCCCATGACACAGGAGCTATACCATATAAAAATGACAAGGCAACAGACAATGAGCATCTCAGCAATCTTCTTATTTACCATGGGTATGGTGCTATTTTTTCCCTTTCTCCTTTTTTCTATATTTTTTTCATTGAAGATGCTTCATAGATTGATCACTATGGTTATGCTGCAAGTTTCCACCATGATTAGGCATGGCATAGGCTAGCCGCCCAGGCGCTTCTCTAACACATATATAATACTCCATGAATTTACAAGCTCCCCTTTTATTTCACACCGCCGACATCCATAAACAAAAGATCATGATATCAACTTGATAATATGTACAGGTGTTAAAAGCGTTCCCCATGACAGCATGGTTCTGCTAATTCACAACTTATAAGTGCAAGCATATACAACATAGATGACACAATGGTTCAAGTTTATTAGGTGCAAGAAAGTAAAGTGTGCCATCAAGTTTGTGAGAGCTTTAATCACTAATTTTCACATAACAAGATTAATTTGGAACATAGAAAAAACATGAATATACTTGGAATGGTGTAACACACCATGCATAGGAATTTATAGTGGACTCTTTGGAATAACTTGGTTTCTTAGGAGTTGGATGCACGAGTAGAGCTCATACTCAGTACAAGTGGAGGCCAGCAAAAGACTGGGAGCAACCAACTAACAGAGCAACAATGGCCATAATCATATAGAGCGACAAAACATTATTAACTAAAGCATAAATTAATATCACAAGTCAAAAACTAAATGATCATAGAGGCTAAGGTGACTGGTTCATAGTCTTAACATGGTGTAAGCATGTGCCAAGTCAACCGAAATAAAGCATACAAGGAGAATATCACAATATTATGCTTTTGTATGCTAAAACAACGCATGATTCTTTCAAGTCACATTAAGAAATCTCAATTTTTTGGAACAAGTCATGCTAAAGCAATAATCACTAAGCATATGGTCAAAGCAACATCTAACATGACATGATAAATTCTAAGATACAGTCAAAACAAGCTCCCTTTTATACCACTTAAGCATGAAGCTTCCTACTATTTTCCAACACCAACCGACTTATTTGAAACAAATCACAAAGATAATAATCAATAAAGATCAGTGAGCTTGTCTCACAAATCCACAAAGAAAAACTAAAAAGTTCTAAGCAAAAAGCATATGAAAACTAAGGCTAAACACAGTGCTAGCAAAAGAGAACACTCACAAAACAATAAGAATGCAAACTAGAGTGTTCTAAACAATGAAAACGGAGCATGTCTCTCTCCAAAAGAAGTGTTCTATGATACAACCAACTTATGCAGCAAACAAAGAAAAGGAAAACTAAAAACAAAAACAAATACGCTCCAATAACAACACAAAAGTGCATGAAGCAATAAAAAATAAAGTGTCTTGAAAGAAGACCTGACATTTTTATTGATGAAGAAGGGGATGCCTTGGGCATCCCCAATCTTTGACATTTGTATCTCTTGAATATTTTTTGGGGTGACACGGGTGGCATACCCAAGCTTGATCTTTTGTCCATTCTTCATCTCATCACATCATTCTTCCCCTACACTTGAAAATTTCGTTCATACAAAACTTCACACAATCTTTATTAGCAACATTAGTGTATTCAAGATAATAAACCTTTGGGTTTAGTTTAAACACATCAAAACTTTCATTAAAAACACAAGCTAATGTAGCAATTCCTTTAAAAAGCTCAATTTACCAAAGAGAACTCAAAAAGAAATCGATAAAGAGGCAAATGCAAATAATGGCAGAAATCTGTCAAAACAGACCAGCAGGTAAAAACCATTTTTTTAGAAGACCTTCTGTTGCTCAAATCGAAAAGTGTTGAACTAACGGAAGTTAGATAACAACCTGGGTCATGAACTCAGAAAATTACAGCTCAATCTGACTTACACGAATTTTTCACGATTTTTTACAGTGAAGCACAAATATCTGTTTCACGATAGCAACTTCCCCAAATCTTACTTCTCTCTCATTAGAGGTTATTCTGTGCACAAAAATCACACAAAAAGGATAAGGACAGGTTATTACATAAGTAATAACTTCCAAGACTCACCAAAAGAAAAACCTAATGAAATTTGGGCTATCTCCTAATAAGTACTTTTCTTTAACGCCTTTAAGTTAGGCTTGATAGTTTGAGAAGATGCTCACATAAGAAATATGAATTGAAGTGAAAGAGATCATCAAGAAGCAAATTCAAAACACATTTAAGTCTAGCCCACTTCCTATGAAAAATAATCTTGTAAAGAAACAAGTCATGAAAGCACAAAGCAACCAGCATTGGAAAGCAAAACAAGTGCAACTTCAAAATTTTCAACATAAAGAGGAGAAACTTAATATTTTTGAGATGCATAAAACCAGGTTTCCCTCTCTCATAATAACTTTCAGTATCATCATGAATAAAATTAATAATATAACTATCACATAAAACATTCTTATCATGAGCCACATGCATAAAATAGTTATTACTGTCCACATAAGCATAGTCATTCTTATTAATTGTAGTGTGAGAAAATTCAACAAAATAGGCATCATTATTATTCTCATCACCATAATATTAAAATATAGGAGGCATATTGTAATCATAATTAATTTGCTCCTCAATAGTAAGTGTACTGAAAATATCATATTCATCATTGCAATCATCATACATTGGAGGTATAGTATCCTCATAAGCAATAGAATAGCTATCTTCCAAAGTGTGTTCATTTGTAAACATATCATCATGGGAAGGGACATGGATAGTACTAATAGCACAACAATTATTAATAACAAAAGTAGTACTCTTTTACCAATCATGATCACTACTCTAGGTAATAGGCATAGGAACATCATCTAGTTCAGAATCATCAGCAAAAACTATGATAGGAGCAACATGCTTAGGGGAAGATACAGTTTCCTCTCTCCTTTTACACCTCTTCTTCTTCTTATTCTTCCACTCTTTAGGAGGGAGAGGCTTGAACAGAAGCTTCTCCACATACCCTGGTTTATTGTTAGAGACAATAGAAGAAACTTTGGAGGATTCATCCTTTTCATTAATAAGAACAAAACACATATCAGTCCTGTCATATTTTGGTAAAGTATTATCTTTTATAAGATTTTGTATGTAAGAATTTGCGTGGCAATTATCAACACAATAAAGATGGCAACCATGCAGCGCGCTATTCATATCAAAAGTACTCATGTCTACAAAATAAGTTTTTCTTGATAACTCTTCACACCCCAAAAATAATGTAAGTTCATCATGTTGATTATCAGTGATCACGTTATCACAATAAAAACTTGCAGTACTCATTGGATTAGAAAGGTCATTAGTATGGCCTGAGCATTGAAAATTGAAATGACCCACTTCATAGCAGAGTTCACAAATAAAAGGGTAAAGGGCACAAACTTTTTTACCAAGATCATTTAGAGCCTTATACCATGTTATAGTTTTTTCATTCCAATGGGTGATACAATATTATTCTTTGATTTTATTATTTTCACAAGGTCTATGTATTCCACAAAAATTAACATGCTTATAAGAAATAGTACTTTCAGAAGTTTGAGCATTTTTATTGCAATCATTTATAACATTTTCATTTTCCATGCAAGTGTCTTTAAAAGGTTCATGATACATGTCCCGTTTTTCTTTAGAAGCATTAATATGAGAAGCAAATGTTCTACAAAAATCAAGAATAATTTGAGGATCAAGACCATATTTAGCACTAGACCCTTGAAAATTAGCAGTTTTAGCAAAAAACTTAATTCAATCATACTCATAGTTTATACCTGGTTCTTTACCTTTGTCTTTATTCCAACCTTCGGTATTGCTTTGAATTGTTTAAAGAATATCCCACTTAGCTTTGACCTCCTTACTTGTGAAGGATCCCTCTAAACAGGTATCTAGATAGTCCTTGTAATATCCTGAAAGCCTTGCATAAAAAATATTAATAATAATATTTCTATGGAGCTCATGAATGGGACATTTGAGAATTAGTGACTTCAATCCCCCCATGCTTGGGAAATACTTTCTCCATCCCCTACAAGAAGACCCCCCTACAGAAACGCACAAATCCGTATCTAAATGCTCATATAGGCGTTGCTAGCGCATTTACCAACGACTTGGTATGCGTTGCGTTTTTGGGTGTTGCTATGACACAAGGCAACACATATATTTGCGTTGGTAACCAATGGATCAAGTGTTGCAAAGTGGCAACGGAGGTCAGGCAATGATTTTATCTGTTGGTACATAAAGGATTCCGATTGATAAATTTTATTTAAAAACAAGATATCGTTTTCTGAATTGGGTGGGTTGATTTAAATTTTATTTAAAAATAAGATATTGTTTTTTGAATTGGGTGGGTTGATTTCGTTAGAGATGCTAGCATTCATTTTGTCTTGGCAAGAGAATATATATATGTTATCAGATATGTATGACAATACACAGAAATCAAAATTTTGAATGCATTGCACGAAGAAGAAAAAACTCAAATATATTCATTGGAATGACCATCGGATACATGTACATTATCTTTAGAGTACAAAGATAAGAGTTTTGTTTAAAATATGATATTCCATCTAATCGTATATCTATTCCTTCTAAGGTTCTGCCTTTTAATGCACAGAGTTGATATCCGAATATAGCAGTTCTTGCTGATCTTTTGAACCTGCAAAAACAAAGTCTAATTTCAGTATCCATGTGGCAAAAAATATATATATATATATATATATATGATTTCTACTACGTACTTGATCTACTACTCACCATGCGAAAATGTCAAAAGGCATATATCTGAAACAGGGCATGTAAAGCACCAGTCAAATTGTTTCTTTCCTAGACAAACTGAATAGAGACCACAATCTTAGCAGCATTAAGGCCCTGTCCATAGGAATTTCATGTTGCATGTGCATATAGAATAAAGTATAATAATTGAAAAATGAAAGCAAAATTCCTGTGAGTCTTGGTTGATGATACCTTTATATTCACATCTCCATGCTGCATGGAATTTCTTCAAACACCTTGGTAGTATGCCAAAGCCAAATTAGCATGCAAGATAAATTGTGCCAGCCCATGCATTTGAAACAGCCCATGGCATGTGAAGTCGTTATCACAAAGATCGAAATACAAAGGGAAAGATGAAAAAATGTAACCATGATAAATATATGAATGATTCATTTAACAACAGATGATAACCCTTTAATTAACTAGATATACAAAATGACCAGCCACATATCACAAAGCACGAGCGACTGGCATGCATCTACCTTTGGCCAAAGAGTAGTTTTCGGTGGCCTCAGTTCCAGCCCACACATAAATGTAGTTCCACTTTATCTGTTTACTAAACAGACTTACAAGTAAATCAGCATGAGACACAACCATGATGCCAATCCAATTAACTGCAGCAACATCACTGAAATTAACTTGTTAGTACATTTTTCCAAGGTACAAATCAATGATGGGTGGTTTGTTCGTGCCATCATAGTTTCCATTGAAAAAGGAGGAACAAATAAAGTAGTTGATCTCTACCTTTTTAACATAAATAATGTATCAGACGTTAAAAAAATACATGAAACTAACGTCACATGTGTGAAGTCAAGACTCTATTCATATCTATGCATGCTGATAAGTATGAGATGTCAAATCTACAATACAAATAAATGCCATGTAAATGAAGCAGGTTAATATTTTCTTGCGTGTGAGCTTCACATCTATTTAATCTTGCCTCAGTTTATCTTGGAGAACATGAATGCAAAAACTGCTTCCATCTAGAGTTTCTTAAAAACAAACAAGGTTACAGTATATACAATTGTAATGAATATGTCATTGAATGAAACTATTACAAGTGAGAAATAGATTTAGCTAGATACTATGTATGTCTGTTATATTCTATGGTTTAATTATAAAATCAGAAGATTCAGAAGTCAGAAGTTTATGTACTCACAGGAGCAGCTATATCATTGTCCTTTCTCTTGCCAAAGTGCGCAAGGAAGAAACAACATACAGTATATACCTGTTATGAGATAACATAAGAACACAAATCTTTTCTGAACTGAAGTACAATTTTGGAGTATGGGAATGCAGAGAAAACCGAAAAGTATATAATAGTACTCCCTCCGATCCAAATTATTTGACTTAGATTTGTCTAGATTCGGATGTATCTAGACATGTTTTAGTGCTAGATATATTTAAATCTAGACAAACTTGAGTCAATTAATTTGGGCCGGAGGAAGTAAATAAATAAATTAGAAGTGTGATGCGTTGCATCATGCATGTGGGACATGTTCATTTAGCGTTATGTGAGGCTGAATCAGTAAGGGTTTGAGAATATAGGTAAGGCATAATGGTGCAGACCTGTTGATCCTCGTAGTAATGTTTATTATTGTCACAGTTAGATATCCATGATTCCAATTATATACCATGAGTTCGATTGAACAAGTCTGACGGTGATCAGCATCACTTGAAAATCCTGATTACACAGCAACAACAAAAGTCAAAATATAATGGATAACACGAATCGATACTTGGAAACAAACGGATGCACATAACTTCCAGAATTAACAAATATCCACGGTGAACCAGACGTCTTGCACAATTAGAATATAATTGAAAGAAGAAAGTCAAAAATTAAAATACATGGACAAATAGACAGGATGGTCTGGCTATGGTGAGGTCCTGATATCACGTTCTAGTCCTGCTGTGATTAACGGAAAAAAATACTAGGGCAGTAGGGCTGACCCCATATGATGAGCGGCCATGTCAAGCGATGCAGCGAGCTTACACAAAAATCGTGCAAAAATGTTATACACATCACGCCAAGTGAAAAGGAGAAGGGAAACTGAAAGTGGAGAAAAGACAAATAGAACCCTGGATTGCCGGATCTCCGCCGAGTCCGTAGAGCAGCCGCACCTTATAGATGGCACATGCGTGGTCAACGATCTAGGTTTGGGTGGGGGTGATACTTCTCTGGATGTCGATACCTGATAGCGGTAGGAACGGAGACGCGAAGCAGAGAAGTAAGATCTGGTGGGTGCTTCAGCGACGGAGTTACCCGGTAGCAGGAGATTGGATCTGCGGTAGGACGAGGAGAAGACGAACATACATGAGGATAGTAGATGAGGAGATAAGAAGTACACGACCAAGGAATAGATTGGAAGATAAAAATTGGCCGGGACATAAGAGGCCCACTCACGTTCCAACTTCCCCCCAAAAATAGACCGCGCCTATCCACTCTTAGCGCCAAAAGCAAATTTCTAATGTACTGGCGGTAAATCAATGGTTTTCGCGTGCAGTCTAATGTGCGGGAGTATTAGGAAACAGATACAATTTGCAACACATATATGGGTATCTATGATAAATTCTTACAACGCATACGAAAGAGGATGCAGAGTATGTGTTGCAGTATGGTGCTTCTTCTTGTAGTGATCATGAGGATGAAAATTATAAATATAATTCCTATCTTTATGAATTTTATGAGGAGGATAAATTTTAGAGTAAAAGAGAGATTCAAGTTCCTTCCACTCCAAATGATGAGGATCATCTAGTAGCTCATACCACTCCCTTGATTTGTCACTAAGTGATAAAGAGAATAGCTTCCTCTTAACTTGGTCCATTCAAATACCTACACACTTGAACAACTCGCATAATTCATGTATAAAGAGTAAATGATCACCAGGATGGACAGTTCCATCTCCAAAATAGTGGTTATTCATAACACGTTCAACAATTTCCATAGATATTTTAAAAGGGACACTTTCAGTATGTGGCTTTAAAATATCACGAGCATCATTAGAATTACCACATATGGGAAATAAAGTATCATCAGAGCAAATTTTCTTCCCTAAAGCTGGGGATCTAAAAAGATCTTTCTCATAAAAACTAGCTTCCCCAAGCTTAAATGTTTCCATAGCATTAGTAACAATGGTGTTCAAAAAATTCATACTAATAACATTGCAATTAGCATGCAAAGAAAGTTCCATAGGTTTTTTAATTTTCTTTTCAAACCATTCATGTTCTAACTTAGGAAAAATACTAAAAATCTCTCTATTTTTTGTTATTGTTTTCCATTAAGCCTAACTAGTGAAAATAAAAACAAGAAACAAAAAGATAAGATTGTAGAATCTAAAGGAAATAACATCGAGCACTCACACACCAGCAACAGTACTAGAAGATAGCTTAGTAGACAGAGGATGTGAGTACCTTTTACATTACCTCCCCGGCAATGGCACCAGAAAAGAGCTTGATGTCTATGCACGCTTCTATTCTTGTAGACAGTGTTGGGCCTCCAAGTGCAGAGGTTTGTAGGACAGCAACAAGTTTCCCTTAAGTGGATTCCCAAGGTTTATCGATCTCAGGGAGGAAGTGGTCAAAGATATCCCTCTCAAGCAACCCTGCAATCAATATACAAGAAGTCTCTTGTGTCCCAAACACACCCAATACACTTGCCAGGTGTATAGGTGCACTAATTCGGCAAAGAGATAGTTAAATACAAGTGATATGGATGATTATAAAACAACGGTGCCATAAAAGAGCTTGACGGGGAGGAAGAGACTAAAGGCAATCTGAAATAAAGATGGCAGCAAGCAAACATGTAATAGATCTAGTTGTAAACGGTGTTTCAATGCTTAGAAACAAGGCCTAGGGATCATACTTCCACTAGTGGACACTCTCGTATAAATATCTTCTCTTCATGATACTACTCTGAACTACTCTCCGGTTGGACAACTCTAATCCACGGTAGGGCTATAACAGCGCACCTCAAAGTTCGCATTCCCCATCTAGATAACCCCACACTGTCACCTTGAGTGCTAGATGGTTCCAACAAACACCACAATTTCATAGAGACATCCAACTTAAAATATAACTCATGATAAGTATTTATGTAATCTTTAGCCTAAGTGCCACACGGTGTGCACACTGTCACCTTCACACATGTGGGGATATCCGGAGATTAATTAAAGCACTTGAGTAGCAGAGTAGATCTACTTGATTACAAAGCTCATGACCACAATAATATCACACATAGAGAGATAGATGAACACATAGCTACCGGTAGAGCCCTTAGACTCGAGGAAGAACTACTCCGTCCTCATCATGGGAGTCAGCAACGGCAATGGAGATGGTGGCGGAGATCGATGGAGATGGCTCCGGGGGCAATTCCCGTCCCGGCAGGGTGCCGGAATAGGGACTTTTGTCCCCCGAATCTCTCCTTTGGTGGCGTCGGCGCTGCGAATCTCTCGGGGAGACGTATATGTAGGTGAAAGGGCAAGGCCGGTGGATCCTCGAGGGGCCCACACCAGGGGTTGGCGTGGACAGGGGAACCCACGCCACCCCTAGGTGTGGCCGCCTTGTCGCGCCTCCTCGTCTCTCCTCTAGACTCCATATTCGTTGCGGTAAAATATTGACTTTGGCTTTTGTCCCATCCAATTCCGAGAATATTTTGTTTCTGGATTTTCTGGAACCAAAAACAGTAGAAAATAGGCAACTGGCACTGCGGCATATTTTTAATAGGTTATTCCTTGAAAATGTATAAAAATACCTCAAAGTGTAGACAAAACATAACAAAGTTGATACAAAACAAGCATGGCGCATAAAAAATTATAGATACGTTTACGACGTACCACCCTGTTTGGAGGTTTGTTTCCTCGGCGGCAAGATCACAGGAACGCTTTGGAATGTACCTTCTTTCTCCTGCACAGAGCATACAAAAATGCCATCACGTGATTTCTCTATGACGCTCGCTTGGCCCTGCTCGACGCCGTCACGGCCTTCGCCGCCAATGTTGCCGCCCCTGCAGATGCAGCACATTCTGCAAAATCAACCGTCTTGGATGGCAATGGAATGCTGGCCTCGTAGTACAGTCGCATGGCTTGCCTTAGAGGGTCCAAATAGCCAAGCTTTGGCGGCCGCGCCGGTGGCTTCTTCTTAGGCGGGGCCATAGCTAAGCTTCTAAGAGCGTATCTAAGTTATTCGAAACTAGTTCGACTAACTACTAAATATTTATTTTCCTTCTCATCATAAGAGTGCTAAGATATTAAAAATACAGGTAGTGGCTAGCAACCGGATCATGCAATGTACCAGGTCAGGGTTCCATTTTAAGTATATTTACGACCGTGTCCTTAGTTCTGTCCATAATTATGCATGTGCCACTATGATCGTCGAATTGTAGCAACACCATCAGAAATAGGGAAAGATGGCGTGGTGTTTTACTGACTGGCGGGCCCTGCCACCTCGACCTTCGATGGCGTGCATCCCAGGTTCGAGGATTAGTGCCCCCCATTATTGTGCGATTTTCCATATTCTGTTGCTCGCAGCTCCGCTCCGCTCCGCTCCACTAGTCTGGTCCTGCCGTCGCCACTCCGTCCCGTCGTGCAACACTCTCCTCCTACCCTTGGACTATCGTCCTCATGTCATCCCCTACTCCGCCATGCCATGTCCCCTTTCCCTGTCTCGTTTGCTTCCGTCCCTACCTAGGCGTGTCTAGGAATGAAAATCGTGAGGCGTGCGCTAGGTTCTCGTGAAACAATGATGGCTTTAATCTGGATCCCGCACGGAAATGGATCATGCATGCCCGGAGAACACGGAGATGGGTCCTTCTCGGCCGAAGAGTGAGGAGATGGACCCTTCAAGGCTAGAGAACATGGAGGAGCATGAAACAGGGGAAGAGGACGTGGGGTGCAAAGCTTTGGTGTTATGGAGCCCATTGAACGTGTCATACATCACCCCTAAAGGGTAAGAACTGCAATTCCATCTATGTATCTCCCAATTAGCGTTTCTAGTCCCGTGGTGATGGAGAGGATCTGTGCTGGTGACCGTAGGACGTCTGTTGCATCCATATTTCTTTTGAAGATTCGGCACGGGTGTTGAACTAAAACCTTATCCGGCGGTAGAATCGCAGTTACCAGTGGATTTGATTATCGGCTGACAGTAGACGCGGAGGACATAACTCTAAGTGACTTTCACATGCAATTTGGCAAGTTTTCGATTGGCCAGCATGATGAATACGTAAGAAGTTACTACGACACGAATTCACAGACTTTCTGTGACGTTAGGACTAAGGAGGATCTGGCCATGATGTGGTGAAAACACCTCGGCACGAGGAATGTGCTGATGTCTGTGCACATCGTTAACAAAGATACTGGGAAAGAGACTGCCTGAATGATACCGACCCATGTGGAACACGAACAAAGAAGTCTCTGTTTATGATACCGAGCACGACCGCCCAGCCTATTATTGAACATGATGCCTTCTCAAGCGAACATGAAGACATCAAAATGTGAGGTGGTCAGGATAATTTTGTGCTCGAAGATGATGATGATGATGATGATGAGAAAGCATATCCAGATGTGGATGTTGAACCTGATAGGATGGAGAGTAGGGAATATTTGGTTGATTTGAACTATGAGCCTAACTATGGGCATATGAGGAAGAGGAATGTGAGGATGCGGAAATGGGATACAGATACGATGACAAAGATGAGGACATGCCAATGATACACTTTGATAGGTACAACCTTACAATTGATGAGGGGACTGTCTTTGATACTGTGGAGGAATGTAGATATGTCGTTTCTACCTATGCAATAAGAGTTGGGTCCGAATTTATCGTTGAAAAAAGCGACCAAAAGAGATTTAGGGTGCATTGTAGGGAAAGTAAGGTGTGTAAATGGAGATTGCATGCATATCCACTGCAGGGTGGACACCCATTTCAGGTTGCAATAGCTACATTTAGTTTTGATCTTTCTCATATTTGTTCACCTGATGAGTCCTCTAATTTATTTTTATTCCCATCGAATGCATATAAAAGTAAACACGAAGAAACACAACTACCCTAATACTTCTTTAAGTGATAAAATTAGACCAACGACACCTAAGTGGATTGATGCTATGGTACTTGACTGGGTGAGGCAGGATCGTAGCATTGGACCTGCTGAACTCGGAACTAAGCTTAGCAAAAAGTTTAACGTTCTGATTCCTTACCATAGAGTCTTTGATGGGAAGGAGATGGCTCTAGACTTCATTCAGGGAAAGTGGACTGACATTTTTCACATGTTGTATAGTTTCAAAGCTGAGGTAGATAAGACATCACCTGGTAGTGCTGTTGACATTGATTATGAGGTTGTGAAAGGAAGAGAAAAGGTCTCAAGGGGGTTCAATTATAAGCAGGTAACAGGAGATGTTTTGTCTACCTGAAGGCATGGTGGAAGGGGTTCCTAGACGGCTGCAAGCCATACTTGGCAATAGACGCAACTTCTTTAACAGGGAAGTTTACGGGACAACTTTTTACCGATTGTGCCGTGGACACACATAATTTGCCTTTTCCCATAGCTTATGATATTCTTGAGGGTGAATCGACTGAAAGCTAGACATGGTTCATGCAGAGACTACGTGCCGTAATTGGTCACCCTGGAGGCTTGGTGATACATAATGGTGTATGCAAGGGGGTTCAGAATGCTGTTGATGCTGTGTTACCTGGGTTTGAGCATAGGAAATGCATGCGGCACCTTGCTACTAGCTTCATGAAGAAGTTCAAATGAAAGAGCTTTGAAGACAACTTGTGGCGATCATCATACACGTACACCCCAAGCACGCATGCTACTTAGATGCAAAACTTGTATACCATGCCGAAGCTAAAATAATACCTCGAAGAACATCACAACAAGTTATGGGCCAGAAGCAAGTTTGGTAAGTTAAGCAAAGTGGATTACGTTTGCAATAATTTGACAGAAAGGTTCAACGCTAAGATTAGGATCATGAAGTCACTTGAAATTGTTATTTTGTTATATGCAATAAGATAGTGTATAATGATGAAGATAGATTTTAGACAGGTATTTTTTGCGAGAAAAATTGTAGGCCATAAAATAGTTCCAAAGGTGGTTTTGTTACTGAATGCAACAACTAGGGCAATGAGAATGATAGTCAGAAGTTCCAGTACATTGGCCAAGGTTTATGCAGAAGACAAGCATGGAACTGAAAGGAGGTATACTATAGACATTGGAAACAAGACTTGTTCATGTAGGAAGTGGTAGGTTACTAGTCTACCATGCCATCATGCACTGCACGTCATCTTAAAGCTGAGAGGTAGAGGTGGTGAAATACAGAACTATGTTCACAACTATTTCTCCATGGACAAGTTTGCTGCAACTTATGCAGAAAACGTACCACCTATGGCTGATGAAAATGATTGGGAGATAGTCGATCCTAAAGGGAATATGTCCAGAGAGGCAATAATAAAGTTGTTATTATATATATTCCAAGTATATGATAGATATTTATTTTGCATGCTATAATTGTATTAATATAGAAACATTAATACATGTGTGTTTAATAAACAAATAGAAAGTTCCTAGTTATGCCTCTCTTATAAACTAGCTCGTTGATTAACAAGATGATCAAGGTTTCCTGATCATAGACATTGGATGTTCTTAATAACGAGGTCACAACATTATTGGAATGGTGTGATGAACATTCATCCGAAGTATAGTGTTATGATCAAAGTCATTGAGTTTATATTGCTGTAACATCATACGAAGTAATCCTAATCCTTAGACCATGAGATCATGTCAATCAATAACACCAGAAGAGTATCTTGATAACATCAAACGTCACACCGTAACAGGGTGATTATAAAGATGGGTTTAGTGCTACTAAAGTGTTATTTTGAGGTCCATGGATCAAGAGTGGAATTTTTTCATCCCGATGACGGATAGATATACTCTGGGCCCTCTCGGTGATATCACATTGGTTAGATTGCAAGCAAGTGATTCGATCAGTAGAATGTTATATCATGGGAACAAGAAAAGAGTACATGTCAGTAATGAGATCAAACTAGGTATGAAGATACCGATGATCGAATATCGGACATGTAATATATCATGAGACAAAGGGATTAAGATTCTAGCGTAAAATGTTCTCACGATCACAAAAAAGTCATCGTTGAATATGTGGGAGTCAGTATGGATCTCCAGGTCCCGCTTCTGATTATTGATCCAAGAGGGGTCTCGATCATGTCCACATTATTAGCAAACTGTAGGGTGACACACTTAAGAGACACCGACACCATTTGGAACAAATAGTTTCATGCTGAAAAGATTCACAAAGCGTAGGAATTTATTTCACTAGACACCGAAACTATTTCGGGTGAAATTGCTGAAAGTATTTCTGCATGTGAAATGAAATACTAGCAAGGGGTTATATGTGAATGTTTGTCCATTAAAGTAATTGACAAAATTTTGAATAAATAAAAGGATTTTTATTTAAAGAGAGATTACATTAAATTTTGTGGAAATTTAATGGGATTTTTTGAGTGGGATTTAAGTGGAGAAGTGAAGGGACAAAATTGTGAGTGGAAGCTCCACCCACATGAATGGAGGCGGGAAGGGGGCAGCCCCCATGCACCAGCCACCCCCTTGGGGTGCCCCTCCCTCCCTCCTATATAAAGCCCCCCTCCCACTCCTTCTCACTCACACCTCCCCTTGAAGGATCTCTCTCCCCCTCTAGTTTGTATCCCCCATGGTATCAGACTAGCGAGATACATGTTCCTGGTGGCTTTTCGGCAAGAAAGAGTTGTTTCTTCTGCTGCATCTCTGGAGCAAGGAGGCGGAGGTTGCTCGGTGGCTCAGACGTGTGTGCGAGCATGGATGCACTGCTGATTTGCGGCGCTAGGACTTCCTCTCGTTCTTGAGATCGGCAACCATTCGTCTACATCATCCACGAGTACAACCTCATTAAACTTTGTCGGTCTTTAAGGGTATGTTCTCTACGGATGTATATCCTCCTGTTGCTTGTATCTAGTAGATAGATCTTGGTACATAGTTGTTCCCATCATAGGAAAATATTTGTTTTCTATGCTGGGAACCCTACAGTGGTATCAGAGCCGGATCTATGCGTAGATGCTTTGCACAGGTAGTACACATATGAGTATGTGGGCGATTATGATCATGTTATTGCTTCTTGTTTCTACTTTGGATATTGGTGGCATAGTGGGATGAAGCGGTCCGGACAAACTTTACATGTCCTCGCACATGAGACATGTTCCCCGCTTGACATGCAACTAGTTTTGCATAAGTGGCTAGCGGGTGTCTGTCTCTCCTACTATAGTCAATATCTAATTTACAATGAGTTGTTGATAATTTGGTTATCCTCATTGTGGTCCCATGTTCGTAGGTATGAACGGTTCTATCTTCGAAAGCCCTAAGCCATGTAAAACTTACAATGGATAAATTAGAAGCGTCTAGTTTAGATTGTTGTTGGGCTAGTGTCATGATATGGTGATGTTGTAAGTAAAAGTACAAGTCGATACTCTTTCAACACACACAACTTGTAAGTTCCATAGACCTTGGCCTTACACATAAAGGAATTATGAAGATCATACCACGATGCACATGATGATCAAGTGCAAGAACTATATCATTTCACTTTTTCACATATGATGTTCTTTGCATCTTATATTTCTTGTTTGGCGTTTTATTAGCATAATAATATGATCCCTAATTTAGATATCAAGATAAAAATGTGTTCTCCCTTAAGTATGTACCGATTATGTTTAGCCGCTCCAAGACATCACGTGATTATCGGGTGTTCTTGGATCCACGATCATATTTCGGGTGTAAGACAGTTTTACACACGCGAATACTAAGGTTCTTACTTGGCAAGCCTAGCATGTACAGACATGGCCTCGGAACACGGACCAAAAGTTTAAGCATGAGTCATACATAGATATGATGCCCATATAGATGCTCGCCTTTGAATCTACACTGAATCACATGATGATCGGACTTGGCGTAGTGGATTTGGTTCATGTAATCACCAAAAAGGAACGAGGGATGTCATTTTTGAATGGAGAGTTCATTCTTAATTTGGATTAGTTGAACTCAATCTATCATAAACTTAGTATAAATTATACAAATTCTGTTGTAGATGGCATCACCTACTTTTAATTTCAATATGTTCATGGAGAAAGAGAAACTTGCAACGAATCGTAGCAACTTTACCGATTGGGCTATGAATTTGAGGATTCTCCTCTCTGCTGCACAAAAGCAATATGTGCTAGAAGCGCCACTAGGCCCCCCCACCACCTGATGATTCCCCTGACAAAGAAAAGAACGTCTATTTGACTCGTCAGGAGGACAACAACTTAGTTCATTGCTGCATATTGTATGGGCTAGAGCCAGAACTTTGAAAGCGTTTCGAAAACGGCAATGCCTTTGATACAATGGGTGAGTTGAAAATGATTTTTGACACCCATGATGTTGTAGAGAGTAATAATGCTTCAGAAAAGTTCTTTAGCTGCATGATGGAAGAGAACAGCTCCGTTAGTGAGCACGTACTCAAGATGGGGTACGCTGATAAGCTTGTGTCCTTGGGAATATCGATTCCCATTGACCAAGGAATACATCGTGTTCTCTAATCTCTGCCACCTTGCTATAAGTGACATGTTTATACCCCGCGGGTACATGATCTCAGCATACCTGGTCCAGCCCAAGGAAGGCTCACGGCAAATATACGCCGGCCCATGAAGACTTTCGGGTGGCGCAGGCCCATGACGCCTTCGAATCCTTGGAGAGAAAGACTAGAGTAGATAGGAAATTCAAAGGGGTAAAACCCTAGAACTTGTAACCGACTAGGTCTATGCCCGGGACCTGCCTGAGTCTATATAAAGGCCAAGAGGGCACGACCTAGATCTCTCTCTCTCTCATACCTTCGCATACACACCTCCATGCCAGATTGCATCTGCGCACCCCCGTAACCTTCGGTTCCGCCGTAATCAAGAGCAGACAAGCAGGAGTAGGGTTTTCCCTCCGGGGGCCTGAACCTGGGTAAACCTTGTGTCCCCGTGTTGCTTGTTTGCTAACCGTTCCACGATCTCCAGCATCCCCATCTTCTCCAAAACCCAAGTCCATAACAATGGGCATTGATGAGATCAAACCTCATCAATTGGCGCCGTCTGTGGGAAACGGGGACGCTGATTGTGCGATCGTGACGGTCCCAACCCGATCGATCTACAACTCTGCAGCAACAGAGAGTCATCTCCTCTTTGGCGCTTTCGACTTCACCGCCCACTCACCGGCCACCATGAAGGACTTCGAGCCCGTAGGCGACGGACTCGAAATCCTGTTCGGGAGCTTCTGCTTCCAGGTGGGGCAAACTGGCACTCTCCGCCTCCCTGAGCGGGTGCCCCTACCATCAATCAGGCCCGCTTTGTGGACCCCACACCCCGTGCTACGCACAACATCATCAACAGATGATTCCTACGACAGCAGCAGCTGCAACTCCGATCTGTGTGATCCGCCATCGGATGCAGGGACCTACGGTTCCGGATCTGAAAGGTGCGGTAGCAGCGGACCAATCTACGAGCGCTACCAATGCGCCGTAGTCATCCAGAGCGACGTGGATCAGCAAACACCCAACCCGCCGCCCAACCCGCCACCAAACCCGCCAGAACGAAACGGCGGGAACAGAAGAAGCCAGACCCCCCACCCGAAGGGGAAAACAACGTCCATGTCATCCTCCTTAGCAAAGAAGGATGGGCCCAGGTCTGCAATGCTGTGGCAGGCAACATAGTATTGCCTGAAGACGCCTCCCGGGATATGCTGATGGCCTACCACCTGCTCCTGATCGAGGAGCACAAGAAGCAGGTCAAGATGCAGGAGGTGCTTGACAAACGCAAGCAAGCAGTCTCAGAGTCCAGCGCGCGATGAGCCGCGCTCTCCGCCATGGGCATCGGCTCTAGCTCGAACGCCAACCAAGGCAATAAGCACCGCTCTCGGATGGAGAACATGGATCCCCAGGAGCGCCGTGAGGTGAACCGAACCCTCCACACATCCTTCATGGAGATGGACGCCGACGGCAACGTCATCCCGAAAACGCCGCAAGCTGCGATCATGGCAGCCACTGCGTACCTCGCGGCCCACCCACCTCCGGAGGGGGACCCGAAGAGGTCCATGCACAAGTCCGCACTCACCGGACTCGGACTCGTCGGAGCTGCGCTCCACCAGGAAGCTCCCACGGAGCCGAAGAAGAAAGCTCCGGTCAGGTTCGACCGCAGCCCCACCCCTTCATTCGAAGAAGAGGAACATGACATTCCTCGAAGGAAGAAGAGTTCGCACCACCGCAACCGCGACTACGATGCCAGAGATGCGCTCACACAGCACAAAATCGACAAAGCGCGAGCCAAGCGTGCATGCTCGTCTGAATCCGAGATGGACGAATACGAAGGAGAACTCTGCGGAGGCCGATGCTTCAGCAGATCCGTCCGGCGGACACGGATGCCGTGAAATTTCAAGATTCCTTCGGATACTCCGAAGTTCGACGGCACTCAAGACCCAAAGGCTTGGATCAGCGACCACTTATCATCCGTCAAACTGCACGGTGGAAACAAGGAGACTGCCATGCAATGCCTTCAGCTGCAGATGACAGGCGCAGCCCGGATCTGGCTTAGCAGCCTATCTTCAGGGTCCATCCGAAGCTGGGATGAGCTAGCTTACAGCTTCATCCGAAACTTCAAGGGCACCAGCAAGAGGCCCGCCTCAATCGTAGAATTGTGATCCTGCACTCAACGAACGGGCGAATCCATTCGCTCGTACATACTACGCTGGTCCAACACAAAAAACTCCGCAACACACATCTCCGAAGAGAGGGCCATCGACGCCTTTAGGGACGGCGTCAAGCGCCAAGACTTCAAGGAGGAACTTGGGCGCGTCAAGACCAAAACACTCGACCACCTCATGGACATCGCCAACAGGTGGGCTGACGGAGAAGACTCCATTCACCGAGCACAATCGGAAGAAGAAGACGACTACGGTCGACGACGAGAGCGCTGTAGCAAGAGAAGATCGCGCGTCTATGACGATCGCGACGGACCCAACATGGTCGCGGCCGGCTACGCCGATCGCCGCAACGACGCCAACCGCAATAGCGGAGGATAACACGGAGGAAACTTCCGCGACGGGGGACGCCCGGCGCAGTCGTAGCAGCGCCGCGACCGCGATAACGGACCCTCAGCATACGGAAAACTTTCGGGTCCATGCACCATCCACTTCTACAACGACAAGCAGGATGGCAAAAAGAAGGCGAGCCACATGCTCAAGGACTGCCGCGAATTCCAGAAACTCAGCGAAAGCATGGTGCAGATGAGGCAGCAAGCCCCAATCCCTGCGTTCGGAAACGCACCTGCGCCAGGTGAAATAGCGCATGGATCTCCTCCACCGCCACCTGTTGGAGGCCTGAACCAACCAGTCGCACCAGCACAGAACAACGCTGGGAACGGGTATCCCCAGCCGAAAGGAGCACTGATGATCCAGAAGGGGCGCCCCACAAATAGGGTGCAGAAGAAAATCACCCGACAGATCAACCTGGCCATGGCAACTCCACCCGCCATCCCTGAGTACCTCAACGGATCGGAGTCCTGCATCACGTTCAGTCGTTCGGATCACCCTTGCCAGATCCCTCGCCCAGGTCACGCTGCCCTGGTGCTGGAGGCGCAGATCGGAGGTTTGGAGATGAGTCGCGTCTTCTTGGACGGCGGCAGCGGCATCAACCTGATGTTCGCAAGCACTCTAGTAGCAATGCGGATCCTGCAGTGCAGCCTGGAACAGTCAGACACAACGTTCCACGGCATCATTCCAGGGAAGGGCATATTCCCCCTGGGAAAAATATGGCTCGACATCATCTTCGGCAAGCCGGACAACTTCCGACTGGAACAGATCGAATTCGAAGTGGTGGACTGGCCATCACAGTACCACGCCATCCTCGGGCATATAGCATTCGCAAGGTTCCTGGCTGTCCGACACTATGCATACCTGCTACTCAAGATGCCAGAGCCGAAGGGTGTCATCACAATCTACGGGAGCTTCACCCGATCGGACCAATGCGACAGGGATTTCAACAGAATCTCCTAGTCATTCGGCATGCAGGAAGAGCTCCTAAGGCTCCACGAGGTGACGGACAATGGGGCACCCCCAGTCGCACGACAAAACGCACCCGACATGTCTTTCGACTCCACCGCCAACACAAAGAAGGTGCAAGTCCATCCGACGGACGCCTCCAAGACGGCGCTGATCGCCAACGACCTCAGCCCAGCATAGGAAGGCGCGCTCGTTGAATTCCTCCATGAGCGCTAGGAAATCTTCGCCTGGTGTCCTGCGGACCTGCTAGGAGTTCCCAGGGAATTCGCCGAGCATGTACTCAATGTCTTTCCAGACACCAAGCCCGTCAAGCTATCCATCCGGAGACTGTCCGAGCCACGGGCCGAAGCTATCGGCAAAGAAATCAACAGACTCCTCGCTGCAGACTTCATCAGGGAAATCAAAGAAAGCGAGTGGCTTGCAAATACAGTGATGGTCCCAAAGAAGGACAAGGACATCCTGCGGATGTGCGTGGATTTCACGTCGGTAAACAAGGACCACTTCCCTCTTCCTCGGATCGATCAGATCATCAATTCGACTGCAGGTTGCGAGAAACTCTCCTTCCTCGACGCCTACTCAGGCTACAACCAGATTCGACTCAAGGTCGAAGACCAGGAGAAAACGGCGTTTATCACACTGTTCGGAGTGTTCTGCTACAACACAATGCCCTTCGGGCTAAAGAACGCAGGTGCCACGTACCAGCGATGCATGCATGCATGCCTCAAGGACCAGATCGGTCGCAACGCTCAAGTCTATGTCGACGACATAGTCATAAAAACCAGGGAGGCAAGAACACTTATCGACGATCTCCGCGAGACGTTCGATAACCTCGATCGCTACAGGATCAAACTCAACCACGAAAAGTGCGCCTTCGGCGTCCCATCGGGTCAGCTGCTTGGGTACTTCATCTCTCAACGAGGGATCGAGGCGAACCCGAAGAAAATCAGAGCCATCATGGCGATGGAGAAGCCGAAGAACCTCAAGGGTGTCCAGCAGCTCGCAGGACGAATAGCGGCGTTGAGCAGATTCATCAGCCGCATGGGCGAGAAGGCCCTGCCATTCTACCAGCTGCTACGCAAGGCAGATAAATTCGAGTGGACGCCCGAAGCCAACGATGCGTTCGAAAGCCTCAAACGGCTACTCTCCACCTCGCCCATCCTGGTCACGCCAAAGGAGCGCGAACCTCTGCTGTTGTACATAGCAGCCACACACCAGGTGGTCAGCACCGTGCTAGTGGTCGAACGACCCGAAGAAGGCAAGACCCACGGGGTCCAACTCCCAATCTACTACCTCAGCGAGGTACTGACACCAACAAAACAGAGGTACCCTCACTACCAGAAACTCGCCTACGGCGTGTTCATGACGGCTCGACGGCTGAGTCACTACTTCCAGGAGCACCAGGTGATGGTCGTCAACGAGGCACCCCTGAACAGCATCCTGAATAACCCAGAGGCCACAGGACGCGTGGCCCTGTGGGGCATCGAGCTGTCACCTCTGGACATCGTCTACGAGAAGCGACTCGCAATCAAATCTCAAGTCCTCCCGGACTTCCTTGTACATTGGATGGAGCTGCAGCTGCCAGACACCCCAGACATGTCGTAGTCATGGACAATGCACTTCGACGGCTCCAAGCATGAAGCTGGATCGGGAGCCGGGGTCATACTGACCTCCCCGCAGGGCGATCAGATGAAGTACGTCTTCCGGATGAAATTCCGAGCTTCCAACAACGAGGCCGAATACGAAGCCCTCATCCACGGCATGAGGATGGCAAAGATCTATGGCGCAACGCGCCTGGTCATCTACGGTGATTCCAACCTCGTTGTCCAGCAGACGATGAACGAGTGCGACGCACACGCCGAAAACATGATCGCGTACCGCGCGCTCTACAACGCACTCGAAGGAGAATTCAATGGCTGCGAGCTTCGGCACGTCGGAAGAGAAAGCAACGAGGAAGCCGATAGACTCGCCAACATCGGCTCCACCTGCGCAAAGGTGCCACTAGGTGTGTTCCTCGAACAGATCTGCGTACCATCCATCAAGCGGAAATTCCCCAAGGGATCACCCGAAGAAGCAGAACACTCGGGGGCTACGCCTCCCGAAGGACACGAAGGACCCGAGAAACTGGACACAGAGGTCGCTATGGTCAACCTAATGCAGGTCATGGCAGTCGAAGAAACTTGGACGCGACCGTACCTCCAGTTCTTGATAAACGGAGAACTGCCTGACAGCCCGACAGATGCCCGGTGCATATCTCGTTGGTCAAAATCCTTCACCATCATCAATGGCGAGCTGTACAAGCGCAGTATTATGGGTGTACTACAAAGGTGCGTCACAATCGGTGATGGGAAAGCCATCCTCCAAGACATCCACGAGGGCATCTGTGGCCATCATGCAGGCAGCCGCTCCCTTGTCGCCAAAGCTCTATGACCTGGATTCTACTTGCCAACGGCCATGAGCGACGCAAAGGACATCGTCCGAAGATGCAACGGGTGCCAAAGGTTTGCCAACAAACCGCACGCACCCGGGTCAGAGCTCAGACCCATACCTATAGCCTGGCCCTTTTCCCAATGGGGCCTCGACATGATCGGCAAACTGCCAAAATCCTCGAAAGGGGGGCACGTTTACCTCTTGGTCGTAGTCGATAAATTCACCAAATGGGTCAAGGCCATGCCGGTTACCAACCAAAAGGGCAAAACCGCCGTCAAGTTCTTCGAGTCCATTGTCTACAGGTTCGGCGTACCGCACAGCATCATCACGGACAATGGATCAAACTTCATCTCCAAAGAATTCCAAGACTTCTGCGAAGGCCTCGGGATAAACAGCACATACGCCTCAGTGGCTCACCCGCAAACGAACGGGCAGGTCGAAAAGGCCAACGGCCTAATCGGCGCCGGCATCAAGAAGCGCCTCATGAGCCCACTCGAACGAAAGGCCGGAGCCTGGACGAAAGAGCTTCCATCAGTCCTATGGAGTTTGCGCACTATGCCAAACAGCTCCACCGGCTACACACCGTTCTTCATAGTGCATGGAGCCGAAGCCGTCCTACCAGCCGAAGTACGCCACCAGGCCCCTCGGGTCGTCGCTTACAGCGAAGCCGAATCCACGGCTGCACTCGAAGACGCTGTCGACACACTCGACAAAGCAAGAGACGTAGCAGCAGCTCGATCAGCGGTGTACCAGCAGAGTCTCCGAAACTACCACAGCCGCCGGCTGCGCCCAAGGTCCTTCGTCGAAGGAGACCTCGTCTTGCGACTCAAGCAAGAACGACCGAAGAAATTCGAGTCACCATGGGAAGGACCCTACATCATCACCGAGGTCATCCCAGGTGGCGCCTATCGCCTCAAGCACGTGGAGTCTGGAGTCGCATACTCCAACCCATGGAACATCACGCACTTGCGACGATTCTACCCCTAGCTACCTACCTCTTTACTTTCAATAAGGCTTTTCAGCCAAGGCTATTCAGCCGAACAATGTACTTCCTCCATTACGATATAAATAAAGCTAAGTGTCTCGCCCCAAAAATCCCGTTCGCTATTTGCAACTTTACTTTATGCTACAAACGCACTCGGGGGCTCCCCCCCACCTCACGATTTCATCGCCCGAGGATCACACGTGTACACCTGAGTAGCTGACAACGTCAGGCAACCGAAAAGGACACGTACTCAAACAAAAGCACTGCGTGCTCACAACAAACAAACCTTTATAACAATGGGCACAACATGCCCAGTCGAAATATACAAATTTTACATCTATCTCTTTTACAGGTACTTGAGCACGCTGCTCAAACAAATCTACGACCTGTTCGGCATACTGCCTTACAGCCGCATAGTGCGGACGCATATCCCACTCGCCACCATCCGGTCGAAGGGGTGGCCCAGCGGCTACAATAGACAGATCTACATCAGGTCGATGCAGCCTAACAAGGGACAACGCAGCCTTCACCCCTGCAACGAGTTGCTGCCTCACCAGTTCCTGGACACGAGTCACGCTCCGAAATCTAGACAGAAGGCCGGACAGGGATGTTGGCACAGCATCCAGGGGAAACATCACATGCAGAGCCGACGAGAGCGAAGTCTGTACTTGACGAAGCACCCGCGACACTTGGTGAACGCGATCCTGCACCGTCGCCAGAGCCATGGCACGGTCGCGATCCATCCAGAAGAAACCGCCAGCTTCCATGTCTTGTTGAGTCAAGCAATTGACCCGAACAGCGACACGCTCCTTCTCCTCCCTTGGAGCTAGGTTAGCACCTGCGACACTCGCACAACATAAGACGCAAGGCCAGCAGGCGCATCCGAAAAACTGAGCTGCAGCTCGAAACAAAGAATAACTTACATTGAAGCTGCTCAGACAGCCGAAGCAGTTCCGCCATCAAGTACTCCTCTCTGGCTGCACCACGATCTGCATTGGACTTCCAAACATCGGCATGGCCACGCACCCCAAGCAACTCCTTCTCAAGACTACGAACACGGTCTCGAAGAAAAGCAAGTTGTGATGAATCATCCAAAGATGGCCGCTGCCGCGTTGCAGGAGAGGTGTCAATGGGATCAGCACCCGACGGAACCTAGAGAAACGGAAAAGAAAAGGACATAAACATTCAGACGGAGAAGAGCACAACTCAACAAAATTAATTAAGCATATAAAGGCCACTACGTGGCACAATGATTTTTGTTCCTCAACATAATTACAAGCAAAAGAAGACTACAAACTATCCTACAGCTACAACGCCTAAGACGCGGCACCCTGAGTAGCCTCGGAGCTGGATTGCCTCGCCTTGGCCTCCCCCTGCTGCCGCAGCGCATACTCAGACAACAGATCAATGAGCTTTGGCCCATATCGCTTGCTGCGAGCAGAATAGGTAGCAAAGGCTACCTCGGATCCATCCGCGGTCGTCGGCATTCGGGAGGTGATCTGGGGAAGGTCCAGCTCCGCTCCAGCCGCCAAGGCCATCGCCAGCCCGACGGACGCGCTGATGCCCTTCTGTTTGCGCTTGTACACCGCAGGCGCTTCGGCTGACAAAGCCTCCGCCAGGGCATCAACATCATCAAGGGTCGCGCCCTTGGGGACAAGCTCCTTGTAGAAGCGGCTAAGGACTTCCTTCGCCTTGGCGAGGGAGCTGACAACGGTGCTGCAGCGATCTTCGACCGCTGCAGTAGCATCATCTAGAGCACTCCCGTGCTCCAGAGCGCTGCGGTCAAACTCGATGCCTGTGGCATCTGAGACAAAAAAGAGAAGGAATGAAGAAAGTAACACAGAAGAAAGACAAGAAAACAAAAAGAAAGGAGCAAAATAAGGTACTCACCCGAAACAGCCTTGGCAGCAGCCATGAGCTTGCCCGCCACCTCTCTTTCACGCGCAGTCGCAGCCATGGCAAGCTACTCCTCGCGGTCCGTAGCCTCCTGATGCAGACGCTCCTTAGCCTTGGCCACCTTGGCTAGCTCCATCTCAAGGCGCTCTTTCGCACCAGCGACATCTTCGGCCTTCTTCTCCGCTTGACCAATGCTCTTTTTGAGAGCATCAATCTCACGGAGGGAAGTGTTATGCTCCTCTGCATTCAACACATACAAGCATCAGAAAGCAAGACAACAATGCAAAAAGAAAGAGGTACCAAAGCATATAGGTACCTTGAAGCTGTTGGAGGTTGGCCTCTAGCACCAGGTGCTCCTGCACCAGTCGCTTGGCATCCTGCACAAACGGCTGCAGGAAGAAAAACTACCAGTAAGGAAAAGGACTTGGGGGCTGCGCCCACCACGAAGGAACAAAAAGCAAAATTCGCACACGAAAACGCTCAGGGGATCCCCCCGACGACTCGAAGAAAGAACAAGACAAGAAAATCTTTCAGACGCTCGGGGGCTCCCCCCGTAGCAGGAAACAGAATACTTACATGCTCCGATGGCGACTCCGAAGGACCGCTCGCAGCCTTCTGAGGCGCAACCACCTGAGCCTCCTGCGGAGAAGGGACCGGCGCAGCACCCTCAGAGGTAGCCACCATCTGAGGAGGAGGAGACGCAACCTTTGACTCTCCCATCATCTCCCGAGCACCATTGCTGGAGGAGTCGTGGGAGGAGTGCCTGCACACGAAATATTTAGCACAAGCACAAAAGTCAACAGGAACAAGACAACAGTATAAAAGAAACTTACGAGTCCAGTGAGCTCAGGTCGAAGACAGGAGGAGTCCTTCGGGCTCTCTTCTCCCCTTTCTTCTCTTCCTTCTTCTCTTCCTTCTTTTCTTCCTTCTTCCGCTTCGCTCGCGGGTGCGGCGCTATAGCCCGCACAGGAATGGCAGGAAGAGGGGTGGAAGAGCCTCCATGCCCGTCACTGTGACGCTCAAGGCACAGAGGGTTCCTAGGAGTCGGAGGAGTCTAGGCATCCGAAGACTCGCTGGAGCTCCGCGATCGTTTGCGCGTGTGGTCCTCGTTCAACTCGTTGGCATCTTCCGCCGGAGATCGCGCCGACGGCAGCTCGGACATGGAATCCACCAAATCATTGTCCGGAGCATCCGGAAATAATTCGGGCAATGGCGGTACCATGCCCGGCACCTTGAAGCCCTGCAAAAAGAAGGAACATTGTTAGCAAACAAAGGAAAAGGAATATGCAGTCGACGAAAAGCGCTACGCGCACGAATCTACACCTGTGGAACGGCCAGCGTCGAAGAAAACGGAGGAGTCAGCGACTTCCCCGGGATTTTATCTCCGGCCTTGAACTTCAGCAGTAAGCGAAGGACCCTGTCAAGATCTCCCTCGGAGATTTTCTCAGCCAAAACCCTCGTCGGATCACGCTGGCCAGAATAAAGGAACATTGGGTGCACCCTAGCCTAGAGTGGCTGCACCCGACGCTCGAGGAAGGTGCGGATGATATCCACACCATTCACTTCTTTCTCCGGAATTAACTAGAGATCCTCCACCTGACGATATAGCGCCTCTATTTCCGCCTCCTCGCCATCCAGGATCTTGTTTTTCCAAGACCTTTTCGGCTCAATCTTCTGGGAGGGGTCGAAAGGAATCAGACCAAAATCTTGCCCAGGCACTACGGATTCGCGGATATAAAACCATCGCCTCCGCCAGTACTGGACAGATTCGGACATGGAAAAGGAAAAGAAAAGCAGATTGGGCCTGAGGGAGATGATGCAACCCCCAATGGGATAAACACCATCCGAACCAGATTGCCTCTTCACAGAATAAAGTTTCCGGAAGAGGCCAAAGTGCGGCTCGATGCCGAGCCAGCACTCGCAGAAAGTGATGAAACAAGCAATGTGAAGAAGAGAATTGGGCGAAAGATGATGCAGCTGGATGCCGTAGAGAAAGAGCAGCCCACGAAGGAAGTCGTGGACTGGGAAGGAAAACCCACGCATAACAAAGGCAAGAAACATAACCCGATACCCAGCAGGGGGACGGGGGATTACCTTGTTGCCGGGAAGTCTGACGACCTCCCTATCCTGCGGGATCAAGCCCCGCTTGTGAAGCTTGCGGAGGTCACTCTCCCGCGTCTCTGATCGCCGCCAACCACCGTCGATGACACGGGTAGCGGTGGCGCCTTTCTTTCCTCCGGCGGCGCTGGTACCAACCGCAGATGATGACTTCTTCGGTTTCCCCATCGCGCTACAGTGGCGCCGGCGGTGAGAGCGCAGAAGGGAAGAAGGAAATGTGGAAGGATATTCCAGCGCGCAGCAAGAACTGCTAGAGCACAAGGAGGCAGTGAAAACAAGAATCGATGCGGTGAAAACAAACTGCAGCTTTCTCCAATGATTATAACGGCGAAGACGACACACGATAACCGTCCATCAAGAAGACCTAACACCAACGGCAAATCTGGCCATACACGTGTCAGCATCACAACGAACCGTCGTTACCACGCCGTCCACTACACGCGGAAATCGAGGAGACACCGTAATTATCTCCACGCCGCGCGTGACCGGTCAATTCAAGGTCAGCAAGTGGGACCCATGTTCGTCCAGTCAAGTCATCTCTGACGCAGCAGAGGCTTGAGGTCATTGATCGTCAGCACTGATGTCATCAATAGCTATACTAGCAGCAACTACAATTTATTCGGCTTCAAAGCTAAGAGTACTCACTCGAATCTACGATTCGACCAAATACACGGGGGCTACTCCTATTAGGAGCGCTGGCCGCGCACCCGAAATATGAATACAAATGAACTATTTCTTCGAGTCCTATGTCGAGTCTATGACTCCACTACGGACTCGGGGGCTACTCCCATAGGGAGGATGGATTTAAGCATCCGAAATTTTTGTGTCCTACGGACTTAACAACTGAACAATATTTGAATTAAAGTCTCCGCTCGAGTCTACGACTCGAACAGACACTTGGGGGCTACTCCCATAGGGAGCGCTGGTCGCGCACCCTATGAATTCTTCGACTGCGATCTTTTGGATCAGCATGCAAAAACTTTTCGGCAACTCTTCCCCAACAAAACGCTGAGTGAGCAACGATCTCCTTGGCCACCCGAAACACCTCCGCGGTGATAAACATTCGGATGCTGTGTCTGCGACACAAAGATAAGACCTACAGATATCATCTGATGGCCTGGCAACGCACACGACCGCGCTCTGCTAGTATGAACCCGTGCCAGCAGGCGCGATGAAAAATCCCGACGGACGCGTTGGGTTCATCAGTTAAAATCACTAGAATTCCACTCCTGTAAGTCCTCCGCGGCCTGAGTCGAATTACACCAGCATATGTTCCAGGTCCGAGTTGAGGGACTCGAACCTGAAGAAGATCGTGTTGTTTCGTCCTAAGACAGTTAACTGACCCTGATCCGTCGGGTGAGTCAGGCACACGCATCAACAATCCCTACACATGAACTATTGAAATACATAGTTGCACCCGAAAGATTGAAGAGTCCTCAGCCGAATCTAGGATTCGACTGATCACTCGGGGGCTACTGACATGGTTATACCCCGCGGGTACATGATCTCAGCATACCTGGTCTAGCCCAAGGAAGGCTCACGGCAAATATACGCCGGCCCATGAAGACTTTCGGGTGGCCCAGGCCCATGACGCCTTCGGATCCTTGGAGAGCAAGACTAGAGTAGATAGGAAATTCAATGGGGTAAAACCCTAGAACTTGTAACCGACTAGGTCTATGCCCGGGACCTGCCTGAGTCTATATAAAGGCCAGGAGGGCACGACCTAGATCTCTCTCTCTCTCATACCTTCGCATACACACCTCCACGCCAGATTGCATCTGCGCACCCCTGTAACCTTTGGTTCCGCCGTAATCAAGAGCAGACAAGCAGGAGTAGGGTTTTCCCTCCGGGGGCCTGAACCTGGGTAAACCTTGTGTCCCCGTGTTGCTTGTTTGCTAACCGTTCCACGATCTCCAGCATCCCCATCTTCTCCAAAACCCAAGTCCATAACAATGGGCATTGATGAGATCAAACCTCGTCAACAAGAGATTCATGATGAACTATAACATGAGGACATGAAGAAGTCTCTCCCCGAGCTTCTGTCAATGCTTAAGACTGCAGAGGTGGAGATCAAGAAGGAACATCAAGTGTTGATGATCAATAAGACCACCGTTTCAAGAAAGACAGAACGGTTAAACAGAAGGGCAGCAAACCGGTTGCCGTACCTATAAAGAAATCCCAAGTTGTCCCTAAGTCTGATACCGAGTGCTATTATTGCAAGGGGACTGGCCATTAGAAGCGCAACTGCCCCAAGTATTTGGCAGACAAGAAGGCCGGCAAGACAAATAAAGGTATATTTGATATACATATTATTGATGTCTAATTGACTAGTACTAGCAGTAGCACCTTGGTATTTGATACCGGATCGGTTGCTAATATTTGTAACTCGAATCAGGGGTTGTGGAACAAGCGACCGCTAGCAAGGGGTGAGGTCAAGATGCGTGTCGGCAATGGATCAAGCGTTGATGTGATCACCGCTGGAACGCTACCTCTCCACTTACCATCGGGATTAGTTATAAACTTTAATAATTGTTATCTGGTGCCTGCACTGAGCATGAACATTGTATCCGGATCATGTTTGATGCGCAGTGGTTATTCATTTAAATCTGAAAACAATGGTTGTTCGATTTATATGAATGATATCTTTTATGGTCATGCACCTGTGATGAATAGTTTATTTTTGTTGGATCTCGATAATAGTGTTACACATATTCATAATGTTGATGCTAAAAGGATTAAACTTAATGATGATATATCCGCACATATGTGGCACTGCCGTCTAGGTCATATTGGCGTTAAACGCATGAATAAGCTCCATTCGGATGGACTTTTGGAATCACTTGATTTCAAATCATTTGATACATGTGAGCCATGCCTTATGGGCAAGATGACTAGAACGTCGTTTTCAGGTTCAATGGAATGGGCGACAGATATATTGGAAATCATACACTCTGACGTGTGTGGTCCAATGAGTGTGTCGGAGCGAGGTGGATATCGTTATTTTGTTACTTTCACGGATGATTTGAGTAGATACGGTTATATCTACTTGATGAAACACAAGTCTGAAACCTTTGAGAAATTCAAGGAATTTCAGAATGAAGTGGAAAATCATCTTAATAGAAAGATCAAATTTCTATGGCCTGACCATGGAGGTGAGTATCTAAGTTACGAGTTTAGCACACATATGAAAGAGTGTGGAATAGTCTCACAACTCACACCTGCCGGAACACCACATCGAAATAGCGTGTCGGAACATCGTAATAGTACTTTACTAGATATGGTTCGATCTATAATGTCTTTGACGGACTTGCCACTGTCATTTTGGGGTTATGCACTAGAAACTGGTGCATTCACTTTAAATCGGGCACCATCTAAATCTGTTGAAAAGACACCGTATGAATTGTGGTTTGGAAACAAACCTAAGCTGTCATTTCTTAAAGTTTGGCGATGCGATGTTTATGTGAAGAAACTTCAACTGAATAAACTCGAACCCAAAGCGGAAATATGCGTCTTCATGGGATACTGTCACATCCCAAAATTTTCCAAATTTTGTAATGTGAAAAATAAATAAACAAAATAAATAATTGTTGAAATTTAGGGTGAAAAGAAACTTTTTGCTTATAAATGGAAACTTAAAATCCCATCTTGAACAAACTTGAGTAATGTTTTAATCCAACTAATTTCAAATCAAGTGAAATGCATTCTTCATAAATGCATCTTGAAATTTAAACATTTGGAAAATAAACCAAAACCCTAAAACCCTAATGGAAGAAAAACATTTCCAAATCATCTCAAAGACTAAGGATTTGATCCATATAAAATTTATCAACAAACATTTATAAATGATCAAGAATGACAAATAGAAATATTATAAAACCATAGAAATTGGTTTCACTTAATTTGGAACCATAAATAAAATCTTATGAATTTAATAAGATAAGGGAATTGAATTTGCAAAGCTAATAAAGTACCTATATAAAAATCCATACCAAATGGTGAGAAAATAATACTAAAGGTATTTAAAAGGATAAATAAATATTAAATAAGATTTTACAAATTGGAATCACCAACTTTGGATCCATAAATAAAAAGATATGGATTTTATAAGATAAAGAAAGAAATATTAAATGAGGAATATTAAAGGCCAAATCAAATCTTGACCTAATCCATAAGCAAATGGAATAAATATAATCCAAACCCAAATAAACTAAAGGATAAAGAATTTTCCAAATAAAATAAAATGGCATTAACCAAATTCTATTTCTATTTGAATAAAGACAAAATCCCTAATGGAAAAGATTAAGTAAATCAGGGAAAAATAATTTGAATTTACCCAAGTGGAATAAAAGTTATTTAATTGACTTAAATAAAATACAAGAATCATTTAAAAAAAATTATGGAATTAAAACCATATTTGATTTCATTGGAATAAAGACAAATACCCAATTTATATGATTAATAAATCATATTAAAAATATTCCAAATAATTCAAAGTGAATTATTTGACAACCTAATAAATAAATAAAACCTACTGAAAGGATCTGGAAAGATTTAGATTTCAAATGGAGTTTGAAAACATTATTAAATCTTATTTGAATTAAAACAACGGCCTATTTTAAATAATTAATATACCCTAAAAAGAATAAATATATTATTCTAAATTTGACTTCAGAATGAATTATTAATCAATATTTAAATATACACAAAGTTTGGTTGAAGTTTGAATTCAAATAGTTGTTTGAAATGATTAAACAAAATCAAAACATAATAAAAGAAATAGAAAAAGAAAAATGAATTTGTATAAAAAAATGAAACCAACCAGCCCAACCCAACCTGGCCCAGTCCAGCCCAGCAAGCCCATTTCTCTATTTCCCCGCAGAAAACGTTTCATACTCGTAAAAGAAGCCGCAGAGTCGCTGACATCTAGACCCTACTGCCCCTTTTCCTCTCTCGCTGGCGAAACGGTCCCGCTTGCCAGTCTTCTCTCCTACCCACGCGACGACCACGCCTCCCTCGCCGGTAGTTTCTTCTCATGTTAATTCGCTTCAATTCGCGTTAATTGCTCCGCTAATCCTCCCCACGACCACGCGTACTAAATCGCCTGCTCCTCCTCCACCTTTCCCCCTGGACCTTGAACACCCTCTGCCCCCAGGCCACGCTAATTTCGACCTTGAACGCCCTCTGCTCCGATGAGCTCTCCAAGCGATTCCGGCCGCCACTCGCCGCCCCTTACCTCCCAGACCTCACCAGCTTGCTCCCCACCGTCAGTAGAACCCGCCCATAGCCCCATCTTGGCCGCGCATGCACCAGAGTCTCGGCAACTTCAAAGTCTGAGCGCCACCGTGGACCTCCTCAACTCCGGCGAGTTTCCCAGGTAGTGTCTGACCGCCCCCTCCCTTCTCGTTGACACGCGTATGATCCCCAGCATCGTGCGCATCTAACAGAACCCAGGTTTTGTCTTAGCACGCACCGTGGCGTCGCCCCCGACGACGACAGACCGCACCCGACGTCAGGCACATCTCACGGAGCAATTACGATCAACCCCGTGCGCCCCTCGACAAACGGCGATCACGTTGAGCATCAGCGAAGCACGACGAACCTGGTAATGCCCTCCTCTACATCCCTTGCTTCCTAAATCGTCGGCTCCGCCGCAGTCTAACCGCGCCGCCGCCAGTTCCTGGCAAACGCGTTGTAGCCGTAGGATGCACAACGTCTGGCTAGGATTAGATCCAATCAAAAGGGTACGCGTCCACCTGTGCCTCTCGAACTATTTTAATCCAACGCACCCTATAGTCGATCCGAGCGAAACGGTATGGACGAATCAGAACTCACCACGTGGCCAGAGTTAATTTAAAACAAAAATTATGTTCTTTTAGATGTTCAATCTTGTAAATTGCATAACTTTAAATCTACATATCCAAATTTTGCAAATTTTATATCAATGGAATCAGCATACCAAGTACTTTCCAACCATGCACTTTGTTTAATAAATTGCTTCTGGTAAAATGGTTGTTTTTGCAGAAATTTGTGTAGGCATAATTTGAATATAAAATTCATTCTAAAATTATTTTTGTGATAAAATCTTTGGCAAATGGATTGTTTTGAACCTACTGACCATGTAAACCAACTTGTGGATTCAAAAGCATATTTTGTGAGGCAAAACAATAAATCTTTGATTTAGAACATTTCTAGTCAAATAAAAATGTGGTTTATATGTTAAAAATACTTTTGGGAGAAAAAACTTTGGGAAATGATTTGGATTAAACTATCTGACCCTAAACACCTAGATTTAGAATTAAAAATGTATTTGGTGAACCCTATAAAGATTATTGCTTTGCTAAAGGCATTTTCAACCACATAAAATATTGATTTGGTTTAAAAATGATTTATAGGTAAAATCTTTTGCAAATGGTTTTGCCACTTATATAAAATGATCAATAAGTGTTTTAGAATGTTTATAACCTATTAGAAACCACTTTTGTAAATAAAACAATCTTTGGAATACTTTCATGCATTGTTTTGGTTTCTATTATTTTATGTGATGAATTGCTTGTATGGTAGATTGAATATTTGCTAGCTTGATTGATTTGTAGTGGAATTTGAAGAGTGTGAATATTGAAATATCAAGGAGTGAACTTATAATTCTCTACCAAAAAGGCAAGTGATGCTTCATACTTTTGTCCCAATATTTTCACTATGCATTAGTGATATCTCTAAGTAGGACTTGCATGGAACTTTTGCTAAGTATAAACTATGCCATGGGAAATCCTAGTAGATGAAACCTTAGTAGAAATTTCCTAAGTTAAGATTCCTACTACTATCATGCTTAGCTTAGCTAGTAGAAAGCAAGGGTGGATTATTATCATGCTATGGAATATTTCTAAGTCAAGGACTTGTGTTTTGTTTAATAAAACAACTAAGTGAATGAATCACCTGGGTGGAATGGAAGGAATGGTTTGTGTTGAGTGGTTACACAAGGCCCATTTCTATGGTTTACCTTGTGTATCTCACTTGTGGATGGCCACCCAGGAACAAAGAGATTTGAGATGTCAAATGTTGAGAAGTTTCAAGTGCAGCCACTTTGCATTATGGGCTCTGCCTGGACAGTTGGTGGTAGGGGATGATAGGTTGGAACGCGTCCATTCTGGTCTAAGGGAAGGCTTCTGAAAGATCTTGTCTTGGTGAAACCAAGTCTTGTGGGGAAAGTGCACCACCTCTGCAGAGTGTAAAATCTAAGTACTTAGCCATGTCCCTAGTAAAGGATAATTTGAGCATCAAGACATGGAAGCTATCAAGAATCTCATCATTCCAATTTCTAAGTTAAAATTTTGTGGGTGAACAAGGGTTGAAGGATCACCAATTTCTATTGGGAGATGCCTTGGGTGATTTTTGACAAGCAAAAACTTAGTGTTTTCAAAGGATAAGGAAAAGTATATTTTGAGCAAAGCAAGCCTAAGCTCCACCTAACCAAATGCATATAGATGTTAGGCTCCACTATACTATCATAGTATCACTTGCCAATACAATTCAAATGTATTGACCCTTGTGGCTGTAACTTATTTATGTTGCAGGTTTATTTGATGTTAGTGAAGTGTGTTGATTAGGATTACAAGTCTACAACCAACATGATTGCCTGTGGCACTTTGAAGATGAAGGACCCCATGCTATAGTTATTTCTACTGCATTGTAATGAGATAGCCATATGAGCTATGTAAGATGTAATAAATTATTTTATTCCTGGTTATAAAGTTGTATTATGACCTTTGTTCTTGATATTACATCTTAACTGTGGATGCTAGCTATTGATCCAGGGACTAGCATTGTAAACACAGGGATCTCTACCTTATTAAAGGTTGGGACCTCTACAGATGGTATCAGAGCATTGTGTTGCCTGTAGGATTGTGACCCTAGGATTGGACAAAACCCCTTAGAAAAATAGGAGTTGAATTTGTTCCAAAAATTATTTACAAACAATCTTGTATACTCTTTCCTCAACCTTTTTGTTTTGATTCTACATCTCTTCCTTTTCAAACTTGATGGATAAAGCCTCCACCATGAGTAAAGACTTAAACCATGAGCAAAGGACTTCACCAACTCCAATGACTTCAACTTCAACATCATCAAAGACTTCAGATTTATTTTCACCAAGGACTACAACTTGGATATCACTAAAGACTACAAGTGAGACAAGAAATATTACTCAAGACTTAAAGACTAAGGAAACACAACTTAGAAGCAACCATCATCACCTTTGAAGGGTTGTGACCAAGATTCAAGAAATTCTCCAAGGATACAAAGATCTTGTTCATGAAGAATCAACTAAGAAGAATGGAATGATCTCAAGTGAACCATATAGTTGGACCACCATATTTAGTTTAAATCAAACACACCAACTTATGTGGTGTAGCAAAAATATTTTGTTGCTTAAAATGTGCTTGAAACTTTGTTGTTTGATTGGAATGTTTGTTTTTGATTGCTTGCACATTGCTTGTGTGAAATTGTTGTGTGTGATTAGAATTGTTTCCTTAGAAATATCTTGCCTATTCTAATCCCGATCTAACCCAAACAGATGACTACTCCAAGAAACTCCAACATCAAGGATGGTGACAACAACAAAAACCAAGAGATCAACATCAGAGAACTCATAGTAACCCAAACCCATTTGAACCAAGCGACAACTCAATTTTGGGCCAACAACAATGATTTAGACCCAACCATGCAAAGGTTTTTGGAAACCCAAACCCAATTGTTGCATAGGATGACAAGTCAAATGATCAACATGGGGGACAACCCTTCCCAAGGATTTTATGGCAACAAGGATGTAAATGATGATATTATAGAAGGAACCCAAGATTGCAATGTTTGTGGAGACATGGATCACACCTCCAAAGAGCATGAAGATCAATGCCCCAATTGTGAAGAGAAACATCCAACTAATCAATGCCCCACATCTCAAGCTACTTGTTTCCTGTGTGAAGGAAATAATCATGTCCCTATCCAATGCCCCATCTATTCCATAGTTCAACAAAAGAAACAAGGTGGAGTACATCAATAGTTAGTAAACCCCCATAAGGGAACAACTTCTACCAAGAAGGATGAAGGCAAAGTCAGAACCATGCATGTAAGGTTCCCAACCTTTAATAAGGTAGAGTCCCCTGTGTTTACAATGCTAGTCCCTGGATCAATAGCTAGCATCCACAGTTAAGATGTAATATCAATAAACAAAGGTCATAATACAACTTTATAACCAGGAATAACATAATTTTATTACATCTTACATACCTCATTTGGCTATTACATTACATTGCAGCAGAATATCTATAAGCATGGGGTCCTTCATCTTCAAAGTGCCACAGGCAGACATGTTGGTTGTAGACTTGTAATCCTAATCATTAAACTTCACTAATATCAATCAAACCTGCAACATAACAAGTTACAGCCACAAGGGTCAATACATTTGAATTGTATTGGCAAGTGATACTATGGTAGTATAGTGGAGTTTATCATCTATATGCTTTTGGCTAAGTGGAGTTGAGGCTTGCTTTGCTCAAAATAGATTTTTCCTTATCATTTGAAAAACACTAAGTTTTTGCTTGACAAAAATCACCCAAGGCATCTACCAATCAAAGATTGAAGATCCTTTAACCCTTTTTCAACCACAAGTTTTTAACTTAGAAATTTGGATGATGAGATTCTTGATAGCTTCCATGTCTTGATGCTCAATTTGTCCTTTGCCAGGGACATGGCTAAGTACTTAGATTTTACACTCTGTAGAGGTGGTGCACTTTCCCCACAAGACTTGGTTTCACCAAGACAAGATCTTTCAGAAGCCTTCCCTTAGACCAAAATGGACGCGCTCCAACCTATCAAACCCTACCACCAACTGTCCATATGGCTAAGTTCTTGCAAGCTATATGATCCAGGCAGAGCCCATAATGCCAAGTGGTTGCACTTGAAGCTTCTCAACATTTGACATCTCAAATCTCTTTGTTCCTGGGTGGCCATCCACAAGTGAGATACACAAGGTAAACCATAAACATGGGCCTTGTGAACCACTCAACCAAAAACCACCAAGCAATTACCATTCCACCCAGGTGATTCATTAACTTAGTTGTTTTATTAAACAAAAACACAAGTCCTCAGACTTAGAAATTTTTCCATAGTATGATTGTATATTCCACCCTTGTTTTCTATTAGCTAAGCTAAGCTTGATAGTAGTAGGAATCTTAACTTAGGAAACTTTCTACTAAGGTTTCATCTACTAGGATTTCCCATAGCAAGGTTTATACTTAGGAAAATTCCATGCAAGTTTTACTTAGAAAAATCACTAATGCATAGTGAAAGTAATGGGACAAAAGTATGAAGCATCACTTGCCTTTTTGGTAGAGTATAGGTTCACTCCTTGATCTTTGCAATGTTCACACACTTCAAGTCACTACAAATCAATCAAGCAAACAATATTTCAATCTACCATTCAAGCAATTCATCACATAAAATGATAAACAAAACAATACATGCAAGCATGCAAAAGGGTTGTTTTATTTGTAAAAGTGGTTTCTAATGGGTCATAAACATTTGAAAACACCTAATGGTCATTTTATAAAGTGGCAAAGTCATTAGCAAAAGATTTCACTTTATAAACCATTTTCAATACAAGGTATCATTTTATGTGGTGTAAAAATGTTTTAGTAAGGCATTAATCTATAGGATTCACAAAATATGTTTTGAAACCATAAAACCTTGTGTTTAGGGTCGGAGTGTTTAAAACAAAACATTTCCCAAAGGTTTTCTTCCAAAACCATTTTTAATAAATAAACCATATTTTTATTTGACTAGAATTAGTTTTAAATCCAAGATTCATTCTTTTGCATTACCAAATATATTTTTGAAACCACAAAGTGTTTACTATGGTCAGTAGGTTCAAAACACACCATTTGCAAAAGATTTTATCCCCAAAATCATTTTTGAACAATTTTTACATCCTAAACAAGCATACAAATGATTCTGCAAAAACAAACATTCTACCAGAAGCTTTTTACTAAACAAATTGCATGGTTGGCTAGGGATGGTTCCACTGATTCCATTGATATAAAGTTTGCAAAATTTGGACGTGTAGAACTAAAGTTATGCAATTTACAAATTCAAACCACTAATAGGAATGTTTATGTCTTATAAACAAACTCCAGGCCACGTGGTGCAATCCTATTGGTCAAAAACGTTTCGTTCGGATCAACAGACACAGACCGCAGGATCCAACTTGATCGCACGGCACAGGTGCTCTCATACCTCTTTGATAAGTTGTTCTATCTAAGCCACTGGATGATGATCTAACGGCTCACAGGTGGTTGACCAAAGTCTGGCGGCGCTCGACGGTGGCGCGAGGCGGCGACGCTCGGGCGGCAGCGCTCTGGATATTCCAGGAAGCTAGGGAGGGGGAGGATGTGCTTACCGTGTTCGCCGTGGAACGCAGATGCTCAACGTGGTCGTAGGAGAGCAGGGGGCGCACGGGGTTATCCTTAATCTTTCGCCGGAGTTCGTTCTGGCGACGGGGGTGCTCTGGTGCTGTCGAAGATGAACTTACTGAGTGCGCTAAGGCAAACGGAGAGCAGTGTTAGATGCGTGTGAGAGAGGAGAGTGTGAGAGTATCCATTAGAGTGTCCGGGGTGGTCTGGGCTCACTAGGAGATGTCGCCGGAGTTCGAGCAGAAGGCGGCGATGCTCGGTGGTCGTTGTTGCCGACGTTGTGGTGCGCGCGCAGTAAGTGGGGGCTACAGAGAGGTTCACCGGGTGATGGGGAGTGCGCTCGTGTGGTCGAGGGGGCGAGGAGTGACGGCGGCTGGCCGAAATTGAAGAGAACGCTCGCCGGAGCAGTGGTTGTTTCCGAGCATGATATGAGCGGCCTGGTGGCAGTTGTGTGCGGATGAATGGGGGCAAATGGAGAGGAAAGAGGGGCAACTAAGAGAACGTGGTCTCTGGGGGAATTAAACCTATCATCAACACGAATTTAATCGAAATCAATCGCGGCAGAGCGACGTTGAGGGAGTTGGAAACGGCCGGCGCGGGGTTGAAGACGACCGCGTGGCAGTGGGGTCCGTCTGTCAGCTAGAGAGTGAGAAGAGGCACGGGGTCCACATGTCTGCGACTTTGCGGGTTGATTCATCAGTGAAAAACGATTCACCGTGAGGGGGTGAGTTGGGCTGCGAGTTGGGCTGCTGGGCTTGCTGGGTTGGGCTGGGTTCGATTCCATTTTTTTTCTTTCTGATTGTTTTTCTTTTTCTCTTTTGATTTTCTATTTTAAAATTCAAACAAAAAATCAAACACTCAAATGAATTCAAACCTTTTTCAAAGTTTGTATAGTTTTTAATTCTGTTTAACAACAGAATCCAATGTCCCAAAATAATATAATATTTTTATTTTAGGGTCCATTAATAATTAAATAAAATGGGCCTTAATTATTAAATCAAATGGGTTTTGATTTATTCAAAAACTTCATTTGAAAATCTAAAATAATATCAAAATAAATCAGTATGTTTTATTTGAAAATATAAAATACTTGGGAAACTTGTTTAAAATAATTTTAACAAGTTTTAATGTTTTTAATTAAAATGGAAAAGCCTTTACTTAAATAAAATTGGATATTAAATCCTTATTATTTTATTTAAATAAACCTTTATTCTTTTAATCAAAACAAAATGTTTTATTTGAAAAGCTTGGCCAAGGTTTAATTTGGCTCTATAAAATAATCCTTATTTATATTTCTACCTTTTCATTTGAAAACCAAATCTTTTATTAAAAGATCCAAAAATAGTAATTCCAAATATTTTTAACTTTATTGTTTATTTAACTTTTTAAATCCCTTTAGGATTTTATTTGATCCAAATAGGTTTTGAAAGTTTCCAATTGGATTCAAGAGTTTCTTCTCACCCTGAAAATCAACAAAGTTTTATTTTATTCATTTATTTTTCACATTACAAGATTTGGAAAATCTTGGGATGTGACAGGCTACCACCCTTAAAATAAATCCCGTCCCGAGATTTGGGAAGGCTAGGGTTACAAGTTGTCTCAAAACAACTAGGGTACTACCACCCTTAAAAATTTTCCAACTAGTTTACATCTTGGCTTGCTTGGAATCTTGATGTAACTTTCCTGGACAGAAGTTTGCATAGTGTCCTTTGTTTTCACACTTGAAACATGTGACAAGGTTGAGGTCTTGAGGTGGCTTCTCTGGACAATATGATGCATAATGTCCTAACTCTTTGCAGTGGTTGCACATCACTTGGCTAATATCCTTCCTCATCTTGGGTTTCACTAGCTTTTGTTTGTCTTCTTGGCTCTTCTTCTTTTCTGGGCATTCATTGGCATAGTGTCCCATCTCTTTGCAATTGTAACATTGTACCTGGCTTTTGTCCTTCTTCTTCTTTTTGGGTCTCTCCAAAGCTATGAGTTCTTCTAGTTCATGTTCTTCATATCTCACGTCAAAGGTGGGAAATCTTTCTCTCTTCTTGGGGCATTGATCTTCATGCTCTTTGGATGTATGATCCTTGTCTCCACAAATATTGCAAGCTTAGGTTCCTTCTAGAATAACATCTTTGTCATCCTTGTTGTCCTTAGCTCTTTGGGAAAAGTTTTCTCCCATGTTGATCATTTGAGTAACCAATCCTTGCAACAATTGGGATTGAAGTTTCAAAATCCTTTGTATGGCTGGGTATAGTCCATTGTTGTTGGCTAAAAGCTGAGTTGTCTCTTGGCTCAACTGGTTTTGGGTTGCTATTTATTCTCTCATGTTGTCCTCTTGGTTGTTGTTGGTGTCACCATCCTTGATGTTGGAGTCTCTTGGAGAAGTCATCTGTTTGGGTTGAATTGGGATTAGAATAGGCAAAATATTTCTAAGGGAATAATTCTAATCACACACATCACAATTCACACAAGCAATGTGCAAGCAATCACAAACAAACATTCCACTCAAACAACAAGTTTCAAGCATACTTTTAGGCAACCAAATTTTTTTTTGTTACACCACATAAGTTGGTGGGTTTGACTTAAACTAAATATGGTGGTCCATCTATATGGTTCACTTGTGATCTTTCCTTCCTTCTTGGTTGATTCTTCTTGCATGAGATCATGGTTTCCTTAGGAAAAATTATTGGTCACAAAACTTCAAAGGTGATGATGGCTCCTTCTAAGTTGTGTTTCCTTAGTTTCCAAATCCTTGAGCAAGAGTTCTTGTCTCACTTGTCCTTAGTGATATCCAAGGTTGAAGTCCTTGGTGAATATGCTGAAGATGTTGAAGTCATTAGAGTTGAAGAAGTTGAAGTCATTAGAGTTGAAGATGTTGAAGTCATTGGAGTTGAAGAAGTCCTTTGCACATGGTGAAGTCTTCGGCCATGGGGTAGGCTTTTCCATCAAGTTTGAAATAGGAAAGATGTAGAGTTGAAACCAAAATGGTTGGGGAAAGATTTTACAAGATTGTTTGTAAATAAGTTTTGGAACAAATACAACTCCTATTTTTTTTCTAAGGGTTTTTGTCCAATCCTAGGGTTACAAATCCTACAGGCAACACAATGCTCTGATACCATCTGTAAGGTTCCCAACCTTTAATAAGGTAGAGTCCCCTGTGTTTACAATGCTAGTCCCTGGATCAATAGCTAGCATCCACAGTTAAGATGTAATATCAAGAAACAAAGGTCATAATACAACTTTATAACCAGGAATAACATAATTTTATTACATCTTACATAGCTCATTTGGCTATTACATTACGTTGCAGCAGAATATCTATAAGCATGGGGTCCTTCATCTTCAAAGTGCCACAGGCAGACATGTTGGTTGTAGACTTGTAATCCTAATCATTAAACTTCACTAATATCAATCAAACCTGCAACATAACAAGTTACAGCCACAAGGGTCAATACATTTGAATTGTATTGGCAAGTGATACTATGGTAGTATAGTGGAGTTTATCATCTATATGCTTTTGGCTAAGTGGAGTTGAGGCTTGCTTTGCTCAAAATAGATTTTTCCTTATCATTTGAAAAACACTAAGTTTTTGCTTGACAAAAATCACCCAAGGCATCTACCAATCAAAGATTGAAGATCCTTTAACCCTTTTTCAACCACAAGTTTTTAACTTAGAAATTTGGATGATGAGATTCTTGATAGCTTCCATGTCTTGATGCTCAATTTGTCCTTTGCCAGGGACATGGCTAAGTACTTAGATTTTACACTCTGTAGAGGTGGTGCACTTTCCCCACAAGACTTGGTTTCACCAAGACAAGATCTTTCAGAAGCCTTCCCTTAGACCAAAATGGACGCGCTCCAACCTATCAAACCCTACCACCAACTGTCCATATGGCTAAGTTCTTGCAAGCTATATGATCCAGGCAGAGCCCATAATGCCAAGTGGTTGCACTTGAAGCTTCTCAACATTTGACATCTCAAATCTCTTTGTTCCTGGGTGGCCATCCACAAGTGAGATACACAAGGTAAACCATAAACATGGGCCTTGTGAACCACTCAACCAAAAACCACCAAGCAATTACCATTCCACCCAGGTGATTCATTAACTTAGTTGTTTTATTAAACAAAAACACAAGTCCTCAGACTTAGAAATTTTTCCATAGTATGATTGTATATTCCACCCTTGTTTTCTATTAGCTAAGCTAAGCTTGATAGTAGTAGGAATCTTAACTTAGGAAACTTTCTACTAAGGTTTCATCTACTAGGATTTCCCATAGCAAGGTTTATACTTAGGAAAATTCCATGCAAGTTTTACTTAGAAAAATCACTAATGCATAGTGAAAGTAATGGGACAAAAGTATGAAGCATCACTTGCCTTTTTGGTAGAGTATAGGTTCACTCCTTGATCTTTGCAATGTTCACACACTTCAAGTCACTACAAATCAATCAAGCAAACAATATTTCAATCTACCATTCAAGCAATTCATCACATAAAATGATAAACAAAACAATACATGCAAGCATGCAAAAGGGTTGTTTTATTTGTAAAAGTGGTTTCTAATGGGTCATAAACATTTGAAAACACCTAATGGTCATTTTATAAAGTGGCAAAGTCATTAGCAAAAGATTTCACTTTATAAACCATTTTCAATACAAGGTATCATTTTATGTGGTGTAAAAATGTTTTAGTAAGGCATTAATCTATAGGATTCACAAAATATGTTTTGAAACCATAAAACCTTGTGTTTAGGGTCGGAGTGTTTAAAACAAAACATTTCCCAAAGGTTTTCTTCCAAAACCATTTTTAATAAATAAACCATATTTTTATTTGACTAGAATTAGTTTTAAATCCAAGATTCATTCTTTTGCATTACCAAATATATTTTTGAAACCACAAAGTGTTTACTATGGTCAGTAGGTTCAAAACACACCATTTGCAAAAGATTTTATCCCCAAAATCATTTTTGAACAATTTTTACATCCTAAACAAGCATACAAATGATTCTGCAAAAACAAACATTCTACCAGAAGCTTTTTACTAAACAAATTGCATGGTTGGCTAGGGATGGTTCCACTGATTCCATTGATATAAAGTTTGCAAAATTTGGACGTGTAGAACTAAAGTTATGCAATTTACAAATTCAAACCACTAATAGGAATGTTTATGTCTTATAAACAAACTCCAGGCCACGTGGTGCAATCCTATTGGTCAAAAACGTTTCGTTCGGATCAACAGACACAGACCGCAGGATCCAACTTGATCGCACGGCACAGGTGCTCTCATACCTCTTTGATAAGTTGTTCTATCTAAGCCACTGGATGATGATCTAACGGCTCACAGGTGGTTGACCAAAGTCTGGCGGCGCTCGACGGTGGCGCGAGGCGGCGACGCTCGGGCGGCAGCGCTCTGGATATTCCAGGAAGCTAGGGAGGGGGAGGATGTGCTTACCGTGTTCGTCGTGGAACGCAGATGCTCAACGTGGTCGTAGGAGAGCAGGGGGCGCACGGGGTTATCCTTAATCTTTCGCCGGAGTTCGTTCTGGCGACGGGGGTGCTCTGGTGCTGTCGAAGATGAACTTACTGAGTGCGCTAAGGCAAACGGAGAGCAGTGTTAGATGCGTGTGAGAGAGGAGAGTGTGAGAGTATCCATTAGAGTGTCCGGGGTGGTCTGGGCTCACTAGGAGATGTCGCCGGAGTTCGAGCAGAAGGCGGCGATGCTCGGTGGTCGTTGTTGCCGACGTTGTGGTGCGCGCGCAGTAAGTGGGGGCTACAGAGAGGTTCACCGGGTGATGGGGAGTGCGCTCGTGTGGTCGAGGGGGCGAGGAGTGACGGCGGCTGGCCGAAATTGAAGAGAACGCTCGCCGGAGCAGTGGTTGTTTCCGAGCATGATATGAGCGGCCTGGTGGCAGTTGTGTGCGGATGAATGGGGGCAAATGGAGAGGAAAGAGGGGCAACTAAGAGAACGTGGTCTCTGGGGGAATTAAACCTATCATCAACACGAATTTAATCGAAATCAATCGCGGCAGAGCGACGTTGAGGGAGTTGGAAACGGCCGGCGCGGGGTTGAAGACGACCGCGTGGCAGTGGGGTCCGTCTGTCAGCTAGAGAGTGAGAAGAGGCACGGGGTCCACATGTCTGCGACTTTGCGGGTTGATTCATCAGTGAAAAACGATTCACCGTGAGGGGGTGAGTTGGGCTGCGAGTTGGGCTGCTGGGCTTGCTGGGTTGGGCTGGGTTCGATTCCATTTTTTTTCTTTCTGATTGTTTTTCTTTTTCTCTTTTGATTTTCTATTTTAAAATTCAAACAAAAAATCAAACACTCAAATGAATTCAAACCTTTTTCAAAGTTTGTATAGTTTTTAATTCTGTTTAACAACAGAATCCAATGTCCCAAAATAATATAATATTTTTATTTTAGGGTCCATTAATAATTAAATAAAATGGGCCTTAATTATTAAATCAAATGGGTTTTGATTTATTCAAAAACTTCATTTGAAAATCTAAAATAATATCAAAATAAATCAGTATGTTTTATTTGAAAATATAAAATACTTGGGAAACTTGTTTAAAATAATTTTAACAAGTTTTAATGTTTTTAATTAAAATGGAAAAGCCTTTACTTAAATAAAATTGGATATTAAATCCTTATTATTTTATTTAAATAAACCTTTATTCTTTTAATCAAAACAAAATGTTTTATTTGAAAAGCTTGGCCAAGGTTTAATTTGGCTCTATAAAATAATCCTTATTTATATTTCTACCTTTTCATTTGAAAACCAAATCTTTTATTAAAAGATCCAAAAATAGTAATTCCAAATATTTTTAACTTTATTGTTTATTTAACTTTTTAAATCCCTTTAGGATTTTATTTGATCCAAATAGGTTTTGAAAGTTTCCAATTGGATTCAAGAGTTTCTTCTCACCCTGAAAATCAACAAAGTTTTATTTTATTCATTTATTTTTCACATTACAAGATTTGGAAAATCTTGGGATGTGACAGGCTACCACCCTTAAAATAAATCCCGTCCCGAGATTTGGGAAGGCTAGGGTTACAAGTTGTCTCAAAACAACTAGGGTACTACCACCCTTAAAAATTTTCCAACTAGTTTACATCTTGGCTTGCTTGGAATCTTGATGTAACTTTCCTGGACAGAAGTTTGCATAGTGTCCTTTGTTTTCACACTTGAAACATGTGACAAGGTTGAGGTCTTGAGGTGGCTTCTCTGGACAATATGATGCATAATGTCCTAACTCTTTGCAGTGGTTGCACATCACTTGGCTAATATCCTTCCTCATCTTGGGTTTCACTAGCTTTTGTTTGTCTTCTTGGCTCTTCTTCTTTTCTGGGCATTCATTGGCATAGTGTCCCATCTCTTTGCAATTGTAACATTGTACCTGGCTTTTGTCCTTCTTCTTCTTTTTGGGTCTCTCTAAAGCTATGAGTTCTTCTAGTTCATGTTCTTCATATCTCACGTCAAAGGTGGGAAATCTTTCTCTCTTCTTGGGGCATTGATCTTCATGCTCTTTGGATGTATGATCCTTGTCTCCACAAATATTGCAAGCTTGGGTTCCTTCTAGAATAACATCTTTGTCATCCTTGTTGTCCTTAGCTCTTTGGGAAAAGTTTTCTCCCATGTTGATCATTTGAGTAACCAATCCTTGCAACAATTGGGATTGAAGTTTCAAAATCCTTTGTATGGCTGGGTATAGTCCATTGTTGTTGGCTAAAAGCTGAGTTGTCTCTTGGCTCAACTGGTTTTGGGTTGCTATTTATTCTCTCATGTTGTCCTCTTGGTTGTTGTTGGTGTCACCATCCTTGATGTTGGAGTCTCTTGGAGAAGTCATCTGTTTGGGTTGAATTGGGATTAGAATAGGCAAAATATTTCTAAGGGAATAATTCTAATCACACACATCACAATTCACACAAGCAATGTGCAAGCAATCACAAACAAACATTCCACTCAAACAACAAGTTTCAAGCATACTTTTAGGCAACCAAATTTTTTTTTGTTACACCACATAAGTTGGTGGGTTTGACTTAAACTAAATATGGTGGTCCATCTATATGGTTCACTTGTGATCTTTCCTTCCTTCTTGGTTGATTCTTCTTGCATGAGATCATGGTTTCCTTAGGAAAAATTATTGGTCACAAAACTTCAAAGGTGATGATGGCTCCTTCTAAGTTGTGTTTCCTTAGTTTCCAAATCCTTGAGCAAGAGTTCTTGTCTCACTTGTCCTTAGTGATATCCAAGGTTGAAGTCCTTGGTGAATATGCTGAAGATGTTGAAGTCATTAGAGTTGAAGAAGTTGAAGTCATTAGAGTTGAAGATGTTGAAGTCATTGGAGTTGAAGAAGTCCTTTGCACATGGTGAAGTCTTCGGCCATGGGGTAGGCTTTTCCATCAAGTTTGAAATAGGAAAGATGTAGAGTTGAAACCAAAATGGTTGGGGAAAGATTTTACAAGATTGTTTGTAAATAAGTTTTGGAACAAATACAACTCCTATTTTTTTTCTAAGGGTTTTTGTCCAATCCTAGGGTTACAAATCCTACAGGCAACACAATGCTCTGATACCATCTGTAAGGTTCCCAACCTTTAATAAGGTAGAGTCCCCTGTGTTTACAATGCTAGTCCCTGGATCAATAGCTAGCATCCACAGTTAAGATGTAATATCAAGAAACAAAGGTCATAATACAACTTTATAACCAGGAATAACATAATTTTATTACATCTTACATAGCTCATTTGGCTATTACATTACGTTGCAGCAGAATATCTATAAGCATGGGGTCCTTCATCTTCAAAGTGCCACAGGCAGACATGTTGGTTGTAGACTTGTAATCCTAATCATTAAACTTCACTAATATCAATCAAACCTGCAACATAACAAGTTACAGCCACAAGGGTCAATACATTTGAATTGTATTGGCAAGTGATACTATGGTAGTATAGTGGAGTTTATCATCTATATGCTTTTGGCTAAGTGGAGTTGAGGCTTGCTTTGCTCAAAATAGATTTTTCCTTATCATTTGAAAAACACTAAGTTTTTGCTTGACAAAAATCACCCAAGGCATCTACCAATCAAAGATTGAAGATCCTTTAACCCTTTTTCAACCACAAGTTTTTAACTTAGAAATTTGGATGATGAGATTCTTGATAGCTTCCATGTCTTGATGCTCAATTTGTCCTTTGCCAGGGACATGGCTAAGTACTTAGATTTTACACTCTGTAGAGGTGGTGCACTTTCCCCACAAGACTTGGTTTCACCAAGACAAGATCTTTCAGAAGCCTTCCCTTAGACCAAAATGGACGCGCTCCAACCTATCAAACCCTACCACCAACTGTCCATATGGCTAAGTTCTTGCAAGCTATATGATCCAGGCAGAGCCCATAATGCCAAGTGGTTGCACTTGAAGCTTCTCAACATTTGACATCTCAAATCTCTTTGTTCCTGGGTGGCCATCCACAAGTGAGATACACAAGGTAAACCATAAACATGGGCCTTGTGAACCACTCAACCAAAAACCACCAAGCAATTACCATTCCACCCAGGTGATTCATTAACTTAGTTGTTTTATTAAACAAAAACACAAGTCCTCAGACTTAGAAATTTTTCCATAGTATGATTGTATATTCCACCCTTGTTTTCTATTAGCTAAGCTAAGCTTGATAGTAGTAGGAATCTTAACTTAGGAAACTTTCTACTAAGGTTTCATCTACTAGGATTTCCCATAGCAAGGTTTATACTTAGCAAAATTCCATGCAAGTTTTACTTAGAAAAATCACTAATGCATAGTGAAAGTAATGGGACAAAAGTATGAAGCATCACTTGCCTTTTTGGTAGAGTATAGGTTCACTCCTTGATCTTTGCAATGTTCACACACTTCAAGTCACTACAAATCAATCAAGCAAACAATATTTCAATCTACCATTCAAGCAATTCATCACATAAAATGATAAACAAAACAATACATGCAAGCATGCAAAAGGGTTGTTTTATTTGTAAAAGTGGTTTCTAATGGGTCATAAACATTTTAAAACACCTAATGGTCATTTTATAAAGTGGCAAAGTCATTAGCAAAAGATTTCACTTTATAAACCATTTTCAAAACAAGATATCAATTTATGTGGTGTAAAAATGTTTTAGTAAGGCATTAATCTATAGGATTCACAAAATATGTTTTCAAACCATAAAACCTTGTGTTTAGGGTCAGAGTGTTTAAATCAAAACATTTCCCAATGGTTTTCTTCCAAAACCATTTTTAATAAATAAACCATATTTTTATTTGACTAGAATTGGTTTTAAATCCAAGATTCATTCTTTTGCATCACCAAATATATTTTTGAAACCACAAAGTGTTTACTATGGTCAGTAGGTTCAAAACACACCATTTGCAAAAGATTTTATCCCCAAAATCATTTTTGAACAATTTTTACATCCTAAACAAGCATACAAATGATTCTGCAAAAACAAACATTCTACCAGAATCTTTTTACTAAACAAATTGCATGGTTGGCTAGGGCTGGTTCCACTGATTCCATTGATATAAAGTTTGCAAAATTTGGACGTGTAGAACTAAAGTTATGCAATTTACAAATTCAAACCACTAATAGGAATGTTTCTGTCTTATAAACAAACTCCAGGCCACGTGGTGCAATCCTATTGGTCAAAAACGTTTCATTCGGATCGACAGACACAGACCGCAGGATCCAACTTGATCGCACGGCACAGGTGCTCTCATACCTCTTCGATAAATTGTTCTATCTAAGCCACTGGATGATGATCTAATGGCTCACAGGTGGTTGACCAAAGTCTGGCGGCGCTCGACGGTGGCGCGCGGCGGCGACGCTCGGGCGGCAGCGCTCTGGCTATTCCAGGAAGCTAGGGAGGGGGGATGTGCTTACCGTGTTCGCCGTGGAACGCAGATGCTCAACGTGGTCGTAGGAGAGCAGGGGGCGCACGGGGTTGTCCTTAATCTTTCGCCGGAGTTCGTTCTGGCGACGGGTTGCTCTGGTGCTGTCGAAGATGAACTTACTGAGTTCTATAAGGCAAACAGAGAGGAGTGTTAGATGCGTGTGAGAGAGGAGAGTGTGAGAGTATCCATTAGAGTGTCCGGGGTGGTCTGGGCTCACCAGGAGATGTCGCCGGAGTTTGAGCAGAAGGCGGCGATGCTCGGTGGTCATTGTTGCCGACGTTGTGGTGCGCGCGCAGTAAGTGGGGGCTACAGAGAGGTTCACCGGGTGATGGGGAGTGCGCTCGTGTGGTCGAGGGGGCGAGGAGTGACGGCGGCTGGCCGGAATTGAAGAGAACGCTCGCCGGAGCAGTGGTTGTTTCCGAGCATGATATGAGCGGCCTGGTGGCAGTTGTGTGCGGATGAATGGGGGCAAATGGAGAGGAAAGAGGGGTGACTAAGAGAGCGTGGTCTCTGGGGGAATTAAACCTGTCATCAACATGAATTTAATCGAAATCAATCGCGGCAGAGCGACGTTGAGGGAGGAGGAAACGGCCGGCGCGGGGTTGAAGACGACCGCGTGGCAGTGGGGTCCGTCTGTCAGCTAGAGAGTGAGAAGAGGCACGGGGTCCACATGTCTGCGACTTTGCGGGTTGACTCATCAGTGAAAAACGATTCGCCGTGAGGGGGTGAGTTGGGCTGCGAGTTGGGATGCTGGGCTTGCTGGGTTGGGCTGGGTTCGATTCCATTTTTTTTCTGATTGTTTTTCTTTTTCTCTTTTGATTTTCTGTTTTAAAATTCAAACAACAAATCAAACACTCAAATGAATTCAAACCTTTGTCAAAGTTTGTATAGTTTTTAATTCTGTTTAACAACAGAATCCAATGTCCCAAAATAATATAATATTTTTATTTTAGGGTCCATTAATAATTAAATAAAATGGGCCTTAATTATTAAATCAAATGGGTTTTGAGTTATTCAAAAACTTCATTTGAAAATCTAAAATAATATCAAAAACAAATCAGTATGTTTTATTTGAAAATATAAAATACTTGGGAAACTTGTTTAAAATAATTTTAACAAGTTTTAATGTTTTTATTTAAAATGGAAAATCCTTTAATTAAATAAAATTGGATATTAAATCCTTATTATTTTATTTAAATAAACCTTTATTCTTTTAATCAAAACAAAATGTTTTATTTCAAAAGCTTGGCCAAGGTTTAATTTGGCTCTATAAAATAATCCTTATTTATATTTCTACCTTTTCATTTGAAAACCAAATCTTTTATTAAAAGATCCAAAAATAGTAATTCCAAATATTTTTAACTTTATTGTTCATTTAATTTTTTAAATCCCTTTAGGATTTTATTTGGTCCAAATAGGTTTTGAAAGTTTCCAATTGGATTCAAGAGTTTCTTCTCACCCTGAAAATCAACAAAGTTTTATTTTATTCATTTATTTTTCACATTACAAGATTTGGAAAATCTTGGGATGTGACAATGCATCATAAGGCCAAATCCAAAGTGACCACAAAGTGTTGCTACTCTTGTGAAGAAGAAGGTCATATCTCTAGTAACTGCCCTAAGAAGAGAGAAATATTTCCCACCTTTGTGGTGAAATATGAAGAGCATGAACTAGAAGAACTCCTAGCTTTGGAGAGACCCAAAAAGAAGAAGAAGGACATAAGCCAGTTGCAATGTTACAATTGCAAAGAGATGGGACACTATGCCAGTGATTGTCCAGAAAAGAAGAAGAACCAAGGAAACAAACAAGAGGCAATGATACCAAAGGAAAATAAAGATATCAACCAAGTGATGTGTTTCAAATGCAAAGAACTAGGCCATTATGCAAACAAGTTCCCAGAGAAGATACATCAAGATCCCAAGTAAACCAAGATGTAATCTAGTTGGAAATTTTTTAAGGGTGGTAGTACCCTAGTTACTTTGAACCAACTTGTAAACCCTAGACTTCCCAAATCTCGGGACGAGATTTCTTTTAAGGGTGGTAGCCTGTCACATCCCAAAATTTTCCAAATTTTGTAATGTGAAAAATAAATAAACAAAATAAATAATTGTTGAAATTTAGGGTGAAAAGAAACTTTTTGCTTATAAATGGAAACTTAAAATCCCATCTTGAACAAACTTGAGTAATGTCTGAATCCAACTAAATTCAAATCAAGTGAAATGCATTCTTCATAAATGCACCTTGAAATTTAAACATTTGGAAAATAAACCAAAACCCTAAAACCCTAATGGAAGAAAAACATTTCCAAATCATCTCAAAGACTAAGGATTTGATCCATATAAAATTTATCAACAAACATTTATAAATGATCAAGAATGACAAATAGAAATATTATAAAACCATAGAAATTGGTTTCACTTAATTTGGAACCATAAATAAAATCTTATGAATTTAATAAGATAAGGGAATTGAATTTGCAAAGCTAATAAAGTACCTATCTAAAAATCCATACCAAATGGTGAGCAAATAATCCTAAAGTTATTTAAAAGGATAAATAAATATTAAATAAGATTTTACAAATTGGAATCACCAACTTTGGATCTATAAATAAAAAGATATGGATTTTATAAGTAAAGAAAGAAATATTAAATGAGGAATATTAAAGGCCAAATCAAATCTTGACCTAATCCATAAGCAAATGGAATAAATATAATCCAAACCCAAATAAAATAAAAGGATAAAGAATTTTCCAAATAAAATAAAATGGCATTAACCAAATTCTATTTCTATTTGAATAAAGACAAAATCCCTAATGGAAAAGATTAAGTAAATCAGGGAAAAATAATTTGAATTTACCCAAGTGGAATAAAAGTTATTTAATTGACTTAAATAAAATACAAGAATCATTTAAATAAAATTTATGGAATTAAAACCATATTTGATTTCATTGGAATAAAGACAAATACCCAATTTATATGATTAATAAATCATATTAAAAATATTCCAAATAATTCAAAGTGAATTATTTTATAACCTAATAAATAAATAAAACCTACTGAAAGGATTTGGAAAGATTTAGATTTCAAATGGAGTTTGAAAACATTATTAAATCTTATTTGAATTAAAACAAGGGCCTATTTTAAATAATTAATATACCCTAAAAATAATAAATATATTATTCTAAATTTGACTTTAGAATGAATTATTAATCAATATTTAAATATACACAAAGTTTGGTTGAAGTTTGAATTCAAATAGTTGTTTGAAATGATTAAACAAAATCAAAATAGAATAAAAGAAATGGAAAAAGAAAAATGAATCTGTATAAAAAAATGAAACCAACCAGCCCAACCCAACCTGGCCCAGTCCAGCCCAGCAAGCCCATTTCTCTATTTGCCCATAGAAAACGTTTCATACTCGTCAAAGAACCCGCAGAGTCGCTGACATCTAGACCCCACTGCCTCTTTTCCTCTCTCGCTGACGAAACGGTCCCGCTTGCCAGTCTTCTCTCCTACCCACGCGACGACCATGCCTCCCTCGCCGGCCGTTTCTGCTCATGTTAATTCGCTTCAATTCGCATTAATCGCTCCGTTAATCCTCCCCGCGACCACGCGTACTAAATCGCCTGCTCCTCCTCCACCTTTCCCCCTGGACCTTGAACACCCTCTGCCCCCAGGCCGCGCTAATTTCGACCTTGAACGCCCTCTGCTCCGACGAGCTCTCCGAGCGATTCCGGCCGCCACTCGCCACCCCTTACCTCCCAGACCTCACCAGCTTGCTCCCCACCGTCAGTAGAACCCGCCCATAGCCCCAGCTTGGCCGCGCATGCACCAGAGGCTCGGCAACTTCAAAGTCTGAGCGCCACCGTGGACCTCCTCAACTCCGGCGAGTTTCCCAGGTAGTGTCTGACCACCCCTCCCTTCTCGTTGACACGCGTATGATCCCCAACATCTTGTGCATCTAATGGAACCCAGGTTTTGTCTTAGCGCGCACCGTGGCGTCGCCCCCGATGACGACAGACCGCACCCGACGTCAGGCACCTCTCCGTCGAGCAATTACGATCAACCCCGTGCGCCCCTCGACAAACGGCGAGCACGTTGAGCATCAGCGAAGCACGACGAACCTGGTAATGCCCTCCTCTACCTCCCTTGCTTCCTAAATCGCCGGCTCCGCTGCAGTATGACCGTGCCGCCGCCAGTTGCCGTCGTCAGCGCCGCCAGTTCCTGGCAAACGCGTTGCAGCCGTAGGATGCACAACGTCTGGCTAGGATTAGATCCAATCGAAAGGGTACGCGTCCACCTATGCCGCTCGATCTATTTTAATCCAACGCACCCCATAGTCGATCCGATCAAAACGGTATGGACGAATCAGAACTCACCACGTGGGCAGAGTTGATTTAAAACAGAAATTATGTTCTATTAGATGTTCAATCTTGTAAATTGCATAACTTTAAATCTACACGTCCAAATTTTGCAAATTTTATATCAATGGAATCAGCAGACCAACTACTTTCCAACCATGCACTTTGTTTAATAAATTGCTCCTGGTAAAATGGTTGTTTTTGCAGAAACTTGTGTAGGCATAATTTGAATATAAAATTCATTCTAAAATTATTTTTGTGATAAAATCTTTGGAAAATGGATTTTTTTGAACCTACTGACCATGTAAACCAACTTGTGGATTCAAAAGCATATTTTGTGAGGCAAAAAAATAAATCTTTGATTTAGAACATTTCTAGTCAAATAAAATGTGGTTTATATGTTAAAACTACTTTTTGGAGAAAAATCTTTGGGAAATGATTTGGATTAAACTATCTGACCCCAAACACCAAGATTTAGAATTAAAAAATGTATTTGGTGAACCCTATAAAGATTATTGCATTGCTAAAGGCATTTTCAACCACATAAAATATTGATTTGGTTTAAAAATGATTTATAGGTAAAATCTTTTGCAAATGGTTTTGCCACTTATATAAAATGATCAATAAGTGTTTTAGAATGTTTATAACCTATTAGAAACCACTTTTGTAAATAAAACAATCTTTGGCATACTTGCATGCATTGTTTTGGTTTCTATTATTTTATGTGATGAATTGCTTGTATGGTAGATTGAATATTTGCTTGCTTGATTGATTTTTAGTGGAATTTGAAGAGTGTGAATATTGCAATATCAAGGAGTGAACTTATAATTCTCTACCAAAAAGGAAAGTGATGCTTCATACTTTTGTCCCAATATTTTCACTATGCATTAGTGATATCTCTAAGTAGGACTTGCATGGAATTTTGCTAAGTATAAACTATGCCATGGGAAATCCTAGTACATGAAACCTTAGTAGAAATTTCCTAAGTTAAGATTCCTACTACTATCATGCTTAGCTTAGCTAGTAGAAAACAAGGGTGGATTATAATCATGCTATGGAATATTTCTAAGTCAAGGACTTGTGTTTTTTTTAATAAAACAACTAAGTGAATGAATCACCTGGGTGGAATGGAAGAAATGGTTTGTGTTGAGTGGTTACACAAGGCCCATTTCTATGGTTTACCTTGTGTATCTCACTTGTGGATGGCCACCCAGGAACAAAGAGATTTGAGATGTCAAATGTTGAGAAGCTTCAAGTGCAGCCACTTGGCATTATGGGCTCTGCCTGGATCATATAGGTTGCAATAACTTAGCCAAATGGATAGTTAGTGGTAGGGGATGATAGGTTGGAACGCCTCCATTCTGGTCTAAGGGAAGGCTTCTGAAAGATCTTGTTTTGGTGAAACCAAGTCTTGTGGGGAAAGTGCACCACCTCTGCAGAGTGTAAAATCTAAGTACTTAGCCATGTCCCTGGTAAAGGACAATTTGAGCATCAAGACATGGAAGCTATCAAGAATCTCCTCATCCCAATTTCTTAGTTAAAATTTTGTGGGTGAACAAGGGTTGAAGGATCACCAATTTCTATTGGGAGATGCCTTGGGTGATTTTTGACAAGCAAAAACTTAGTGTTTTCAAAGGATAAGGAAAAGTCTATTTTGAGCAAAGCAAGCCTAAGCTCCACCTAACCAAATGCATATAGATGTTAGGCTCCACTATACTATCATAGTATCACTTGCCAGTACAATTCAAATGTATTGACCCTTGTGGCTGTAACTTATTATGTTGCAGGTTTGTTTGATGTTAGTGAAGTGTGTTGATTAGGATTACAAGTCTACAACCATCATGATTTCCTGTGGCACTTTGAAGATGAAGGACCCCATGCTATAGTTATTTCTGCTGCATTGTAATGACATAGCCATATGAGCTATGTAAGATGTAATAAATTATTTTATTCCTGGTTATAAACTTGTATTATGACCTTTGTTCTTGATAATACATCTTAACTGTGGATGCTAGCTATTGATCCATGGACTAGCATTGTAAACACAGGGATCTCTACCTTATTAAAGGTTGGGACCTCTACAGATACCCTAAGGAAACTATTGGGTATTCCTTCTATCACAGATCTAAGGTCAAGGTTTTCGTTGCCAAGAATGGATCCTTTCTAGAGAAAGAGTTTCTCGCGAAACGTGTGTGTAGTCGGAAGGTAGAACTAGAAAAGGTTGTAGAACATTCTCTTCATAATATGGCGAGTAGCGTAGCATCGGAAGCCGTTCCGGAGTTGACTTCACCAAATGATGAGGGAACTAATGATAACAATCATGAAGCTCCGAAAGAGAATACTACCGAACCTCGCGGGTCTAGCAGGACGCGTGCAGCTCCAGAACTGTACGAAAATCCTGTTATGGATTTCATGGTCGATGAAATTGATGACCCTGCGACATATGAAGAAGCAATGGTGAGCCCGGATTCCAACAAATGGTTAGAAGCCATGAAATCCGAGATGGAATCCATGTACGAAAACCAGGTTTGGACCTTGGTGGACTTACCTCACGACCGAAAGGCCGTGGAGAATAAATAGATTTTCAAAAGGAAAACTGATGTTGATGGTAATGTAACCGTCTATAAAGCTCGACTTGTTGCAAAAGGGTTTTGACAAATTCAAGGAGTTCACTACGATGAGACATTCTCTCCCGTAGCGATGTTAAAGTCAGTTAGGATTATGTTAGCAATTGCTGCATATTTCGACTATGAGATATGACAGATGGATGTCAAAACTGCATTCCTCAATGGCAACATTGAAGAAGAGTTGTACATGGTACAACCAAAAGGTTTTGTCGATCCTAAGGATGCTGACAAGGTATGCAAGCTTTAGCGATCCATCTATGGATTGAAGCAAGCATCCCGTAGTTGGAATCTCTGCTTTGATGAGGTGATCAAAGAGTTCGGATTTATCCAAACTTATAGAGAGTCTTATATTTACAAGAAAGTGAGTGGAGTGATGTGACATTTCTGATATTATACGTGGATGACATATTACTAATCGGAAATGATATAGATCTTTTAAACAGTGTTAAAAGTTATCTAAACAACAAATTTTCAATGAAGGACCTAGGTGAAGCGTCATACATATTAGGCATAAAGATCTATATGAATAGATCTAGGCGCCTAATAGGGCTATCACAAAGTACATACCTTGATAAGATTTTAAAGAAGTTTAAAATAGACGGAAGTAAGAAAGGGTTCTTACCTATGTTGCAAGGCAAGACATTGAGTAAGACTCAAAGTCCGGCTACGGCGGAAGAAAGAGTGATGGGAATATGCCGAGTGGGGTATACCCAGCAGGACGTTCCCTACTGGATCATACTCCCAACGAGTGGGCCTGCAGGACGGCGACTGGACCGTGACCCAAGAGGAAACCAGGCGACTGGATGCTAAAGGCCCAGAAGCGTTGCAAGGCCCAGTCGGATTAGGTCAAAACCATCTGAGTCCTTATCCAACTCGGTTGTAGATCTATAAACCCTAGCGAGGTGACTCTATATAAACCTCCCTATGGTACGCATAAAACTTACGTTCCATCATACACCCCCTCGACTCGACGCCTAGCCACCGAGCTCGCCCATTGTACTCTCTCATCAATACAATCTAGCAGGAGTAGGTCTTTACCCTCCGGGGTGAACCTGGGTAAATCCTTGTGTCTTTGCCCTCATCTCGCACCGCAGATGGCTAGCCGCCCTTGCCCCTCGTTCTACTACTCGCTGCCAATCGCAGCATCTGTCATGGCCATTCCCACGACAAAGAGAGATAATGGACAAAAATCCCTATGCTTCAGCCATAGGCTCTATAATGCCATGCTATGTACAAGACCGAATGTGGCACACGCTATTAGTTTGACTAGTAGATACCAATCTGATCCAAGATCAGAACAGTGGATAGCGGTTAAGAATATCCTTAAGTACTTAAGAAGAACTAAGGATATATTTATCGTGTACGGAGGTGAAGAAGAGATCGTCGCTAAGTGTTATGTTGATGCTAGTTTCGACACCGATCTGGATGACTCTAAGTCTCAATTCGGATATGTACTTCTCATGAATGGTGGAGCGGTTAGTTGGAGGAGTTCCAAACAACCCGTGGTGGCGGGATCAACAACGGAGGCCAAATATGTTGTTGCTTCGGAAGCGGCTCGGGAAGCAGTTTGCATGAAGGAATTCATAACCGAACTAGCTGTGGTTGCTAGCATGTTGGACCCAATGGTGATCGATTCTAACAACAATGGAGCCATAGCCAATGCCAAAGAACCAAGGTCTCACAAGAATTCCAAGCATATTAAGTGTCGGTTTCACTCCATCCACGAGCATGTCAAGGATGGACATATGAAGATTTGTAAAGTACACACGGATCTCAATGTAGCATATCCGTTGACTAACTCTCCCTAGAGCAAAACATGATCAACACCAGAACTCCATGGGTGTTAGATTTTCTCACTATGTAACTAGATTATTGTCTCTAGTGCAAGTGGGAGACTGAAGGGAATATGCCCTGAGAGGCAATAATAAAGTCGTTATTATGTATATTCCAATTATATGATAGATGTTTATTTTGCATGCTATAATTCTATTAATACGGAAACATTATATGAAATAATCCTAATCCTTAGACCATGAGATCATGTCAATCACTAACACTAGAAGAGTATCTTGATAACATCAAACGTCACACCTAAACAGGGTGATTATAAAGATGGGTTTAGTGCTACTAAAGTGTTATGTTGAGGCCCATGGATAAAGAGTGGAATTTGTTCATCCCGATGACGGACAGATATACTCTAGGCCCTCTCGGTGATATCACATTGGTTAGCTTTCAAGCAAGTGATTCGATAATTAGAATGTTATATCACGGGAACGAGAAAAGAGTATATGTCAGTAACGAGATCAAACCGAAGGGAATATACCCTAAGAGGCAATAATAAAGTGTCTATTATGTGTATTCCAAGTATATGATAGATGTACATTTTGCATGCTATAATTGTATTAATACAGAAACGTTAATACATGTGTGTTTAATAAACAAACTGAAAGTTCCTAGTTATGCCTCTCTTATAAACTAGCTCGTTGATTAACAAGATGATCAAGGTTTCCTGATCATGGAAATTGGATGTTGTTAATAACGAGGTCACAACATTATTGGAATGGTGTGATGAACATTCATCCAAAGTATATCATTGTTGGAGATATGCCCTAGAGGCAATAATAAATGTAGTTATTATTATATCTTTGTGTTTATGATAAATGTTTACATTCATGCTATAATAGTATTAACAAGGAAACATGGATACTTGTGTGATTTGTAAAATTAATTTGAAGTCCCTAGTATAGCCTCTATACATCACTAGCTTGTTGGTTGATAAATGATTGTGGTTTCCCTATCATGAACATTGAGATGTTATCAACAACAAGATCATATCGTTAGGAGAATGATATGGTGGACATACTCCTATAGATAAGCGTAGCATAAAGATCAAGTCATTTTAATAGTTCAATTGCTATATGCTTTCTGATACATAGTAACCTAATTCCTTCGACCATGAGATCATGCATATCACCTTTACCGGATGGATGCTTTGATGACATCAAACACCACACTGTAACTGGGTGGCTATAAAGGTGGCATTGAGTGTTCGGAAAGTATTGGTTGAGACACATGGATCAAGAGTGGGATTTTTCCATCCATATGACGGATAGATATACTCTGGGCCCTCTCGGTGGAATGTCATCCAATTAGCTTGCAAGCATGTGACTGGCTCACAATGGATCACATATCACGGGAACGAGAAAAGAGTACTTATCGGTAACGAGGTTGAACTAGGTATGCAGAGATACCGACGATCATAACCTCGGATAAGTAAAGTATCGTGAGACAAAGGGAAATTGGTATCGTATGTAAGTGGTTCATTCGATCGCAAAGTAATCGTAGAAATATGTGGGAGCCATATGAATTTCCAGATTCCTCTATTGGTTATTGTTCGGAGAAGTGTCTCGATCATGTCCGCATAATTCACGAACCGTAGGGAGACACACTTAAGGATTCGACGTTGTTTGAGTAGTTATGGAATGAATGAGAAAGAGACCGAATGTTGTTAGGAGTCTTGGATGGGATCTGGGATATCACGAGGAGATCCGGAATGGTCCGGAGAATAAGATTCATATAAGGAAAGTCCCGTTTCGGATTTCGGGAATGATTCTGGTGTTTTCATCGGGAATGTTCTCGAAGGTTCTGGAATGTTCGGCACTCCGGAGGGGAAGGGGTACATGAATGTGTCATTGCAAGTTGGAATGATTGCATCATGTACTAAGTGTCTTCGCTGTCCAAAATAAAGGGTTTATTCAAATCCTAAATTGAAAAGTCAAACGGCTAGTTTGAAAGTCAAACGACAAGTTTTGGAAAGAGGAAAAGAGGAGGAAGTGGGAAACCGAGTTGGGGAGGGAATCCCTCCTCCAACCGGCGGCGCCCCCTCCAAGCCGAGTTGGGGAGGGACTCCCCTCCCTCCCCTTGGCCGCCGGCCCCTCCACCTATATAAGGAGGGGCAGGGCTCCCTCCTAGCACACACAAGTACCTCTCCTCAAACCCTAGCTTGGCGCCTACCACCATAGCCGCCGCCGCCCCTCTAGGGTTTTGCCCTAGCCGCCGACTTGGGGGTCCCCGGAACCCTAGCCGCTGGCTCTAGCCTCTCCCCCTTGGTGTGTCTAAACCCTAGATCGCCGAGGAGCTCTCTCATACTCCACCATACTCGCTCCGGCTTAAGGCAAAGCCCTGCGAGATCTCCCCTCTACTTCCGGTACCACGCCGTTGTGCTGCCGGAATCGCGAGGAGAGTGCTACAACCTCCGCTGCCTGCTGGAACAAGGGAGAGGAAGGTCTTCGTCGAGTACCGAACGTGTGACCGACTGCGGGAGCGCTGCCGGAACGCAGCGCCGGAAGGATCGTCTACGCGATCTTGAGATCGGGAAGAGTACGACTACATCACCCACGAGAATCCGCTCTCGTTAAACACTTTGGAATCTTCGAGGGTAAGTTATTCCATCGACTCGTTGCTACAATCTAGTAGATAGATCTTGGCTTGTTTGTTTGTATGCGGTAGAAAATTTTTGTTTTCCATGCTACGAAACCCTACAGTGGTATTAGAGCCGTGTCTATATGTAGATCTGTTGCACGAGTAGAACACAATGGTCATTGTGGGTGTTGATGCTTTTATTGTCGATTGCTTCTTGTGTACTTTGCATCTTGCGGTATGTTGGGATGAAGCGGCCCGGGCTAACCTTACATGACATCGTTCATGAGACTTGCTCCACGCTTGACATGCAACTTGTATTGCATAAGTGGCTTTGCGGGTGCCTGTTTCTCCTAGCATAGTTAAGATCCAATTTACAACGGGTGATTAACAATACTAGTATCAATGTTGTGGTTCATGTTCGTAAGTTAGAACGACACTTATTGAAAGACCCAAACCACGTAAAACATGCAAAGAAAGTAGAGGCGTCTAACTTTGTTTTGCAGGGGTGTGCAGTGATGTGATATGGCCATGATTGTGATTATATTTGATGTATGCAATGTTCCTTATTGTAAGTTGGCAACCGACAGGAGCCATATGGTTGTCTTTAATTTATGTTAAGACCCGCGTGTCTATTCAAAGGTTGTAATAGTTGAAGCCGGTGGACGACAACCATGGAGAAGCGTCATTGACCTTGATGCAATGCCGGTGATGATGGAGATCATGTTCGTGCTTGAAGATGGAGATCGGAAGCACAAAGAAGAAAGGCCATATCATATCACATATATTGAATTGCATGTGATGTTAATCCTTTATGCATCTTGTATTGCTTAGTAGACGACGGTAGCATTATAAGATGATCCCTCATGCACATGAATTTCAAGTCATAAAGTGTTCACCCTTAGTTAGCACCGTTGCTAAAGCTTGTTGTTTCGAAGCACCACGTGATGATCGGGTGTGTTAGATTCTGCAAGTGTATACAAGGTGAGCAAGCCAGATTTGCTCATGCGGAAACAAAGGTTTGATCTTGACGAGCCTAGCATGTAGAGACATGGTCTCGGAACACGGATCACCGAAAGGTAAAGCATGAATCATATAGTAGATATGATGAACATGACGATTGTTCGCCATTGAAACTATATCAACTCTCGTGATGATCGGTGTTGATGTAGTGGATTTGGTTCGTGTGATCACTAAAACAATGTGAGGGATGTTGTTTTGAGTGGGAGTTCACCTAGATTAACTTTATTATTAATTTGAACTCAATTTGTCATAAACTTAGTCTAAACTATTGCAAATATGTTGTAGATCAATGGCAGCCCCTACCATCAATTTTAATGCGTTCCTAGAGAAAGAAAAGTTGAAAAACAATGGATGCAACTTCGCGGATTGGTTCCGCAATTTGAGGATTGTCCTCACAGCTGGTAATTTGACCTATGTGCTGGATGCACCGCTGGGTGACCCACCTGCATCTGATGCTTCCGATGAAGTAAAGAATGTTTACCTCGCTCGGAAGAATCAGTACTCCATAGTTCAGTGTGCTATCTTGTATGGTTTGGAATCGGAGCTTCAGAAAAGGTTTGAGAATTCAGACCCATATGATATTGTCGAGGATCTCAAATTGATCTTTGAGACTCATGCGGCAATTGAAAGTTATGAGGCTTCTGAAAAGTTCTTTAACTGCAAGATGGAAGAGGGCAGCTCCGTCAGTGAGCATGTGCTTAAGATGTCTAGGCACGCAAACAAACTTCAAAGCTTGGGTATAGTGATTCCTAATGCTTTGGGGATTTACCGTGTCCTCCAATCACTACCACCAAGTTACAAGAACTTTGTGATGAACTACAACATGCAGAACATGAACAAGCAGTTGCCAGAACTGTTTGCTATGTTAAAGTCTGCAGAAGTGGAGATCAAGAAAGAGCACCAAGTGTTGTTGGTCAATAAGACCACCAAATTCAAGAAAGGCAAGTCTAAGCAGAAGGGACACTTCAAGAAGGGTGGTAAGAAAGTTACCACACCGGCGAAGAAGACCAAGGCTGGACCTAAGCCTGAAACTGAGTGCTTTTACTGCAAGGGAGAAGGTCACTGGAAGCGGAATTGCCCAAAGTACTTGGCGGATTTGAAGAACAGCAACATCAAGAAGAAAGGTATATATTATATACATGTTATTGATGTGTATCTCACTAGTACTCGTAGTAGTGCCTGGGTATTTGATATTGGTTCGGTTGCTCATATTTGTAACTCGAAACAGGTACTGCAGAATAAACGGAAGCTAGCGAAGAACGAGGTGACGATGCGCGTGGGAAACGGATCAAAGGTTGATGTGATCGCGGTCGGCACGCTACCCCTTCATCTACCATCGGGATTAGTTTTATACTTAAATAATTGTTATTTGGTGCCTGCGTTGAGCATGAACATTATATCGGGATCTTGTTTATTGCGAGACGGTTACTTGTTTAAGTCCGAGAATAATGGTTATTCGATTTATATGAGTAATATGTTTTATGCACATGCACCTTTGATAGATGGTCTATTCTTGTTGAATCTCGATAGTGGAAATACACACATTAATAACATTGAGGCTAAACGTTTGAAATCAAGCGATAATTCGACCTATATGTCGCACTGTCGTCTTGGTCACATTGGAGTGAAGCGTATGAAGAAACTCCATTCCGATGGACTTCTTGAATCACTTGATTTCGAATCACTTGAAAGATGCGAAGCATGTCTGATGGGAAAAATGACTAAGACTCCATTTTCTGGTATGATGGAGCGAGCTACGGACTTATTGGAAATCATACATACCGATGTGTGTGGTCCAATAAGTGTAGCATCGCGCGGTGGTTATCGTTATGTTCTTACCTTCACGGATGACTTGAGTAGATATGGGTATATCTATTTCATGAAACATAAGTCCGAAACTTTCGAGAAGTTTAAGGAGTTTCAAAGTGAGGTAGAGAATCAACGTAACAAGAAGATTAAATTTCTGCGTTCTGATCGTGGAGGTGAATATCTAAGTTACGAGTTTGGCGAGCATTTGAAGAAATGCGGAATAATTTCACAATTGACACCGTCGGGAACACCACAGCGTAATGGTGTGTCCGAACGTCGTAATCGAACTCTCTTAGATATGGTTCATTCTATGATGTCACTTACAGATTTACCGCTATCATTTTGGGGTTATGCATTAGAAACAGCCGCATTCACTTTAAATAGGGCACCATCTAAATCCGTTGAAACGACACCGTATGAATTATGGTTTGGGAAGAAACCTAAATTGTCGTTCCTTAAAGTTTGGGGATGCGAAGCCTATGTAAAGAAGTTACAGCCGGACAAGCTTGAACCCAAAGCGGAAAAATGCGTCTTCACAGGATACCCGAAGGAAACTATTGGGTATACCTTCTATCATAGATCCGAAGGCAAAATCTTCGTTGCCAAGAATGGATCCTTTCTAGAGAAGGAATTTCTCTCGAAAGAAGTGACTGGAAGGAAAGTAGAACTCGACGAGGTTGTCGAACCTTCTCTCGAAATTGCGAGTAGCGCAGCACCGGAAGAAGTTCCTGTGGTGCCTGCACCAATTAGAGAGGAAGCTAATGATGATGATCATGAAACTTCGGTTGAAGTTGCTACAGAGCCTCGGAGGTCAACGAGAACTCGTACCACTCCAGATTGGTATGATCCCGTTATGAGTGTCATGTTGGTAGATAACACCGATGACCCTGAGACATATGAGGAAGCAATGATGAGCCCAGATTCCAATAAATGGAAAGAAGCCATGAAATCCGAGATTGGATCCATGTACGAAAACCAAGTATGGACTTTGGTGGACTTACCGGATGGCCGGAAGGCTGTCGAGAACAAATGGATCTTCAAGAAGAAAACAGATGCTGATGGTAATGTTACTGTCTATAAAGCTCGACTTGTCGCAAAAGGGTTTCGACAAATTCAAGGAGTTGACTACGATGAGACTTTCTCACCAGTAGCGAAGCTAAAGTCTGTAAGGATTATGTTAGCAATTGCTGCATATTATGATTATGAGATATGGCAGATGGATGTCAAAACAGCATTCCTCAATGGAGATATTGATGAAGAGTTGTATATGATGCAACCCAAAGGTTTTGTCGATCCTAAAGATGCTAACAAGGTATGCAAACTTCAACGGTCCATCTATGGATTGAAGCAAGCATCCCGAAGTTGGAATCAACGTTTTGATAAGGTGATCAAAAGTTTTGGTTTTATACAAACTTATGGAGAAGCTTGTATTTACAAGAAAGTGAGTGGGAGCTCTGTAGCATTCTTAATACTATATGTAGATGACATATTGTTGATTGGGAATGATGTAGACCTTCTTAATAGTGTCAAGGAATATTTGAATAATAGTTTTTCAATGAAGGATCTTGGCGAAGCAGCTTACATATTAGGCATAAAGACTTATAGAGATAGATCGAAACGCAAAATATCATTGTCACAGAGTACATATTTGGACAAAGTTCTAAAGAGGTTTGGAATGGAAGAAAGCAAGAAAGGGTTCTTGCCCATGTTGCCCAATACGACCTTGAGTAAAACTCAAAGTCCGACATCGGCAGAAGATAGAGAAAGGATGAGTAAGACTCCCTATGCCTCAGCCATAGGATCTCTAGTGTATGCCATGCTATGTACTAGACCCGACATTGCATATGCTGTTAGTTTAACTAGCAGATATCAAAGTGATCCAGGAGTGGATCATTGGACAGCGGTCAAAAACATCCTTAAGTACTTGAGAAGAACTAAGGATATGGTTCTTTCTTATGGAGGTGATGAACAGCTCGTTGTTAATGGTTACACCGATGCTAGTTGGAACACCAATCCGGATGATTCTAAATCACAATCTGGATACGTATTTATTTTGAATGGTGCAGCAGTTAGCTGGAGGAGTGCAAAGCAAAGCGTTGTGGCGAGATCTTCAACTGAATCGGAATACATGGCTGCTTTGGAGGCTTCACAAGAAGCGATATGGATGAAAGAGTTCATTACAGAGCTGGGTGTGGTTCCTAGTGCGCTGGACCCAATGTCTATCTACTGTGATAACATGGGCGCCATAGCCAATGCGCAAGAACCAAGGTCACACAAGAAGCTGAAGCACATCAAGCTATGTTTTCACGCTATTCGAGAACATATCCAAGATGGGGATATAAAGATTTGCAAAGTACACACAGATCTGAATGTGGCGGATCCATTGACTAAACCTCTCCCGAGGGCAAAACATGACCAGCACCAAACTGCCATGGGTGTTCGGTATATTACCATGTAATCTAGATTAGATGACTCTAGTGCAAGTGGGAGACTGTTGGAGATATGCCCTAGAGGCAATAATAAATGTAGTTATTATTATATCTTTGTGTTTATGATAAATGTTTACATTCATGCTATAATAGTATTAACAAGGAAACATGGATACTTGTGTGATTTGTAAACTTAATTTGAAGTCCCTAGTATAGCCTCTATACATCACTAGCTTGTTGGTTGATAAATGATTGTGGTTTCCCTATCATGAACATTGAGATGTTATCAAAAACAAGATCATATCGTTAGGAGAATGATATGGTGGACATACTCCTATAGGTAAGCGTAGCATAAAGATCAAGTCATTTTAATAGTTCAATTGCTATATGCTTTCTGATACATAGTAACCTAATTCCTTCGACCATTAGATCATGCATATCGCCTTTACCGGATGGATGCTTTGATGACATCAAACACCACACCGTAACTGGGTGGCTATAAAGGTGGCATTGAGTGTTCGGAAAGTATTGGTTGAGACACATGGATCAAGAGTGGGATTTATCCATCCATATGACGGATAGATATACTCTGGGCCCTCTCGGTGGAATGTCATCCAATTAGCTTGCAAGCATGTGACTGGCTCACAAGGGATCACATATCACGGGAACGAGAAAAGAGTACTTATCGGTAACGAGGTTGAACTAGGTATGCAGAGATACCGACGATCATAACCTCGGATAAGTAAAGTATCGTGAGACAAAGGGAAATTGGTATCGTATGTAAGTGGTTCATTCGATCGCAAAGTAATCGTAGAAATATGTGGGAGCCATATGAATTTCCAGATTCCTCTATTGGTTATTGTTCGGAGAAGTGTCTCGATCATGTCCGCATAATTCACGAACCGTAGGGAGACACACTTAAGGATTCGACGTTGTTTGAGTAGTTATGGAATGAATGAGAAAGAGACCGAATGTTGTTCGGAGTCTCAGATGGGATCCGGGATATCACGAGGAGATCCGGAATGGTCCGGAGAATAAGATTCATATAAGGAAAGTCCCGTTTCGGAGTTCGGGAATGATTCCGGTGTTTTCATCGGGAATGTTCTAGAAGGTTCTGGAATGTCCGGCACTCCGGAGGGGAAGGGGTACATGAATGTGTCATTGCAAGTTGGAATGATTGCATCATGTACTAAGTGTCTTCGCTGTCCAAAATAAAGGGTTTATTCAAATCCTAAATTGAAAAGTCAAACGGCTAGTTTGAAAGTCAAACGGCAAGTTTTGGAAAGAGGAAAAGAGGAGGAAGTGGGAAACCGAGTTGGGGAGGGAATCCCTCCTCCAACCGGCAGCGCCCCCTCCAAACCGAGTTGGGGAGGGACTCCCCTCCCTCCCCTTGGCCGCCGGCCCCTCCACCTATATAAGGAGGGGCAGGGCTCCCTCCTAGCACACACAAGTACCTCTCTTCAAACCCTAGCTTGGCGCCTACCACCATAGCCGCCGCCGCCCCTCTAGGGTTTTGCCCTAGCCGCCGACTTTGGGGTCCCCGGAACCCTAGCCGCCGGCTCTAGCCTCTCCTCCTTGGTGTGTCTAAACCCTAGATCGCCGAGGAGCTCTCTCATACTCCACCATACTCGCTCCGGCTTAAGGCAAAGCCCTGCGAGATCTCCCCTCTACTTCCGGTACCACGCCGTTGTGCTGCCGGAATCGCGAGGAGAGTGCTACAACCTCCACTGCCTGCTGGAACAAGGGAGAGGAAGGTCTTCGTCGAGTACCGAACATGTGACCGACTGCGGGAGCGCTGCCGAAACGCAGCGCCGGAAGGATCGTCTACGCGATCTTGAGATCGGGAAGAGTACGACTACATCACCCACGAGAATCCGCTCTCGTTAAACACTTTGGAATCTTCAAGGGTAAGTTATTCCATCGACTCGTTGCTACAATCTAGTAGATAGATCTTGGCTTGTTTGTTTGTATGCGGTAGAAAATTTTTGTTTTCCATGCTACGAAACCCTACAATCATTACGATCAAAGTCATTGAGTTTATATTGCTATAACATCATACGAAGTAATCCTAATCCTTAGACCATGAGATCATGTCAATTACTAACACTGGAAGAGTATCTTGGTAACATCAAACGTCACACCGTAACATGATGATTATAAAGATGGGTTCAGTATTGCTAAAGTATTATGTTGAGGCCCATGGATCAAGAGTGGAAATTTTTCATCGCGATGACGGATAGATATACTCTGGGCCCTCTCGGTGATATCACATTGATTATCTTGCAACCAAGTGATTTGATCACTAGAATGTTATATCACGGGAACGAGAAAAGAGTACATGTCAGTAACGAGATCAAACTAGGTATGGATATACCGATGATTGAATCTCGGACATGTAATATATCGCGAGACAAAGGGATTAAGTTACTAGCGTAAAAGGTTCTCATGATCACAAGAAAGTCATCGTTGAATGTGTGGAGTCAGTATGGATCTCCAGGTCCCGCTTCTGATTATTGATCTGAGAGGGGTCTCGATCATGTCCGCATTATTCGTGAACTGTAGGGTGACACACTTAAGAGACACCGACACCATTTGGAACAAATAGTTTCATGCTGAAAAGAATAACAAAGCGCAGGAATGTATTTCACTAGACATCGAAACTGTTTTTGGGTGAAACTATAGAAAGTGTTTCTGCATGTGAAATGAAATAATAGCAAGGGGTTATATGTGAATGTTTGTCATTAAGGTAATTGACAAAATTCTGAATAAATAAAAGGAGTTTTATTCAAAGAGAGTTTGCATTAAATTTGGTGGAAATTTAATGGGAATTTTGAGTGGAGAAATGAAGAGCCATTTTTGTGAGTGGAGCTTCCACCCACATAATGGAGTAAGGGGTGGGGGCAGCCACCATGGCCGGCGGCCACCCCCTTGGGGTGCCCCCATCCCTCCTATAAAAGGAGCCCCTCTCCCTCTCTCTCACTCACACCTCCTCGTGAAGGATATCTCTCCCCCTCTAGTTTTTATTCCCCACGGTCTCGGACTAGCGAGATACATGTTCCCGGTGGCTTTTCGGCAAGAAAGAGTTATTGCTTCCGTTGCATCACTGGAGCGAGGAGGCAGAGGTTGCTCAGTGGCTCGGACGTGTGTGCGAGCACAGATGTGCCGCTGATTTGCGGCGCTAGGACTTCCTCTCGATCTTGAGATCGGGAAGCGTTCATCTACATCATCCACAAGTACAACCTCGTTAAGCTTTGTCGGTCTTCAAGGGTATGTTCTCTATGGATGTATATCATCTCGTTGCTTGTATCTAGTATATAGATCTTGGTACATAGTTGTTCCCATCGTAGAAATTTTTCTGTTTTCTATGCTGCGAACGCTACACAAACTAGGTATGAAGATACCGTTGATCGAATCTCGGACATGTAATATATCGCGAGACAAAGGGATTAAGACTCTAGCGTAAAAGGTTCTCATGATCACAAGAAAGTCATCGTTGAATATGTGGGAGTCAGTATGGATCTCCAGGTCCCGCTTAGGATTATTGATCTGAGAGGGGTCTCGATCATGTCCACATTATTCGCGAATCATAGGGTGACACACTGATGACCCTCAAGTATAGGGGGTGTATCATAGTACTTTCGATAAATAAGATTTTTGATCCCAACGAGGAGCAGAAGGTGCTAAACAGTGGTATGGAGCAGGAAATCCCTGTGAATACTTAGCAAATGGATTTTTAGTGGTTTTCTGACAAGTTAACAAAACAAAGAGCAAATAATAGAAGTAATGAACAAACGGAGCAAGTGGCCCAATCCTTTCTTAGCAAAGGACAAGCCGGTGGAAATACTTATAAGGACCAAACATTCTCGAGGACACATGGGAATTCTGTCAAGTGCTTTCGCTTCAAATAGCTGAGTACTCTTCTTTGGTGTTTGTAAGTGTTGTGTGGGTGAACCTGTGCTAACATACTGCCCTTCCTAGGAGTAATACATACTTGTGATTAAACCCCCTGCAAACATCCGTAACTACAGGAAAGTAATTAAGATATAAATATAGACACAGCCTTAAACTCTGAGATCCTACACTCCCTTGTGCAAAGGTGTCCTAACGGGGGTTCAGGTTTCTGTCACTCCGGCAACCCCGCGATTAGTATCCAAATACACAATGCATTCCCCTAGGCCCATAAATGGTGAATTATCATGAAGTCGACATTTACATGACGCCACTAGAAGAATAGGACCACAACTTAAATACTAAGCCATTGAATAATAACTCATCACAGATTCACTACTAACAACATGACTTCTCCCATGTCCTCAAGAACTAAACGAACTACTCACAAGACATCATATGGATCAAGATCAAAGATGATATGATAATTGATAACAATCTGAACATAAACAATAATCGAATGGTTCCACCCACAAGCATCAACTACAATATTAATCAACATCGGGAAAGTTTCCCCTAATGAACTAAGCAATATCCAACACAATTGTTACAGCGGGACGAAGTGGTGATGATGGTGCTGGTGGAGATGATGGTGTGTATGATGATGATCCCGATAAAGCCTAGCTTGATGAAAGTGTTGATGGCGACGGTCTCCCCTCTCCGGGAAGGAATTCCCTCGGCAGAAATCTGTCTACCGGAGAGATCTTTCTCTCTCAGTGTTTTCCGCCTCCCAGAGGCGGCGAAAGTCTATCTGTGGTCCCCCCCCCCTGGTGTTAGGGTTCCATTGGGAAGATATATGTGAAGGGGCGGGTTCGGAAGTCGAGCAGGTGGGCCAAACCCACCCTAGGCGCGAGGTCAGGTGGGCCCGCGCCAAGGGGTGTGGGCCCCCTGAGGCCCCCTTCGCTCCTCCTTCTGGCTTCCTTCGTCTTCTCGGAAAATAATATGTTTCCATATTTTTCTGGTATTTTTCTTATCTTCGCGAAATTGCACCGAAACGCCGTCTTTTCCATCAGAATCCAGACTCCAGCAGTCCATCCTCCAGGAATCACCCAACATGCATAAACAGATGAAAAGCCATAAGTAATACCTCATAATAAGACAAATATCAATGAATAGAGGTAAATTATGATATAGAATGGTCATGCAAATTGGGCGTATCACACACTTAAGAGACACCGACACCATTTGGAAAAAATATGCTGAAAAGATTTACAAAGCGCAGGAATTTATTTCACTAGACATCGAAACTGTTTCGGGTGGAATTGCTGAACGTGTTTCTGCATGTGAAATGAAATACTAGCAAGGGGTTATATGTGAATGTTTGTCCATTAAAGTAATTGACAAAATCCTGAATACATAAGAGTTTTATTTAAAGAGAGATTACATTAAATTTGGTGGTAATTTAATGGGATTTTTTGAGTGGGATTTAAGTGGAGAAGTGAAGGGACAAAATTGTGAGTGGAAGCTCCACCCAGATGAATGGAGGAGGGGAGGGGGTAGCCCCCATGCGCCGGCAACCCCCTTGGGGTGCCCCTCCATCCCTCCTATATAAATCCCCCCTCTCACTCACACCTCCTCGTGAAGGATCTCTCTCCCCCTCTAGTTTTTATCCCCCATGATCTCGGACTAGCGAGATACATGTTCCCGGTGGCTTTTCGGTAAGAAAGAGATGTTGCTTCGTTTGCATCGCTAGAGCGAGGAGGCGGAGGTTTCTCGGTGGCTCGGATGTCTGTGCGAGCACGGATGCGTTGCTGATTTGCGACGCTAGGACTTCCTCTCGATCTTGAGATCGGCAAGTGTTCGTCTATATCATCCACAAGTACAAGCTCGTTAAACTTTGTCGGTTTTCAAGGGTATGTTCTCTACGGATGTATATCAGCCTGTTGCTTGTATCTAGTAGATAGATCTTGGTACATAGTTGTTCCCACCATAAGAATTTTTTTGTTTTCTATGTTGCAAACCCTACAGATCCAGGGTTCAAACTCGAACCACCAGTTCTTTGGAGGACACCTAGGAGGCCTAGAAAGCAAAGGATCGAAGCTTTCACTAAAAAAGGTTTGAGACTAGGAGTAAGGAAGCGGAAGTGCAAATGGTGTGGAGGGTTGGGCCATATCAAGAGGCTATGCAAAAACCCAGTTCCATGTTCTTTTGTAGATGCTGACCCTGTTCCTGTTCACATCACGGAGGTACAATATGAGGCTTATCGAGCAGAACTGGAGGAAGCACAGTGAGATGACGTAGGGGAAGTGCTTCATGTGAAGGACAACGCTGATGAGGTGGAGGTAAACGATGATGCTCATGTGGAGGAAAACGACGGTAAGCATCAAGTTCATGAGGACATGGAGGTGCCAGCGAGGATAGGGGCGAAAAAACAAAAGCGTACACGGGAGCGGAAGGGGAAGGGAAACGATAATAATGGAGTTGAATTTGAATATGAAGAAGTTGCTGGGGTGATTGAGGATGTTCTTGAGGATCTTTCGGCTAACTGCAAGATAAATAATAAACCCCTACCAATTTCATATTTGTATGATTCTCTAGACAAAAGGTAAGCTTGAAACTTGTTTTAATTGGCATTTTGATCATTTTTGTTTCAGTCCTCGTCAACTATTGTTTAATGCAACGCGGGTTGAATAGTGACAAGAGGAGCAGAGAGAATCTAGCACAGTAACGTCATATCTTGAATTTTCATTGAAACTGAACAATTCATTTGTAATTTATTTATATCTGGTGCTTGTAAAGGGTATGTGATGTGTGGTGTGGACCAGATTCCAGGTCGTTAAATATTACATTAATTTATAAACTGTGGCCTCAATTATCCAAAAACAATAATAGTGGATTTAACCAAAATTATGGTTGTGCCATGGAATAGGTGAGGATCATATCCCTTGGATTCCCATCTCAAACAAAACATGACACACGCGTCTCCTTATCCTCTAGCGCACTCCAAAATTATGACGGTGCCATCAAGTCCTAGGGGCAGAGAAAACGTACCATCCCATCAGCCTCGCCTTGTCTTTGTTAGCGACATCTAATCCTCGCATCGGCTATGTCAGGGGCATTGATTCTCTCCTCGATTCTGATCATCTGCCATGTTTCATCTCTAGCAATGGCAACTTCATCTACATGGTCCTACGGGAGCTGCCGCGATGGCTGCGGTGGTTCCGCTAGATTATCCGGAGGTGGACGTGGCCCAACAGCCGGCGGTGGCTTTGGTGCCGGTGGCTAACACACTTACAACTTGGACATTCTATCTGAAGATGCCATTAAGCTACCGTACATAGATTACATTTAGGCTCAAGTGACCCTAATCGACTATGCAGCTCCCGCTGGCTTCGTCGTGCATGACGTCCTTCACGTTGTTGTCCGCCTCTTCCGTTATGGAATCAATAAGGACGAGCCCGGCGGTGTTCCTCCACACAAGTTCTTTACGGTGCACTGCATCTATAACGGTGGAGGGAATACGCCCATCCATAGCCTAGAAGCGCTGCCTCCCTTCGGGGTTGTGCTGATCCGGATGGCTCTCCCGACAGTGAGCTCTGCACAGTCGAAGCAACGCCCCGCTCCTTCTTGAACAACCATGGCCAATACGTGCTCGTGTGCGCATATCAGCTCATTGCCCTCTTCCGCTCCGGAATATGGTGGCAACGCTCCTCGATCTGCCTCGACAGCACATTGCCGAGCAAGAGCGGCGCCACGAGAACCCCGACATAGCTGAGCGTGTCGCTGGTCGGTATCCTCGCTAGCGGCAGCGCGAGTATGTCGTACTGGACGAACATCTCGGCCTCGTACAAGGTGTAGGCCTCTCCATGGCGAGGCAGGCGCCGTGACTTCAGGTAGAATTTGACATATGTGCTAACACGAGTAACAGGAACGAACGGGGTATGATCTTCGGCCACAAGGTCATGGTTGTGAGTGCCAATCGGGGCGCAGAAATGCCTACTCACGGATCGCTCTACAAAGGACGATCCTTATCATCCATTCTCCTCGATCCAACAGCGCCTAACAATAGGGGCAAAAAATCAACCTGGCCATGCGGGGGGCTTCTAGAAGACCCGATCTAATGACTATCAATGGGCGCTAGCCTTACGCTCCAACGGCTGACATTGGATGTTAGGGATAGGCTTAGTTTCTGCAAGGTTAACGAGCTAGTCAATGGGGTTTATCATGGGTTTGACCAGATTTCAAAAAATCACAAATTTTCACAAAAACTTTTTATTAATACCCACCTCCCGGGAATTACCATGCACCATGATGTAGCATGCGTGAAAATTGCCTCGGGACCTTGTGCGCGCCCTAATCTTGCACCTCCTTTGGAAAAACATCAGGTTTTTGGGTTTAGAAAATGGAAAGCCAAGATTTCTCCAAATGTCCACAAAATCTCTAGCTAGAGAACTTGCTTGCGATGCAGAGAGGGAGTTCGGTGCCGGGTTTGGGCTCAATACATGGAGTGTTTCCATGTTCTGGGCAGCGAGGGGATACCTAGGTTGAAATCAATGTTAACTCATAGTCGATAGACATCTGGGTGGTGCCTTGGATTCCAAAGTACCTGGTATGTGTTGCTTATGATTTTATGAGGGTAGTGGGTCATATGCGAGGGCTCCAAGAGCTGTTTTCATATTTTTCTAAATTTTTTAGATTTTGTTTGGTGTTGTCCAAAAAAGTCCAAACCCGGCAGTGACCGCGGCAACGCAAGGGTCAGTGCAGTCTTGGACCTAGGCATGCATCCAACCTAGGTACCCCATGGGACACTCAAAAACATTTTTTCCTGAAAATTAAGAGTGTATTATAGGGTACCTACAGTTAGAAACCGCCTTTACCGGGCCGTAACTCAAGAAAAATACAGTATATGCTTGCACCACGAGATAAATACCCACCTCCCGGGAATGTCCATGCACCATGATGTAGCATGCGTGAAAATTTGCTCGGGCCCTTGGGCGTGCCCTATTCTTGCACCTCCTTTGGAAAAACAACAGTTGTTCTGGTTTAGAAAATGGAAATTCAAGATTTCTCTAAATGACCACGAAATATCTAGTTGGAGAAGTTGCTTGCGATGCAGAGAGGGAGGGAGGTGCCGGGTTTGGGATCAATCCAAGGAGTGGTTCCTTTTTCTGGGCAGCGAGGGGGATCTAGGGTTGAAAGCCTTGGTTTCCAAAGTACTTGGTATGCCTTGCTTATGATTTTATGAGGGCAGTGGGTCATATGTGAGGGCTCCAAGAGCTGTTTTCACATTTTATTTTTTTTAGATATTGTTTGGTGTTGTCCAAAAAACTGGCCAAACCCGGTGGTGGCCGCGACAACACAAGGGTTGGTGCAATCTTGGACCTAGGCATGCATCCAGCCTAGGTACCCCATGGGACACCCAAAAACATTTTTCTCTGAAATTGAGAGTGTTTTATAGGGTACCTACAGTTAGAAACCGCCTTTACCGGGCCATAACTCAAGAAAAATACAGTATGTGCTTACACCATGAGATAAATACCCACCTCTTGGGAATGGCCATGCACCATGATGTAGCATGCCTGAAAATTTCCTCGAGCCCTTGGATGCGCCCTAATCTTGCACCTCCTTTTAAAAAACATCGGTTTTTCGGGTTCAGAAAATGCGAAGTCAAGATTTCTACAAACGACCACGAAATCTCTAGTTGGAGAAGTTTCTTGCGATGCAGAGACGGAGCTAGGTGCTGGGTTTGGGCTCAATCCATGGAGTGGTTCCATGTTCTGGGCAGCAAGAGGGGATCTAGGGTTGAAAGCCATGTTAACTCACACTCGATAGACATCCGGGTGGTGCCTTGTCTTCCAAAGTACCTGGTATGCCTTGCTTATGATTTTATGAGGGCAGTGGATTACATGCGAGGGCTCCAAGAGCTGTTTTCACAGTTTTCTAATTTTTTTAGATTTTGTTTGGTGTTGTCCAAAAAAATGGCCAAAACCGGTGACGGACACGGCAACGCAAGGGTCGGTGTAGTGTTGGACCTAGGCATGCATCCAGCCTAGGTACCCCATGGTACACCCAAAAACATTTTTTCCTGAAAATTGAGAGTGTCTTATAGGGTACATATAGTTAGAAATTGCCTTTACCGGACCGTAACTCAAGAAAAATACAGTATATGCTTGCACCACGAGATAAATACCCACCTCCCGAGAATGGCCATGACCATGATGTAGCATGCATGAAAATTGCATCGGGCCCTTGGGCGCGCCCTAATCTTGCACCTCCTTTGGAAAAACCGGGTTTTCTGGTTTAGAAAATAGAATGTCAAGATATCTCCAAATGACCATGAAATCTCTAGTTGGATAAGTTGCTTGCGATGGAGATAGGGAGCTAGGTGCCGGGTTTGGGCTCAATTTCATAGAGTGGTTCCATGTTCTAGGCAGCAAAGGGGTATCTAGGATTGAAAGCCATGTTAACTCACACTCGATAGACATCTGGGTGGTGCCTTGGATTCCAAAGTACCTGGTATGCCTTTCTTATGATTTTATGAGGGAAGTGGGTCACATGTAAGGGCTCCAAGAGTTGTTTTCACATTTATCTGATTTTTTTAGAATTTGTTTGGTGCTGTCCAAAAAAATGGCCAAACCCGGCGGCGGCCGCGGCAACGCAAGGACCGGTGCAGTCTTGGACCTAGGCATGCATCTAGTCTAGGTACCCCATGGGACACCCAAAAAATTCCTGAAAATTAAGAATGTCTTATAGGATACCTATAGTTAGAAATTGCCTTTACAGGGCTGTAACTCAAGAAAAATACAGTATATCCTTGCACCACGAGATAAATACCCACCTCCCGGGAATGGCCATGCAACATGATATAGCATGCGTGAAAATTGCCTTGGGCCCTTCAGCGTGCCCTAATCTTGCACCTCTTTTGGAAAACACTGGTTTTTTAGTTTCAGAAAATGGTATGTCAAGATTTCTCCATATGACCATGAAATATATAGTTGGAGAGGTTGCTTGTGATGCAGAGAAGGAGCTAGGTGTCGGGTTTGGGCTCAATCCATGGAGTGGTTCCATGTTCCGGGCAGCGAGGATGGATCTACGGTTAAAAGCCATGTTAACTCGAACTTGATAGACATCCGGGTGGTGCCTTGGCTTCCAAATTACCTGGTATGTCTTGCTTATGATTTTATGAGGGTAGTGGGTCAATGTGAGGGCTCCAAGATTTGTTTTTACACTTTTCAGATTTTTTAGATTTTGTTTGGTGTAGTCCAACAAATGGCCAAACCCGGCGGCGGACGCGGCAACGCAAGGGTCGGTGCAGTCTTGGACCTAGGCATGCATCCAGCCTAGGTACCCCATGGGACACCCCCAAAACATTTTTTTCTGAAAATTGAGATTTTCTTATAGGGCACCTCTAGTTAGAACCCACCTTTACCGGGCCATAGCTCAAGAAAAATACAGTATATGCTTACACTACGAGATAAATAGCCACCTCTCGGGAATGGCCATGCACCATGATGTGGCATGCATGAAACTTGCCTCGGGCCCTTGGGAACGCCCTAATCTTGCGCCACCTTTGGAAAAACATCGGTTTTTCAGGTTTATAAAATGGAAAGTCAAGATTTCTCCAAATGACCGTGAAACTTGCCGGGTTTGGGATCAATCCAAGAAGTGGTTCCTTTTTCTGGGTAGCGAGGGGGATCTAGGGTTAAAATCCATGTTAACTCACACTCGATAGACATCCGAGTGGTGACTTGGCTTCCAAAGTACCTGGTATTCCTTGCTTATGATTTTATGAGGGCAGTGGGTCATAAGTAAGGGCTCCAAGAGCTGTTTTCACTTTTTTTGATATTTTTTTAGATATTGTTTAGTGTTGTCCAAAAAAACGGCCAAACCCGGCGGCGACGCAAGGGTTGGTGCACTCTTGGACCTAGGCATGCATCCAGCCTAGGTACCCCATGGGACACCCAAAAACATTTTCCCCTGAAAATTGAGAGTGTCTTATAGGGTACCTATAGTTAGAAACTGTCTTTACCGGGCCATAACTCAAGAAAAATATAGTATGTGCTTGCACCATGAGATAAATACACACCTCCTGGGAATGGAAATGCACCATGATTTAGCATGCGTGAAAATTTCCTCGGGACCTTGGATGCACCCTAATCTTGCACCTCCTTTAGAAAAACACTGGCTTTTCGGTATTGGAAAATGGGAAGTCAAGATTTATCAAAACGACCACGAAATCTCTAGTTGGAGAAGTTTCTTGTGATGCAGAGAGGGATCTAAGTGTTAGGTTTGGGCTCAATCCATGGAGTGGTTCCATGTTCTGGGCAGAAAGAGGGGGATCTAGGGTTGAAAGCCATGTTAACTCACACTCAATAGACATTCGGGTGGTGCCTTGGCTTCCAAAGTACCTGGTATGCCTTGCTTATGATTTTATGACGGCAGTGGGTTACATGCGAGGGATCCAAGAGCTGTTTTCACATTTTTCTAAAAAAAATTAGATTTTGTTTGGTGTTGTCCAAAAAACGGCCAAACCCGGCGGCGGCCGCGGCAACGCAAGGGTCGATGCAGTGTTGGACCTAGGCATTGATGTGTCGTAAACGTATCTATAATTTTTGATGCTCCATGCTTGTTTTGTATTAACTTTTTTATGTTTTGTCTACACTTTGAGGTATTTTTATACATTTTCTGGAACTAACCTATTAACAAGATGCCGCAGTGCCAGTTGCCTCTTTTATGTTGTTTTTGGTTTCAGAAAATCTAGTAAGGAAATATTCTCAGAATTGGATGGGACAAAAGCCAAAGTCAATATTTTATTAGAAGGAACATGGAGTCCGGAGGGCAGCGGAAGTGGGGCCACGAGGCGGCCACACCTAGTGGCGGAGTGGCCTGGGGGGCGCGCCAGCCCTAGGTGTGGGCCCCTCGGGCGCCCACCAACCTTGTCCCTTCGCCTATAAAAGCACCCCGATGCAGAAACCCTAAGTACCCGATCAAATCTCCATGACACGGTCCATAGCCGCCGACACCATCGTCCCTAGATCGGGGGATCTGAAGCTCTTTCCGGCACCCTGCCGGAGGGGAGAGATCATCCCGGAGGCCTTCTTCATCACTATGCCAGCCTAGGGTATGATGTGTGAGTAGTTCACCCTTGTACTATGGGTCCATACAGTAGCTAGATGGATGTTTCTCCTCCTTTGTGCTATCATGTTTAGATCTTGTGAGCTCCGTTCATGATCAAGATCATCTATTTGTAATCATACATGTTGTGTTTGCGGGGATCCGATGGATATTGATATACTATGTCAGATTGATTATTGATTCTATCATGTCTATGTTATTTGTGATCTTGCATGCTCTCCATTGTTCGTAGATACTTTGGCCAAGTAGATGCTTGCAACTCCAAGAGGGAGTATTTATGCTCGATAGTAAGTTCATGCCTCTAGTAATCTGGGGAAGTGACATAAATCTCTAAGGTTGTAGATGTGTTGTTGCTACTAGGGAGAAAACAACAATCCTTTGTCCATGGGGCAATTGTATTGTTTACTTTACACACATTGTTTAATGCAATTATCTGTTGCAACTTAATACTGGAAGGGGTTCGGATGATGACCTGAAGGTGGATTATTAGTCATAGATGAAGTTGGATTACGGTCTATGTATTATGTTGCAATAACCAATTGATGACCCACAAGTATAGGCCGTGTATCGTAGTACTTACGATAAATAGGATTATCGATCCCAACGAGGAGCAGAAGGTGTTGACTAGTGGTTTGGATCAGGAATTCTCTGTAATACTTAGCAAACGGATTTTTAGGGTTTTTTGATAATGCAAAGAAATAAAGTGCAAGTAAATAAAGACAACGAATAATTTCAGCAAGTGGCCCAATCCTTTCGTAGCAAAGGATAATCCGGTTGTATTACTTATGAGAACCAAACGTTCTCGAGGACACATGGGAATACTGTCAAGTGTTCTCGCTTCATATAGTTGATTAATCTTCTTTGGTTGGGTAAGTGTTGTGTGGGTGAACCTATGCTAATGTGCCGACCATACTTGGACTAATACATACTTGTGATTAAACCCCTTGCAAGCATCCACAACTATAAGAAAGTAATTAAGATAAAAACCTAACCACATCATTAAACTCTGAGATCCTACACTCCCTTGTGCAAAGATTTCCTAACGGGGGATCAGGTTTCTGTCACTCTAGCAACCCCACAATTAGTATCCAAATACACAATGCATTCCTCTAGGCCGATAAATGGTGAAGTATCATGTAGTCGATGTTCACATGACACCACTAGAAGAACATAGACAATAATTCGATGGTTCCACTCACAAACATCAACTACAAAAGTAACTAACACTGAGAAAGTTTCCCCTAAGAACTATGCAAGATTCAACACAATTGTTACAGCGGGATGGAGTGGTAATGATGGTGCTGGTGGAGATGGTGTTGAGAATGATGTTGATGATCCCGATGAAGTCTAGCTTCATAACGGTGTTGATGGCGAAGATCTCCCCTCTCCGGGAAGGAATGTCCCTGGCAGAAATCTGTCTGCCGGAGAGCTCTTTCTCTCTCTATAGTTTCTGCCCCACAGAGGCGACGAAATCTTTATGTGGTCGCTCCCCTCGTATTAGGGTTTCGAGGAGAAGATATAGGCGAAAGGGCGAAGCAAGAGGTGGGCCAGGGTAGCCACACCCCCTGGTGGCGCGACCCAGGGTGGCCCACGTAGGGGGGTGTGGGCCCCCTGTGGCCCATCTCTGCTCCTTCTAGCTTCCTTCGTCTTCTGGAAAAATAGGATTTTCCATGTATTTTATGGAATTTTCTGATCTTCGCGAATATTGCATCTAAACATCGCTTTTTCCAACAGAATCCTGACTCCGGCAGTTCATCCTCCAAAAGTCATCCAACATGCAAAAATAGATGAAACAACATAAGTATCAGCTCTTAATAAGAAATATCTCAATGAATAACGATAAATTATGATATAGAATAGTGATGCAAAATGGACGTATCAACTCCCCCCAAGCTTAGACCTTGCTTGTCCCCAAGGGAAAACTGAGGTCAGTAAACATGCCCACAGGTTTATGGAGTGAAGTGTCGATAAAAATAATACGGACAAGAAGCATCACAATCACCAATACACAACTCATAACAGGAAGCAACTCACCATTATATAACTTAACATGCAACGAGTATGGGAGGCAAAATAAAGATGCATAAAGATAAATCATAATTGGTAATGGCAAACTTTGTTCTTGGTAAGAGAACAGCTGACAAATCATACTTGGTCTTCAAGCAAAGATTTTGTAATGAAGTTCATAACAGGAGTCCTTTTGCTCAAACATAAAAGGCTTTCCACAATGATAGCTTTCAAACTAATATTCATTCAGATAAGAGTTTTGTGCAAAACAAGGAAGATAAGAAACATGATTGAATAAATCATCATATGAATGATTGAAACACAACAACTCAAATGCTTGCTGGATATAGAAAGGAATAGGTTTATTGACTCAACTAAGAAGTAAAAGAAAGGCCCTTCGCAGAGGAACGCACTGATTTCAAGTTTCATAAAGACCTTCAAAAGATTATGGTACTTACTAGCTTTGAGCTCTCATTTCCCCTATCATAAGCATCTTGAGGTGATTAAGGTTAAAGTGAACAAATATGGAGTATATGCTTGACAAAGTATAAGTTAGCAATCTCATGTCCCTTGAGTACGAGGGTCGTTCCTCATGCTACTCAACTTTAGTTGCTGGTAAGTTCTTGTCATTGTAAGTATACGTGTATCATAGAGAACCGCTAATGGGGTACCCCTTGCCCCGTGATACAGGATCTATCCCATATCAAAATTACAAGGCAACAGACAGTGAGCATCTCAGCGATCTTTTCATTTGCTATTTGCATAGGTTTTTATTGAGGATGCTTCATAGATTGCTCACTATGGTTATGCTGCAAGTTTCCACCATGATTAGGCATGGCTTAGGCTAGCGGCCCAGGCGTTTCTATAACACATATACATAACTCCATGGACTTACAAGCTCCCCTTTTATTTCACACCACCGACATCCGTAAACAAAAGAGCATGATATCAACTGGGTAGATATTTACAGGTGTTGAAAGCATTCACCGTGACAGCATGGTTCTTCTAATTCCCAACTTGTAAGTGCAACCATATACAACTTAGATGACAAAATGGTTCAAGTTTATTAAGGGCTAAAAAATAAGGTGTGCCATCAAGTTCGTGAGATCTTTACTAACTAGTTTTCACATAACAAAAGACTTTTTAATTTGAAAGATAGATGAAACTCGAGAATTTACTTGGAATAGCAATAATGCTAATAGGTAGATATGGTGGAAACAAATGGCATAGGTTTAAGTTTAAAGGATTGGATGCACGAGAAGCATTCCCTCTCAGTACAGGTTTTTGACTAGCAAGGCTGGGCAGCAAGCAAGAGAGTTGAAGGAAACAAGCAAACATACAAGTGATAAAAACAAACATGCAATCTTCCTTGAAAACACAAAAGATCTTAACTAAAGAATACTAATCTTATGTGTCAATCAAGGAAGAAGGAAAATAATATAAAATACATGTGAGTGCTTTTATCTTTTCCTTTCAAACCTCAAAAAGTGTTGCTACTGACCAGAGCTCGGTTTGCCAAAACCAATTTAAATTTACTTGATGCTCCCAAAGTGATACCAATACTAATCAACAAGATCAATCATATAATAGGGATTCCAAACTAAAATAAGAAGTGCAAAAAGTAAAAGATGAAACTTCTCATTAATATTCCATAAAGGCACTCACACCAAGGGATACATAGATAACCAACTAGAGGAGGGATACTTCCACAATGCAAGCATCCTATATGATAACTTCTCTATTCAAGATATGACTCTACTAAAAAGGTAAAAAGATGAAAGATAATGATGTGATACCGCGACACTCCCTCAAGCTAGGAAAAATCCAAGGGGATGCCAAAACCTGATGACGAATTACTCCTTCGGTGGTGGTGGTGGTGTTCCCTTGATAAGCCTTTCAATCAACTTCCTCAAATCCTCAATCTCGAAGGTTAGAGTACAAATCAACTCCGAATTATGCTCAATGTGGTTCATGATCATGTCAGACCGAGAATCCCAGTCCTTGTGATTATTTCCCCACTCTTCCTTCTTAGAGTATTCTTTCCCTGCATGGTTAGAATGAGGCATATCCCAACTAGAGGGCAACTTCCCTTTGGGAAACTTTTGGAATTGCTGCTCATGTATAAGAGTATGGAAGGGGTTCTTGGTGCGTGGAGGAAGTGACCATGGAGCTAGGCAATGACGCGGGTTTTCCCTCCTATAGAAATCTGTGTCATCCTCTTGAGGTTGATAGAATTTGCCACCACTCCAATGCTCGCAACAGTGCCGCGGGTGTCTGGATTCTTGTCTTCCTCCACTTCTTCTTCATCCTCAACCAAGATCTCCTCCTCCTTCTTGGGGTCTTGAAGATCATCTTCCACGAGCTTATTGCCCTTGTCATTGGCGGAGACCATGCTGCCTCTAAACTTGAGAATATTTCCTGACAAAAACAGATCAAAACGAAAACACGACGAGAACATGATACACGGACCTCGGGGGGTCTGGGGGGTTATATATTACGAAGTTTTACAACATAAGGAAGGTACAGGGCGAAAATGGGACAGAGACGGGCTCTGGGGTGGTCGCACCACCTGGTGGCGTGGCCAGGGGGGCCCGCACCACTGGGTGGTGTGGGCCACCTGGGCTCCGTTTCATTCTCTTTTTCTTCTTGTTACCTTCCATATGGAATAAAAAGTGCAAAAATATAAAGAGAAATGTTTTTCGCGAACCTTTAATTTTCAGCACTTTTACCTATTCAAAAACGGACTCTGCGGGTTCCTCAGCTTGGTCTTTAATAAACTCTTCTGGAGTCACCATTTGAATAATGTCAACATATTCATTATAAGAATCTCCAGAAATATAATGTTTGAGCCTTTGACCATTCACCGCTTGTGTAGTGTTGTCCCTCAAAGAAGAAATTTTAATAGCACCTGAACAATACACCTCCTCAATAACAAAATATCCTTCCCATTTTGAGAGTAGATTTATCATACGTCCAAAACGTATCTACTTTCCCCAAGCTTAGGCTTTTGGCCTAAGTGAGGCTCAATCCCATGGTGACCAAAAAGGTGCACCTCCGTAATGCAACGAAGAGGCCCCTTAGTCCTGGTACGAGCTCGAGGATTCCACTGTGTAGTATGCTGAGTGGTCATAAGAGGGCGCGTCCCCCTGGTAGCGTCCGTGGAAACCACGAATGCGCAGCTGCTCATCCATCTCCTCCTTGGAGCGTGACCAAGGTCCCTAAAAAATATTGAACAAAGTGGTTTGTGGCAAAGGAATTTCCCTTTCTTCCCCGTCAGTAAACATCATCCTATAAACCAAACTCTAAAGGGTAGAGCTAGCAGTCACAAAGTGATGCGCTTTCATGGCAGCAAGATCTAGCCTCTAAGGAGCCAAAATTGTATCATTTGGATCAACAGAAAGTTCTAAAGCAGCCACTACACATGCAACAATAATACCCCCATAAATGGATCCTCTAGTAGCTAAGCGACGAGCAATGAGAGAACCAAGATTATACTTGGTTTCATTGTTGAGTGAAGCAGCTAGAAAGGCCAAATGATAGTTGGAAATATTGCTAGTGTTCTCCCTACCAAGAATACTAGTTGCAAGATAATAAGCAAAATATCTGATAGCTGGGAGTTGAATATTTCTTATCTTTCCGCGCTGGGCTCTGCGGTCATCATCATTAGTCACCCTCCGGTAGAGCTCCAACAAATCAGCAGGTTGAGCTGGAATCTTCTTCACCGTCCCAGCCATGCCAATACCCAAAATTTCACAAAATTTCTTCATTGTCATGGTGAAGGGCCTATTATATATTTTGAATGACACCTCTGGCCTGAAAGGGTTGTTAGTAAAAGAGAAACTCTCCACAAAATTTTTGGTGAGCATAGCATATTGCTCACCCTCATCCTGCATATAACTAGTTAGACCAACCCTCCTAATAAGAGTTAGGAAATCATTGAGAATCCTGCAGCCTGCAAAAAGGTAAAACAATGGAAGGTAGAAGGGTGCGCATCCCCCTCATCTCCCTCGTTGCCAAAATGCGGTGTAATAAGATCCTCATTGTATGATGGCCTAGCTCTGGAGGATGATCTCGAAGGACTTGTCCTCCTAGGTGCATCACTCTCAAACACTTCTCCAAAGGTGTGGTTCTCCATGACCCCTTTTTCTGAAATTTTTAGACAAACATCAAACCAAGTGATTTCCAAGTTGATAAATGATGAGGAACTACTATAGGAACTTGCTAGAGGGATAAGCATGCTTCAAAATGAAATCTCTAAGCATAGAACAAGCATGGAAGCTCACACAACCTGACACGTATAGTAGCAAAATACTCAAGATACAATCTACCAATCACAAATGTAATTTGACAAGTGGAGGAGGCACATACCAAGGAGCAATCCCTCCAAAAATCAGCAGCAAAGATGGGCTGAGCAAGGAGATCGAAAATCGGGAGCAAGAACAGCAGGAACTCGAGCTTGAGAAATTTTCCGGTGTTTTTCGGGAGAGATAAAGAAGTGGATGGAAGGAGACAACTTGGAGGGCCACAGGTGGGTCCCACCTAGGCCAGGCGAGCCCTGGGGCTGGCCGCGCCACCAGGGTATGCTGTCCTGGTGGGTCCCCCTGGGCCACTCCAAGTGTCCCTCTATCCCTTTTTCGAGGAAAAATTTAATATGAATTTTCTAGAATTTTTCGGGAAACTATTTTTGGCCAAATTTCAGGTTATGAAAATTGATTTTCTCACAAAAAAAGATTTTTTCGAAGACACAAAAGCAAACCAAAACCAAAACTACAGAAGTTCTAAGATACTCTAAAAAGCAAACAACTAGCAAAACTAAGACTAACAAGACGAAGAGCAAAGATTGGAAAGGAGAGAAATAAAAGGGAGCAAGTATAACCATTGCGAAAGCATTGTTTTGTCCATTAAAATCCCTTTGTTAACAAGGTTAATCAAGTCTTGTTACCAAAACAAGATTATATGAAACAAAACTTTGCATTTCACAAAATGATTATGTTACCTCAAACTTGATAGCAATAGTCCCAATCATAATAGTTTCAAAACTTTCTTGTGGAATGGGACAATATATTTCTCCAACTTTGATGCTCTCAATATTTTCAATGGAATTCAGGCAATAGCTCTTATGCATCTTCTTGGGTAAATAGGCAGTATGCTCTTTGTCTTGAAAGTTACTTTTCCTTGATTACAATTGATGACAGCACCTGCAGTATTAAAAAAGGTCTCCCAAGAATAATAAACATATTATCATCTTCAGGCATCTCAAGCACAACAAAATCGGTTAAAACCAAGAAATTATGAGCCACTTGAACAGGAACATCCGCACATATACCAACACGAATAGTAGTTGACTTATCAGCCATTTGCAAAGATATATCAGTTGGTATCAACTTTTCTAGCTGAAGTCTCTTGTAGAGAGAAAAAGGCATAACACTAACTCCAGCTCCCAAATCACATAAAGCAGTTCTAACATAATTATTTTTAATAGAGCAAGGAATAGTTAGAATACCTGGATCTCCAAGTTTCTTTGGAACCTTACCATTGAAGGAATAATTAGCAAGCAAAGTAGAAATTTCCTCATTAGGAATCTTCCTTTTATTAGAGACAATATCCTTCATATACTTTGAATAAGGAGGCAACTTAATAGCATCAGTCAAAGGAATTTGCAAAAATAAAGGTTTCATCCACTCACAAAACTTGTTATAGTGTTCTTCCTCCTTTGACTTGTGTTTCTTATTAGGAAAAGGCATAGATTTCTAAACCCAAGGCTATCTCTCACTACCATGTTTATTAGCAATAAAATCTTCCTTAGTGTACCTAGTGTTCTTAGTGTGCTTCTCAGTTTCTTCCTCAACTTCCTCCTTATCAGGAGCATCATTTTTATCAGTACCACTTTCAGTTTCAGCATCAGAGACAGATATACTATTAGGATCTACAGCAGGTTCAGAGGGTTCCTCAACTATTTTGTGTTTCTTTTTCTTCCTCTTATGAGGACTACCACTACTTTCACCTTGCTGAGAATCCTGCTCAATTATTTTAGAGTGTCCTTCAGGATATAAAGGATCTTGAGTGCCTGTACCACTCCTAATTCTAATTCCATAAGCATGTTTATCTCCAGAAGCATTAACTAGCATATCTTTTTGTACCTTAGAAAGTTGACCAATTTGAGTTTGAACCATTTAGAAGTGTTTAACAAGCATTTTAACATCATTAGAAGTTCTTTCCACAATATCTTTCAACTCATTAATAGCTCTAGAGTTTTCCAATAAATGATTTCGAACTTGTTTATTAAAATTACCTTGCTTAACAATAAAAGTGGCAAGTTCCTCTAAGCATTGATCAGGAGGTTTACCATAAGGAATATCACCTTCATCAAAGTGTTGGAGAGAGTGTACCTCAATAGGGGATGAGTGGGGAATTGGATTACATAATTCTTCTATAGGAGGTAAATTCTTCACATCTTCAGATCTAATACCTTTCTCCTTAAGACATTTTTAGCTTCTTTCATCACTTCATCATTTAATGCAATCACTCCCCTCTTCTTTGGTGTTGGTGTTGGAGTTCGTTCAGGCACAATTGGTTCAGGAGTAATGGCTTGAGGTGTATTTAGCTCAGTTGAAGTCCAATCATCATAATTCTTGCTTATTTTAGCCATTAATTCTTCAGCATCTGTAGAAGTTATGCAAAGCAGCATGTCTAGCACTGGGAGGAAATATTTCTGAAAGAAAGAAGCAATCAAGCAATCAGGGCTATCAATGTATCCAGGAGGTAATCTATTAACCAAAGCTTTAGCTTCTCCTTTTAGTTAAAAAGGGAAGATCTTTGTAACAAATTACTTGCGCATCTTAAAATCATCAGAGAATAAGGCACTCATAGTGGAAAGCTCATTCATATTACTTATAGCACTTTCATTTTCAGTCCCACAACAAGGTTTTTTATCAACAAGGTTTATATAGGATAAATCAAGAGAGAAATCATAATCGTTATCTTTAATATCTATGGGAGAAGTAGCAAACTTAGCATCTGGAGAAGTTTAGGTATAATGGTACGTCTCTCAAGGAGACTCCTAATAGCACTAGCACCACATGTGTTTTGGTACTCTTCAATAAATTCATCAGTCATTTCAATGTAACCATCATTAATATCATATCTCTCTCTAGACTCAGGTGAGCTAACAGGTGTAATAGTGTCTTCACTAGGAGTTTCAGTGTTTCCTAGAATAGTTCTAGCAATAGTAGCATCTAGGAAAGGTCCTAATGAACCATTCGCAGCAAGCACACTAGAAGTAACATCATGAGTATCAGAAGCAATTTTAGATTCAGTAGTAGTAGCAGCGTGTGTAGCATGTGTATGTGCTGGTAGTTTAACAAGCTTACTTATAACAGACGGTGAATCAAGAGCAGCAGAGGTGTTTAGGACAGTACCTCTTATTGTAGTGGATGGTAAAATAGGAAACTTTCCATCACGAGACTTTCCAATGATGAAAGGAATAGCAGTGAACAATAATAGATCCAAGTGAACTTACAAATAAAGCTATGATCCCCAGCAACGGCGCCAGAAAATAGGCTTGATGACCCACAATAATAGGGGATCGCAACAGTCTCCGAGGGTAGTATTACCCAATTTATTGATTCGACACAAGGGGAGACAAAGAATACTTATAAGACTTAACAACTGAGTTGTCAATTCAGCTGCACCTAGAAATAGTCTTGCTCACAGTAGTTTATCAGTAGCAACAGTTTTGTAGTAGCAATAGCAAAGTAACAGCAGTAGTAAAACAAAGGCAGTAGTAACAATAGTAGAAAATAGTAGGATATGAGGGCGGTAGGAATATGGATGGATGGGAGGGCATTGCATGGACGAGTCTAAACATGTAACTTCAAGATCTAGGGCAATTGCAGATAAATAAGATAAAGCATCCAAGTACTAAACAATCATAGGCATGTGTTACATAGTCATACGTGCTCGCAACGAGAACTTGCACAACATATTTTGTCCTGCCAGCCCGTTGCAGCGGGGCCTCAAGGGAATCTACTGGCAATTAAGGTGCTCCTTTTAATAGAGCACCAGAGCAAAGCATTAATACTCCATGAACACATGTGATCCTCACATCACAGCCATCCCCTTCGGTTGTCCCAATTTCTGTCACTTCGGGACCTTTGGATCCGGACAATGATATGTGTACACAACTTGCAGATAAGATCACAAACAATACTATCATCATGAATCAATAATAAGTTCAGATCTGAGATCATGGCACTCGGGCCCTAGTGACAAGCATTAAGCACAACAAGTTGCAACAAAGTCAAATAGCACTAGAAGAGATACTAGGCACCATGCCCTAACAATCTTATTCGATTACATGATAGAGCTCATCCAATCCCTACCATCCCCATAGCCTACAACGGGGGATTACCCACTCATGGATGGGAGAAACATGGATGGTTGATGGAGAGGCGTCGGTGATGATGATGGTGATGATCCCCTCCAAATTCCCCGTCCCGGTAGGGTGCTAGAACAGAGTTTCTGGTTCCGAATCGTGGTTTCTGGTGGTGGCGGCGCAGTGGAACTCTTTCTAGAAAAACGTCAAAGCCCCCTGAGTTTTTAGGTCAGAAGGCAACTTATAGGCTAAGAGGGAGTCCGAGGGGGTGCCTGAGGCGGCAACACCCCCTCCAGGCGCGGCCAGGCCCAGCCCGTACGGTAGGGGGTGGGCCCCTCAGAGCCCCACTCCGTCTCGTATTCTGGCTCCGTGAGTCTTCTGGTGAAATAGGATTTTTGGCATATTTTTTGGGATTTTTCCTGATAGTTAATTTTCTACACAAAAACTAGACACCAAGGTAATTCTGTTGAAAACAGCGTCAGTCCGTGTTAGTTGTATCCAAATCACACAAGTTTAGAGGAGAAACAATAGCAAAAGTGTTCGGGAAATTTGATCCGTTTTAGACATATCATTTTCCTGCAAAAAAATCTGAGACGAGACCTATACAATAGAACTTTCTCACCAACATGGAACTCCCTTTTGAGAATTCTCCTATCATTCCATCTTTTTACTTTTTATTTAAAGAGTCTAGCATTTTCATAAGCTTCACTTCTCCACTCATCTAAGGAACTTAAGTCAAGCAATCTTTTGTCACCAGCAAGTTTAAAATCTCTATTCAGTTCTTTCACTGCCTAATAAGCTTTGTATTCTAATTCTAAAGGCAAGTGACAGGCTTTACCATAAACCAATTTGTAAGGAGACATTCCCATAGGATTTTTATAAGCAGTTCTATATGCCCATAAATCATCATTCAACTTTTTAGCCCATTTTTTCTAGATCTTTTAACAGTCTTTTGCAAGATGGATTTAATTTCTCTATTTGAAATTTCTACTTGCCCACTGGTTTGAGGGTGATAAGCTGAAGCAATTCTATGATTAACATCATATTTAGCAAGGGTCTTCCTAAAACCACCATGAATAAAATGAGAACCTCCATGAGTCATGAGATATCTAGGCACACCAAACCTAGGAAAAATAACATCTTTAAGCATTTTTAAAGAGGTCTTACCATCAGAACTATTTATAGGTATGGCTTCTACCCACTTGGTAACATAATCAAATGGCAACAAGAATATGAGTATACCCTTTTGAAGGAGGAAAAGGACCCATAAAGTCGAATCCCCAACAATCAAATGGTTCAATAACAAGAGAATAATTCATAGGCATTTCATCGCATCTAGAAATGTTACCAACTCTTTGACATTCATCACATCATAAAATAAACTTTCTTGCATCTTTAAAAGGAGTAGGCCAACAAAAACCTGATTGTAAAACCTTTTGTGTGGTTCTATCTCCAGCATGATGTCCTCCATAAGCACTACCATGAAATTTTCTCAATATCTCTTGTTGTTCATATTCTATAACACATCTTCGCATAATACCATCCACTCTATATAAATGTGGGCCATCCCAAAAATAGTGCCTCGGATCATAAAATAATTTCCTTCTTTGCTAGGCTATAAAGGTTGGAGGCAAATACTTGGAAAAAATAAAGTTAGCATAATCAGCATACCAAGGACTCTCCCACGGGCTTACCTTTATTGCAGCCAACTGTTCATTTGGGAAACTATCATTAACAGGCATAGGATCAAAAGAATTGTTTTCCAAACGAGATAAATTATCAGCAACAGGATTTTCAGCACCTTTTCTATCTACAATATGTAGATCGAACTCTTGTAAAAGCAACACCCATCTAATAAGCCTAGGATTAGCATCTTTATTTGTCATAAGGTACTTAATAGCAGCATGGTCAGTATGAATGGTAACTTTTGAATCAACAATATAAGGTCTAAACTTATCACATGCAAAGATTACAGCTAAAAACTCATTTTTAGTAGTAGCATAATTCATTTGAGCAGCATCAAGAGTCTTACTAGCATAATGGATAACATTCAATTTTTTATCTATTTGTTGCCCAAGAACAACACCTATAGCAAAATCACTAGCGTCACACATAATTTCAAAGGGTAGATTCCAATCAGGTGGTTGGACAATAGGAGCAGTAGTTAAAGCTTTCTTTAAAGATTCAAAAGCTTCCTTACAATCATCATCAAACACAAAAGGTACATATTTTTGGAGAAGATTAGTAAGGGTTTTGAAATTTTAGAGAAATCTTTAATAAACCTTCTACAGAAACCAGCATGACCAAGGACACTATGAATACCTTTCACATCCCTAGGACAAGGCATTTTCTCAATTGCTTCAACTTTGGCTTTGTCAACTTCAATGCCTCTTTCAGAAATTTTGTGTCCAAGAACATTCCCTTCATTAACCATGAAGTGGCATTTCTCCCAATTAAGAACAAGATTAGTTTCTTCACATCTCTGCAAAACTTTATCAAGGTTGTGCAAACAATTATCAAAAGAAGTTCCATGGACGGAGAAATCGTCCATGAATACTTCCACAATTTATTCACAAAAACCATGAAAAATAGCAGACATACATCTTTGAAAAGTAGAAGGAGCATTACATAAACCAAAAGGCATACGCCTATAAGCATAAGTTCCATAGGGACACGTAAAAGTGGTTTTCTCTTGGTATTGTGCTTTCACAGCAATTTGAGAAAACCCAGAATAACCATCAAGAAAACAAAAGTGAGTCTTCTTGGACAACCTTTCTAGCATTTGATCAATAAAAGGTAGAGGATAATGACCTTTCTTAGTGACTTTATTCACCTTTCTAAAATCAATGCACATCCTATAACCAACTACAACTCTTTGAGGTATAAGCTCATTATTTTCATTAGGCAAAATATTAATTCCTCCTTTCTTAGGGACACAATGAACAGGACTAACCCAATAACTATCAGCTATTGGAAAAATTATGCCAGCATCAAGAAGTTTTAATACCTCATTTCTTACCACTTCCTTCATCTTAGGATTTAAACGACGTTGATGTTCAACAACTGGCTTTGCATCAGGTTCTATATTAATAGCATGATGACATATAGTACAAGAAATCCCTTTTAAATCATCAAGAGTATACCCCATAGTTCCTCAGTGTTTCTTCAATACTTCCAATAATCTTTCCTCTTCCTTTCCTGAAAGTTTAGAACTAATAATAACAGGATATATTTTCTTATCGTCTAGATAAGCATATTTAAGATCATCAGGTAGAGGTTTTAAATCAAAGACAGGATCCCCTTTAGGTGGTAGTGTGGTACCCAAATATTCTCCATGTAGGTTATGCTTAAGCATCCAAGGTTGATGAAGGAAAATCTCATCAATCTCATTTCTTTCTTCCATGAAGACCTCACTTTCGTGATCTTCCATATATTGCTGCAAAACGTTATTAGGAGCAAGAGAAATAGAAGAAAGTTGTTCAACTCTGAAATCCTTATTAGGTAATTCATTTTCATAAGGAGTTTTAGCAAATCTGGAAAAATTAAACTCATAAGATTCTCCATAAAATTTAGTTAAAACTTTCTCCTTCTTACAATCTATAATAGCTCCACAAGTGTTTAAGAAAGGTCTACCAAAAATGATAGGACAAGTTTTAATAGCTTCCTTACCAAGCACTAGAAAATGAACAGGATATTTAGTCTTACCACAAAGAACTTCTACATCTCTTACAATAACAATTGGAAAGACTGTCTCTCTATTAGCAAGGTGAATAACAACATAAATGTCTTCAAGTTCACAAGGATAAATTTCATGCATAATTTCTATGTAAAGCTCATAAGGAATAGCACTAGAACTTGCACCAATATCACTTAAACCATAATAGCAATGATCACCAATTCTAACAGAAAGCACAGGGACAATAGCTTTCCTAGCTTTTCTAGGATGAGAGACAATATTAGATGCATATTCACAAAATATAATGTGCCCATCTTCTACATTCTTAGTGACAAGGTCTTTCACAATGGCTACTACAGGTTCAATATTTATTTGTTCATCAGGTTCAATAGCTTTCTTTGTACTTTTGCTAACCACATTAGCTATAATATAATGTTACTTTACCTTAGCAGGAAAAGGTATTTTCTCAATATAAGGTTCAGGCAAAATAGGATCAACAGTACAAACTTCAGTATTTCTAACAGGAACGTGATTAACAATATATTTATACAGTGCATGGCACTTGTTCCCCTCCTTTTGGGGAATTTCAATATAAGAGGCAAAGGCCTTAAAGAAATTTGCAAGAACTTGAGAATCAAGACCATACTCAGTACTAATATCATGAAAGTCATTAGTTCGCATAAAAGATTTAATGCATTCATAATTATAATTTATACCTGACTTTCTTCCTTTGTCATTCTCCCATGCTTTAGTATTCTCTTGAATACGGTCTAGCAGATCCCATTTAGCTTCTTCCTTCATACGTGTGAATGATCCAACACAAGAATCATCTAATAAATCTTTATCATGAAGAGAAAGCCTTGCATAAAAGTTACTGATAATAATATTATTAGGGAGCTCATGAATAGGATTTGAGCATTAGTAACTTCAATCTCCCCCAAGCTTGGGTTGTACTCTCTCCATCAAGAGGCCAAAAGTTATATATTTGACTCCTATCCTTATGAATCTCACTAGGAGGATAAAATTTAGAGTAAAAGAGAGGTACTATTTCCTCCCATTCCATAGATTTTCCATTCTTCAGCAGCTTATACCATTCTTCAGCTCTTCCTTTCAATGATATAGAGAGTAAACTTTTCTTGACTTGTTTCGTTGTGATACCTGCACACTTAAACAACCCACATAATTCATGGATAAAAAGCAAGTGATCACCAGGATGGACAGTTCCATCCCCAAAATAATAATTATCCATAACATGGTCAACAATTATTGTAGGTATCTTAAAAGGATCTATCTCATTAGGTGGTGGCTCATCTACTACCCTAGAAGTGATAGTAGCTTTCCCAAATAGGAAACCTAGTGGGTTATCCATATTGGAAACAAAGTAACAAACAGAAATAAAAAGCAATACTCACAGTAGAAGTTTACTTTACCAGTTCCACTCTTCAATATCGCTTCACTCCCCGGCAACGGTGCCAGAAAATAGTCTTGATGACCCACCAGTATAGGGGGGTATCATAGTACTTTTGATAAATAGGAGTGTCGATCCCAACGAGGAGCAGAAGGTGTTGACTAGTGGTTTGGATCAGGAATTCTCTGTAATACTTAGCAAACGAAAATTTAGGGGTTTTTGATAATGCAAAGAAATAAAGTTCAAGTAAATAAAGACAACAAATAATTGCAGCAAGTGGCCCAATCCTTTCGTAGCAAAGGATAAGCCGGTTGTATTACTTATGAGAACCAAACGTTCTCGAGGACACAAGGGAATACTGTCAAGTGTTTTCGCTTCATATAGTTGATTAATCTTCTTTGGTTGGGTAAGTGTTGTGTGGGTGAACCTATGCTAATGTACTGACCATACTTGGACTAATACATACTTGTGATTAAACCCTTCCAAGCATCCTCAACTGCAAGAAAGTAATTAAGATAAAAACCTTACCATGGCATTAAACTCTGAGATACTACACTCCCTTGTGCAAAGGTTTCCTAATGGGGGTTCAGGTTTCTGTCACTCCGGCAACCCCACAATTAGTATCCAAATACACAATGCATTCCCCTAGGCCCATAAATGGTGAAGTATCATGTAGTCGACGTTCACATGACACCACTAGAAGAATAGATGTAGAGGTCCCAACCTATAATAAGGTAGAGATCCCTGTGTTTACAATGCTAGTCCCTGGATCAATAGCTAGCATACACAGTTAAGATGTAATATCAAGAAACAAAGGTCATAATACAACTTTATAACCAGGAATAAGATAATTTATTACATCTTACATAGCTCATTTGGCTATCTCATTAAAATGCAGAAGAATATAACAATAGCATGGGGTCCTTCATCTTCAAGTGCCACAGGCAAACATGTTGGTTGTAGACTTGTAATCCTAATCAATACACTTCTCTAACATCAAACAAACTTGCAACATAATAAGTTACAGTCACAAGGGTAAATACATTTGAATTGTATTGGCAAGTGATACTATGGTAGTATAGTGGAGTCTGTCATCTATATGCATTTGGCTAAGTGGAGCTTAGGCTTGCATTGCTCAAAATAGATTTTCCTTATCATTTGAAAACACTAAGTTTTTGCTTGTCAAAAATCACCCAAGGCATCTCCCAATAGAAATTGGTGATCCTTCAACCCTTGTTCAACCACAAGTTTTTAACTTAGAAATTGGGATGAGGAGATTCTTGATAGCTTCCATGTCTTGTTGCTCATGTTTTCCAATACCAGGGACATGGCTAAGTACTTAGATTTTACACTCTACAGAGGTGGTGCACTTTCCCCACAAGACTTGGTTTCACCAAGACAAGATCTTTCAGAAGCCTTCCCTTAGACCAGAATGGACGCGTTCCAACCTATCATCCCCTACCACCAACTGTCCATTTGTCTAAGTTATTGCAACCTATATGATCCAGGAAGAGCCCATAATTCCAAGTGGCTGCACTTGAAGCTACTCAACATTTGACATCTCAAATCTCTTTGTTCCTGGGTGGCCATCCACAAGTGAGATACACAAGGTAAACCATAGAAATGGGCCTTGTGTAACCACTCAACACAAACCATTCCTTCCATTCCACCCAGGTGATTCATTCACTTAGTTGTTTTATTAAACGAAACACAAGTCCTTGACTTAGAAATATTCCATAGCATGAATATAATCCACCCTTGTTTTCTACTAGCTAAGCTAAGCGTGATGGTAGTAGGAATCTTAACTTAGGAAATTTCTATTAAGGTTTCATCTACTAGGTTTTCCCATGGCATAGTTTATACTTAGCAAAAATTCCATGCAAGTCCTACTTAGAAACATCACTAATGCATAGTGAAAATAATGGGACAAAAGTATGAAGCATCACTTGCCTTTTAGTAGAGAATATAAGTTCACTCCTTGATCTTGCAACAATCACACTCTCCAAATTCCACTACAATTCAATCAAGCAAGGCACAATTTCAATCTACCATTCAAGCAAACATCACATAAAATAATGGAAACAAAACAATGCATGCAAGCATGCTAAAGATTATTTTATTTGGAAAAGTGGTTTCTAATAGGTTATAAACATTCTAAGACACCTATTGGTCATTTTATATAAGTGGTAAAATCATTTGCAAAAGATTTTACTTATAAATCATGTCTAAACCAAATCAATATTTTATGTGGTTAAAAATGCCTTTAGCAAAGCAATAATTTTAATAGGGTGACAAAATACATTTTTAATTCTAAAACTTGTTGTTTGGGGTCAGAGGGTTTAAGCTAAAACATTTCCCAAGGTTTTTCTCTAAAAAGTATTTTCAACATATAAACTACATTTTTATTTGACTAGAAATGCTTTAATTCAAAGATTTATTCTCTTGCTTCAAAAATATGTTTTTGAATCCACAAGTTGGTTTCTATGGTCAGTAGGTTCAAAACAATCCATTTGCCAAAGGTTTTATCACAAAAATAATTTTAGAACAAATTTTATATTCTAAATATGCCTACACAAGTTTCTGCAAAAACAACCTTTTTACCAGAAGCAATTTACTAAACAAATTGCATGGTTGGGTAGGATTTGTCTTGCTGATTCCATTGATATAAAATTTGCAAAATTTGGACGTGTGGTTTGAAAGTTATGAATTTTACAAAATTGAACATCTAATAGATCAATTTCTGTTTTTATAACAAACTCTGGGCCACGTGGGCTGTTCTGATTCGTCGAAAACGGTTCGTGCAGATCACTCACTCTGGTGCGTTGGATCTAAGCTGCAATGCACGGTTCAGATAAGCTTGTACCTCTTCGATAAGTTGTTCTATCTAAGCCGATGGATCTGCATCTAACGGTTGCTGCGCGTTTGACCTAGAGTGAGCGGCGCTGGCGGCGGCGAGTGGCGGCGGTGCGCTCTGGCAGCGAGGTTGCCGGTGATTCAGAAGGCGAGAGAGGGAGAGAGAGATGGCTTACAGCGATCGCATCATCGTGGGGAAGCTCGACGTAGTATTTTCCTGGACAGGGGCGCACGAGGACGACCGAAATTTCTCGCCGAAGTTCTGCCTGGCGTCGGGCTCGTGCTGGTCTTGACGGAGGCGAGGATTGAGAGCGCGCTAAGACAAGTGGAGGACATGGTCAGAAGCGCAAGGTCGTGGCGCGCATAGGAGTATCAAAAAGAGGGGAAAGGGAGGTCAGAGCTCACTGTGTGGAGTCGCCGGAGTCGAGGCAGACGGTGGCGAAGTTCAGTCAAGGTTGTTGTCGAGCATCTGAGGCGCGCGCGAGTGAGGGAAAGGCACTGGCAGGTGCAGGAGATGATGGCGAGCAAGCTCGTGTGCTCTGGAGGCAGTGGGGCTGGCGGTGGTGGCCGGAATTGACGGAGAATCTCGCCGGAGCCGTGGATGTTGCCAAGAGAAATTCGGGCAGCCCTCGGGCGGAGGAGGTGCGGTGAATGAGGGAAAAGAGAGAGAGAGGGCAGGCGCTTATGTACGAGTGATCGCGGGGCTGTTAAATGGCGTCGTTACTGCGAATTAACTCGAGGAAACGGCGACAGAACGGCCGGGCGAGGTTAGCGCGGTGAGGAAGACGATGACGTGGTCGTGGGGCCTGTTTGACAGCGAGTGAGAGAGAGGAGGAGTGGGTCCAGCTAGTCAGCGACTAAGTGGGTTCATCAGCGAGTGTGAAATGTTTTCCCGTGGAAGAGAGAGGGGGTGGGCTGGACTGGGTTAGTTGGGCCTTGTTGGGCTGGGTGCTCTGTTTTTATTTTTTTCCTGCTCCTGTTTATTTTTCTTTTTCCAATTCTTTTATTCTGTTTTGATTTTGTTTAATCAATTCAAGCATCCATTTGAATTCAAATTTCAACCAAACTTTGTGTATAATCAAATACTGATTAATAATACATTTTAAAGTCAAAATTAGAATATTTCCTTTATTCTTTTTAGGGTTTTTAATTATTTAAAATAGGCCCTAGCATTTATTCAAATAAGATTTAATAATGTTTTCAAACTCCATTTGAATTCTAAATCTTTTCAAAAAATTCAATAGGTTTTATTTATTTATTGGGTTGTTAAATAATTCACCTTGAATTATTTGGAAAATATTTAATATGATTTATAAATCATTTGAATTGGGTATTTGTTTTAATTCCAATGGAATTAAATATAGTTTTAATTTCATAAATTTTATTTGGAAGATTTCTTTGATCTTATTTAAGTTAATTAAATAACTTTGATTTCACTTGGGTAAATTCTAAATATTATTTTCCCATGATTTAATTAATCATTAATTATTAGGGATTTGTTTTTATTCAAATGGAAATGGAATTTGGTTAATGTCATTTTATTTAATTTGAAAATTCTTTATCCTTTTATTTTATTTGGATTTGGATTATATTTATTCTATTTGCTTATGGATTAGGTCAAGATTTGATTTGGCCTTTAAATATTCCTCATTAAATAATTCTTTCTTTATCTTATAAAATCCATATCTTTTTATTTATAGATCCAAACTTGGTGATTCCAATTGGTAAAATCTTATTTGATATTTATTTATCCCTTTAAATATCTTTAGGATTATTTGCTCACCATTTGGTATGGATTTTAGATAAGTGCTTTATTAGATTTGGAAATTACTTTTTCTTATCTTATTAAATTCATAAGATTTTATCTATGGCTCCCAAATTAAGTGAAACCAATTCATATGGTTTTATAATATTTCTATTTGTCATTCTTGATCATTTTGAAATGTTTGTTTGACCAATTTTATATGGATCAAATCCATAGGCTTAGAGATATCTTGGAAATGATTTTATTCCATTAGGGTTTTAGGGTTTTGATTTATTCTTCAAGTGTTTAAATTTCCAGATGCAATTATGAAGAATGCATTTCATTTGATTTGAATTTAGTTGGATTCAAACATTACTCAAGTTTGTTCAAGATGGGATTTTAAGTTTCCATTTAGAAACAAAAAATTTCTTTTCACCCTAATTTTCAATAATCATTATTTTGTTTATTTATTTTTCACATTACAAGATTTGGAAAATCTTGGGATGTGACAATAGCACCACAAATTAAATATCAAACCATTGAATATACATCAACACAATTCCACTACTAACAACATGACTTCTCCCATGTCCTTAAGAACTAAACGAACTACTCACGAGACATCATATGGATCAAGATCAGAGATGATATAATGATGAATAAAAATCTGAACATACATAATAATTCAATGGTTCCACTCACAAGCATCAACTACAAAAGTAATTAACACCGGGAAAGTTTCCCCTAAGAACTATGCAAGATTCAACACAATTATTACAGCGGGATGGAGTGGTGATGATGGTGCTAGTGGATATGGTGGTGAGGATGATGATGATGATGATCCAGATGAAGTATAGCTTGATGACGGTGTTGATGGAGACGATCTCCCCTCTCCGGGAAGGAATTTCCCCAGCAGAAATCTGTCTACCGGAGAGCCCTTTCTCTCTCTATAGTTTCCGCCCCGCAGAGGCGGCGGAATCTTTCTATGGTCGCTCCCCTCGTATTAGGGTTTTGAGCAGAAGATATAGGCAAAAGGGCAAAGCAGGAGGTGGGCCAGGGTGGCCACACCCCCTGGTGGCGCGGTCCAGGGTGGCCCGCGCAGGGGGGTGTGGGCCCCATGTGGCCCATATTTGCCTCCCCTTCTGACTTCCTTCGTCTTCTATAAAAATAGGATTTTCCGTGTATTTTTGTGGAATTTTTTGATCTTCAATAATATTGCATCTAAACACCGCCTTTTCCATCAGAATCCTGACTCCGACAGTTCATTCTCCAAAAGTCATCCAACATGCAAAAATAGATGAAACAACATAAGTATCACCTCTTAGTAAGAAATATATCAATGAATAACAGTAAATTATGATATAGAATAGTGATGCAAAATGGACGTATCACTAATCAAATATCATAGGAGTCAAGATGTCTAGTATATGCATTGTTATGTTTTCTCAATCTGTCAATTGCCCCGCTGTAATTTGTTCACCTAGCATGTTATCTATCTTAGGAGAACACCTCTACTAAACTGTGGACCCCGGTCCATTCCTTTATCATTGATACACCATCTACTGTTTACCATTTTACTGTTTACTTTCTACAAGCAACTAATATCTTCCACACTATACGTTTAATCCTTTGTTTTTAGCAAACCGGTGAGATTGACAACCTCACTGTAAGTTGTGGCAAAGTATTGACAACCTCACTGCTTAATGTGCCTTGAAAGAATCATGCGTTGTTTTAGCATACAGAAGCATAATATTGTGGTATTCTCCTTTGATGCTTTATTTGGGTTGACTTGGCACATGCTTACACCATGTTAAGACTATGAACCAGTCACCTTAGCCTCTATGATCATTTAGTTTTTGACTTGTGATATCACTTTATGCTTTAGTTAGTAATGTTTTGTCGCTCTGCATGATTATGGCCATTATTGCTCTCTTAGTTGGTCGCTCCCAGTCTTTTGCTGGCCTCCACTTGTACTGAGTATGAGCTTTACTCGTGCATCCAACTCCCAAGAAAACAAGTTATTCCACATAGTCCACTATAAATTCCTATGCATAGTGTGTTACACCATTCCAAGTATATTCATGTTTTTATCTATCTTCCAAATTAAAATTGTTATGTGAAAATTAGTGATTAAAGCTCTCACAAACTTGATGGCACACTTTACTTTCTTGCACCTAATAAACTTGAACCATTGTGTCATCTATGTTGTATATTCTTGCACTTATAAGTTGGGAATTAGCAGAACCATGTTGTCATGGGGAACGCTTTCAACACCTGTACATATTATCAAGTTGATATCATGATCTTTTGTTTATGGATGTCGGCGGTGTGAAATAAAAGGGGAGCTTGTAAATTCATGGAGTATTATATATGTGTTAGAGAAACGCCTGGGCGGCTAGCCTAAGCCATGCCTAATCATGGTGGAAACTTGCAGCATAACCATAGTGATCAATCTATGAAGCATATTGAATGAAAAAATATAGAAAAAAAGGAGAAAAAGAAAAAAAATAGCCCCATACCCATGGTAAATAAGAAGATTGCTGAGATGCTCATTGTCTGTTGCCTTGTCATTTTGATATGGGATAGCTCCTGTGTCATGGGGCAAGGGGTACCCCGTTGGCGGTTCTCTATGATACACATATACTTACAATGACAAGAACTTGCTTGTGACTAAAGTTGAGTAGCATGAGGAATGGCCCTTGTACTCAAGGGACATGAGATTGCCAACTTATGATTTGTCAAGCATATACTCCATATTTTGTTCACTTTAACCTTACTCTTCAAGATTCTTATGATAGGGGCAACGAGAGCTGAAAGCTAACAAGTACCATAATTTTTGGAAGCTCTTTATGAAACTTGAAATCCCTGCTTCCCTTTGTGCAGGGCCTTTCTTCCCACTTTTATATTGAGTCTCCACCTTCTACCTTTATGCACCAATTAAGAGAGCATAGTTCACTTGATGGCACACTTTACTTTCTTGCACCTAATAAACTTGAATCATTGTTCCCATCTATGTTGCCTATATGCTTGCAAATTATAAGTTGTGAATTAGCATAACCATGTTTTCATGGGGAACGCTTTCAGCATTGCACTTATTCTATACAGTTGATATCATGTTCTTTTTTTATGGATCCCAGCGGTGTGAAATAAAAGGGGAGCTTGTAAGCTCATGGAGTTTGTATATGTGTTAGAGAAACGCCTGGGCGGCTAGCCTAAGTCATGCCTAATCATGGTGGAAACTTCCAGTGTAACCATAATGAGCATTCTATGAAGCATACTCAATAAAACCTATGCAAATAGCAAATAAAAAGATCGCTGAGATGCTCATTGTCTTGTTGCCTTGTCATTTTGATATGGGATAGCTCCTGTGTCATGGGGCAAGGGGTACCCCGTTGGAGGTTCTCTATGATACACATATACTTACAATGACAAGAACTTGCTTGTGACCAAAGTTGAATAGCATGAGCTTAGGTACTCGTAAGCAAGGGGCATGAGATTTTCAACTTATTACTTGTCAAGCATATACTCATATTTGTGTCACTTTAACCTTAATCACTTCAAGATTCTTATGATAGGGGCAATGAGAGCTGAAAGCTAATAAGTACCATAATTTTTGGAAGCTCTTTACGAAACTTGAAATCCCTGCTTCCCTTTGTGAAGGGCCTTTCTTTTTTACTTTTTGTTGAGTCTCCACCTTCTACCTTTAGGAACCAATTAAGATAGCATAGTTTTCATTCTTAGTTTAATGTGCATTGTCCCAAAACTTATTGATTGATTCATAATGTTGATATTGCTTGTTCTTAAATTATTTGTATCTAGTCACCCTTATGAACTTTGAAGGTGTCCTATGCATTTATGTTTTGCTACTCCATGAGGGACTTTTATATATGTGAAACAAACAAACATCTTTAAATGCATTGTTATTCATGATCATTTGGTTGTACCTTTGCATGTTGCAACATAGTTGTTATGTCTTATTGTTAGAACTACATCTTTCATGCTCATGTTTAGAGTACTTCGATCCCATCTATCAATGCTTTACAAATAGTTTGATCAAGAGTGTGATGGTGCATGTGACCTCAAAAATTATTCTTTTTATCACTTACCTACTCGAGGACGAGCAGGAGTTAAGCTTAGGGATGCTTGATACGTCATAAACATATCTATAATTTTTGATGCTCCATGCTTGTTTTGTATTAACTTTCTTATGTTTTGTCTACACTTTGAGGCATTTTTATACATTTTCTGGAACTAACCTATTAACAAGATGCCACAATGCCAGTTTTCTGTTTTCTACTGTTTTTGGTTTCAAAAAAGCTAGTAAAAAGATATTCTCGGAATTGGAAGGAACAAAAGTTGAAGTCAATATTTTACCGTAACAAAGACGGAGTCCATAGGGGGGACGAAGAGGCGCCACAAGGCGGACACACCACCCCTAGGCGCGGATCCACCCTAGGTCACGCCAGGGCATGGTGTGGGCCCCTCGGGCGCCCACCGACCTTTCCCCTTCGCCTATAAAAGCACCCTGATGCAGAAACCCTAAGTACCCGATAAAATCTCCACGAAACAGTCTGTAGCCGCTGCCACCATCGTCCCTATATCGGGGGATCTGAAGCTCTTCCTGGCACCCTGCCGGAGGGGAGAGATCATCCTAGAGGCCTTCTTCATCACTATGCTAGCCTCCGGTATGATGCGTGAGTAGTTCACCCTTGTACTATGGGTACATATAGTAGCTAGATGGATGTTTCTCCTCCTTTATTCTATCATGTTTAGATCTTGTGAGATCCGTTCATGATCAAGATCATATATTTGTAATCATACATGTTGTGTTTGTGGGGATCCGATGGATATTGAGATACTATGTTAGATTGATTATTGATTCTGTCATGTCTATGTTATTTGTGATCTTGCATGCTCTCCATTGTTCGTAGATGCTTTGGCCAAGTAGATGCTTGCAACTCCAAGAGGGAGTATTTATGCTCAATAGTAGGTTCATGCCTCTAGTAATCTGGGGAAGTGACAGAAATCTCAAAGGTTGTAGATGTGTTGTTGCTACCAGGGAGAAAACAACAATCCTTTGTCCATGGGGCAGTTGTATTGTTTACTTTACACACATTGCTTAATGCAATTATCTGTTGCTTGCAACTTAATACTGGAAGGGGTTCGGATGATAACCTAAAGCTGGATTATTAGTCATAGATGCAGTTGGATTATGGTCTATGTATTATGGTATAATGCCCAATATGCCTAGTATATGCATTGTTATGCTTTCTCAATCTGTCAATTGCCCCGCTGTAATTTGTTCACCCAGCATGTTATCTATCTTAAGGAGAACACCTCTAGTGAACTGTGGACCCCGGTCCATTCCTTTATCATTGATACACCATCTACTATTTACCATTTTACTGTTTACTTTCTACAAGCAACTACTATCTTCCACAATATACGTTTAATCCTTTGTTTTCAGCAAACATGTGAGATTGACAACCTCACAGTAAGTTGGGGGAAAAGTATTGAGTTTGTGTTATTTCCTTACTCCTACTGGTTTGATAACCTTGGTTTCATAACTGAGGGAAAACTTGCTGCTGTTCTCATCACACCTTGCTCTTGGGGTCTCCCAATAGGCTCTATGTCAACTGAGCCACCATCAGGCATGCATCCATCCTAGGTACCCCATGGGACACCCAAAAACATTTTTTCTGAAAATTGAGATTGTCTTATAGGGTACCTATAGTTAGAAACCGCCTTTACCGGACCGTAACTCAAGAAAAATACAGTATATGCTTGCACCACGGTTTAAATACCCACCTCCCGGGAGTGGCCATGCACCATGATGTAGCATGCATGAAAATTGCCTCGGGCCCTTGGGCGCGCCCTAATCTTGCATCTCCTTTGAAAAAACCGGTTTTTTTGGGTTCAGAAAATAGAAGTCAAGATTTCTCCAAATAACCATGAAATCTCTAGTTGGATAAGTTGCTTGCGATGGAGAGAGGGAGCTAGGTGCCGGGTTTGGGCTCAATTTCATAGAGTGGTTCCATGTTCTAGGTAGCAAAGGGGGGATCTAGGATTGAAAGCCATGTTAACTCACACTCGATAGACATCTGGGTGGTGCCTTGGCTTCCAAAGTACCTGGTATGCCTTGCTTATGATTTTATGGGGGCAGTGGGTCGCATGTAAGGGCTCCAAGAGTTGTTTTCACATTTATCTGATTTTTTTTTAGATTTTGTTTGGTGTTGTCCAAAAAATGGACAAACCCGGCGGCAGACGCGGCAACGCAAGGACTGGTGCAGTCTTGGACCTAGGCATGCATCTAGTCTAGGTACCCCATGGGACACCCAAAAAAATTCCTGAAAATTGAGAGTGTCGTATAGGGTACCTATAGTTAGTAACTACCTTTATCGGGTCGTAACTCAAGAAAAATACAGTATATCCTTGCACCACGAGATAAATACCTACCTCCAAGGAATGGTCATACACCATGATGTAGCATGCGTGAAAATTGCCTTGGGCCCTTGGGCGCGCCCTAATCTTGCACCTCCTTTGGAAAAACACTGTTTTTTCAGGTTCAGAAAATGGTAAGTCAAGATTTATCCAAATGACCATGAAATATCTAGTTGGAGAGGTTGCTTGCGATGCAGAGAAGGAGCTAGGTGTCTGTTTGGGATCAATCCATGGAGTGGTTCCATGTTATGGGCAGCGAGGGGGGATCTAGGGTTGAAAGCCATGTTAACTCACACTCGATATACATCCGGGTGGTGCCTTGGCTTCCAAAGTACCTGGTATGTCTTGCTTATGATTTTATGAGGGCAGTGGGTCACATGCGAGGGCTCCAAGAGTTGTTTTCACACTTTTCAGATTTTTCTAGATTTTGTTTGGTGTTGTCCAAAAAAGGCCAAACCCGGTGGCGGCCGTGGCAACACAAGGGTCGGTGCAGCCTTGGACTTAGGCATGCATCCAGCCTAGGTACCCCATGGGACACCCCAAAACATTTTTCCCTGAAAATTGAGAGTGTCTTATGTACCTATTGTTAGAACCCGCCTTACCGGGCCATAACTCAAGAAAAATACAGTATATGCTTACACTATGAGATAAATACCCACCTCTCGGGAATGTCCATGCACCATGATGTGGCATGCGTGAAAATTGCCTTGGGCCCTTGGTCGCACACTAATCTTGCACCTCCTTTAGAAAACATCACTTTTTGGAGTTTAGAAAATGGAAAGTCAAGATTTCTCCAATTGACCATGAAATCTCTAGTTGGAGAATTTGCTTGTGATGTAGAGAGGGAGCTAGGTGCCGAGTTTGGCTCAATATGGAGTGGTTCCATGTTGTGGGCAGCGAGGGCGGGATCTAGGATTTAAAGCCATGTTAATTCACACTCGATAGACATCCGGGTGGTGCCTTGTCTTACAAAGTACCTGGTATGCTTTTTCTGATGATTTATGAGGGAAATGGGTCACATGCGAGGCCTCCAAGATCTGTTTTGAAAAAATTCTGTTTTTAGATTTTGTTTGGTGCTGTCCAAAAAAGGCCAAACCCGGCAGCGGCCGCGGCAACACAAGGGTCGATGCATCCTTCGACCATGGAATGCATCCAACCTAGGTACCCCATGGGACTCCCAAAAACATTTTTTCCTAAAAATTGAGAGTGTCTTATAGTGTACTATAGTTAGAAACCGCCTTTACCGGGCTGTAACCCAAGGAAAATACAGTATATGCTTGCACCACGCGATAAATACCTACCCCCTAGGAATGTCCATGCACCATGATATAGCATGCATAAAAATTGCCTCGGGCCCTTGGGCGCGCCCTAATCTTGCACCTCCTTTGGAAAAACACTAGTTTTTAGGGTTCAGAAAATGGATAGACAAGATTTCTCCAATAAATGACCACAAAATCTCTAGTTGGAGAAGTTGCTTGCGATGCAGAGAGGGATCTAGGTGTCGGGTTTAGGCTCAATACATGGAGTGGTTCCATGTTCTAGGAAGCGAGGGGGGTCCAGGGTTGAAAGCCATGTTAACTCACACTCGATAGACATCCTGGTGGTGCCTTGGCTTACAAAGTACCTAGTATGTCTTGCTTATGATTTTATGAGGGCAGTGGGTCACATGTGAGGGATCCAAGTGCTGTTTTCACATTTTTCTGATTTTTTTAGATTTTGTTTGGTGCTGTCCAAAAAAGGCCAAACCGGCGGCGGCCGCAGAATCGCAAGGGTCGGTGCATTCTTGGACATAGGCACGCATCCAGCCTAGGTACCCCATGGTACACCCAAAAACATTTTTTCCAAAAAATTGAGTGTTTTATAGAGTACCTACAGTTAGAAACCTCCTTTACCGGGTCGTAACTAAAGAAAAATACAGTATATGCTTGCACCACGAGATAAATGCCCACCTCCCAGGAACGGCCATGCACCATGATGTAGCATGCGTGAAAATTGCCTCGGGCCCTTGGGCGCGCCCTAATCTTGCACCTCCTTTGGAAAAAATTAGTTTTTCGGGTTAAGAAAATGGAAAGTCAAGATTTCTCCAAATGACCACAAAATATCTAGTTGTAGAAGTTGCTTGCGATGCAGAGAGGGAGATAGGTACCGGGTTTGGGCTCAATCCATGGAGTGGTTCCATGTTCTGGGCAGCGAGGGGTATCTAGGGTTGAAAGCCATGTTAACTCAAACTCGATAGACATCCGAGTGGAGCCTTGGATTCCAAAGTACCTGGTATGCCTTGCTTATGATTTTATGAGGTCAATGGGTCACATGCGAAGGCTCCAAGAGCTGTTTTAAGATTTTCTAAATTTTTATTTTGTTTGGTGTTGTCCAAAAAAATTCCAAACACGGCGGCGGCCACGGCAATGCAAGGGTCAGTGCAGTCTTGGACCTAGGCATGCATCCAGCCTAGGTACCCCATGGGATACCCAAAAACATTTTTTCCTGAAAATTGAGAGTGTACTATAGGGTACCTATAGTTAGAAACCGCCTTTACCAGGCCATAACTCAAGAAAAATACAGTATATGCTTGCACCACGGGGTAAATACTCACCTGTCGAGAATGGCCATGCACCATGATGTAGCATGCGTGAAAATTGCCTCGGGCCCTTGGGCGCGCCCTAATCTTGCACCTCCTTTGGAAAAACACCGGTTTTTGGGGTTCAGAAAACGGAAAGTCAAGATTTTTCAAGTGACCAGGAAATCTCTAGTTGGAGAAGTTGCTTGCGATGTAGAGAGGGATCTAGGTGTCGGTTTTGGGCTCAACCCATGGAGTGGCTCCATGTTCTGGGCAGCGAGGGGGGTCTAGGGTTGATAGCCATGTTAACTCACACTCAATAGACATCCTGGTGGTGCCTAGGCTTCCAAAGTACATGGTATGCCTTGCTTATGATTTTATGAGGGTAGTGGGTCATATGCGAGGGCTCCAAGAGCTGTTTCCACATTTTTCTGATTTTTTAGATTTTGTTTGGTCTTGTCCAAAAAAAGGCCAAACCCGGTGGCGGCCGCGGAAACGCAAGGGTCGGTGTTGTGTTGGACCTAGGCTTGCATCCAGCCTAGGTACCCCCATGGGACACCCAAAAACATTCTTTTCCTGAAAATGAAGTGTCTTATAGGGTACCTACAGTTAGAAACCGCCTTTACCGGGCCGTAACTTAAGAAAAATACAGCATATGCTTGAACCATGAGATAAAGACCCACCTCCCGGGAATGGCCATGCACCATGATTTAGCATATGTGAAAATTGCCTCGGGCCCTTGGGCGCCCCCTAATCTTGCACCTCCTTTAGAAAAACACTGGTTTTCAGGTTCAAATAGTGGAAAGTCAAGATTTCTCCAATAAATGACCATGAAATATCTAGTAGGAGAAGTTGCTTGTGATCTAGAGAGAGCTAGGTGTCGGGTTTGGGCTCAATCCATGGAGTGGTTCCATGTTCTGGGCAGCGAGGGGGGTCTAGGGTTGAAAGCCATGTTAACTCACACTCGATAGACATCCGGGTGGTGCCTTGGCTTACAAAGTGCCTGGTATTCCTTTCTGATGATTTTATGAGGGCAGTGGGTCACATGCGAGGGCTCCAAGATCTGTATTGACATATTTATATTTTCTTAGGATTTGTTTGGTGCTATCCAAAAAAGGCCAAACTCGGCGACGACCGCGGCAACGCAAGGGTCGGTGCAGTCTTGGACCTAGGCATGCATACAGCCTAGGTACCCTATGGTACAACCAAAAACATTTTTTCCTAAAAACTGGGAGTGTCTTATAGGGTACCTACAGTTAAAAACCACCTTTACCGGGTTGTAACTCAAGAAAAATATAGTATATGCTTGCACCACGAGATAAATACCCACCTCCCGGAAATGGCCATGCACCATGATGTATCATGCATGAAAATTTCCTCAGGACCTTGGGCGCGCCCTAATCTTGCACCTCCTTTGGAAAAACACCGGTTTTTCGGGTTGAGAAAATGGAAAGTCAAGATTTCTCCAAATGACCACGAAATCTCTAGTTGGAGAAGTTGCTTGCGATGCAGAGAGGGATCTACGTGTCGGGTTTAGGCTCAATCCATGGAGTGGTTCCATGTTCTGGGCATCGAGGGGGGATCTAGGGTTGAAAGCCATGTTAACTCAGTTTTTCCCTCTATGCTAACCCCGAATACTCAGAAAATCCCTTACTATAGCTCACCCAGAAACCAGCACAACCTGTTCGGTTCAGACAATTGTCACGCAAATCGTGCCCACCAACCGTTGATCCTCTTTGATCTAATGACCACACGAAATAGTTATAGTACCAACAACCCAATATTATAGCAAGAAATGGTAGTTACAACAATCAAAATGCAGGACGTTGCAGTTATATAACAATACTAACAATAGAACATTACTCTACTCATCGTCGTCATCATCTCTATCGCAGCCGTTAGTGTCCTCCAATGACTCGTCGGCAACAACCTCCTCGTAGATACGCGCCCTCTCCTCGTCGGATTCCTCCTCCTCCTTGGCGCTCCTCCGTCTCTTCCTGTGCACCGCGCTTCTCGGGCATGGTAGGTACGATAAGCTTAGACGTTGTGGTGTCCTCGAGCACCAATGTGATGGATCCAGGCGCGGTTGGACACGTCGTGGTGCCTTAGATAGCTATCGGCAGGCATGAAAGATGCTGCGATGATCGGGTGATGCAGGACGGTCAGCCACTGGCAATGATTTTCCACTGCCACGGCGTGGTTCCATCCTATGCGAGGAATTTGCTCGGAATGCGCGATGGCAGGTACGCAGAGTTGGGTGTCGATCCTATAAGGGGCACGAGGATCATGCTCATAGTATTTTTTTGCGAATTCGCATACGCGTAGTCTGGTCACGTAAAAATTGTACTACATCGTAAAATATCTATGTACTGGGAGTGTAGTCACATAAAAATCACAAAATGCGTCATATGCCTGTGTCGGGAAGTGTCCAGTGCGTGCCTGTCGACATGGAGTTCAATGTATCAGCATCTTGTGTCTGTGCAGCAGTCGTGCATGTCATGCCAACCCCTTGAACACATGACGGACACTCGTAAGCACGCACGCTGGACGTGTAGCCCGCAATTACTTCCTCGTAGTCCTACCCCGGCCCTTTTATCCACGGGATTTTAGGCATCACGCGTCAAAGCCCATTGAACCGTCCATCGCATTAAAGCCGGTCCAATCGAGTCTCATCGTGTGGACTATGGGATTTTATTCACTGGTTCTGCTAGTCTCCCTTCGTTGAGAAGGAAGCAACATAGGTCATCAATTAACAAACAAATGGTGGATGTTGGTTGAGATAGCACCGAATTAAATGGTGGTCTTGTATAAGACTGTACCACGAACTGGACTCTTTGACCATTCTCCCGCACCCATCACTTTGTTCTTCCTCCTGCCCCCACTTTCCTCCATTTGCATTAGCCATGGCTCCCCAAAAGATATGTGGATCGACCGTGCACGCGGAGAGAAACAAGAGAACTCGCCGCCAGAAACTTCTTGCTCAACTAGTTGCTCAATCCTCCCTCGCACAGAGGCCCAATCTCTCCTATCAATGGCGCTGAATGATCTAGCAGGCGAGGGCTCCTCCCGGTACAGTCTTCTTCTTCTCTTTTTCTTCTTCTATGTATACTTCTTCTTGTTGTTGTTACTGTACTACATATTCCAGGGCAACCATGGACCCTGAAACCAGCATGATGGTGGCGGCATAACAGGACCCGTTCGGCCCCGTTCCCTGGCTCAGCGAGGTAGGAAATCCCCACACTTTTTACCACTCATAATGCCGCTGACATGCATTTGGTTTTTTTTTGTAGATTCTAAATGTGGAAATATTAGATCGTGTCTGCTCACAAGTAGCCTCCAAGTAGGGACCATGCTCAATCCTTTTATTCATATTGTTCTTCGTAGACACAATGGGGTTTTTGTGATTTGAATATTATCCTTCCCTAGAACCTGCAGTACAATTATAGAGTACCTTTTAAATAACATGAACGGTGCAGCAAGCAAAGGTCGATTGCCGTGACAAGGTGTACGCGGTCAATGCCAAGATTGACAACCAACTGTAGAGTGCACGCTCCCTAACCCAGGCTGATGAGAGCCTTCGAAGGCGTTTGTCTCTACAGAAGGAGATCACGCTTGATTTTTCACTTGACATCAAGAGGATCGAAGCAGAGCACGACGAGCTGCAGAGGGTGATCGACGAGCTGTAGAATTTGATCATGCACAACTTGACCAAACAAGATCTAGCCATCAGGTTAATTACGCAGCTCATGGGTGACCATAAGAATCTCCAGAATAGATGAATCCTCCAGCAGGAGGAAGCCACCAAGGCACTCAGAGAACGCATTAACGAATCAAAGGCTGCTATCGAAGCCTACAATGATAGGGAATGTTGCCTGGATGTAGTGAGATGGATGAAGAAGGACATGGGTTGAGGTATAACCATGCTCGAGGGTCTAAAGAAGGAGAACGAGGAGCTAAGGGACAAGATGGAGGCATATCGGGAAATGCCCAAGTCAGATTCTGAGTAGAGGGGGTAGGAATATCAGTTCATGCTCCATTGCTTTTGTAATTTATATATATTGTGCAATTAAGGAATCATGGAGCAACTCCTTATTTCTCTGTCTATCTTACTTGCATGTCAACTAAATTATGGGTTTGTGTTCTCATGAATGTACATCATCCTTTCTTTCCATTATGTATCTGAGCTTGCTTTTAGATTATGACTATGCCACTACTATTTGGTTACATTGGAAAACCCCACAGCACCCTTAGTTGGAGATAGTCCTAGGTTGCTTTGAAATTGAAATTAGGACTATGCCACTAGTTTATCTCGATGAATTATTGGGAAAAAGCCTATATTGCTCTGACATTGAAATTAGGACTGTGCCACTAGTTTATCCTGTTGAATTGGGAAAAATCCTATATTGCTCTGGCATTGGAATTAGGACTATGCCACTAGTTGATTCTATTAAATTTCGAACAATCCTAGATTGCTCTGTCTTTCAAATTATGACTTTGACATTAGTTAATTGTTTAAATTATGGAAACTAGCCACATTTTTTGTTGCAGCAGAAGAAGCGAAAGTTCAACCCAGAACTGCCGACCTTGCTAAAGGACAAGATGGCTATCTAAATGAAGAAGCAGAATTTTCAGAAACTGTACTATGATCTCCTTAGAGAAGAAGTCGCGATCCTTATGACAAGTGACACAATCTAAAGATGGACATCGCCGGCTAGAAGGAACTTCACAAGAAAGGTCTCGCCACGGCGCGTGCGAAGGAGGAGATCATCAAGGAGCTAATGGGGGATAATCTTAAACTTATTGATAAGCTTGTCGCATCCCAGACAGAGCGCTTGAACCTGTAGGAGGTGCATGTCCAAGTACTGAGGGATTAGGTAAAAACCAAAGCGGACCTGATCGAACGAACCCTCCAACTGGAGGATCTCAGGAAGGAAAACAAGCATCTCCGCACCACGCTCAGTGCAAACTATAAGATCTTCTGAAATTAGTTTGCAAACTATGTGTTCTGACGGACCAAATCGTGTTTTATACATGTAGTAGTGATTTTGTAAACATGGACCTAACTCTATGCAAACTATGCTTTCTTCTAAAAGGTTATTTTTCTCAAGGATTGAATTTATATTAGTTAAGATATCACAATTGCAAGTCTTACAGTTAACTAGTTTCAGATACTGCCACGGCATAAATTATTCATCTAAAATTTCCTTCATCCTCTATAGTTTTTCCTTGTTTACCTCGTGCTCCTTCTTCAGGTCCTTCAATAGATCCATAATGTAGTACTCTAGCTTATTCTTCTCTTCCATGAGCTTATCCCTCTCCTTTTCTACCTTCTAAAGCTTCTGTGCAGTTCCCACCACCAAGCTCCCATTGATTGTGTCATTTAGTTCTGGCTGTAAATTCTTGATTTCCTATTCCAGCTCCTTATTTCCTACCAAGAGCTTGTAATTTTTTTCAACTGCATCACAGGCATCAGTAAATCTCCCCAACATTTCGAGCTCATACATATCCCACAACTAGGCCAAACATTTTCTTAAGTGCGTATGGCCACTCAAGATCCACCCACTCTACTGCTTTACACACCGGGCCAACCTAAAAAAACACGTGACCTAATTATCAACATAACACTACATAATTTTCTTCATGTCACCATTGTACATAACGAAACCAAACATGATTTGTATAGCCCAAAAACCTTCTCCCAGTGTTACTTCCTTCAAATGCAACATATTTCCTTAGTTTTAGCCCATGGTCACATGATACTTTCTAATCGAGATCTAGGCCCTCCCAATCGGGGTCATAGATCATGAGTGGTACCTATAAGGGAACGAAAAGCTAGAAATAAGCACGATTGCATGCACATTTCAAGTCTCGAATTGAGGTAATTACCAATGCCTGACCATTTCTGAGAAAACATAGGAACTCACATCATGAGGGAAGACTTGATGACAGAGAGAAGGTCGTCGTTGCTCCACTGTTCGTCCTCATCTTCCAGGACGTCATGGCGAATGCGGCCGCGGCAACGTATCAGCAATGGTGAGGAGAGAGAGGAGGGAAGTGAGTGGAGAGAGCAAGAGTAGGGAAAGTGAAGTGCGTCAACATTACAACATTGACTAAATTGGCATGTTACAATGGTTTAATTGATACAATGCCCCGTGGCTGGATTACTGTATCATATCTAATATTTTTTATCTTCCTTCATTTTAATTTGTAGTATTAATCATGTACTTCCTCCTTCCCAATTTGTTTGACTTATAGAAACATACAAAATGTTATCTATCGAACAATATAGGATTAGGGTTTATGGTTTAGGGTCTAATGAACTGTTTATTGCACTAATCCCTTAACCCCTAATCCTAAATCCTAGCCCTCTCCATCCAATAGATCATTGTCTCCTACTTAGTAAGTTTTTTCCTAAACCCTACGCTCATTCATCCATAATAGCACTTTCTTCTAAGTAACAGGTAGTTATCCAGCGATTAGTCAAATTACTGATCTCACAGAGCATTATATTACATCATAATCATGTCAACTACAAGGTACTTATGTATCACCTTGTTCATTGATGGTTTCAATGAATGATATCTCCGAAAATCCCAACAACTCACATAACATTATATTACAATCTCTCAATAATCATAATATCAGAAATAACTATATTGCATCATCTCAGCAAACATAATCATGTCAACTACAATGTACTTATGTCTTATTACAACAATAATGGTTTCATCGAGTGATATGTCCAAAAATCTCAATAGCTCACAGAACATCGGATTGCAATCTATGAACAAACATGTAGTGCTCCCAACCTAATAAGGTAGAGATCCCTGTGTTTACAGTGCTAGTCCCTGGATCGAATAGCTAGCACCCATAGTTTAAGATGTAATATCCAGAAACGAAGGTCATATTACAACTCATAACCAGGAATAAAATAGTTCATTACAACTTACATAGCTCATATGGCTATCTTATTACAAAGCAGCAGATATAACTATATTGCATGGAGTCCTTCATCTTCATGTGTCATAGGCAATCATGTTGGTTGTAGACTTGTAATCCCTACTCAACAAACTTCACTAACATCAAACAAACCTGCAACATAATAAGTTACAGCCACAAGGGTCAATACATTTGAATTGTATTGGCAAGTGATATCATATTGATATGGAGAATCTAACATCTACATGAATATTTGGCTAAGTGGAGTTTTGGCTGTCCTTTGCATAAAATAAGTTTTCCTATCCTTTGAAAATAGTTTTTCTCTTTTCAAAACATTTCATCACACAAGGCACACTGGATACACAGCAGGTGCTTCCCTTGTTCACCCAACAAGTTTTATCTTAGAAAAATTGGGATGAGGGGATCCTTGATCATTTCAATGTATTTGATGCTCAAAATGTCCATTACCGGGGACATGGCTAAATACTTAGGTTTTACCCTCTCGAGAGGTTGTGCACTTTTCCCACAAGACTCGACATGCATCGAGACGAGACTTTTTAGAAACAATCCCTCAGATCAGCACAAACGCGTTCCATCCTATCATCACTTCCACCAATTGCATGTCTGTCTGAGTTCTTGCAACTTAGCTGGTCAAGGCAGAGCCCATATGCCATCTGGCTGCACTGGAAGCTTCTTAACACAAAACATCTCAAATCTCTTTGTTCCTAGGTGGCCAACCACAAGTGTGATACACAAGGTAAACCATAGACATGGGCCTTGTGTAACCACTCAACACAAACCATTCTCACCATTCCACCCAGGTGATTCATTCACATAGTTGTTTTATTAATTCAAAACATAGTCATAGACTTTGCATAATATCATAGTATGAATATTCCACCCTTGTATTCTAATAGCTAGGCTAAGCATACTAGCACAACTTGTCTCTTGTCTTAGGAAGATTCCTACCAATATATATTCTATAGGATCTACTGTAGCATAGCAATATATAAAAATAGTCCTATCATGAATACTACAAAAATATCACTAATGCAATATTGAAAAGATAGGACTTTTGATGACCAAAGTATCACTTGCATTTTTAGTAGAGAAACTAGGTGCTCTTCTTGATCTTGCAATTTCCACACTCCTCAAGGTTCACTACAATACAATCAAGCAAAGCACTCATTCAAAACTAGCACTCAAACAAATAACAAAACAATAAAACAAAGAAATGCATGCAAGCATGCAAAAGGTTGTTTTATTGAAAAAGTGGTTTCTAATACGGCTCTAAACATTTTAAAACACCTACTGGTCTTTTATAAAAGTGGAAATCCATTTAAAAACAAGTTAGTGAAAATAGGCCTTTTAAATCATTTTTGTTTGGCTAGAAATGCTTTTATTCTAAGTAATAAATTCTAGTGTTAACAAAATATATTTTTAAATTCAAATGTTAGTTTCTATGGTCAGAGGGTTCAAATAAAATCCATTTGCAAAAGGTTTCATGCAAAAATAATCTTTAGAACATTTTTTATACTCAAAATAGTCCTATTAATGTTTCTGCATAAAAACCAATTTTTTTAGAATCAAATGACAAAACCAGAGCCATAGTTGCAAAGTACACATTTTTCTGAATTCATTGATATAAATTTTGTATTTTTTGGACAAACAGATCAAAAGTTATTGATTTTACAAAATCAAACAACTAATAGATCAAATTCTGGTTTTTAAAACAACAGCCTGGACACGTGTCTTGTTTTTACTGGCCGGTACCGCTTCGGGTGGATCGAGCAACATGCACCGTTGGATCTAATTAACATTGCACATATCAGATCGAACGATACCTCTTTGCTAAGTGATTCTATACTAACCTTGCGATCTAGATCTAATGGACGAGACTACTCTGGCCAAGAACTGGCGGCGCTACTGGCGACGCGCGGCGGTGGCGCTCTGTCGACGGCGGTCTAGCGATTCTAGGAGGCAAGGGAGGGGTATAGGGTGTTACCAGAGTCGCCGTGGCGAGGGGATGCTCAATGTGGTCGTGGTTGGCGAAGGGGCGCACAGGGTCGACGGGAATTCCTCGCCGGAGATGTTCCTGGCATCGGATGCTCGAAGTCATTGACAGACACAAGCCTACAGTGCGTCAGTGGACAAACAAAAAGCGTTAGAGTGTGCACGCGAGGATAGGGGATGCAGCAAAGCAAACCAGAGGCAAGAGGGAGGTCAGACCTCACCGGAATCGTTGCCGAAGCTCGTCGGAGGCAGCAGTGGTTCGAGCAAAAATTATTGCAGCCTATGGGCTCCAATGGCATGGGAATTGAGGGGAAACAGAGAGGAGAGGGTGGAGAATAGGAAGGCGTGGTCAAAGACAGGAATTACTCGTGCAGTTAATCGAATTCAATCGATTTGAAACGGCTAGAAACGGCGAGGGGAGAAGGGCGAGGTCAACGCGTTGGGGACAAAGTTGACAGCGTGGCGATGGGGTCGGCTTGCCAGCGAGTGGGTGCAGAGATGGGGCGGTGAGAAAAGATCTGCGGGGAGAGTGAGGATGTGACCCCGGGTGGGCTGGTGTTGGGCCAAGCTGGGCTAGGGGTGCTGGGTTGGATCATTTTCTATTTTTTTCTTATTATTTTCCTTTTTGTGTTTATATTTTCTATTTTTAACTTATTTTTAAATTCAAACCTCCACCAACCTTTTCAGTAGGTTTTAAACAAAATGTGAGTTGATTAAAATAGTCCACTTTGGAATAATCCAAATATTTTACTTGTGATTTAATATTTATTTAAGTGAGGCAATTTGTCTTTATTTAAATTAAATTGAATATGGTTCAAACCCATATAATTTTATTCAAATAATAAGTTATTCCTTTATATTATTTAATAAAATTTTATTCCTTTTACTTATGGATTTTAACCATGATTTAAATTGTCTTTGAAACAATTCTTATTTATTTTAATTCTTTCTTTATTTTATAAAATTCATATCTTTTTATTTGTAGCTCCAAAATTAGTGATTCCACTTTGTAAAATTTTATTTAATATTTATTTATCCTTTAAAACCCTTTTAGGATTACTTTTCTCATAATTTGGTATGGATTTTAGCTAGGAGTTTTATTATTCTTGGAATTACTTTCTTTTATCTTATTAAAATCATAAGTTTTTATCCATGGCTCCAAATTGAATGAAATCAATTCCCATGGTTTTATAATATTTTTGTTTAACATTTTTGGTCATTTAGAAATGTTTATTGCTAAATTTTTATATGGAACAAAGCCATAGTCTTGAAGTGATCTTGGAGATGATTTCTTTCATTAGGGTTTAGGGTTTTGGTTTAACTTTTCCAAGTGCTTTAAACTCAAGATACATTCCATGCAGGGATCCATTTGGTTTGTTTTAAAATTTGTTTGTTGCCTTTTCATTCAAATTTTTATTCAAGTAGGGTTTTGATGTTTCCATTTAGGAGCAAAAGTTTCTTTTCACCCTAAATTTCATCATTTGTTTCTTTTGTTTGTTTAATTTTCACATTTCAAAATTTGGAAATTTTGGGATGTGACAAAACACGACCACAAAAACACAATTTAAAAGCAACAACAATCTTTGTTACAAATATAGGAAGGGGAACTCTGCGGTCTATATGACAAGCCCTGGGTAGCAGCTCTCATCAGATCTGATCAATGTCTATCGCTGAATTCTATTCAGCCACAATAGGGGCCTCTTCATCCACTATAACTTGTTCAACGACATCGAAAATTCACCTCTCGCTCTTCTCCCGGGTGGTTTTCTTTGAGATCTGGGTTGCATGACCCCGCACTACAGCCGAACACTTCGCCGTTGGCCTAGCTTTTATCTTCAACCCGATGCTCGTAGGTACCCTGTTAGCAGACTTCTGGCTGACCTCCTCGCTAACCTAGGCTACCAATCATCTCTCTCAGTTCAACAAGAGTTGTGTTTTTGGAATCGACGGTTGTCTCCATAGTACATGAAAAAACTGGCTTATTAACTCTGTCATCAAGTTTTTCCATGTATGAATCCACCTCTAGATGTATATTAAACTTATCTTGATCAGCAGCTGGTGGTCCATAAACTTGAGTAGCAGAAGCTCTGGCAGCAAGATCTCTAGTATCAATATACATATCATCATTCATCGCTTCAACTTTCACCTTACGATCAGATGCACAACACTCCCAAAGCATCTTAAGATCATGAGAGTACTCAGTTTGCATATAGGTATCACTCATGTTACGCTACACCAATTTTTCCCTTTGTATAAATCCCCAAGGAATCCTAGCATGAAGAATATCTATCAGTTGTGAAACAGACACAACCTCCTTGCAGTTGACAAGCGGACGCACATCCTTCCCGAACACAACCCTCTCACAACCAAAATCTAGTTTTGCAGTATACTGACGGACATGAACCGTGAACTCATATAGGTACGCTGCATCGAAGTTGTTCCTAATTTGATTAAAAAGGAGGCCTTTTGGATCATTCCACTCTACTTTGTAGTAACTGACCTACTTACAAGACAAGGCACAAAAAATAAAAAATTCATCTCTCGCTCTACTCTCGGGTGGTTTTCTTCGAGATCTAGGTTGCACGACCCTGCACTACAGCCGAACACTATGTCGACGGCCTAGCTTTTCTCTTCAACCTGCTGCTTGTAGGTACCCTGTTAGTAGACTTCTGGCTGACCTCCTCGCTAACATGGGATACAGACCCGCCGCTGCTTCGCTTGTCTGGTGTTGCGCCCGAGATGCTGGCTCCGATGGAGCCGAATCAGTCGCCGACTTTGTTCTGAAGTCGACAAGTCGAGCTCGAAGAGTTGAGTCGACATGTCGACGTTTAGGCGACAACTGGGCGTTGGGCGTAATAATAATAAATAATATATAATATTACAGGAAAATGAAATTATGTGAGCAAAATAGGAGATTTAGGAACATAAATAACAACTAGCATAAGCATAACTTCAACAACATAAGGTCCAGAAGTTCGAAACACAAATTTAACCCACATAGTTTCAACACAAATTCATGAAAGCTAGTTTCAAACAGCCAAAACCAAGCACTGAAGCAATAGCCAAGGCCAAGCACTCCTACACATCAACGTCATCATACTCCAAAGCATCGGAGTTCTCCCCATCAACCTCATTATCTTCACCGCCATCAGGCTCAGATTGAGTACCCTCGGCGCCCACCACAGCATCATCAACATCTTCATCATCACAAATGAAGGGATCTTGATCTAACTCGTCTACATTTTGTGGTGCGCGTCTAGTGTAGAAATTCCCACCCCAAGGCTGATTGCGACGAAGAAGCGATGATGATGTAGTGGCAGCAACATCTACTTGGTCCCATATGAGATCGTCATCCTCGTGCACTTGCTGGACCACTTCGGCGTCCTTGTCAACCCGCTCATTGTCCCATTAGAACTCTTCTAGGAAGAGAGGGTTAACTTTATTACCTTCATGGTGAAGCCTAGCAAATCTCTCATGAATCTTGCTGTTGAAAGATATGTAGGAAAGATCATCCAACTTCAAATGTCCCAACTTGTTCCTCTTCTTGCTGTGGATCTAAAATTAACATGAAACAATAGCCCATAATTGAACCACTTGCTAATTGCTAGAATTCTGAAATTAGAAACAGCCACAAGAGACTTGTCCACTCACCCTCTCGAAGGTGCTCCAGTTGCGCTCACAAGCGGAGGCTGATGCACATAGACCGACTATACGCCTTGCAACCTTAGTGAGTGGCAATGCTTGGCCACCACCATTTGACTTCCACCAATCAACTAAAAAAATGGGAGCAGCCATATATCAGACATGAGACTTCAAGCTGAAATCAATGAACAAATGATAGAGAAAGAAACTTACGAGGACTCTTTCTTTTCCTTCCATTGATAGCTATGTTGGTATCGAAGCAATCACCACGAACTTGTTGGTAGTCATCAGCTAGCACCTCAATAGTTGCAATCATGTCCTCATCACCATCCATCATTTTTGTCACCACTTGATTAAATGTCATCCTCAAGGTTTGTGCATAGTCAGATTATGTCAAAGAACCGGCCAGGATTCAAGAACAAAGCAGCCCCATGTAACTTATGCATCATTTGATCATCCCAATGCTTCCTATAAATCTGCATTAACTTCTCCAACAATGGCGGATTTCTTGAGAAGCTTTCATTGAGTTTCTTCTTGCATATGTCCATCGTTGTTGTAAGCTGCAACATTGCTGGATTCTCATCACCATCAACTAGCCTCAACACAATTAGAACAGGGTGTGATGCTCTTATGCAATCTTCCACGACATTCAAAAATGTCATTGACATCACAACCTCATACACATGCTTTCCTATTTCAGTTTTTGCTAACTTGTTCTTTGTCCAGAAGTCACTAACAAATAGTTTCCTCAAAGTTTATTTGTTTTTGTGCATACTTTGCAGCGTGTAAAAAGTGGTGGCAAACCGAGTAGTTGCTGGCCTCACCAACTCATTCCCATCTATGTATTCTCTCATCTTATCAAGAAGCTTCAAATGCCTATAAATAAAGGTTGTCACGTGCTTTGCTTTGACAATCCATTCCTTAAATCTGTCTATCTTGGCAATGTCCTCAAGCATTAGGTCCAAACAGTGTGCAGCACAAGGGGTCCAATATAACCTAGGATACTTCTCCATTAACAACCTTCCTGATGCCTTGTAGTTAGAACCATTGTTAGTGCAGACTTGAACAACATTGTCCACACCTATCTCCTCAATTTTCTGCCAAAGCAAGCCTGCCAAGTAAGCTGAATCATGTGTCTCACTAGATTCATCCACAGAACCCAAGAAGAATGTCCCTTTTGGACTATTAACAAGAAAGTTGATCAAGTGTCTTTGCTTCCTATCCGTCCATGCGTCCGACATAAGAGTGCATCCATAGGTTTTCCAAGCAAGTTCATGTTTCTTCCTCATGTCAGATAAATCATTGACAGCTTCTTTGATGTATTTGTCACTTGCCTCATGATAGCTAGGTGGTTTCAGACCATGTCCATACTGCCCAATTGCTTCAACCATCTCCTCAAAACTTCTGGAGTTTACCACATTGAATGCAATGGCATTGTCATACAAGAACTTGCAAATGTACTTGACAACCACATGTCTCTCAGCATCACTCTTACCAGACCTAAAAAAAGCTTTGTTGCTTGGCACCCGGGGCATGCCTCATACTCACTATTTCATCCAGAGATTTCAACAACAATGGAGCAATTTTTAGTTGCTTGGTTGGCGCTGGCTTGAAGAATGCAGCTGCAGCCTTTCTCTTGGAGGCTATCCCAAAACTTGGAGTTGATTCTCTTGTTGCTCTAGAACCAGTACATGATGCTTGGCTTGCTTGTTCTCTCACTGCCACACTTTCAACATCATCTTGATCACCACCTTCGTCCTCTTCACCATTATCATCTACCTCGATTGGCATCTTTTGCCGCTTCTTATCTATCCATGCTTGGATCTCTTTCTTGATATCAGTGGTGGTATTCTCACATACAAGCACATATCCATAGCCTCCTAACAGATGTTGCTTCATCCTCTTGATACCAGAGGATACAATCTCCCCGCAAAGAAGACACTCGACAACATTTTGTCTTTGGTTGGCCAATATGCGTATTTCCAACCAAGATCCTTTGACTTGGCTCTCCTCTTTGGATCCTTCTTCGGATCATACGCCTCACCTCCATTATCAGCCATCTCAATCTGTAAATTGGTCAACTATTGCTTGATTAGCAACATAATCAGATGACAAATAAGGAAGAATAGAGCAGCAAAAGAAACAGCAAGCAGAATTGCAGAGGGGGCGCTGGAGATGGAGCCATGGAGGAGCAGAGCTACAGAGGGGTCACTGGAGATAGAGGAGCAGAGCTACAGAGGGGGAGCAGCACATGAGAGGGAGGAGCAGAATAGCAGGGTGATACGTCGGAAACGTATCTATAATTTTTGATGTTCCATGCTTGTTTAGTATCTACTTTGCTTTGCTTTGTCCACACTTTGAGGTGATTTTCATATGTTTTCTGGTACTAACCTATTAACAAGTTGCCACAGTGCCATTTGCATGTTTTCTTCTGTTTTTGGTTCCAGAAAGGCAGAAAATCAATATTCTCGGAATTGGACGGGACAAAAGCCAAAGTCAATATTTTACCGTGGGCAACACGAAGCCAGAATACGAGACGGAGGAGGCTCACCAGGGGGCCACACCCTCTGGCCGGGCGGGTGGGCTCACCCCGCGCCTGGGGGCGCAGCCGCCCTGGTGGCCCCCCTGCCTCGCCTCTTCGCCTATAAAGTCCCCCCGATGCCAAAACCCTAAGCACCCGATCAAAATTCCACGAAACCGTTTGTAGCCTCCGCCACCATCATTCCTAGATTGGGAGGATCTGCAGCTCTTCCCAGCACCCTGCCGGAGGGGAGATCATCCCGGAGGTCTTCTTTTTCATCATGCCAGCCTCTGGTATGAAGCGTGAGTAGTTCCACCTTGGACTACGGGTCCATGTAGTAGCTAGATGGTTGTATCTCCTCCTTGTGGTTTCATGTATAGATCTTGTGAGCTCCGTTCATGATCAAGATCTAATCTATTTATAATCATGCATGTTGTGTTTGTGGGGATCCCATGGATATTGAGATTACTATGTCAGGTTGATTAATGGTTTTGTCTTATTGATTCTATCATGTTTGTGTTGTTTGTGATCTTGCATGCTCTTCGTTGTTAGTAGCTATCTTGGCCAAGTAGTTCCTAGTGACTCCAAGAGGGGGTATTTATGCTCGATAGTGGGTTCATGCCTCTATTTACCAAGGGAAGTGACAGAAAACTCTTCGGTGGTAGATGTTATGTTGCCACTAGGGAGAAAACAACGGTCTCTTGTTCATGGAACAAGTGGATTGTTTACCTTACACACTTTGCTTAAAGCAGTTGTCTGTTGCTTGCAACTTAATACTGGAGGGGGTTCGGATGATAACCTGAAGGTGGAATTCTAGTCATAGATGCAGTTGGATGGCAGTCTATGTATATTGTTGTATTGCCCAATCGAATCTCATAGGATTTTTTTGTCTAGTATTGCATTGTTATGCCTTGCTCAGTCCTGTCAGTTGCCTTTCTATAATTTGTTTACCTTGCATGCCATGTTTGTTTATCTAAGGAGAGCACCTCTAGTGAACTATGGACCCGGTCCAATCTTTACCATTGATACATCTTCCACTGTTACTGTTTACTTGCTGCAAACCATCATTACCTTCCACACCATACATTTAATCCATTGTTACAGCAAACCGGTGAGCTTGACAACCTCACTGTTCATTGGGGCAAAGTCTTGAGTTTGTGTTATGCAGGTTTCCACGTTGCTTGCAACACCTTTGAGACGTTTCCTTCCTCCTACTGGTTCGATAATCTCAGTTTCTTACTGAGGGAAGACTTGCTGCTGTGCTCTTGGGGTTTCCAACGAAGCGCTCCCACGTCAACATCAGGCGCCATCACGGTGTGCTGGAGATAGAGGACCAAAACAACATGGGCAGAGGCGAAGGAAGAACAGCGGGGGCGGAGGCAGAGGTGGAAAATAGAGAGGGAGGCGGAGGAGGGAAGAAGAGGATGGAGGCTTACCTGACGATGGAGGTGGAGCGGCCGAAGAACCCTGGCGGCAGCGACGGTGGAGCTTGGTGGCGACGGTGGTGGGGCTCAGGTCACCTCTCTGTCCATCCCAATTGGATACTATAGGGGTCGATTCCCTCTCCCCCCCCCCTCAATTAGCGATATCCCTCACCAATTCCCGCCAACTTCCCCCCTTTTCGCTGATTCCCCCCAACAAATCCTGCCAATTTTGGCTGGGTGATCGCCCCAAGGAAGCAAGTCGACGCCCAGGCGAGCGGGCCGATGATTTTTTTTCTGGGCGCCTGCCTAACTCAAAAAGGCCGGTCGTCGCTCCCAGCGTGACCCGACGCCTAGGCGATGTTTAAGCGTCGTTTAGGCGACGACATGAACACAAAGGTCGCCGATGTAGCTACCACCTTGGCCTCGCTAAACATGCTGGACATGGATAAAAGGGACCGCCACCGCTGGATTTAGTGTGTGTGGGTGGGGAGGGGTGGGGTGGGAGGGAGAGGGGGAGGGGAGAAAAACGATCGTCGCCGATGAACCGGATTCAGTGGGGGGAGGGAGAAAAAGAACCGCCGCCGCCGGATTCAGTGTCGAGGGTTAGGGAAGTACAGAAATGGATTTGTCCGTGTGACACGTGTAGGGTGACTTAAAAGGGCACGGCAGGTACTAATGTAACGGAATATCCTGACATAACCGCTAAGATTCAAAAATATTTGGTTTGGCCAACATTCACTTGAAACACCCCTATTGGTAATTACCCCCCCCCCCCCCCCCCCCACACACACACACTTCTCAAATCGTGGTGATTAAATACAACTCGAACCCCGCGATGCCTTCGCCTGCGAACTTTCAGGCCACAAGGTAACAAGCCCCCTATGAGTGTGGTGGTAAAAGAGCAAAAAAATATTACATCGGTTGTACACTATATTAAACCACCTAATATATTGTGTTATGGCTCCTTAACAAATTCCATTTATAACGATGCAAAATATGGCAACTAATAAATGTTTTCAGCATGATATTTTATAGCCAAATGGTGAATAGATACAGTTTTTATAGCGCAAATATAATTGCGTTCACTTCTAAAAATAATAGTGCCAGGTGTAGGTGTATATATGGCCTCCAAGAGAAACACATCGATTGAATTATTATTTCCATTTTAGCACCTTTCTTCTTTGCTAGTTCAAAAGAAAAATAGATCTAGATCGAGGAGAGCGATGGACAAAAATCCCCATGGTTGTATCCATCTCGCCAAGGAAGCTAATGAATCGAGAATCCAGGTGAAAGTAAATCAACAAGATTCAAGCGACTTCGCCAAGAGAGCCTTGAGCGATAGTGAAAGGACACTTACCAATAGTTTTGGAGAGATCCAAAAGATTGACCATGATGGTGAATCAGAAGTAGATTCTGTTGCGGTGTTTTCTCAAGGAAAACAAGAAATAGCAGTCGATGGTTGTGCTAGAACACTTGCTGATAGTACAGGAAAGATGAAAGAGAGAGATTATGGTGAAGAATCGAAAGCTTTTGTTTCTACTGAAATTGTTGCTTTCGGTAAACAGGAAGTATACTCTAATGGCAAAGGCATTGATCTTGGAGCGACTGCTATAGCCAAGATCGTATCTGAAAATGAAGAAAGAGCAATTACCGAAAATAAAGAAAGAGCAGTTACAAAATCTTTGAAGGAAAACCCTGCCACCATCCATAGCGGAAATAAAGTCATGAAAAGATCTCGGGAAGATAAGGGTGGGCGTACAAGTCAGGTTTGTAACTTTTTAACTTCAATTTTTATGTGGTCACCTATGAAGAGAGATGCACCCTTCTTTATCTATTCAGTCTAGAGATGATAGGATGAATAGTACTCCCTCCGTCCCAAAATAGATGTCTCAAATTTGTCAAAATTTGGGTGAATCTAGACACTATTTAGTATATAGATTCATCTAAAATTTGAAAAATCTAAGACATCTATTCTTGGACGGAGGGAGTATAATAATTACTATATGTGACATCTCACTAATAAATCATTAACAAAATATCAGAAAAAATACTTCCAATGCTATTATGCTTATCAAGTTCATAATTAATTGTAAATGTTAAGTATTGTATGTTATCCGTGGTCATATTGTTTATCCATATTTCCTATGCATTTTAATTAAAAGTTGTACACTAATATGTTTTTATATTCCTATGCAGAAATCTACTAATCCCAATTCGCAAGAAAATGGTATGTATGAATTCCACCATGTAAATTTTTATAAGCACTACTTGAATATACAAAGCTTCTTTGATCAATACTTTTTTGTAGAATAATGATATTTACTTCAAGATTTTAGGAATACTTTTAAATGGCTAAAATACTATATATACATATAACTTGTGTGAACTTGTTAATGTATAGTTTTGGATCAATGTCACTTACTTGTCTCAAAAACAGGCACATGCATTGGTCAATCTAAAAGAGGAAGGGAAAATGGACGAGGTTAGTTGGTTTTACTTTTATGTTTATCATATGAAACATGTATTAGTATTTCTTTTATTGTCCTCAAGATAGCATTGCATATACATATGACTTTTACATGTTTGTGATGTGGATCACTTCAAATACTCTGTTAGTACAATATGATTATCTTGTCATGCAACCCATAATGAGAGTACTAAAACTTTGGAATTAGAAAAATATAACATCACAATGGTGTTCACATCTTTAATAATGCAATTTCAGTTATACAAGATCTCTAGAAAATTCAAGCACACAATATGTAGTTGAAAACAAATTCATGTCTTTTTTTACTACAGGTGCAGATCAAAGTCAAGTTACTAGAGGAAGGAGGGCGCCAAGTTCAAATAATCTTCCACATGGTTTTGTGTAATTCATCTTGGAGGATATGATTTCAAAGACACAACTCAAAGTTTGAATGTCCTAAATATTTACTCAGTTGGTTTACTAGTTTGTCATGGTTGACAATTTATAAATTTGCATGGATGTGTGCAATTTTCCTGGTAATATTTTCCTGGCAATTTTGGTTGTTGTAATAACTTTGAAGTAACTATAATATCATTTGCTCTTGGACACTAATGTTTTCAATTTGGATTTATATTGAAGTCTTGTTCTTCATTATTGTATCTCACTGTGCTACTTTACATTGTAAAATGAGTATAACTTAGATTCATATCTGGTTATTATGTGTGATTATTTTTCCAAGTGAATTTTCTGACATTCCAAGAGTTTATCTAGCCTAAAGAGAGACATGCCAAACTGTTTTTAATGAAATGAGTTCTTTCTTTCATATTGGTACAAGTAAAGTGTCTACTAAGTACTAAATTTTCTATGGAAGTTCAAAATATCAAATGATGTCATTGAAGCAACATTGTCATATGGTTTCATTGTTCCTTTTCCAATTATGTTATAGTGTTATTTGTGATCTCGTGATCACCTTAGATGTTATGTATAAGTGGAAACTTAGGAACAATCTCTAGGTCTAGAGGTGGTTTACTGTAAATAAGCGGCTTGTTGAGCCTACCTCAGTTTAGTCATCAGTTTTGCATGTGTTAGGTATGTGTTAGTGGTAACCCTAGTTTCATCTATAAGTACAAAAGTGATATACGATATTATAAATCGTGTATGAAGAACTATCGATAAACTGAAATGATTGTCCATGGTGAGGACCATAAGTAGATTTCTATGTGGCATTTATTGTATGCTATTGAGGGGATCAGTTTGTATTTGTGAAACATGCATCGTAGTGTATTGGGAATATCCAAAAGAGTACTCATGTTTATGAATCCAAAATTGATATTGAAAAAATTGCTCTTTGTAAACAATTGTAATTGTTGATGACAAGGACATTATGTTAGCATGATATTCCAACTACCTGCGCACATTTCTATGAAGAAAATCCTGCCAACTTCCAAAGTGGAAGGAAAGCCCATATAGGAAGTCATGTTGATAACTATAGGTATATAGATCTTGTAAGTAACTTCATACCAATAAAATATAATTTCTTACATCACACCCCCATTGGAGCAATACCTTATAGTTAGTAGGGAATAGAGATATTCCTTATTTTTCCTATCTTCAATCTAGACAACATAAATGAGTATTTGCTCAGTTACTATTGTGTGACATGCACGGATCCATTCCTAAAGAAACAATATAATAAATTGATTAGATCTTAATATTATCATTGGTCAAGGTTGAGTATTGCAAATACTATGTGTGTATATACTTTTATATAACTAGGTTATTAGAAATTTGTATAGATGATCATTTCCCACATGTGTGTATATGTGAAATCATTCCTTTTGTGGGTGATCGTTCCTCTCACGATTATTTTGGATGGCTTCCTTTTTACTGACTTGAACTGTACTTCTGAACGCATATAGAGTATATTTTTTTGGAATTAGCATATTATTGATTTTCATTTATATAGTTTATAGTGTAATATTTACATGTTCTTATGCAGAAATCATCTAATAGTGATGTGCAAGAAAATGGTAACATTACTTGACTAACGTTCTCTATGTTCTGATTCTTTTTCTGTAAATATTTAGTTCAATCTTATAAAGGAATCTTTGGGTAATCAAAAAATGAACTTGAAATAAATGTTATATTTTTGTTTTTTGGGTAAACACTTAAAAACTGTTTCAGCTTTAGAAGTCTATAGTTTTGGATTAATATGCTGCTTGTTCTTAATAACATGTAATGTATATGTCGTCAAGAAAAAGTAAGTACAATTGGCTAGTGTTAGATAATTTTTCTTATATGTCTCGTGGTTGTATGCCATTTCTGAAGTTACTGGTTGTTCTAGAGCGTGACATAAAATATTACCTTACAACAATAAAACTAGCATGTCTCTAACACATGAACTCTAATTTTTTACCATGTTGATGCATGTGTGCAAGCATTTTCCCCCTTTGGTTGTTTGAGGTGTCAATAAGTTCAAATCCTCCGGGGGCAGGACTCTTCTATCACCCCAAATGCATACCCCTACCCCCTCCCTCCTAGGACACACAAATCACATTCAATTGAGCAGAGAATTGGAAAAGTTGTTTAGCAATGGTGTTCTACAACTATGTCACTACCAGGGTACTATGATACCTTACGTGAGTATATATATCCTGGAATCCAATTGAAGGAGGATCCTAAATGCATGAATATATGCCAGAAAAAATGCATGAATATACTTTTATCAAAGATTGGTTTTCAATAGACTTACATTTGGACATATATTCGAGTGTGTGCTGCAATTTACCAAGTTGAGAGAGACTCATTGTAATTTTGTGTCATGATAACCACCAAAAATTTTAATAACATACCAGGGAAATTTCACACAAGACATGCACCCTTCTATGGTGAGTTCCATGGCAAAGAAGCCAATCTTGGCCATATATACAGTAAATATATATCTAACACTTTCAGACTAATTGACAGTCGACTCGAAAGTCAGTAGTAAATGTGGACAGCCTCAAGAAATAGCCAATAGAACCATTTCAACGTTTTGTAGTTCGCTATTTCATCACAAACGGGCTATTTCTATTGTCGGGATCATTGACAAAAGCAAAATCAGGCAAAAAAGACACAATATGTGGTATCGGGCTACTTTTATTGTAGTAGCATGAAAAGTTTTGTTTCCGACTTTGTTCATATTTTATCATGGTTTGCGCTAGTATATCGAAATATTTCTAATTGCATCTCAAAAAAGAATCTCAGTGGCCAAAAAGATTCTAGACATTCCCACATGTACATGGCTCATTATCATCATATCCAGGTTTCAGGTTTCATGAGAAACCTAGAGCATCACTAGCAGATCCCTTAAAAAGCCAAACCCTTATAATAACCGTTTTTTACGGTTTGGGAACGAAAATTGGCGTAGATCAGTACCCTAAATCTCTAAACCACTAAAAAATTAGAGGCCCAACCCCTACTTGGATCCTCAGCCTTCACTTGTGAGGGCTGGTAGGCGAAAATGAGGGCAAGCCCTACTCGGCCGCTTCGCATGCGCGCGGTGAACCTTTAGCTGCTGCTCGCGTTCCCTCCTCGCCCACGACTTCCGCCGCCGCCACCTCGGCTTGATTCGCCCGCCGCCGCCCCGCCTCCCTTCCACTTCCCCACAACCTGCCGCCACCGGATCTGCGGAGCCCCACCTCCCTCCGTGTGCTGCAGCCCGCCAACGCCCTGTATCCCGCCGCTGCCGCCGCCCTCGCACCGCCTCCCATCATGCGGCCGCCTCCGCATGAGCTTACCGAACTGCATCGAGGTATGCATCTTTGGCTTTTTTGTTTTAGTTTGTCGTTTATTTTTTGTTTAATCGTATGTTTGTGGTATGTAGATAGACGTGAACATGGACGACACCCTTGATTTGATGTCCAATTGTTCTGATTGGTCGTCTTCATCCGATTTGGACATTGAGGAGCTGCTCAAAGATTGCGAGGCCAACTCAAATTATTTCAAGCATCGTAGAAACGCTGCCGACACCATGGGATTTAGTGCATTCCAAAAGACATCGGCTGCAATGCGGGTGATTGCCTATGGCATACCCGCATACTATATTGACGAGTATCTTCACATTTGCCAAGATACAACCACGGAGTCCGTGTATAGGTTTTCCAAAATGGTCATCCAGTTATATGGTGATTGGTATCTTCGAGCACCCAACGAGCAAGATACAAAGAGATTGATGGAGATGAATGAAAAAAGGGGTTGGCCGGGCATGCTTGGTAGTCTTGATTGCATGCATTAGACATGGAAAAATTGCTCAAAGGCATGGCATGAAATATATTGCATTAAAAGCCGTGGTCCTACCATTGTGCTTGAGGCCGTGGCATTGGAGGACTTATGGATTTGGCATGTTTTTTTGGTTTACCGGAAACACTCAGTGACATCAATGTGCTACAAAGATCCCCTTTATTTGTAAGACTAGCTTCTAGTGATGCTCCAAATTGCAATTATAAAATCATGAACAATGAGTACACAATGAGATACTATCTCACCGATAGCATTTATCCTGACTGGGCAACTCTTGTGAAGTCCATTAAAGAGAAAAATGGGCAACCCTTAACCAAAAAAGAGTCTACTTTACTAAGGCACAAGAGGCAGCCCACAAGGACAGCGAGAGAGCTTTCGGTGTTTTGCAAACAAGGTTTGCCATAGTTCTGGGTCCAGCTCATTTTTGGGACAAAAAACCCTGTAAACATTATGAAATGTTGTGTGATTCTACACAATAAGATCTTCAAGGATGAGAGAGGGTTAAACTTGCCGTGTTTCTACGACAATATTGGTATCCGAGTGCAACCGAAAAAAACCTGAATCACCTAGAAGCTTTTCTTCAAACACATTGAGAAATTGAGGATGCCAACACTCATAACCAGCTCCTCCATGATATACTCAAGCACCACTGGCAGCTAGATGGACGTCGCCAACGCCAATGATCTATCTTTGTTTTACATTTCCATATCCTATTTGATTCGAACAATTGTTGTATTTTGCAAGAAACATTGTTGTAATAACTAGAATAATTATTTTGTGCTTGAAACTATTATTTGCTATTGTAATAATAACTAGAATTATTATTGTTTTTTCAAACTATTATTTTGTTGAAAGTTCTATGAAAATTGTGATGAAACAGAAAAAACAATTTTGAGAGCCGAAAATAGAGGGCGCAGATCAGTGTCCACAAACCCAACCTGTATATTTGTGCCTCTTTTTCGGCCTTCAAAAGTGGTTTTTCTCGACTCTGTTACATGAGTTGGGTTAAGGACACTGATATGCGCCTTTGTTTTCGGCCCTCAAAAACAGTTTTTTGTTTACCTTAAATTGGTTTTCAGGGTTGTCCTTTTAAAGGCTTTGCATGCTTTTTTTAGAAGTAAAACGTCATGTATTAAGCGTGCAAACCGCACCATTAAAACCTTTCAGTCCTTTAGGTATCCTAGTAAGGAAAATAGTGGATCTAAAATTTGCAGCCGATCAAACAATTATAGCATCGTTTACAAAAGGTTACATAATGAAACTAAGGGTTCATCGACTCAGTTACAAAATGAATGATCGGCAAAACAAACTCTAACAATCTCGTGAGCTACTTTATTTGCCTCCCTTGGACAATAGATAAAATTAACGTTGCCAATAATAGAGACAATGTCCATGCAGTCAGCAAATAAAGTTGTTGATTCGGTCCATCAAGATGTTTGTCCTTTGCATGCTACGATAACCTCCGTTTGAATCATCCTTTGCTGGTGATGCTCTTAGGCCATCTTCATCGGGCCGATCTATACGGTCACTCCAAACAGTCCGTTTGTGTTTGTTTGAAACGGGCCGCGGTCGATATGGGTAGGGGGTCCAGTCTGTCCGATCGACCGCGCACAGCGGCGCGATCCATTTGTTCGCGCTAGGCCATCGGCAACGTTGACGTATTTCTAGTGTCTTTCCACCGCCACGCCGTCTCCCGCCTTTCTTTCCCGCAGCTTCCCGCGAGTTCTCGGCGTTTTCCGCCGCGTCCAAGCGCGGCCATAAAGGGGGGGGGGGGTCGCCGAGCTATCTCCGGCCATACCCGCGCAACCCACAACACAAAAAACCACCATGCCTGGCCGCCGGCGTCGACACGACAAGCTCCGTGGCAACCCCGATGCCGGCAGAGAAGGGGTGCCCAAGCGGCCGCTGCCGTCGTGGTCGCCGATTCCGCCGGAGTTATCGGACATGCTGCCTCCTCCGATTCCGGGGAGCCCGCAGATTTACAGGATGGGCACATCGCCGGTTCGCCCATCCTACAGCCATCACGTGACCACCGGTGAGCCTTTCACGACGGCGGTGGCGGAACACGTCTTCCGGAATACCGGCGATTGGACAAGCTCGGATCGGTGCGTGGCGACCTCCGGGAAGCGGTGCGGGCCAATCCTGACGATACTTCCCTGCGTGCCCGCGTCGCCCGAGCTGAAGAGGAGGTGCAGACGCAACGAGCGCTCATCAATTCTCCCAATGACGAATGGTGTATCTGACCTGCGCAGCTGCCACCCAGCGCCGGCGGCCACGCGTGGTCTTAGGTTGTGTGGCGGTGTAACGATGTTTTAAGGCTTGAATAAAGATTTTCATTTCAAATGGCCAATGCCTACATTCATACATCATACATGGCGCGCGCACAACCTAGCCTACTCGTCGGAGTCGGAGGAGGAGTCAGAGTGGTAGGAGCGGCGGTACATGGTGTGGTCGAAGACGCTGACGTCGAATTTTCCTTCGCCGTCGTACTTGAAGACGACGATGTTGCCCGCTTCGATCTGGTGCGAGCAGGCGAAGCGCTCCCATCCATTGCCGAGGTACATCTGGCCGAGGTGGTCGGACTACAGGTCGACTGGGTACCTGCCTGTCCTGAAGCCGTTTGCCTGCAGCATGGCGAGCGAGGGCGGCTCATCGCCGATCAGCGTCACGAATCCACGGGGCAGGAACAGCCTGTCATGCGGCATGCCGTGGTGGATGGCCACGGCGAACTAGGTGCCTGGGTCGAAATCTTCGGACGACGACGGTGTTGAGGGAGAGCGTGGTGGCGCGGTGAGTTGGCAGCGTCCTCCACGCCTCCCTCGGCGTCCACGGCAGCCATGGCCTCCCCTCGACCCAGCGCCGCCGGCCATGGCTAGGTACAAGCAGTGGAGAAGGAAAAGGGGGAGGAGGAGAGGGATGGTGTTCTGTGTGGGAGAAGATGGTCGCGGGTGGCCAATTAAAAAGGGCCGGCATCGAATGCCGGCGCGATGCCGGCGCGGAGGCCGAAGAGGGGTATTGAAGTGTCCAGTCAGTAGGACAGGCATCCGGCGGCGCCTGTAGCAGCGGTGGAGAGCGTGTCGTCCTATCAGTTAGCGTGCCGTCGCGTCGCGCCATTGATGGCGCAAGCTGCCGCCGGTCAGCCTTTCGCCAGCGCCTCTGAATCGCTGTCGTTGCGTGCGTCTAAATCGGTGCCGCTGACCTCGTCTGAAATCAATGCCGTGGGTCAAGGTGGCTGACGGGTGAGCCAGTAGCACGCGCGAGAACGACGTTTGTGCTGTCCGCGTATGTCCGAACCGACACAACCAAGCCTCAGATTCAATGTATAGATAAATTGAGTCGAACATGTTTCGCCGGATAGCTCGTCCCGCGACGCAGCGCAAGCCGTTTGGGTCGCGCAGCAAAGATGCCCTACCCATCGGTATCCGGTGAGGCAGTGACATCCCTGCGTCAAGTCTCAAGTCACGAGTAACTTTACCCCACCATCTCCTCCGTCTAATCCAGATCCAAGGAGTACCAGTGATCTACGGTCAAGCTGAAGCAGACTTGGCAGCAGTTTCGGCCGATTCAGTCCCCAAGCGGGCAGGCAGACCCAAACTCCAAAATCAGCAAATCCCCTCATCCGCGACCTGCCAGGCGCCGACCCAACCTGGATTGGGCACCGGCGCTCATAGTCTCAGCTGCGACCTGCAGCTCCCACGCTCTTGATCTCGTCCGCCGTCCTCCGCCGCTTCCGCCCACTCCTCGCGCTCCGCCTCTTCCTATCCCCTTCCTGCCGCTCGCTTCTGATACGACCTGAGCGCACAGCGCCCGCTGGCCAGGCCATGCCGCTGCGGCGTGGTGCGCCTCTCTGCGCGCCGCGGACTCAAGCAGGTGGCTTCTGCGGCGGAGGCGGCCACCACGGCTCCGCGCCGGCGCGGTCAGATCTCCTTCGCCGGACCTGCTTCTTACGGGCTGCGGACAAGAGCAAGGGAGCAATCAGGTTAGCTCTCCTCTCCATATCGCTGATTCTTGCCACACTCACGGAGGCCTATTCTACCGTTATTGCAAATCCCAAGTACAGATGTGATATTTTGGTTGCTAATAGTTGTAGGCTTGTAGCAACCGTAACTTTTTTTTAACACATTTTACTGCCATGAAATATGGACGCGTATAGCGGACGCCCAGGCGCTAGATCGTCATCCCGGCACACCTCTAAAAAAAAAAGTCTATGTTGTACTTGTCCACCAACAAAATTGGAAATACTATAATGTTTGAACTATATGTCGGAATTAAGATCCGTTTTCACTTTCGGAACCCTCGCAACAAACTCTTCAAAACTAGATCCCATTTGTATATGTTTCAGCAACAAAACTTAACAGACAACTTTTGTGTGCGACCGACCAACTTTGATTCATGACAAAACAACTTTTGTACGCTGAGGAGAAATTACATCAGAGCTCGGTGAGGCAACTTTGGTAGGCCATTAGTATGAAGATGCCGCAATAGGTGAGGACGTCCCTTCTTCAGGCAAGCATCTGCCACACGAGGCAACATCAGAGCCCGACAAGACAACTTTGGAGCCCGACAAGCCAACTTGTGCCCGACTGAGCAACTTTAGTGCCCAACAAGGCAACTTATGTGCCCGACGAGTCAACTTTGGTAGGCCATTAGGATGGCGTTGCGGCGTTGAGTGAAAACAGACCTTCTCCAGGCAAGCTGCTGCTAGACGGGACAACATCGAAGCCCGACGAGGCAACTTCGAAGCCCGACAAGGCAAAAGTTGCCTCGTCAGGCACAGAAGTTGACTCGTCGACCTCGCCGGGCAAAAGTTGCCTCGCCGGGCTCCGAAGTTGCCTCGTCAGGCTTCAAAGTTGCCTCGTCGGGCAAAAGTTGTCTCGTCGGACTCTGAAGTTGACTCGCCGGGAATCGAATTGCCTTGTCAGGCTCCGAAGTTGCTTCTCCGGAAACTGAAGTTGCCTCGACGGGCAAAAGTTGCCTTGTTAGGCACATAAGTTGCCTCGCCGGGCTCCAAAAAGTTGCCTTAGTTGCCTCGTCTGGCTCTGAAGTTGCCTCGCCGGGCTTTAAAGTTGCCTCGCCGCGCTCTGAAGTTACCTCATCATGCTCTAAAGTTGCGTCGCCGGGCTTCAAAAGTTGCCTGCAGGGCACCGAAGTTGCCTCACCGAGCCAAAGTTTCCTCACCGGGCTTCGAAGTTGCCTCGTTAGGCACTAGAGTTGTCTCGTTGGGTTCTGAAGTTGCCTCGCCGGACACCGAAGTTGCCCCATCGGGCTCCTAAGTTGCCTCTTCTGGCACAGAAGTTGCCTCATCGGGCACCGAAGTTGCGTCGACGGGCAAAAGTTGCCTTGTTAGGCACAGAAGTTGCCTCGCCGGGCTCCAAAGTTGCCTCGTCGGGCTCTGAAGTTGCCTCACCGTGCTCCGAAGTTGCCTCATCAAGCTCTGAAGTTGCGTCACCGGGCTTCAAAGTGGCCTCACCGGGCTCCGAAGTTGCCTCGTCGGGCTTTATGTTGCCTCGCCGGGCGCCGAAGTTGCCTCATCGTGCTCCTAAGTTGCCTCTTCAGTCACAGAAGTTGCCTCGTCAGCCACCAAAGTTGCCTCGTCAGGCTCCAAAGTTGCCCGGGCACAAGTTGCCTTGTCGGGCTTTGAAGTTGCCTCGCCGCACTTTGAAGTTGCCTCATCAGGTTTCAAAGTTGCCTCGCAGGGCAAAAGTTGCCTCACCGGGATCCGAAGTTGTCTCGTTAGGCACTAGAGTTGCCTTGTCAGGCTCTGAAGTTGCCTCATCAAGCTCCAAAGTTGTCTGGTCAGGCATAGAAGTTGCTCCGTCAGGCACCGATGTTGTCTCGCCAGGCACAGAAGTTGCCCTGTGGGGCACCGACGTTGTCTTGACATAGCAACTTTAGTACGCGAAATATCAAACTTTAGTACGCGAAATATCAAATTTTAGTGCTCTATATAGCAACTTTGAAAAGCATGGGGGCAAAAGTTTCTCTGTAGGCACCAAAATAGCCTCGTCGGACAATAAAGTTGTTTTTTAACTATACAGGCAACTTTGAAATATCGGTAAGCAATTTACCAACAGCTAAAAGCAAGTGCAAATATGCAACTTCTTAACCGAGATTTGCCGATATTATTGTCCTCGAGCGGCTGTCCAAATGAGACCTCCACATACAACATGTAGAAGAAAAATATGGTCATACTACAACATGATCAACCATATTGCACACGGGACCTCTAATTCAAAAAAATCAATCAAATCCTCATGGCTTCTCGTGCGAGCTCCTCTGCAGGCACCCGCCTTTCAAACTATGTGCGTATCGACAAGCAGCAACCTGCTTGCTCTTGCCTCCTCTCGTAGTTGCAGGCTGCCAGGGATTTTGCGACCGATGATAAGCTCCGTAGCGGAGCAGGAGAAAGGGAAGGGCGGGTTGCGCGCGGTGGAGATTGGGAGGCCGGACACGCGCGGCGGAGATGGCCGGATGGCACATCGCGGAGCTGGAGACCACGAACCAGGGCGGTGCATGGAGGGAAGTTGCTGGGGAGCGTAGCACCGGAGGCCACGGACGAGGGCATACGTAGGGAGGATGCCGGGAACCGGAGCGGAGTCGGGGGAAGATCGCCGGAGTAAGAGGCAGAAGACAGAGATGGGATCTGGAAGTTTTTTTAGGTAGTTGACGAGAAAAACAAGGGACACAGGTTCAATTCGGTACGCGCTCGAGAATAGCAGATCGTGCGGCCGGACACGTAAGCGTGCGCTCGGCCCGTCGTTCCAGCGCCCGCGCGCCCGTAAAGTTTTCAGGATGAAATATATACCTACCAATGCAGCCAGCTCTTGTTAGTGGGAACCAAATGTTTCTTTAGTTTCAGTTCTCAAATCCATATGGATTTTGGTTGCTGAAACCCAATTGTGATTAGTCTTCCAGACTTGAGTTGTATCAGTCAAACTAAAATATTGAGCTTCATTGCAGCTTAGGTCGCATGGCAGTGACAGCCTTTAGTTATAAACTGATGATCTGAAATTCACAATGTCTTCTCACGCTTGTTTTTTATATCTGCCTGTTAGTGACACTGCAACGCTAACAATCCCTCCAAACTACCATCTATCTATATATGTCTTGCAGACACACAGATATTTCTCTATAAACTGACTGTGGTTTCAAATAACAATTCAAGTACCTTCTTCCTCTAAAATGAAACACTGATATCAGAGAATCAGGATAGTTTATTTCAGTGGGATTCTTGAATTGTTAAGTAGATGTTTGGCCTGTTAGACATGGTCCGGAATTAACTTGCTCATATTTTATAGCTATGAAATCTTGTCGGATGATATATTGATATGAGCATGGTGCTTGAAAATATATTATGGTGGATGAATGAGGTGGATAGTTTATTATGAAAGAAGGAATATACTATGCCTCAACAAACTAATGGAGGGATAGCACGTTCATTGTAGTACAACCCACAGTTTGGAAAATCATGTTTGCAGTATTTACCTTGGTCACATGGATTCAAAATGTAGCGCTCTCATCTCTGGTTGGTCCACATACTTGTTGTCGGGGTTCACTTTGGAACCTGTGTGTCCTGACATGTGGGTCCTGCCACGTTGAAAAATACATCACGCTCCCGGCAGCAATGGCCGTCTCTGAGCACGCAAGTCATATTTGGTGACCGTAAAATTAAACGGTATTCCCGAAGTACAGTGACCAAAGTGAAACCCGCCGCCAAGTACGTGGACCAACCATGTATTTTACTCTTTTCATCTGGAACCAGTAGCTGCTATGACATTCCTAGATAGCACATACAAACGTCGAAAGTTGGTTGGCGGGTATATATTAGTACAGGGACAATGTTAGATGCTCTTGTTCTTTAGTGAATTTATTTATTGTTAGTATAGTTTGTAGTGTGTAATTAAACTATTTTATATCATGGAAATGAAAACAATGGAAGTACCAAACTACCATTTTTTGTGTATGAAAGCATATGGGCAAATGTCTGCAGAATTGGATACAGAATGGAAGACAACATTTTCTATACTCAGAATCTTTGAGATTTGAGTTCTCTACCTCAGTGAAGCTTAGGAACCACAATTTGATATATTTATTCTGTGTAGTTACCAGATGAAAAACTCAAGATGGAGGCCTGTGTTTGCCTTGGAGACAGGTGGATCACCAAACAGCGATGGCGAAGACTTTGAAGAGGACAGTGGTTTTCTTGGCAGGACAAGGCTTGGCAGACTAGTCCAAGCTGCTGGAAGGCAACTACTTGAAAAACTAAACTCTGCCAGAAGCAACTCTCCCACAAAGATATTCCTGGTGCTCCTTGGATTCTACACCGCCAATGCTCTGGCAACAATCCTAGGGCAAACTGGTGACTGGGATGTTCTTGTTGCTGGCGTTGTAGTGGCTGCCATTGAAGGAATTGGCATGCTTATGTACAGAAAACCAGTCAGAAAGCCTCCTGGACGGTTTCAATCATTGATTTCGATGGTAAACTTCTGGAAAGCTGGTGTATGTCTGGGCCTTTTCGTGGATGCGTTCAAGCTGGGAAGCTGAGATCCCTGGAATCACCTTTACATATCAGTATTGCAATGACCCGAAGATTTGACACCACAAATGGTCATGTGCTCATGGCTAGTTTTTTGGTCATGCAGTTGGCTCAAGTGTTTGATGAGATAGCCGCAGTTAACAGTGATCGACTTCTTCTTGGCTAATCGAGATGTTGTGTAACTGATGTTTTCCGGGGTGGTGTTACTCTTGGTGAGGCCTGATAGCATACGGATGTGTTATGAGTATCACCGGCCTAGAAATGTACATATATGCTGTTGTGGTTATCTTGGGGTATGTTGCTGTAGTGGAAATTTTGGTCTGGTGTTCATTTTTGGGCCGTAGAGAAATAATGAAGGCTGCATATTAAAGCTGGTTCTGTCTTTTCCTTTTTGTTTGATGTTTGAAGAACATAAGCTGGTTCTTTTTTCAGCGATGCAATTTGATTTGAATGTCCAGGCTCACTGCTCTCACGCCCAAAATAGATGACGCTGTAGTTTATTTGCCAACAGTTTATTGTTCTGATTTTGTGGACCTTTTTTTTTCTGCCGATATCTCCAGCCAAAATTAGACTAGTTTCCCCCCAGAAGAACACTATTCCAAAAAAAGGAGAATAAAAAGTGTAGTACCCTTAGTAAAGTGAAAGATGTCCTCACAATGACTGCACATTCACAAACCAAAGGAGCATCTCCATCGAGGCCAGAAGAAGAGGTCCTTTTTGCAAGGTGGTCTTAACCCAAAAATGTGGGTCATGTGTTCTCACAAATTGTTGGAAGCTCACATATTCTAGCAATGTTTATGTACCCCGTATGATATTTGTTCCACAGTACACCTCTCCAAATGCAAATACGCATGGCTTGTTTAATAACTTCTTAATGATCTCTGCATGAAATCTAAGAGTGGGATATTGTTTGTCTTTTTCTTATAAATATCAAAAGAAACAAAATACGGTTTTGCTATTTCTTAGTCGACCGAAATTTTCTTAAATCTCAGGCACCTAAGAAAAGTGCACCCCGGGGGATGCGATCCCCCGGTTCCTCCTCCCGTGCGGCAACAATGCGACAGGCTTCTTCCTCGTGAGGCCTTCCTTTTTCGCCCAACTGTCGTGATCTGCTGCGCGCCGCCGCCCTTCCGCCCTTGTGCCCTCCGATCGGATCTCTGCGCGCCCGTGCCTCCACCGCCGTCGGCCCTGATCCGCCGCTGCCGCCGGTTCTGATCCGCCGCCGCCGCCGGAGCAGAAACCAGCCTCCGCCGCCGACGACTGCCTCAGCACGGCGGCCCTCCCCAGCGACGCTGTGTTCAGGGATCTTGTCCTCACCGGCGAGCCTCTACCCCTGCTACTTGCAAGCCCTCCTCCCCGCAGACTAGCCCACCTCCCTGTTGGATTCTCACATGCGAGGCCTCCCACATTACTCATCGACATGTGTATGCTACTAATCAGCATCCAGCGTTGCTACAAGTCGTGTCAGTTCTTGCTACATGCGGTCGATGGCGATAATACAAGCGGGTGTTGGATTTGCTACATGCGGCTTCTGATATTGCTACCTACGGCCACAGTCGTTGCTACCTGCGGCATCCTGACCTGCTACCTATGGTGAGAGGCGTTGATACCTGCAGCGAGCGGTCATGCTACACACAGCGACCGAACCTGCTACATATGCTTTGTGGTGTTGCTACATGCGCGAGCGGTGCTGCTATAATGCCATATTTTTTTGCTACAATTTTTCCTCCGACAATGTCTCCGGCGAAGTTAAGCTTTTGCTACATTAGCATGATCATCTTGCTACATCTGTTTTCTGATTTTGCTACAAAAGCACAATTTTTTTGCTACGCGTTATTCGGCGAGGTCTCCGGCGAGATTCTCCGGCGAGTCTCCGGTGAAATCGGTTTTGCTACATTAGTATATTTTTTTTGCTACACCGTCGCCGGCGAGGTCTCCGGCGAACTCTCCGGCGAACTCTAGTCTGTTTTTCTATTTCTATGTTGAACCGTTTTTTGCTACATGTAGCAAAAACATGATATTTTGTAGCAAAAACGGGGCGTTTGTAGCAAAAGTGGGAGTTTGGCTGTTATTTAGTGGACACGTGTCGTGAGGAGGACCCGGGGGATGGAAAGTTTTAATCCCCGGGGGACGCCTAGTATGATTTCAGTTGCACTTTTCTGCAGAAAAATGCAATTGTTAGAAAAGTGCAACTGAAACTAAGTTACACATTTTTTTAACTACTGTTGCATTTTTCTCAGTTGATCGAGACTTAAGAAAATCTCAATGGACTGAGATATAAACAAACCCCAAAAAAATATCGTTCTGTCATCTCACCCAAAAGGAAAATGCAGTAAGCAGATGTCAGCAGCATGAGCTCACAGACTGCCTGCAGAAACAACAACCTGTCAGCAACTGAGCAATCGTCCTTGGATTTTTTTACAAATATGACCCTCTGCAATTTGTCATCGCCAAAAATACCCCCCTCGCGACGCAAAAGCCAAAAATACCCTGGCGGGAAGCTGGAAAAGCGACACGTGTCACCTCCCGCCACGGGGGGTGGCGGGATGTTCCTCCCGCCACAGGGGGTGGCGGGATGTTCCTTCCGCCAGGGGGAATGGCGGAATGAGGTGGGCCCCACGGCCAGGCCAGCAGGGAGGTTCGACTTGGCTCCGGCGGAAGGTTCGACTTCACGCTCGCGCTGGTGGGCCCCACGACGTCATTCCGCCACCGCCAAAGGCGGAAGGAACATCCCGCCACCCCCTGTGGCGGGAGGAACATCCCGCCACCCCCCGTGGCGGGAGGTGACACGTGTCGCCTTTTCAGCTTCCCGCCAGGGTATTTTTGGCTTTTGCGTCGCGAGGGGGGTATTTTTGGCGATGACAAATTGCAGAGGGTCATATTTGTAAAAAAATCTCGTCCTTGGGCTTGGCTCCTCTCTATCCATCCATCCATCCGTGCTTCTCTTCCACCTCTCCCTCCAACCTCCATCCCATGTAACCAAATCGACAACAACCCATCATCTGCTGATGATGAGACCCCCTCCCACGCCGCTCCCGTGCTGCCGCTCGCCGCCTTCCGCCGCCACGGCTCCCCACCACCTCCTCCTCTACTCCTCACCCACTGCCCCCGCCACCGCGTGCCGCCTCCCTCCCTCCGCGGCCGCCGCCGTCGCGCGCTCCGTTTCCGTCTCCACCACCGTCGTCGAGGCCGCCGCCGACCCGGGCTCCGCGGTTCCCCGTCGCCGCCTCGTCCTCCTCCGGCACGGGGACAGCGCCGTCGGTGAACGCTTCACCAGAGGTATGTCCGACAAGGCAGAGTCACTAAAGCTCTGTTTGTTTCTCTCTCCCAGCCGTAGCTTCTCTGGGCGCAGTCGTTCGATCAAAGATGCACTGATGCATTTCTTGTAGAATGCTGAGGGTATTAGTTCAAACTATTGATGACATAGCGTGAAATCATGTGGTTGTTCAAGTCGGTAAACTCTTTGTAGCCGTAGAAATGCATGAACTATTCCGAGTTTCAGACCCACATTTAACATGTAGGAGTAGGCCGTTATGCTTTTCAAGCTTAAAATGGCAGGTTAAAACCCACGGTATTTTAAGTGTGAGGAACTCCCTAGTTGTTTGAGACCGAGCAACAAAATGAAGAATCGAGGAGAAAGAGAATAAATTAAACAAGATACAATGTGTACAAAGCTGTCGTTGGTTTTTTTATGCTGCAAGCATTACTCAGCGTTTTGAAGTGGGGTTTATATTCTATTTCGACTATTGTAATCACCAATGCAATTTACTTCTCTCTAATTTTGGCACGATATTTTCTATACTCTGACTAGCTGAGGGTATTCAAACTATTTATGACATAGCGTGAAATCCTGTGGTGGTTCAAATCGATAAACTTTGTAGCCGTAGAAACGCATGAACCATTTTTCAGAGTTTCAGACCTGCATTTAACATGTAGGAGTAGGCTGCTATGCTTTTTGAGCTTAAAATGGCAGGTTAAAACCCACGGTATTTTAAGTGTGAGGAGCTCCCTAGTTGTTTGATACCGACCAACAAAATGGAGAATCGAGGAGAAAGAGAATGATTTAACAAGATACAATGTGTACAAAGCTGCCGTTGGGTTTTTTATGCCGCAAGCATTACTCAGTGTTTTGGTGTGGGGTTTATATGCTGTTTCGCCTATTTTAATCAGCAATGCAATTTAGTTCTTCTCTCTAATTTTGGCAAAATATTGCCATACTCTGATGTAGATGTAGTGCTTCCAGAAACCTAGATTTCTACTTCGTGGTCTCTGGCCTTTTGCTTCTTTTTTTTAGAAAAAAAACAGCAGCTTATATGGCCCTTAATTTCAGATCATGACAGACCACTCAGCAAAGCTGGGAGAGCTGATGCAATAAGTGTTTCAGATAAATTTCATCAAATGGGATGGATACCTGAGCTTATCCTATGCAGGTACATCTTTATCTTGTAAAAGAATATGTGTACATAAATGAGGGTTTGACTATAGCAGTAGGATGTGTAATGTATTAAAGCTTCAAAGTGCAATTCGGTTTTTTTGCTTCTCTTTGTTACTAATTGTATAGACAGGCCTCGCAATTTTAGAAAACTAATAACTGAGGAGTAAGGACCCTTTAGAATGCTGGAATTTCACATTAAACAGTTCATTCCCATTGGAATATGGAAATTTCTAGGCTCTGTTTTGGTCTTTATATTATCCACAATGTTAAGTGCTGATTCACCTAGATAAGCTGTCACTAGTTAAATACATTTACATAGATTTATTTATTAGTGCCATCCTCTTTTATTGGAATGAACATACAAGGACTACTCTTCCATTACTTACTTTCATTTTTTTGTCTTGCGCACTTGCTACTTAGCTATTGAAGAGACTGACAGAGGCTTTCATTGGAAATACCAAAAAAATTAAGCTATATGTCTACGAAAGATGGTTAAAATCACCTACTTTGATACTCTCATGTCATTCATATTTCTTCTAAACCATTTGTCAACACAGTGATGCAACTCGTACAAAGGAAACTCTTCAGATCATGCAAGAGCATGTTCAAGGATTGTCTCAAGCACTAGTGCATTTTATCCCAAGTTTCTATTCCATTGCCGCAATGGATGGTCAAACTGCCGAGCACTTGCAAAAGGCAATTTGTGAATATTCAACTGATGAGATACTTACGGTGATGTGAGTCTGCTATTATTTGTTCTTCAATATGCTTCTTCTGCAATATGTGCTTAAACTACAGCCATTTTTTTAAGTGCATGGGCTTGGTATCCCTCGTTGCTAGGCCTATTTTGACGCTTTTGTAGAATACAAATTCAGGTGCATGGGTCATAATAAAGGATGGGAAGAAGCAGCCTCAATGTTTTCTGGCGATTCAGTTGTGCTCAAGACATGCAATGCTGCATTGCTAGAAGCTGCTGGGAAATCATGGGTTGAGGTTAGTATTATTCTGATGTCTAAACATAAATTATGCTTTCATTTTCCCCCTTGTGCCTGCCATCCCTGTGATTGCCAACCTGAAAAGTGGCTGTGCAAAAGATTATTTAATTCGAATTGCATATATTTCATTGACACTCACTGATTTCTAGCTAATGTAGAATTATGAATGATACAGTCGATAATCAGTATTCACTAGTGATACCTTTGTTTGGCGGATCCTTTCACTGTGTAGTACTTGCAATCGCGAGTCATGTAAAAAGCACACAGTAAAGACAATTATAAAGCCATGTATAACTACCTTTACATCCATTATGACCGGTTTGCACTATACCCGGAAGAGACCCACTAGTGGGTCGGTTTAGGGCCTAGACCAATTTATATACGGTTTCGAGTAGTTGAACTATTATATAAACTCATGTAATCTTTCCGTGTCAATTAAGCAATGAACATATTTGTTGCCGACTCCCTCAGGAGTCGGAGTTCCTAAACCCTTGCCGCCTCCCTGCGCCACCGCCGCCTCCTACCTCCTCGCGCGGCCATGGCGCCCAGCCGCCGTCGTCCGCGCCAAGCTCCTCGCCACCCTCCCTTCCACCCCTACAATCTAAGGCCGAGACCTGGTAGGACCCTAGTTCCTATCAATTTGGTATCAGATTGCTCAGGATCGACGATGTCTTCTGACCTTCCCATCACCTCCGTCGCCGCCGCCACCGGCGCGCCAGCAGCCATCACGGAGAGATCTTTCTCTATCGGTGTTTTCCGCCTCCCAGAGGCAGCGGAAGTCTATCTGTGGTCGCCCCCTGTGTATTAGGGTTTCGAAGGGAAGTTATAGGCGAAGGGGGAGAGTCGGGAGCCGGGCACGTGGGCCAGACCCACCCCAGGCGCGGCCTTAGGTGGGCCCGCGCCTAGGGGGGTGGGCCCCCTGCAGCCCCCCTTCGCTCCTTCTTCTGGCTTCCTTCGTCTTCTGGTGAAATAATATGTTTCCATATTTTTCTGGTATTTTTCTGATCTTCGCGAAATTGCACTGAAACGCCGTCTTTTCCATCAGAATCCAGACTCCAGCAGTCCATCCTCTAGTAATCATCCAATATGCATAAACAGATGAAAAGCCATAAGTAATACCTCATAATAAGACAAATATCAATGAATAGAGGTAAATTATGATATAGAATGGTGATGCAAATTGGGCGTATCAGACCCCTCAGCTTCAGCTGATGGCGGACGCGCTCGACGAGGTGCACCCCCTCTTGGCCGACCTCCTGCAGCAACATAGCGACATCTTCAATGAGCCACAGGGCCTCCCGCCGACGCGACCCTGTGACCACCACATCCACCTGCTACCGGATACGGCGCCTGTCGCCGTACGACCGTACCGCTACCCCTAGCTGCAGAAGGACGGGCTCGAGTGCCATGTGGCGGTCATGCTTGCGCAGGGCATCATCCGGATTTCGACATCATTGTTCTCTACGCCGGTGCTCCTGGTGCGCAAGCCTGACGGCACGTGGCGCTTCTGCATCGACTATCGCGCCCTTAACGTTGTGACGTCCAAGGACAAATTTCCCATCCCTGTCGTGGACGATCTATTGAACGAGCTTCATGGGGCACGCTTCTTCACCAAGCTCGACCTGCACTCCGGCTGTCATGAGGTGCGGATGCATCTGGAATGCCGTCTTCGCGACGTCATCCACTTCGAGTTCTTGGTCATGCCATTCGGCCTCTCCAACGCGCCGGCAACGTTCCAGGCCCTGATGAACGACGTGCTCGGCCCCTACTTGCGCCGCTTTGTGCTTGTTTTCTTTGATGACATTCTTATCTATAGTTCATCTTGGGTGGAGCACCTGCAGCACGTGGCCATCATCTTCAACGAGCTTTGAGCGCATAGCCTCCACCTCAAGCGCTCGAAGTGCTCGTTTGGCACGACCTCCATCGTGTACCTGGAGCACGTCATCTCGGCGGAGGGAGTCGCGATGGATGCGGACAAGGTCGCCGCCGTCGCTGCATGACCGACCCCGCAGTCGCCGCGAGCGCTACGCGGCTTCTTGGGCCTCGCGGGCTACTACCGGAAGTACATCCGGGACTTCGGCCTCATCGCCGCGCCACTGACACGTCTGCTGCGCCGCGACGCTTTTGCCTGGGGACGCGGAGGTGACTGAGGCGTTCTAGGATCTCCAGCGGGCACTCACGACGGGGCCCGTGCTTCAGATGCCGGACTTCAACAGCCCGTTCGTGGTGGACTGCGATGCCTCCGGCATCGGCTTCGGCGTCGTCCTCCACCAGGGCGAGGGGCCGCTCGCCTTCTTCAGCCGCCCCTTCGCCGCTCGCCATCACAAACTTGCGGCATACGAGCGCGAGCTTATCGGGCTGGTCCAGGTCGTGTGTCACTGGCGGCCATATCTTTGGGGGCGGCCGTTCCGTGTTCGCACGGATCACTACAGCCTCAAGTTCTTGCTGGACCAGCGCCTATCCACGGTTCCGTAGAACCAGTGGATCAGCAAGCTTTTTGGCTACGACTTCACCGTCCGGGCCGTCTCAACACGGTCGTCGACGCCCTGTCACGCCGCGACACTAAGGAGGTTCCGGAGGATGTCGCCTCTTCGGGCACTGTCATGTGCATCTGCTTCGGGCCCTCGTTTGCTCTCATTGACGACATCCGCCGGGCTACTTCGACGGGCTGCTCCTCCACGGAGGGCGACTGGGTGTGGTTGCGTCTCCTTCATAGGACGACGAAGTCCCTGGACCTGCGCACCAAGCGCAAGCTGGGCCCTCGCTACGCCGGGCCCTTCGAGTGCTGGAGTGCGTCGGTCCGCTCGCCTACCGTCTGGAGCTGCCGCCTGGGGCCCGCATCCATGACGTGTTCCATGTCGTCTTGTTGAAGGCCTACCGTGGCATCCTCCTGCAGCGCCACCGGCTCTCCCTCCTACGGCTGATGGCCGCATCCTGCCAGGACCCGAGAAGGTGCTGAAGGCGCAGCAACGCCGCGGTATCTAGCATGTCCTGGTGCAGTGGACTGGCCTTTCTGTGGACGACGCTACATGGGAGCAGCTCGACGAGTTCCACCAGCAGTTTCCAGATATCCAGCTCGAGGACGAGCTGTTTGCGCAGGCGGGGAGAGATGTTATGACCGGTTTGCACTATACCCGGAAGAGGCCCACTAGTGGGCTGGTTTAGGGCCTAGACCAATTTATATACGGTTTCGAGTAGTTGAACTATTATAAAAACTCATGTAATCTCTCCATATGAATTAAGCAATAAACATATTTGTTCCCTCAGGAGTCGGAGTTCCTAAACCCTAGCCGCCTCCCTACGCCACCGCCGCCTCCTTCCTCCTCGCGCGGCCACGGCGTCTAGCCGCCGTCGTCCGCGCCAAGCTCCTCGCCACCCTCCCTTCCACCCCTACAATCTAAGGCCGAGACCTGGTAGGACCCTAGTTCCTATCAACATCTCTGCAAAATAAGAAGAGCTTTTAGCGGTACAAAGAATAGCTTGAAATGCTTGTGTTTTTCTTCAAAAGTATGTATGCTCATGTTCTATGGCAAATTCAAGTCCCCCTATACTAAACTGAACGAAAATTACCATATAACTGACAAAATGCTCAAACCTTATCATGTATTTGACACATTTAAGACATAACCATCTGTTCCATGGTTAATTGGTTTCATGATGAAGTAAAAATCTTGTTGAGCAGATAATTTAGCAGAAATTTTACTGAACTTTTATTGTCATGATATGCAGGCTTTTTCACAGGCTGGCCTTGGGGGATGGAAGCTTCATGGCATTGTAAAGCCATAAAACATTGTAGCTAGAGCTTGATGAATTTTTCGTAGCAGTTTTGTCCTCATTTTGCCTCGCGTAGCTATGATTAAATGTTATTGAAGATATTGACGTGGATAGATAGATTTGAGATCAATGCACCTTCCCTACACCAGATAAGGCTCGTAAAAATGTAGGCCAAACCATGAGCATGATGGATGTCAATTATGTAGAAACTGAGTTGTTCAGCTGTTAGATTTACTGAGTTCTTGTAAAGTCTGTGCAGTTTTTTTTGTTATACAGACATGGAGATGGAATCTTCCATTCTCTTTTTGTTTGCTTCTTATCAAGACAATCACCACCAGATCTATACAGATTTTTTTTTTTGCGATTCAACCATATTTCATTCATTAATCAACATGATTACAGTCATCTTGCAGACACTTAGCTAAAAAAGGTTGATTATAGTTAATCCAAAGACACCTTCTCCTAGAGTTAGACGCCTGCTTAGCATACAAATGTGCAGCTTCATTAGCCTCTCTCCTAATATACTTTAGCTGGAAAGATTCCATATTACTAGCAAAACTTTCAATTTCAGACAAGATTGATGCAACTTTGGATCTGTTGCAATGCCGGTTGTTCCATAGCTTCACCACTTCACTCGCATTAGTTTCCACCTCAACGCGAGATAGACCAAGAGCTGCTGCAAGTTGCATTCCATCCCTGACAGCCTGTTTCCACAACCAGAGAATTGGCAGCATATTCATACTAAATGGCCTGACCTCGTACCAAGATCCCTTCGTGATTCCGCACCACCAGGCTAGATGAGCCTTCTCCTGATTCCTGAATGAAGCTAGCATCGGCGTTCAGTTTTAAGGTACCCAAAACTGGTGGTTTCCACTTTGGTAAGGCAGTAGGTTGCTTTGGTGTCATCCCCCTACCTGATATTGATAGGTCCATGGCAATATCAGCAGACCACTTCACAGGTTCAACCACCGATCTCGTCTTCTCCCCATGTCGCCTGGCGTTTCGCTCTGACCATACAGCCCATCCTCCACATAAAATGACAGCAACATCGCATGGTGCTACTTTGCTACTATCAATTAAGTCAATTGCCCAAGTATTTGGGTGGAGTAAGGGAACCTTTACCGATGTTGTCAGTTTAATTTCTTCCCAGAATAACTTTGCCCATGTACATTCAAACAGGGGCGTGGTGGATAGTCTCATCACTACCACAATCTTGGCAAAAACCCAATATGTCTTCTTTTCAAAACCGCCCGGCACGGGACATAACCTTTGATCACTCTCCACCAGAAATTCCTCACTTTGGGCGGAACATTCAACTTCCAGAGTTTTTTCCAGTACGGCTGTCGAGCCCCTCCAGACCCATCGACTGGGTTTATAGCCCCACGGGCTTGCAACAGGGCTCTATAAGCAGACCGAATTGTAAAATTACCATGCTTCTCCAGATTCCATGCCCAAAAATCTTCTTCCAATCTTCCTGTTGGAATCTTCAACCGGCGTGTGGATCAATTGATTCAAGCTTAGCTTGTACAGCCTCCACATTCCAGGTCCCCAGACATAGGATCCAATAGTTGTTGAACCATGATGACATCCGAGTCAGGTTTCCTCACAATAGGTTTTAAGCTTGGATTAGTAGGAATCCACGGATCATCCCAAATTCTTGTAGTCTCTCCATTCCCAATCCGTTTAATTAAACCCAGTTGTAAAGCTTCACGACCATGCAAAATAGCCCTCCACGTGTGGGAGGCATTTCTTTTATTTCCAGCTGTCATAAAATCACCATTGTGATAATATTTCCCTTTTAGCACCCGAGCACACAGTGAATCTGGATTTGTAATCAATCTCCACCCTTGTTTCGCTAGCATAGCTTTGTTGAAGAGTAGGAAATCTTTAAAACCCATACCACCACATGATTTTGGAATAGACAGCTCATTCCATTTTACCCAATGCATCTTCCTCTTATCTTCATCCCCTCCCCACCAGAAACGAGCTATCACTGCTGTGATTTTCTTACAAAGCTTCTTAGAAAGCTTGAAGCAGCTCATACAATAGGTTGGTATAGCTTGACAAATAGCCTTGATAAGAACTTCTCTCCCTGCACTGTTGAGCAATTTTGGCGCCCAACCTGCTACCAGCTTCTTTATAAATGCCACAATGTGCTCAAAGTGTTCATCAGTTGATCTCCCTAGGGATGTTGGGAGCCCAAGGTACTTCTCAACCAATGCTTCCGTGGAAATTTCAGTACCGTCATGCACTACAGCCTTCCCCTCATCATCGGTATTAGCGCTGAAAAAGATTGCCGACTTTTGCTTGTTAACCATTTGTCCGGATCCCAGACGATATAATTCCAATATTTGGTGTAGCCGGTTAGCCCCCTCCACCGAGGCCTGTGTAAATACCAAGCTGTCGTCAGCAAACAGAAGATGGGAAATCCACGGGCAATGGATTCCCACCCTAACTCCCCTTGAAAGATGTCCTTCCCCATAATACTTCAGCATACTCGAAAAACCCTCCGCACATATTAAGAAAAGATATGGCGATATAGGATCTCCTTGCCGAATCCCCCTAGAAGGTTTGAATAATTCAGAAAAATTACCATTCACCCTCACCGAAAAGGTTACTGTCTCAACACAGCACATAACCCTCTCAATCCACTCGCTAGCAAAACCCAACTTCGTCATAATAGCCCTTAAATAGGACCATTCAACACGATCATAAGCTTTTGTCATGTCAAGTTTCGCCGCACATGCTCTTGTCTTCCCCTTCTTCCTCTTCAGATAATGAACACATTCATACGCCAAAATAACATTATTTGATATGAGCCTCCCCGACACAAAAGCGCTCTGTTCCTCCGAAATTATTTCATCCAGCAATGGTCTAAGTCGCAATGCCAACACTTTGGAGGCCAATTTATAAAGCACATTACATAGAGAAATTGGCATGTATTGAGATAGATCCTGTGGGTTCTTTACCTTAGGAATAAGCACCAAGACCGTGGAATTAACCAATTCAGGCATATCTCCCCCATTCAGGAACTCTCTGACCGCATTGCAAATTACCGTCTTCAATACATTCCAGTGCTGAATATAAAAACCTGCCGTAAGACCATCTGGTCCAGGAGAACGGTCAGGGTGCATCATGAACAGCGCCTTTTCAATTTCAGCATCTGAAAACGGCGCACACAATTGAGCGTTCATCGACTCATCAACCTTCGGCAACACCCAATCAGTCACCAGCGCAGGATTAGTGCCTTCCTGCTCTGCAAAGAGGGTCTGGTAGAACCTCTTAGCCTCCATCTCCATCTCCTCTTGAGACGATACAACAACACCCTCCGCAGTCCGCAAGGATTTGATCTTATTCCTGCGAGATCTCTCCTTAGTTTTAGCATGAAAAATGGACGTATCCCGGTCCCCTTCCGCTAACCATAAAGCCCTTGACCTTTGTTTTTCCAGTGATTCTTCCCTCGCCAACAGGTCTGATATTTTACCTATCAGACTTCTCTCCTCTCTTGACGGGCCACTACCAAGAGAGTGTGACCTCAGCTCCTCCAGTCAACCCCTTAAGCACTTTAGCTGTTTTTTAACCGAACCAAACTCAGTTCTGCTCCAGTTTATTAGTTTTTGTCGTATCCCACCCAATGCATCATATAGCTCCTGCATGTTTGTGGCTCCATCCTGCCAAGCTTCTTCTACGACCTGGGTATATCTATCATGCCGCGTCCATGCATTCTCAAACCGAAAAGGTTTACCCATAGTACTGTCTTCAATCCAATTCGACCTTTTACAGGAATCACCAGTGCACTATGATCTGACTCACAACATTGGACAACATTAACAATAGTATTGTCAAAGCATTCCATAAACTTTCATCCCCCAGGGCTCTGTCCAACCTCACCTTGATATTGCTACTCCCTTGCTGTTTGTTATCCCAAGTGTAAGGTAGGCCCTGTTATCCCAAGTCCTCAAACCCACATTCCTCAACAGCTTCCCGAAAACCTTCCATCATCCATTCTTGTCTTTCAGTACCTCCAAACTGCTCGGTTGCATGAAGGATTTCATTGAAGTCTCCAGCACAAATCCATGGGTTGTTATACTCCCTTCTCAAGTACTTCAGTAAGTCCCAGCTCAACTTCCTCCTTGATCTCTTTGGATTACCATAGAATCCGGTAAATCTCCACTCTATGTCACCAAGATAATCATTCTGAATTAACACATCAATGTGGTTATTACTGAAAGATTTCAGAGTGACCCTAGAGTCATTATTCCAATATAGACACAACCCTCCACTTAAACCCACGTTTTCACCCCAAAGGCATATGAAAAGCCAAGCTTCCACCTCAGATCTTGCGCTCTCTTATCTGACATCTTGGTCTCCGAGAGAAAGACCAAACTGGGGCGATGTGACCTCACAAGGTCACTCACTTCTCGAACTGTCCCAGGCCGCCCCACACCTCGACAGTTCAGGCTCATGATATTCATTGTTCCCGGCGGTCACCCTCGAGGGATGTCGCCGATCCATTGTTTGAAACCTCTACCACACCGCCATTTGCTCCCTTTGTTTCTTCTTATTTAAATTCTTCTGAGGCGTTGTCAAGGGATCCAAGGCAGACGGCTCATCAAATTTATCAACCATATTTGCAACTTTACCCCCACCCGGCACCATAGCCTTGGACAAATCCTCGACCATGGCCATCCTTGCATTAGAGTTAATAGCCAGCCTCTTTTTTTCCAAGATTTGATGCATCCCACATGTTCACATCGTCTGCTTTATCCCGATCCTCTTCATTAATCTCATCTAACTCCAGATCATCCTTTTGCTGGTGCTTTTCGTTCCACTTCCAGCTAGTATCAGCAGTTCCGAAACCCTGCCCCCACCACGGTCGAACTGAGTCCGTCCTCTACCGTTGCCTCTTGTAGCTCCTCTCTCACCTGAACCACGTCCCCCACCTCTGAATTTCCACTCATCAGCAAGGATAAATTTACCCCACTCAAATTTAGTTGGATCGTGTTCACCCTACCACACTCCTCATACCAATGCCCAATCAATCCACAAAAATTGCAGAAAGTGGGCATCTTCTCATATTTGACTTGGTACCAGTCCTTCTTTCTAGCCCTTGTAACCGACACAAATCTTTCCAGCTTCTTACTGGTGTCAAGATCAACTCTAATCCTGACATAGGCTCCAATATACCCAGCGGGCAGTTTGATTTGTACTTCTGAGATTTTCCCCATCTTCCTACACATTCCCTTGATTGCTCCTTCCACAATATAGTTATCAGGTAACTTGAGAACCCTCGCCGGCATATCTAATAGATCTAAGCTACCACATGAAGGATTGAAAGGGATTAAATCCCATCTAAGTCAAAATCCACTCCAAGTCCCTCCAAAACACTCCAATCCACTAGGAAGGTGAATTAAACGAACAAGGCCCGAAGAGGATTCAACACTCATAACTGGAAAGAGGGCATGCAATCGGCCCATTTGTACTCCAAAGGCCCTGTTTTGTAAGCGTTCTGGCTACCAAACGCGCCCTGGCCTCTCGTTCAGTACTTCAGTCGTTCTCCAAGGGCAGCCCACTGAATCGAGCCCAGAATTCAGCCACGGGCGAATCCTCCGTTCCTCCCTGCGCCAGTCTACAGAAGCAAGCAACCAGACTAGGCGCCTCACGCTGCGCCGCCGCGCCGCCCCCGCCTCTGCTGCGCCACTGAGTGGCCGTCGCGCCGCCCTCCGGCGCTGCTGGTTCGCTGCCGCGCCGGCCCCGGATTCTTCTTCCGCCGCGCTGGTCCCCTCTGCCTCCGAGCGCCGGTCTCCGTCTCGCTGTTTTCAGGTTCGTACACTGCAAATACATGAAGCATTTTGCCAGGCTTTAGTGTTACTGTTGCAGTTGCTCTCACTCTCTGATTTCTACATGCCTTGATTTTATTACTTTTCCCCATGTCCATGGCAGGCAAATGCTTCGTGTTCGAAGAATCTGTGCAAGACTGAATTCAGGCGGTGCTGCATTCGCGTTCCTTGCCGGTCCACGCCCTTCAGTTGGTCGAGGCAGCACGCATTGCTTGGATAATTACTGTCTTGGGACTAACTGCGCCGATGTTAAACATGCCGGATTCCTCAACCAGAAACCTCATATTGGTAGCCGTGGCACCTGCTTTTCCACTACCACCGAAACATTTCTGGTCCAAGCCCGTGACTCGTCTCAGCTAGCCTTGGAGATAGAGAACGCAGTCGACCAGAAGAGGTTCGATGATGCGTGGAGGGCATACGAGAAGCATGTTCACATGGACGGACTCCCGAGGAAGTCTGTTTTGAGTAAGCTCATCACCGGCTTCGCGGCGACCTGTGACGCTCGCAGGCTTAACCAGTCGTACGATGTGGTCGATCACGCGTCTCGGGAGAAGTCTGAATTGCTGGAGAGGGAGCCCCTAATTTACCTGTCTCTTGTTCTAGCACGGTGCGCCCTTCCTGATCTTGCCGTAAATGTTGTGAGGAAGTTGGTGAAAATGGAAGCATACCCACCTGTTGCAGCGTGGTCTGCAATCGTAGCACACATGTGTCAGACTGCAACAGGTTCATTCCTTGCTGCCGACATGGTAATGGAGATTGGATATCTTTTCCAGAATAACAGAGTTGATCCGCGCAAGAAGAGCAATCGTCCGTTGCTAGCAATGAAACCCAGTTCATTTACCTTCGGCATAGTTTTGACCGCGTCCCTCTTGTTTGGTACTACGAAAAAGGCGGAACAGCTTCTTGAATTAATGCCCAGGATAGGGGTGAAACCTGAACCCAGCTTGTTGATTGTCATGGCCCGTATATATGAGAAAAATGGGCACAAGGATGAGATTCTGAAATTGAAGAGGCATGTTGATGAGGCCTGTGGTCTTAGTGAATCAGAATTCAGGCAGTTCTATGATTGCCTGCTCTCCTGTCATTTAAAATTTGGGGATTTGGATTCTGCTGTGGATATGGTATTGGATATGCTTAAAAAGGGCAATGCTGCAAAACGGTCACTAGAAGCAGCTAAAGCAGTCCTTGCAGCAGTTGAGAATAGCAAAACTTATCTTCCTTATGGCAAACCAGGCCCTGAAAATTCAGGTTCCCCAGATAAATCTGTGTCTACTGATAGCCAAATGCTAAACTATGTTTTATTCTTCAAAGACAAGAGCTTTGCAAGGCTTGAATCAGAGGCTAGAGAATCACACAAGCTATTATCACATAAGCTGCAGGAACAGGCTGGACTAGTAAAATCTGAACATGGTATCCTCCATCCAACTGAAACAATGTATGCCAAACTTGTGAAAGCTTTCCTGGAAGCGGATAAGATCAGTGCATTGGCATCGTTTCTTGTGAAAGCAAGCAAAGAGGATTCTCCTGTCTCTGTTGAGAGCTCCTTTGTTGTCCAAGTGATAAGTGCATGTATTTCTGTTGGGTTATTAGAGCAAGCACATGACCTTCTTGATGAGATGAGATTTTCTCGAATTAGGGTTGGTTCTTCGATTTATTCATCACTCCTGAAAGCCTACTGCAAAGAGGGCCACCATGACGATGATATAACTGCTCTTTTGAGGGATGCTCACCAGGCAGGAATTCAGCTTGACTCTAGCTGCTATGAACATTTGATACAATCCAGGGCACATCGCAATAACACCTCAGGTGCTCTCCATCTTTTCAAAGAGATGAGGAACTCAAACATTCAAAAATCTGGTCACAGGGAGTTTGAGATGTTAGTACAAAGCTGTGATAACAGTGAAGTTGCTTTGACGACTAAGCTAGTAGAAGAAGTCAGAAGTGGTCATACGGTTAATCATGCTATTCATGACTGGAATAATGTTATACATTTCTTCTGTAAGAAGAGATTACTCCATGATGCTCACAAAGCACTGAGCAAGATGCGTGTTTTAGGTCACACGCCAAATGCACAAACTTTCCATTCGTTAGTAACTGCTTATGCTGCAGTTGGTGGAAAGTATATTGAGGTGACGGATTTGTGGGGTGAAATGAAAGTTCTAGCGAACTCCAACTCGATGAAATTTGATCAGGAACTGTTGGACTCTCTGTTGTATTGCTTTGTGAGAGGTGGTTTCTTTCTTCGAGCAATGGAAGTTATAGAATTGATGGAAAAATGCGAGATGTTTATAGACAAATACAAGTACAAGTCTTTGTGGCTTAAATATCATAGAACATTGTACAAAGGCAAGGCTCCTAAGGTGCAAACAGAAGCTCAACTGATAAGGAGAGAAGCAGCAATACAGTTCAAGAGATGGATTGGATTGACAGGAAAGTGAGAATTTGAAAGAAGTGAAACACTGGAACTTAGATATCCGAGATATTTATGTTCACCATGTGCCATAGTTGTTCTGGGACCAGCATGGCTGGAGACCAATGTATAGACGCCTCTGGTAATACAATTGGATAGCCCCTTTCAAATGGTATATTATGTTTGGACATTCTATGAACACTTGTTAGGTAACCACAGACATCCCCAGATGAACAGCTATATTTGTAATTTACTTGAACTTCCCAGATGAAAGTTGTCAGATTGGCCTAAATGTTAATACAGATTTTTGCAGACATAACTGTCCCTATTTGTGCCCAGAGCTTAGCCATTTGATGACAATTGGATAGCCCCTTTCAAAAGGTATATTATGTTTGGACATTCTATGAACACTTGTTAGGTAACCACAGACATCCCCATTTATAACTTGTGCAGGGGCGACATGAGCTGAAACCCCTCCTATGGAATTTGTTTTCTTAGATCACCTACAAGTATATAGGCAGAAGTGCTGCACTTTGATATTCCCTCCATCTAGAAATAAGTGACTTGGATTTGTCTAGATTCGCATACATCTAGACGTGTTTTAGTGTGTAATAGATACATGTGAATTTAGACAAATCAAAGTCACTTATTTCTGGACATACCATTTTCTAGTAGTCGCCCCTCCTAAACGGCTTATCTCCTCTTGACATTTTGCTCATGCTGCGCCACTGAACATGTGCGATGTGTACTTGTATGTTAAATAAACTGGCTTTATGATTTTTAGAAGGTGGAACATCGCAATTCAATGTGGGCTTTAAACTACTACGATGTGTGATGTTGTCTGTATAATGTGCTTGTGACTTACTATTTTGGTGTTTTTTTCTCAGCCCAACTTATTGTGTTTCTAGGGTGCATATCTTCTCTAAAATCATATAGCCTAAGACTTGCATAATATGTCACATCCTTTTAACTTATTTTCTAGCATTTGTTTTATCGATGCTCTTTGCGTATAAGCTTTTCCCACTTGTTTTCTCTGGCTCCGTTTACTAATTAACTGACAAGTCTATTTATAGATATCGCTACTATGACACATTGGTTTCATATGACATAGTCCATCTGATGACACGATATAAATAGTTCTTTCACCCATTCATAGGAAGTTCGCACGGTCTTTAAAGTAACACGTTGGCCATAATTCTTTTAACAAAATATGTTGTTTCAAAAAAAATACTTATATAATGCTAAAAAATATATTCTATGACAATTCTGGTATTATCAATTTGATATTGTACATGTTGGTAACTCCTTATATATTAATGGACCGGCGCAAATTCTAAAACTGCTTATATTTCAAAGGGAGTACTCCCTCCATCCAAGAATAGATGTCTTAGATTTTTCAAATTTTGAACGAATCTATATACTAAATAGTGTTTAGATTCATCCAAATTTTGACAAATTTGAGACATCTATTTTACGACGGAGCGAGTACATGTTAGCATAATCTGTTCTTCTAGAACTTCGTATTCTGAAAACTATTAGCATTACAAATAGGGCTGAGAAAAAAATAGTTAGCTAGGCTGCAAACCGGCGCACCGTGCTATACAAAATTTTGTACTAGCTCTAAATTTTTTGTCGGATGCAAAGAAGAAAAATTAACTAGCTGGTTTTAGCCACGGTTTATTCCAAACCGATTTTGCCCACCCCTAATTACAAGTCTCTCTGTTGTTTCTTCCTAAATCAGTAAGTAGCTAATTTGGGGTTATGGTATTATTATTATTTATGTTTTCAGCCTTGATGGTTATGTTTTGGGGACAGTATACACTTGGGCGTCAGTCTCTTACCAACAAATTAGCTACTCCCTCATGCCCATATTAATTGACTCAAATCTGTCTAGATTTGAATGAATCTGAACACTATTTAGTAATACAGATTTATCCAAATTTTGATAAATCAAAGTCAATTAATATGGATTGAAGGGAGTACTAGAAAGGTTGGCGTGGCTCACTTGTTTTGATGGTTCACTTGTTTATACACTTGTGTTTTGATATTTCACCTGTTTAGTCATTGTCATAAGTTGAATTTCAATCGACATACACGCGGTTTCCGATTTGCGATGGAAATGGGACCCGCGTGTACGTCCTGCACATTGATGGAAACGGGAAACCCCTACAGCAACGAAATGGAGCTCTCTGGCAGCCGCTAGAGCGGTCACGCGAGCTACTGATGGGAGCTACTGTTTGATGATCTGCATCCTTTATCGTCGTCGTCGTCGTCATCGACCCTTATGACCATGGCGTCATCGACAATACGGCTCCTGCTTTGCCCGCGCCCCCGGTTTTTTCCTTTCTGGTTTGGCGCCAGTTGCACGGCTTAAACGCAACTTGTCTAGAAGCCAGGTGCCCTGCTCCGACGAGCCCGCCCACTTGGCGGTCCAAGCTTCTCCCGCTTGGAAACCGACCGACCCAGCTAGATACAAGGAACCAACCAGTCCAAGAGGAATAATGCATGCTCTGCGCAGCCTCTTCCTAAGATTTTACTTCTACTCTTCCTGTTCATAAGCATCATAAGAATGGCAGTCAAACGTTTTGGGTTTTCTCACCTGAATAACCTCACCGGGCATTTTATCGGTTTTGCTAGAAATCAGCCGCCTGATTTTTAGTTAAGTATCAGTCATCTCTCTCACCATTAGATATACTTCGCGATTCGTGCAGCGTGAGAATTACTCATGAGTTGCAACTAGGTTGTAACTGAAAATTTAATGAGTTACAACTAGGTTGTAACTGGAAATTAGTACAAATTTTATAAGTTGCAAGCAGGTTGCAATTGAGAATTAACATAAATAGTAGAATGATATCAGCGACCGAGACATAACTAAAAATCAGGCGCCTGAGATTTAGACGCTCCCTTAAAATATTATGTCTAGTTTGGCAAAAAGGTTTTTTTAACTAAAGTATATTAATAGCATAGTATTTTAGTGTCTAGCAACATTAAATACTTTGAGTTGTTTGGATCTAACAAATAATGTGGTTTTAAAACCGAAGTATTCTTCAAAACAATAGATTTTTTTGAAGTATTTGAGAAAGAGGCAAGACCCTCTTTTTCCTAAAACTGAGAAAAGGGAAAAACTAAAGTATTACTTTGCTAGGCACTAAAATATTATGATATTGATATATTTCAGTTTTAAAAAAACTTTACTGCCAAACTAGCCCTAAGAGTCAGATTCAGATGTTGGAACACGACTAAACACAACTCCAACATAGGTCTCAATGGTCGCTTTCCCAAGTGACTTTGGAAGCTAGTAGAAAACCTAGATGGTGGTTGCCTAGCGGTGTGGGGCAGGCCGGCTCTGACCCCCGGCAACCATGTGCGGCAGCCAAGGGCCCATGCCTTGGGGGGCCCATGACCATTTCTTTTCCTATACTATACTCTCTGCATAGCAGCCGCTTCTAAGAAGCTGTACTCAGGAGGAGAGGAGGCCGCACGATAGAACAACGTGTGTACGCACACGATTGACGGGCCTAGGCGCCTGGAGATTGATCTCCACGGATCCTCTACCTCTTGGTCTTCGGCAGACGCTCCTCCTCTAGACAATCGATCTTCTCTTCCGCTCTTCCTCTACCTACCAAGTGAATTGCATCGGCCGCCTAGTCGTAAAGATCGGCAGATCGCCCCAAGCCTCTATAGAAACTAATGAACTGAGTCGCTGCTTCCCTTCGTGGCCTTATGCATGCCTGCTGCCCCTTATATGTTCAATCCTCCTTCGTGAATGTATGATTAGGGTACTTTCTTTAATTCAAGTCTTTCTATCGATGACGTCTCAAAACTATTCTCTCCGTTTTAAAATATAAAATATTTTAGCTTTATGAAAGGAGTGTATCTAGACCTCTTTTAGGGCATGTATATTGCAGAGTGTTTAGCTGGACGCTTAAGTGAATTGAAATAAAGAGCAATAAATAAAATTATTAGCTAAACGTCTCGGCGAGCAACGCTGGACGCTAGACCGGTAGCTACTCGAATTGTTTAAGCGTCTATCGGTACAACGCGTGACGGTAGCCAGACAACGCGGTACGAGTCTCCAATTCTTTTTTTCCCTAGCGACCGCTGCTAGTTGCGCGGAAAAAAAAGCTTAGCGTCCGACGCAACTTTTCACGTCGACGCTAGCTAGAATCCTGGGATTGATCAGGATTTAGGCAAAACGGATGGGAAAAATACCCTATCGTCTGGCCTAAGCGGCTGTGTTGTACGTGGCCTTAGTATGTAGGTTCACTCCGAATTTACAGACTAAAAAATCTAGATACACTTTTTTCACAAAGCTAAAACATCTTATATTTTCAAACAGAGAGAGTAATTATGATTAGGATTCTATCTTTAATTCTTTTAATCTTCTTAGTAATATGACATTTCCTAATAATTATTTATAGGCATATCATACTATAAAATGTGTGGTTGGGTTTTAACTTTTAAATTTTTGCAAAGAAAAGTACATAGAAACACATTTGTCTATATTATATTTCTAGATATGTCGTACATATATATTCTACTTAGGGGCCTTGATATTAAGTTCGTCAAGGGCCCCGCAATATATAGAGCCGGCCCGGGTGTGGGGAGGAGCGAGGATCTCTTCCATGACGACATGAACGTATCGTTTGTGTGGGCCCGCATCATAAAAAAAACAGTAGATATATATTATACATAGATATTTTCTAGAACGGTAGATATATATTACATTGATAAAACTAGTAAACAGTATATAAACCTAGTAGACTACACGGGCAACGACTATACCGGCGACGGCTCCGACTAATCAGACCAGTCGAACTCGTTGGAGGAGTTGGCGGTGTCGACACGGGATCTGACGAGTACAGGTCGTTCCACCGTGGGTCGTCCGGCGGGATGGTCGGCGCATCCAACTGCCTGAGGATGAACTCACGCCGCTGCTGCTTGTCGAGCCACCTCTCGACGCGGTTCTACCGCCTGGTCTTGCTCGGCGTAGAAGTCCTCCTCGGTGCGCGGACGTCCTTGGGGAAGCGCACCACCCAAAGCAAGCGGCGGCGCTCGTCTTCCTCGGCGATGAGGAGACGGCGCTGCTGGGCGCGGTGGCAACGGCACTCCTCCTCGATGATGAGACGCGGCAGCGGCGCTAGCTGCTGCGCCTGCTCGCGGTGCGAACGTCGGAAAAGTTCATCGAGCGCCACGGGTGTCCGAGGCGCCACGCCGCCGCGTCGTACGCATGTGCGGCCTCGTGCGTGGTGTCGAACGTCCCGAGGCCGATGCGGGTGTCGCCGGTGCGGATCTCCGCGTAGAAGTTCCCCGTCGGGTGTGCGCGAACGCCAACGTATCCACTTGAGTTGCGACCACGGCGGGGCGACATCTCGGTCGTCAGCGGCGCGCGGAGGTGAAGCGGTGGGGGAGAGGTGGCGCGCACGGGTAGAAGGGGATTGTTCAGCGGCAGTTGAGTGTGTGCGCAATACTGGCGTTTTCCCGCATGCGCTAGCGCAAGGGGTATATATGGCGCGGACGATAGCGCAAAATGGCACGCGTACGCTAAAATTTTTCCCGCGAGCTATTTTTTCGTGCGTCTGCTGGAGCGCGGAAATCCCTCCCGCACGCGATAAAATAGCAGTTTTTCCAGCATCGTGCTAAAATACAACTTCTGTTGGAGATGCTCTAAGCTTGGTAGTAGGCCATGGTGTGGCGGACTATGCTCTTTTAGTCCTTTGTGTAGCATAGAAGAGGCTATCGGACAGCGGTTTTTCCTCTGGTGGTGAGCCTCATTTTCAATAAGTCTTGGCGCCGCCGTCATCCATCTGATGGCTCTGGTGTGTCCTTCTCTCTCTTGGCCGGCCGTGGAGGCGAGGAAGAGGGTCTGGGAGACACCGCAGCTGCTAGTTCTGGGCGGCGGCTTCGTTTGCTGCTTCGCCGCAGAGCACATCACGCGCTGGCAATGGAAGCCACGGCGATCTCCCACTGCAAGATCGGTTATTTATTCAACCTCCAGGATGGAGGCCTCATTTGGAGCTTCTCACCGGAGTCCCCTCCGTTGCTCCGTCAAGTGGTTCATCCCAGGCGTTGCAGCGGCAGCCGGCGTTGGAAGCTCCGCCGGGGGGGGGGAGGACCAAGACTTGATTGCTTTTTTACTTTTATTAGTACTAGGGTCATGTTTGCTAAATGCAAAGCCTTATCCTCTACCTGCAAGTGTGGCAAGGTCTGTAGTGCAAATTTGGTTTTGGGCCTTGTAATATTGTACCCACATGTTGACTGGTTTAACCAGAAACAGCTTCGGGGTCCTTTGAGACCCCTTTCCCGTTCAAAAAAGAGAAATTTTGCTATAGGACACCGTTATTTTCTGTCATTTACTGAAACACACCATATGATTGTATCTTTGCTAGGTATCATTATAATTTGTGGCACATTTTCCATAACACACCACATGGCCGAAAATAGAAAGTTTTGACACTTTTTCCTGGGTGACCATGTTATGGACGAGTTTGAATAAAATGTGTCAAACTTTTCATTTTTTGGTCATGCGGTGTGTTCTATCAAACGTGCCACAAAATTATAATGGTACCTGGCAAAGACATAATTGTGCAATGTGTTCTGGCAAATGCCAGAAAATAATAGTGTCTTGTAGCAAATTTCTCCACAAAAAAAGGCGGTGATGGAATTTTTGGTGTTGGTCAAGTTTGGGCATGACCGAAGTGTGCCATCTTAGGTGAAAACCTTATTATGGCTCTTCTAAACCAAAGATGATGATGTTGTCTGCGGTTCACTTGGATACATCAAATTTATTCTAAATCGGTCGATGGCGGTGCTCCTTGCATGCATACGTCCAGTACTTGGAGGCATCATCTAGGATCCGATGGTCAATGTCGCTGGGGAACTAAGTGGATTGGATGTAGGGTGGTGCGGTAGAATGGACAAAAATAACCCAAAGCCAAAAGGATTTTACAAACTGATCCCTCAGCGTAACAATTTCACTGGACTAACCATTTGGGTAACGCGTAACAGCAAGACGTTATACTCTACAGGGTAGCGCCTTTCTGTTAGGCGATATGCCCCTGCCAGCGTGGCACCCGCCTAGCCCGTCTCTGGCCCCACCTGGCCGTGTGACGCCTAGGCGCTAAGGTCGATGTGTAGCGTCTGTCTGATATGCGCTATGCTTTAATGTGTAGCGCCTATCAGAAAGGCGCTACACATTGAGACATAGCCAGCAGCGCGCTGGCCCCCTCCCCACCCCGACCCATTCCCTCCCCAGCCTTGAGAAGAACAAGGCCGACGGTTCCTCTCTCCCCCTATCTCAAATCCATCCCTAAAACCAATAGATCTGAGAGATTTCACCATGGATTTGCTCCCCAATCCCTCCCTCAAGGTAATTCCCTCCTTTCCCCTCTCTTTCATCCAATAAATCTTGCACATTCTCTTCTAATTTTTTTGAAACCTAGGTCTAGTTGGATTCATAATATGGCCTATTTATGCATGTTTTTGGTTACTTGGTAGTTATATATTAGTTGTATTTGAGGGGGAATGGAAGTGTGTTGTTGATTTGCATTGTATATGATGGTTGTATATGGATTTGTATGAATGTGTTAATATCTTCCCATATTCTTTGTAGTTTCTTGTAGAAATTGAAACAATGGCCACATAGGATGAATCACTCACATATTTATTGATGTTTGGAGTATATATGTAGGATGGTGTGGCTACATGAGGATTATTATGATCATGAACACCGGGCATACTTGATGGCGGAGAAGCATATGGTAATAAAACCATAGTTGAACTTGATTGTTTGTTTTCTGTTGATTCAATTGTGTTGGAAGAAGCATAATGTTTTATCTTGTATGTATGCAGAAGCTTCGACCCCTCAAGCTTCGGTCTCATGACGTGTCTTCGAATGACATTTCGTATGACGAGCGGTACACTGAGTACATCAATTGGCTATGCCTCCTACCTTTCATCACGCTTGTGAGCCGGTCAACGCCAAACCTCAACGCGGCTGCTATCACCGCGCTTGTCGACCGGTGGAGGCCGGAGACGCACACGTTCCACCTCCGGACCTTTCAGAAAATACTCATTCATCATGTTGAATGTATATCGGCCGTGACGGGCAATGCACGGACACCTTTGAGCAACTTGTTGAAGCATTCTGCCATGTTGCTTTTCATTTAGCCGTACCTCCGGCCACCATCATCGAAAGCTCATGCCCACTTTGTCATATCGTCAATGTTACTATTGAGAAACTCTCGACCACCCGCATTGAGTTCCTCGTTGGCTAGCAATTTATTGTACAAGTTTGAGAAACGACGTTCCGTGAAAGCGAGACAACAATCTTGTAGATCATCGGCCAGATCCTTGCTCTTGCATGCCCTATAGAAGTTTACACAAAAGTGTCTCATGCACCAACGATGGTGCAATGGAGCATGGCCGAGAATATCAACCATCACCGCATTAAGAATTCCTTGATAACGGTCCGAGATGACACATATTTCCCTTTGAGGGGTTAATATCTTGGTTCTCAGAAGATGGAAGAACCACTCCCAATTATCATTGCTTTCCACCCCTACCAAAGCAAACGCCAAAGTAATCAACCAGTTGTTGGCATTATTGGCTATTGCAATCAAGATAGTGCCCTTGAAATGATCGGTCATAAAGGTGCCATCAACCAGTTCTAGTCCTATTTCTTTCGGTAGAAAAGCAAAGAAGAAAAGAAACCCTAGATTCAAAAGTGCGCCTTGCCTTTCTGGCCGCGCCGTTCCTCTCGATCCCGACGCATCGGCAAGCCGAGGTCGGGAAGAAGAACAAACCCCTAACAGGGCAAAGTAAAAGGCAAAGAAATCCCAGATCCCGAACAAAAGCAAGCACCGAAACCCATATTTTCCCCAAATCCAGAAAAGGAAACCCTAACCCTAGATCCAAGGAGCCACCGGCCGTCGCCGGCAAAGGGCTCTGCCCTACCTCGTCCGCTTGACGGCGGTGCACCCACCCTCGGGTGGATGCGCGCGTCGGCAAGAAGACAAGAGGAGGCACCGCCGCCGTTCTCTCTTTGCCACTCGCAGGGAGGAGGAGGTGGACGGGGAAGGAGAAATCTAGCAGGGGAAAGGGGCGCGTCGCCGGCCTCGCGCTGGGGGCGGCGCCGCCGCTTGCAGAGCAAGGGCGCTCCAGCGCCGCCGCCAGCAGGCGGCCATGGACGAGACAGAGAGCAAAGAGGAGGGAGGGGCGCGCCGTCGCGGCCACCTCGCCTCGCTCGACCAGCGCGCGTGCGCCGCCACAAAGAGGGGCAGAGGGAGGGGCGCGCCGCCGCAGCCACCTCGCCTCGGCCTCGTGCGGGGCTCGCGCCGCCGGAGCAGATGGAGAGGGAGGGGCGCGCCGGGGGTGGCCGCCTCGCCTCGGCTGCACGCGGGGTGCACGCGGAATCCACGTCGCGCCGCCGCTCTCCCCACCACAACCCTTCCGATCTAGGGATTGCGCTTAGCCACGGGAAGCACCACCGACGCTGCCTCGCTCACCCACGCTCACGCCGTCGCCCTCTACCATGGCCACTAGCACGGTATGTTTCTCTCTCTCCCGATCTCCCTCTCCCTCTCAAGGGTTGTAAATGGTGGCACAACAGGTAGGGAGAAAAATGGCTCCTGAATCATCGGATTAGGTGCATGCACCCTCTTCTCCTCAAGATCAATTTGCCTAGCTACCATGCTCCCCCTCATCAATTCGTCCTCCAAGAAGACTGCATGTCTCGTTTCTACAAACTTTGTGTATCTGTCGGGACAGTAGAAACGATAGCCTTTGGACTTATCTGGATAGCCAATAAAATAGCAAGATACTGTTTTGGGGTCTAACTTTGCGATGTTTGGATTGAAAACTTTTGCCTCAGCTGGGCTCCCCCAGACCCTCAAGTGGTGCAGAGAGGGGACTCTGCCTGTCCACAATTCATACGGTGTTTTGGGCACCGACTTACTTGGTACTCTGTTGAGAATGTGAATGGCGGTTTTAAGCGCCTCCATCCACAATCCCAATGGGAGGGTGGAATAGCTCATCATGCTGCGCACCATATCCATAAGGGTACGGTTGCGCCTTTCAGCTACTCCGTTTTGCTGAGGTTCGCCCGACATAGAATACTGGGCGACTATTCCATTTTCTTGCAGGAACCTTGCAAAGGGTCCTGGTACTTGTCCATATGGAGTATGCCGACCGTAGTACTCCCCCCCACGATCGGACCGGACTATTTTGATTCTTTTATCGTGCTGATTTTCTACTTCAGCTTTGAAAATTTTAAATTTATCCAACGCTTCAGATCTTTCTTTTATTGGATAAATATAACCATACCGGGAGTGATCATCCGTGAATGTTATGAATGAATCATAGCCATCCACACTTTTCACCGGAAACGGTCCACAAATATCCGTGTGGATTATTTCTAGTGTAGCTATGCTTCGGTTTGCACCCTTTTTAATCTGTTTGACATACTTTCCTTTAATGCAATCTATGCATTGTTCTATGTCGGAGAACTCTAACGGAGGAAGAATCGCATTTTTAACGAGGTTTTCAATTCTTCCCCTCGAAATATGGCCTAGTCTGCAGTGCCATATTTCGATGAGTCAAGAGTTCGCTTTCTTTTCTTTTGTGCTTTGTTCGACAAGGAAACTTTTCCATTCACATCACACACAGAAAAAACTTTCTCATGCAAAGATAATAAATATAGCTTGTCATTTTATGTTAAAAGGTGCATTTATCTATGTAAATAGTTAAATGGATTTATTAAAGGTTTAAAGTGAATTAAATTTCAAAAAGCATGTTAAAGTAGTTATTGAAACAATTATGATTCCGTTATTTTATAACCAACGTTATTAATAACATGATCATGTTTTGTTGCAATAATATATGTGTATTTATCTCTATTATCTGCCCAACGGTGATATAGATTTAATTGCATAGACAGTTGTATGTTTTAATTTATACCAACGTTGGATTACTGCATGCAATTGTTGTTAAGATTACACATCATTGTGGGGTAAAGGAAGAAAAGATGATGATGTTGCATGGCATGAAAAGAAAAGGATCATGCCCTATCGGATATGGCATATACCATAAAGAACAAAAGTTGCATTTTTTAAGAACACAATTGAGAACGCTAATGCGGGATCAATTGCAAAGTGTGCTTCCGCATGGGAGTTTATAGAAAAGATAAAGAGCTAGTTCACTGGTTCTTCAAAAGACATATGCCCCACCTGCTGAAACAGCCGGTGACAGAAAGGTACAATGGAGGTGCACAAGGCATAAGAAACTCCGGATGAACAACATGGCAGCTAAGCTTAAGCCCATGGACGCTGATTTGGAGCTAAAGGCTGCACTCCTTGTTCACTTGGTGATGGCTTCACTGCCTCAATAGTTTGACACCTCTGTTGTCAATTATAGCATGTTCCCAGAAAAATGGGACATAGAAAAGACTAAACGCCTTCATTACACGGAGATTTGATATGTGTATCCCATGTGGACAAAGATAACTATGAGTGTGATGTGGCAAGTATGCCATATGGTTTATATATATTTGTGTGGGTGTTGCTACCTTACATGACAAGCTATATTTATTATCTTTGCATGAGAAAGTTTTTTCTGTGTGTGATGTGAATGGAAAAGTTTCCTTGTCGAACAAAGAACAAAAGAAAGCGAACTCTTGACTCATCGAAACTATGGCACTGAAGACTAGGCCATATTTCGAGGGGAAGAATAGAAAGCCTCGTTAAAAATGATATTCTTCCTTCGTTAGAGTTCTCCGACATAGAACAATGCATAGATTGCATCAAAGGAAAGTATGTCAAACAAATTAAAAAGGGTGCAAACCGAAGCATAGCTACACTAGAAATAATCCACACGGATATTTGTGGACCGTTTCCGGTGAAAAGTGTGGATGGATATGATTCATTCATAACATTCACGGATGATCACTCCCGGTATGGTTATATTTATCCAATCAAAGAAAGATCTGAAGCGTTGGATAAATTTAAAATTTTCAAAGCTGAAGTAGAAAATCAGCACGATAAAAGAATCAAAATAGTCCGGTCCGATCGTGGGGGGGAGTACTACGGTCGGCATACTCCATATGGACAAGTACCAGGACCCTTTGCAAGGTTCCTGCAAGAAAATGGAATAGTCGCCCAGTATTCTATGCCGGGCGAACCTCAGCAAAACGGAGTAGCTGAAAGGCACAACCGTACCCTTATGGATATGGTGCGCAGCATGATGAGCTATTCCACCCTCCCATTGGGATTATGGATGGAAGCGCTTAAAACAGCCATTCATATTCTCAACAGAGTACCAAGTAAGTCGGTGCCCAAAACACCGTATGAATTGTGGACAGGCAGAGTCCCCTCTCTGCACCACTTGAGGGTCTGGGGGAGCCCAGCTGAGGCAAAAGTTTTCAATCCAAACATCGCAAAGTTAGACCCCAAAACAGTATCTTGCTATTTTATTGGCTATCCAGATAAGTCCAAAGGCTATCGTTTCTACTGTCCCGACAGATACACAAAGTTTGTAGAAACGAGACATGCAGTCTTCTTGGAGGACGAATTGATGAGGGGGAGCACGGTAGCTAGGCAAATTGATCTTGAGGAGAAGAGGGTGCATGCACCTAATCCGATGATTCAGGAGCCATTTTTCTCCCTACCTGTTGTGCCACCATCTACAACCCCTGAGGTTGTGGTGCCGGCACCTGTTGTGACTCCACACGTGACAACAATGGGCGAAAGTTTGGAACCTGTCCATCAGGAGCCACCTGAACCCACTGTTGAGCACGAAAGGGAGCCAGAACAGCCACCTAGTGTAAATGTGCCTGAACCCGAGGCAAGAAATGAGCAAGAGTCTGATGAACTCAGACGGTCTAAAAGAGAACGAAGACCAGCCATTTCCAAAGATATCTACAAAGTTTACAATGTAGTTCATATGGAGGGCGATCCTACCTCATATGAAGAAGCCATGAGTAGCCCTCACTCAGCCAAGTGGGTAGAGGCAATGGAAGATGAAATGATATCGATGAGTTCCAACAATGTTTGGGACTTAGAGGAAATTCCCAAAGGAGCCAAGACAGTAGGATGCAAGTGGGTCTACAAAACAAAGTATGACTCAAATGGGAATGTAGAAAAGTACAAAGCTAGACTCGTGGCAAAAGGCTTCACGCAAAGAGAAGGCGTAGATTACAATGAGACTTTTTCTCCGGTCTCATGCAAGGACTCCTTCAGAATCATCATGGCACTAGTTGCACATTTTGATTTAGAGTTACACCAAATGGATGTCAAGACGGCATTTCTAAATGGAGATTTAGAAGAGAATGTTTACATGAAACAACCCAAGGGTTTTTTCATGGAGGGGAAGGAACATATGGGATGCCGCCTAAAGAAATCCATTTATGGGTTAAAGCAAGCCTCTAGGCAGTGGTATTTAAAGTTTAATGATACCATTAAAAGATTTGGATTCAAAGAAAATGTTGAGGACAATTGCATTTATGCAAAGTTCAAAAGTGGGAAATACATTTTCCTAATTCTATATGTGGATGACATTCTGCTTGCTAGCAGTGATGTTAGTCTACTACTAGAAACAAAGAAATTCTTGTCATCAAACTTTGACATGAAAGACCTTGGTGAAGCTTCTTATGTTTTGGGCATAGAAATTCACCGAGACAGAAAGAATGGAGTGTTAGGACTGTCGCAGAAAGCATATTGTGAAAAGATTTTAAAGAAATACAATATGCATGCGAGTAATTCAACACCTGCTCCCATAGTCAAGGGCGACAGTTTTGGGAAATCCCAATGTCCAAAGAATCAATATGAGATCGATCAAATGAAGTCAGTACCATATGCTTCGGCTGTTGGAAGCTTACAGTATGCACAAGTGTGCACTCGCCCTGACTTAGCCTTTATCACCGGGGTACTCGGTAGATATCAAGAGAATCCAGGCATAGAACACTGGAAGATGGTAAAGAAAGCTTTGCGCTATGTGCAAGGCACAAAAGGCCTCATGCTAACATACAGAAGATCTGATATCCTAGAGATAAAAGGGTATTCAGATGCAGATTTTGCGGGAGATAAAGACGACCGAAAGTCCACGACAGGGTATGTCTTTACTCTCGCAGGAGGCGCTATTTCGTGGAGAAGCGCCAAACAGTCAATAGTTGCATCATCTACGATGTATGCAGAATTTATAGCATGTTATGAGGCCATGGGACAGGCGTTATGGTTAAGGAAATTCTTACCCGACTTGAAAGTGGTTGACTGCATCAGCAGGCCACTAAAGATGTACTGTGACAACGAGCCCGCAGTATTCTATGCTCACAACAACAAGTCGAGTAATGCTTCAAAGTCTATAGATATAAAGTATTATGTTGTGAAGGACAAAGTCCAGGATCAAACTATAAGTCTCGAGCATATAAGGACAAAGGATATGCTTGCGGATCCGCTAACGAAAGGCTTACCACCCAATGTGTTCAAGGAACACATAGCCGGCATGGGTTTAACGGCAAGCCTATGATTCCTGGACTATAGAGGCCCAAAAGTAACAGATTTTGTTTCAGAACATGAAGGTATATAGTGGCTGTCTGATTCTATCGGCAATTGAGCTGAGACGATGAAACATGCTCTAGGTATCATTCTGTGATGAAATAAGTAAGGTACAAAGTTAAAAGTAAAGTCGAGATCAAGGGGGAGAATGTTAGGTTGACCTCTCCACGTATGAACCCAACGGTTCATACGGACCCTCGATTCGCGCCCTGATCGGGGGCGCCCAACCAAGTCAAGGTTGGTGGGCCCCTGTGGCAGCGCAATATATAGAGAGGTGGGGACCGGGGCACAGACAACGAGGTTCGTCGCGCCGTCGCTTTCCCCACCACAACCCTTCCGATCTAGGGATTGCGCTTAGCCACGGGAAGCACCACCGACGCTGCCTCGCTCACCCACGCTCACGCCGTCGCCCTCTACCATGGCCACTAGCACGGTATGTTTCTCTCTCTCCCGATCTCCCTCTCCCTCTCAGTTTTCGATCAGATCCAACCCAAAGAGCTCTACTGTAATCATCTAGGCTAGAAGATCCAAAAGGCTAAATGTAACATTGGTATCAGAGCAAGGTTCTAGTCCTAGTTTTTTCGGTAGAAAAGCAAAAGAAAAGTAACCCTAAAAGTGCGCCTTGCCCTCTGGCCGCGCCGTTCCTCTCGATCCCGACGCATCGGCAAGCCGAGGTCGGGAAGAAGAACAAACCCCTAACGGGGCAGAGTAAAAAGGCAAAGAAATCCCAGATCCCGCAAGATAGACAGAAAGATCCCACCTCCCAGATCCCAAACCACCCCAAAGAAAACCCCAAAGGCCCGAAATTCTCAAAGAAAAAGGGTGAGCCGGCCGTTGCCGGCAAAAGGGGCACTTCCTCTTGGCCGCTTGACGGCGGCGCACCCACCCGCCGGTGGATGCGCTCGCCGGCAAGGAGCCAAGGGAGCGCCGCAGGGTATCACCGGGGAGGGGCATGGCTCACCGGAGCGGAGCGGAGGGAGGGGCGCGCCGTGGCGGCCACCTCGCCTCGCCCGACTCGCGGGCTCACCGGAGCAGGGCAGATGGAGGGGCACGCTGATGCGGCCACCTCACCTCTGCCGACCCGCTCGCACGTGGGGCAAGCCGCCGCCACCGCGCGGGCTCGAGAGAGAGGGAGGGGCCCGCTGGGCGGCGCCGCCTCGCCTCGGGCCGAGCCGCGAGAGAGGGTGGGGTAGGAGGGGCGCAGCCACCCATGTCGCCGCCGCGGTGCGGACACGGATCCGACGCGTCGCCGCCGGCGCACCCGACGCGGGGCTGCCGCGGTTGAGCGCGGCGCCGCCGCAGAGGGATGGCACGGGACGGACGCGGTGTCCACGCGGGGCAGCCGCGCGAGGCACGCGGGGCAGCCGCGCGAGGCACGCGGCGCCGCCGCGGTGGGCACACGCGGGGCACGCGGAGGCGGGGTGGGGGGAAAGTGGAGTTAGGGTTTCGAGAGGGGCAGCTGGGGGCCTTTTTATTCGGCCGAAAAGGGGGCGCGTCCGTCCGATCTAGGGCGGCAGAAACGGACGGCCGTGATCGCGCGCGGGGGGGCGCTGGCGGGCGGTGCCGGGCCAACCGAGCCAGGCCAGGTGGGCCGCGCTGGCGGGCCAAGGCAAGCCGAGGCGGGCCGCCTTCTGGGCCGCGGCAGGCCGCTGGGGGCGGGCGGCAGCCAGCTGCGCGGCGCACGCGAGCGGCAGCGTGCTTGCGGACGTGCGGGCGGTGGATAGCCGCTGCTGGCGGGCAGGCCGCTGGGCCACTGCGGGCCGCCCAGGGAGAGGCCCAGTAGGGCAGTTTTTCCTGTTTTTCAGTCTTTTCTATTTACAGAGTTGTTGTTTAATGGTTTTGCTTAGTTTTGAGCAATTTTTTACATAGTTTTCTCTAGTCATTTTATCTTTATGTATATTTTGACTAGAGAACGTTAAAAGTGACAGAAAATTTTCTGCAAAGTATTAAAGTTGATGAATTTTATTCATTTTTCCGCTGCAAATAGTTAAAGGTAATTGCTTAAATGCAATAAAGTGATAGTTAATTTTTTCAAAAGATGTGATAAAGTGATATTAAAATGAGATTATGATTATGTTATTATATAACCAACGTTATTAATAGCATGATCATGATTTGTCATTTTATGTTAAAAGGTGCATTTATCCATGCAAATAGTTAAAAGTGTTAATTAAAGTTTTAAAGTGAATTAAATTTCAAAAAAAGTATGTTAAAGTGATTATTGAAACAATTATGGTTCTGTTATTTTATGACCAACGTTATTAATAACATGATCATGTTTTGTTGCAATAATATATGCATTTATCTCTATTATCTGCCCAACGGTGATATAGATTTAATTGCATAAACAGTTGTATGTTTTAATTTATACCAACGTTGGATTAATGCATGCAATTGTTGTTATGGTTACACATCATTGTGGTGTAAAGGAAGAAAAGATGATGATGTTGCATGGCATGAAAAGAAAAGGACCATGCTCTATTAGATATGGCATATACCTTAGAGAACCAAAACATGTTTAATACCAACAAAAGTTGCATTATTTTTTAAGAACACAATTGAGAACGCTAATGCGGGCTCAATTGCAAAGTGTGCTTCCGCATGGGAGTTTATAGAAAAGATAAAGAGCTAGTTCACTGATTCTCAAAAGGCATATGCCCCACCTGCTGAAAGAGCCGGTGACAGAAAGGTACAATGGAGGTGCACATGGCATAAAAGACTCCGGATAAGCAACATGGCAGCTATGCTTAAACCCATGGATGCTGATTTGGAGCTAAAGGCTGCACTCCTTGTTCACTTGGTGATGGCTTCACTGCCTCAATAGTCTGACACCTCTGTTGTCAATTATAGCATGTTCCCAGAAAAATGGGACATAGAAAATACTAAATGCCTTCATTACACGGAGATTTGATATGTGTATCCCATGTGGACAAAGATAACTATGAGTGTGATGTGGCAAGTATGCCATATGGTTTATATATATTTGTGTGGGTGTTGCTACCTTACATGACAAGCTATATTTATTATCTTTGCATGAGAAAGTTTTTTCTGTGTGTGATGTGAATGGAAAAGTTTCCTTGTCGAACAAAGAACAAAAGAAAGCGAACTCTTGACTCATCGAAACTATGGCACTGAAGACTAGGCCATATTTCGAGGGGAAGAATAGAAAGCCTCGTTAAAAATGATATTCTTCCTTCGTTAGAGTTCTCCGACATAGAACAATGCATAGATTGCATCAAAGGAAAGTATGTCAAACAAATTAAAAAGGGTGCAAACCGAAGCATAGCTACACTAGAAATAATCCACACGGATATTTGTGGACCGTTTCCGGTGAAAAGTGTGGATGGATATGATTCATTCATAACATTCACGGATGATCACTCCCGGTATGGTTATATTTATCCAATTAAAGAAAGATCTGAAGCATTGGATAAATTTAAAATTTTCAAAGCTGAAGTAGAAAATCAGCACGATAAAAGAATCAAAATAGTCCGGTCCGATCGTGGGGGGGAGTACTACGGTCGGCATACTCCATATGGACAAGTACCAGGACCCTTTGCAAGGTTCCTGCAAGAAAATGGAATAGTCGCCCAGTATTCTATGCCGGGCGAACCTCAGCAAAACGGAGTAGCTGAAAGGCACAACCGTACCCTTATGGATATGGTGCGCAGCATGATGAGCTATTCCACCCTCCCATTGGGATTATGGATGGAAGCGCTTAAAACAGCCATTCATATTCTCAACAGAGTACCAAGTATGTCGGTGCCCAAAACACCGTATGAATTATGGACAGGCAGAGTCCCCTCTCTGCACCACTTGAGGGTCTGGGGGAGCCCAGCTGAGGCAAAAGTTTTCAATCCAAACATTGCAAAGTTAGACCCCAAAACAGTATCTTGCCATTTTATTGGCTATCCAGATAAGTCCAAAGGCTATCGCTTCTACTGTCCCGACAGATACACAAAGTTTGTAGAAACGAGACATGCAGTCTTCTTGGAGGACGAATTGATGAGGGGGAGCACGGTAGCTAGGAAAATTGATCTTGAGGAGAAAAGGGTGCATGCACCTAATCCGATGATTCAGGAGCCATTTTTCTCGCTACCTGTTGTGCCACCATCTACAACCCCTGAGGTTGTGGTGCCGGCACCTGTTGTGACTCCACACGTGACAACAATGGGCGAAAGTTTGGAACCTGTCCATCAGGAGCCACCTGAACCCACTGTTGAGCACGAAAGGGAGCCAGAACAGCCACCTAGTGTAAATGTGCCTGAACCCGAGGCAAGAAATGAGCAAGAGTCTGATGAACTCAGACGGTCTAAAAGAGAACGAAGACCAGCCATTTCCAAAGATATCTACAAAGTTTACAATGTAGTTCATATGGAGGGCGATCCTACCTCATATGAAGAAGCCATGAGTAGCCCTCACTCAGCCAAGTGGGTAGAGGCAATGGAAGATGAAATGATATCGATGAGTTCCAACAATGTTTGGGACTTAGAGGAAATTCCCAAAGGAGCCAAGACAGTAGGATGCAAGTGGGTCTACAAAACAAAGTATGACTCAAATGGGAATGTAGAAAAGTACAAAGCTAGACTCGTGGCAAAAGGCTTCACGCAAAGAGAAGGCGTAGATTACAATGAGACTTTTTCTCCGGTCTCATGCAAGGACTCCTTCAGAATCATCATGGCACTAGTTGCACATTTTGATTTAGAGTTACACCAAATGGATGTCAAGACGGCATTTCTAAATGGAGATTTAGAAGAGAATGTTTACATGAAACAACCCAAGGGTTTTTTCATGGAGGGGAAGGAACATATGGGATGCCGCCTAAAGAAATCCATTTATGGGTTAAAGCAAGCCTCTAGGCAGTGGTATTTAAAGTTTAATGATACCATTAAAAGATTTGGATTCAAAGAAAATGTTGAGGACAATTGCATTTATGCAAAGTTCAAAAGTGGGAAATACATTTTCCTAATTCTATATGTGGATGACATTCTGCTTGCTAGCAGTGATGTTAGTCTACTACTAGAAACAAAGAAATTCTTGTCATCAAACTTTGACATGAAAGACCTTGGTGAAGCTTCTTATGTTTTGGGCATAGAAATTCACCGAGACAGAAAGAATGGAGTGTTAGGACTGTCGCAGAAAGCATATTGTGAAAAGATTTTAAAGAAATACAATATGCATGCGAGTAATTCAACACCTGCTCCCATAGTCAAGGGCGACAGTTTTGGGAAATCCCAATGTCCAAAGAATCAATATGAGATCGATCAAATGAAGTCAGTACCATATGCTTCGGCTGTTGGAAGCTTACAGTATGCACAAGTGTGCACTCGCCCTGACTTAGCCTTTATCACCGGGGTACTCGGTAGATATCAAGAGAATCCAGGCATAGAACACTGGAAGATGGTAAAGAAAGCTTTGCGCTATGTGCAAGGCACAAAAGGCCTCATGCTAACATACAGAAGATCTGATATCCTAGAGATAAAAGGGTATTCAGATGCAGATTTTGCGGGAGATAAAGACGACCGAAAGTCCACGACAGGGTATGTCTTTACTCTCGCAGGAGGCGCTATTTCGTGGAGAAGCGCCAAACAGTCAATAGTTGCATCATCTACGATGTATGCAGAATTTATAGCATGTTATGAGGCCATGGGACAGGCGTTATGGTTAAGGAAATTCTTACCCGACTTGAAAGTGGTTGACTGCATCAGCAGGCCACTAAAGATGTACTGTGACAACGAGCCCGCAGTATTCTATGCTCACAACAACAAGTCGAGTAATGCTTCAAAGTCTATAGATATAAAGTATTATGTTGTGAAGGACAAAGTCCAGGATCAAACTATAAGTCTCGAGCATATAAGGACAAAGGATATGCTTGCGGATCCGCTAACGAAAGGCTTACCACCCAATGTGTTCAAGGAACACATAGCCGGCATGGGTTTAACGGCAAGCCTATGATTCCTGGACTATAGAGGCCCAAAAGTAACAGATTTTGTTTCAGAACATGAAGGTATATAGTGGCTGTCTGATTCTATCGGCAATTGAGCTGAGACGATGAAACATGCTCTAGGTATCATTCTGTGATGAAATAAGTAAGGTACAAAGTTAAAAGTAAAGTCGAGATCAAGGGGGAGAATGTTAGGTTGACCTCTCCACGTATGAACCCAACGGTTCATACGGACCCTCGATTCGCGCCCTGATCGGGGGCGCCCAACCAAGTCAAGGTTGGTGGGCCCCTGTGGCAGCGCAATATATAGAGAGGTGGGGACCGGGGCACAGACAACGAGGTTCGTCGCGCCGCCGCTTTCCCCACCACAACCCTTTCGATCTAGGGATTGCGCTTAGCCACGGGAAGCACCACCGACGCTGCCTCGCTCACCCACGCTCACGCCGTCGCCCTCTACCATGGCCACTAGCACGGTATGTTTCTCTCTCTCCCGATCTCCCTCTCCCTCTCAGTTTTCGATCAGATCCAACCCAAAGAGCTCTACTGTAATCATCTAGGCTAGAAGATCCAAAAGGCTAAATGTAACAGTATACACTTGGGCGTCAGTCTCTTACCAACAAATTAGCTACTCCCTCATGCCCATATTAATTGACTCAAATCTGTCTAGATTTGAATGAATCTGAACACTATTTAGTAATACAGATTTATCCAAATTTTGATAAATCAAAGTCAATTAATATGGATTGAAGGGAGTACTAGAAAGGTTGGCGTGGCTCACTTGTTTTGATGGTTCACTTGTTTATACACTTGTGTTTTGATATTTCACCTGTTTAGTCATTGTCATAAGTTGAATTTCAATCGACATACACGCGGTTTCCGATTTGCGATGGAAATGGGACCCGCGTGTACGTCCTGCACATTGATGGAAACGGGAAACCCCTACAGCAACGAAATGGAGCTCTCTGGCAGCCGCTAGAGCGGTCACGCGAGCTACTGATGGGAGCTACTGTTTGATGATCTGCATCCTTTATCGTCGTCGTCGTCGTCATCGACCCTTATGACCATGGCGTCATCGACAATACGGCTCCTGCTTTGCCCGCGCCCCCGGTTTTTTCCTTTCTGGTTTGGCGCCAGTTGCACGGCTTAAACGCAACTTGTCTAGAAGCCAGGTGCCCTGCTCCGACGAGCCCGCCCACTTGGCGGTCCAAGCTTCTCCCGCTTGGAAACCGACCGACCCAGCTAGATACAAGGAACCAACCAGTCCAAGAGGAATAATGCATGCTCTGCGCAGCCTCTTCCTAAGATTTTACTTCTACTCTTCCTGTTCATAAGCATCATAAGAATGGCAGTCAAACGTTTTGGGTTTTCTCACCTGAATAACCTCACCGGGCATTTTATCGGTTTTGCTAGAAATCAGCCGCCTGATTTTTAGTTAAGTATCAGTCATCTCTCTCACCATTAGATATACTTCGCGATTCGTGCAGCGTGAGAATTACTCATGAGTTGCAACTAGGTTGTAACTGAAAATTTAATGAGTTACAACTAGGTTGTAACTGGAAATTAGTACAAATTTTATAAGTTGCAAGCAGGTTGCAATTGAGAATTAACATAAATAGTAGAATGATATCAGCGACCGAGACATAACTAAAAATCAGGCGCCTGAGATTTAGACGCTCCCTTAAAATATTATGTCTAGTTTGGCAAAAAAGGTTTTTTTAACTAAAGTATATTAATAGCATAGTATTTTAGTGTCTAGCAACATTAAATACTTTGAGTTGTTTGGATCTAACAAATAATGTGGTTTTAAAACCGAAGTATTCTTCAAAACAATAGATTTTTTTGAAGTATTTGAGAAAGAGGCAAGACCCTCTTTTTCCTAAAACTGAGAAAAGGGAAAAACTAAAGTATTGCTTTGCTAGGCACTAAAATATTATGATATTGATATATTTCAGTTTTAAAAAAACTTTACTGCCAAACTAGCCCTAAGAGTCAGATTCAGATGTTGGAACACGACTAAACACAACTCCAACATAGGTCTCAATGGTCGCTTTCCCAAGTGACTTTGGAAGCTAGTAGAAAACCTAGATGGTGGTTGCCTAGCGGTGTGGGGCAGGCCGGCTCTGACCCCCGGCAACCATGTGCGGCAGCCAAGGGCCCATGCCTTGGGGGGCCCATGACCATTTCTTTTCCTATACTATACTCTCTGCATAGCAGCCGCTTCTAAGAAGCTGTACTCAGGAGGAGAGGAGGCCGCACGATAGAACAACGTGTGTACGCACACGATTGACGGGCCTAGGCGCCTGGAGATTGATCTCCACGGATCCTCTACCTCTTGGTCTTCGGCAGACGCTCCTCCTCTAGACAATCGATCTTCTCTTCCGCTCTTCCTCTACCTACCAAGTGAATTGCATCGGCCGCCTAGTCGTAAAGATCGGCAGATCGCCCCAAGCCTCTATAGAAACTAATGAACTGAGTCGCTGCTTCCCTTCGTGGCCTTATGCATGCCTGCTGCCCCTTATATGTTCAATCCTCCTTCGTGAATGTATGATTAGGGTACTTTCTTTAATTCAAGTCTTTCTATCGATGACGTCTCAAAACTATTCTCTCCGTTTTAAAATATAAAATATTTTAGCTTTATGAAAGGAGTGTATCTAGACCTCTTTTAGGGCATGTATATTGCAGAGTGTTTAGCTGGACGCTTAAGTGAATTGAAATAAAGAGCAATAAATAAAATTATTAGCTAAACGTCTCGGCGAGCAACGCTGGACGCTAGACCGGTAGCTACTCGAATTGTTTAAGCGTCTATCGGTACAACGCGTGACGGTAGCCAGACAACGCGGTACGAGTCTCCAATTCTTTTTTTCCCTAGCGACCGCTGCTAGTTGCGCGGAAAAAAAAGCTTAGCGTCCGACGCAACTTTTCACGTCGACGCTAGCTAGAATCCTGGGATTGATCAGGATTTAGGCAAAACGGATGGGAAAAATACCCTATCGTCTGGCCTAAGCGGCTGTGTTGTACGTGGCCTTAGTATGTAGGTTCACTCCGAATTTACAGACTAAAAAATCTAGATACACTTTTTTCACAAAGCTAAAACATCTTATATTTTCAAACAGAGAGAGTAATTATGATTAGGATTCTATCTTTAATTCTTTTAATCTTCTTAGTAATATGACATTTCCTAATAATTATTTATAGGCATATCATACTATAAAATGTGTGGTTGGGTTTTACTTTTAAATTTTTGCAAAGAAAAGTACATAGAAACACATTTGTCTATATTATATTTCTAGATATGTCGTACATATATATTCTACTTAGGGGCCTTGATATTAAGTTCGTCAAGGGCCCCGCAATATATAGAGCCGGCCCGGGTGTGGGGAGGAGCGAGGATCTCTTCCATGACGACATGAACGTATCGTTTGTGTGGGCCCGCATCATAAAAAAAACAGTAGATATATATTATACATAGATATTTTCTAGAACGGTAGATATATATTACATTGATAAAACTAGTAAACAGTATATAAACCTAGTAGACTACACGGGCAACGACTATACCGGCGACGGCTCCGACTAATCAGACCAGTCGAACTCGTTGGAGGAGTTGGCGGTGTCGACACGGGATCTGACGAGTACAGGTCGTTCCACCGTGGGTCGTCCGGCGGGATGGTCGGCGCATCCAACTGCCTGAGGATGAACTCACGCCGCTGCTGCTTGTCGAGCCACCTCTCGACGCGGTTCTACCGCCTGGTCTTGCTCGGCGTAGAAGTCCTCCTCGGTGCGCGGACGTCCTTGGGGAAGCGCACCACCCAAAGCAAGCGGCGGCGCTCGTCTTCCTCGGCGATGAGGAGACGGCGCTGCTGGGCGCGGTGGCAACGGCACTCCTCCTCGATGATGAGACGCGGCAGCGGCGCTAGCTGCTGCGCCTGCTCGCGGTGCGAACGTCGGAAAAGTTCATCGAGCGCCACGGGTGTCCGAGGCGCCACGCCGCCGCGTCGTACGCATGTGCGGCCTCGTGCGTGGTGTCGAACGTCCCGAGGCCGATGCGGGTGTCGCCGGTGCGGATCTCCGCGTAGAAGTTCCCCGTCGGGTGTGCGCGAACGCCAACGTATCCACTTGAGTTGCGACCACGGCGGGGCGACATCTCGGTCGTCAGCGGCGCGCGGAGGTGAAGCGGTGGGGGAGAGGTGGCGCGCACGGGTAGAAGGGGATTGTTCAGCGGCAGTTGAGTGTGTGCGCAATACTGGCGTTTTCCCGCATGCGCTAGCGCAAGGGGTATATATGGCGCGGACGATAGCGCAAAATGGCACGCGTACGCTAAAATTTTTCCCGCGAGCTATTTTTTCGTGCGTCTGCTGGAGCGCGGAAATCCCTCCCGCACGCGATAAAATAGCAGTTTTTCCAGCATCGTGCTAAAATACAACTTCTGTTGGAGATGCTCTAAGCTTGGTAGTAGGCCATGGTGTGGCGGACTATGCTCTTTTAGTCCTTTGTGTAGCATAGAAGAGGCTATCGGACAGCGGTTTTTCCTCTGGTGGTGAGCCTCATTTTCAATAAGTCTTGGCGCCGCCGTCATCCATCTGATGGCTCTGGTGTGTCCTTCTCTCTCTTGGCCGGCCGTGGAGGCGAGGAAGAGGGTCTGGGAGACACCGCAGCTGCTAGTTCTGGGCGGCGGCTTCGTTTGCTGCTTCGCCGCAGAGCACATCACGCGCTGGCAATGGAAGCCACGGCGATCTCCCACTGCAAGATCGGTTATTTATTCAACCTCCAGGATGGAGGCCTCATTTGGAGCTTCTCACCGGAGTCCCCTCCGTTGCTCCGTCAAGTGGTTCATCCCAGGCGTTGCAGCGGCAGCCGGCGTTGGAAGCTCCGCCGGGGGGGGGGGGAGGACCAAGACTTGATTGCTTTTTTACTTTTATTAGTACTAGGGTCATGTTTGCTAAATGCAAAGCCTTATCCTCTACCTGCAAGTGTGGCAAGGTCTGTAGTGCAAATTTGGTTTTGGGCCTTGTAATATTGTACCCACATGTTGACTGGTTTAACCAGAAACAGCTTCGGGGTCCTTTGAGACCCCTTTCCCGTTCAAAAAAGAGAAATTTTGCTATAGGACACCGTTATTTTCTGTCATTTACTGAAACACACCATATGATTGTATCTTTGCTAGGTATCATTATAATTTGTGGCACATTTTCCATAACACACCACATGGCCGAAAATAGAAAGTTTTGACACTTTTTCCTGGGTGACCATGTTATGGACGAGTTTGAATAAAATGTGTCAAACTTTTCATTTTTTGGTCATGCGGTGTGTTCTATCAAACGTGCCACAAAATTATAATGGTACCTGGCAAAGACATAATTGTGCAATGTGTTCTGGCAAATGCCAGAAAATAATAGTGTCTTGTAGCAAATTTCTCCACAAAAAAAGGCGGTGATGGAATTTTTGGTGTTGGTCAAGTTTGGGCATGACCGAAGTGTGCCATCTTAGGTGAAAACCTTATTATGGCTCTTCTAAACCAAAGATGATGATGTTGTCTGCGGTTCACTTGGATACATCAAATTTATTCTAAATCGGTCGATGGCGGTGCTCCTTGCATGCATACGTCCAGTACTTGGAGGCATCATCTAGGATCCGATGGTCAATGTCGCTGGGGAACTAAGTGGATTGGATGTAGGGTGGTGCGGTAGAATGGACAAAAATAACCCAAAGCCAAAAGGATTTTACAAACTGATCCCTCAGCGTAACAATTTCACTGGACTAACCATTTGGGTAACGCGTAACAGCAAGACGTTATACTCTACAGGGTAGCGCCTTTCTGTTAGGCGATATGCCCCTGCCAGCGTGGCACCCGCCTAGCCCGTCTCTGGCCCCACCTGGCCGTGTGACGCCTAGGCGCTAAGGTCGATGTGTAGCGTCTGTCTGATATGCGCTATGCTTTAATGTGTAGCGCCTATCAGAAAGGCGCTACACATTGAGACATAGCCAGCAGCGCGCTGGCCCCCTCCCCACCCCGACCCATTCCCTCCCCAGCCTTGAGAAGAACAAGGCCGACGGTTCCTCTCTCCCCCTATCTCAAATCCATCCCTAAAACCAATAGATCTGAGAGATTTCACCATGGATTTGCTCCCCAATCCCTCCCTCAAGGTAATTCCCTCCTTTCCCCTCTCTTTCATCCAATAAATCTTGCACATTCTCTTCTAATTTTTTTGAAACCTAGGTCTAGTTGGATTCATAATATGGCCTATTTATGCATGTTTTTGGTTACTTGGTAGTTATATATTAGTTGTATTTGAGGGGGAATGGAAGTGTGTTGTTGATTTGCATTGTATATGATGGTTGTATATGGATTTGTATGAATGTGTTAATATCTTCCCATATTCTTTGTAGTTTCTTGTAGAAATTGAAACAATGGCCACATAGGATGAATCACTCACATATTTATTGATGTTTGGAGTATATATGTAGGATGGTGTGGCTACATGAGGATTATTATGATCATGAACACCGGGCATACTTGATGGCGGAGAAGCATATGGTAATAAAACCATAGTTGAACTTGATTGTTTGTTTTCTGTTGATTCAATTGTGTTGGAAGAAGCATAATGTTTTATCTTGTATGTATGCAGAAGCTTCGACCCCTCAAGCTTCGGTCTCATGACGTGTCTTCGAATGACATTTCGTATGACGAGCGGTACACTGAGTACATCAATTGGCTATGCCTCCTACCTTTCATCACGCTTGTGAGCCGGTCAACGCCAAACCTCAACGCGGCTGCTATCACCGCGCTTGTCGACCGGTGGAGGCCGGAGACGCACACGTTCCACCTCCGGACCTTTCAGAAAATACTCATTCATCATGTTGAATGTATATCGGCCGTGACGGGCAATGCACGGACACCTTTGAGCAACTTGTTGAAGCATTCTGCCATGTTGCTTTTCATTTAGCCGTACCTCCGGCCACCATCATCGAAAGCTCATGCCCACTTTGTCATATCGTCAATGTTACTATTGAGAAACTCTCGACCACCCGCATTGAGTTCCTCGTTGGCTAGCAATTTATTGTACAAGTTTGAGAAACGACGTTCCGTGAAAGCGAGACAACAATCTTGTAGATCATCGGCCAGATCCTTGCTCTTGCATGCCCTATAGAAGTTTACACAAAAGTGTCTCATGCACCAACGATGGTGCAATGGAGCATGGCCGAGAATATCAACCATCACCGCATTAAGAATTCCTTGATAACGGTCCGAGATGACACATATTTCCCTTTGAGGGGTTAATATCTTGGTTCTCAGAAGATGGAAGAACCACTCCCAATTATCATTGCTTTCCACCCCTACCAAAGCAAACGCCAAAGTAATCAACCAGTTGTTGGCATTATTGGCTATTGCAATCAAGATAGTGCCCTTGAAATGATCGGTCATAAAGGTGCCATCAACGGAGATGACCGGCCTACAATGTTCAAAAGCCTGAACACATTGCTCGAAACCCCAAAATGCACAACCAAAAGCTCGAACGGTTCTTCCATTTACAATCCTTGTCTTGTTCCCATAAGGTTCAACCACATGAACCATGTCCGGGTTAGCATTGGCCGTTGCTCCCAACAACCTTAGGATTTGGTTATAAGATTCCTCCCAATCACCGTACAACATCTTGAATGCGGCTTGCTTAGCCTTCCATGCCTTCTCGTACTTCACCTCATAGTGAAAGAGGGCTTTCACAAGCTCCATAACCATCTTGATGCTCATTATTGGAAATGATGTGATGTCATTGGAAATCCTATAAGCGAGGAACTCGGAGGTGAGTTGCCGGTGCTCGTGCTTCGCATCCTTTCCATCCACCACCGGGCCTCGTCACATGTGAGTTGATACACAACTAGATATGTGCCAATCGGGACCTCCCTTGAATGGTCTTGCACGCACAATCCAAGGACATCCTTCCTCCTCGCATTTCACCGTGTAATGCTTCTTGATGTCCGAATGCACGACCATGTAAGGACGATGATGCTTCACCGAGAAGTACTTTATCCATTGCTTAAATTCCAACAAGATCTTAAACCTTGATCCTTTGCAAAAGCCATTATTCACGTGATTGTCATCCCGCTAAGAACTTGTCCTTGGTCCAAGCACTATGCCTTTGCCACCATCAACCGTGGCTTCATCCGCGAGACTAAGATCACGAAACAAAGGCACCCGATGGTCCCACCCCAATACGGTATCGTGGATTTCAGCCTCTCTAGCCATGAACCCCTCCTCGTCAACTTCTTCTTCGGGACCATCATCATCCGAGTTCGATGCATAGCCTCGAGAATACGGGAGGTCACAGTCCATGTCGTCTTGAGTGATATATTTGTCCAAATATCCAACATTGTTATCGTGGAGTTCAACATCATCATCATCTTCACCCCCACAATCATCATTGTCCTCTTCCAACACTTCGTCTTGCTCTTTTGTAATCGGGCTCAATATTTGGGTCAAAGGAGGTTCACTCCATAGTTCTTGCTCTACGGGTGGAGGACTCCTAGTATCCAATGGCGAGGCAAGACAGTTCAAGTCCAAAGGCAATGAATCATCAACCTTCTTGGTGGCAAATAGCTCAAGAACCTTGTCTAGTGATTCAGCCACCACCTCCTTGTATGCAAGCCAACGGGCCTCAGAGAAGATATGCATGGTCTTCCAACGGATATGCATTCCCAAACCCACATTATGTCTTCCCTCCAACTCAACAACATCACTTGGGTCCATCCATTTCAATTCAATCCTCACTTGCTCCAAGACCTCGGCATAGGTGGTACTACGCTTAAACACCATATCTAGCTCATCCGTGTCTGGTTCTATGTTGCCTTTCAAAAAGGCATCCTTGTACACATGATGAACATGAACAATTCTTACCATCCCTAACACATAGGAGAATATGTTCATTAACTAACCATGACAAGATAAATAAAAATATACTAGTCACATTACCAAACCATATAGCTAACAAGAACACACTCTCTTACATAAGCAAACCCTAACCCTAGCCATAACATTCCAATAAACCAAACAATGACATTTCAACAACCCTAAACCTAACTAAATGCTTCATACACATATTTCTACCCAACATTGGCCAATGAATCTAACAAATTTCCAAACATTTCTCCCCAAATCAAATTTCTAGGGTTTCAAGGCAAGTCCAACCAAAATGAAAGATTGAAATAGGTCAAAACGGAGGGAAATGAGGAAGGGTACCTCTAGCAGCTGGGGAGCGACCGAAATCCACCAAATGAAGCTTCCAATGTGAGATATTTGAGGGGGGAGAAGAGAGGGGAGAAGGGGCGCCTCCTTGCTGTTCTTCTATGCTGGGTCGAGCTGGAGAGTGAATGGGGAGGGGTGGGGAGGGGGCTGGGCGCGGCTAGCTATGTCTCGATGTGTAGTGCCTTTTTGATAGGAGCTATACATTAAAGCATAACGCCTATCAGATAGACGCTACACATCGACCTTAGCGTCCAGGTGTTACTCGCCCCAGGCTTAGCGCCTAGGCGTCACACGGTCGGGTGGGGCCAGGGCCGGGCCAGATGGGTGCCACGCTGGCAAGGACATAGCGCCTAACAGAAAGGCGCTACACTGTATAGCATAGCGCCTTGTTGTTAGGCGTTACCTAAAGGGTTAGTGCCAGTAAAATTGTTACACCGAGGGGCCAGTTTGTGAAATCTTTCTGCCTTTAGGTCAGATTTGTCCATTCTGTCTGGTGGTGCAGCCGGATCCCCTCTTGAGGCGGTTGTGTGTCGACAATGGAGACGTTGAGTGATCCTTGAATTCCAAGAAAATTGCACATAACAACATTCTTTGGTGCTAAAGTTGCACAGAACACAGAAACAAAAGACTTGTTGCAGCTGACCCTAACTTTTGGTCTAATCGTTGCACCTAGCCCAAATATAGTTCAAATAGAGGTTATAATTCCTTAAAAACATATCTAATCGTGTATGCTTGTATTTTTATCCCGTATATCACTTGTGTGTGTTAGTATTTTTGTATTTATATCTTCTAGCGAACAACGCTCGGTTTAACATATCTATCGTTGCAATCGAACTCGGTCTGATACCACTACTGTAGCGTCTATGCTTACGCGTATACTAAAAAAATCGACTGACAACTATGTATAAAAAAATTCAGAAAAATAATCTTAATAGAAGATTGCAAATAACCTTGATAGAAGATTGCAAGAAAATTCAATCGAACGTTGTAATCGAACTCGGTCAAATATGCGTGTTACAAGCATGCAAATTTTTAATGTGAAGTACTCCCTCCGTTTCGGTTTACAAGTTCTGCACGTAGTTTTATGTCGCCATATTGAACAACTTAGTATGATATATATATTACAAAATATATATCACAGGAAACTTTAGACTTTGTATTTTCCAATGATATAATTTTTATATTATATAATTCAAATCATATAGGTCAAATTGATAACCTAGATATACGCGTAGGACTTGTAAACCGAAACGGAGGGAGTAACTTGTATGTTAGGCTCATAATTTTTTTTGATAAATTATAGAAGATTGAAAAGTTATATTGTCATGCTCCGAGATCTGCACAAGAAGGTAGAATAAACCATTAACTATGTTCTGATATTCTGTTTGAATTTTTCAAAGCTAAAAAATGAAATTTTTAATTTTTAAAAAGAGCTTTTTAGGAACTCATCTGTTAAATAAACGTTCTCGTATTTTCTACCACTATGATGTCTATTTTTAATTTATATAAATTTGTGGGATACAGTATGGAAATACGTGTCCACGTGTTAGATATACTGCTAAGCCACTGCATACTCGATTTGGGCTAGCTATAACTGATTAGACAATAAACCGGGCTAACTGTAATAAATATTTTGTTTCTGCGTTTTGTACAACTTCAACCCCATTTAACACCAAAGCCTGGTGTTACTTACAATTTTCTCTTGAATTCATGACAGGACGTACAGGTAGCAGTCCTGACGTCGTACTAACATAACAACATGGTACGTACCAGCTTGCGCCACTTGAACCTTTAGTGCTGATGCTGCTACTGCCAGGGCTGGTTCAATGACTCCGGCCTTGTTTGAATCGGATCCCTTATCGCCACTTGCTCGGCTTGCGCCCTTGGTGTGCTACTGTACTTGATAGGCCTTATCGGCCGCCTCCCTGCACGATGTTCCGGAAACTTCTAGCCAAGTGAGAAGCTAGCTAGCTGGGACCAAATTATGAAGCAACACATCGGACAGTTATCCACCTCATATTTTTGTCGCTGGATTCTTGGAGATATACATTACTACTAGATAGGTACATAATATGCGAGGAATGCTGCTTTATATAGACAAGTTGCATCCATTTCCAAAAAAATAGACAAGTTGCATGAATACTACTCCTACCTATAATAACAACCTTGTTTCTCCAGCACCTGGTCTTGTTTAAGGAACAACTTTCTTTTGTAGTAGCCACAGAAATAGAAAGTGCCATGTCATTTAATCTTTTTTTTTCTTTTGACAAAGAGTATTGCCTTTGCAACAACACAATGTTCTAACGGCTTTACAATGCACGTATCCCTCAAAAAAGAAGAATTATTAAAAATAAACAGTCGCTAATGCGAGTCACAGATCACCAAGCCAGTTTCTCAGAGCCACAAAGACTCAAATCACCGTCACTAGCCCACATGTTTCTGCCCTTCATATCATTCTCCGCCTCTGACTTCATCATGGATCGTCAAAGACATGACACATGATGATAACAGATAGCAGAGCTTCGCAACGCTCCCTCTATAACCAAACGGCCAATAAAAAACATAGATGCACACGACTGAATTCCTTCCGATTCAGCAATCTTCGGACATGATGCGCCCATGGGAGTTCTCCGACGAAGCCTTACGGAACACGCCAATCCATGCCAGAACAACGAGGACAGGCATCTAGCAGATCTTCGTCTTGACACAGAAGAAACCCTAAGACCACTTCCTTTATTCATCCGATCCAGCAGTCCCACACCACCAACCCCCTCCAGCGGAAGAGGATACAAGCCAATGAAAAAACCATGCGCACACAACATCCCGTTGGACGTTGTCCCGTGCGCAATATGCCTAGGATGACGCCACAGGCCAACCACGTGAATCGCCGCCTCCCCATGCACCATCTAGGCGACCGACGGTCGTACCTATAGCGGGTCTAGGCTAGATCCTAGACCTATAGGCCCCGTATCCACCTCTCGTGCGGACTCCCAAGGGTAGCTGCCGCCACGCCATAGCGTCGCCCCATCGTTGTGGGTAGATGCCACCCAACGCAGGCACCGCGGGCGAGGGGAACAGCCATCGCTGCAAGGCTAGGGTCACCGCCCTAGCAGCCACTCGCAAAAAACCACTAGCACCGTCCTCGTTCGCCACCATAGCTCCTCCGCCGCTATGCATCCCCCTAGCCCCTTCCGTGCTAGGGCCCACCACCACCGCAGCCCACGTCGGCGGCAACGGCAGCAGGGTTGCTAGTCTATGTGGCGGCTAGGGTTTCACCCTAGTCTCGCCAAGGAGGGACTGACCATGTCATTTAATCCTACATGATGGGGGTTTGTTTGGTCATATCATAGTAAAAAATGGAAGAGGTGAGAACTAACCTATGGTTGGATGGTTAGGAGGACAGTGGTACCTCCAGACCACCGGGGATCAAAACTAGGTTTGACGTTTTGGTGTGTCATGCAGACAAAATATTTTTTTAGTGAAAGACGATGTTTTCGTCGACAACAAGATGTCTGTGATGACTTTGTCAATTTCAAAATCCGTCGGCTCGGTCTTTCGAAGGTGCTCATAGGGTAGAATGTGAGTATATCTACCTTTTTGTGACTGCTTGCGTTTGTACTGTGTTTTCTAAAAAAATATTCAAGAGGTATCATAATGAAAATTTCCTTTGAAATATAATGCATGTGAATCCTTAGGTAACAATATCAATCTTACCAACCAAAAAAACTGAAAAATAAATGGAAGGATTTCAGGGTCTCCGAGACTCCTAAGAAAATTCTTTAAATCAAGATATGCTCTATTCTGTTCACTGAATTGTAAATTGATGACGTTGCAATGAGGCGTCAACTGGGTCAACTAGGTGCCTCTCTTTATTTTATCTCAAAAAAAAAAAAAAAAAAAAACTAGGTGGCTCTCAAGGTTATTAAGATCTTTGGTGTATTATGAGGCACCGGAAGTCCATTATTTCACTTCTCTATATAGAGAGAGCCGGCGGCGATGTGCCAATTAAGCAAAAGGACGTACGGCCACTCTTCCCTGGACAGATAATTCATCACTTGTTAACACAAGCAGAAGGTGAGAAACTATTGGTCGACACCTGAGAACGAAGACCCCAAGATGTGCGGAGCGAAGGTCATCCCGAGCGACCACGGCAAGACGCGTCGTCCCGGCCAAGTCCTGTCGGCGGGGAAGAGTCAAATGCGCGGCCACAGGCTCGCGGATGAGGATACCGAAGCCTGGGAGGCCGCGCTCCGGGAGTTCATGGCCGCCGACGACGGGGACGACGAGGAGGACATTGGGCCGTTCCTGACAGGTTTGCTTGCAGCCTTGCACAGCACTAGCTGCTGCAACTCACCGTCACCGGTACCATACCATCACGGGAAGTTTTCGCTTCGGTTTGTGATGCGTGTGCGACTGCGTGGTGTGTTCGTTTCGTACGCAGGGGTCACGGCGGAGTGTCGCAGGTGCAAGATTGATCCCTCCTCGCCCGCAATAATGGCGGCGAGGCCGAAGCGGCGTAGGGCGAGTCCTAGCCACCCCTACCGCGGCATCCGGCAGCGGGCGTGGGGGAGGTGGTCGGCGGAGATCCGCGACTCCACCAAGGGCGTCCGCGTCTGGATCGGCACGTTCGACACCGCCGCAGCCGCCGCGCGCGCCTACGACGCCGAGGCGCTGCGCATCCACGGTGCAAAGGCCAGGACCAACTTCCCTTCCAGCACGGCGGCGCCGGCGACGTGCGGTGACCGTCCCAGGCCATCTCCTTGCCGCACCGTCCACCAGGGCAGGGACGACGTGGCCCGTGCCACCGAGGGCGCCTCGACGTCGTCGTCGCCCGAGGTCAACAGTACCGCGCCGTCCGAGGCGCGCATACTGTTGGAGTGCTGCTCGGACGACGTGATGGAGAGTCTCCTCGCTGGCTCCGACGACATGAACTTGTGGGGCTTCCGTCTCCCGAGCTAGGGAGCATGCGTCGAGTATATGTTGGATATGCATACTGAATTTCTTGTTCGGATTCCTTTGTCTTAACAGGGGAACAGATGGTCTGCTCAAATCAGACGAACTGGAGGGTGACAGGTCCAGATCAATAATCACGACGGAAATTCGTGGCTAATCCTAAGAATAAACGAGCAACACTCTGAAACTTTCTCTCTCTGACAGTGAACACACAGACATAGGAGATAGAGTTTTTGTGACGCGCTCAACTTGGGTTTTTTCTCAGTTTTTCTTTTTATTCACTATGATCCTAACTAACCGGCCTTGATCCACTTTATCCGCGCCATCCCACGGACTAAATCCTGGCCAGTGATTACACACGATCAACTAGAAAAGGTAAACGCTATACCACCGTGCTGGAAACAGAAACAACAAACGTGACCGGTACACATTCAGGCACATCGAGGTTTAACTCAACAATTCTCCCCCTTAAACTTGATGTCCTGAACTTATCACACACATGCCGATCTTCTCTTTAAGTTCCTGAAATCTGAATCTTGCCAGTGACTTTGTGAGAATGCCTGCATGTTGTTCTTCAGTTCTGATGTGCTACAACTCCAGTTTCCCTTGCTCGAAACAACTTCGAACAAAGTGGTAGCGCACGTCTATGTGCTTACTCCTCTCATGAAAAACTGGGTTTTTGCATAGAGAGATAACAGACTGATTATCCACTCTCAGTGTGAACTTGAACTTCCCTTCTCCCAGCAGTTCACTGACTAGTCTTGACAGCCACACTCCCTGACATGCTCCTGATGCTGCAGCAACATATTCTGCCTCACAGGATGACTGTGCAACTATTTTTTGCTTCTAAGATGTCCAAGAGACTGGGCAGTGTCCATAGTAGTACAATACACCTGTTGTACTTTTTCTATCATCAATGTCACCAGCATGATCACTGTCACAGTAACCTAACAGGTTTGGGTTGTCTGTGATTTTCCTGTATCTCCAGCCAAGATTAACAGCCCCTTTAACATACCTCAATATATGTTTGACCGCCAACATGTGTTCCTTAGTGGGCTTCTCCATAAATCTACTCACATACCCTACAGCAAAGGTGAGATCAGGCCTGGTGTGCAGCAGATATCTCAAGCTTCCCACTACACTGCGGTATTCAGTGGCATCCACACATTCTGCCTTGCTGTCTTTACTGAGTTTCAGTCTTGGCTCCATGGGAATGTGTGTAGGATTGCAGTTTAATAGACCCATTTTTTCAAGGATTCGAGCAACATATCCTGACTGACACAGAGTTATCTCCTCATCTGTTATTCAATGCCCAGATAATAACTGAGGAGTCCGAGGTCAGTCATGCTAAATTTTTTACTTCGTCTGTCTTTTAAACTCACTGATGGACTGACTGTTTCCTCCCGGGATGACTAAGTCATCAACATACACTCCTATTATGAGCACTGAGTCTTGCACCTCTTTTCTGTACAGCCCTGACTCCGAAGGACACTTTTCAAAACCCAGTTCCACCAATGTGGCATCAAGCTTTGAATTCCAGGCCCTAGGAGCCTTACGTAGACCATACAATGCTTTCCTCAGTCTGTATACTTTGCTGCTTTGTCCCTCCTTATCAAATCCCGGAGGCTGACTGACATAAACTTCCTCAACTAAGTCCCCATTGAGGAAGGTTGACTTTATGTCCATCTGGTGAAGTTTCCACCCAAATTGGGCCGCCAAAGCAATCAGCAAACGAACAGACTCGAGGCGAGAAACTAGAGCAAAGGCTTCCTCGTAGTCAATGCCCTGGCGTTGCACATATCCCTTCGCAACCAACCTCGCCTTGTGCTTCACAGTTTCTCCGTTTGGATTCTTCTTTAGCTTATAGACCCACTTTATTCCTATAGGACGATGTCCACTAGGGAGATCACATAGCTCCTAGGTTCTGTTTTCCTCAATGGATGTCAGTTCCTCCTTCATCGCTTGCTTCCAGCAATCTTCTCTCATTGCCTCCAAGTGATTTTATGGCTCTTCCTGTCCAAGCAGGCACAACCCACTATATTCAGTCTCAGCAGGTGTGGTCTCATTGTAGATGTCCTCTAGCTCCCTCAATCCCTGTGGCCCATGAGAGGGTTCAGTGTCAGGAGTTGCTGGGGAATCTGCTGTAGTGGCTGGTGTCGAGGGATCAGGCGCCAGTGCAAACGGAATTGGAGTTCCAAGACTAGCTTGTCTGGTTCTGTTTTCTTGCCGAGACGTTGTCGTGGCAGGAGTTTGCGAGGGTTTCTCTGCCGTGGCAGATGACTCTGCCGGGCCCCTTTCTGAACTTTGTTCTGCTTTGTTAGAGTACTGGATGATGAGAGGCTCCTCATTACTGACCTCCACTGAACCAGGGGACGTCCAATCCCAGGGTCGACCCTCTTCAAACACCACATCCCGCGGCACCACCAGCTTGCCCTTTTCTGGATCATATAATCTGTAGGCTTTTGAGCCGGCCTCATATCCAATGAACACCGTTTGTTTGCTCATGTCTGTGAGTTTGGACAAACCTGGGCCGAGTTTCTTTACGTGTGTTGTGCATCCAAATGTACATAGGTGCTGTACTGAGGGTTTCCTTCCATGCCAGGCTTCGTAGGGAGTCTGTCCCTTTACACTCTTTGTGGGAGCTCTGTTCAACAGATACACTGCTGTGTTGATAGCCTCGCCCCAAAATTTTGCTGGCATTCCCATGCTCTTCAGTAAGCTCCTCGCCATTGACACAACAGTCTGATTCCTTCTCTCGACTACACCATTTTGTTGGGGTGTGTATGGTGCTGTACGAAAGTGTTTGATCCCCTGCTTCTCACAATATTCAGCAAACTCGTTTGAGTTAAATTTGCCACCTCTGTCTGTCCGTAGGGCCTTTAGCTTCAGACTCTTCTCCAGCTCTGCTGCTGGCTGCACCTTCCTGATGGTCGTACTGGCCTCATCTTGCTCTTTAGCAGAACTAGCCACATGTAACGGGAGTAGTCATCCACCAGCAGTAGGAAGAACTCCTTGCCTCCAAGTGTCGTGGGTGAGATTGGACCACACAAGTCTCCATGCCAGAGATCAAGTGGTTTTTTTGCTCTGTACTTGGTCTTAGCTGGGAATGGGAGTCTTCGTTGTTTTGCTATCATGCACCCATCACAGATCTGGTTAACTTGCTTGAGCTTCGGTAGGCCCTCCACCATGCCATTTGCTGCCAGGTTGTGCAAGGATCTAAAGTTGATGTGCCCATACCTCATGTGCCAGGTCCACACATTCTCTTGGGCATGTCCGAGGAGACACACTGGCTCAGTCTGCTCGATCTTCAGAACATACATGCGGTTGCGGGTTCTTGGCACTCTTGCTAGCACATTCCTCTAACGATCCCAGAGTGTGAGCACACCATCTTCGCCTGTGTATTTACACCCATTCTCCTCCAACTGTCCTAGACTGATAATGTTATTTTTCAGTCTTGGTATGAAGTATACATCAGACAGTACACGATGTTCACCGATGTGACACTTCATCAGAATTGCACCCCGCCCATAGATTTCCACCGCAGATTCGTCTCCAAATCTCACCTTGCCGTGAACAGTGCTATCGAGTTCAGCAAATTTCTCTCGGCTGCCAGTCATATGATTGCTGACCCCGAGTCCAAGTACCAGGCCGTGTCCTTACTGCCAGTGAGCTTGGGCACAACCTTTTCTTCATTCAGAAACACCTGTTCTAATAGCGATTGGACTGTCTGTGTTAGGTCACAGGATTCCAACATGAGCAGGGCCTGATCCTCAGCCCCCTCCTGAGCGAGGTTTGCTTTTTCTCGCTTTGGTTCAGGGCAATCCGACTGGAAATGCCCCTTCTCATTGCAGTTGTGGTAGATGGTGATGTCAAACTTGCCTTTATTTTTCAGCTTGCCTCGATCACCATCAGTGTTCTTGCCAGTCTTGGTGCGATCAGATTCCCAACTTGGTTTCTGACCGGTAGAGGATCCAGAACCGCCGGCACCACCACTGTTCTTGTTCTGCATGAGCTTCTCCAGTGCTCGGGTCATGAGCATGAGCTGATCCTCCTTTGCACCACCACTGCGGTGACACCCACGCCTGTCCGCTCTCCCACACCGATAGTCTGCCGATGGCCTCAAACACCAGCATGGTTTCCATGCCGCCCCATTTCTCTATGGTGTTTACCACATCTGCGAATCTGTCGGGAACAACATTGAACAACACCTCAATCATAGTTTCATCAGCAACTGTCTCACCTAGGGTGCGGATCTACGCGACGAGTGTGGTCAGTCTCTGACCGAACACCGTCACTGACTCGCCGTCGTCCATCTGCAGCCGATCAAGCTGCCGCCTCAGCTGCTTGACGCGAGCCTTCTTGACGCGGTCCTCGCCGACCCGCATCTGTCAGATCGCCTCCCACGCCTCCGCCGCCGTGCACCCCGCGATGGCCATGACCATGGCATCGGGGAGTGACTGCGAGAGTGTCGTGAATGCATCCTCGTCCTTGGCCTGATCGTAGTCGCTCTTCCCGTCGACCGCCGACCAGCACCCGAGCGTACACATGATGATGCGCATCTTGATGGCCCACACACCGTAGTTGGTGTCCGTCGGCTGCGGGTAGTGTATCGGCACTCCACCGCGCGACGGTGCCCTGACGGTGACCGTGTCATCGCCCGCACCGGCATTAGGGTCCGACACCTGCCCCGCCGCCACTTGCTTCCCTCCAGTCTTCGGCATCGCAGATACTCCTTACGCCACCAACGCCCCCGATCCGCTGCCACCAATTCACCTCCGAAACCCGAAGGCTCTGATACCAATTGACAGGTCCAGATCAATAATCACGACAGGAATTCGTGGCTAATCCTAAGAATGAACGAGAAACACTCTGAAACTTTCTCTCTCTGATGGTGAACACACAGACACAGGAGACAGAGTTTTTGTGACGCGCTCAACTTGCGTCTTTTCTCAGTTTTTCCTTTTATTCACTATGATCCTAACTAATTGGCCTTGATCCACTTTATCCGCGCCATCCCACGGACTAAATCCTGGCCAGCGATTACATACGATCAACTAGAAAAGACAAACGCTATCCTACTTTGCCGCAGCACGAACGCAGCGTGCCTCTGGCAAACTCTCTGTTTATTAGAAACAGAAACAACAATCGTGACCGATACACATTTAGGTATATCGAGGTTTAACTCAACAGAGGGAACAACCTGTCTTTTCAGGAGTACAACTGACTGACTGCGAGAGCATTACCTACCGTGGAATTCATCAACTTGTGCCACACACACTTGTGCTTCACTTTTCTACTATATCCTTTCAGGAGAATTCATAACGCCTGATGTGTGCCTGTGAAGTATTGTGTGCGCTTGAATTGTTCAAGATAACTAGCACAACTTCTCCCATGTGTGAGCACCGGTAGAAAACAGACCGCTTGTCACTATTTGGGGACGGCCTCTAGTCCCGTTTGCCAACTAGGACTGCCAAATCAAAATTAAAGGTCCCCTTTTTAGTCTCGATTGTATTACGAACCAAGACTAAAGACACTTCATATGGCAGCTGTCGACATAGAGGGATGGAGTACATTTAGTCCCGGTTCAGGACTAAAGGATCTCTGCCGCGGCAGTAGATGTCGGTGCAACAGCAGGTTCTGCCGCGACAGCGTTTTGTGACTGATTTCTAACACGGTAGAAGGATCAGTAGAGGAGAGAGGTTTGGCGCAAGTGACCTACGGAGAGATGATATATATAAAATTTTGATTACGATCATATATTATTTATATACTTAAGCTTGGTCACATGTAAGCATTGTGAGGCCATCTACCACTACCATGACATTGCCATGTGGGCTATTTTTCGTACTAATTAATTAATCTGGTATGTTCGGTTGGCTACCCTGCTACCGAGTGTTTCATCGTCACTAGTACAAAACAGACATCTAGTTCAGATTTGTAGGGAGCTTTATTAGTCCTGGATTTGAATTCAGGACTAAAGGTTAAACCTTTAGTCTCGGTTCTGTTACGAACTGGGATTAGAGGGTCTGCACGTGGCCCCGTAGAGTGCGCTGGGCCGAAGAATCTTTAGTCCCAGTTGGTAACACGAACCGGGACTATAGTTATTCTGCCGCTGCAGGAGCTGGAGCTTTAGAGTTTTCTTTTTTGTGTGTGTTTAATTATTTTTTATTTTGTGTTTTCATTTCAAACAAGTTTTCGTATACATATTATTCTACGCTACTACATGTTGTACACGTTGATGCATATATAATATAATTCCTTTCACGATTACATACACACACACACATATATATATGTATATATATATACACACACACAACTTGGTATACCAGTGCCAACCGACACTAGAGCTCGTCTATTTGATTTATACGGAGATCATTACATTACATGGATACTTTAAATTCTATCCATGTTGTACTGTCCTTTTGTGTTTATGACGTCCTAAGCAAAAATCTCGACAACTCCTCTTGAATTACTAGTAGGCGTTGATGTGGTAGGAGCTTATCTCGCATCCCATCCAACTATATATAAAGAAATAGATCATTATGAATGGAACTAAATAAAAATTATGGTATAAAATAAACTATGAATATATTGTTTAGGTACTTGAAGAAAGTCTATGCCCTGCTCCACACACCCACGAATGAACTCGCATATGTAATATCCACATAAATTAGTCCCCTGTGGCTGCATCGCACACTTTTTCGAGAATATAATTCAATCAAATAATAATCAAGCATGATAATTGTATGGAGACTAGAATTGAAGAGATGGGAGGACCTAGCTCTCGTACTACTTACCGGGATCGGAAAAAAAGTCAGCTCCTTACGGCATTCACCCTAAATCTCCTTCGTTAATCTTTTCCAAACTCTGTTCGGAAAAAGAAATAAACGAGTTATTAATTACTTAACATCTCACAGAATGAACGAAAGAGACAGATATAGTGCGATAATGATTGAAATTACTTTTGAAGCATATCAAGTATGCTGCGGTAGTCTTCCATCGTCTTCTTTAACGAGTCCGAGATTTCAACTTTTGCACGGTCAATGTCAATGTTTAGAAGAATCCAGTGGAAGCTGCGCATATTTATATACACTTTTGAGTAAATAAAAAGTGAATGTGTACAAGACAGTAAGACTCTCACCCGTAGTTGTAAGGAAATAGTATTTGCATCTTGTAATGTTGCTCCATTAAAAACATTAGCAAGTTATCCTCCGTTTCCTCGGGGTTCTCTCTTAGCGTATGTCCATTAACTCTGTTTGGGTCAACAAACCCAATGCCGTAGATTGACTTTATTCTACATTCCCGAATCTTCATTCTGCATATATAATAGCATACAGAGGGAGATATAGTGAGGATAACTACATGCAATGAATTGAACGAGATGAGTTAGATACTTAATTACTTACATACAATAGCAGCTGAGGAGGGACTTGTCGAGGGCGTCTAGGTTGAATAACTGAAATAATTCACAAAGTTCAATATAGATCATGTCTGGACGGAAGTACTCCTTTCCAACTTTACATAGGAGAAATTGCCGCTCTTCCTTTGTGACTTTCAAGTACGAGGCATGCAAAAGTCGCATATGTGTTGGCAGATCATCGAATACCTCATCGCTGACCAGAGGCTCCCATAGACAAATTTCCGTGTTATTGGTTCCCTGGCGACATCTCCGTCTCCTAGAATTTGTTCGACAGGCACGTTACACTCCTTGGATAATTTAATAGCTTCTTCCATATCTATTGCATCTTGAGTGGGCTAGGGTAACACCTTGAGCGGGACGATCGATTAGTTTGCCTGTTTGCCGAGCTGGGGAACTTCTTTTGATCTTCTCCCACTTGCAGTACTGCTTGATGACTTCTCTTTCAATGTCTTCGTAAGACAACGTGTATAGTCATCTTTCCTATGTAACACATGTTGGGGTGGTTGTGCAAGGAATTCCTTGAAGTGCTTCTTGAATTTTGGATCAATTTGCACCTGTGTCTTGGGTTGTTTTGGTGCAAAATGGGCCTTCACTTTGGCTTGGGAGATCATCATGCTTTCCTCATCAGTCCGGTGATAAGCTAACTTGGGAGGAGATAGCGGTATTGTCAACACCCGGATTTTTAATCCCAGATGCCTGTTATGCCATACATAAGGTCTTACACAAATAAGGATCTCATGATTCAGTTCTTAATACAACTCAAGTAGCGGAATAACGTAATAATAAAGGTAACGTAGTTGAAGCTCCATCTTCGGGGTCACAAGCAATGCTGACGATGGGAGATGATCCTAGTTGTCGTAACCTTCCTGGGGTCCATCGTCCTGGTACTCCTCTTCATAGTCTTGCCACGGGAATAGCCAGGGACAAAGCCATGAGTATTCTTTAAGTACTCGCAAATAAATACTAACAAGTTAAGGGGGTTTTTGTAGTAGGACACTAATCTCTAGGGTTGTTTTGCAAAAATCTAGGTTTACCTCTACTAAGTTCAGAAGCAAGAAACTAGTTGAGATTTTATAACAGCTAAGTGGGAACTTGAATTTCATATCACAACTCTGTTGTGGTCAAGTCAAAGTCTCAATCCATTTCACAAGTCATTTTGAAAACATCTGACGGGAGAACAGTATGGCCACTCCAACTGTCCATAACCGTGGACGCGGCTATTCGAATAGTTTGACACTCTGCAGAGATTATACACTTTCACCACAACATTCGATACATCCGTCAAGAACAAATCCTGAATTCACCATAGTCAGTATGCGGATAATCAATCCTAACCTTTCAATTACACGCCCTAGTATAGGCACCTCTCCTGTGAGTTTGGCCTCCCAACCATGACCAACTGTCATCTTGGGTACTGCACAGGTGGACAATCTTCACAAGGTAGCCTCAGCTCAGACCTTGGCCGTGAGGGAACCCATACTAAGGTATATAAGTTTCCAGTCAAGCCCTACCCAATTTTCGGGTATTGTGGTTGTACGGTAAAATTGGAATGGTACCGCATCCAGACAACCATCAGTTTTATAAAGGGCTAAGGCTCATGCCTCAAAATTTTCATCATCAAAATCATCTGGTGTTCGGAAACACATGTCAAAACATTTCAGTAGAATGACTCATCATTCCAAGGTTTTCATAACCATTTTCACCAAGTATTCCCATCTAAAGTTGATCAAGTTTTATGCTTAGCACTAGCATCTACAAGTGGGGTAAGTACTAATGAGGGGTGGTAAACAAGTGGAGATTTAGTAAGTTCAATCTCATGCCTTAGGATGACATCAAGATTATCTAGCTTAGGCCAAATTTAATGATCTTTATGCAACCTACAATTATCTTCCTAAAATCTACAATTTACTTAAGTAAACTCTAAGAGAAAGCTTTGATAAAGAAAATAAAGTATAAAGCTTGCAAGTAAAACTAGGATTGGGTTATCAAGTGGTATAAGCTTGCAAGTAAAACTTGCATAGTTTGGCTTGCTAAGATAGTGGTATAAACTTCCTAGGTTGCAACTGTTAGCTTGATAATTCAACCAGTGGTATTAGGCTTGCTAGGTTAACTTGGTTAGTAAGGCTTGCTTTGTGCAGAGCAGTGGTTGAAGTTCTCCTCGGCTTCTTCCTCGTAGTATCCTCCTTCCACCTCGTATCCTTGGTTGGTACTAGAGTCTATAAATAAATACGAGGTACACAATCACCAAACAATACTTAACTATTTTCAATCATCACACAAAGGTGTTCTATAGATGATCTAGCATCATCACCTATTATTACAAGATTAAAGCATTTGTCTTATTTATTTTAATTTGAGAAAAGTAATTTCTACTCATTGAAAAACTACTTAAGATTTAATATTCTCCAACTCAAACATGAGATCATGTTGACACATGTCATCACCACATATTTCAGTACATGGGAATGTGATTTAAAGTGGTGTCACAATTTAATAAGGTTTAACCTTTTTATTTTAATTAAATAAAGGGACTAGAAATGCCCATGTGGCATTTCTTTATTACTTGAACATTATTTCTGTAGTGAAACCCATATGTTTTTATATATTCTGAAAGGTATGATCAAATGTGATTTTTGAGAGTTGGAATCAACTCAAAAGCTATTATGGTTGAAATTGAAAAAATTTGAATGCAGAAAAGATTCCGACTTTTTATTTTTACCATGGTTGATCTACAGATCCAAATGATTTGAATCCAATGGGCTTGGATTAAGCATTTCAGTACCTTTCTAAAAAAATTGGTTTTATGCAATTTGGTTCACTGAATCGAGCTGGGTTGATTTTTGAAACTAGGTACATAACTGAGTTTGAATTAAAATAGAAAAATCTAAATTCAAATGGTTGGGCTGCGCGGGAAAGGTTAATGGGTCGGCCCAGTGTCACTCTACAGCGCGGGGCTCAGCTGACAGGGGGTTCCACCCGTAAGTGGCTCATAACACGCGAAGCGATACGGGGCGATCTCGGCCGCATGATCTAAATCTAATCAAACGGCTACGGCTCATCGTCCACGTCAGGCAGCGCCGGCGAGACAGAACCCTAACGCGGCAGGTGGGGGTCGTGGGAGGCTCACCGAGGCTCAGGCGAGGGTCATCGATGGGGGCGAACGACGAAGTCGACGACGGCGATTCTCCTGGCATCGGCAGCTCCTCTTGGGGCGGCTCCAATCGACGACGCCTCTCCTCTGCAGCGGCAAACTCCGGTGCAATTCCGGCCACCTGGTGCTCGCCTTGCTCTGGGGGTGAGTGAGTGTGATCAGTGAGAGGTGGGGAGCGAACTAGTGTGAAGAAATCGAGCGGGGGAGGCCTCTATTTATAGTGGCAAGAGGGGACCGACGAGCGCGAGCTGAGCTCGTCGTGGTCGATGACACAGGCAGCTATCGGAGTGGGCGACGGTAGGGGGCGGTTCTATGTTCCCTGGCGAAGCTGAACGGCGTGGTGGCGAGGCGTGGGGCGGCCGGTGCTGATCGGTCGGAATGCTTCGACGCTCTGGGTGGGTCCGACGGGGTTTTTGATGGCGCACAGCGAGCGTGGTCCGCGCGGTGGCGAACGGGCATGTCTGGCAGGGTGCTGGGGTGCTGACGATCACTTACGCACGCGGCGAGGGCGGCGCGCGGTCTGGGGGTGCTAGTCGAGCATGGCGCACGGGGCGCGCTCTCGGCATGGTCGCAGAGAGGTTTGGCATGGCCTAGGCGTGTGGTCCAGTGGCTGACATTGCTCGAGGCTGGTACAGGGAGTGGCGGTGTGGTGCTGGCTAGCTCCCAGACAAGGTTGGAACAGCTAGTTCTTCTTCTAGCATGTTGTCCGCACTGGGGTGACATGGTGAGGCTCGGCCTGCTCACCATTGATGGCAATGGCAAGCTCACAGTGATGCTAAGGATAGTTAAAGGAGCTAGATGATCTACTAAGGACTAGTTGCAACCAGAGAGGGAACAAGTTAGGCCAAATTCACTGCACACTATAGTGTTTGTGATTTATTTGATTTGAATCTACAAGCTGCTTGATGAAATGGCCGCAAAAAACTTACTTTTGAATTTTGAAAAGATTTTTGGTGGGTGTGCTAGGAATGTGCTGAGGATTCTGTGGGTGCTTGGATTTTGAAAATTGAACTTGTTTGAGTGGTTTTTGAAATAGTGGGATCTTCCCATATGAGATAGATTCAATTTTAAACTGTCATTTAAATTGAGCATTTGAATGTTTCTGGATGATCACAAAGTGGGCCTTGGTACCTTATTATGAGTACTAACAAGGGGTGCAAAGATCCACAGTTGTTTCTGTTGAGTTTTGAAAACTAGAGATAGCCAAAGTAGGCATGAGAGTTAATTTTGCAAGAATGACCATTCACTTCATTTGTTTATTTTGAGTTGTTTGTCTTTGGGAAAAGTTTGGGGATTGTTTAGATGATGTTTATTTCACCTAAGAATCCTTTTACAAGCAAAGAAACACAGAACCATGGCAATTCAAAAGAATCCAAATTTTAATACACACACATATGAATGCTTTCATATTTTTAGTTGGAAAAGTTTTTGTTAACCCTAATTTTGATGATTAGAGTTTGATGATCCAAGTTTATTATTTTTGGGATGTTACAGGTACTCTTGGGAGGGGCTCTTGTCATTTTCGGTGTCGGTTATACCTCGACATAGCGGTTCTATTATTCCGCTTTCTTCCCTTTGATTCAGTGGGCGGAGGCAGAGACGCCGGAGATGGAGATGCACTCGCGTTGTGGTCCCTCTCAGGGAGGGGTGGACTATTGTTTCTCGGTGGAGACGGTGGACTCGAAGGTGATGGTGGCCTCGGAGGTGATGGAATGCTTCTCAGAGGATAAGATTGCTTTGGCGCCCAGCCTGGAAACATGATGTGCTGCTTTTTCTAAAGAATGATCCCACCCTCAACTACTCCTAGTGTTTTCTCCCCTTCACTTGCAGGAATGTCAAGCTCCAGTGATCGACATATCAGTTCAACTTCATCCACACCGACATGAGAATATCCAGCTAGAATCCGACTTCCATGTTAGGTGATGACTACAAGTGCACAGATCGTTTGTAGCTAGTTTCAAAATAAAGATATCGATCCCATAGGGAGTAGTAGGCGAAAGACTAAAATACATTTAGCTAAAACTAAACGAAGTACTTGAGGAATAATTCTAAGATGCAAGAAAGTAGAATTGTTTTTGGGTTTTTGGTTGGTTGAAATAGTAAAGTAACTTAAAGTAAAACTTAATGCAGAGTAACCACATGCGTAAGAAAGATTGAAACTGCAAAAGGGGAAAGGCGTTCTCAAGGAGTGGTGGATACACTGCTAGCAATTTAGACTAAGTGATCAATTTTATTATAGAGAATATTCTCATTATATGCATGTATGTGGGAGGATCTCCATATATGGATGATAAGGCAACAACCACTGCTCACACCATCCTTCATAACCACAGCTGATATATAAACGACATCAATCGTATTACCCCGCTATTAATGGATTTCTCCCACGACATGGACATGGCTTAATGAGTTCTCCTTGATTCCCCAAGTTAGTACGTAAAGGATGACAACGACTTTACAGTCATAGTAAGTGCTACCATCCCTCTGTCTACGAACAAGTAATCCCCTTCATCGAGTCCCCTTGAGAGGCAAATATTAAGGAGGTGCACAAATCCAAACATCAAGATGAAGACAATTAACACATATGTATAATGGTGTATAACATAATAATCTCTATCTCATCTCAATCATATACTAGGGTTTCTCCATCTCCCCAAGAACTAATGATCTACTCAGACATGGAGGCAATCAACATCATGACAATGATAATGGAAACAATTATCGATGAATAGTACTTGTATAAATCCACAACTAGTGCAAGAATTACAACAAGATATAGATGGGATGGATGGAGATGATGGTGGTGATGCAGATGGAGTGGTTGATGAAGATGGAGATCAATTCCTTGGCATCCTAGATCTGCTTAGGGCGATGATGGATCCCTAGGGCAAGTTCCCCCTCCAGATCCCTCCCGGAGGCGAGGTTTTCGCGATTTCTAGGTGTTTTGTATGTCCTCTCTCCCAACCAGTTGCACGGGGAGAAACTATTTGATGAGGCGGAGGCAGCGCCAACTATACGTCTACAACTATACGACGGTGATACTTCCAATTTGCATCACCTTTCTATATCATAATTTGCCTCTATTCATTGATATATTTCATATTAAGAGGTGTTAATTATGTATTTTCATCTGTTTTTGCATGTTGGATGATTCTTGGAAGATGAACTGTCGGAGTCAGGAATCTGATGGAAAAAGAGGTGTTTTGATGCAATTTTGCGAAGATCATAAAAATACGATAAAAACTAAGGAAAATCCTATTTTCCTAGAAGACGAAGAATGCCAGAAGGGGAGGCGGAGATGGGCCACAGGAGGCCCACACCCCCAGGCGTGGGCCACCCCTAGGCCGTGCCTACAGGGGGTTTGGCCCACCTGGCAAACATCTGGCTCCGCCCTTTCGCCTATATATTCTCCTCGAAACCCTAATACACGGGGAGGGACCATAGGAAGATTCCTCCACCTCTGTGGGGCGGAAAACACCGAGAGAGAAAGAGCTCTCCGGCAGACAGATTTCTGCCGTGGAAATTCCTTCCTGGAGAGGGGATATCGTCTCCATCAACACCATCATCAAGCTGAGACTTCATCGGGATCATCATCATCCACACCATCATCTCCACCAGCACCATCATCACCACTCCATCCCGCTGTAACAATCGTGTTGAATACTTGCATAGTTCTTAGGGGAAACTTTCCCGGTGTTGATTACTATTGTAGTTGATGCTTGTGAGTGGAACCATTGGATTATTATTTATGTTCAGATTGTTATTCATCACCATATCATCTTTGATCTTGATCCATATGATGTCTCGTGAGTAGTTCGCTTAGTTCTTGAGGACATGGGAGAAGTCATGTTGTAGTGGATTTGTGTTGACATATTATTCAATGGTTTAGTATTTAAGTTGTGGTGCTATTCTTCTAGTGGTGTCATGTGAATGTCGACTATATGATACTTCACCATTTATGGGCCTAGGGGAATGCATTGTATATTTGGCTACTAATTGTGGGGTTGCCGGAGTGACAGAAACATGAACCCCCGTTAGGAAACCATTGCACAAGGGAGTGTAGGATCTCGGAGTTTAAGGCTATGGTTAGGTTTATACCTTAATTGCTTTATTGTAGTTGAGGATGCTTGCAAGGGGTTTAATCACAAGTATGTATTAGTACAAGTAAGGTCGGTAAATTAGCACAGGTTCACCCACACAACACTTACAAAACCAAATAAGAGTACTCAGCTATTTGAAGCGAAAGCACTTGACAGAATTCCCATGTGTCCTAGAGAAGGGTCCTCATTAATATTTCCACCGGCTTGTTCTTTGCTAAGAAAGGATTGGGCCACTTGCTGCAATTGTTGTCTTTATTACTTGCACTTTATTTCCTTGCTTTATCAAAAAAAAACCTAAAAATCTGTTTGCTAAGTATTTACAGAGATTTCCTACTCCATACCACTAGTCAACACCTTCTGCTCCTCGTTGGGATCGACACTCCTATTTGTCGAAAGTACTAAGATACACCCCCTATACTTGTGGGCCATCAAGACTATTTTCTGGCGCCGTTGCCGGGGATTCAAGCGCTATTGAAGAGTGGAACTGGTAAAGGAAACTTCTACTGTGAGTATTGCTTTTTATTTCTGTTTGTTACTTTGTTTCCAATATGGATAACCCACTTGGTTTTCTGTTTGGGAGAACTACTACCACTGTTAGGGTAGTAGATGAACCACCGCCTGTTGAGATAGATCTTTTTAAGATACCTACAAGTATTGTTGATCGTGTTATGGATAATTATTATTTAGGGGATGGAATTGTCCACCCTGGTGATCACTTGCTTTTTATACATGAATTATGCGGGTTGTTTAATTGTGCAGGTGCGGTGACCCAGCATACCACTGCATGATGTAGTACACTATAGTCGTTGACATAACACCAATGAAACACCGTTCACTAGTATTACGTCCCTCAGAGTGGTATAACAGAAACACAACAGGTCGAAGACATGACTATAGGTTACAACTCAACTCTCTACAAAAGATCCAGAGAACACTCTAGGTTAAAGAGAGAGAAATAAACTTCTTACAAAGAAGAATCAGAAATAATCAACTCAAAACTATTATGCTAATAAGATTAGCTTCTAACTATTTGGCTTGTACTGTTGATATTGCAATACTCTACAGAAGTAGGTTCTATGACTAGAGATTATATTTCTATCTAATCAGCAACTTCGTCTTCACTTTAGTTGATGTATATGTTGACTTCCTTTACTTCATTAAAGAGCTTGAGCTTTTGATGATGATCCCTGGAGCATAAATTGATGTAGACGTTGTCTGTATTCACTTCAGAATCTAGCAAGGGTTAAGAAGATACATTGAGTACGAGCGTACTCAGCAAGTTCACTAGAAAAGGAGTGTTTGATGCACTATATCTACAACCATAGACCAAAGGTCATAGGCAATGCAAGTTTTCGTAAACATTTCTTCAAAGGTTGCTTTTATTCTAAAAAGCTATGTCCCTCATACTTCACGGGTTTACCAGAACTTTCATGGAGTTCCTTTCCCGTAGCGTTCGCAGCTCCTTCCCGGAATAGGGAGTAACAAGTTACAGTTCTTACACTCTACAGAGGTGCGTTACTTTACCCATGAGAGACCTTAGCTTTGTTGCACAACCAAGTCATGAGCTTGTCCATACTTCCTTGGTATGGGGCCTAGTCTAATATCCAAGCCAATCATTGTCCTTCTCCGCGACCCCGCATACACCGCAATTGTTGTATGCCCAAACTCAAGGTAGACTTATCCCCGTATAAAATGGCTATACCTTAGTTGGATACACACAACAACCATTAACACTAGAAATTTGTCTTTTGTAAGCCAAGATCCATGGTAGACTTTTCCCCGTATAAAACGGTTATACCCATGATCTGCAACTTACAAATGCCCAGAACAGTGTCCAATGCATGCGAAAGGGAGCCGATCCAGCTGACTTCTTCGTCCCATTCCAAATCTCATGGTTAACGCGTAATATACGGCGCAAGAATCACTGGCGACATTGGTTGTTAAGTCCTAGATAATATGTTCCTTTACTACCAGAACTTTCATAGTAGGTTATTACCTCTTGGTAAATAACCAACAATCATATTATTATGAAAATAGTGTTTTCAGACCTTTTTCAAATGCAGGTGATGAAAACACTGGATTTGTCAAATACTTTACAGAAAATAATTATAGGACATGTGCAAGTGTGAAATTGCCTTTTGTGATTGAAAGATTATGCACACACGGTCTTCGAGACAATATAAGATCCAATATCTGAAATCAGCATCATTGGTCCGGTAAGGACTAATGTTTAAAGAAGCAATATGCAATTATGCATAAGTAATGCTATGCACTTTGTAAAACTCCCAAAGTCATCCCCAATACGAATTTAGGTGATTCTTTTAAGAGTTGGTTTATCTTCAAATTTTACTTTATAAGTAATGACCTTAAGTGTTAACAATCCAAAATTATACAAGTAAAGTATGAAATAATGTGATTATGGTTAATTGTCATTTGGTGACTATGATAAAAGTCCTTGGATTGAGTTGTTACGAGATAAGACATATAGAGTTGTTGTTTTGAAGTGGCATAAAGAATAACATTTGAAGAAACTGGTGTTTAGGTTAGGTTAATCAATCCTGAAGGTTACTGAGGTTTACATTAGGGTTTTTTAATGGTTACAAATGATGTTAAGTTGTTATACTTTAATTGGTTATATAAGTGACCAAAGTTAACTGTAAAAACATGAATAAACTTTAATTATGATGTTATGATTGTTTTGACTAAAGTTAAGTATAAAATTAGAAGTGAATCTAAAAGTCTAGTGAGTTTAGAACATCATCAAGTCTTAGGGTTTTAACAAGTATAATTATGGGCATGGAATCATTCACTTTCACTTCAAGTGAAAGATGAGTTTAATAACCTGAAATTTATTAATAGGAACATAATTAGACGATCTTAGTAATTTGTTAGGATTTGAAATTATGTTAAGAATGATTAAGATATACTACCTCCATCCCAAGGCTTAAAAGGCCTATATTTTTTTGAAAAGTCAAACTATGTCAAGTTTGACCAAATTTTTACCAAAAAATATTAATATGCAAAATACATAATCAATATCATTAGATGGGTAATAAATATATTTTCATATTATGTCTACAAAATATCATGTTTATTGATAGTTTTTTCTAAAAGTTTGGTCAAAGTTCAGTTGGCTTGACTTTTCAAAAAAAATATAGGCCTTAAGCCTTGAGATACAGGGAGTAATGATTAAGAGATAAATATTATTCACCACATTATATATGAGTGATACACTATATCTATTTTTAAAGGGTTTTAAAGAGTATTTTAAAGTTTAATAGTTATACTTAAGCTTGATTATGAATTCAAGTCATGGTTTGGAAATTATTATTTAAATGTAAAATATTTAAGGTTTTATAAAAATTGTGATTATTTCATACTTAAGAAATGTTTTTAAAGAATTTACAAAATAGATAATAGATAAGGATTTATTACTTTTAAAGTCTTAAAAAAACTTTCTAACAATATATTTAATATTTTTCTAGTATAATATATTTATTCAAGATCTTAAAAATAATATATATATATATATATTATTTTTAGGTATTATTCTTATGTTTATAAAATTCCATTAAGGATTAAATGTTTTTGAATACTTACTTCAAATTTCATTTATTAAATACTTAAATTAGTTTTTTTATAAAATAGTAGATTTGTTTTTATAGACAAAAATGATTTTTTATTGATTTTTTCTTTTATGAATTTTCCTTATTTTATTTCATTTAGGATTTTTGTATCTTTAATATTTATTTATTTATTTAATTTATTTAACTCAAACAAGCAAAGTTATATTTTTATCTGGTAGAGATTATTTTTGTGATCATTTTGATATATTACATATATTTTTAGGAGTTTTTGTTATTATTTTTTTAGAATTAAAAGGATTTTAGGGTATTTTGGTAATTCTCTAGTTTACTTTTTTTATCGTGGTCCTTTTTACTTCTACCACTCTGGTGAAACTTGCCCCATAATTCACTGCCAATGAGGTTATACTGAGGCAATTATCTGATTAAGAACAGATACTCTATTTGGTGAAATTGCCCCTACCTATGATGCATAAGCCAGAGGCAAAAATTCTAGATAAGAACAGATTTTACAATGGCCCCTTTTTTATTTAATACTACTCAATGATGAGGCAAAGCAATGCATTGCATTGCTAAAACCTGAGAGTGCCATAACCCCCATAACCCCTTGTTTTTCCATTTCTTTTGCTTGTTGTTTTTACTTGCAGGGAACAAGACTAAGGGGGATAAGAAGAAATGAAGAAAACAAGATACAAAAGTAGATAGGAAAATAATTTAGGTTTCCTTGATATCAAGTATTGTAATTACTTTTCTGTTTGAATATTGTACAAACATTGTACTGTTGTAATGTATTCAATACAATTTACTTGTTTTGTTTCTTTTATAATTCATTTGCAAAGACAATGTAATATTTATATCTGCTTGTAATAAAGAATACTTATAGTTATTTCATTTATTTAATTCATTTTTATATTTATACACTTGTAATTTATTTTTTCCCTTTTGACATTTGTAAAGAACAATAATGTTTGTATTATTGTTTTAAAGTTATTCTTTTATGTTTATTCCTCGAAATTGTAAAGATATTGTAATATTATTTATATAATAATAAAGTAAATGTTTCCCCCACTATTGTAAATTGGAACTTATAAATATTTATATCTTGTTACTAATACCATTCTTATTTATTTTTAGAGTTCTTTTTTCCTTTTGTTTTTAAATTTCAATCATCTTTTCTATTTGAATAACTGTAATTATTGTATCTTATTCATAAATAAGAGTTCATCTCTTATTTCCTATAACAATATAATTTCCATTTACTATTTTATTTCAAATCTTTTTTGTATTCAAAATTATCAATTAAATATTCAAATTTGAATTGTCTTCCCCTCAAACACAAAAGTACAGTAGAGGTCATGTCGAAATCCATCGCACATGTCCTAATGTTTCCATCAGAACAAGAGAGACCTCGATTCCTCTATAGCTTCTTTTGTTTTGCATGAAAATTCCCCGGATTTTCCGATGCATGAATGCAATGCACACACCTGCGTCCTTTATAATTCTAGGTGCTAATCCTTGGTTGTTACAGACTCTCCCCTTAAAATCAACTTCGTCCTCGAAGTTCGTACTCTCTTACATTTCAGAATAAGGAAATAATTGTATTATCCCATATCCAGACCTTTTCCTTGAATTCTCATCCTACTTGACAATCTCCAACTTGTTGACTCCAACACCTCAATGTTTCTTTTACTGTAATCACTTAGGGATATGTACTTATTATAAAATCCTTAAATTGGGTATTTTATTTAGTTCATTACCCTGATTAGGTATCCTAATCCAAGCTTCCTTATATACTATGTAAGGTCTAGGAAGTCTCACTAAAACAGGGTTTTAAATTCTATTAGTCAATATTTGTTGCCAAAATACTAACTTTTGGGTTTGTCATGGTATGGTTTATATTGGTAGTCCTTCCGAAGATTGGTTTTGAACACATTTAGTCCATACCCATCGGAATTTCTTGTTTCTCTACACATGTCTAATTGGATGTGCTTTATTTCTTCTTAATGATGATTTAAGAGTTGTTTCCTCTAGAATTAGTCTATTAGGACTAATCTATTTTATTACCTTCAAGATTTTACTTTAGCAGGCCTTAATAATCTTTTATTATTACCTTAAATACTTCTTCAACTACATTTTATAATTATCTTTAGGTTTGAATCCTACTATCTTGAAATAAACTTCAATTTTTCATCCAAACATACTTCCAAGAGTACTTTTATAACGATGACTTCTTTTGACCTTACGAAAATAAGGCTTACTGTTGTTATAGGTTAGTACTTCTTCTCTAACCTTTACTCTAGAATCCAGATAATAATACTTCCATTTATTGTTTACTCTCCCCCTTAGGGTTTACTAATGGCCTCTGAACTGCCTTATATTAACCATTGGCTTCATAATTAGAATGTTGGTCTCTGTTCAGATTATACTTAACCTATTTAAGGTTTCATGAAAGAACTTACGGTATACCCACACCATTGTGGATCTCCGAAGTGAATCTTCCAACATTATTTAGCTTACTTACTATTTAGACATTCCGTCTTTGGTAGATATGATTTCACGAAGCATCTCGAAAGATGGTCGCTTTACTTTCATACTCCTTTATGTGTTACTTAACTTAGGCTAAGTTTTATGATCTTTATGAAATACTAAGATGATCTGGGTAAGTAAGTCAACCAAATACCAGCTGTGGACAAGATACCAGTTGTGAATCATCCTAGGGTGTAAGTATTACCCTACGGTTTTTTGACGTACTATTGGCATTCTCTCTGAATTATCAGAGCTTGAATACCATTTTGGTTCCAAGACTACTTTTTTGCACCTATTCATGATACTTCCATGAACTTGGTACAACTACTTCATTAACTTCTTGGCAACATCACCCTATTTTGGGCGAACTTTAAGTTCATCACTCCTTGTTGCTCCATATATTTTCTACACTAAACTTCTTTCTTATCTCTGGCTAAGAATAACCTGAGCTTGATCCATCCTCCAAATTGTGTTGATACTCCTTATATTTGGCTTCATTTTTCAAGTAAGTCTTCATCTTGGTCTTTGGAACTCGTCTCTCCCTTACACGAATTCCCATTTCTATCTAGGTCTATAACATCAAGTAATAACTGGATGTTGCAACATGCATTTGCACACCAAGTCAAACTTTATGTACAAATCTAGTCAATCAAGAAGTTCCAATAAAATCCAATAATTCCAAATCTGGTACATATACACACAATATTCTAAGCCCGAAATATAGGTTTACATCGTGATACTTAGCACCTAGGGTCAAACTATACTTTGTCTCAATATTTACCCAAATTTCTCAATTGCAACAGGATAATTTTTAAGAAAAGTGGTCTCAATTCGTTTTCGGCTAACCTTTGGTCTCACTTTTGGATTGATTAGCTATAACCAACCTTTATTTATTTAGTAACTAACCTCACATGATCTCTTGAAAAGACTAACAATATTCTGTTTACTACTTTAAACCAAAGATTATTGGAAATTTCTAGCACCTACGACTTCCATCATAGTTCTACCAGGTTATTTCCTTACTTCTACCTCAAGATAACCTGCTAATTACTTTTCATATTTATATTCTCATCATGGTTTCGGAGCTAATCTCACCATGATCTTATTATGTTTTACCTCTTTATCATGATTCAAGAGCTAATCTAACCATGATGACTTTGTTTCTCACTACATTATTACTGAGTCTTAACATAATTTCACTTCATCGCGTAGAATTCTCAAGTGAATCCCACATGATTACTACTCATTACATCAACATTTATCCTAATTATATTCATCATGTTGCCTTTGGTTATCAACTAACCATAAGATTCCACTGTCTTACATGAATTCTAGGATTAGGCTACACCATTAAGATTACTTCAATTGATGTCTTAAACTTGATCCTAATCTACTATAACCAATTGGTTTTCGTAAAGTATCTTGGTGGTTATATGTCCTTCAGAAGACACTAAATAACTCTTACTGAGAGAAGATAGAGAACTACTTCTAAGAATTATTACTTAAGCATTTTGTGACAAGGTTTATCCTCAAGTGGATACTCATCACAAGTCATAAGAACATTTGGTTTAGATAAGATGGCTCCTATAGTCACTATCCAACCTACAGATCTTCCTAAAAGGATTTTAATCCTAAGGTCAAAGCATATGCTCTGATACCAACTACGGTGACCCAGCATACCACTACATGATGTAGTACACTATATTTGTTAACATAACACCAATGAAACACCGTTCACTAGTATTACGTCCCACAGAGTGGTACAACAGATACACAGCAGGTCCAAGACATGACTATAGGTTACAACTCAACTCTCTACAAAAGATCCAGAGAACACTCTAGGTTAAAGAGAGAGAAATAAACTTCTTACAAAGAAGAATCAGAAATAATCAACTCAAAACTATTATGCTAATAAGATTAGCTTCTAACTATTTGGCTTGTATTGTTGATATTGCAATACTCTACAGAAGTAGGTTCTATGACTAGAGATTATATTTCTATCTAATCAGCAACTTCGTCTTCACTTTAGTTGATGTATATGTTGACTTCCTTTACTTCATTGAAGAGCTTGAGCTTTTGATGATGATCCCTGGAGCATAAATTGATGTAGACGTTGTCTGTATTCACTTCAGAATCTAGCAAGGGTTAAGAAGATACATTGAGTACGAGCATACTCAGCAAGTTCACTAGAAAAGGAGTGTTTGATGCATTATATCTACAACCATAGACCAAGGGTCATAGGCAATGCAAGTTTTCGTAAACATTTCTTCAAAGGTTGCTTTTATTCTGAAAAGCTATGTCCGTCATACTTCACGGGTTTACCAGAACTTTCATGGAGTTCCTTTCCCGCAGCGTTCACAGCTCCTTCCCGGAATAGGGAGTAACAAGTTACAGTTCTTACACTCTACAGAGGTGCGTTACTTTACCCATGAGAGACCTTAGCTTTGTTGCACAACCAAGTCATGAGCTTGTCCATACTTCCTTGGTATGGGGCCTAGTCTAATATCCAAGCCAATCATTGTCCTTCTTTGCGACCCCGCATACACCGCAATTGTTGTATGCCTAAAATCAAGGTAGACTTTTCCCCGTATAAAACGGCTATACCTTAGTTGGATACACACAACAACCATTAACACTAGAAATCTGTCTTTTGTAAGCCCAGATCTACGGTATACTTTTCCCCATATAAAACGGATATACCCACGATCTCCAACTTACAAATGCCTAGAACAGTGTCCAATGCATGCGAAAGGGAGCCGATCCAGCTGACTTCTCCATCCCATTCCAAATCTCATGGTTAACGCGTAATATACAGCGCAAGAATCACTGGCGACATTGGTTGTTAAGTCCTAGATAATATGTTCCTTTACCACCGGAACTTTCATAGTAGGTTATTACCTCTTGGTAAATAACCTATAATCATATTATTATGAAAATAGTGTTTTCGGACCTTTTTAAATGCAGGTGATGACAACATTGGATTTGTAAAATACTTTACAGAAAATAATCAAAGGACATGAGCAAGTGTGAACTTGCCTTTTGTGATTGCAAGATTATGCACTCACGGTCTTCAAGACAATATAAGATCCAATATCTGAAATCAGCATCGTTGGTCCGGTAAGGACTAATGTTTAAAGAAGCAATATGCAGTTATGCATAAGTAATGCTATGCACTTTGTAAAACTCCCAAAGTCATCCCCAATACTTCGAGTGAATTGAATTTAGGTGATTCTTTTAAGAGTTGGTTTATCTTCAAATTTTACTTTATAAGTAATGACCTTAAGTGTTAACAATCCAAAATTTACAAGTAAAGTATAAAATAATGTGATTATGGTTAATTGTCATTTGGTGACTATGATAAAAGTCCTTGGATTGAGTTGTTACGAGATAAGGCATATAGAGTTGTTTTTTTGAAGTGACATAAAGAATAACATTTGAATAAACTGGTGTTTAGGTTAGGTTAATCAATCCCGAAGGTTACTAAGGTTTACATTAGGGCTTTTTAACGGTTACAAATGATGTTAAGTTGTTATACTTCAATTGGTGGTATAAGTGACCAAAGTTAACTATAAAAACATGAATAAACTTTAATTAAGATGTTATGATTGTTTAGACTAAAGTTAACTATAAAATTAGAAGTGAATCATAAGGTGTAGTGAGTTTAGAACATCATCAAGTTTTAGGGTTTTAACAAGTATAATTATGGGCGTGGAATCATTCACTTTAACTTCAAGTGAAAGATGAGTTTAATAACCTGCAATTTATTAATAAGAACATAATTAGACGATCTTAGTAATTTGTTAGGATTTGAAATTATGTTAAGAATGATTAAGAGATAAATATTATTCACCACATTATATATGAGTGATGCACTATATCTATTTGTAAAGGGTTTTAAAGAGTATTTTAAAGTTTAATAGTTATACTTAAGCTTGATTATGAATTCAAGTCATGGTTTTGAATTATTATTTTAATGTAAAATATTTAAGGTTTTATAAAAATTGTGATTATTTCATACTTAAGAAATGTTTTTAAAGAATTTACAAAATAGATAATAGATAAGGATTTATTACTTTTCAAGTCTTAAAAAAACTTTCTAACAATATATTTAATATTTTTCTAGTATAATATATTTATTCAAGATCTTAAAAATAATTTATATATATATTTTTAATTATTATTCTTATGTTTATAAAATTCCATTAAGGATTAAATGTTTTTGAATACTTACTTCAAATTTCATTTATTAAATACTTAAGTTAGTATTTTTAGAAAATAGTAGATTTGTTTTTATACACAAAATGATTTTTTATTGATTTTTTTTATTTTATGAATTTTCCTTATTTTATTTTTAGGATTTTTGTATCTTTAATATTTTTTATTTTTTTAATTTATTTAACTCAAACAAGCAAAGTTATATTTATATCTAGTAGCAATTATTTTTGTGATCTTTTTGATATATTACATATATTTTTAGGAGTTTTTGTTATTTTTTTGTAGAATTAAAAGGATTTTAGGGTATTTTGGTAATTCTCTATTTTACTTCATTTTTCTTATTGTGGTCCCTTTTTTCTGTTGGGTTGAATTCCTAAGTCAACTGGGCCCATAAGCCGACTCGGCCCCAATACACCCAATTAGTTGGGTTATCCCTGGCCCAACACCCCTCTCTCTTTCTCTTTCTCCCTTTCCTCGTTCCTTACTCACGCGACACGCACGCACCCCACTCCCTTGCATCCAGCGCCGCCAAGCCTCTGTTGTGCTGTCGCTCGTCCCCGCCAAGCCATCGCCATCACCTACGGGATGGGGATCTGCTACGCCTTCTTGTGATCTACAACTCCCTCTCACTTGATTTGATTTTATCGGTCTCACTCACTTGTTCTTGGCCTCGAAACCCTAGCGGCTGCTTGGCCTGTCTGGCCGCCGCTGGCCAACTCCCGTACCTCCAATTGCCGGCATGGTTCTGTTATTTTCACTTCCTTTTACTACCCCTGATGTAGGCTTGTTATTCGTTGACCATTGATCGAATTTGATGACGAACCTCAGGTCTCTACTTCTCCTCTGTCAAGCCAGCCTTGACTCTCGCGGGATGGTGACCATGGTTGCAACCCATTGTGTGTTGACTCTGTACTTTGCTGTGCTGATGGCCCGCTGGTGGTGACTGTCTCGGTTCTGGTACCGGCGGGATGGCGTTGCAGCTGCGCAACCCCGGCGCCGAACCTGATGTGTTCCCGCTACCTCTTCTACTCTAATTCAGGTAATCCTTGTGTGACCGGCCCTCGAGTGGATGGTCTGTGTTAGGTTCAGAACCAGCTATACTAGTTGGTCTGTTAACCTTGCATATGATTTATGGTTCAGATGATTTGATTTTTTTATAGTCGTTTAATTCCTAAACCATATGTTGGTGCTGCTATATTTCTAGATGAACATTTAGCTCTAGTAGACGTTTTTATATCGAGCATCTACTTGACATGCTATTGAGTGTCACTGATTGCTGACAGGTGTTGAGAAATATAGGCTCCATTGATTCCTTATAGGTAAAATGCATTTATTTAAGCATGAACGAATGGAGTTAGTTGGAGAAATTAACACTTGCTGGTTTTGGTATATTATACCAAGTGGTTCATGAAATTTTATTTAGATGATATGTATATACATCAATAAGCATGGTGCCTAGTTTGAATGCCTTCTCTAGTTTAGCTAAACCTTGTGGTTGCTATCAGTGTATCTGCCACTGTGATGCCTCCCTTTGGAGTGTACACAATGGTAGCTATCCCTGGTAGTTGGTTGTTGGGTTATCTATCTAGAAAACCATAATTGGATGCCAATGATGTTAAGGCTGAGGTTTTATATTGAGTCAAACACATAATAAGGTGGTTATCCTTAGCTGATTATAAGCTAAGTCAAATGATTCTAGAGATGAAATGATTCCTATATTGGTGACTAGGAAGATGATTGGATTTACTTTGGTATCAGTCACATTTGGGATGAGGTTTCCATTTGCATATGTTGTCAACATGAAAGTAGAGGTTTAATTGATTCCTAACTATTCTAGTTAGGAAGATGATGCAAGGATTATCTTGTTTGATTATAGATGATATACACGCATGGGTATTCGCTGATGTTGCTAGTGTAAATTCTTTAGTGATCTTTGTTGCTTGGAATTTGCTGTTGTGGTGCCTCAGTTGAGTGTGCACATCATTCATGTATAGCAACATGATCTGCTGCTTGATTTTACTCACCAAAGATGAAACTTTGGCTGCCAATGATGCAAAGGCTGAGGCATAATATTTGGTTAAAAACAGATGCTATGATTTGGCCTTTTTATGTCTCTATGATGATTTTGCAAAGCAATACTTTGCAATACTGAGAGTACCACTCCATCCAATCCTCCTAGATGAAAATATAGTTGAAGGATAGATGGAGATGATTGATGTGTATTGTTTCCCTTGTGTTCCCAGATCTGTATACAAGATATCTGAACAAATGCTGCATGATTTAGTGATTAGTTCTGATGATTATTACCTGCTGGTTGTGAGTGGATTATGGCCTTTGTAGATCTTGATTACCTACACCAATACTTATGTCCTGCTCCACCATATGTCTCTGGTTTAATTCCAGCTGCTCCTTTTGGCATCTTAATCTACTCCTTGACCTGCCATTGGCTCTATGATCTGTTGTCGATGATACCTTCTCCTCTAGAGCTACTCCTGGTATTGTTCTTGATTTATTTACTAGGCTCTACTCAGTGATTTGATTGTTAGGTAATGGATATGTGGGTCTTGGTGATGATCTAATAAAAACAGATGCTCTTGAGGTGGAATAGACTTGTGATGAACAGAGAAAGAGATAGTTGTGGCTGTGTGGTGTAACTGTACTTGTGGTGAAAGAATGAGTAGAGAGAGGTGGTACTACGGTTCCCTCCTCTTTTACATCAATTCCTGGGCCGCTTCATGTGTTGACAGATCATGCCATCCAACTAGGTGTGTGTGCTGCTTGCACTGTTCTGGATGAGTGCAAGACCAAATATCTTGATACTCCTTTTTACTTCTACCACTCTGGTGAAACTTTCCCCATAATTCACTGCCAATGAGGTTGTACTGAGGCAATTATCTGATTAAGAACAGATACTCTATTTGGTGAAATTGCCCCTACCTATGATGCATAAGCCTAAGGCAAAAATTCTAGATAAGAACAGATTTTACAATGGCCCCTTTTTTATTTAATACTACTCAATGATGAGGAAAGCAATGCATTACATTGCTAAAACCCGAGAGTACCATAACCCCCATAACCCCTTGTTTTTTCATTTCTTTTGCTTGTTGTTTTTACTTGCAGGGAACAAGACTAAGGGGGATAAGAAGAAATGAAGAAAACAGGATACAAAAGTAGATAGGAAAATAATTTAGGTTTCCTTGATATCAAGTATTGTAATTACTTTTCTGTTTGAATATTGTACAAACATTGTACTGTTGTAATGTATTCAATACAATTTACTTGTTTTCTTTTCTTTTATAATTCATTTGCAAAGACAATGTAATATTTATATCTGCTTGTAATAAAGAATCCTTTTAGTTATTTCATTTATGTAATTCATTTTTATATTTATACACTTGTAATTTACTTTTTCCCATTTGACATTTGTAAAGAACAATAATGTGTGTATTATTGTTTTAAAGTTATTATTTTATGTTTATTCCTGGAAATTGTAAAGATATTGTAATATTATTTATATAATAATAAAGTAAATGTTCCCCCTACTATTGTAAATTGGAACTTATAAATATTTATATCTTGTTACTAATACCATTCTTATTTATTGTTATAGTTCTTTTTCCTTTTGTTTTTAAATTTCAATCATCTTTTCTATTTGAATAACTGTAATTATTTTATCTTATTCATAAATAAGAGTTCATCTCTTATTTCCTATTACAATACAATTTCCATTTACTATTTTATTTCAAATCTTTTTTGTATTCAAATTTATCAATTAAATATTCAAATTTGAATTGTCTTCCCCTCAAACACAAAAGTACAGTAGAGGTCATGTCGAAATCCATCGCACATGTCCTAATGTTTCCATTAGAACAAGAGAGACCTCGATTCCTCTATAGCTTCTTTTGTTTTACGCGAAAATTCCCCGGATTTTTTGATGCATGAATGCAATGCACACACCTGCGTAATCTATAATTCTAGGTGCTAATCCTGGGATGTTACAGTAGGTATCACAACTGAACAGGTGAAGAAGAATTTACTCTCTATATCATTGAAAGGAAGAGCTGAAGAATGGTATAAGTTGCTGAAGAATGGACAATCCATGGAATGGGAGGAAATAGTACCTCTCTTTTACTCTAAATTCTATCCTCCCAGTGAGATTCATAAGGATAGGAATCTAGAGTACAGCTCAAGCTTGGGGGAGATTGAAATTACTAATGCTTAAATGTCCTATTCATGAACTTCCTAACAATATTATTATCAATAACTTTTATGCAAGGCTTTATCTTCATGATAAAGATTTACTAGATGCTTCTATGCTAGATCATTTACACGTATGAAGGAAGAAGCTAAATGGGATCTCCTAGACCGTATTAAAGAGAACACTAAAGCACGAGAGAATGACAAAGGAAGAAAGTTAGGTATAAACTATGATTATGAATTCATAAAATCCTTTATGGGAACTGATGACTTTCGTGATATTAGTACTGAGTATGGTCTTGATTCTCAAGTTCTTGCAAAATGTTTTAAGGCCTTTGCCTCTTATATTGAAATTCTCAAAAAGGAGTGGAATAGGTACCACGCTCCTTATAAAGATATTGTTTCCCATGTTCCTGCTAGCATTGAAGTTTGTACTATTGATCCTATCTTGCCTGAACCTTATGTTGAGAAAATCCCTTTTACTGCTAAGATAAAGGAACATTCTATCATAGCTAATGTGGTTAGCAAAAGTGCAAAGAAAACTGTGGAACCCGATGAGCAAATAAACATTAAACCTATGGTAGCTATTGTGAAAGATCTTGTCACTAAAAATATAGAGGATGAGCACATTGTCTTCTGTGAAGATGCTTCTAATATTGTCTCTCATCCTAGAAAAACTAGAAAATCTAGTGTACCTGTGCTTTCTGTTAGAATTGGAGATTATTGCTATTATGGTTTATGTGACATTAGTGCTAGTTCTAGTGCTATTCCTTATGAGCTTTACAGGGAAATTATGCATGAAATTTGTCCTTGTGAGCTTGAAGACATTGATGTGGTTATTCACCTTGCTAATAGAGAGACAGTTTGTCCAATTGGCATTGTAAGAGATGTGAAGGTTCTTTGTGGTACAATTAAATATCCTGTTGATTTTCTAGTGCTTGGTTCTGGAGCTAGTAAAACCTGTCCTATTATCTTTTGTATACTTTTCTTAAATACTTGTTGGGATATTATAGATTGTAGGAAGGAGAAAGTTTTGATTAAGTTTGATGGAGAATCGTATGAGTTTAAATTTTCCAAATTTGCTAAAACTCCTTATGAAAACGAATTGCCTAATGAGGATTTCAGGGAACAACTTTCTGCTATTTCTCTTGCTCCTAACAATGCCTTGCAGCAATTTATGGAAGATCATGAAAGCGAGGTCTTCATGAAGGAAAGAAATGAGATTGACGAGGCTTTCCTTCGTCAACCTGAGTTACTTAAGCATAATCTGCATGTGGAAGATTTGGTTACCACACTACCACCTAAAGGTGACCCTGTTTTCAAATTAAAACCTCTACCCGATGATCTTAAATATGCTTATCTAGATGATGAGAAAATATATCTTGTTATTATTAGTTCTAAATTTTTAGGAAAGGAAGAGGAAAGGTTATTCTAAAAATATTGAAGAAACACCGAGGAGCTATGGGGTATACTCTTGATGATTTAAAAGGGATTTCTCCTACTATATGTCAGCATGCTATTAATATAGAACCTAATGCAAAACCAGTTGTTGAGCACCAACGCTATTTAAATCCTAATATGAAGGATGTGGTAAGAAATGAGGTATTAAAACTCCTTGATGCTGGTATGAATTTACCCTATTGCTGATAGTCAATGGGTTAGCCTGTTCATTATGTCCCAAAGAAAGGGGGAATCACTGGTGTGCCTAATGAAAATAATGAGCTTATACCCCAGAGAGTGTTGGTTGGTTATAGGATGTGCATTGATTTTAGAAAGGTTAATAAAGTTACTAAGAAATATCATTATCCTCTGCCTTTTATTGATCAAATTCTAGAAAGATTATCTAAAAGGACTCACTTCTATTTTCTTGATGGTTATTCTGGGTTCTCTCAAATTTCTGTGAAAGCACAAGACCAAGAGAAAACCACTTTTACTTGTCCTTATGGAACTTATGCTTATAGGCGTATGCCTTTTGGTTTATGTAATGCTTCTGATACCTTTCAGAGATGTATGTCTGCTATCTTTCATGTTTTTGTGAAGAAATTGTGGAGGTTTTCATGGACAATTTCTCTATCTATGGAACTTCTTTTGATAATTGTTTGCACAACCTTGATAAAGTTTTGCAGATATGTGAAAAAACTAACCTTGTTCTTAATTGGTAGAAATGCCACTTCATGGTTAATGAAGGGATTGTTCTTGGTCACAAGATTTCTGAAAGAGGTATTGAAGTAGACAGAGCCAAAATTGAAACAATTGAGAAGATGCCTCACCCTAGGGATATAAAAGGTATTCGTAGTATTCTTGGTCATGTTGGTTTCTATAGGAGGTTTATTAAAGATTTCTCCAAAATTTCAAAGCCCCTTACTAATATTCTTCAAAAATATGTACCTTTTGTTTCTAATGATGATTCTAAGAAAGATTTTGAAACCTTGAAGAAAGCTTTGACTACTGCTCCTATTGTTCAACCACCTGATTGGAATTTACCTTTTGAAATTATGTGTGATGCTAGTGATTTTGCTGTGGGCGCTGTACTTGGGCAACATGTTGATAAAAAATTGAATGTTATTCATTATGCTAGCAAGACTCTAGATGCTGCTTAAAAGAAATATGCTACTACTGAAAAGGAGTTCTTAGCTGTAATCTTTGCTTGTGATAAGTTTAGACCCTATATTGTTGATTCAAAGTTTACTATTCATATTTATCATGCTGCTATTAAGTACCTTATGATAAAGAAAGACGCTAAGCCTAGACTTATTAGATGGGTATTGCTTTTACAAGTGTTTGATCTGCATATTGTAGACAGGAAAGGTGCTGAAAATCCTGTTGCTGACAATTTATCTCGTTTGTAAAACATTTCTTTTGACCCTATGCCCATTAATGATAGTTTTCAAAATGAACAGTTGGCTGAAATAAGGGTAAGATCGCATGAGAGTCCTTGGTATGCTAATTACGCTAACTTTATTGTTTCCAAGTATTTGCCTCCAACCTTTATAGCTCAGCAAAGAAGGAAATTCTTTTATGATCTAAGGCATTACTTTTGGGATGACCCACATTTATATAAAGAAGGAGTAGATGGTATTATGCGAACATGTGTCCCAGAGTATGAACAACAAGAGATATTAAGAAAATGTCATGGCAATGCTTATGGAGGACATCATGCTAGGGATAGAACTACACAAAAAGTTTTACAATCTGGATTTTATTGGCCTACCCTTTTCAAGGATGGAAGGAAGTTTGTTTTATCATGTGACGAATGTCAAAGGGTTGGTAACATTTCTAGACGCAATGAAATGCCTATGAATTATTCTCTTGTTATTAAACCTTTTGATTATTGGGGATTTGACTTTATAGGCCATTTTCCTTCTTCAAAAGGGTATACTCATATTCTTGTTTCTGTTGACTATGTTACAAAGTGGGTAGAAGCCATACCTACAAACATCGCCGATGGTAAGACCTCTTTAAAAATGCTTAAATATGGTATCTTTCCTAGGTTTGGTGTGCCTAGATATCTCATGACTGATGGGGGTTCTCATTTTATTCATGGTTGTTTTAGGAAGACTCTTGCTAAATATGATGTTAACCATAGAATTTCTTCAGCTTATCACCCCCAAACCAGTGGGCAAGTAGAATTTTTCAATAGGGAAATTAAATCTATCTTGCAGAAGACTGTTAATAGATCTAGGAAAAATTGGGCTAAAAAGTTGAAAATGACGCTTTATGGGCTTATAAAACGCTTATAAAAATCCTATGGGGATGTCCCCTTACAAAATGGTTTATGGGAAAGCTTGTCACTTACCTCTAGAATTAGAACACAAAGCTTATTGGGTAGTGAAAGAACTGGATAGAGATTTTAAACTTGCTGGTGAGAAAAGATTGCTTGACTTGAGTACCTTAGATGAGTGGAGAAGTGGCGCTTATGAAAATGCTAGACTCTTTAAGGAAAAACTAAAAAGATGGCATGATAGGAGAATTCTCAAAAGGGAATTCCATGTGGGTGAGAAAGTTCTTTTGTATAGGTCTCGTCTCAGATTTTTTGCAGGGAAACTACCCTAAAAATGGGAAGGACCTTTTGTTATTAAGGAAGTGTATCGTTCAGGGGATATCAAAATATCTTCTTTGAAGGATAACACTACACAGGTGGTGAATGGTCAAAGGCTCAAACATTATATTTCTGGAGATTCTTATAATAAAGATGTTGATATTATTCAAATGGTAACTCCGGAAGAATTTATCAGAAACCAAACACCAGAATTTGCAGAGTACGTTTCTGAATAGGTAAAAGTGCTTCAAACTGAAGGTTCGTGAAAACCCTAACTTTTTATATTTTTATGTTTTTATTACATACATAAGGTTACGAGACGAAATAGAGGAGGAAACGGAGGCCAGGGTGGCCAGGGTGGCCACACCCACCCTAGGAACGGGCCCCAGCTGGCCGCGCCTGGAGGGGGTGTGAGCCCCTTGAACTCCTTCTCTGCCTCGTTTTCGCATAGTACCTTCCTTATGCATTGAAACTTCGTAATATATAACCCCTGTATCCCCCCGAGGTTTGTATATCGTGTTCTCGTCGTGTTTTCATTTTGATCTATTTCTTTCAGGAAATCTTCTCAAGTTTAGAGCACCATGGTCTCCGCCAATGACAAAGGCAAGAAGCCCGTGGAAGATGATCCTCAAAATCCCAAGGAGGAGGAGATCCTGGTTGAGGATGAAGAAGACATGAAGGATGAAGAGCATTCGGACACCCGCACTACCATTGCAAGCATTGGAGTGCTAGCAAACCCTACCAAGATTAGGAGGACATCACGGATGTATATAGGAGGGAAAACCCACGTCATATCCTCGCTCCACGGTCACTTCTTCACGCACCAAGAACCCTCTCCATACTCTCTTAATTGAGCGACATTACCAAAAGGTGCCCAAAGGGAACTTGTCCTCTGTTTGGGATCTGCCTCGTTCTAACCATGCAGCGAAGGAACACTCTAAGAAGGAAGAGTGGGGAAAGAATAACAAGGAATGGGATTCTCGGTTCGACATGATCATGAACCGCATTGAGCATAATTCGGAGTTGATTTGTACTCTAACCTTCGAGATTGAGGAATTGAGGGAACTGATTGAAGAGCTTATCAGGATAACGCCACCACCACCGAAGGAGTAACTCGTCATCAGGTTTAGCATCCCCTTGGCTTGTTCCAAGCTTGGGGGAGTGCCGTGGTATCACATCATTATCTTTTATCTTTTACCTTTTTAGTAGTTTCATATCTTTGGTAGCGAAGTTATCTTATAGGTTGGTTTGCATTGTGGAAGCATCTCTCCTTTAGCTGGTTATCTATGTATCCCTTGGTGTGCCTTTATGGAATATTAAGGAGAAGTTTCATCTTTTACTTTTTGCACTTCTTATTTTAGTTTGCAATATCTATTATATGATTGATCTTGTTGATCGGTATTGGTATCACTTTGGGAGCATCAAGTAGATCTAAATTGGTTTTGGCAAACCGAGCTCTCGTCAATAGCAACACTTTTTGAGGTTTGAAAGGAAAAGAGAAAAAGCTTACATGTATTTTGTATCATTTATTTTCTTTCTTGATTGGCTCATAAGCTTAGTATTCTTTATTTAAGATCTTTTGTGTCTTCAAGGAAGATTGCATGTTTGGCTTTATTACTTGTATGTTTGCTTGTTTCTTTCAACTCTTTTGCTTGCTACCTAGCCTTGCTAGCCAAGAACCTGTTTTGTTAAGGCATACTTCTCATGCATCCAATCCCTTAAACCAAAAACCTGTGCCATTTGTGTCCACCATATCTACCTATTAGCATTATTGCTATTCCAAATAAATTATCAAGCTTCATCTATCTTTTGAATTAAAAATTATTTTGTTATGTGAAAACTAGTTAGTAAAGCTCTCACGAACTTGATGGCACACCTTATTTTCTTGCCCCTAATAAACTTGAACCATTGTGTCATCGAAGTTTTATATGCTTGCATCTATACGTTGGAATTAGCAGAACCGTGGTGTCATGGGGAATGCTTTCAACATTGCACCTGTATATTGTACATAGTTGATATCATGCTCTTTTGTTTGCAGATGTCGTCGGTGTGAAATAAAAGGGGAGCTTGTAAGTCCATGGAGTTATGAATGTGTGTTAGAGAAACGTCTGGGCCGCTAGCCTAAGCCATGCCTAATCATGTTGGAAACTTGCAACATAACCATAGTGAGCAATCTGTGAAGCATCCTCAATAAAAACCTATGCAAATAGAAAATAAAAAGATTGTTGAGATGCTCACTATCTGCTTGCCTTGTCATTTTGATTATGGGATAACTCATGTATCATGTGCAAGGGGTACCCCGTTGGCGGTTCTTTATGATACACATGTACTTACTATGACAAGAACTTATCGGTAACTAAAGTTGAGTAGCATGAGGAGCGGCCCTCGTACTCAAGGGACATGATATTGCCAACTTATATTTCGTCAAGCATATACTCCATCTTTTTTCACTTTAACCTTAGTCACTTCAAGATTCTTATGATAGGGGCAATGAGAGCTCAAAGCTAGTAAGTACCATAATCTTTTGAAAGCTCTTTATGAACTTGAAATCCCTGCTTCTCTCATTGAAGGGCTCTTTCTCCTACTTTTAAGTTGAGTCAGTAAACATATTCCTCTCTATCTCCAGCAAGCATTTGAGTTGTGTTTCAAGCATTCATATGATGATTTATTCAATCATGTTCTTTATCTTCCTTGTTTGCACAAGACTCTTATCTAATGAGTATTACTTTGAAAGCTATCATTGTGAAAAACCTTTTATGTTTGAGCAAAAAGTACTCCTGTTGTAAACTTCTTTACAAAAGCTTTGCTTGAAAACTGTTTGCCAACTGTTCTCTGACCAAGAATAAAGTTTGCCAATTCCAATTATGATTTATCTTTATGCATATCTACTGTGACTCCTATACTTGTTGCAAGCTAAGTTATATAATGGTGAGTTGCTTTCTTCTATGAGTTGTGTATTCGTAAGTGTGATGCTTCTTGTCCGTATTCTATTTATCGACACTTTACTCCATAAACTCGTGGACATGTTTACTGAGCTCAGTTTTCACTTGGGGACAAGCGAAGGTCTAAGCTTGGAGAGAGTTGATACGTCCAATTTGCATCACCTTTCTATATCATAATTTGCCTCTATTCATTGATATATTTCATATTAAGAGGTGTTACTTATGTCTTTTCATCTGTTTTGCATGTTGTATAATTCTTGGAAGATGAACTGCCGGAGTCAGGATTCTGATGGAAAAAGAGGTGTTTTGATGCAATTTTGCGAAGATCAGAAAAATACCAGAAAAACTATGGAAAATCCTATTTTCCTATAAGACGAAGAATGCCAGAAGGGGAGGCGGAGATGGGCCACAGGGGGCCCACACCCCCCCAGGCGCGGGCCACCCCTAGGTCGTGCCTACAGGGGTTGTGGCCCACCTGTCCCACCTATGGATCCGCCCTATCGCCTATGTCTTCTCCTCGAAACCCTAATACACGGGGAGGGACCACAGAAAGATTCCGCTGCCTCTGCGAAGCGGAAAACACCAAGAGAGAAAGAGCTCTCCGGCAGACAAATTTCTGCCGAGGAAATTCCTTCCCAGAGAGGGGAGATCATCGCCATCAACACCAGCATCAAGCTAGACTTCATCGGGATCATCATCATCTTCATCCACACCATCATCTCCACCAGCACCATCATCACCACTCCATCCTGATGTAACAATCGTGTTGAATACTTGCATAGTTCTTAGGGGAAACTTTCCTGGTGTTGATTACTATTGTAGTTGATGCTTGTGAGTGGAACCATTGGATTATTATTTATGTTCAGATTGTTATTCATCAACATATCATCTTTGATCTTGATCCATATGATGTCTCGTGAGTAGTTCATTTAGTTCTTGAGGACATGAGAGAAGTCATGTTGTTAGTAGTGGATTTGTGTTGAGATATTATTCAATGGTTTAGTATTTAAGTTGTGGTGCTATTCTTCTAGTGGTGTCATGTAAACATCGACTACATGATACTTCACCATTTATGATACTAGGGGAATGCATTGTGTATTTGGCTACTAACTAGCAAAATGCCCGCACGTTGCTGCGGAAGAAGTTAATTGTTGTTTTGTCGGTGGTGAGTTGAATATATTTTTTTCCACACCCCTCTTCCTCTTATTTGGCATGCTTCCTTTTCATTTCCTCGTGTGATCTGTATGTCGCTGCCGCTCTAGATAAAATCAAAAGAAGTGTGATAGTTTTCATAAAAGACAAAGTGGGATAGTATGAGCGTACGGACACCAATATGAAATTGCCTTGGCAATAGAAGGAAAACGCATTAACCAAGACAGTCGCCACCGCTACAGCGCCAGCATGCTGGATGGCCAGCCACGCGCTCTAACCTACACACTCACGCGGTCAACCGCCATAGCCGCCACACACGACAACGCACATGCACACACTCCATGCGACGCTCAGCACACGACATCCACCCAACACGCACACATGCACAAGACGCGGCACAGACTCCGCAACACGCGCTCAGACTTAGCCCAAACCCAACACGTACCACATACACCAAGCCATCGATCCACCCGGGATGCAGCGCGCAACAAGCACACAACTCACGCACACGGTCCCACCAGCTCGTGTCGTTCCTCCTGAGCGCTGCCAACACCCATCTCCTTCCCGCATCGAGCGCCACCAACCCCTTCGCCATACGCGCCGTCGATCGCCATGGCGTCGCCCCGCTTGCTTGCAGGCCACCGCCAGCAACCAATTCGTCGATGGCCGCTGGCGTCACCGCCTCCCCCTGTGCTGCGGTCCTCTTTGAGCTCGCCCGTGAGTCCCCGACGCCGCCATGGACTCTGGTCGTCGACCGCTCTTCCTCATCTCGCCGGTCTACTCCGCCTGTCCCTGGCCTCTCCTATCCATCGCAAGGTCATCTTCGCTGCTCGTCCCTGGCCTCTCCTCTCCAGCGCAAGGTCGTCTCCGCCTCTCATCCCTAGCCTCGCCCTGCTCTGTAGTCCTTCCCTCGAGCTTCCTTAATCCTAGCTCCCCCAAGCCTCCGGCAAGGTCTGATGAGGGCTCTAGCTCGACCTCCTCCACACGCCTCCAGCAGGCAGGCGGGAAAGCGGCGGGTCCAATCCTCATATCCCCTCCGTTGGACTCCTAGGAGCCAAGGAGGCAGGACCCTCCCACATAATGAGATGTGCCACCTTGCCGCAACCACCACCCGCCGCTTGTCGTCCCTCAGATCGAAGCGACGCTGATCCTCCTCTTCACCGTAGAGCCTGGGGTGGTCGGCATGGTCAAGATTGGGGAATCGCTCGGTCGACGGAGGATTAGAAAATAAAAACGTTTCGGTGGCAATTTGCGTAATATGCGATTTGGTGGGAGGGCAAAACCGTCCAAAAAATCTGGTTGACAGAAGCGTTGCTGCTTTTATTATTAGGTATAGATTGTGGGGTTGCCGGAGTGACAGAAACCTGAACCCTCGTTAGAAAACCATTGCACAAGGGAATGTAGGATCTCAGAGTTTAAGGCTATGGTTAGGTTTATACCTTAATTGCTTTCTTGTAGTTGCGGATGCTTGCAAGGGGTTTAATCACAAGTATGTATTAGTCCAAGTAAGGTCGGTACATTAGCACAGGTGAAAGGATTGTATGGGCACCTAGAGGGGGGTGAATAGGTGCTACTTCAAATTTTTCTTCTTTTTCAAATTAGGGTTTGACAATAAGGTAAATTGTCTAGATAATGCAACTAAGGTGAATTTACCTATATGACAAATATGCACTAGCTAACACAATACTAAGCAAGAGCAAGTAAGTAAAGTGCGGTAAAGGATAGAAGTAACCACAGTGGTGGACGAGGAGACACAAGGGTTTGTTTACCGTAGTTCCTTCCTTTTGAGGGGAAGTACGTCTACGTTTGGAGAGGGGGTGGTATCAAACCACCTACGCCACGAAAGGCCTCCCTTATTTTCCGATGAACCTCACCCCAACGGGTTCGATCCACCTTCCACTATATCGGCGACCTTCAAGGTGGAAGCCGACACCTTTACAAGTTTGGGGCACACATCCACAACTTAATTGGAGGCTCCCAAATACAAGCAAGCTCTCAAGACAATCAAAGACAAGCTTATAAGAACCAAATCTAGAACTAGGGTTTCCAAGAAAACACTAGAGCAAAGGGGCCCTCAAGTGAATGAGGGGGAAATAAAGATCTCTTTTGGTGAAGTAGTAGATCGGGGCCTCCTCCTTCGATTCCCCAAAGATCAAGGACTTTGGGTGTTGGATTGAGGAGATCTTGTGGATTTGGTCGCTCCAATGGTGGTCTTGACTTTAATGCAAATGAGCAACTTGTCCCAAGATAGGTGGAGGGGTATTTATACCCCTTGGAGTAATATGGCCGTTGGAGCAATAAATGCACGGGTACTACCGGTACTCAAGCGGTAGTACCGGTTGCAAGCGGTACTACCGGTCCAGTACCGGACCAGGTACCGGAGATGCAATTCTTGGTCGAGCCAGCTTCAGATCTGCCCGGTACACCCCTGCGGTACTACCCCCAAGCGGTAGTACCGGTCATAAGACGTGGTACTACCGGTCAGAGCGGTAGTACCGGTCCCAAGTACCGGTGGGCACCATGCGAGAAGGGAGGGGCTGGTCCTTCCCCAGTACTGCCCGGTACTCCTGAGCGGTACTACCGTGTCCAAGCGGTACTCCCGGTTGGAGCGGTAGTGCCGCTCCGCGGTACCGGGTGGTACTGAGGAAAAACCATCCCTCCCAACCTTGCATGGGTCCAACCGGTACTAGGACCGGTAGTGCCGGTGCCAAGCGGTAGTACCGGTCATTTTTCCGGTACTACTAGTTGGCACATTGATTTTTGGCAAGGGAAATTGGGCAAGTCAATATTTGTGCCACACTCTATCAAACATGTGATACACTTAGCACACGATTATACCAATAAGTGTGTTTTTATCAAACATCAAAATCAGAAGGATAGGAAATGCTCTTTCAGTCTCCCCCTTTTTGGTGTTTGATGACAACACACTTTTGCAAGATGATTTTATGAAGAAACTCATGGCATTTGTAAAATAGAGACGGGTCTCCCCCTAGATGAGTAGAAACAAACCTCCCCCTCTATTTTACAAACCCAACATAAGTGCACAAATATAGATACTAGCATTTGAAACCATACCTTTGCACAATAACTTGTGATGAGAAATATATAGACAATGGATAACGCATATCATCACAAGATGGATCCATGACATAAACCACATAGTCTCACAAGATGGATCCATGACATAATCACATAGTCTCAACCATACATAGAGTTCACACATAAAACAGAAGGAAATCGAAGTTCACAAGCAATAAAAGGATCAAAATAAGAACGAGCTTATGACTTCCCATGCAACACACATGCCTAAAGTGCAACTTCTCCCCCTTTGGCATCAAGACGCCAAAAAGGGACAAGTGCAAGACTACCGTCCCGATAGTCAATCCTCCTCCTCATCATCATCAAAGTCCTCCTCGTAGGGGGGTGGAGCGCGGTGCGAGGAAGAGACATCATCGTCCCACTGGCTGTGCTGAGAGATCCACTGTTCTTCATGGGTGATGTTGGTCTCGGACCCCTCGAAGACGGTCAAACCTAGGGCTGCCATCATGTCCTTCTTCCGAGCACTAGCTTTCTTGGCATACACATGCGCCTCATACATGCGCTTCTGGTTGTCAACTTGGAAGCAGAATATCTTCTTGAGATTGGCCTCCATCCTCTTGGCCCAAGAGGGCTTGGCATTCTTGCGGCGGGAGACAACATAGTCTGTATCACGACCACTGTCAGCATCCTCAGATTCATCCTCTTCACCACAACGCGGGGTTTAGCGTGCTTCTTGATCTTGAGTGCCTTGGGCCGGTGCACAATAAGAGGACGAGTGGATAGGGTCCTAGCAATGGGGGGGGGCACTTGGACACAATAAGGCCATGATGTATGGAGCAAATGGTGGAACCCTCCGAGAGTGTGCAGCAGCAACCATCTCATTCCATATATAATATGTCACATCAAGAGCGGTGCCTGAGTCGCGGTTGAGGAAGGTATTGAACAACAAGTCAACACAAAAGCCATGTATCTCATCCTTGTTGCCCGCACGAGGAGCAACAGTCTCACGGAAAATGTGATGGAGAATGTCATACATGGGGAGAAGATCCTTGCTCTTGCCAGCAACCCCACGGCCCTGGATATACAGAGGTGTAAGGACATCCTTCTTGGAGGGGTGGTCCCGCAAGTGACAGCAGAAACCACAAGGAATGTCTCGGCCGCGATCTTCATACCCCAATATTGCAGCAAACTCCGCAAGTGTGGCTTCCTTGACTGCACCTTGTGTCATCCAAGTGATATTCCGAGTGCTGCCAGTGTGGAAGTGTGCAGTGGCATAGAACTGCGCAATGAGGAGTGGCTCGTAGTCATACTGGAACTCCATGATAGGGAACAATCCAAGGTTAGAGTATATTTCCTTGGCTTCAGCAAAATAGTCAAGGTTCTTGTTGATGTGCTCCATGTCAATCCACAGCTGAGGCACCACCATCTGAATATTTGTCATAAGAACCTCATGATAGACGCGCTCTTGGAAATCATTGTAGAATAGACTGTCTTCTCTGTCCTCGTCACGGTTGCAGGAGTATGCATTGTCAATCCTGAGAGCCCGAAACTCAGACTCAGAAATGTCAAACAGTTTCCTTGGCCCTGATGGCCCTGAGTTGTAACTCTTGGTGCGCCCCGAGGAAGGGGAGCGAGAAGGGGGAGCGCTGCCACGCCCAACAGAGCGCTTGGTGACCCCCTCACGACCCCCATGGGCACCTCGAGTGGCAGGTAACTTTGAACGACGTCTCGGCTATGGGATAACTTCTTCCTCAGACTCCGTCTCTTCCTCAACAATCTCACGGCTAGCTTTGGAGCACTTACCGCACCCCTAGAACCACCTGCATCTGTGAAAGCACGAGGGAGAACAACAAGGGGGTAAGGGCACAAGAATCACAAAGGAACAAAGGAGAATCCAATATTTATCAGAAAAATTGAGGTCAGTTGGGACCGGTACTACCGGTTGAACGGTACAGGTTCATCAGATCTGGTAGAAACGGACCAAAATAGACTTCAACAATCAGTAAATAATCGACTCTACTAGGTAACAAGGGAAGTGTATGGCAGTACAACCTCACAACATGTAAATTTCTTCACAAATCTAAGCAAAACCTAGATCCGATGAGGAAATTAAAAAGGAGAGAGAAAGGGCGGTTGTACCGGGATCCATGGCGATGGAAAAGGAGGGCGAGCCCACCAAGAGGCCGAATCCAAGGAGGATCCGGGGAGAGGAGGGCGCGGCAGGGCTTCGGGGGCGTCACGGGCTTCGGCGGCGGCGCAGGTATGTGTGGGGGATGTGGGAGAGAATAGGGCACTGATGGGTGCCTCCCCACGCGCCCCCAATACATACAGATTTCGCCGACCGGTAGTACCGGTTTACTGAAGCGATAGTATCGCTTGTGAGCGGTAGTACCGGTTCAGCAACCCGTAGGACCGATGCCCGGTAGTACCGGTTATGTGGGCGGTAGTACCGCTTCCTTGAGCAGTTTCCAGGGCATGACCTGGAAACCACCCAGGTCCGGTAGTACCGCTCGTACAACCGGTAGTACCGGTCCCACCTGATTCCATAACAAGGGAGAAATGGGGAATTCTTGTGCGGATTGGAAGAGGGTTTTTCGAGGGAGTAGAAAGGCTTGGGATAAGATAATTGCACTGGGAAGCACATGCACTCTAAAAATTGAGATAAAGATGTCAAGAACCTAAATAGAGTGCATGAGACTAAGATCAATGAAAACAACTCAAAGGATGACAAACACGAGTAAAACCAACCTCTCGAAAGTGAGAGGGCGGTGGCCTAGGCCACCATATATGAGTATACTCGGCTTGGCACCACGAAGATATATCTTGGGTCCATTACCAAAACTCATCATTTAAGCTCACATATCACAAAATGATATTAAGAGGAATGATTTTTATTGCTTTGGGCATAATGGGGGGAGGTATAGTCCAATAAATTAGGACCGCACTCCCCCTATATCCATGCCTATACCTAAACCAAATATGGGTCGAATCATAGGTGAGAATGCAAGAAAATCAAGTCAAGCTCCTTGAATCTACGATATTTAGTTCATTCCTCAAATAGCAAAACCTTGCTTCATCAAGTGGCTTCGTGAAGATATTGGCAAGATGATCTTTGGTTGACACATATGATAGATCAATATCACCTCGAGCAACATGATCTCTAATGAAGTGATGGCGAATCTCAATATGCTTTGTCCTTGTGTGATCCACCAGGTTGTAGGCAATCTTGATGGCACTTTCATTGTCACATAGAAGAGGCACTTTGTCAAAATGGACACCGTATTCCTTTAAAGTTTGCCTCATCCATAGCAATTGGGTGCAAGCACTAGCATCTGCCACATACTCGCCTTCGGCGGTGGAGAGAGATATACAATTTTGTTTCTTAGAAGACCAACATACCAAGGACCTACCAAGGAATTGGCAAGCCCCTGATGTTGATTTTCTATCATCCTTATCACCCACCCAATCCAAATCCGTGTATCCACAAAGAGCAAATGTTGAGCCTCGAGGATACCAAAGACCATAAAATGGGGTATGAACCAAATATCAAAAGATTCTCTTGACCGCCATTAAATGGATTTCTTTAGGAGCCGCTTGATATCTTGCACACGCACACCTACACTCAACACAATATCGGGTCTAGATGCACAAAGGTAAAGCAAAGAACCAATCATAGACCGGTATACCTTTTGATCCACATCTTTACCATTTGGATTTTGTTCTAGATGAGTCTTTGTAGCCATGGGAGTAGGAGCTCCATTTAAATCTTGCATTTTGAATCTCTTGAGAATGTCTTAAGTATACTTGGCTTGATTGAATAATGTCCCTCCTCTAACTTGCTTGATCTCAAAACCAAGAAATAATCTCAACTCCCCCATCAAAGACATCCGGAACCTACTAGTCATAAGCTTTGAGAATTCATCATTAAAAGCTTTGTTAGATGAGCCAAAGATAATATCATCAACATATATTTGGCATACAAAAAGCTCCCCATTGACCTTCTTAGTAAAAAGAGTGGGATCGATTTTCCCAACCTCAAATCCACGGTCAAACAAAAACTCTCTAAGGTGCTCATACCACGTGTGTGGGGCTTGCTTGAGCCCATAGAGCGCCTTATCAAGTTTGTAGACATGGTTTGGGAAGTTGGGATCCTCAAATCCCGGGGGTTGCTTTACATATACCAACTCATTTAATGGACCATAAAGAAATGCACTTTCTACATCCATTTGTTGCAACTTAAAGTTATGATGTGCCGCATAAGCAAGAAGGATACGGATGGTCTCAAGGCGAGCCACGGGTGTATAAGTCTCTCCATAGTCAATGCCTTCAATTTGAGAGTACCCTTGTGCAACCAATATAGCCTTGTTCCTTACTATAATTCCATGCTCATCTTGCTTGTTCTTGAATATCCACTTTGTTCCAATAACATTGCGGCAATCCTTTGGCTTCTCAACTAACTTCCATACTTTGTTTCTCTCAAAGTTGTTGAGCTCTTTGTGCATAGCCTCTAAGCAATCCGAATCTTCAAGAGCTTCCCACACTTTCTTAAGTTCAATCATGGAGATGTGTTCTTGGTGTTCACTGGACCTCTTTAATTGTGCTCTTGTGGAAATTCCTTTCCTTAGGTCACCAACCACATTTTGTAAATTGTGGTCTCCTAATTCCAACATTCTCTCCTTTCTAGCTTCACGACGAGCGTGGATCTCCGTGTTGTTTCTTGGGGGACCCTCTTCATCATTTTGGTCCTCGTCTTGACCATCAAATTGACCTTGATCATCATCGTGATCATTCTCTTCATCTAGAGGCAAAGATTGACCTTGGTCTTGATCAAGTGTTCTTCTAGCATCAATTTGAGCTTGCCTCAAAGCAGTTTGTATGGATCTTCCTTGAGTAATTGCCTTGGCACCACTTGACATCCTGGAGAATGAATCAAGCTCCCCTTGACTAGAGTTGTCACTATGATCATCATGATGAGGGTCCACATCTAGTCTTTGGCTTGAGTCATTGTCCTCCTTGGTGGATGGAGCTTGTTGATGTTGTGAAGATGAGGGCTCCACTTGAGTGGAGCATAGTTCTTCTCGATCCGCCATAAGGGGTTCCTCAACGGGGTGGATATATCCCACACCCATTCTTCCTATGGCTTCTTGAGGCATTTCATCATCTGCATCACAAGCATCAACACGCCCCCCTTGGGGACCATCATATTCTTCAAAGGTCACACTACAAGATTCTATGACGGCTCTGGAGAGCTTATCATAGATTCTATAAGTGTGAGATTCGAGACCATAGCCAACAAAAATACCCTCTAATGCTTTAGACTCGAATTTGGACAAACGAACACCTTTTATGAGATAGAAACACTTACAACCAAACACCCGGAAGTAAGATATGTTGGGCTTGTTACTGGTAAGTATTTCATATGTGTCTTTTTGATTTCTTTGTGGAGGTAGAGCCGGTTTGAAGCATGACAAGCGGTGGAGATGGCTTCGGCCCAAAATTTGTATGGAGATTTAAACTCCGCCAACATGGTCCTAGCCATCTCAATAAGAGTCCGGTTCTTCCTTTCGGCCACACTATTTTGTTGAGGGGTGTATGCAGCGGAATATTGATGTTTTATCCCCTCATCACTAAGGAAATCATTCAAGGTGTATTTATTGAACTCGGTGCCATTGTCACTTCTTATGATCAACACGGGAAGATTATATTGACGTTGGACCATGTTGATGAAGTCGATGAAGGTATTTTGGTTCTCACTCTTCAACTTGAAGAAATATACCCACGAGTATCTTTAAAAATCATCAATGATCACCAAACAATATTTCTTCCCACCAAGACTTGCATGATATGGAGGACCAAAAAGGTCCACATGGAGGAGCTCCAAGATCTTGGTAGACTTGATGCGGTTCTTAGGTTTGTGAGGAGCATCATGCATCTTCCCTAGAACACATGCCCTGCAAACACGATCTTTGGCAAAGGAAACATTTTCTTTTAGTCCAACAATATGGCCCTCCTTGTGGAGACTTTGCAAAGTTCTCATATTGACATGGGCTAGTCGGCGATGCCATAACCAACCCACATCGGTCTTTCCGAATAAGCACATCGGACTTGTAGTGGTTTGCCCCGAAAATTCCACCACATACAAGTCATGCTCGACGTACCCAACGGAAGCGACCTTGAGATACTTGCTCCATAAGAGGACCACAATATCAACATCAATAAAGACGGCAAAGCCCATCTTTCCAAGAGCACGGACTAAAAGTAAATTGTTTCCAAGGGTCTCAACAAGCATGACATTCACGAGTGTAATGTCATGAGCAACCACTATCTTGCCGAAACCCATTACCTTAGACTTTGACTTGTCGGCATATGTCACGGAGATTTGATCATCATTTGCCTTTAAGTCCTTGACAATAGACGAGCTTCCGGTCATATGACTTGTGCAACCACTATAAAGCACCCACTTTGACCCTCCGGAAGCATAAGTCTACAAAAGATCAAGCTAATTTTTAGGTACCCATTTTTCAATGGGTCCTCTTTTGTTAGCAAGAAGGGTCTTGGGAACCCAAATAGACCAAGCAATATAACCATCATATGGGCCAACATATTGTGCATACACATCACCATAATAATCACGCATTAGAACATAGTGAGGGTTAGCACTTCCCGCAAAGTCATCATGAGACATAGTTTTACCATTTGTGGACTTACTATCCACGATGGCCTTGTTGGTCTCTTGTGTGGGCTTGGTCTTCTTCTTGTTGTTGTTGTTGTTGTTGTTGTTCTTCTTCTTCTTCTTAGTTTTGGAGACAAAACCAATGCCTCCTTTATCACCACTAGGCCTTTGCTTACTCAAAAGGTCATCAATGGACTTGTTGCCTTGTGTAAATGTGGCCTTGGCTAGCTCCCCCTTCAACCTAGCATTATCTTCAAGAATAGTTGTACTACTAGATGAAATGAAGTTACTCGGTGAAGGAATATTGGCCAATTGAGTTTGAAGCGTTTCATGGGACTTTGTGAGTGACAATAATTCACTTTCCAAAGCCTTGTGAGCCTTGTCAAGCAAACTTAAGTCCTCGGCAAGTTTTTCATGAACCACACCAAACTCAATCTTGTCCTTTTTAGCCCTTTTGTATTTAGCAATAGCATGATCACGTTCTTTGATGAGTTTATTAACAATAATGTCATTGGCCTCATCAAGCCCTTCAGGTTTTAATTCAAGTGACATCCTAGTCTCATGTTCCTCTTCTAGAGCATTATTTAAAGACTCTAAATCAACCAAGTGTTCATGCCCAAGTTTACATCTTACATCTAGGAGCTCTTGTGTATGGGAAAGTTGATCTAGGATGTTACCAAAATGTATCTTTGTTCCTCTTTCCATAAGCAATTAATTCCCTTTTAACATCAAGAGACATCTCATCATCAATTTCATCCTTAGCTAGGGGAGTGGAGAGAGATGATGAGGATACCTTTGTTCCTCTTTCCATAAGGCAAGTGACGTTCTTGATGGGAGAATTCTCATTTGGAGAATCGAAGAGTGAGAATGTCAGAGTAGAAGTAGTGGCTAGAGCTGCCACACCATTAGAGGTTTCCTCTTCCTCAACGTCATCATCTTCATTGTCGGAGGAGTATTCTTCATGAGTGATCAAGACAATTTCTCCCGACTTCTTGTTGATGGGATTCTTCTTGATGAAGGGTTTCTTATAAGGGGCTTTGGAAGCTATCTTTGGCACTAGTTTGCCACCATGATCTTCTCTTCTCTCATATGGACAACTGGCCAAGAAGTGATTTCTGTCACCACAATTGTAGCAAGTTCTCAATCTTGGCATATTGCCTCTTAGTCCATTGGGGTTGATTTTTCGTTTCATTTCCATCTTGGCCTTCGTGGGGTTCTTCCAGAAGTTGTTTGCATAGAAGGCCATATATTGACCATGAAACTTCTTGACATCTTCTGGGTTGCTCATGCATAGGCCATCATCATTGTCATCACCATCCACATGTTCAACAACTTTGGCTTTCAATGCAACGTTGACAACATTGCTCATACCAAGGGCACGAGCACGTGCATATTTGGCATTATTGGAGGCAACTTTGAAAGCGGCCATCTCTTGCATAACTTCATTGGAGGTCATGAGATGGTAGTTGTGTCTTCCTTGTAGGCTCTTCAAATCGGTGGGCTCAAAGGGCATGAGTGCGCTCACATATTTCCTTTTTATCCACGCATCATCCACATGAGAGGCACCCACATTTCTAAAGGCGGTGGCGGTGGTCTTGAGTCTTTGGTACATGTCTTCATGATCTTCACCTTCCATCATGTAGAAGCCTTCGGGTTCATTGCTTAGTGCATCATACCGATTCCTCCTCATACTCTCATTTCCAACAAACAATACAGTGAGGGCATCCCAAGCTTCCTTGGCAATGCTAAAGTGCTCAATGTGTGGATAATTATTTGTACCCAATCCTTGTTGAATCATATGAAAAGCAGTGGCATTGAGTTGACTATTAACAACCTCTCTTCTTGTCAAGTTGTTTGGATCCCCAATAAAGAGTCCATGCTCGATGATGTTCCATAGTTCAATGCAAGAGCTGCGCATATGAGTTCTCATTAGTGATTGCCATTGAGCAAAAGTAGCAGATTCTTCAAGCTTAGGTGGGTCACCTCTATTGTATACATGAGGGTGAGGGATTGGAGGGTCGGGAGAGTACCATGAATCACGGTGCTCACCCTTCCCACCGTCATTTTGTGTGGAGGAATTAGTGTTGTCTTGTTTACCCCTAACCATTATATCCTCGGGGGATACCGGAGTATTCCCTTTAGGTAAAACGGATGGAGGATCCTCTTGAGGAGAGGGAGATTATGATCCATCTTTGTCTTTAATAAGTTGCTCAAGCATCTTCTTGACTTTGTTGACCAAGGAAGAGCTCAATCTTGTTTCCAAGTTTTTGAGATCTTACATGGTCACCGTGGTGGGCTCACCATCACCATCCCCTTCGCGGCTACCCATATTCTCTTAGGCGGTAAAGCACAAATAAAGAGCCGAGGCTCTGATACCAATTGAAAGGATCGTATGGGCACCTAGAGGGGGGGGTGAATAGGTGCTACTTCAATTTTTCTTCCTTTTAAAATTAGGGTTTGACAATAAGGTAAATTCTCTAGATAATGCAACTAAGGTGAATTTACCTATATGACAAATATGCACTAGCTAACACAATACTAAGCAAGAGCAAGTAAGAAAAGTGCGGTAAATGATAGAAGTAACCAAAGTGGTGGACGAGGAGACACAAGGGTTTGTTTCCCGTAGTTCTGTTGGGGATATGCTATATGGGTATCCTCATAGCATGTCCTCTATCCGGATAACCCGGGTGGCCCACAGTTGGTAGCAAGGCCCATGGCCTGCTGGACGGCCCAGTTAGATGGATCCAGAAGGGAGGCCCATGCCGGATAAAGGAAGGCTACGGTGGAGTCACCAGCATACCCAGAGCCTTGGAGTACAAGACACACAAGACTAATAATAGACGGTGTAGGACGCTGTAACCTGTCCGGCTAGGACTTTTCCCTGTAACCCTAGGACCTGGCGACTATATAAGTCGGGCCTATGAGGGCCTTTAGGGCACAACTTCAGACAATCTCAGACAACCTCGCACAGCGAACCTATCTCTGCAACTCGGCGTATCGCCCTTATAGTGATTTATAGTAGGAGTAGGATTCCGCCACCGTTGTGGGATCTGAACCTGGGTAAGCTGTGTTACCTCGTACCCACCAACCGTCCGCCTTCCCCCACGTCTCTAAACACGCACTGTGAGGACACCTCCATGGCGTACTCGTCGGAAATACCACGACAGTTGGCGCCCACCGTGGGGCAAGAGGCGCTTCAGGCTCTTCAGCGGTCGAGGACCAAGATCTTCGCGGGAATCAGCGAAACCATAGCCATCGGTCGCGTTCTCTTCTCTAGCAACGTCCCGATCATCCCTCCCGATGAGTTCTGGGTCCCGGGGAAGACGAACCCTACGTGGTGTTCGATCGTTCCTATCAGAGACATCCACCTCTTCATCGGCAAAACCGACTCGGGCACTAGTTCCCTGGGAGTCGAAGGAGCATCAAGGCCCGCATGGACCGCCTACGTCAGGATACGTTCGCGGAAGGAGCAATGTGGGATCTCTCTTTGGAGTTTTCCGACAAAGATCAGAAAAATTCAAGGCCCACCCAAACCGCCCCTGTGCAGGATATAAAGGTGGAAGATCACTGCAAGTCCGCCGGCTTCGCCCGTGCGTCTAGGCAGCAGCAGTCCAAGTTCGTCGGCGTGGTTACCATCTTCGATCTGGCGCGTTGCGTTCAGAGAGAGGGTGAAAACCCCCGCGATTACCTAGCCAGGTGGCTCCGTATACGAGACGATCTGGCCCACTACGCCAATGATGATGCTATGTATCACTTTGTGGAAGGACTGGACCAGGGAACGCTCCTAGGACATTCTCTAAGGCGGCAGCAGGCTTCAGGGTGTCTCACCTTCAAAAGCATGGTGAACACCGTCAACAGCTACGCGGAGGCCGAAGGGGCAGCTCAGGCGGATCTCGCGCTCATTGACGGAGCGTCGCCGCCTCAGCAGCCGCCTCCACCACCTCCATTCGCCATCGCCACAGCTATGCCACCACCTCCAGTCATCGTCACCCCTATTGCACCTCCACCCCCCGTCATCGAGGAAGTCCTGGCACCCTCTGACTCTGTGATTGACGTGCTATACACCGACTTTAGTGCAGATTCGGAGGAGATAGATTTCAGTCCAGAAGAGCTAGACTCCGCCATGCAGGAGATGGAGGAAGAATACACACGCGACGAGCAAGCCTCCAACGCCATCACGTCTCGAGAGGTGTTCGTCACCATTGGGACGGTGATGGATGAAGATCAACCCAGACGAGCTCCGCCTACAGCACTGGAAAATGGGAAGGGGCCACTTATTGCTGTGGACGACGATCGCGCAAAGGTCATGCCTCCTCCGCCTAACCCAGTGCAACAGCCGCAGGAACCCGATACTGGCCCAAGCAACAACAACACCGCAAACTTGCCGCCTCCGGCATCCATGTCTGCCGCTGCCCAAGTTACTCCAGCTGATAGAGTGATGTACGGCAACCTCCTCGTTGAGCCACTGACCGCCGCTCATATCCGGAACGTGGCCCAGCTTGACGAGAAGCGCCAGAAGCTGCTGGAGGAAGCGCAAGCCATCGGGAAGCAAGGCGCCAAGCTAGATCGAGATCTGGTCAACGCGCAGAAGTCCATAGAGAAAGCTAGAGCAATGGAGGCCGAATAAAAGACTCTTCTGCAGCAGCAGAAGGCCAAGAAATCTCCGGCCCGCGTCATCAACGATCCTGGCGTACGGCGAAACCTAGGATGGGCTCCCTCGAAGCCGGCACAGTCCAAGCCATACATTGATAGTGAAGGAAGGCAGGTGATGCCCACCCCTCTCCTCAACCTCACCATCGCCAAGACCCTTCTAGAGTAGGATCGATCGCCTGAGGCGGTGGAACAGGTCTATGACCTAGTGGCCAAGGCGGTGAAACAGCAGGAAAAGGCCACCTCTCAGAGGATGGAGTCTGACCCAGCGTTTTGCCGATCTAGCCAGCACAATCCACCAAGGGACAAATCTCCTCTTGATGTCGGGTCTCAGACGGGTTCATCAGAACGAAGACGGAGGGATGCGCGCAATAGGAAGGATGCTATCCCCATATCCTCCGACCACGGAGAAAAATCCCAACCTCATCGCCCATCGCCACCGCCCCGCTCCCCCCGACATCGCGAAGACCCCAAGGCTCACCATCGTATAGATATGCCCCCGCCAAGGCAAAGCGGCATCGTCATCCGCGACAACACGGAGCAGACCCGTCATGATGGGGAGCGCAACCAAGGACACAAGATCAGGTCACGCCATGACCCTCCGTGTCCAACAAGCAACCGCGACAGGCGTGAGGTGTCGCAGGAGGATAATAGCAAGAAAGCTAACCCACCACCACCTCCGCCTCCGTCGCCACCTAGCAGTCACCATGGAGGAGGGGGCCCGCGTCGTTCACGCAGCCCATCCCCTGTTGACAAGAAGAAGAAAAACCCAGAGCCATACGACGCTCGTTCACGGATTGATAAGATCCACGAGGCCCGGGAAGGACCATACCTGGGACCACGTTGCTTTGGACCTACGATACGGTCCGCAACTTACCCCAAAGGTTTCCGGATTGACAAGACCATCAAGCCCTACGACGACACCGCCAAGCCAGCCACTTGGTTGCAGGACTACGGCAACATGGTGGAAATTGCCGGAGGCAACCCCAACGTTGCCATCAAGTACCTCCTTCTAATGTTGGCGGGCATGGCCCGTCAATGGATTGATGACTTGCCGGAGAAATCCATTTGCAATTGGTTGGACATGCAAGAAGCGTTCACCAAGAACTTCGAATGTACGTACAAACGTCCCTGTACTGTTGGCGATCTATAGCGGTGCGTGCAAGAGAAAGACGAGACATCTCGAGCCTACCTCTCCCGCTGGCTGGACATGAAAAATTCCTGCGCAGGAGTACATGCTCAGACCGCCATGGCCGCCTTCATCAATGGGTTGGAAAGGGGCACGTTGCTCCGACATAAGCTAAAGCGCTTGCAGGACAATCACCAGCTTGACTTGAACCAAATGATTCAGTTGGCTAGTGAGTTTGCAGCTGCCGACGACGATGCTCGCGGCTCCTTGCCGGCAACGGCCATTCCAACTCAAGCTCAGAGGAACAGCAGTACAAAGCGTAAAACCGCGCCTGAAGAAAAGCAAACTCCCTACATGGTCGCCATGACCTTTGCAAGACGAGGTGATGGCGGACAACGTGGCCGAGGACGGGGAGCTGGTCAGGGGCAGAAGTGAGGAAGTGAAACTACCTCGGCAGCGCACCGCGTTCCCCAAACCTACGAGGAGTACCGTGATATGCCGTGCCTCGTACACCTCGATGTCAACGGTAAAGCCACTCACACCAATTGACACTGCAAGTTCGTCAACGACCTCAAGGAAGACCCGGAGTCCAGCTACAAGCGAAGTCGGCGGAAGAACGGACCGCGAGGCAAGGGAAAGGGGAAGAAGAAGGAGGAGGAGTCCAAGGATTCAAGTGACATGGACGAGGACGTTGACCCCAAGCATGCCGCCAAGAGCGACGACAGAGGCAAGAACCCCTTCGTGAAGAAGGCTCCAGTCTACCACACTTTCCTTGGCACCCCCTCCGCCCGACAACAGAAGACCTCTATGAGGATCCTGATGGATGCTCTAACCCCAGTTCCCCAGTACTTGCGCTGGTCGGAGGTTCCAATTACTTGGGACAGGAAGGATCACCCAGACCTCATTCCTACGGAGAACCAATACGCCATGGTCATCAACCCCCTGATTGACGACAATGAGTTCACCAAGTGTATGGTGGATAGTGGAAGCAGCATCAACATCATGTACCTAGATACACTGCAGAAGATGAACTTGACGGAGGAAAACCTAAGGCGGACCAACACCATCTTCCACGGTGTAGTTCCTGGTCGGGAGTCTCGGTCCCTTGGGTGCATCACACTTCAGGTAGCTTTTGGCGATGTTAATAATTACCGCCAAGAATGCATGACCTTTGAGGTGGTCCCCTTCAAGAGCGTGTACCACGTCATATTCGGCCGCGACATATTCCACACCTTCATGGCCAAGCCATGCTTCGTCTACAACAAACTCAAGATACCCGGACCAAACGGTGTCATCACCGTATCCGGAAGCTTTACCAAAGCTAGGGACTGCGAGATTGATGAAGCAGCCTATGCGGAAGCTGTCCTCTACAGCGAAGAATTCAAGGAGATCCAGAGTAAGGTCGATGACTCAGAGATGCCCGCGTCGAAGAAACAAATCTCCGACTCTGCTCCAGCATTCAAGGCCGCCATCGAGACCAAGCCGGTGGAACTTGTGGTAAGCGATGCCTCCAAGACCACCGCCATTGGGACAAACCTGGATCCCAAATAGGAAAGCACGCTCGTCGAGTTCCTCCGTGAGAATAGGGACATCTTTGCCTGGCAACCTGCCGACATGAAAGGTATACCTAGGGAACTTGCCGAGCACAGCTTAAACATTGACCCAAAATGCAAACCAGTGAAGCAACCTCTACGACGCTTTGGAGATGAGAAGAGACACGCCATTGGGAAAGAGATAGCTAGGTTACTTAAGGCTAGTTTTATCCGAGAAGTCCTTCACACCCAATGGGTGGCCAATCCTGTACTTGTCCCCAAAAAGGGAACCAATGAATTAAGAATGTGTGTTGATTACACTGGCTTGAACAAAGCATGTCCCAAAGATCCGTTTGCTTTGCCTCGCATTGACCAAGTCATTGACTCAACGGCTGGCTCGGAACTTTTGTGTTTTCTCGATGCATACTCAGGATACCACCAGATCAAGATGAGGAAGTCGGACCAATTGGACACTTCGTTCACTACTCCATATAACATGTTTTGCTATGTCATGATGCCCTTTGGGCTGAAAAACGCAGGTGCTACGTACCAGCGGACAATGCAACATTTCCTTCACGACCAAATTGGTCGGAATATTCATGCCTATGTGGATGATATAGAGGTGATGTCTAAAAAGTCAAATGACTTAATCTCTGACTTAAAAGAAACCTTTGATAATCTATGGAAATACAACATGATGCTTAACCCTAAGAAGTGCGTCTTCGGGGTTCTAGCCGGTAAATTGTTGGGCTTCACTGTTTCCCAGCGTGGAATCGAGGTTAACCCGGAGAAAATCAAGTCCATATTAAACATAAATCGTCCGACATGCCTAAAGGACATTCAACGGCTAATAGGTTGTGTTGCAGCAGTTAGTCGGTTCGTTAGTCGACTTGGAGAGAAGGCTCTGCTGTTGTACAAGTTGCTGAAGAAGGCGGACAAATTCACATGGACGGACGAAGCAGATGCAGCATTGAAGCAGCTCAAGGAGACTCTTTCCTCAGCGCCCATCCTTGCAGCACCCGAGCCTGGAGAAACTATGTTACTATACATGGCGACAACCAACCGGGTAATGAACATCGTCTTCGTGGTAGAGCGGAAGGAACCAGGATATGAGCACGGAGTTCAACGACCAGTTTATGTGAGCAAGGTCTTAACATAGTCTAAGCAGCGTTACCCGCACTACCAGAAGATAGCTTATGGAGTATTCCTTGCTTCTCGGAAGCTGAGGCATTACTTTCAGGAGCACCCAATCACAGTGGTGAGCAAGACTCCACTGTCCGACATTATCAACAACAGCGACGCTACGGGAAGGGTCACAAAGTGGGGCATTGAACTTGCCGCCTTCAAGATCACCTACAAAAGACGCGACGCTATCAAGTCACAAGCCTTGGCGGATTTTATCGTAGATTGGACGGAGATGCCAGATGTTACTCCGTTGCCGGAACCAGAGTACTGGGTGATGCACTTTGACGGATCAAAGTTGCTCAACATCTCGGGGGCTGGTGTACTGCTACAGTCACCAACCGGGGACAAGCTACACTACGTTCTACAGATCCACTTCGAGGCTACGAACAACATGGCGGAGTATGAAGCACTCATTCACGAATTACGCGTAGCCAAGGATATTGGCATCAAGCGCATAGTTTGCTGTGGAGATTCCGACTTGGTTGCCTAGCAGGTGGCTGGCACCTGCAATGCGCGGAACCCTATGATGGTGGCATATCGAGACGAAGTGGACGAATAGCCAAGAGCTTCTTGGGCTATGAAGTCAAGTATGTACCTAGGGAGCAAAACGAGGCGGCTGATCTGATATCTAAGCTTGGATCAGGGCACAAACGAATTCCACCAGGAGTCTTCCTAGAGCATCTGCGAACACCATCCGTGAAGGGAGCCAACATCGATAACCCGGATAGAGTTGACTCTTTCGTCCACATGGTGGCAAAGGTCCCTCCGGCTTGGACAAAACCGTTCATGGAATATCTCGAACACGGAACTTTGCCCGACGACAAAGTCGAAAGATGGCAAATAGTACGTCGAGCGAAGGGCTATACCATAATCAATGAACAACTCTACAAAAGGAGCACTACTGGTGTACACCTAAAGTGTGTTTCCCAACTAGAAGGTATTGAAATCCTACATGAAATCCATCTCGGAGATTGCGGGCATCACACCGCTCCTTGATCGTTGGTTGCGAAAGCTTTCCGGCAAGGATTCTACTGGCTGACCACGAAGGCGGACGCTGACAAGCTGGTGGAGACATGCATGGGATGCCAGTATTATGCCCGACAACCACATGTTCCTGCTGAAGAATTGCGAACAATACCAATAACTTGGCCGTTTGCAGTCTGGGGGCTAGACATGGTGGGACCGTTACAAACAGCACCATGTGGGTTTACACATCTGCTAGTAGCAGTTGATAAATTCAATAAATGGATAGAAGCTAAACCCATTAGAAAGCTTGTTGGGGCAACTGCCCTCAGGTTTGTCCAGGATCTAGTGGTGAGATTTGGTCTCCCACATAGCATTATCACCGACAACGGTAGCAACTTGTCACTCGGAGAAGTGGAAGCTTATTGTTGGGAGAAGGGCATCCGACTTGACCTTGCATCAGTGGCACATCCACAATCCAATGGTCAGGTTGAGCGAGCTAATGGATTAATTCTGCAGGGAATAAAGCCACGTCTTGAGGCACTGCTACATAGAGCAGCTGGAGCATGGGCGGAAGAATTGCCATCTATGATGTGGAGTTTAAGAACTACACCCAACAGATCCACTGGCTACACCCCTTAATTCATGGTATATGGAGCAGAAGCCATCCTACCTTCCGACATCCTTCACGATGCACCTAGAGTTGCCGCCTACGACGAAGATGACGCTGAAGAATCTAGACGCCTAGATGTGGACCTTCCCGAGGAGGAGCGCGTTTTGGCATGCCAAAGATCCGCCATCTACCAGCAGAAGCTACGCAGCTACCATAGTCGCCGCGTTTGGCATCGCTCATTTAAAGAGGGGGATTTGGTGCTCCGACTTAGGCAGAAGAAGTCACATAAATTATCCCCGCCATGGGAAGGACCGTTCATCATAAGCAAGGCGCTACTCAATGGGTCTTACTACCTCGTTGATAATCGTGAATTGAAGGATAGACCCAACGAGATCATAAGCGTACGTGACGTGACCCGGATGATGACTACCCGGAGCTTGATCGGCCATGGAACATAGCACAACTACGTCCTTTTTACACTTAGCATTTTTTTATCTAATTGTGTCCCTCTTATATGATCAATGAAATAAAGCTCTCAGGTTTACTCATATTTCTGATTCTTTTACCTCCTTTAGTGTTCATTTTTGGATCATATAAAACCTTTATGCACAAGTTTTGCGATTGCACTTGTGAAAATTCCGCCTACGGGCGTTATCTTAAGTTTTCTGGTCTACACGTTCTTTGTCGTTTTTATGTGGATTCTAGAGTAGTGACTTTCGGCACTTATTATCGGCGATTTTGTGCTTAGGTTATTGACGGTGCCATTGGGCATCATCACCTTAGTGCATGGTTCCGACAACGAGTCTTCCGACTCATGAAAAGTCAAGCATAAGAACCAAAGTAATGGATAAGCCAGCACTTGCTTAAAAAATATATACATGCTGGAACTAGTTCTTAAGTAGCAGGACATACATCAGTGTTTTCCGCCTTAAGTTAATACACGGTTTTTTCTGCATACACATCACAAAGGAAATAAATATTACAGATTGTTTTTCATTCCTTTGGCGCAGGCGACTTGGAAGCAGCGTCATCGGCAGCAGGAGAATCACCCTCAAAGTCGCAGTGTGAAGAGACTCAGAGGAGCTTTGGTTGCCGCCATCAATGGTATTCATCGGCACGAAGACATTGGCGTCGATTAACTCGGCGACTCTGGTGTCATAACCCACGAGTGACGACAAGATAGATTCGTGATTAATCTCTTTTCCATCGTCATCCACGTAGGGAATGCCAGAGGTTACCGTGTTGATGTCGGCATCTTCGTAGTGTGCCTTTACCATGGACAGCGCCATCCTTGCAACAGCCCGTGCACATGAAGCTTTCTAGCTTGTGATACGCTCGGGGGCTCGGCGCAGGATCTCTGAGAACTTGGTCACAGAGTCTGATGCCTTGATATTGATTTGGAGGGGCTTGGCAATCTCTTTGGCTTGCGCGATGGCGGTGTTGATGAAGTTGCCGGCAAGAACCATGCATTCCATTGCTGGAGGAGGCGACCGGGTTAAACCCATAGGAGCTACAAATACCGACAAGGAGCACATGAGTTCAAAAATTCAAAGTATCCAGCTTATAGATATCCAAGACGGAGAATCACCTACTGAAGATGCTAGCCTTAGCTTGCCAGAGGGTATCCGCCATGGAGTCCCGTTCTTGTCGGAGGAGTTTGTACGCTTCATGATGGCATTGATTTTGCTCATCAACACATCTCTTCTGCTCTTTCAAGATAGTGATTTCCTCCTTCAAGCGGTTCATCTCCTCAGTGGCGGAGTCCTGCAGGGCTTTCATTGATTCTTCATGCATCTTTAGCATGTCCTTCCTCTCCTGCTTAAGGATCTTGTTCTTGCTATCTAGCTCTTGAATGTGCTTGGATTGCTCGACAATGTCCTTAGCCTTGGCAATGGTTTCTGCAAGTTGGAGAAAGCAAAGTACACAGTGAGCACTCGGAGAATACACAAGTTTAAGTCGGAATACGAAAAAGAAAGGAAAAACAGATGCTTGCTCTTGATGATCTATTCCTTCAAGAAGGCAGTTTTACCCTTTTCGGCTTCCAAATCTGCGTGCATCTTCTGGTACTTGTCGTTGGCCATGCCCTTCCGAGCATTCTCGTTCTGTGGAAAAAAGAAAAATTAAACGTTGTTTGGTCTACTTGGAGCATCTAGCCGTAAAATTTCCACCTAGACGCTCGGGGGCTACAATGAGAGTTTTTAACTTAGCAATATGCTTAGTCTTTCTTTAAGCATCTAGTCAGAACTAATTCAGTTTTCGATTAGAATCTTGGGGGCTATAGTATAAAGTTTTTAACTACGATGTATGCTTAGCTTCTCTTTAAGCATCTAGTAGGAACTAATTCAGTTACAACTAGAGGCTTGGGGGCTACAGTATTGAAATTTATAAACACTGTGTATGCTACTCTTAAAGCATCTAGTCGGAATAATTCATTCAAACTACATGCTTGGGGGCTACAGTGAGAAGTTTTCTACTTTAGTCACTCTTAGAGCATTCAGACGCAAAGACCTATGGTTTTCCGTCTAAATCCTCGGGGGCTACAGTGGGATACTAATATGAAATGCAAAAGGAAAATAAAACTTACAAGTTCAATAATCTTGAGGTTGGTAGCACTCTCGGCCAGCAGCTTGCCAAAGGATACGTTGTTTCCTTGCAAGATCTCTGCTTGTCGGAGGAGCTCCTCTAGACCACACGTCGGATATGTCGGTGCTGCACCAGGAACCAGAGCAGTGCTACCCGGTGTAAGTACCGGATAGACTATATTTGGATACTCTATGGTTTTCTTGGGTGCGGGGGAGCCGCCTTCGGCAGAAGTACCAGCTTCCACCACCGCCTTCCGCTACCGATGGCATACTTAGACGGAGCTTCAGCCATTTGGTGTGCGGCACTTTCCTGCGTCGCTTGCCCTCCGACAACAGCGAGCTTGGTAGAGGCACCTGAGTCCACTTCCATAACGGAAGGGCCAGATGCTTCCTTAGCTTGTGAGCTTGTCGGAGCGGAGGAAGGCTTGACGATAGGAGTGACAGGGGCGATGGCGGGAGATGCGTCACGATGCAGCATGTTCTTGATGGTTCTAGAAGCCCCCGATGTTTTGGAGGTCTTCTTCAAGCTGGTCGTGGCTTTCTTCTTGAAACGTGCAAAATGCATAAGTACGGGAATAAGACAGACAAATAGACAATGTCGGAGAGAAAGAAGCTTACACAAGTGGGGGTGCTTTGGCAAAGGGGATCCCGGTAATCTTTATTTTCTCCGCCTCCAGGGCGGCAGTAGTCTTTTTGGAGGCTCCACCCTCCGTCTTCTTCTTCTTTCCTCCGTCGGCAGCGTCAGAGGTGGAGTTCTTCCGCTTTCGCGCCAATGGAGCATCGTCGTCGGACACGACGGTGACTTCCTTCATCTTTGGATCATAGATTTGAGGAGCCATGTTGTCCTCCTCTAGATCGCTAAGCTGTTAAGTGAGAAGTTACTTTGTTAGACAAGATGGTAATGGCTAGACGGAAGAACTGGAGTATATGTCATACACGGAAGATATACAGTTACCTTTGGGCACTTGCTCTCTACGAACATGTCGTAGGTGATGGTGAAGCCACGCTTCTTGTCCTTCACCTTGACGATGTCCTTGAGGCGAAGCTTGACGGATTCGCTCGAGAAATTGTCCACGGAGATGCGGAGGCTATCCCTTCTATCACTGGTATACTCGTGCATCAGCTTCGAGCGGTGCTGCAGAGGCTGTATTCGCCTAATGAACCAGCACATGGCTAGGTCCAAACCCGTCAAACATGTCTCTACGAACCATTCTATCTGCCTTATAGCGCGAGAAGCATCGATGTCGGAGGGAAGGGAGGCCTAGGATCTCCATGTCGAGGCTTTGGCGGAGGCTCCATCGACGAAGTCCGGGTACGTTACTTCTCGGTTAGCCAGAGGGATATCTGGACCATAGAAGTAAGTGCGTTGTAAGTTCTTGCAAGACTCGTGGCCGACGATGTCGGGGAACCGCCGGCCAGGACGGATCTTGAAGCTAATGGTGCCACAATTTCTAAGTTCATCCTTGCTGGCTCCGGCTTCGCGCTTGACGGTGAAGAAATACACAAAGAGATCTAGCCTAGGCCTAATCCCTAGGTAACCCTCGCAAAGCGTCGCGTAATTGCTAAGAGCTAGGATACTGTTGGGAGAAAGGTTTTGGGGTTGTACTCGATAGTGGTTCAAGACGGCAAGGAAGAAGTTAGAGATGGGCAGGGAGGCGCCGCGTACCAATTGTGCTTTGAAGTACACCTTTTCTCCGGCTTGGGGAGAAGGTGTGACCTCGCCGGCCGGCGCCGCCCGCCAGGCGAGCCCCTCCGTTGCGGGGAGGTAGCCCTCGACGACCAGCTCCTTGATGTCGCGGTCCGTGATGTCCGAGCCGCGCCAATCGCCTTTGTGGGAGTCGTTGTCCTCCTCTATCAGCTCCAGCGCCGCTGGATTGTGGTCGCCGCCGGTGGTCTCGACCACCACAGAGAGGGGATGACCAGTCCCTCTGGGGGAACGACGACAGAGCTCGCTGGCTTCGCCACGGCTTCGCCCGACGCTGCCATCGAGGGAGAACAGCTGCTGCTGGCCATTGCGTGTGTTTGGAGGAGACTGGCGAAGATTGGGAGTTAGGGTTTTTCGCAAGGTTGCGCGGAAAGCTTGAGGTGAAAAGTAAATTTCTCACCGCAGTTACTATTTATGATCTCCAGCATCAAGATTCGTGCAGCTTGATCGGACAGTTGCCGCGTAGACGGCGTGTGCGCGAACGTGCGCGGAAATTTCGCCACGTCCCAACCGTCCCCGCCAATGGTTCATATCGCCCGCGCGGGAAAAATGGACATGATTGCGTTCTCTGCCCGTGTGAGTTACGAGGCGTCGCTGACCTATGTCTGCGTCACCCTAGCTGTCATAGGCAGATGAGCCATCACATCAGAAGATTCCGGCATGGACGGATCCAGTCCGGCTACGGAAGAGTATGATGGAAAATTCAGCAATTCTCCGTCTTACTAATTGAAGACGGAGAAAACCTTGCAGGGTTCTTTGGGAGGACTACAAGATGTTGCTTGACGATTTGCCGACATCCATCTAGACGGAGCATTCAACGTGAAGAGGCAAGACGGCGCAAGATCTCAGAGTTCTCCGGGGGCTACTGTTGGGGATATTCTATATGGGTATCCTCATAGCATGTTCTCTATCCGGATAACCCGGGTGGCCCACATTTGGTAGAAAGGCCCATGGCCTGCTGGGCGGCCAGTTAGATGGATCCAGAAGGGAGGCCCATGCCGGATAAAGGAAGACTACGGTGGAGTCACTAGCGTACCTGGAGCCTTGGAGTACAAGACACACAAGACTAGTAATAGACGGTGTAGGACTCTGTAACCTGTCTGGCTAGGACTTTTCCCTGTAACCCTAGGACCTGGCGACTATATAAGTCGGGCCTATGGGGGCCTTTAGGGCACAACTTCAGACAATCTCAGACAACCTCGCACAGCGAACCTATCTCTGTAACTCGGCGTATCGCCCTTATAGTGATTTATAGTAGGAGTAGGATTCCGCCACCATTGTGGGATCTGAACCTGGGTAAGCTGTGTTACCTTGTACCCGTCAATCGTCCGCCTTCCCCCACGTCTCTAAACACGCACTGTGAGGACCCCCCATGGCGTACTCGTCGGCAATACCACGACAAGTTCCTTCCTTTTGAGGGGAAGTATGTCTACGTTTGGAGAGGGGGTGGTATCAAACCACCTACGCCACGAAAGGACTCCCTTATTCTTCGATGAATCTCACCCCAACGGGTTCGATCCACCTTCCACTATACCGGCGACCTTCAAGGTGGAAGCCAGCACCTTTACAAGTTTGGGGCACACATCCACAACTTAATTGGAGGCTCCAAAATACAAGAAAGCTGTCAAGACAATCAAAGACAAGCTTGTAAGAACCAAATCTAGAACTAGGGTTTCCAAGAAAACACTAGAGCAAAGGGGCCCTCAAGTGAATGAGGGGGAAATGAAGATCTCTTTTGGTGAAGTAGTAGATCGGGGCCTCCTCCTTCGATTCCCCAAAGATCAAGGACTTTGGGTGGTGGATTGAGGTGATCTTGTGGATTTGGTGGCTCCAATGGTGGTCTTGACTTTAATGCAAATGAGCAACTTGTCCCAAGGTAGGTGGAGGGGTATTTATACCCCTTGGAGGAATCTGGCCCTTGGAGCAATAAATGCACCGGTACCGGTTGCAAGCGGTACTACCGGTCCAATACCGGACCAGGTACCGGAGATGTAATTCTTGGTCGAGCCAGCTTCAAATCTGCCCGGTACACCCCTGCGGTACTACCCCCAAGCGGTAGTACCGGTCCCAAGTACCGGTGGGCACCGTGCGAGAAGGGAGGGGCTGGTCCTTCCCCAGTACTGACCGGTACTGCTGAGCGGTACTACCGTGTCCAAGAGCTAGTACCTCTTGTCTCAAGCGGTACTACCGGTTGGAGCGGTAGTGCCGCTCCGCAGTACCGGGTGGTACTGAGGAAAAAACCATCCCTCCCAACCTTGCATGGGTCCAACCGGTACTAGGACCGGTAGTACCGGTGCCAAGCGGTAGTACCGGTCATTTTTCCGGTACTACCGGTTGGCACATTGATTTTTGGCAAGGGCAATTGGGCAAGTCAATATTTGTGCCACACTCTATCAAACCTATGATACACTTAGCACACGATTATACCGATAAGTGTGTTGTTATCAAACATCAAAATCAGAAGGATAGGAAATGCTCATTCAACAGGTTCACCCACACAACACTTACAAAACCAAAGAAGACTACTCAGCTATTTGAAGCGAAAGCACTTGACAGAATTCCCATGTGTCCTTGAGAACGTTTGGTCCTCATTAATATTTCCACCAGCTTGTCCTTTGCTAAGAAAGGATTGGGCCACTTGATGCAATTGTTTGTTGTCTTTATTACTTGCACTTTATTTCCTTGCTTTGTCAAGAAATGCCTAAAAATGTGTTTGCTAAGTATTTACAGAGATTTCCTGCTCCATACCACTAGTCAACACCTTCTTCTCCTTGTTGGGATCGACACTCCTATTTATCGAACGTACTACGATACACCCCCTATACTTGTGGGTCATCAAGCGGCGGCCCATATAGTTGGTCGTCAACTCTTTTGTGTCCTTTGCTCGCTTCGGGTTTTCTTCTGATATTATTAATATTCCTCAAATAAGCGATTTACGTTGTTTTTGGCTCATTTTCTCTCCAGTACAACTACTCCAAGAATTGTGTCCATTGGATCCATCATCTGATCTGATCCTAGTGAAAATAAACATAAAAAGTGTGTGCAAACATCGTAAAATACCAAGATCCTACATCTACAATGCAGAATAATAACCTAAAACATGATGCAAATATGCAGTCATCAGTAGGTCGCTTTCGGTGGACAAGGTAAAGCAAAGCCGAGCGCCACCTTCATAGAAATGTTCTTCAGTGTCACATGTAGCTCACAAGTTGTCCTTGCCTCGACTTCATCCACGGGTTAGCGAACCATCGTTGCAATGGTCGTATCATCTATCAACGGTGCATTATTCTCCATCAGTAGTAGATTATTAGCTTGTACCTCTGTGGAAGCCATGCTGCATCTCCGCTAAGATGGGCCCACCGGATTGTCAAATGCAGGATCTTGCTGTCAGGCCAGTACTCAAAGTTCATTAACCTGCTCCTGTTGCATCTTGAATATGGCTTAAAATTCCTCGTTCCTTTTTTCAACCGCCTCCAACCACGCAGCCTCCTCCACCTTCTGTCGGTTCGTTTTTCTCGATCGGCTTCTATAAGTGTAAATGTCCTAGGGAAACCCAGTCTTCCATGGAACAGACGGTCCAAAGCCTCGTGTTCGTCTGACTTTTTCAGGATTTCCGAGGGCATATGTCAGCTCATCGTTCTCTCTGTCGGGAATGAACTTTCCCTCTTGAGCCTCTTTTATCACTTTAATAAGTGCATCTTTGGGTTCAACAATGGCCTTATTTGCAACAATAATGTCCCCGGTTTCACTGTCATACGATCCCCCATGCCCAAGTAACCATTTTTTTACCTCATGTGCCACTGATTTGTAGCTGGAATGACCCCTTTATCACGCATGTCTTTCTTAGTTTTTGCCCACTTAGGCATGGCCGTCTTGTAGCCACCTGTCCCCATAGTATGGTGATATTTATTTTTGGCCGCATTTTTCTGATTCTTTTCTGACTTTGCCTTAGATTCTTATGAGTCCTTGTACATCACAAATGCGGTCCAGTTATCCCGCTACTTCTCCAGCGGGCCAGTGAATGGCGGAGTCAACTTCTTGACGAAGTTGTTGTATAATCTTTTCTTCCAGTCCTTGAATTGTTCTCCCATCTTCTTAAGGGCCCACTTTCTGACTGTCAACCTCAATGCCTCATTGAGTTCACGAGTGACCAATTCAGGTAGAGAGAAGTGTGTCATGAGCGTATTCCAAAGACACTATTTGGCTCTGTCATCAACAAAAGTTGCTCCAACTTGATCGCTTTTCTTTCTTGGCTTATTCCACTTCTGAGTGGTGATCGGGATGGTGTCCCTGACTATCACTCCGCATTAATATACAAATGCACGTGCGGTCTTTGTCGGCTCCAAAGGTTCACCCAGCTCAGAGACTACATCAATAGTGAAACGCGCACCATCGGCCAAATTTCTGGTAGGGCCTCGTTACCTTGTAGAAGATTTGCCCGATGCGGAGGTCTAAGAGAAGAAACAGTCATTAGTATATATATATATTTGAATCAACTAATGCATCTACTATCTCGTGATCACAGAGGCTTTATATACCTTGCCGGAATTTTCTATGGTGTCTCCACCATCATCTCCATTATCGTCTCCACCAAAGTCTTTATCAAAGTCCCTACCGTCGGCATCATCCAAGTTGAGGTATTGGGAGCCATCATCATCTCCACCGCCGCCTGCTCCATCGTAATCGTAACCTCATGTACCCTCTTCTATCAAGTTGTACATGCGCTCTTCATAATATCTACCGTCCATACCTTAACTAATACAAAAGAAAGATAAAACCATTTTGCTTAATGCGGTAAAAAAGGAAGATAAAGTAATTCAGCTTAATAAACCCTATTACACATTAAAGTACCAATTAAACAATGTGATGAAGAAAGATAAAGTACCAATTAAACAATAATACATCTCGAATAATCCAGCTAATACAACAATAATAAAAGATAGTATATCCCTATTACACATCTAGCTCAACCAAGACGTCGACTCCCGGCTTCTGAACCGCCGGAGGTGTACACCCAAAGAGTAGGAACCATCAAAGGAGAATATCTCAAGTAAGGTGCCTAAAGAACCTGCCAGGTATCAGAGACCCTGACGTCCAAAATATACATGTAACGTCAGATGTGCTCGTCCTCCTTCCTGACACGACACTGTACCACCTTGTCGGGGGTCGTCTCCCTTTGCATTGTGCCTGGACCACTCGCCCGCCACCACAGAAGATCCGGGTCAACGACGACAACCGGATTTCTCACCAAACTACGCCTCCCGGCTGGTAGCACCTCCAAGTCCCGTGGATGTCCGGTGATGGAGCCTAGTAGTCCTCTGTTGTTCCCGCCGAGTGAACGATGAGGACGCAGCATAATCCTAAACACTAAATTAAACATATACACTTAATTAAACATGATGACAGTAAATAGTATCAACTAAAATAAACTATATAAACACTAACCAAAATTTCTAAACTAAATCAATCCTAAACATAAGCACTAAATACATATATTTTCTATATAGTGAAATCTCTAAACAAAATTACACTAACTAAAATCTCCTAAAATCTCTAACTAAAATCTCTAATAAACTAACTAACTAAAATTTATCAACTAAATTATAACTAACTAACTAAATTAACCCTAAACTTCAAACTAACTACCTAATTAACCCTAAACCCTAAAATACTAACTACCTAATTAACCCTAAAACACTAACTAACTAATTTACACTAATTAACAAAAATAAAATACAAATAAACATTAACAAAAAAACTAAATATAGAGGGGCGGCCGGAGCTCACCTTCTGGGCGGGGAGGCGCGGTCGGCGGGGCGGGCGGCGCAGCGCGATCGGCGGGTCGCCGGGCGGCTGACGGGGGCGCGAGCGGCTGACAGCAGCGAGTTGCGCGGGGAAGATGAAGATTGGTTCTCCAGTTCGGTGCTTGAACCGTGGTGGACAGGGTGGGTATTTATACCCACCCCCTTTAGTCTCGGTTTGTATTACAAACCGGGGCTAAAGGGTTTTTGGGCCGCCGCGTTTCGCGCGCGATACAAACCGGGACTAAAGGGGTATTTTTGGCGTCAATATGAAAAAAATATTGACAATTAAGAAAATTAATTATTATATATCAAAAAAATTAGAAAAAAAAGATCGATAATTTAAAGCTATTATCCTACTCTGTTATACACATGTAAATAAAATAATTTATTGTTTAAGAAATATTCTATTAATCTTGGAGCATCATCCTTATTTAACGGTATGCTTGGGTCAGTTTTCACTTTGAATGGAGGAATTTCATGAAATTTCTTATAATCTTCTGACATGTGTGTCCTGTCCTCAACTCCCACCATGTTTCTTTTTCTTGAAAGAACTTTATGGCGCTTTGGCTCATCGTATGATATTGTATTCTTTTGCTTATCTTTCCTTTTTCTCGGTCTAGTAGACATGTCCTTTAGATAGGAAACTTGAGCCACATCATTGGCAAGGACGAATGGTTCGTCTCCGTACGCAAGATTATTGAGATACACTGTTTTCATTCCGTACTACCGGTCTACCGTTACCCCGCCTCCTGTCATCTTGACTCGTCATCTTGACTCATTTGCATCGAAGCAATGGGACCTTAAAATTATGACCATAGTAAATTTCTCATATGTCCTCTATGTAACCATAATATGTGTCTTTATGCCCATTGTCATATGATGCATCAAATCGGACACCACTGTTTTGGTTGGTGCTCTTTTTATATTGTGTGTATGTGTAAAATATATTCTCATTTATCTCGTAACCTTAGAAAGTTAATATATTTGAAGATGGAGACCTGGCCAACAAGTACAACTGATCTCCAATAATGGTGTCATTCATGAGATGTGTGTGCAATCAACCACCGAAAGTCTTCATGTGTTCATCTCTAATCCAAGAGTCAGACTGCCTCGGGTAGTTGGAGCGTACAATATTCTTGTGTACCTCGATATATGGAGCCACCAAGGTGGAACTTTACATAACTGTATAGTGTGCTTTAGTGAAAGAATGACCATCCATACATATCTTTGCTTTCTTTCCTAGCGTGCCTTTTCCACTAAGTCTCCCCTCATGCCGTGATTCAGGTACACCGATCGGCTTAAGGTCAGGAATAAAGTCAACACAAAACTCAATGACCTACTTTGTTCCATAGCCCTTGGAGATGCTTCCTTCTGGCCTAGCACGTTTATGTACATATTTCTTTAAGACTCCCATGAATCTCTCAAAGGGGAACATATTGCGTAGAAATATAAGACCGAGAATGGTAATCTCTTTGACTAGGTGAACTAGGAGGTGCGTCATTATGTTGAAGAAGGATGGTGGGAACACCAACTCAAAGCTGAAAAGACACTGGACCTCATCTTTTTGTAATCCTAGTAGACTTTATAAATCAATTACCTTCTGAGAAATTGCATTGAGGAACATACATAGCTTCACAATGGGTACTCTAACATTTTTCGACAGAAGCCCCCTCAATGCAACTGGAAGCAACTGCGTCATAAGCACGTGGCAGTCATGAGACTTCAGATTCTGGAATTTTTTCTCTGCCATATTTATTATTCCCTTTATATTCGACGAGAATCCAGAGGGGACCTTGATACTACTCAGACATTCAAAAAAGATTTTCTTCTCTTCTTTGGTAAGAGCATAGCTGGCAGTACCTTGAAACAACTTTGGATGCATACCGTCTCGGTCTTTTGTACGTTGTTGGTCCTGCCGTGCTTCTGGTGTATCTTTATTCTTTCCATACACGCCCAAGAAGCCTAGCAGTGTCACGCAAAGATTATTTGTCATGTGCATCATGTCGATTGCAGAGCGCACCTCTAAGACTTTCCAATAGGGTAGCTCCAAAAATATATATTTCTTCTTCCACATGGGTGTGTGTCCGCCAGCGTCCTTCGGAACGGACTGTCCGCCCGGACCCTTTCCAAAGATTACTTTTAAATCCTTCACCATATCAAATACATCATCACCAGTACGACATATAGCCTTACTCCGGTGATCTGCTTCACCATTGAAATGCTTGCCTTTCTTTTTAGGGAATGTGTGGGCAGAAGAAAACGACGATTCCCTAGGTACACATTCTTCTTACACTTATCCAAATAAATACTTTCAGTGTTATCTAAACAGTGTGTGCATGGATTGTATCCCTTGTTTGTCTGTCCTGAAATGTTACTAAGAGCAGGCTAATCATTGATGGTTACGAACAACAATGCTCGTAGGTTAAATTCCTCATGTTTGTGCTCATCCCACACACGTATACCTTGTTCATACCACAGTTGTAAAATTTCTTCAACTAATGGACTTAGGTACACATCAATATCGTTACCGGGTTGCTTCGGGCCTTGGATGATCACTGGCATCATAATGAACTTTCGTTTCATGCACAACCAAGGAGGAAGGTTATAGATACACAGAGTCACAGGCCATGAGCTCTGACTGCAGCTCTGCTCCCCAAAAAGATTCATGTCATCTATACTTAGACCAAACCATAAGTTTCTTGCGTTACCTGCAAAGTCCGGGTAGTTTATCTCAATTTTTCTCCACTATGACCCATCAGCGGGGTGTCTCAACATCTTGTCTTTCTTACGGTATTCTTTGTGCTATCGTAACAACTTGGCATGCTCTTCATTTCTGAACAAACGTTTCAATTGTGGTACTATAGGAGTATACCACATCACCTTGGCGGGAACCCTCTTCCTGGGGCGCTCCGCCTCAACATCACCAGGATCATCTCGTTGGATCTTATACCGCAATGCAGTGCATATCGGGCATGCATCCAAATTCTCGTACTGCTCACCGCAGTAGAGGATGTAGTCATTAATGCATGCATGTATCTTTTGTACCTCTAATCCTAGAGGGCAGACAACCTTATTTGCTTCGTAAGTACTGGCGGGCAGTTCGTTATCCTTTGGAAGCATCTTCTTCATTATCTTCAGCAACTTTTCAAATCCCTTGTTAGGCACACCGATCTCTGCCTTTCATTGCAGCAATTCCAGTGTGCTACCTAGATTTTTGTGGCCATCTTCGCAATTCGAATACAACAATTTGTTGTGATTCTCTAACATCTGCTCAAATTTCAACCTCTCCCTTTCGCTATCACATTCTCCCTTTGTATCAGCAATGGCCCGACCAAGATCATCATCTGGCTCATATGATGCACGTTCTTCTTCTTCTTCTTCTTCTTCATTGTCTTCCATTGTAGTACCACCGCATTCAGGGTACATAGGATAGTTGTCACCATTCTCTTCATCTTTGTTGTCTTCCATCGTAACCCCTCTTTCTCCGTGCTTGGTCCAACAATTATAGCCAGACATGAAACCGGACCGAAATAGATGGCCGTGAAGGACTCTTGAGGAAGAGTATTCCTTCTGATTCCGACACTCACCACATGGACAACACATAAAACCATTCCGCTTGTTTGCCTCTACCACAACGAGAAAACAACTCACGCATTTAATGAACTCGCCAGAGATTCGGTCAGCGTACATCTATTACCGTCTCATCTGCATTATATAAGTACATCAAACAAAATTACGATGCTAAGATTAGTATTAGTCTAAAAATAAAAGCACACAGCAAATACATCAAACAACTATGCACTGATTTAAAAACTTTCTACTCCATCTTTAGTCCCGGTTGGACACACCAACCAGGACTAAAGGGGTTGCGGCAGGCTGGGGCCGACGTGAGCATGTTTAGTCCCTAATGGTGTCTCCAACCGGGACTAAAGGAGACTCCAACCGGGACTAAAAGTGGGTGACGACACTATATGTCGTGAGTGGAGACACTATGCCAGTGAGTGGCGACACTATTTCGATGGGTGGAGACACTATGACAGGGGTGAGTGTCGATATTATGTCGTAAGTGTCGACACTATGTTGTGCTGCTTAATCAATAAATAGGCTTCCTTGTGAAATATCAACTGCAAGGAAGATCGTGTGCGAGAGAGGCACTCCCTAATATATAAAATTAGTTAGCTCCACCAGCATACTGATCTATCTAGAGAAGATATAAACTGAAAGATGGTGTGAAAGAACAGGGACACCACTACGGCAGAGCTTCTCGGAGATGTCTTAGGATCCCGTCCTCAGACATCTTCGAGGAGCTCGCCATAGAGGCACTCCCTAATTTAATTTGGTAGCTCCCCGGCGTGTTCATGTTTTTGGTTCTTACTTGCCTCAACGGTCGATGATTAAAATGCTAGGGCGCCACTATATATATGTGTCCTTCATAGTTTTGGTTCTTATTTTTGTTGCAATGGATTTGGCGATGGCAGGTAGAAGAAGGATATTTTGTTGCTCGACGGTGGCATGATGCATCTGTGAATCAAATGAATTTCGAGACTATGTGCCAAACCAAGATATATATATATATATATATAGGATAAACTCATGTATCTCTGTGTTTCGATGAATCAAACGAATTTCGAAGACTATATGTGCCAAATTAACCAGATATATAGAAATAGAATCCACACAAATCCCTCCATTTCTAGAGCATGAAATGAGCTAAACTAGCAATAAAATATGAAAGGATGAAGTTGCTAATCTCTTAGGACCCTTAGATATATGTGGAGCCGAATAAATCTTCACAAATCTTGAGAAAAAATGGCATGAACTCAAACTTGAGGGAAGAAATTTGAGGGAGATGCTTGTGTGAGTTTGAAATGACTCGGGCAGGAAGAGGAAGAAAGATATAGTTGCCGGGACTAATAGTCCACACGGCAGGCCCTTTCCAGCGCCAGGTCCCCTTCGAACCGGGACTAATGTCTGCTGGGCACTGTGGCTGATCTTGGTATGGCGGTTGATTGCCACTTTTTCCGACGCTGTCATGGTGGCGATGGAGGACGATGGGCGATGTTTCGGCGAGGCATGAGTTTCTTCAAGGGTAGAATTGTAATTTTACTTGCGGAGTTCTTTGTGCAAAATTGCTTGACAGGTATGTTTTTATTAGGTGTTGACCATATATATAATCTCTAGATTGTCTAATGAAATATACGGTTACTTAAAAAAAACTTAACCCAATTGTACTTTTAACCGAGAAGAGATTTGTCCATGCCCTATGCGTTAAATATTATGCCATTTGTGTCTTGTTAGAATTTAGATGAGGATGTGGTTCTCGTAATAGAGGTGATGTGATGCCTTTTGCATCTTTTTCTATCTAAACTCTAACAAGCATATATAAACCTCCTTTGCTTTGTCTTGGAATAGATGGTGAAAGACTAATGACATGATTGATGTGCAACATATCTGAACTGTGATAAGTTGTGTTCTGTTTCTTCAAACAAATAATATAGGGGAATTTACAACATGATTATGCCGATGCAAGCGCTGGCAATGAAAGCATTATGTAGCACGTAACAACGTTGTACTCTGAGAAGACTCTAAGGAGTAAACTGATGAACTCTAAGCTCTCATGATGTATAACTAGGGGTGTACAAAATCTGACACCGGTGAAATCGTGGTAAACCGACTTGGTGAGGTTAGTTCATTTCTTTTCACAAATAAAATCAACACATCCAATTTACTGCAAAAAAATGTACTAAGCCCAAACCGGTCAGACCACAAAACCGTATTTGCCCAGGCCTATGTATAACTAGTACTGATACTGAAAACCGAAGGACTGATGAGACATTGACAATGTTTAAAATATAACATATTAATAACCGAAGAAATAAACGTTAATTGCTAAAATCCCAAAAGTCCATGTCCTCTCTTTGATGCAGTAGTGCCCTTGCTTTGAAATAAGCTTCCTTCGTTACTCTGGGCGATGTCCAATAATAACAATTTGCTGGCTTTAAATAAAATTCTGTTGAGCAGGCTTTAGAACTAGGCAACATGCATGTTAGGCTAGATCACAACTCTTACAGTCCGGGAGGATTGTTTCTGGTAATGAAACAAGCGGTGGATTGTAATGAAACAACTCTGCATGTCGTGGGAATAGTCACGGCAGATGCTGCAATCGACAGCGAGTAGTAGAACGAGGGGCAAGGGCGGCCAGCCATCTGCGGTGCGAGATGAGGGCAAAGACACAGGGTTTTACCCAGGTTCGCCCCCCCGGAGGGTAAAGACCTACTCCTGCTAGATTGTATTATGGAAGTGTTACAATGGGCGAGCTCGGCGGCTAGGCAGCGAGTCGCTTGGGTGTATGAGGGAACGTATCTCTACTCGCCCTATAGGGAGGTTTATATAGGCTCACCTCCCCTAGGGTTTACATATCTCAACCGATTCAGTTAAAGCTTCGGTAGTCGTTTAACCTAATCCGACTGGGCCTATCTACTCGCCTGGGCCTTCAGCTTCCAGTCACTCGGTTCCTCGCTGGGCTTCAATCCACTCGCCGTTCTGCAGGCTCACTCGCCGGTTCTTGGGCCAATCGGAAACGTCCTGCTGGGTATACCCCGGTAGGCATATCCCCATCAGTAGTCCCCGAGGCCGTCGTCGATTAGGCGTAGGTGGCTGCTGGCAGTCGGAGTATACGGCTTCAGAGTAGGCATCCAGTCGAATCGTCGGCGGGCTCCTGTACAAAGGAGGAAACCAGTGATCCAGGTCGCAGTTTTGGCGAGTCGAGTCGGCGAAACACTGTCATAGTGATTGGGTCGGCGAGCCGAGTGGCCGTAGTTGGAGCGTCAAGCGTGGTCAAACTAGCCGTTGGGGTAATCCAACGGTAACTTTTGGCGTAATCATCGCGCGGTAACGGCTCCCTGATTTGGCGGGTAACACCCGCTATATAAGGGGAATGGCAGGCGATCGGAGAGCCAACTTCTCACCACTTCTTCCGACTGCACGCATTTTCCTTCCCTCGCATCGCGATCCAGCCGACCCGAAATCCTCCGACCCCCAACAAACCTCTCGGCCATGGCCCTTTCCACCGAACCGTGGGGTAGATCCAAATGCACGAGGGCGCAGCTGGCCTCTTTCGAGGAGGCCGGGATCCTGCGAGCCGGTTGTTGGCGTATTCCCGCAGCCGGAGAAACGACCCCGAACCCGCGAGAGAGGGAATTCATCTGTTTCACCAGTCATCTCGAGCGGGGGCTAGGGTTTCCTACGTCCCTGTTCTTCCGGCGCTTCTGCGCCTACTACGGGATCCAGCCTTCAGATCTGGGTCCCCACAGCATCGAGTAGCTCGCCATCTTCGTGGCGTTCTGCGAATGCTACTTGGGCTGCCGACCCTACTTCCCCTTGTGGCAAGATCTGTTCCACGGACGGATCAGCCGCGAGGAAGCAGGCGGCCCAATGCTAGCCGCGGGCGGCCTGACGTTCCAGCTCAAGTCAAAAGCTTCTTTCTTTGATCTGATGCTGCCCGCCAAGGCAGCGAGCGACTGGAAGAAGTCGTGGTTCTATGTGGCCGAGGCGACCCCGGAGGACGAGGCGGCGATCCCGTGGTATTCCGCCAATCGGTCCGAGCCACGCCATCTCCAAGTCGGCAAGCTCCCCAACGATCAGCGGATGGTCGTCGACGAGATGCTCCAGACCATCCGCGGTCTGAAAAAGAAGGGTCTCCAGACGATAAACCTGTACAACTGTTGGCTCGGGCGGCGGCTCGTCCCGCTCGCCCAACACGACCACTATATGTACCAGTACACCGGCCGGGGAGACTCGACGAAGGCCTGCCTCGACGAGTGGAAGCTGGAGGACTATCTCCCAGCACTGAAGAAGATTACCCAGGCGGTGTACCTGGACGCGCAGGCTGGGGTCGCCCCCTATACCGCAAAACGTCCGGCTCCAACGGTAATCACTTTACCTCGCTCGCAGTCGCAGTTTATGCAGTCGCGGTAATTCTGATTCCATTTTGTATTCGTCGCGATTCCAAGTGGTGGAAGGGTGGCTCCCACCTTCGGACGACGAGAATTCGAGCTCGTCCGCCCAGGACGTAGGCGAGTCGCCGCCCGCTAAGGGCGACGAGGACGACAACGACGAGTCCGAGGAGGAGGTCACCCCGTTGGTCCGAAAGACCCGCGGTCAACGACAGCGCGAGCTCGAGGCAAGCAGAAGCCTCGAGCGTCATGATGACGACGACGAGCTCCCAGAGACCACCTCGCGCCGTCAAGCCACTCCGTCGAAGAAGAAGAAGAAAGAAAGGGAGGCAAGGGCCCCCCGAAGAAGAAGACGAAGCCGTCGAAGCCGGCCTCGCCGCCGCACTCAGCGAGCAGCTCTGATGCTCCCAGCCCAGCCGGTGATGACGCGCCACCAGCGTCAGCCGTGCTGGACGCGGCGACTGTGGAAGTGCCGCTGGCTTCAATACCTCCGCCATTCGCCCCATTCTCTGGGCTGGGGGATGCTCCGGCTGTAGCGGCTTCGCCTCGCAAGGAGGCTCCGGCTACAGCGGCTTCGCCTCGCAAGGTGGCTCCTGCCGAAGATATCCCAGAGGCTCCAGCTGCGGCCTCGACAACGAAGAAGCCGTCCGTGTCTTGGGCACGCGACGTCCTGGATATGGGGCTCAGTCGCCGACTGGGCCCTGAACTGGAAAAACCAGCCGGCCTCCGTACGGGGCTACGTTTTATTCTAGTCGCCAAGTGAGTGCACTCACCCTTCCTTGTTTTTCATAATTACTTCAATTATTTTTGCTTATTCGATTGATGCACAGGACCGGAGTGAAGAGGATGGGCCATCCGACCGTGGCTAAGGTGTCGTCCGCCGTTAGCGAGGAGGATCCTTCCCGCAAGAGGAAGGCGGACGAGGTCGTCGTCTCGGCGGATGGCAGCAAGAAGCCCAAGGGTGGCGACACCGTCACTATCTCAGATGACACGGCGGTTGCACCAGCCGGGCCCGTGATGGAGGCAGCCGCGTCTACGAAGGAGGGCGCTCCCTTGCCTGGAACGGCGGAGCCGACCTCTCTTGGAGCGGGTGCCTCTATCGCTACCTTCCCACGCTTCGTGACCAAGGCGGCCGCAGCGAGTGGGACTTCGCCCTCAAGCCACACTCCTGGGGCCGCCGACGCTGAAGTCGACCAACGTCGTGGGCATACGCCGGCGCTCCTCGCGTCCGTGGATGCGATACAACTCCACGGCATGCTTGGCGCAGCCATCCAGGTACATCCAGTCCCCGAGGATCAGGTCGGTGCTTTGCAGCGGCCTGATTCTTATAATTTCTCAATTTTTATTTTTCGCATCCAGTCCCCGAGTGCGCACTCGCTGAATTTCAGCGGGTGGGCACTTCGGAATTTCTTGATCGCCAGTCCCCGAGTGCGCACTCGCTGAATTTCAGCGGGTGGGCACTTAGGAATTTCTTGATTGCCAGTCCCCGAGTGCGCACTCGCTGAATTTCAGCGGGTGGGCACTTAGGAATTTCTTGATCGCCAATCCCCGAGTGCGCACTCGCTGAATTTCAGCGGGTGGGCACTTAGGAATTTTGCTTTGATTAACCTTTTTGGTGATGTGCAGGGTCTGCAGCTTGAGTCGGCTGACCGATTGGCCGCGAAGCAGCGCGCGGAGAGGGAGCTGGCCATCGTCCAGGAAGCGAACAAAGGGCTTCAGGCTGTTGCCGCGAAGGCAGAGGAAGCTCGCCAGGGGCTTGTCCCTGCTGGTGAATTGGCGGCGGCGCAATCGGCTTTGGGTGCCGCTGAACAGCGGATCGCCAACCTCGAGCGCGAGCTGCGAGAGGCGAAAGAAGAAGCGTGCTCGGCTGATGGGCGAGCTAAGGCCGCCATTGCAGCCGCTGACGAGGATCGCAAAGTGTCGGAAGTCCTTATTGCTGGGCTTCAGGACGACCTTACGTCGCTTCAGTGCTTCATCACGGAACTCGCCCGTCCGCTGCTTGGTGAGTACATCTGCCCCTTCCGGTGGTTGTTTCTTTTGTGGTGTCCGTCGTACTCATTATTGTCTTCTACTCGCAGGTCGCATCATCGATAGCGAGGAAGAGGCGAGCTCGTTCGACGCGAGGCAATGTGTAAGCATGCTTGTTGATTCGGCAACGTTGTCGGCGACGTGCATCCGTGCCTATCTCCAAGAGATATCTCCCACGGAGGTGATTCCCAGCGACCTCGTTGAGGTGTGGAAGTATTTGGAGAAAGCGCCCGCGGTCGTTGAGTTCATGACGCGGTCGACGTTTCGGCGCGGAGCGTCGACGGCACTTAGTCTTGGACTTGCCCACTTCCCCGAAGACTTCGACATCGACGATGTGACGAGTGGGTATCCATCGTCGACTGGCGCGGTGGAGCTGTCCGAGGTTCTCAAGTTGCAGGACCGCGCTGCCACGTACTCAGAACGTGTCTGGGCAATGGGCGACCTCCTTCCGTACCAGGAGACGGTCGTCGCACCGAACGAACCCGAGCCGCCGCATCGTGACTTCAAGGTCGAGCAACCTTTTCGCGCGGGAATGGCGGGTGAACTGACGACGTATCCGTTGAACCCGTACACGTCGTTCATCCGCAATCGCCGGGATGTTGGCGAGTCGTCATCAAAGCCTGCAGAGTAGGATAGTTTGCCTTGTGGCGTTAGCATCAGGTCTGCCATGCGGGCATATTTTGTAGCATGAAACAATGTGATATGCAATTGAATGAGACATCGTGTCTATTTTGGTATTTGTTGTGTGTTTGTGATTGATTTTTGAACGAGTCCCCGAGCGCGTCCGCCCTTTTTGTGGGGTTTACCTCGTATATGATATATGTGTTGTTGTCATGTGTTTTGTTGTTTTGGTCGACTCGCCCGAGCTCGAAGAGCCAGTCTCTAGGCGACTCCCTTGAGTGCTCTGTACTTTACCGTTTTCCCTTGCGCGAACGAGGTCGGGTGGCCGAGTCCCCGAGCGTGGTACTTGGTTTTTCTAGGCGCGACTCGAGGGTAGTTGAGGACTTAGCGCGTTGGTTTGAGCGCGTCACTCCTGCCTGGCCCGTGGGGTCAGTCGCGTGGCGAGTCCTGGGTATGCTCTCTTACTTGGCGTTTTCCCTGACCGCTCGCGATGAACTGGTCCTTAGTCCCCGAGCGTGGTACTTAGCCGTTCGAGTCGCTATGCCGAGGATGCGGAGGACCAAGGTCGCTGTGAGAAGCGAGGGCAGTTGTCTTGGCTCGTAGAACCAGTCGAGCTAGGCGACTCCAATGGGGCTCCGGGTGGGCGTTTTTCGTGGACGATGCAAGATCTGAGGTGATTCAGTGCTCTTACACCGCACTACTTAGCCGTGCCGATCGCCATACCAAAGGTTGACTTCTGCGGTTAGCGTAACGCTGTTATTACGAGTGCGAGTGGCACAAGTTATGGAGAGTAGGCGCAATTTGCGGTAACCGTTTCTTTTTATTTCATAGCGACTGGAGAGTACATGTGTGGGGTTCTAGGAATAGAACTTCCATACGAGATTTACATTCCATGGTCGCTTGACGTCGAGTTCGCCGTCCCCGCGGATGTCGATGAGGTAGTAGGCGTCGTTGCCGAGTACGCGCCCGATGGCGAATGGGCCTTCCCACGGCGGGGAGAGCTTGTGCATGCCCTTCTTGTCCTGGATGAGACGTAGCACCAGGTCGTCTTCTTGGAAGGTGCGAGCTTTCACCCGACGGCTGTGGTAGCGGCGGAGTCCCTGCTGGTAGATAGCGGTGCGTGACCGAACGAGGTCACGTGCTTCGTCGAGTTGGTCGATCCCGTCTTGGCGGGCAAGCTCGTTTGCAGCCTCCGTATAGTGGACTACCCGCGGCGAGTCGTGCTCGAGGTCGGTTGGCATGACTGCCTCGGCGCCGTAGACCATGAAGAAGGGGGTGAACCCTGTCGATCTGTTGACTGAGGTGCGGATCCCCCAGATGACAGAGGGCAACTCCTCGACCCAGCACCTGGCGGTGCGCTCGAGTGGTACTTGGAGTCGCGGCTTCAAGCCGTGAGGATGCTTTGGTTGGCCCGTTCCGCCTGGCCGTTGGATTCCGGGTGGGTGACTGACGCGAGGTCGAGCCGGATGTGGTGCTCTTCGCAGAATTCGGCCATGGCTCCCTTGGCGAAGTTGGTGCCGTTGTCCGTGATGATGCTGTTTGGGAACCCGTAGCGATATATGAGCTCGCGTAGGAATTTAGTGGCGGTCTTCCCGTCGCATTTTCGGACTGGCTTGGCCTCCACCCATTTCGTGAATTTGTCGACGGCGACTAGGAGGTGGGTGTAGCCTGAGGGGGCCTTCTTGAAAGGGCCTACCATATCCATGCCCCACACAGCGAATGGCCAGGTGATGGGGATTGTTTTGAGCGCCGAGCTCGGCACGTGCGTCTGGTTGGCGTACTTCTGGCACCCGGCGCACCGCTGGACGATATCGACAGCGTCGGCGTGTGCGGTGGGCCAGTAAAAGCCGTGTCGCATAGCCTTGGCGACCAGGGAACGAGCGGCGGCGTGGTGGCCGCAGTCACCGGAGTGGATGTCGTGGAGGATCTTGCATCCTTCAGCTGGTTGGACGCAGCGTTGGAACACGCCGGTGACGCTGCGCTTGTGGAGCTCGCCGTCGATGATGGTGTAGGACTTGCATCGACGAGCGATCATTCGAGCGTCCGTCTCGTCTGCCGGCAGGGTGCCGGCTTCCAGATAGGCGATGTAGGGCTTGGTCCAGTCGTCTGGCTCGTTGACGAGTGCGACCAAGGCTGCCTCTGGTTGGAGTGGGACTCCGATGTCGATCTCCCTCGGGGGAGAGACTGATGGCTTGGTGATCGTGTCGAGGAAAACGCCGGCGGGTGGTGCGAGTCGAGCCGACCCGATGCGAGAGAGTGCGTCGGCCTCCTCGTTTTTCCGTCTGTCGATCCACTCGACGGAGTAGCCGGTGAAGTGTCCGCCCAACTTGTCCACTGCTTGGCGGTACGCCGCCATGGTAGGGGAGACGGCGTCGCAGGTGCCAGCGACTTGCCCCGCGACAAGGTCGGAATCTCCGTAGCAGTGGAGGCGATTGACGTTCATCTCCTTGGCAGCTCGCATGCCGTGGAGTAGGGCCTCGTACTCAGCCATGTTGTTGGTACAGGGCGTGAAGTCGAGGCAGAGGATGTAGCGGAGCTTGTCGCCCTTTGGCGAAGTCAGCACTATCCCTGCGCCTGCACCGTCCGCGTTCTTTGAGCCGTCGAAGTGCAGGCTCCAGTAATGGAGATACGGCAGCTTCTCTGGTTGCTGGGCCTCTTCCCAGTCGGCGATGAAGTCTGCCAGTGCCTGCGACTTGATCGCTTTTCGTGGCTCGTATTTGATGTTGTGGACGCCGATCTCGACGGCCCACTTGGCGACCCGCCCGGTCGCCTCGCGATTGCGGATGATGTCTTGCAGTGGTGCTGAGGAGACGACCGTGATCGGGTGCTCCTGGAAGTAGTGCGGCAGGCGCCGCTGAGCTCTGAAGACCGCGTATACTAGCTTTTGGTACTGTGGGTACCGCTGGCGCGACTCGGTGAGGACCTCGCTGATGTAGTACACCGGCCGCTGGACTGGGCGCTCCTTTCCTTCTTCTGGTCGCTCGACGACCATCACGGCGCTGACGATGCGCTCAGAAGCCGCGACGTAAACCAGCATGGGTTCTTTGTCGGCGGGGGCGGCGAGTAATGGTGTGGCGAGTAGCACCTTTTTGAGGTCGCGGAGCGCGTCGTCCGCCTCCTTGTCCCACTGGAAGGTGGGGTTCTTGCGCATCAGGCGGTATAGGGGCATCGCCTTTTCGCCCAGGCGGGGGATGAAACGACTGAGAGCCGCTACTCGCCCGGCCAGCTTCTGGACGTCGCGCAGGCACTCGGGTTTGCCGAGCCGGGCGATCGTGTCGATCTTCGTGGGGTTCGCCTCGATCCCTCGTTTGGAGACGACGTACCCTAGTAGTTGTCCGGCGGGTACACCGAAGGTGCATTTGCCTGGGTTGAGCTTTATCTTATATCTTCGCAGGTTGGCGAATGTTTCCGCCAGGTCGGTGAGTAGGTCGCCTTGGCGAGCGGATTTTATGACCACGTCGTCGATGTAGACGTGGATGTTGCGGCCAATTTGGCTCGCGAGGCATTCTTGCATGCACCGCTGGTAGGTCGCCCCGGCGTTCTTGAGGCCGAAGGTCATGGCGGTGTAACAGAAGGCTCCGAATGGCGTGATGAACGCCGTCTTCTCCTCGTCTTCGACAGCCATTTTGATCTGGTTGTACCCAGAGTAGGCGTCAAGGAAACATAGCGACTCCGAGCCCGCGGTTGAATCGATTATCTGGTCGATCCACGGGAGGACGAACTGCTCCTTTGGGCAGGCGCCGTTCAGGTTTGTGTAGTCGATACACATTCTCCAGGTCCCGTTCTTCTTCTCGACCAGGACTGGGTTTGCCAGCCACTTGGAGTACTTGATTGGCCGGATGAAGCCGGCAGCGAGTAGACGCTGCACCTCCTCGGCGATTGCTCGATGGCGTTCTTCATTGAAGGTCCGCAGCGACTGCTTGATAGGTCGCACTTTGGGGTCGGCGTTTAGCTTGTGCTCAGCGAGCTCCCTAGGGACACCGGGCATGTTAGAGGGTTTCCATGCGAAGATGTCCCTGTTCTCACGGAGGAACTCGATGAGCGCGCCTTCCTATGCTGGGCTCATGCCCGTCCCGATCGTCACCGTCTGGCTGGAGTCGCCTGGGACCAACTCGATGGTGCGGGTGTGCGTCGTGGCCTCAAAGGTTGAGGTGTTTGCGCCCTCTGAGTTGGGCTTCTTGAGTATGGTGGGGTCGTCGTTGTTGACCCCGCTCGCGTACTTGGCGAGCTCATCGGCGTGGTTGGTCTCCGCCGCGATGACGGCGTCAGCGAGCTCGGCTCCTTTGGCCTCGCACTCGGCGGCCATGTCGTGGTCGCCGTGAATGGTGATGACGCCGCACGGCCCGGGGAGCTTCATCGTGTTGTACGCGTAATGGGGCGCTGCCATGAATTTAGCGAACGCCTGGCGCCCCAAGACGCAGTGGTAGGGGCTGTCGAAGGGCACCAGCTCGAAGACGATCCGCTCGGTGCGGAAATTTGCCAGTGTGCCGAAGGTGACTGGCAGCGTGACCTTGCCGATCGGGTACGCCTTCCGACCGGGGACGATGCCGTGGAATGTGGTGTGGGTCGTCTCGATCATCGACTGCGGGAGCCGCAGCCGCCTGAAGGTGTCGAGGTATAGGATGTTGATGGAGCTGCCACCGTCCATCAATGTCTTGGGGAGCCAGTAGTCGCCGACCTTGGGCTTGACCACCAGGGCGACTCGTCCTGGGTACTCGATGCGTGGCGAGTGGTCTTGGCGGCTCCATGTGATGGGCTGCTCTGACCAGTTTAGGAACTGGGGAACGTCCACCTGGGCCACCGCGTTGACGGCGACAGCGCGGGCGATGACCTTCTTCTCGCGCTTCGTGTTGAAGCCTGTGAAGGTGTGGAGCGAGCCGGCCACTTTGCCGAATTTTCCGCCGTTTGGCGGGTCGTTGTCGGGGTCCTCCCGCGCTCGTCGTGCCTTCTCAATTTCCCTGAGGGTGTGGCAGTCGGCGGTGGTGTGCGTTGCGGGCTTCCCTTCCCTGCTATGAAACGCACATGGTTGGTTAAGGAGAGCCTCGGGGTCGAACCTTGGCTTGGCCTTGTAGTTGCCGCCGTCGCGGCGTTGTCCTCCGTCACGGCGGAAGCTCTTGGGCTCGCGTTGCACGTGCCCGGCGTTGGCGACGAAGTCGACTCGCCCGTCATTGTGGCGCTTGCCGGTGAGGCGAGTGCTGCTGTAGCGTAGGTCGGACCGTCGTCCGTTGTCGTTGCCGCTCGTGTGGCGTTGACCTCCTGACTCATCGTCAGTTTCCTGGTTTGGATCTTCCTCGGCGTACCGTTTGGTGATCTCGAGGAGGTCGGGGATGTTGTCGAGTGTGCGGGAGTGTCGCTTGAGCTTGGCGACCAGGGGCTCGTAGCAGCAGGAGGTCTTGAAGCAATGGATCGCGGTGTCCGGGTGGATGCCGACCGCGTTGTACCAAAGTTCTTGCCACCGTTGGACCCAGTTGCGGGTCGACTCGCGGGGTCCCTGGACGCATCGCTCCAGGTCCTCGATAGTGGTGGCGCGGGTGTAGGAGCACTCGAAGTGCCTGACGAAGGCATCGCGCATCTCCTCCCAGGAGTCGATACTGTCCTGGGGGAGGGTGTTGATCCACTGCCTGCACGTACCCTCCATCATCAGGGGGAGGTAACGGGCGGCTAGCAGGTCAATGTGGCCTGCGATCCCCATCGCCATGAGGTATGTGTCGAGCCATACGGCGGGGTCGTACGAGGAGTCATACTTTTCTATCTCTTTCGGCGCCTTGAAGTTTGGCGGGTACTTCTCGCCTCGTATCATTGGTCCGAAGCACTTGGGTCCGAGTCGACTGAGCGACCCCATGGGCTCGCCGTCGCGGTGATTGGTTAGGGTATGTCGCAGGTCGTCGGGCTGGCGTGCTCGCCAACTTTGGTTGTTGTTGATGTGGGTGCGGGCGTCAATGGGTTGCCCGTTGGCGGCGACAAGGTTGGTTGCCGGCCTGGGGTCGTTGGTGGAGAGTGTCGCGTTCGCGGGTCGGTGTTGGAGCTGCAGTGGTTCTGGTGGCGGGCAGTTGAGGGTGTTTTCCGCCGCTGGGCGGCCGCTGGAGGCCGCTCTGCTTCCCGAGGAACGCGAGTATACTCGACCTTGCGAGTCGGCGCCCGCTCTTTGCTGCTCGACGGCCTTCGCGAGCAGGGCCTTGACGTATTGGATCTATAGGGCGCCGTTGCCGGTGGTCGTGATGCTCTCGGCTGCTGCTCGACCTGCCACGAGGTTGTCCATCGGGGTGGAGAACAGTGGGAGGCCGTTTGCGTCTCGCTCCCGTGAGGAGACTACTATCCGCGGCTGGTCCCTGGGAGGGGTGCGGTTGGGTGGTGGTGGGGCGCCCATTGCCGTTGATCCTGGCGGGGGCCGGGCGCTTCCTCCTGGTGGCGCGTTCTCGCAGATCGCGCGCTCGGCCACGCGGGCCGGGTCGTTTTCGTCGTCGAAGTTCAGGGCACGCCCCTGAACGGTGGGGTTCAGGCGTGACCTGATCCGCTGCTGGTGGTAGCGTGACAGCTCCTGCGCCGTCACCTGCTCGAGGCGAAATTTTTCGCGCTCGGCTTGCTCCTTGCGTATCGCCTCCGCCAGTTTCAGGCGGAGTTCCTCGACCTCCGTTGTCGTGGCGTTAGGAGGGATTGGGGTGGAGAACGGATCCTCCGGCGGATCGGTGCCGGTCGCCATGTAGGTCGCGGTGTGGCGACCAGTTCCGTCGCGGAGGTCGGCGGAGTTCTCCGACCCGGAGTCGAATTCGAAGATCCCAAGGATGGAGGGGTCCTCGAAGTCTCCCACGTTGGAGACCTGGGCGATGGAACCCGCGGACGAAGCCGCGGTGATGGATCCGGCGAGTGACGCCGGGGTCGCCGAGTCGGCGTCGTCGTTGAGGGCCGCGTCCTCTGCGGCCGCTGAGTTCTCGGCCACGTTGCTGTGGGCAGAATTGTACTCGGAGGCGAGGCGATGGATCGTGCGGATCTGGCTCTCGGAGAGCCGATCGCGTGGTGGCGACTCGCTGATGCGAGCCGAATCCTCCGAGACGATGACGTCGGTGAGACCGACGAAGAGGCTGATCGTGCCGATCGGCAGGATCACGCTGTGCGTGATGGGTCGCGCCGCCGGGACGTAGCTGCTTGGCAAGATTTGGAGCATCTCGCCGATCGCTATCATGCGGCCGGTGGCGACCGTCTCGTTGATGGGCAGATTGGATCTCGCCGCAGAACACCGGCCAGACCGGCCAGGCCCCACGGTGGGCACCACTGTCGTGGGAATAGTCACGGCAGATGCTGCAATCGGCAGCGAGTAGTAGAACGAGGGGCAAGGGCGGCCAGCCATCTGCGGTGCAAGATGAGGGCAAAGACACAGGGTTTTACCCAGGTTCGGCCCCCCGGAGGGTAAAGACCTGCTCCTGCTAGATTGTATTATGGAAGTGTTACAATGGGCGAGCTCGGCGGCTAGGCAGCGAGTCGCTTGGGTGTATGAGGGAACGTATCTCTACTCGCCCTATAGGGAGGTTTATATAGGCTCACCTCCCCTAGGGTTTACATATCTCAACCGATTCAGTTAAAGCTTCGGTAGTCGTTTAACCTAATCCGACTGGGCCTATCTACTCGCCTGGGCCTTCAGCTTCCAGTCGCTCGGTTCCTCGCTGGGCTTCAATCCACTCGCCGTTCTGCAGGCCCACTCGCCGGTTCTTGGGGCAATCGGAAACGTCCTGCTGGGTATACCCTGGTAGGCATATCCCCATCACTGCATGTCTACAGTGATAACAGGTTGCCCCAATACTCCTAAAGCAATAATCACAACTTAACAGTGCACCAGCTACCTGTGATTCAACTAACACACATGTATCATATCACAGAAAAAAATCATGTTCATGCTGAATCCATTGCTTCAACTAACACACATGTATGAATTCATTGTTCAATCTTCAGAAAAATCATGTCCATTATATTATTGCTCAATCTACGTCAGTACACAGTCGATGGTCTCCAATTGCACCTGACGAGAGAGAGAGAGAGAGAGACATAGAGTTTTTATTGTTCACCTCATGATCACCGAGTATTGAGGATACTACTGCCTGCTAGTGCAATAGTTAGCATCTTCATCCGGCTCACCGGAGATGACAAATGGAACCACGCTCTGCAGCGTGTTACTGCTCATGTCAAGAGCAATAAGCCATGCCTTGGGATGCCAGAATTTCACCCTCGCCACCAGGTAAACAACACCATCATCGCCACCCAAGCTCGGGGAGGGCTCACTCACCATCAGCTCGTGCAGCAAGGCTTCCCTTGTTTCTGCCATCATCTCACCGTGCTCCTGCGATGGCGGCGGCGGCGGCAGCAGCAGCAACCCATCGTCCCATCCACGGAGCGCGAAACCATAGGGTTGATTGTGGCCTCGGAGGATCGGACCATGCCGTCCTGCTGCCAATCCTCGTAAGAGCGGCTCATCTTGCTGTTGCTATACGTGGTGACCGTCCAGTCGTGCACCATCACTGTCGGGTACCCAGTCTCGCGGTCCTTGATGTGCATGAGCTCAGTGACCCTGAGATCCAGTTCCACAAACTTGAGACGGCCATTGACGAAGGCAACGCCACGGTGATCCACTCCACGGACAAAATCACGTCCCCGCCCGTTGTTTCCGAAGATGTGGTCCATCGGCAGCGGCACCGGCATGGCACGGAGCATCGGCTTCTCGCTCAGAACGTCGCACAACAGGATGCCGCGCCAGAGGTCGACCCACCCGATGGTGCCGTATTCGCCGCCGATTGTGATCACGTTGGTCGTCAAATGGAGAGAGAGGTCAAGATCTCGATCGTTTACCTTGATCGGAAATTTCTTCGGTGGCCCCACCACCGACAGCTTCGTGCAGGTCCAGCTGCGTGAGCTGGAGTGGAACAACAGGAGCCCAAACTTGTCGAGACAGGGCGCGCAGGGAACCAGCGCGGCGATGGTGAATTCGTCGTTTCCGCGGGGAAGAATACCGACCTCGGAATCATGGAAGAAGCCCCGAGCCGGCACCTCGGGAAGGAGCTCGAGCATAGCCCGATTGGGTTCGGCACGGTAGACGAAGTACTCGCGCCACGGCAGAGGGGAGCAGCGGAAGAGCCGGAGACATCCCGTGGCGATGGCAACGTGGAACAGGATGAGGTCGCCGGCCATGCACAGGACACGGGGGTTCGTGGTTTCCTTGGCTTCGGGACAATGCACGCACAGCCTGGAGGGTCGCGGTGGGCTGTTGGGGAAGAAGGTCGCCTTGATGGTCAATCGCTTCCTTGTGAGGCCGATGGCGGTCCTCTCGTTGACTTCATCGCCGACGTAACCTTCGGAGCCGGTGAGGAGCCACGAGGGACGGCCGGCGGCGGCAGAGGTGGACATCGGGGTTTGATCTGTATCTAGGTCTGCTGATGGTGGCGGCGGGTGAGTCGTGAGTGTGGAGTAAATAGCACATAAGACCACATGTTAGTCTTTCTTTGCAAAGAACACCTTGTTTTGCATAAAACACCATATTTTCATGTAACTATTTACATACAAAAAATCATATTCCCTCCGACCCATATTAGTTGACTTGGATTTGTCAAAATTTTAATGAATCTATATACTAAATAGTGTTTAGATATATCCAAATCTAGACAAATTTGAGTCAATTAATATGGATCGAACAAAGTATTTTTATGTAAATATATCAAAAATGGGGCTCCACGGAGTATGAGCTCCAATTTGAGTTTCCATAGCCACAGTAGATAACAACCACCAGTGGTGGAGCTAGAGAATGTATCATGTATGACCAGGGTGCACGGTGTGGTGCCAAAGGGGCAAAAAAATGGTTACACGTATGGAAAAATTATAATTTTACATAGAAAGTTATTTTTAGCCGGTGTCTTGTGCATCCCTGGGTTAACTTGCATCCGCCCTTGGCAACCGCGATACCAGAAAGTGACATAACATGTAATGTTCACTAGTGGAAACTGGGCCTCTAGTCCCGGTCTGCAAGGGTCTTTAGTCCTAGTTATGAGACCGTGTAACACCCCCAGAATCGACCCTATGCAAGTTTTGGCGAAACCCGCCAAACCCGCATAAAAACGATTCAAAGGTGCCCACCAGGCACTTTCGTGCGGGTGGAAAACGAAGTAATAACATTACACAACAGTCCTCAATGGGACCCACAGAACAGATATATATACAACACGACTCCATGAGTCAAGAATACAGATATAATATACAAAGATCCAAATCACCTTGAAAATGATAGAGCGTCCGACTACGGACAAGATGCAAATGGGGCTAAGAGCCCTGAAGAATAACCAATGGCGTCCATAACCCTGCCCAGGCCAAGCCGGAAGGGTAACCCTGCTAACGACGTCGATCTCAAAACCTGCTTAACAAAAGGGGTGCCGACAAAGGGCAGAGGAAAAAGAGGAGCGTCAGTACTGAGGCCAGTACACGGCGAGACTAGAATTCGGCGGTCCTCGCCTACATAGGTATGGTGGACTGAGCGGCAGCGGCAGCATGCACTAAACAACCTATAGAGACTCGATACAACTGGCGGCTATCAGAGAGGGATAAGAAAGACCTATTCGGAACCAACCTGATGCTACCATCAAACAAACCCATCCTGGCATTTCCCCCTCGACACCGATCGAGGAAGTCAACCGAGGAACTCACACAGTTGGCATTTTTATTTATTCGGTTATCGTTGCAGCAATTACTAGTCAAGTATAGGTAATCATCCTGATAAAATAAGCAGTGGGCCGGTTTAGTTAACCATTCCATTATAGTTGCGACACTTACTAGTCAAATACAATTAACATGAGATATCCCCAAAAACCCAGCAGTTGTTGGTACTTTTATTTAGCCATTCCGTTGTAGTTGCAATACTTACTAGTCAGGTACAATGGTCGCAAGCGACAACTCAAGCAAGCAATTGTGGGCAGTTTTATATAGCCATTCCATTATAGTGAAGCTGGTTACTAGTCATTATAAAGTCAAATTTATAACACTACTTTAGTTATAGTTGTCTATGATCGAGATACTGTGCTCCAAGTCGTCCATAACCGCGGACACGGCTTTCAGAAAGTTTTACCCGGCCGGGGTGCACCAATAGCAACACACACTCGATCAACCTCGGAAAAACCAAATCAAAACCCAACGAGGCTTTCACGACAAAGCAATCACAGGATTCAGTAATATTTCAGGGGGCCACCCCTTGGAGTACACCCGCAACGAAACTGGCTGGCTCCGAGACGGACTCAAGGTTTGTGGGGCCGGCTGTAAACGACTGGGAACCCGTAAACTCGGGGTGTCGATACCGCGAAAACGGGTCACGATCCTAAACAGTACAGTGTGCTCCTCGCACAATCGTAAATAAAGCGGTAAAACATGGCATAAGTACAGGATCGTAAATAAAACCTCAAACTAGTTTGTGGCCCCAAGAAATAAGACTGAATCAAGCTCTGGCTAAGGGGGGCCCATAATACCCCGTATGTGGATAGCGCGAATATTCAAGGAACAGGTATCAAGTACTCGGGGTCCTACGGGACACAAGTGGGCGGTCGGAAACCAAATATTATCTATCACCCACCGATGCCTCTGCTTACTTACTTCAATTTTAGTTGTTAAACAGTAATTAAAGTGAACGATAATTAAAGCCAGTATCAGCTCCAACATTGAACAGGCGGCATCACTCCAACAACTGTGTTACTTGACAACACGCAACAGCACTTGAGCAGGCGACTACGGCGCGCAAGTCCAACTATCTACCAAACAACAGGTAATAGGATGTGTCCAAGGCAATATACGGCTGCAAAGGATATCACGGGTACGAAACTAGAGCATCGCAACACAGATAGCAATAGATCAACAGGAGGGAATAAATACTATAAAAGTAAGATAGGTAGAAAGGGGAGATGCTCGCCTGAAAACATTGCCGAAGGTTCATCCGAAGATCGGGTCGACACTCGCATCAACTCAACGGCCTTATCCGCGAAGAACCAAAACACTAGAAGAAACACCGGATGCAATATTTAATACTACGGCAAAAGATCGGGCATGATGCATGTATGATGTATGACATGGCAAAGGTGCGATGCAATTAGGTCAATATTAAGTGGAACCGGGGTCCCGTCAATTATTTAGATGGTTCAAGTTGTTTATCTACCCCGCAATTTAAATGTTGCATTATCAAGACAAAAGATAGCACCGGTTCGCTACACAAATCTAAATGAGGCCAATATAAGACTAGATTTGCCCGCATATGGGCCCCATATTTAATTCTAAGGTGAGTCGGCATAAGGCCCCCAAACCACAGACATTATGCATGCAAGTGTGACAATTTAATATGCAGCAAATTGTATAGATGGCATTTATAAAATAGGGGCTCGGATCAGGGTCACACATTAGGGTTCGGCAGATCTTGGGGATCCGGGGGTTCGAGGTTCGGTCTCGGGGTCCGGATCTGGGGTTCAGGGTTCGACGGAATCGTTCTCGGACTCCGGGATCGTTCTCAGCTAATGGAGGTAGTTCTTGTCGCGTCCGGGAAGCAGGACTTGGTTCGGCGTCAGGGGCGCATCGGACTCGCCCTGGTCGGTGTCGATCTTGTCGCATTCGTGGAGACCCTGTCGGGTCCGCGGGTCGGGTCGGACTTGGCGTTCCTTTCGGTTCGGGTCTTGGCGTCCGAGGCAGTACTTGGCGTCCGTGAAGGAGAACTTGAGGGTCCAGCGTCTCGGTGTCCTCGGATCCGAGCGGAAGAACTTGTCGGGCCGGGTCCGGCCTTCGGGGTCCGGGAGGGAGAACTTGGCGTTCATGGAGGCGATATCATCGGCTCCTCCTCCAGGCCTTGGGGTTCGCGCGTCGGGGGTCGGTGACGAGCTTGTGCGGTACCAGGTACCTCATAGCCCTCCTTCGATTCCTTGATGTCGATGGAGCTCTTGGACCTTGACGTCGTGGTGACGGCGTGCTTAGGGGCCTTGGCCACAAGGGAAGTAGAACTTGGCGATGGGGTCTTCGGGTCCGGACTTTGCCTTCGGGAACAGGGTCTTGCGTTCCGGTCCCCTTTGGGTTGGGGTTCTCGGTGCCGGTAGATCTTGGCGTCAAAGGATCTTAGCAACGGATTACTTAACGTACATCTTCGATCGCCGGACTGCAGGGCAAGTGGCCACAACCAGAGAAGTTCTGGGAGCGGACGCGGGGACGCCGGACGCTGGACAACCGGAGCGGACGCCGAACTGCAGGGCTTTACGGCGTCGGCCTGCCGAGGAAGGAGCTGAGGCGGCTCGGGGGAGGAGGGGGGTCGCCGGCCTGGGAGGAGAGGGCGCCGCGGAGGGGGAGGAGCCGGGGTCGGCGGACGGCGGCGCTCTGGGCGGGGCGGTGAGCAGAGGAAGCAGGGCCGGCCGGCGGCGGAGGCGGCCGACGGGGCCATGGCGCCGGGGCGGCGCTCCCGCGCAGACGGCGGCCAACGGGGGGAGCGGACGCGGGGACGCCGGACGCCGCGCGAGGAGGGGGCGAGGCCGGCCAGGTGCGGTCGAGGGCGGGGGCGAAGAGGGCTCCGGGCGGCGGACGAGGGGGTTGGGGAACGGCGGTGGAGCGGAGAGGAGGCGATGGCGTTGGGGGGAGAGTGGGAGCGGGCGGCGCGGCGAGGTGAGGGGGTCGGCGAGCTCGGGCTCGGCGGAGCGAGGCTCGGCCGCGGCGAGAAGGAGGACGGGCAGGCGCCGGGTCGAGGCGACCGGCGTCGGGGAGCTCGGGGGGCACGGCGCGTCGGGGAAGAAGGGAACGGGGACGGGGAGCAGAGGAGGGAGGAGGCAGCGAGAGGTGGGGGACGGGGTGGGCGCGGGGTCGCGTGGGGCCGGGGACAGCTGGTGGGGTGGGGAGCGGGTTGACCAGGGAGAAGAGGTGGGGCAAGGTGGGACCCAGGGGCGGGGCCAGGTGGGGGGCTGGGGCGCGGGGCCAGGGGTGGGAGAGAGAGGGGTGGGGAAAGGGGTAGGATTAGGTGGCAGATGCTGGTTGGGTGGGGAAGGGAAAAAGGTGAGGTGGCATATGGTGATTGGCCAGGGTGAGGTGGAGGCAAGGGTGGGTAGATTAGGTTGGGTAGACTAGGGATTTTGGTGGACCGATTTTATTTCGGGGGTGGTCGTTCGGGTCGAATCGGCCTGTTCGACTGCCCCCACTAAAATAATTTAATATTTTATTTGTTTAAAACAAAAGCTTCTGCAAACCGATAGCAGACAAAACAAAATAATCCGGAGACCCGGGTTTTGCATTTGAATAAAGACGGGGCGTTTAGAAAACAAAAACAGGTTTTTCCGCAAATAGTTTTATGCAAGCAAATGCAAGATGATGACGATGCTCAAATGCAATGTGGCATGATGACATGAGCATGCGGTCATGATGATGCAATGCACAAAAACAACGCGATTTTCTAGTAGTGGTTTTGCGGGATGCCACAGACCGGGACTAATTAAGCGGGACTAGAGGCCCACCACTAGTCTCGGCCCGTGGATGTCCACGTGGCTGTCCCTGTACGCTCAGGGTGCACCCCTACTAGTCCCGGTTGGTGTTATGGACCGGGACTAGTAGGTCTCTGCCGTGTCAGAGCATTACCTTGGACTAGTGATTTCTCTACCGCGGCAGCATTTTGTGCTCTTTCTCTGCCGCGGCAGAGATTTCATTTTGTATTATTTTATTTATTTTTCATTTCAAAATGGTTCTTGAATATTTGTACGCCACCACATATCGTACTCGTTCGTGCATATATATAAGATAACTTGTATTACGAAATCGAGCATACAAATATATACAATTTACATAGTTACATAGAGATCACAAAATACCGAGACTAGAGCATAAAATAGTTCGATTACATGGAGATCAGAAGCGCCTATTCACACTAAATTCTCCTGCATCATCTATGATCTCTTTGGAAATAAATCTCGCCAGCTCCTCCGCAATTGCTAGTACGCGTTGCTCTGGTAGTATTTGATCCCGCATTCTCTCGAACTATATATAAGAAAAAGGAGATCAATATGAATATCAATCATAATAACAAAAGGTGACGGCAATAAAATGATGGTGTGAATGCATTGCTTACGTTGACTCTATAATCGTTGTGTTCGGTGGTAAACGTGCGAATGAACTCGCAAACGTAGAATCTACATAGATTCGACCCCCGTGGCTGGCTCTCGCACTTTACGAGAATAGAATTCAATCAAAATAATAATCTAGAGCATCATTATTGTATTGAAACTAGAAATAAAGAGATGCGCGGACATATCACGTGCTACTTACTGAGACCGCCTTAAACGTCAGCTTCTCACTAAATACACCCGTAACCTCGCGTTTGAACCGGATCCAAACCCTGCCCGATGAAGAAAATGAATGAATGAGTTATTCATTACCTGATATCTCAGGAAATCAACGAAAGAGACCGATATAGCGCGAAACTTACTTCTGGAGCATGTCCTGCTTGCTGCGGAAATCTTCCAGGTTTCTCTTTGATGGGTCCATGACATCAACTCTTCCCTTATCAAGTTGAATGTCTAGCAGAACCCAGTGAAAGTTGCAAACATTTATATATACATCTGTAACTCATCAGTTACACTTATTAGCATCGACTAATAAAAAGTGAATGTGTACAACAAAGTAAGACCCTCACCTGAAATTGTAAGGAAACAGTATGTGGTCAGAGAAATTTTGCTCCAGTAGAAACCTTAGAATATTTTCCTCCGTCTCCTCGGGGTTATCCCTTAGCGTGGCTATATGCACTTTATCTGGGTCAATGAACCCGATATTATAGATTCTTTTTCTTTTACATTCCAGTATCTTCATTCTCTATAATAAGGATAATTACATGTTCTGAACTAAACAACTGAAAAACCGAACATGTAGACAATGAATTCAACAACTTACAGACAATAGCAGCTGAGGATGAATTTGTCCAGGGCGTCGAGATGGTATAACTGGAACAGTTCTGGAAACTCAATATGGACCTCTTCGGGTCTGAAGCAGTACTCACGTGAGACATTGGCTACGATAAATATTCTCCCCTTCTTTATGACCGCCGAGTACCATTGATGGAGATTCCGCATTTGTGTTGGCGGTTCTTTCAGCCTCTCTTTGCTGACCAAATCCTCACATGCGACATATTTAGGGGCAAGTGGCATCTTGGATAGAAGGTCGAGTTGGGGGCCTAACAGTTCATCAAGACTAATATCCATGCTGGCCGCCAACTCCGCAGCTATTGACATATCTACTAGCTGTTGTGCGAGGAGTGGAACGTTTTGTGAAACCACCTTGAGGGGTGCGATCGTTTGTTTGGCCTGTTGTCCGAGAAGGGGAACGTCTGATTTTTTACTGGTTGCAGTTTTGGTCCCGCTTGCACCTGTGCTTGCTGATTTTTTACCCCTTGCACTTGATTTGCTATTCGCCACTTCTTTCTGAAGTGTGCGTAGATAGTCATCTGGCTTATGGTGCAACTCATATTGCGATGGTATGTTCAGAAAATCAAGTGCATATGCCTTTTGCTTCTCGGTGTATACTGGAGCAGGCTCGGGTTTCTTCTTCTCAAAATGCGTCGCCACTTCGGTCTTTGCTATCGCTGCAGATTCCGCATTAGTACGATCGTAAGGTCTGATGGGAAGATTCTTATGAGGCACTATTGGGAGGGGCGTCATTTTCCGTTTTGGGCTGCCGCACCCTTTAGTACTCACTAACGGAGCACGCTTCCGCTTATTGTCCTTAGCGGACGGGGAAGACTGCTGAGCCTGCGGCGGAGATCGAGATGGACTCGGGATGTGGTGGTCTTAGTCATCATGGGGCGGGCTTCTTGGAGGTGATGGAGGTGGAGGCGGGGGTGAAGGAGACCTGGGACGACTCGGAGGCGGTAGTGTTATCCTTGGGGCCGAGCCTGGAAACCGTATGTTATTCTTGTCCCATAGAATGATCCCACCAAGTACTTCTTCGAGTGTGATCTCACCTTCAGGTCCAGGGATATCAAGCTCCATTGACTCCCACTCCTTTATGATTTGATCCACCCCGACTTTAGCATAGCCAGGTGGAATCTCACGGCCATGCCAACGTGCGTCAGGCGGACAAGGCAAAGCCGATCCGATCGCCACCTTCACAGATACGTTCTTCAGTTTATTATGGAGCTCACAAGGTATCTGCTCCTTAATTCCATCCACGGGGTAGCCGGGACCGCCATCTGTATAGGATGCATCGTTAGACGGGACCTCCGATTCAGCCACGTTGCTTCTCCGCTGAGATGGGTTGGCAGTAATATCGAGTGGAGGATCTTGCTGCAAGCGCGCTATTCCTCCAAGTTCGTCGATCTACTGTTGCTTGTCAAGTCTTGCTAGCAGCTGGTTGAACTTGTCTGCCTCCTCCTCCCATCGTTGCTTTGCTCTTGCTCGGCTTCGATAGGTACCTTGGTCCTTAGTAAACCCAGTCTCCCACGTGAAACTCGCGTCAAGGCCTCGGACTCGTCCTGTATGTTCGCGATTCCCGAGGACCAAGGTCAGCAAGTCTTTCTCTCTATCGAGATGATACTGTTTTATTCCATCTTTAGTATCTTTGACCATTTTTAGCCATGCAGTCCTGGGTACCTTTATCCCGTCACTGCAAACATGGTCCCCTGTAAGTTCGTCATATGTACTCACATGCCCAAGGAACCAATTTCTTGCCCTCAAATCCCATTCTTCGCGAATTGGTTTTGGAATGATCCCTTTATCATGAAGCTCTTTCTCTTTTGCATCCCACTTAGGCATGGCAGCCGCGTAGCCCCATGGCCCCATGTTATGTGATATTTCTTCTTCGCGGCATTTATCTTGTTTTTTCTGACTTTTCCATAGCAACTCCTGTTTTCCTATACTCCACAAATGCATCCCAGTAAGGCTGCTGCTTTGCTAGATAGCCTTCGAATAATGGGGTTTTCTTGTCCTTCTGATATTGTTGCCATAATGACTTCTTCCAGTTCTTGAATAGTTCGGCCATCTTCTTCAGTGCAAACTGCTTGACTTTCTTTCTCATTTCAGCAGTCTCGTCCTCAGTGTCACATTCTGGCAGATTGAAATGTGCCATTAGGTCAGTAATTAGTTGCTCTTTGAATCTATCATCGATATACACATCACTCCATTCCGCCTATTTGGGCTTATTCCACTCCTGAACAGTGATCGGGGTGCGATCTCTATCAACAACTCTGCATTGTTGTACAAATATTTGTTTTGCTTTCTTTGGTTCCAATGGTTCGCCGTCTCCTGAAACCTCTATAATTTCATAAACAGTACCTTGGGAAAAAAATTGGTTGGGCCACACTTGGTTTTCTTGCTCGATGTAGAGTCCTAAGAGAAGAAACATTTGTCAACATAATATATATACAACTAGGTACATCTAGTGACTATCATCGGACATCATATATATATACCTCGTCGGTCTGCGTTACGCGTCCATGGGATTCTTCCTCTTGTCTGTTGGTCTCCTCTCCCTCATAGGATGAGTTTAGATACCTCGAGGGAGATCCCTCATCGGCATCGTGAATCATATCCTCGAGTAAGTGTTCCGAATCTAGGTCTTTGCGGACTGGACTAGGTGGATCCATAGTTCCTGCAAAATGCACACAATATTTATTTGAACTTAACAAATAAAACCTAAACCCTAAACCTGGAGGTGCAGTGGCGGTGGCCGGTGATGGTGGCCACGGGAGAGGCGGGCGACTAAGCGGCTTCCCGCGAGAACCACCACCCTAACCCTAACTCCGGTCACCATCCCTAAACCCTAAACTCGGAGGTGCGATGGTGGTGGCCGGTGATGGTGGCCGCGGGAGAGGCGGGTGACTAAGCGGCTTCCCGCGAGAACCACCACCCTAACCCTAACTCCGGTCACCACCCTAAACCCTAAACTCGGAGGTGCGGTGGCGGTGGCCGGTGATGGTGGCCGCGGGAGAGGCGGGCGACTAAGCGGATTCCCCCGAGAACCACCACCCTAACCCTAACTCCGGTCACCACCCTAAACCCTAAACCCAAAGGTGCGGTGCCGGCGGCCGGCGGTGGCGCTATATACATAAATACACTATATACATAACTTACAATAAACTAATCCTAAACTAAATACACTATATACATAACTTACAATAAACTAATCCTAAACTAAATACACTATATACATACACTATATACATAAACTAATCTCATACCCTAAAAATAATAAACTAATCCTAAACTAAATACACTATGATATACATATACACTATATACACTATAATAAACTAATCCTAAACTAAATCTCATACCCTAAAACTAAATAAACTAATCCTTATTAAATTAAAAATCCTAACTATAATCCTATCCTAACCCTAACTCACCGGCGGTGGCAGCGGCCGGCGTTGGTGCTGGCAGCAGGCGCGGGCGCGGGAGGTGGCGGCGGGCAGCCTCGCTCGGTGTTGCTTCGTCGGAGTGGCGGCGTTTGCACGCGCGGCCGAGCTCGGGGGCGCGCGGGGCGGAGGCTATGGCGGTTTCCTCGTCGAGTCTCACGGGGGCAGCCTGGCGGCGTCATCGGAGTCTGCTGGCCTCCACTTCTCTCGGTGCGTGGAACGCACCGGGGGAGAAGGCCTCCTTTTATACCCCCCCCCTCTAGTCCCGGTCCGTGGCACCAGCCGGGACTAAAGGGGGTTCTCTAGTCCCGGCTGGTGCCACGCACCGGGACTAGAGGGGGGCGTTTCATTTCGCATGCTGGGGCCAGACCTTTAGTCCCGGCTGGTAACCTAGGCCGGGACTAAAGTCCCAAATTTGAGCGCGCTGGGCCAAAAACCCTAGCGCGTTGTGCTTTTTTAAAAAAATTCCAATATATCATTTAAAACATTTAAATTATACTTTTTGCATACTTTTGAATTTGATAAAACTTTCAACATGAAAAGTTCTTGAATTTGAATAATTAATCCAAATCCATTTTATGTTTTATCAAATAATTATTTTAAATAGTCAAATTATTAACCATTTTGCCATATCAATTTAAAAATGCATTAACTATTATTTTTTGCATACTTTTGATATACGGAGCCACCAAGGTGGAATTGTGTAGAACTGTGTAGTGTGCTTTATTGAAAGAATCCATGTCCATACATACCATTGTTTTCCTTCCTAGTATGCCTTTTCCAGTCAGCCTCCCCTCATACCGAGATTCAGGAACACCAATCGGCTTAAGGTCAGAAAGAAAGTCAACACAAAACTCAATGACCTCCTCTATTCCATAGCCCTTGGAGATGCTTCCTTCTGGCCTAGCACGGTTATGAACATATTTCTTTAAGACTCCCATGAACCTTACGAAGGGGAACATATTGTGTAGAAACACAGGACCGAGAATTCTAATCTCTTCGACTAGGTGAACTAGGAGGTGTGTCATAATATTGAAGAAAGATGGAGGGTACAACAACTCGAAGCTGACCAGACATTTGACCACATCAATCTGTAACCCTGATAGACTTTCTGGATCTATTACCTTCTAAGAAATTGCATTGAGGAATGCACATACCTTCACAATGGCCAGCCGAACATTTTCCGGTAGAATCCCTCTCAATGCAACCGGAAGCAATTGCGTCATAAGCACGTGGTAGTCATGGGACTTTAGGTTTTGGAATTTTTTCTATTACATATTTAATATTCCCTTTATGTTAGACGAGAAGTCAGACGGGACCTTGATACTGAAAAGGACTTTAAAAAAAATTTCCTTCTCTTCCTTGGTAAGAGCGTAGCTAGCAGGCCCTTGAAACTTCCCTAGATGTTTGTCGTCTCGTCCTTTATGAGTTGCTGGTCCTCCCGTGCTTCCGGTGTATCTTTTGACTTCCCATATAAGCCCAAGAAGCTTAGAATATTGGCGCAAAGATTCTTCGTCAGGTGCATCATGTCGATTGCAGAGCGGACCTCATGGACTTCCCAATAGGGTAGCTCCAAAAATATAGATTTCTTCTTCCACATGGGTGCGCGTCCGTCGGCGTTTTTCGGAACAGGTTGTCCTCCGGGACCCTTTCCAAATATTACATTTAAATCCTTGACCATACCAAATACATCAGCACCAATACGAGGGGCGGGCTTCTTCCGGTGATCTGCCTCGCCATCGAAATGCTAGCCTTTTTTCCTTAAGGGGTGTCTGGGCGGAAGAAAACGACGATTGTACGGGTACACATTCTTCCTAGATTTATCCAGATATATACTTTCAGTCTCATCTAAACAGTGTGTGCATGCATTATATCCCTTGTTCGTCTATCCTAAGATGTTACTAAGAGCAGGACAATCATTGATGGTTACAAACAGCAACGCTCGTAGGTCGAATGGCTACTGTTTGTGCTCATCCCACACACGTAAACCTGGTTTGGCCTACAACTATAAAAGTTCATCAACTAATGGCCTTAGGTACACATCAATGTCGTTGCCGGGTTGCTTCGGGCCTTGGATGAGCACTGGCATCATAATGAACTTCTGCTTGATGCACAACCAAGGAGGAAGGTTGTAGATACATAGAGTGACGGGCCAGGTGCTGTGACTGCAGCTCTGCTCCCCAAAAGGATTCATGCCATCTGTACTTAGACCAAACCATAAGTTTCTTGCGTCACCAGCAAATTCCGGAAATTCTCTCTCAATTTTTCTCCACTGTCAACCATCAGCGGGGTGCCTCAACATCCATTCTTTCTTACGTTCTTCCATGTGCCATCACAACAACTTTGCATGCTCTTTGTTTCTTAATAAACGTTTCAATCGTGGTATTATAGGAGCATACCACATCACCTTGGCAGGAACCCTCTTCCTGGGTGGCTCGCCATCAACATCACCAGGGTCATCTTTTCTGATCTTATACCGCAATGCAGTGCATACCGGGCATTTATCCAAATTCTCGTACTTCGCACCACGGTAGAGGATGCAGTCATTAGGGCACGCATGTATCTTCTGCACATCTAATCCTAGAGGGCAGACGAGCTTCTTTGCTTCGTATGTACTGGCGGGCAATTCGTTATTTCTTGGAAGAAACCTCTTCATGAGTACCAGAAACTTCTCAAATCCCGAGTCAGTCACACCGGTCTCTGTCTTCCACTTCAGCAATTTCAGTGTGCTACCCAGGTTCTTCTGGCCATCTTCACAAGTTGGGTACAACAATTTGTTGTGGTCCTGTAACATCTGCTCAAACTGCAACCTCTCCTTTTCTGTGTCGCGGTCTCTCTTTGCATCAGAAAGGACCCGACCGAGATCATCAGCGGGCCAGTTTGGTTCACGTTCTTCACCTCCTTCTTCATTGTCTTCCATTGTGGTATCAGCGTATCCAGGGAACATAGATCGGTAGTTGTCGCCATTGTTCTCTTCTTTATCACCGTCTTCCATCACAACCCCTCTTTCTTCGTGTTTGGTCCAAATATTATAGCCGGACATAAAACCAGACTGAAGAAGGTGGCTCTGAATGACTCTTACGGAAGTGTGAGCCTTCTCATTCCTACAGTCAACACATGGACAACACATAAAACCATCTCGCCGCTTGTTCTCCTCGGCCATAACTCGAAAAGAACGCACGCCTTCTCTGAAAGTGGCAGAGCGTCGGTCACCGTACATCCATGGATGGCTCATCTGTATCATACAAATATATGTCAAACGCAATCACTATGCTAAAATTAGTATCGCACGGTCTAAATGAGAAAATAGTTGCTAACCTTTTATTACACTTGGAAACAAAGATGAGAAAACTTAAGTGTGGCTCGGGCACCTCATATCATGTCTGTCTTGTGTGACTTAAACTCGCATCGCTCTAATAGACATTTCACCGAACACCTCTAGTGCATATGTATGAACAAGAAAAGAATAGCACAACAACACTCTCTCCCACCAGGAAAAAAAACAGTTTAGAGGAGGAGGAGGTTGTGCGTATATATAGGGCCAGACCACTAGTCTCAGTTGGAGATACAAACCGGGACTAAAGGGGATGTCCCCAGCGAGCGGCAGGGCCAGGGCCCTTTAATCCCGGTTTGTGTCTTAGACCGGGACTAATTGGGTCTAACGGGCCGGGACCTATGGTTCTGGGTGGCTCGGTCCGTCCGGTGAGGGCCATTAGTCCTGGCCCCAGCTACAGCCGGGACTAATGGCCTGGACGAAAGGCCAGTTTTCTACTAGTGGTCAGGTAGGGCCATAGCAAAAATGCTGGGATTTTTTTAGGGGAATGATGACAGGATTTTGACAGCTTAGATTGGGGACATGTTTGCGACAGCGTGCCCGCATGCAGGGAGATGAGGACGAGCACGGATGGAGGGGTCGGAGCATGGAATGGAGGAGCGCAACCAGAGGTTGACGTGAATGATAGAAGTTGACCAAAGGCATCTAAATATGTAGACGCGTAACTTTTATGATGAATGGCACCGAGGACCATGTAGATGGTGCACATCTACCACAGTTTGCTAGGATAATTTTTGGCTTCATGGTATATGTGCGTGATGGTTTGGACAAATCGAGTATCCACATTCCACAACTGATTTATCGCAAGATGTGGTTGCATGGTAGATATTAAGTGTGTATTGTTGTTGCCTCTATCGACTGCTCCTCCCCTGCTTCCACGAGAGATAGATAGATAGATAGATAGATAGATAGAGGTGAGGAGATGGGCCTCAGGAGAGAGGGGAGAAAAATCGCTATTTGGGGCCCATGCACGCAAAGGCCGTCCCTGGCCCACAAGCAGCGGCGCATAGCGGCAGAGCCTAAAACCAGTGGAGAGACCATGGAAGGCCCACAACCAACGACTAAGCTCCGGCACGGTGCATGCAGATGGCCTTACAATACTAGTAGTTAACCAAGCTTAAGCTATAAAATAATGATGAATGGCTCCGACGGTCCGTGTAGACGGTGCACATCTATCACATTTTTTCAAGATAATTTTTGGCTTCATTGTATATGTGTGTGATGGTTTGGATGAATCGAGTATCAACAACTGATTTATTTCAAGATGTGGTCTATATGCGTCCGCATGACAGATGCCAGGTGTGTGATGGCTAACGCCATATACCATGGACTTTGTTCTACAAAGTTATTCGTGTTAGAAGTAAAGTGGGTCATTAGTGTTTTCGATTGCACATGAAAATTTGACTCTGATCAACACTCAAGATCATTTAAAGCTGGTTGGTCCATGATGTTAGTGTCTCCAAAGGATTATTCCATAGAGGTGACTATTTCTAATGGATTTTTAGTCCGACTATTCTCGGTATTTCCTAGAACTGAACTACTAAACCAAATAATATAGACCGAATCCAAATAGACCAAAAATAAATATTGCTCACTAATTCTATCGAATGTGCATATGGCCTAAAATATGCGTAATACACAAGCCATGCCCCTTCTCTCCCCTATACTTATGTATTTACATTATGATATCCATTGTGTTTGAAGTTATATATCTTGTTATCTCATAGGTTGTGATATCTTGTTTAGCATAAGTTACTGGTCCACATAGTTGATCCTAACATACACATGTTTTGTGTTTGATAAATTAAACAGTAGTATTACTTCACATTTATTTAAGCCAAAAATGTAACAAATTTAAATCGCATATTCAGTCCCTCCTCTAGGCGACATCTAGATCCTTTAGTTAGAGTGGACAATATTGTTGGATAGATCCATTTGACATACTGCGAAACATGTCATGATTATGTTGTCTATATTTTCTCGATGTTATCAAGTATTATGGTTTGCTAGTTTTCTTCGATCATGAGAATATCGTAGTGATCCATGTACTGAAAATGAGTTGGAAGAAGATGGTGGTGGCGACTTCTGGAGTGTGTGCAATGGTGCGTGTTAAGGGTATGTTCAACTAATTTTTTTGTTGGAAATATGTCCAAGAGATAATAACAAAGTTGTTGTTATTATATTTCATATTCATTATAAGTGTTTATTCTTCACGCTATAATTTTATTGACCGAAAACTAAATACATGTGTGGATATATAAACAACATTGTGTCCCTAGTAAGCCTCTACTTAACTAGCTGGTTGATTAACTAATGGTAATGGTTTTCTAACCATGGACATGTAATATCATTTGATAACAAGGTGATATCATTAGCAGAATAATGTGATGGACAAACCCAAAACTAAGCATAGCCTTTGACTATATCATTAAGTTTAATTATTGCAGCTTTCTAAATGTCAAGTAACATTTCCATAGACCATGAGATCATGTAACTCCCTAGTACCATAAGAATATTCGTGGGCATCAACCATCACTTTGTAGCTGGGTGATCATAAAGGTGTTCTTCAGGTATCTCAGAAGGTTCTTGTTGGGTTGCATGGATCAAGACTAGGATTTGTCATTCCGTGTGATTGAGATATATTTTTGGGCCCTCTCGGTAACACAACATCCTAAGTAGCTTGAAAGCATGTGATTAATGAGTTTAGTTAAGGGGATATTGTATTATGGAACGAGTAAAGAGAGCTTGTCAGTAACGATATTCAACTAGGTATGGTCATACCGACGATCGAATATCGGACAAGTTACATATCACAAGATAAAGGGAATTAAATACATGATTGTTTGAATCCTCGACATTGTGGTTTGGGCGATGAAAGATCTTTGGATAATATATGGGCACCCATGGTCCCGCTATTGGTTATTGGCCGGAGAGGTTGTCTCGATCATGTCCATATGTTCTCTATGGTCACACACTTAATGTTCGATGTCGCTAGGGTATAATGTGATATTATGATAGTGATATTGAATTTTGATTCAAAGTCTCTTACGAGATCCATGAAATCACTAGGAGCTTTGAAATGGTCCGGTGGTAAACCAAAATATATAGGAAGATGGTTTATGGGTTCCAGAAAAGTTTGAGAATTCATAGGTATTGTATTAGAATATTCTAGAGGGTTCTAGGGGTCCACTAGTGGGGCCCACATGCCTAGAGGGGGCCACATGAACTTGGGTGGGGGCACCTCATCCATAACTGGGCCAAGGCACCACAGCCCCAGGCCGATGCGCCAAGAACCTACTAGGGGAAACCCTGGGGGTGTATGGGAAGGGGGAGTTTCCCCCTCCATTGTCTATCGACCCTACCATCTTGGAGGAGGGGAAAGTAAGGGATCCCCCATGCCTATATAAGGGGGAGGAAGGATCTAGGCGCATCCCTCTGCAACCCTAGCCGCCACTTCCTCCCTCTCTCCCTTTCTCCTCTCCTCCGCACAAAGGCTCAGCGAAGCTCTGCCTGTTTACAACATAAATCCCATCACCATGTTGTCGTGCTATTGGGATTAATATGATCCACCTCCGCCTAATCTTGATTGATTAAGGAGGAGGATATGGCATCAAGCCGTCCATGTGAGCAACTCGAAGGTGTCATTCATGCGGTGTTGTATTAGATCGCAAAGAAGTACGACTACATCATCCATGATCTCTCGACCGTTTGTTCTCATGTTATAATATAAAATAAAGGAGGTTGTGTGCATGATTTTGATGGAGAGGTTGAAGGTTCGGCCTCATTTCGAAAAATAAGAATATCGTAGACATGGATATCGAATGGTTTACACGAAATATCAACTAAAAATATTATTATGTGACTATGTAATTATAAAGGTGGATTACGTGCATACCGGGAAATATGGCAATATTCTAGTTATGCCAAGATTTAGAATTTCTCCTATTTTGATGGAGATACACCCTAGACCATCTTGGTATTACGATGTTCTCATGGCCTAGCCAGGTAACATGACCAAGGAAGTAGTCACTAGGACATCAGTACTACATAACAAGTAAAGAGTACATATCGGGTAACAATGATAACATGATAGACTCACCCGGGTAATATATAAAGTATCATGAAGCAACACGTAAATGTTCACGCGCATAATACAAGACGTTCACACGATAGAAATCTTCGTGGGTATGTGGAAACCATTATGACTATCAAGAACTCGATGTGGATTATTGTCATGGAAGGTGTTTTGGACATGTCAACGTATGACTAAACCCTTTAGGTCACACACTTAATAGCCTAGTGACATTTAGGAATGTATGTAGAGAGGTGGTGTTATGGTATTTTACCGTCAGTATATTTTTTGTTCGGCAGAAGCACACATTCGGCAAGATCAGATGGTAGCATAGAAGAGACACGAGATTTATATAGATTCATGCTCCGAATGCAACACGCCGAGAATACCATACTCATGTTTGTAGTGTATGGATTATCTCAATATATGCTTGATGACGAACCCTAGGGAGGCTAGAGCTCGTTTATGGTGTGTGAGAGATGGTGTCTCTCGGGTGAGATGTGTATGAGTTATATATCTTCTGTCAATGGCTCCTCAAGTCCTTTATACAAGAGGGCCTAGTGAAAGGGCACGTATGCCCCCATGTGTGATTTTGGTAATTAATGACAATCTCTACGGACTGATGTGTAAATTGAGTTTCACTTGCTGGTTTGTCCATTGGCGTCACTTGGGTATGTGTTCGTCTCAAGGTTGGAAGATGAAGAAATGTCCAAGGGCTTTGTGCCCATTGGAATCATGAAGAAAGAAGGAGCTTGAAGGTTGATCAAGACATGTGCAAAGAGTTGCATCAAGATGGATCAACCTCAAGAAGGGATGAAGAAGGGCGAGCTCAAGATGCGCCATATCTAGAAGATCTCATGCTTGAAGCTTGCCATCCTTGTGATCATGGGGTGATGATACAAGTTCAAAGAAGAGGTTTCCCTATGGAGTATGGGGGCAATTTGCAAGTCTTCATCTTCATCAAGCAAGAGCAAACAAGAAAGGTGTTCCCACTCTAGAAGAACAAGACAGTCTACATCAAGTTTAAGTGGAATGCTCAAGGCAAAGGTATGTTCTTGATAGGGCTTCTCTTTTACCGGTCTCGTCTTGTTAGTTGGGAGACCGGGTTTCGGATAGATAGCTGTACTATCAAGAGGGGCTCTCAAGCGGGTGTCTCGTTCGCATCGTTCGGAGAGAGCTCAAACCTTTGCATGCATAGCATCATCTTTCTTGGTTGTTATTTGGTTCTTGTCCATGAGAGGATCTAGAGCTTGTGGTCATCATCATAACAAGCTCTAGTTCATCATCTAAGGATTTCCCTTGCATATCTTATTGCGGTTTTTGATCTTGCGAGTTTTCCGGCTCCACACCTTGGGAGATACATAACATATATATTCATGGTATTTTCTCCCTAGGTGATACCCAATATTTGTCGTTATCTTTCCAACAAAATTAGTTTCATCTTGTTTGGAGTTCGGATGCGAAAGTTATTGCGGTTTTGGTTTCTGGAATTTTCCTGACCGGAAGTTCCGGCTACCCACCGGAAGTTCCGCTAGGGCATTTTGCCGCCGGAAGTTCCGGTTCTTCTTACACTCATGTACTGTATACTCTATGTCTGGTTTGTTGTACTCCCTCTAATCCATATTACTTGTCATTAAAATGGATGTATCTAGCACTAAAACATGTCTAGATACATCCATTTTAGTGACAAGTAATATGAACCGGAGGGAGTATTTGACGAAATTTGGGTTGGAAGTTTCGGCGGTAATTTCGCCCCTGCCAGAAGTTCCGGCCAGGGACCGAAAGTTCCGTTCGGGCCTAGTTGTCGTCGGAAGTTCCGATTGAAAATCCAGCTCTCGTTCCACTCACGATCAGTAAAATTCTGTTTTGGTAGTGTCATATTTGACGGAACTTCAGTCGGAATTTGCACCGGTAGTTCCGCTCCCACCGGAAATTCCGGTGGACCAGCGGAAGATCCGGCCAGGCTCGTGTTTTTAAGTTTTTTGCATCACAGTTTTTTGACTGTTGGCTGAGTGCCACCATAAGTTCTGGCCTCCTACCGGAAGTTCCGGTCAGGGCCGTGAATGCCCATAATGGGCAGATCTGGGAGCCCTTTAAAAGGGGCTCCTCTTCCCCTTCGTGGGTACTAGCTATTTTCTTGGTTCTTGGCTTTCTCTCTCTCCTCCATTGTTGACCTTGAAGAAGCTTTCCCTCTCCCCTTTCCCTTCCTATGATTCTTGCATCTTTTTGAGGGATCTGAGAGAGGAGATCTAGATCTACAATCCCCCCAAGCTAAATCCCTTATTTGTGAAGGAATCATTGGGATCTATATCTTGGAGAGTTTTGTGTTCTCCTCTTGTGTTCTTCCTCCCTTATTCCCCCAATAGCTTTTGTAGCTTTGTTGGAATTTGGGAGTGAAGGACTTTCCCTTGCATTTTTTGCATAGGTTTGAGTTCCCCTCAGAGATTTGGCGAGTACAAGCTTGTGGGCTTGTTACTCTTGGGTTCTTGGAACCCTAGACGGTTGTGTGGTTGGGTTGTTGACCTTTTGTGGTCTTGTTGACCTTTTGTAGTCTTGTACCCTTTTGTGGCTTTGTTGGCCTTTTGTGGCATTGTAGCCTTTTGTGGCTTTGTTGTTGGGAGCCTCCAATTGAGTTATGGAGTTAGCCCCAATATTTTACGGGTTCGGTGACCGCCCTCAAGCATCCCATAATGGAGCGAGTGCCCGCCTTTTGTGGTGCGCACTCGGGAGAATACGGTGAGCCTTTTGTGGCATCGGTGAGTTGCGTGCTTCCGCATCCGGGGTGAGGCCTTGTGTGGCGTTGGGTGAGCATCGAGCCACCACACCTCGAGGTGAGCCATTTGTGGCGTTCGGAGAGCATTGCGCCATTAAAGCTATCCAACGGAGACGTAGCTTCTTTGGAAGTGAACTTTGGGAAACAAATCTTCGTCTCCGCGTCCATCGGTTATCTCTCAACCGAGCCCTTTACTTATGCACTTTACTTTGTGATAGCCATCGTGCTTGAAGTATTTATATCTTGCTATCACCTTGTTGCTTGTATTGCTTAGCATAGGTTGTTAGTGCACTTAGGTGAACCTAGTGGTTAGGTTTTGTGCTCAATAAATTAAACGTTAGTTTTCTTCCGCATTTACTTGAGCCTAAACCGTAATATTTTCAAAAGCCTATTCACCCTCCCCCTCTAGGCGGCGTCCATTGCACTTTCACCTAGGTTTATAGGTGTTGAGTTATTTTCTATATCGGTGAGTATTCCTACCAAGATATTAAAGATCCAATCTAATGTCGGTTTACAAATAGTATCCCATAATAATTTCGGACATAACTTCGGCTTGCTCCTGGTGTGACCCTTGCTTTGAGATGGTGCGGAGCTAAGGCGGTTGAGCGCTATATTCATGGGGTTGAGGATCCCCTGTATCGAGTGTACCTCCTTTTATGTTGATGGGCCTACCCGAGGCCCATAACCCTGTCAGATGGGATTAGAGTGTCTCATATGGTGTCAGAACGGTTTAGCGAGGTCCCAAATGATTTTGGGAGTGTATAAAATGCTCTCGGATGTTTAATGAAATACATCAGGAAGTACCAAATATTATGGATCCGTAACCTCCCGAAATATTTTTGGAAGTTTGAAAGGCTCCATAATACTGTAGGGTTTGTTGCTTGGAAAACAAAAAATCTACCGCGAGAACACATAAATCCAAGATCCAGTCTGTGGCAAAGCCAAAATATAAACTACGAGATAGGTGCAACGAGATAAGAGAGAACTAACCCTCATAGATCCAAAGCGTTAACAAGATTGGATCTCGTGGTTGATGTAGTCGATCACTTGCCAATCTCAAGATCGCGAAGACGGTCCTTTCGGCGCCGCGTTCTAGCAGCGCTTCCACACTCGGTCACACGTATAGAGTACCATGAAGACCTTCATGTCCCCGTTCCAGCGGGAAGCGGAGGTAGTAGATCCCCTTGTAATCCCATCAGCACGACGGGGTGGTTGTGGTGGTGGAGGAGAGAAACCTGTAGGGCTTCGCCTAAGTTGGAGCAGCAGGAAGGAGGAGGGAGGGAGGTCGCGGCTAGGGTTGGGAGAGAGGGCAAGGGTGGAGCCCTCCCTTCCCCTTCCCTCTTTATATAGAGGAGGGGTGCGACCAGGGCTTCCCCCTTGGTCCTCCCTGAAGGGTTTCGCAGCATAGTAAATCAAAGATTTTCTATGGATGCAAACGGGAAAGCCAAGATCTAATCTAGGAGATGCAATCAACGAGAGGGATAGATGAGATCTTCATACCCTTGAAGAAATCGCACAGCGGAAACGTTCAACAGAACGTGGTTGGTTTAATCGTACTCGCCTTCTCCTCCTCGCGATCTGATCCGATCCAACGCCGCAAGTGGCGGCGCCTCCGAGAGATGCACACGTACGGTGCCGCGATGTCTCCTCCTTCCTCGGTCCAGCAAGTGGGGTGGAGAGATAGATTGGGTCTACAACACGACGGCGTGGTGCTATGGTGGAGAGTTTCTGTAGCAGGGCTTCGCCTACACGCAGTCGGGAGAGAGAGAGAGGTAGGGAAGCAGTTGGCGCCTAGGGTTTGGGTGAGGGGAGGGTGCGCCCCCTGCCCACCTTATATAGGGGGCTGGCCGGCCCCCCTTGCCCCTTCCTCCAAGCCCTAGGGAGGCGGCCCCAAGGGTGGAGTGGGGGGGAAGTCTTCCCCCTTCTAGAAGGTTTGGTTGGGCCTATGGGGCCTTGTGCCCCCGGCCCAATGCGGCCAGGGCACTCCCTCGTAGGCCCACGCACCCCTCCGACAAGTGGGGCCACGTTGGTCCCACTCCGGAAGCTTCTAGAACCTTCCGGTACAATACCGAACATTCCGAAACGATTCCGAAATCCAAAAACTGCTTTCCTTTATATGAATCTTATTCTCCAGACCATTCCGGAACCTCTCGTGATGTCCTGGATCTCATCCGAGACTCCAAACAAAAAACTCATAAACCATTTATCCATTCTATCCTAGCATCGAGACACGTTAAGTGTGTGACCCTACGAGTTCGAGAATATGCAGACATGATCTTCTATCAATAATCAATAGCGGGTTCTGGAAACCCATATTGACTCCCACATATTCATCGATGATCATAGCGGATGAACCACGATGCCAGGATTCAATTAATCCCATATATATATTCCCTTCGTCACGTGATATTTTACTTGCCTGAGATTCGATCGTCGGTATCGGCATACCTAGTTCAATCTCGTTCACAGCAAGTACTTTACTCGTTCCGTAATCCGATATCACTTTGTGATCAACTCCTTAACCACGTGCTTGCAAGCGGTGTTGATATCGATTACCGAGTGGTCCCGAAGTATATCTCTCCGACTTAGGAGGGACAAATCCCATCTCGATACATACAACCCAACAAGTACCTTCCGATCACCTGAGAGACACCTTTATGATCACCCTCACATAGGATGACGTTTGATGACCTCAAAGCTTTCTTCCGATACCAGGGAGTTGCATTATCTCATGGTCTAAGTAATACAATATTTGACATAGGAAAAAGCTTCGCAAAGATGAACACGATGACACGATCTAATTGCTCTGCTTGATTTGGGTATGTCCATCATATCATTCTCCTAATGACATGATCTCATTATTAATCGACAACTCATGTCTATGGTTAGGAAACCTTAACCATCATTAATCAATGAGCTAGTCCATAGAGGCATACTAGGGACACGGTGTTGTTCATAAACCACACAAGTATCAAAGTTTCCGCTTAATACAATTCTAGCATGGAATATAAACTTTATCATGAACAAGAATTATAACAATAACATCTTTATTATTGCCTCTAGGGCATAATTCCAACAGTCTCCCACTTGCACTAGAGTCAATAATCTAGTTTACATCTGGCAACAATCTAACACCCATGGCATTAAGGTGCTGATCATGTTTTGCACGTGGAAGAGGTTTAGTCAACGGATCTGCGACATTCAGATCCGTATGTACTTTGCTAATCTTCAGATCTCCATCTGTTATATAATCTCGAATTATATGAAATCGGCGGTCGATGTGCTTGTTCTTTGGATGATCTTGGTTCCTTAGCCAGTGCTATGGTGCCAGTGTTGTCGCACAATATCTCCAGTGGGTCCAAGGCACTTGGAACCACACCAAGCTCAGTGATGAAGTTCCTAATCCAAACTCCTTCACTTGATGCTTCTGCAGCAGCCATGTATTCCAATTCTACTGTAGATCCCGCGATCACGCTTTGCTTGCAGCTTCTCCAGCTCACAGATCCTCCATTCAAAATATAAATGTATCCTGTCTGAGATTTAGAATCATCTGGGTCGGTGTCGAAACTAGCGACGATGTAACCTTTTACGATGAGCTGCTCATCACCTCCATAGACCAAGAACATTTCTTTAGTCCTATTTAAATACTTTAGGATGTTCTTTACGGCTGTCCAATGTTCCACTCCTAGATCACTTTGGTATCTGCTCGTCAAACTAAGAGCATTGGACACATCCGGTCTAGTACACAGCATGGCATACATGATAGAATCTATGGCCGAGGCATAAGGCACTTTTCTCATGGTTTCTCTATTGTTTACCGTAGCTGGACACTGATCCTTGCTCAATATCTTACCTGACAACATGGGCACTGAACCTTTCTTTGCCTTATCCATTCTGAACCTTTTCAGAACTTTGTCTAGGTATGTACATTGGCTTAAAGCTATTAGGCGTCTTTGTCTATCTCTATAGATTTTGATGCCTAATATATAAGCAGCTTCTCCTAGGTCTTTCATTGAAAAACATTTATTCAAATAACTCTTCACATCGTTAAGCATACCAATGTCATTTCCAATAATCAATATGTCATCCACATATAGTACTAGAAATGTCACTGAGCTCCCACTCACTTTCTTGTAGATACAAGCTTCGTAGCAATTTGGAACAAATCCAAAGTTCTTGATCACTTGATCAAAACGAAGGTTCCAACTCCGAGATGCTTGCTTCAGTACATAAATGGAACGCTGAAGTTTGCACACCTTATCAGCATCCTTAGGATCGACAAAACCTTCGGGCTGCATCATATACAACTCTTCATCAACGTTGCCATTGAGGAACGCAGTCTTGACATCCATCTGCCATATTTCATAATCATGAAATGCAACAATTGCTAATAATATCCGAATGGACTTAAACATCGCTACAGGAGAGAAAGTCTCATCGTAGTCAACACCTTGAACTTGTCGAAAACCTTTTGCGACAAGCCGAGCTTTATAGACAGTAACATTACCACCCGCGTCTGTTTTCTTCTTGAAAATCCATTTGCACTCAACGGCCTTACGGTCGCTAGGAGGGTCCACCAAAGTCCATACTTCGTTTTCGCTCATGGATCCCAATTCGGATTTCACGGCCTCTAGCCATTTCTCAAGGTCTGGGCTCATCATTGCTTCCTCATAGTTCGCAGGTTCACTATTGTCTACTAACAAGACAGTTAAGACAGGGTTGTCGTACCACTCAGGAGGGGCACGCGACCTTGTCGACCTGCGACGTTCAGCAGTAGCATCGTTCGAAGTTTCATGATCCTCGTCATTAGCTTCCTCTCTTGTTGGTGCAGACGGCACTGGAACAATTTCAGGTGCTGCTCTACTCTCCAACTCGAGAGAAGGTTCAACAACCTCGTCTAGCTCTACCTTCCTCCCACTCACTTCTTTCGAGAGAAACTCCTTCTCAAGAAAGTATCCGTTCTTTGCAACAAACACTTTGCCCTTGGATCTATGGTAGAAGGTATACCCAATCGTTTCCTTAGGGTATCCTATGAAGACGTATTTCTCCGCTTTGGGTTCGAGCTTGTCCGGCATCAACTTCTTGACGTAAGCTTCGCATCCCCAAACTTTAAGAAACGACAACTTAGGTTTAGCACCAAACCACAGTTCATACGGTGTCATCTCAACGGATTTAGATGGTGCCCTATTTAAAGTGAATGCAGCGGTTTCTAATGCATAACCCCAAAATGATAACGGCAAATCTGTAAGAGACATCATCGATCACACCATATCTAATAGAGTTCGATTCCGGCGTTTAGACACACCATTGCGCTGTGGTGTTCCGGGTGGCGTGAGTTGCGAAACGATTCCGCTTGCTTTAAGATGCGTGAGAAAATCATAACTCAAATATTCACCTCCACGATCGGATCGTAGAAATTTAATTTTCCTGTTACGATGGTTTTCCACTTCGTTCTGAAATTCTGTGAACTTTTCAAACGTTTCAGATTTATGTTTCATTAAATAGATATACCCATATCTACTTAAGTCATCAGTAAAAGTGAGAAAATAGCAATATCCACCACGCGTCGAAACACTCATTGGTCCGCATACATCGGTATGTATGATTTCCAACAAGTCCGTTGCTCGCTCCATTATTCCGGAGAACGGGGTTTTGATCATCTTGCCCATGAGGCACGGCTCGCACGTGTCAAATGATTCAAAATCAAGAGACTCCAAAAGTCCATCAGAATGGAGTTTCTTCATGCGTTTTACACCAATATGACCTAGACGGCAGTGCCACAGATAAGTCGAATTATCACTATCTACTTTGCATCTCTTAGCCTCAATGTTATGGATGTGTGTTTCATTGCTTTCGAGATTCAGAAGAAATAAACCATTCATAGCAGGTGCATGACCATAAAAGATGTTACTCATATAAATAGAACAACCATTATTCTCCGATTTAAATGAATAACCGTCTTGCAATAAACACGATCCAGATATAATGGTCATGCTCAACTCAGGCACATAATAACACTTATTAAGGTTTAAAACTAATCCCGAAGGTAAAACTAAGGAGAGCATGCCGACGGCCATCACATCAACTCTTGATCCGTTGCCAACGCGCATCCTCAACTCATCCCTTGCTAGCCATCGTCTATTTCGTAGCTCCTATTTCAAGTTACAAATATTAGCAACTGAACCAGTATCAAATACCCAGGCACTACAACGAGCACTAGTAAGGTAAACATCAATAACATGTATATCAAATATACCTTTAATGGTGCCAGCCTTCTTATCCGCTAAGTACTTTGGACAGTTGCGCTTCTAGTGACCCTTGTCCTTGCAATAGAAGCACTTAGTGTCCGGCTTAGGTCCAGACTTGAGCTTCTTCTCAGCAGGGGAAACACGCTTGCCGCTGCCTTTCTTGAAGGTCTTCTTTGCACCATTACCTTTCTTGAAGCTAGGGGTCTTGTTGACCATCAACACATGATTATCTTTCTTGATATCCACCTCCGCAACTTTCAGCTTAGCGAAGAGCTCAGTGATCATATCAGTGGAACCAATCTGATTGTGAGTAACTACAAAACCTTTGTAGCTAGGAGGGAGTGATTGCAGAACTCTGTCAATCTTGAGCTCTTCTGGAATCTTGCAGTCCAGTTGCTCAAGACGTTGAGTGTAGCCCGACATCTTAATGGCGTGCTCACTAACGGAACTCCCTTCCTCCATCTTGCAGTTAAAGAACTTCTCAAAGATCTCATATCTCTCAGAACGGGCCTGAGTCTGAAACATGGTTTTCAGTTCCTCAAGTATCTCAAAGGGCCTGGCGAACTCCTCAAAACGATTTTGAAGGTCTGATTCCATAGCAAACAACATGGTACTCTTAATCACTCCATAATCATCTTTGCGCGACTGATAAACAACTTTTTCATCAGCCGACGCATCTATAGTAGGGGCGTCACCTAGCGCTTTCTCAAGGACATAGTCCTTTTGTCCGCCAGCGAGAATGATTCTCAGATTGCGGAACCAGTTGGTGAAGTTAGACCCATTGTTCTTAAGCTTTTCTTTCTCAGCAAAAACGTTGAAGTTGAAGTTGGACTTAGCCATTTGATCTACAAAATTTGCAAGTACAATTTAGACTATGTTCATGATAACTAGTTCAACTTAATCAAATTACTAGATGAACTCCCACTAAATTCAACATCCCTCAAGTTGTTTAGTGAACACGATCCAAATTCACCACACCTAATCTGATCTTCACGAGAAGAGATGTGGTTTCAATGGTGGACAACAAAGTGTTGATCATATCATTCATATGACTCATGCTTAAACTTTCGGTTCGTGTGTTCCGAGGCCATGTCTGTACATGCTAGGCTCGTCAAGTCAAACCCAAGTATTTCCGCGTGTGCAAAACTGGCTTGCACCCGTTGTATGTGAACGTAGAGTTTATAGCACCCGATCATCATGAGGTGCTTGAACACGACGAACTTTCGCAACGGTGCATACATGGGGAGAACACAATTTTATCTTGATCTTTAAGTGAGGAATCATCTTATAATGCTACCGTCACGATCTAAGCATAATAAGATACATAAAAGGATAAACATCACATGCATATAATTTTATGTGACATGGTGTAGCCAATCTTCGCGCAATGATCTCCATCTTGTGCGCGCCCGCATGATCTCAATCACTCCACCATGATTGCCTCCACCACGAATAGCAACTACAACTATTGCTAACTACTTAGCGATAAGGTGAAGCTATTACATGGCGTATAAGAAGTTGACACACAGGTCATACACAATTATAAAGACAACCATATGGCTCCTGCCGGTTGTGTACTCATCGACATGAAAGTCGTGAAATATTACAAAACATGATCATTTCATACAACATACACATCACATCTTGGGCCATACCATATCACAAAACACTCCCTGCAAGAACAAGTTAGACGCCTCTACTTTGTTGTTGCATGTTTTACGTGGCTTATGGGAGTAACAAGCTAAGAACGATTCTTACCTATGGAAAGCCACAGCGGTGATATTATGGTTGCCAACATCCGGTGTAAATCCCATGACAACAATAGTGAGAGAAACTGGCATCCACCGGCCGCATGTATGGAACAAGCCACACGTCAAGTGCGGAGCCGGTCTCGCGAACGAGGTCATGTAAAGTTGGCCTGGACCGCTTCGATCTCACTATCCCGCGTCATAAGAAGTACACAACAAGAGGCTTGCAACATAAAACATCAACGCCCGCAACAAGCATGTTGCGTTCTACTCGTGAAACACACCTACGCATAGATCTAGCTCTGATACCACTGAAGGGTTTCGCAGCATAGTAAATCAAAGATTTTCTATGGATGCGAACGGGAAAGCCAAGATCTAATCTAGGAGATGCAATCAACGAGAGGGATAGATGAGATCTTCATACCCTTGAAGAAATCGCACGGCAGAAACATTCAACAGAACGTGGTTGGTGTAGTCGTACTCGCCTTTTCCTCCTCGCGGTCCAATCCGATCCAAAGCCGCAAGTGGCGGCGCCTCCGAGAGATGCACACGTACGGTGCCGCGACGTCTCCTCCTTCCTCGGTCCAGCAAGTGGGGTGGAGAGATAGATTGGATCTACAACACGACGGCGTGGTGCTATGGTGGAGAGTTTCTGCAGCAGGGCTTCGCCTACACGCAGTCGGGAGAGAGAGAGAGAGAGAGAGAGAGAGAGAGAGAGAGAGAGAGAGAGAGAGAGAGAGAGAGAGAGAGAGAGAGAGAGAGAGAGAGAGAGAGAGATGTAGGGAAGCAGCTGGCGGCTAGTGTCGTGGGAATGGTCACGGCAGATGCTGCAATCGGCAGCGAGTAGTAGAACGAGGGGCAAGGGCGGCCAGCCATCTGCGGTGCGAGATGAGGGCAAAGACACAGGGTTTTACCCAGGTTCGGCCCCCCGGAGGGTAAATACCTACTCCTGCTAGATTGTATTATGGAGGTGTTACAATGGGCGAGCTCGGCGGCTAGGCGGCGAGTCGCTTGGGTGTATGAGGGAACGTGTCTCTACTCACCCTATAGGGAGGTTTATATAGGCTCACCTCCCCTAGGGTTTACATATCTCAACCGATTCGGTTACAGCTTCAGTAGTCGTTTAACCTAGTCCGAATGGGCCTATCCACTCGCCTGGGCCTTCAGCTTCCAGTCGCTCGGTACCTTGCTGGGCTTCGATCCACTCGCCGTTCTGCAGGCCCACTCGCCAGCTCACGGGCCAGTCGGAAACGTCCTGCTGGGTATACCCCAGTAGGCATATCCCCATCAGTAGTCCCCGAGGCCGTCGTCGATTGGGCGTAAGTGGCTGCTGGCAGTCGGAGTATACGGCTTTAGAGTAGGCATCCAGTCGAATCGTCGGCGGGCTCCTGTATAAAGGAGGAAATCCGGCGAACCAAGTCGCGGCTTCGGCGAGTCGAGTCGACGAGACGCGGTCATAGTGACTGACTTGGCGAGCCGAGAGGCTGGAGTTGGACCGTCAGGCGCGGTCAAACTAGCCGTTGGGGTAACCCAACGGTAACTTTTGGCGTAATCATCGCGCGGTAACGGCCTCCTGAATTGGCGGGTAACTCCTGCTATATAAGAGGAATGGCAGGCAACCATAGAGTCAACTGCTCACCACTTCTTCCGAATGCGCGCATTTTCCTTCCTTTGCTCCGCGATCCAGTCGACCCAAAATCCTCCGATCTCCAACCAACCTCTCGGCCATGGCCCTTTCCACCGAACCGTGGGGTAGATCCAAGTGCACGAGGGTGCAGCTGGCCTCTTTCGAGGAGGCCGGGATCCTGCGAGCCGGCTGTTGGCGTATCCCCGCAGCCGGAGAAACGACCCCAAACCCGCGAGAGAGGGAATTCGTCTATTTCACCAGTCATCTCGAGCGAGGGCTAGGGTTTCCCACGTCCTTGTTCTTCCGGCGCTTTTGCGCCTACTACGGGATCCAGCCTTCAGATCTGGGTCCCCACAGCATCGAGCAGCTCGCCATCTTCGTGGCGTTCTGCGAATGCTACTTGGGCTGCCGGCCCTACTTCCCCTTGTGGCAAGATCTGTTCCACGGACGGATCAGCCGCGAGGAGGCAGGCGGCCCAATGCTAGCCGCGGGCGGCTTGATGTTCCAGCTCAAGTCCAAAGCCTCTTTCTTTGATCTGATGCTACCCGCCAAGGCAGCGAGCGACTGGAAAAAGTCGTGGTTCTACGTGACCGAGGCGACCCCGGAGGGCGAGGCGGCGATCCCGCGGTACTCCGCTAGTCGTTCCGAGCCGCGCCATCTCCAAGTCGGCAAGCTCCCCGACGACCAGCGGATGGTCGTTGACGAGATGCTCCAGACCATCCGTGGTCTGAAGAAGAAGGGCCTCCAAACGATAAATTTGTACAATTGCTGGCTTGGGCGGCGGCTCGTTCCACTCGCCCAGCGCGACCACTAGATGTACCAATACACGGGCCGGGGGGACTCGACGAAGGCCTGCCTCGACGAGTGGAAGCTAGAAGATTACCTCCCAGCGTTGAAGAAGATTACCCAGGCGGTGTACCTGGATGCGCAGGCCGGGATCGCCCCCTACACCGCGAAGCGTCCAGCTCCAACGGTAATTTCTTTACCTTGTTCGCAGTCGCAGTGTATGCAGTCGCGGTAATTCTGATTCTGTTTTGTATTCATCGCAGCTATTCCAGGTGGTGGAAGGGTGGCTCCCACCTTCGGATGATGAGAGCCCGGGCCCATCCGCCCAGGACATAGGCGAATCGCCACCCGCGAGGGGCAACGAAGACGACAAGGACGAGTCTGAAGAGGAGGTCGCTCCGCTGGTCCGAAAGACCCGCGGGCAACGTCAACGCGAGATTCAGGTGAGCAGAAGCCTCGAGCGTCATGACGACGACGAGCTCCCATAGACCACCTCGCGCCGTCAAGCCACTCCGTCGAAGAAGAAGAAGAAGAAGGAGAGGGAGGCGAGGGCCCCCCCCTGAAGAAGAAAACGAAGCCGTCGAGGACGGCCTCACCGCCGCACTCGGCGAGCAGCTCCGATGCTCCCAGCCCAGCTGGTGACGGCGCGCCACCAGCGACAACCGCGCTGGACACGGCGACCGTGGAAGTGCCGCTGGCCTCAATGCCCCCACCATTCGCCCCAGTCTCTGGGCTGGGGGAGGCTCCGGCTGCGGCGACCTCGCCTCGCAAGGAGGCTCCGGCCGCGGCGGCTTCGCCCCGCAAGGAGGCTCCGGTTGTAGCGGCTCCAACTCGCGAGGAAGCTCCCGCCGAGGATGTCCCTGAGGCGCCAGCTGCGGCCTCAACGACGAAGAAGCCGTCCGTGTCTTGGGCACGCGACGTCCTGGAACTGGGGCTCAGTCGCCGACTGGGCCCTGAACTGGAAATACCGGCCGGCCTTCGTACGGGGCTACGTTTCATCCCAGTCGCCAAGTGAGTGCGCTCACCCCTCCTTATTTTCCATAACTATTTCAATTGTCTTTGTTGATTCGATTAACGCGCAGGACCGGAGTGAAAAGGATGGGCCATCCGACCGTGGCCAAGGTACCCTCCGCCGCTAGCGAGGAGGATCCTTCCCGCAAGAGGAAGGCGGACGAGGTTGTCGCCTCAGCGGATGGCAGTAACAAGGCCAAGGGCGACGACATCGTCACTATCTCTGACGACACGGCGACCGCGCCGGACGGGCCCACGGTGGAGGCAGCCGCGTCTACAAAGGAGGGCGCTTCCTTGCCTGGAACGGCGGAGGCGACTTCCCTTGGAGCGGGTGCCTCTATCGCTACCTTCCCCCGCTTCGTGACCAAGGCAGCCACGGCGAGTGGGGTTGCGCCGCCACGCTCCGGGGAGCGCCGATGCTGAAGTCGACCAGCGTCGTGGGCACACGCCAGCTTTACTCGCGTCCGTGGACGCGATCCAACTCCATGGCATGCTTGGCGCAGCCATCCAGGTACATCCAGTCCCCGAGGATCGGGTCGGTGCTTTGCAGCGGCGTGATTCTTATAATTTCTCGTCTTTTATTTTCGTATCCAGTCCCCGAGTGCGCACGCGCTAAATTTTAGCGGGTGGGCACTTAGGAATTTCTTGATCGCCAATCCCCGAGTGCGCACTCGCTGAATTTCAGCGGGTGGGCACTTAGGAATTTCTTGATCGCCAGTCCCCGAGTGCGCACTCGCTGAATTTCAGCGGGTGGGCACTTAGGAATTTCTTGATCGCCAGTCCCCGAGTGCGTACTCGCGGAATTTCAGCGGGTGGGCACTTAGGAATTTCGTTTTAACTAACTTTTTTGGTGATGTGCAGGGTTTGCAACTTGAGTCGGCGGACCGATTGGCCGCGAAACAGCGCGCGGAGAAGGAGCTGGCCATTGTCCAGGAGGCGAACAAAGGGCTTCAGGCTGTTGCTGCGAAGGCAGGGGAAGCTCGCCAGGGGCTTGTCCCCGCTGGTGAGTTGGTGGCGGCGCGATCTGCTCTGGGTGCCGCTGAACAACGGATCGCCGACCTCGAGCGCGAACTGCGGGAGGCGAGAGAAGAAGCGAGCTTGGCGGACGGGCGAGCTAAGGCCGCCATTGCGGCCGCAGAGGAGGATCGCAAGGTGTCGGAAGTCCTTATTGCTGGGCTTCAGGACGACCAAACGTCGCTTCAGTGCTTCATCACGGGACTCGCCCGCCCGCTGCTTGGTGAGTGCATCCTCCCTTTCTTATAGTTGTGGTTTTTGTGGTGTCCGTCATACTCATCATTGTCTTCTTCTTCGCAGGTCGCATCATTGATAGCGAAGAAGAGGCAAGCTCGCTTGACGCAAGGCAGTGCGTAAGCATGCTCGTCGACTCGGCGACGCTGTCGGCGACCTGCATCCGCGCCTACCTCCAAGAAATATCACCCACGGAGGTGATTCCCAGCGACCTCGTTGAGGTGTGGAAGTACTTGGAGAAGGCACCCGCGGTCGTTGAATTCATGACGCGATCGGCGTTTCGGCGTGGAGCATCGACGGCCCTGAGCCTTGGACTCGCCCACTTCCCCGAAGACTTCGACATCGACGATGTGACGAGTGGGTACCCATCGTCAACTGGCGCGGTGGAGCTGTCCGAGGTCCTCAAGTTGCAAGAGCGTGCCGCCACGTACTCGGAATGTGTCTGGGCAATGGGCGACCTCCTTCCATACCAGGAGACGGTCGTCGCGCCGAACGACCCCGAGCCGCCGCATCGTGACTTCAAGGTCGAGCAGCCTTTTCGCGCGGCGATGGCGGGTGAACTGACGACGTATCCATCAAACCCGTACACGGCGTTCATCCGCAATCGTCGGGATGTTGGCGAGTCGTCGACGAAGCCTGCAGAGTAGAGTAGTTTGCCTTGTGGCGTTAGCAGCAGTTCTGCCACGCAGGCATATTTTGTAACGCGAAACAATGCAACATGCAATTGAATGAGACGTCGTGTCTATTTTGTTATTTGTTTGTGTGCTTTTGATTGATGTTGAACGAGTCCCCGAGCGCGTCCGCCCTTTTTTGGGGTTTACCTCGTGTATGATATATGTGTTGTTGTTATGTGTTTTGATGTTTTAGTCGACTCGCCCGAGCTCGAAGAGCCAGTCGCTAGGCGACTCCCTTGAGTTCTCTATACTTTACCGTTTTCCCGTGCGCGAACGAGGTCGGGTGGCCGAGTCCCCGAGCGTGGTACTTGGTAGTTCTAGGCGCTACTCGAGGGTGGTTGAGGACTTAGCGCGTTGGTGTGAGCGCGTCACTCCTGCCTGGCCCGTGGGGTCAGTCGCGTGGCGAGTCCTGGGCATGCTCTCTTACTTGGCGTTTTCCCTGACCGCTCGCGACGAACTGGTCTTCAGTCCCCGAGCGTGGTACTTAGCCGTTCGAGTCGCTAGGCCGAGGATGCGGAGGACCAAGGTCGCTGTGAGAAGCGAGGGCAGTTGTCTTGGCTCGTAGAACCAGTCGAGCTAGGCGACTCCAGTGGGGCTCCGGGTTGGCGTTATTCATGGACGGTGCAAGACCTGAAGTGATTCAGTGCTCTTACACCGCACTACTTAGCCGTGCCGATCGCAGTACCAAAGGTTGACTTCTGCATTTAGCGTAACGCTGTTTTTACGAGTGCGAGTGGCACAAGTCATGGAGAGTAGGCGCAATTTGCGGTAACCGTTTCTTTTATTTCATAGCGACTGGAGAGTACATGTGTGGGGTTCTAGAAGTAGAACTTCCGGAGGAGGTTTACATTCCATGGTCGCTTGACGTCGAGTTCGCCGTCCCCGCGGACGTCGATGAGGTAGTAGGCGTCGTTGCCGAGTACGCGCCCGATAGCGAATGGGCCTTCCCACGGAAGGGAGAGCTTGTGCATGCCCTTTTTGTCCTGGATGAGGCGTAACACCAGGTCGCCTTCCTGGAAGGTGCGAGCTTTCACCCGCCGGCTGTGGTAGCGGCGGAGTCCTTGCTGGTAGATGGCGGTGCGTGACCGAGCGAGGTCGCGTGCTTCGTCGAGCTGGTTGACCCCATCCTGGCGGGCCAGCTCGTTTGCAGCCTCCGTATAGTGGACGACTCGCGGCGAGTCGTGTTCGAGGTCGGTGGGCATGACTGCTTCGGCACCGTAGACCATGAAGAAGGGAGTGAATCCCGTCGATCTGTTGACTGAGGTGCGGATCCCCCAGATGACGGAGGGCAACTCCTCGACCCAGCACCCGGCGGTGCGCTCGAGTGGTACTTGGAGTCGCGGCTTCAGGCCGTGGAGGATGCTTTGGTTGGCCCGTTCCGCCTGGCCGTTGGATTCCGGGTGGGCGACTGACGCGAGGTCAAGCCGGATGTGGTGCTCTTCGCAGAATTCGGCCATGGCTCCCTTGGCGAAGTTGGTGCAGTTGTCTGTGATGATGCTGTTCGCGAACCCGTAGCGATATATGAGCTCGCGTAGGAATTTAGTGGCGGTCTTCCCGTCGCACTTCCGGACTGGCTTGGCCTCCACCCACTTCGTGAATTTGTCGACGGCGACTAGCAGGTGGGTGTAGCCGGAAGGGGCCTTCTTGAAGGGGCCTACCATGTCCATGCCCCACACAGCGAATGGCCAGGTAATGGGGATTGTTTTGAGCGCCGAGCTCGGTACGTGCGTCTGATTGGCGTACTTCTGGCACCCGGCACATCGCTGGACGATGTCGACAGCGTCGGCGTGTGCGGTGGGCCAGTAGAAGCCGTGTCGCATAGCCTTGGCGACCAGGGAGCGAGCGGCGGCGTGGTGGCCGCAGTCACCTGAGTGAATGTCGTGGAGGATTTTGCGTCCTTCAGCTGGTTGGACGCAGCGTTGGAACACGCCGGTGACGCTGCGCTTGTGGAGCTCGCCGTCGATGATGGTGTAAGACTTGCATCGACGAGCGATCATTCGAGCGTCGGTCTCGTCTGCTGGCAGGGTGCCGGCTTCCAGGTAGGCGATGTAGGGCTTGGTCCAGTCGTCTGGCTCGGTGAAGAGTGCGACCAAGGCTGCCTCTGGTTGGAGTGGGACTCCGATGTTGATCTCCCTCGGGGGAGAGACTGATGGCTTGGAGATCGTGTCGAGGAAAACGCCGGCGGGTGGTGCGAGTCGAGCCGACCCGATGCGAGAGAGGGCGTCTGCCTCCTCGTTTTTCCGCCTGTCGATCCACTCGACAGAGTAGCCGGTGAAGTGGCCGCCCAATTTGTCCACCGCTTGGTGGTACGCCGCCATGGTAGGGGAGACGGCGTCGCAGATGCCGGCGACTTGCCCCGCGACAAGGTCGGAATCTCCGTAGCAGCGGAGGCGATTGACGTTCATCTCCTTGGCGGCTCGCATGCCGTGGAGTAGGGCCTCGTATTCAGCCATGTTGTTGGTACAGGGCGTGAAGTCGAGGCAGAGGATGTAGCGGAGCTTGTCGCCCTTTGGTGAAGTCAACACTATCCCTGCGCCTGCACCGTCCGCGTTCTTGGAGCCGTCGAAGTGCAGGCTCCAGTAGTGGAGGTACGGCAGCTTCTCTGGCTGCTGGGCCTCCTCCTAGTCGGCGATGAAGTCTGCCAGTGCCTGCGACTTGATCGCCTTTCGTGGCTCGTATTTGATGTTGTGGACGCCGATCTCGACGGCCCACTTGGCGACCCGCCCAGTCGCCTCGCGATTGCGGATGATGTCTTGCAGTGGTGCTGAGGAGACGACCGTGATCGGGTGCTCCTGGAAGTAGTGCGGCAGGCGCCGCTGAGCCCTGAAGACCGCGTATACTAGCTTTTGGTACTGTGGGTACCGCTGGCGCGACTCGGTGAGGACCTCGCTGATGTAGTACACCGGCCGCTGAACCGGGCGCTCCTTTCCTTCCTCTGGTCGTTCGACGACCATCATGGCGCTGACGACGCGCTCGGACGCCGCGACGTAAACCAGCATGGGTTCTTTGTCGGCGGGGGCGGCGAGTAGTGGTGCGGCGAGTAGCACCTTTTTGAGGTCGCGGAGCGCGTCGTCCGCCTCCTTGTCCCACTGGAAGGTGGGGTTCTTGCGCATCAGACGGTATAGGGGCATCGCCTTTTCGCCCAGGCGGGGGATGAAGCGACTGAGAGCCGCTACTCGCCCGGCCAGCTTCTGGACGTCGCGCAGGCACTCGGGTTTGCCGAGCCGGGCGATCGTGTCGATCTTTGTGGGGTTTGCCCAGGCGATTGTGTCGAGCCAGACGGCGGGGTCGTACGAGGAGTCGTACTTTTCTATCTCTTTTGGCGCCTTGAAGTTTGGCGGGTACTTCTCGCCTCGGATCATTGGTCCGAAGCACTTGGGTCCGAGTCGACTGAGCGACCCCATAGGCTCGCCGTCGCGGCGATTAGTTAGGGTGTGCCGCAAGTCGTCGGGCTGGCGTGCACGCCAGCTTTGGTTGTTGATGATGTGGGTGCGGGCGTCGATGGGTTGCCCGTTGGCGGCGACGAAGTTGGTCGCCGGCCTGGGGTCGTTGGTGGAGAGTGCCGCGTTCGCGGGTCGGTGTTGGAGCTGCAGTGGCTCTGGTGGCGGGCAGTTGAGGGTGTTTGCCGCCGCTGGGCGGCCGCTGGAGGCCGCTCTGCTTCCCGAGGAACGCGAGTATACTCGACCTTGCGAGTCGGCGCCTACTTTTTGCTGCTCGACGGCCTTCGCGAGCAGGGCCCTGACGTATTGGATCTTTAGGGCGCCGTCGCCGGTGGCCGTGATGCTGTCGGCTGCTGCTCGGCCTGCCACGAGGTTGTCCATCGGGGTGGAGAACAGTGGGAGGTCGTTTGCGTCTCGCTCCCGTGAGGAGACTACTATCCGCGGCTGGTCCCTGGGAGGGGTGCGGTTGGGTGGAGGTGGGGCGCCCATCGCCATTGATCCTGGCGGGGGCCGGGCGCTTCCTCCTGGTGGCGCGTTCTCGCAGATTGCGCGCTCGGCTACGCGGGCTGGGTCGTTTTCGTCGTCGAAGTTCAGGGCACGCCCTTGAACGGTGGGGTTCAGACGTGACCTGATCCGCTGCTGGTGGTAGCGTGACAGCTCCTGCGCCGTCACCTGCTCGAGGCGAAATTTTTCGCGCTCGGCTTGCTCCTTGCGCACCGCCTCCGCCAGTTTCAGGCGGAGTTCCTCGACCTCCGTTGCCATGGCGTTAGGAGGGATTCGGGTGGAGAAAGGATCCTCCAGTGGATCGGCGCCGGTGGCCATGTAGGCCGCGGCGTGGCGACCGGTTCCGTCGCGGAGGTCGGCGGAGTTTTCTGACCCGGAGTCGAATTCGAAGATCCCGAGGATGGAGGGGTCCTCGAAGTCTCCCGCGTTGGAGACCTGGGCGATGGAGCCCGCGGACGAGGCCGCGGTGATGGATCCGGCGAGTGACGTCGGGGTCGCCGAGTCGGCGTCGTCGGTGAGGGCCGCATCCTCTGCGGCCGCTGAATTCCCGGCCACGTTGTTGTGGGCCGAGTTGTACTCGGAGGCGAGGCGGTGGATCGTGCGGATCTGGCTCTCGGAGAGCCGATCGCGTGGCGGCGACTCACGGATGCAAGCCGAGTCCTCCGAGGCGATGACGTCGGTGAGGCCGACGAAGAGGCTGATCGTGCTGATAGGCAAGATCACGCTGTGCGTGACGGGTCGCGCCGCCGAGAAGTAGCTGCTCGGCAAGATCTGGAGCATCTCGCCGATCGCTATCATGCGGCCGGTGGCGACCGTCTCGTTGATGGGCAGATTGGATCTCGCCGCAGAACACCGGCTAGACTGGCCAGGCCCCACGGTGGGCGCCACTGTCGTGGGAATGGTCACGGCAGATGCTGCAATCGGCAGCGAGTAGTAGAACGAGGGGCAAGGGCGGCCAGCCATCTGCGGTGCGAGATGAGGGCAAAGACACAGGGTTTTACCCAGGTTCGGCCCCCCGGAGGGTAAAGACCTACTCCTGCTAGATTGTATTATGGAGGTGTTACAATGGGTGAGCTCGGCGGCTAGGCGGCGAGTCGCTTGGGTGTATGAGGGAACGTGTCTCTACTCACCCTATAGGGAGGTTTATATAGGCTCACCTCCCCTAGGGTTTACATATCTCAACTGATTCGGTTACAGCTTCAGTAGTCGTTTAACCTAGTCCGACTGGGCCTATCCACTCGCCTGGGCCTTCAGCTTCCAGTCGCTCGGTACCTTGCTGGGCTTCGATCCACTCGCCGTTCTGCAGGCCCACTCGCCAGCTCACGGGCCAGTCGGAAACGTCCTGCTGGGTATACCCCAGTAGGCATATCCCCATCAGCTAGGGTTTGGGTGAGGGGAGGGTGCGCCCCCTTCCCACCTTATATAGGGGGCTGGCCGGGCCCCCTTGCCCCCTCCTCCAAGCCGTAGGGCGGCGGCCCCAAGGGTGGAGTGGGGGGCAAGTCTTCCCCCCTTCTAGAAGGTTTCCTAGGGTTTCCCCTAGAGTTTTGGCCGGCTGGGCCTATGGGGCCTTGTGCCCCTGGTCCAATGCGGCCAGGGCACTCCCTCGTAGGCCCACACACCCTTCCGACAAGTGGGGCCACGTTGGTCCCACTCCGGAAGCTTCTAGAACCTTCCGGTACAATACCGAACATTCCGAAACGATTCCAAAATCCAAAAACTGCTTTCCTTTATATGAATCTTATTCTCTGGACCATTCCGGAACCTCTCGTGATGTCCTCGATCTCATCTGAGACTCCGAACAAAAAACTCATAAACCATTTATCCATTCTATCCTAGCATCGAGACACGTTAAGTGTGTGACCCTACGGGTTCGAGAATATGCAGACATGATCTTCTATCAATAATCAACAGCGGGTTCTGGAAACCCATATTGACTCCCACATATTCATCGATGATCATATCGGATGAACCACGATGCCAGGATTCAATTAATCCCATATATATATTCCCTTCGTCACGCGATATTTTACTTACCTGAGTTTCGATCGTCGGTATCAGCATACCTAGTTCAATCTCGTTCACAGCAAGTACTTTACTCGTTTCGTAATCCGATATCACTTTGTGATCAACTCCTTAACCACGTGCTTGCAAGCAGTGTTGATATCGATTACCGAGTGGTCCCGAAGTATATCTCTCCGACTTAGGAGGGACAAATCCCATCTCGATACATACAACCCAACAAGTACCTTTCGATCACCTGAGAGACACCTTTATGATCACCCTCACATAGGATGACGTTTTATGACCTCAAAGCTTTCTTCCGATACCAGGGAGTTGCATTATCTCATGGTCTAAGGAATACAATATTTGACATAGGAAAAGCTTCGCAAAGATGAACACGATGACACGATCTAATTGCTCTGCTTGATTTGGGTCTGTCCATCATATCATTCTCCTAATGACATGATATCATTATTAATCGACAACTCATGTCTATGGTTAGGAAACCTTAACCATCATTAATCAATGAGCTAGTCCATAGAGGCGTACTACGGACACGATGTTGTTCATAAACCACACAAGTATCAAAGTTTCCGCTTAATACAATTCTAGCATGGAATATAAACTTTATCATGAACAAGAATTATAACAATAACATCTTTATTATTGCCTCTAGGGCATAATTCCAGCACTCCCCTCCTTGGGCCGGCGCACATAGGGAGAGGGGGAAAACTTACCCCCCAAGATTCCCCCTTTCCAATTTAGGGTTTTTGCCATAAATCCTTTGGGCTGGCCGGTTGGGCCTCTAGGGCATTGTGCATCTGGCCCATGATCCCCCACAGCATCCCTCCGACCCATGTGGCCCCTCCAAGGGTGGTGGGCCCATTGGTGGCCCCTTCTAGAACATTCTAGAAGCTCTGGTCAAAATACCGATAAAATTTTCGAACCCCAGAAAATGACTTTCATTATATGAATCTTATTCTCCAGACCATTCCAGATCTCCTCATGATGTCCTGGATCCAATCTGAGACTCCAAACAACATTCGGTCTCCAACTCATATTCCATATCTACTTAAAACAACTTTGAACCTTAAGTGTGTTACCCTACGGTTCATGAACTATGTAGACATGATCGAGACACCTCTCCGATAAATAACCAATAGCGGGACCTGGAGATCCATAATGGCTCCCATATATTCAACGATGACTTTGTGATCGAATGAACCATTAACATACAAAACTGATTCCCTTTGTCGCGTGATACTTTACTTATCCGAGGTTCGATCATCGGTATCCATACCTAGTTCAACCTTGTTACCGATAAGTACTCTTTATTTGTTCCATTATATAACATCCCTTGTGACCTAGTCACATACTTGCAAGACAATTAGATGACATTCCACCGAGAGGGCACAGATTATATCTATCTGTCATTTGGATGGACAGATCCCACTCTTGATCCATGCACTTCAACACATACTTTCAGAATACCCAATGCCACCTTTATAACCACCTAGTTATGTAAGTGGCATTTGATGTCATCAAAGCACTCATCCAGTGATGGTGATTAACATGATATCATGGTCGAAGGATTAGGTTACTATATATTTGAAAGCTTGTAGCAAAACGAACTTAATGACTTGATCTTATGATATGCTTACTATGTGTGTGTGTCCATCACATCATTATCCTAGTGATATGACCTTGTTATTAATGACATCCAATGTCCATGATCATCTATTAATCAACAAGCTAGTTTAACAAGAGGCTTACTAAGGACTCTTTTATGTTTACAAGACACACAAGTATTAATGTTTCCTATTAATACAATTATAGCATGGGATATAAACATTTATTATAAACACAAAGATATATTGCCTCTTGGGCATATCTCCAACAGTCTTCCACTCGCACTAGATTCAATAATCTAGTTTGAAAAACTTTGTGCATTCAACACCTATGGCTTTCTAGTGTTGTATTTACACTATTTCTAGTGGTAAACATAATCTTCGGATCTGACACTTTTAGGTCAGTGTGTATTTGCATGTTTTTGCGTCTCTATGCATCTCTCATTCTTCAATGAGATGGCATTGTATAAATTTGGTCCTTTGGTGACACCTTTAGTTCCTTTGGGTTAAATCAAGTCGATACTATTGTCGTACAATATATCTTCATAGTACTATCCCGTTGTTAACCACACCTAGTTTGATAACAAACTACTTGACACAAATGCCCTCTTTTGCTGCTACAATAACATTCATATACTTAGCCTTTTGTTGTAGTATCTGTCACAATGTCTTGAACTCATCCAAATTCGTTACGGAACTTCATTTCCATTACATTGTACCACCCATAGTTAAATTTGAGATAAACTTAATTTTGTATCTTGCGACAAAACTAGTATCAATGTAACACTTTACAATGAACTATCTATCTATTTGTAACCTCTAGATAAATAACATATTCCTAGTTCTTCCAAAGATCATAAGAATATCCTTACTATCGTCCAACGATTACCTTATGAATTATTCTGGTATATGCTCATAACATTTAGAGCATATGACATATCTGTATATGTACATATCATAGTATGATTGATCAAAATATTCTTGTGATTTCACTCACCAAGTGTCAAAACACTTGAATCTTGTTTCACTTATCAAGTGTCAAAATACTTGAATTTTGATTCAGTTCTTTTCCATGCGACGAGAACCTTTCTTGTCATTTCTATATGGAACACTTTCAATATCTCATCTATGTACTTCCGGCATAATCATATTAGCGGCTCAATCTATCCATATAGACATTGATGCCTAATATTCGGGGTTTTGCCTAAGTCTTTCATCGAAATAAAATTCTTAATCTCTGTCAATAAAAGATACATCATTTCCAATCAACAATATGTCTTTCACATAATGCATTAGAATTATGTCTTACCGCTCCCACTAAATTTCTTGCAAATGTAAGCATCTTCATCGTATTCGATGAAATTAAACTCTTTTAACAGTTTCATCACGGTGAAGTTCCAACTCCGTGATGCTTACTTCAACCATTGAAGTTTGCATGTGCTCTCAGCATCCCTTGAATAATCAAAACCATTTGGATCATGTCATGTACACATCCTAGGTAACCATTCTATTAGAAGAACTTTGTTTTTTTTGTTCAATTACCATATACCAAAATTATATGTAGTGGATGCTACATTAATCCGTATAGACTAAATATCGCTATGAAAGATCAAATCTTGTCATAGTCAACTCCTTGAACATTGTCGTAAACTCTTTCCCGACATGTTGACTATTTTATAGATGTGAAACATCCATGTCTATTTCTTTATAGATACAAATACAACTAAAAGGTTTTACACCTTTCTAGAGGGTCTTCCAAGTTCAAAAACTTGATTTCTCGTGTATGGAACTATCACGGATTTTATGGCTTCAAGCCATTTGACGGATTCAGGTCCCATCATCACTTTTTTTATATAGTTGGTTCATCATTGTCAAACAACAATGATTTACTCTCAAATCTTAGTATTTGATTGTTTACCCGACCTACTTGGCTCAATAGGAACTTAGACCTCTATGACCACAACCTTTGAGAGACGTGAGCCATGAGCATTATTGTTGCCTCCGTGACACTTTCTGGCGCTGCGCAACGCAGCACATATAGCTAAGGTTCAAAAACCTTATCAAAGTTCTATTGTCCTCCCACTTAACTTTTTACGAAAAATTCCTTCTCAAGAAACTTGATGTTCTAAGCGACAAACACATTTTTTGTCTTTGGTGTTATACAGAAATACCTGATACGTCCAATTTGCATCACCTTTCTATAACATAATTTGCCTCTATTCGTTGATATATGTCTTATTATGAGGTATTACTTATGTCTTTTGCTCTGTTTATGCATGTTGGATGATTCTTCGAGGATGGACTGTCGGAGTCTGGATTCTGATGGAAAAGGAGGTGTTTTGATGCAATTTCGCGAAGATCAGAAAAATATTGGAAAATCATATTTTCCCAGAAGACGAAGGAAGCCAGAAGGGGAGGTGTAGCTGGGCCACAGGGGACCGACACCCCACCTAGGCGCGGGTCCCCCCTAGGCCGTGACTAGGGCAGGTGTGGCCCACCTGGCCAGCTCCCGACTCCGCCCTCTCTCCTATATCATCCTCTCGGAACCCTAATACTAGGGGGGTGACCACAGATAGATTTCCGCCGCCTCTGCGGGGCGGAAAACACCGAGAGAGAAAGAGCCCTCTGGCAGACAGACTTCTGTCGGGGAAACCCCTTCCCGAAGAGGGGAGATCGTCGCCATCAACACCGTCATCAAGCTAGGATTCATCGGGATCATCATTATCATCCACACCATCATCTCCACCAGCACCATCATCATTACTCCATCCCGTTGTAACAATTGTGTTGAATACTTGCTTAGTTCATTAGGGGAAACTTTCCCGGTGTTGATTACTATTGTAGTTGATGCTTGTGAGTGGAACCATTGGATTATTGTTTATGTTCAAATTTTTATCCATTACCATATCATCTTTGATCTTGATCCATATGATGTCTCATGAGTAGTTCTTGAGGACATGGGAGAAGTCATGTTGTTGGTAGTGGATTTGTGTTGAGTTATTATTCAATGGTTTAGTATTTAAGTTGTGGTGTTATTCTTCTAGTGGTGTCATGTGAACGTCGACTACATGATACTTCACCATTTATGGGCCTATGGGAATGCATTGTGTATTTGGATACTAATTGTGGGGCAGCCGGAGTGACAGAAACCTGAACCCCGTTAGGACACCTTTGCACAAGGGAGCGTAGGATCTCAGAGTTTAAGGTTGTGGTTAGATTTATATCTTAATTACTTTCCTATAGTTGCGGATGCTTGCAGGGGGTTTAATCACAAGTATGTATTAGTCCAAGTAAGGTCGGTATGTTAGCACCGGTTCACCCACACAACACTTACAACACCAAAGAAGGGTACTCGGCTATTTGAAGCGAAATCACTTGACATAATTCCCATGTGTCCTCGAGAACGTTTGGTCCTTATAAGTATCTCAAACCTTAGTATTTGATTGTTTACCCGACCTACTTGGCTCAATAGGAACTTAGACCTCCGTGACCACAACCTTTGAGACACGTGAGCCATGAGCATTATTGCTGCCTCCGGGACACTTTCTGGCGCAGCGCCACGCATCACATATATCTAAGGTTCAACAACCTTATCAAAGTTCTATTGTCCTCCCACTTAAATTTTCACGAAAAATTCCTTCTCAAGAAACTTGATGTTCTAAGCGACAAACACCTTTTTTGTCTTCAGTTTTATAGAGAAATACCTGAAATGTCCAATTTGCATCACCTTTCTATATCATAATTTGCCTCTATTCATTGATATATGTCTTATTATGAGGTATTACTTATGTATTTTCCTCGTTTATGCATGTTGGATGATTCTTGGAGGATGGATTGTCGGAGTCTGGATTCTGATGGAAAAGGAGGTGTTTTGATGCAATCTCACGAAGATCACAAAAATACCAGAAAAATATTGGAAAATCATATTTCCCTAGAAGACGAAGGAAGCCAGAAGGGGAGGCGTAGCTGGGCCACAGGGGACCGACACCCCACCTAGGCGCGGGTCCCCCTTGGGTCGTGCCTAGGGCAGGTGTGGACCACCTGGCGAGCTCCCGACTCCGCCCTCTCACCTATATCATCCTCTCGGAACCCTAATACTAGGGGGCGACCACAGATAGATTTTCTCCGCCTCTACGGGGCGAAAAACACCGAGAGAGAAAGAGCTCTCCAGCAGACATATTTCTGCCGAGAAAATCCCTTCCCGAAGAGGGGAGATCGTCGCCATCAACACCATTATCAAGCTAGGCTTCATCGGGATCATCATCATCATCATCATCCACACCATCATCTCCACCAGCACCATCATCATTACTCCATCCCGCTGTAACAATTGTGTTGAATACTTGCTTAGTTCATTAGGGGAAACTTTCCCGGTGTTGATTACTATTGTAGTTGATGCTTGTGAGTGGAACCATTGGATTATTGTTTATGTTCAGATTGTTATCCATTACCATATCATCTTTTATCTTGATCCATATGATGTCTCGTGAGTAGTTCGTTTAGTTCTTTAGGACATGGGAGAAGTCATGTTGTTAGTAGTGGATTTGTGTTGAGTTATTATTCAATGGTTTAGTATTTAAGTTGTGGTGTTATTCTTCTAGTGGTGTCATGTGAACATCGACTACATGATACTTCACCATTTATGGGCCTAGGGGAATGCATTGTGTATTTGGCTACTAATTGTGGGGTTGCCGGAGTGACAGAAACATGAACCCCCGTTAGTACACCTTTGCACAAGGGAGCGTAGGATCTCAAAGTTTAAGGTTGTGGTTAGATTTATATCTTAATTACTTTCCTGTAGTTGTGGATGCTTGCAGGGGGTTTAATCACAAGTATGTATTAGTCCAAGTAAGGTCAGTATGTTAGCACATGTTCACCCACACAACACTTACAACACCAAAGAAGGGTACTCAGTATTTGAAGCGAAATCACTTGACATAATTCCCATGTGTCCTCGAGAACGTTTGGTCCTTATAATTATCTCAAACCTTAGTATTTGATTGTTTACCCGACCTACTTGGCTCAATAGGAACTTAGACCTCCGTGACCACAACCTTTGAGACACGTGAGCCATGAGAATTATTGCTGCCTCCGGGACACTTTCTGGCGCTGCGCCACGCATCACATATAGCTAAGGTTCAAAAACCTTATCAAAGTTCTATTGTCTTCCCACTTAACTTTTCACGAAAAATTCCTTCTCAGGAAACTTGATGTTCTAAGCTACAAGCAACTTTTTTGTCTTCGGTGTTATAGAGAAATACCTGATACGTCCAATTTGCATCACCTTTCTTTATCATAATTTGCCTCTATTCATTGATATATGTCTTATTATGAGGTATTACTTATGTATTTTCCTCGTTTATGCATGTTGGATGATTCTTGGAGGATGGATTGCCGGAGTCTGGATTCTGATGGAAAAGGAGGTGTTTTGATGCAATTTCGTGAAGATCACAAAAATACCAGAAAAATATTGGAAAATCATATTTTCCTAGAAGACGAAGGAAGCCAGAAGGGGAGGCGTAGCTGGGCCACAGGGGACCCACACCCCACCTAGGCGCGGGTCCCCCTTGGGCCGTGCCTAGGGCAGGTGTGGCCCACCTGGCCAGCTCCCGACTCCTCCCGCTCACCTATATCATCCTCTCGGAACCCTAATACTAGGGGCAACCACAGATAGATTTTTGCCGCCTCTACGGGGCAGAAAACACCGAGAGAGAAAGAGCTCTCCGGCAGACAGATTTCTGCCGGGGAAATCCCTTCCCGGAGAGGGGAGATCATCGCCATCAACACCGTCATCAAGCTAGGCTTCATCGGGATCATCATCATCATCATCATCCACACCATCATATCCACCAGCACCATCATCATTACTCCATCCCGCTGTAACAATTGTGTTGAATACTTGCTTAGTTCATTAGGGGGGACTTTCCCGGTGTTGATTACTATTGTAGTTGATGCTTGTGAGTGGAACCATTGGGTTATTGTTTATGTTCAGATTGTTATCCATTACCATACCATCTTTGATCTTGATCCATATGATGTCTCGTGAGTAGTTCGTTCAGTTCTTTAGGACATGGGAGAAGTCATGTTGTTAGTACTAGATTTGTGTTGAGTTATTATTCAATGGTTTAGTATTTAAGTTGTGGTGTTATTCTTCTAGTGGTGTCATATGAACGTCGACTACATGATACTTCACCATTTATGGGCCTAGGGAATGCATTGTGTATTTGGCTACTAATTGTGGGGTCGCCGGAGTGACAGAAACATGAACCCCCGTTAGGACACCTTTGCACAAGGGAGCGTAGGATCTCAGAGTTTAAGGTTGTGGTTAGATTTATATCTTAATTACTTTCCTGTAGTTGCGGATGCTTGCAGGGGGTTTAATCACAAGTATGTATTAGTCCAAGTAAGGTCAGTATGTTAGCATAGGTTCACCCAGACAACAATTATGACACCAAAGAATGGTACTTAGCTATTTGAAGCGAAATCACTTGACAGAATTCCCATGTGTCCTCGAGAACGTTTGGTCCTTATAAGTATTTCCACCGGCTTGTCCTTTGCTAAGAATGGATTGGGCCACTTGTTGTGTTTGTTCGTTGTCTTTATTACTTGCACTTTGTTTTGTTGCTTTATCAGAAAACCACTAAAAATTTGTTTGCTAAGTATTTACAGAGAGTTCCTGCTCCATACCACTAGTCAACACCTTCTGCTCCTCGTTGGGATCGACACTCCTATTTATCGAAAGTACTGCAATGCACCCCCTATACTTGTGGGTCATTAATACCCAACGATTATTCGAAATAACCTACAAAGACATGTTCATACGATTTTGGTTGTAAACATTTTACTTATGCCTAGCATACCAAAATTTTAATAAAGGACAACTTGAGTTTTATCCCAGACCATAACTTATATGGTGTCATTTCAATGGACCACGATGGTGCTCTTTTCAGTATAAAAGCGGTAGTCACTAAAGCTTTAATCTTTAAAATACAATGAGAGTTTTATAACTGACACCTTTGATCTTACCATGTCAAACAAGGTTTCATTACATATCTCGAACACTCCATACTCCTATGGTGTTTTGGGAAATGCACATCCATGAAACGATTCCTCAAATCTTAGGTGTTATCCTAAACTTGTAACTCAAATATCTTCCTTTATGATCCAATCATAAATTCTTTATTTCCTTGTTACAATGATTTTCTACTTCATCTTGAAAGTCTTTGAACGAATTTTCAATTATCTCTAGGAAAGTCTCGCAAGTGTCATTTGATCAAAATCAAAAGACTCCAAAATTCCATCAACATGGAGTTTCTACATGTTTTATTTCCAACATAATTTAAACGGTGATGCACTTTTTAAGTGATCTTTCAATCATTTGTCTTTCGAAATTTTTAGCATTAGTTTATGGACGTGATTTATCCAACCAGATTTGTAAATCATCCATCTTATATGTAATATGGTAATTATTTGAACAACCTTTTGTTCTCATAATATCTGATCAAAATAACAATTATTGAAACAACTCTTGACGATAAGCTTTGATGTCAACGAGAAACACAACAACACTTTGTTTGTTTTTTATGAACATCGTCACATATTCTATTGCTGGTTACTTAGGCCATTGTAGTTCATGAATTGTGTTGTCCTGCATGACATCTCACACCAACCAATTCGGTATCCAATACCTAAGAACCACATTGTTTAACAAGCAAAGGATACAACCATAACATGTATATCATCTATATACCTAAGCTGGACAATTCCTGTCTTTTTCTTTTTCTGCCAAATATTTCTGAGATTCTCTTTCAGCATTTCATTTCCCTTTTAAAAGAATCCATCAACATCAAAAGTGATGCCATACACATGACACATAGTCCAAAGCGTGTATAGTCAAATACTAATACATTTGGACTTGCACTTTGAAGTAGATCACCATCATCAAATGTTTGGCATTCTTTAAAAATCCATTCTTTAGTAATCTTTTAGTGTAGTAAATATTTTACCTACATCTTCTATTCATCCTTATCATGACAACTTTCATGATCAAGCTACTATGGCTTATAAAGGCGAATCGCGATTATAATGTTACTTTCCAAAACCCTTTTGGAGGATTAGGACGTTTAGTGTCTCCAACCTTCACAAATTATCATCAAATATGAGAACATAAATTTTGCTAAATTATACTCTATCATCTTGCAACCAAAAATATTGTTTTCGATATCGCAATATCTTCCACACATGATGGTTTCTGAAACAATCCTTTTAGCTCCTAGATAACCTTGATATTAAAAAAATCTTTTGAATATCAAGAATCATGGAGGCAAACATGATACTTTAGATACTAACACCGGAATTGTTACTCTTGATTTAATACTAATTATTAAACTTCACGGAGTAAACGGAGTTTGCCGAAAGTTTGCAATAGGACTAATAAACTTTAGATTTAACACCCAAAACAATACGATACCAGTTCATAAAGTAACTATCCAGAATTCTATAGTTCTATTGTCTCAATTATAACTAAGCATAAGGTGCTGAATGTATGCCAATGACTACAACAGTTATGCAAATTCACTTAAATTTAATTTATAATAAATTGTGTTCAAATTTAATGATATTACTATTTGAACTCCCACTCAAAACAACATCCCTCATGTTGTCTTAGTGATTACACGAACCAAATCCACTACACCAAGTCCGATCATCACGAGAGAAGATGTAGCTTCAAAGGCGAACACTCATCATTTTCATCATATCATCCATATGACTCATGCTTTACCTTTTGGTATTCTGTATTCCGAGGCCATGTATGTACATGCTAGGCTCGTCAAGGTTAACCTTAGTATCTGTATGTGCAAATCTGGCTTGCACCTGTTGTATGCACACATAGAATCTATAACACCCGATCATCACGTGATGCTTCGAAACGACGAGTCTTAGTAACGGTGCCTACTAAGTACGAACACTTTATTAATTGATATTTAGTGAGAGGGATCATCTTATAGTTCTACCGTCGCGATCTAATCAATATAAGATGCATAAAGAATTAACATCACATGCAATTCATAATATGTGATATGATATGGCCTTTATTCTTGTGCCTTTGATCTTCATCTCCAAAGCACAGACTCTTGGGGATATACTTTCCGGGTATACCCACAGGACTCGCTAACCAGGGTGGCCCACCGACAGGTTAGAGCTTTGATTCATGGGTGGCCCAGTCAGAGAAGGAGGAGGAGCCAGTTCCGGCTACGACAAGGCCCAGAAGAGTTACCGACTTAGACATGTAGTATTACTTGTAGTCCAAGTTGTATCTAGTTACTGACTCTGTAACGTAGCCGGATAGGTCTCTCTTGTAACCCTAGGCCCTGGTATCTATATAAACCGGCCCTATGAGAGCCTTTAGGGCACAACCAATATTACTACCACAATCACAACTCGCACAGGCGAACCTCTCTTGTAATCCGCTATAATATCTGGCTTACGCCGATATATTACTGGGTTGCTAGCAGGAGTAGGATCTGATCACTGCAGTCGGATCTGAACCTGGGTAAACTTGTGCTCACCGCTCCTGGAACATCCGACGTCTCACACCCCATCTTTCCAACGCCACTAGGACCCCCTATGGCATACTTGTCGACAATCTGACGACAGTTGGCGCCCATCATGGGGCAGGTGACCTTTGGAGCTTTGTTCTAGGCAGAATCTGCGCGTGCATGAATCGGTGAAACTATCGCCATGGGTCGCATGGTCTACACCAGTGATGTCCCTCTCGTCCTTCTCGACGAGACCTGGATTCCGGCTTTAAAACCCGTGACGACCTACATGATCAAGTCTATCAGCGAGATCAATATTTATCTCGGTTTTGCTGAACCCGCCCAATCCACCCTTGAGGTGATGACCATGGAGGAAGAAAAATCTGGAGCTACTTTGTCCACAGAGGCGGAAGAGTTCAATATCCTGCAAAAATCAAACCCACCCAGCCCACTCCCGTAGTGGAAGAAGAGGCGGAGGAAAAATCTGGATCCGATCTCTCTGACGAGATCGAATACGCGGACAAAGAATACATCCGCTATGGATCCGTCCCTACCGACATTGTAGAAAAAGAACTACTGAGGAGCAAGATAACAGAGATGACGAGATGCCCCTACATCGATTACGAAGCAATCGTCGACATTAAGGAGAACTTTGAGATGGCAGAGGCGGAAACCAAGTTATACCACTACCTCAAGAACATAAACAAGAAGAAGCATTGTTTCGTGTACCACATAAGCTCTGTATCCAACTATGTCGATGCTGGAGCAGGCAGTGATTCAGTCCTAGACGCAATCAAAGAAAATGCTGACTTACCCGGCTCCCCTTAGGAGTTAATAATGTCGCAGGAACTTCGAGACTTCGACAAAGAGATGGAGGAGTACAAGCAAGACCATGCCTCCAAGCCAACGCAAGGTGATCCGGAAAATTCTCCTCATCCATATGATAGCATGGATGAAAGCTACACCTCGCGGGACGATATGGATACTGGAGATTCCTCCGAGGTCCACAAGCCAACCACTATGGAAAGCACCAACGAAAGTTTATCCCCCGGTACAGGACCAAAAGCCGTCTTTGCCACTGGTACACACGTTAAGGCTACTGGGCGGTCAAAGAAGAAGAATAAGAACAAGAATCTGACACCTGTAGAGCTGGACATCGAGGAAACCAACAAAGAAAAGGTTGATGAAGAGATCGAGATGGAGAATCAGGATGGAGATCCAATTAATACCACGCCGATCGACCCTCCTTTGGATGGACACGTCATCACCAAGGGTGCACGTGAAATTTACGGAGATGCTCTCATAATTCCAATCCCAACAGCTTTGGATCTTACACCAGAGGCGCTGGATAAAAGGGCTCAGCACCTGGAAAAGCACCATCTGTTTTTGCTCGAGGAGGCCGCACGCATCATCAAGTTTAAACAACAGTTAGACAGTGCTCTTGCCAAATATCAGTCAGATTTCAAGTGACACTCAAACAAAACAAGGGGATGTCCGTTTCTTGCCAACAAGAACCCGAATATGCACAAAGATCTATTCGATGGAAAAAACGGAGAGAAGATCCGAATCTACAGCACTCTGTTGGAAACGCTGCTGCAGCTCGAGCCATCCTCGCCAATAATCCGTCTCCACAGCAGGTCCAGCAGTGCGTCGTGTTGCTGGAAAAAGGATTAAAGCAGCAGAAAACGTTCACGTCATTCAGTGGCAAGCTGGCCTCAAATTCAGAATTTTGCCACACCGCTGACCAAAGCGCTGACGAAAGGCTCCGCAGGGATACGGATCAACGCTATCGTCCCCGTGGAGAAGAAGAGAACTCAAGAACCGTCTCAAACGGCCACTCTCGCTGGCTGGCGCGTGACTGGGCAAGAGTTATTCCGGCTGCGTCCAAGGACGCCATCAGGGCAATGGTTCCTCATCAGGACTATCGTCGACAAAACAACCGTTACAGAGAAGACCCAGAAGCACGCCGCTAGCGAGAAGATCAAGATCGGCTAAGGATGCCACCACCAAGACGTCCGGCTGGTAACGCTGGATGAAGAGATGATCCGGATCGTCCTGAATCAAGTAGGGATGGAGCCCGAAGAAACCGGCATTGGAGTCAGCATAATGAGGCTCCACCGCCACCACCACGTAACCCGACCAGAAATAATCCACCAGGGCCACCGTCGCCACCTGGCAGGGACCATGAAGGATCCCGGCGTAGCCATGGAAGCCAGAGGGGCGAAGGCGGCAATGGTGAGAGGAGAAGCAGAAATCCGACTCCGCCGCGCAGAAGCAGTGAGCCTCCAAGGCGTAGATCTCTCTCGCCAACGATGCTCGCCATCGCATTGAATCAAACATAGAGGCGCGGCGGTACGAGTAAGAAGATGGGTACGTGGGACCCAAGTTCTTTGGCCCACGCATATGTTGGACCAAATTTCCAGTTGACTTTGGTATTGCCAAACACATTCAGCCCTACGACGGCGCGTCTAGGACAGATACCTGGCTCCAGGATTTTTTCCAGGCTTGCTGCATCGCCAAAGGAGGAAACATCCTAGTCGCAGTCTGATATCTCACGCTTATGCTGAGGAAGACGGCTCGATAGTGGCTCAATGAACTGCCAGAAAATTCAATTCATAACGGGTATGATATGCAAAGTGCGTTCTTTTCAAACTTCGAGGGAACATACAGGAGGCCTGCACAGTCGGAGACTTGCAGCGTTGCACACAAAGACCCAGAGAAACATGTCGGGATTACCTCGGACACTGGATTGATAGGAAGAATTCCTGCGAGAGAGTAAACGAGCAAACTGCGATAGAAGCTTTTATTGCAGGAATCCCAGTCGGACTTTTGCGTCCCAGACTGAAGCGTGACCACGTCACAGATTTGGGAGAAATGACAGAGACGGGAAGCAAATATGCTGATGCCGATGATGATTCATAAGGGCTACTAAATATTCTGGCCAATCCCAACACGGCCAAATAGCCAAAACAACAAGCTCAGAAGAGCAAGAACACCTCAGACAAAAAACCAGCTCCGGACAACGCTGCTATCAATGCAACATTCAGATCTGGCGGATAAGGAGGGTGCGGAGGCGGCCAGGGTAGAGGCAGTGGAACTTCCCGAATCCAGGGCATAGGAGACTAGCAACCCAAAAGAACCTATACCTGGGCCGACATTGCCAATAATCCCTATGTCCACCACTTGATAGTAACGGAGGATCTACCCACACAAATGTCGAGTGTCGTTTCAATGAAGAAATTAAGAAAGATGAATCCGATGGCTACAGAGCCAAGCGATGAAAAGGAAAGAAAAATTTCGAGAAAGGCAAGGAGCCCAAGAAAGATTCTGACATGGAAGAAGCGGATGACATACAAACCAAGTCAGATGGAAAGAATGAATTTCCGACTCAGAAAGACACATACGTCTGCTTCCTTGGATCTCAGCCAGCTAAGGACAAGAAGGCGGTTTTCCGTGAGCTCAATGCCACGACTCCGGCTGTTTCATAGTTTCTGGATTGGTCGGATGTAACCATCACCTTTGATCGCTTAGATCACCCGAGGAAAACACATCGTCAGGGAAAGTACCCTCTGGTCGTCAATCCTCTTATTGATGGTTGTGAGTTCTCTAAAACACTCATGGACGGTGGGAGCAACATTAACATCCTCTACATCGAGACGCTCCACCGCATGAAGCTACACGAGAGCCAGTTGAGTTACAACAGTGTAACTTTCCATGGCATTGTACCAGGGAGACAGGCAAATTCTCTGTGTGAGATTACTCTGGACGTGACATTCGGAACCCGAGACAATTACCGAACCGAACCACTTTATTTTGAGGTGGTACCATTCAAAAGTGCTTACCACGCCATCTTCGGACATCCGGCTTACTGTGCGTTCATGGATCGTCCCTGTTAGATCTACAATATGATCAAACTTCCAGGTCCAAAGGGCATCATCACCATCCGGGGAAATCCGAGGAAGGTGCGAGAGTGCGACGAAGGATCTGTTGCCTTTGCCGAAGCCGTGCTGCACGCCCAAGAGTACCAGGAGATCAAGAAGACCATCAATCCGTCCGAGATGCCCGCTACGAAGAACGAGGTGCTGAAGCCAAGTTTGCAGTTCAAGGCATCGGAAGAGACAAAGAAAACATCGCTGAAGGAAGATGATCCCTCCAAGACGACAAATATAGGGGTAGGCTTAGACCTCGCATAGGAAAGTGCGCTTGTCGAGTTCCTCAAAGATAATAATGATATCTTCGCATGGCAGCCTTCTGACATGACCTGAGTACCTAGGGAACTTGCCGAGCACTCTCTTAATGTGTACCTTGATGCTAAACCCGTCAAACAGTCTTTACGATAGTTTAGTGACGAAAAGTGCAAAGCGATAGCCAAGGAATTAGCCCGACTAGAGTTAGCCGGATTTATAACAGAGGTCGTCCATACATATTGGGTGGAAAATCTTGTACTCGTCCCTAAAAAGGACACCATTGATTTAAGGATGTGTGTTGATTATACCACTTTGAACAAGGCATGCCCAAAAGACTCATTCCCTTTGCCAAGAATCGATTAAGTTATCGACTCAAAGGCAGGGTCAGAATTACTCTGTTTTCTCGACGCATATTCCGGATATCACCAAATACCAATGAAAGAATCAGATCAAATCAAGACGTCTTTCATGACTCCTTTCGGAACCTTCTGCTACAAAACTATGTATTTTGGCTTAAAGAATATAGGAGCAACATATCAACGTACTATGCAATGTTGCCTCAACGACCAAATCGTACACAACGTCCATGTATACGTAGATGACATAGCAGTTATGTCCAAAAAGAAGGGAACCTTAATTTCCGACTTGGAGGAAAAATTTGCTAGTCTACGAAAATTCAATATGATGCTAAATACTAAGAAGTGTTTCTTTGGAATTCCAGCCGGAAAATTGTTAGGTTTCATCATCTCTGAGCGAGGCATAGAAGTGAACCGGAACAAAATCAAGGCTATACTCAACATTACCAGGCCGACTCGCCTGAAGGACATGCAACGTCTCACTGGTTGTATTGCAGCAGTGAGTCAGTTCGTTAGCTAGCTCGGTGAAAGAGTCGCATGATATGTCGGAAATGTATCTATAATTTTTTATGTTCCGTGCTTGTTTAGTATCTACTTTGCTTTGTCTACACTTTGAGGTGTTTCTATATATTTTCTGGAACTAACCTATTAACAAGTTGCCACAGTGCCAGTTGCCTGTTTTCTTCTGTTTTTGGTTCCAGAAAGACAGAAAAACAATATTCTCGAAATTCGACGAGACAAAAGCCAAAGTCAATATTTTACCGTGGGCGACACAAAGTCCATAGGAGAGACGGAGAGGTAAGCCAGGGCGGCCAGACCCCCTAGGCGTGGCCAGGGTGGGCCCACGCTTGGGTAGGGTGTGGTTCCCCTGGTTGCCTCCCTACCTCGCCTATAAGAAGCCCCCGATGCAGAAACCCTAGGCACCCGATCAAAACTCCACGAAACCGTCTGTAGCCGCCGCCACCATCGTCCCTAGATCAGGGGGGATCTGAAGTTCTTCCCGGCACCCTGCCGGAGGGGAGATCATCCCGGAGGCCTTCTTCTCAAGTATGATGCGTGAGTAGTTCCACCTTGGACTATGGGTCCATGTAGTAGCTAGATGGTTGTATCTCCTCATTGTGCTTTCATGTATAGATCTTGTGAGATCCGTTCATGATCAAGATCTAATCTATTTGTAATCATGCATGTTGTGTTTATGGGGATCCGATGGATATTGAGATTACTATGTCAGATTGATTAATGGTTTTGTCTTTATGATACTATCATGTCTGTGTTGTTTGTGATATTGCATGATGTCCGTTGTTGGTAGCTATCTTGGCCAAGTAGTTGCTAGTGACTCCAAGAGGGGGTATTTATGCTCGATAGTGGGTTCATGCCTCTAGTTTCCAAGGGAAGTGACATAAATCTCTTCGGTTGTAGATGTGCTATTGCTACTAGGGAGAAAACAACGGTCTCTTGTTCATAGAACAAGTGGATTGTTTACCTTACACACTTTGCTTAAAACAGTTGTTTGTTGCTTGCAACTTAATACTGGAGGGGGTTCGGATGATAACCCAAAGGTGATCTTCTAGCCATAGATGCAGTTGGATGGTAGTTTATGTATCTTGTTGTATTGCCCAATCGAATCTCATAGGATCTTTTTGTCTGGTATTGCATTGTTATGCCTTGCTTAGTTCCTGTCAATTGCCCTGATGTAATTTGTTTACACTTTATGCCATGTTGTTTATCTAAGGAGAGCACCTCTAGTGAACTATGGACCTCGGTCCAATCTTTACCATTGATACATCTTCCACTGTTACTGTTTACTTGCTGCAAACCACCATTACCTTCCACACCATATGTTTAATCCTTTGTTACAGCAAACCGGTGAGCTTGACAACCTCACTGATTCGTTGGGGCAAAGTCTTGATATTGTGTTGTGCAGGTTTCCACGTTGCTTGCAACACCTGTGTGACGTTTCCTTCCTCCTACTGGTTCGATAACCTCGGTTTCTTACTGAGGGAAGGCTTGCTGCTGTGCTGCTTCAACCTTACTCGTTGGGTTCCCAACAAGCTCCACGTGTATCCATCACCGCACCTTTATACAAACTCTTGAACAAAACCAACAAGTTTGTCTGGACCCAGGAAGCCAAAACTTCCCTGCAAAGTTTGAAAGACCTACTTTCAAACCCACCAGTTCTCGCAGCGCTAGAACCTCAGGAGCCTATGTTACTATACATTGCAGCAACCAACAAGGTCATAAGTGTAGTAACAGTAGTGGAGCGCGAGTAAGAAGGCCATGAGCATAAGGTGCAACGACCAACTTATTACCTGAGTGAGGTCTTGACAAATTCGAAACAACGGTATCCACACCATCAAAAGGTATCCTATGGAGTGTTCTTTGCATCCAGAAAGCTACGCCACTACTTTCAAGAGCACAAGATCACAGTGGTGAGCATCGCTCCCCTGCGAGATATAATCAATAACCGCGACACCACGGGACGTGTTGCAAAGTGGGGAATAGAGCTTGCAACTTTCGACATTGAGTATAAGCCACGTACATCAATCAAATCCCAAATACTTGCCGACTTTGTTGTTGATGGGACAGAGACGACAGAAAACATAAGTCCTTCAGACTCGGAATTTTAGACCCTTCACTTTGACGGATCAAAAGCACGAGGAGTCTCGGGGGATGGCGTGGTGCTCAAATCACCCCAAGGAGATAAGTTGTTCTATGTGTTGCAAATACACTTTATGGCAACCAACAATATTGCCGAGTATGAAGCATTGCTGCATGGAATATGCATGGCCAAAAACATTGGCATAACAAGACTCATGTGTTACGGAGACTCGGATTTAGTTGCTCAACAAGTATCTGATATCTGCAACGCAAACAAACATATGGCAGCATACAAAGCTGTTGTGGATGAACTATCTAAATCGTTCGAGGGTTTTGAAGTACAACACATCCCTCGAGCATAAAATGAGGAAGCAGATGCTCTGTCAATGATAGGCTTTGTGCGGAAACAAGTGTCGGATGGCACTTTTTTAGAGCATTTAAGGGTCCCCTCCATAACCGGAGTTGATGAAGACTATCTGACGAAATCCGAATCACCTTTAATAGCAGTTCTGGCTGTAATTCCCAGCTGGACAAAACCCTATCTGAATTTCCTGATAGACGGAAAATTACCCAAAGACGAAGTCCTGAGCCGGCAGATCATCCGACAAGCAAAAGCCTACACTATAATAAATGGTGAGCTCTATAAGTGGAGTGTTTCTGGCATTTAACGATGTATTCCTTCGGAAGAAGGAGTGGAAATCTTACGAGAAATCCATGAAGGCGAGTATGGTCACCATGCTGTAGCCAGATACTTAGTGGAAAAATCTTTTAGACATAGATTCTTTTGGCTTACAACTAAGACGGATGCCGATAAATGGTCAAAACGTGCAAAGGTTGCCAAAAGTACGCCCATCAGGCGCACGTTTTGGCTGAACAGCTGCGAACAATCCCTATTACATGGCCATTTGCGGTCTGGGGGCTTGATATGGTAGGGCTCTTGCGCACGACAAAATATGGATTTACTCAGTGATGGTGGATAATTTTACAAAGTGGATTGAGGCTAAACCCGTAACAAGTTGCGATGGAGCCACAGCCAGAAAGTTCGTTGAGGACGTGATCATTCGATTCGGATATCCGCACAGTATAATTACTGACAATGGGAGAAATTTTTCCATGGGGAACTTGCTGAATTCTGCGAAGAACAAGGGCTCCGACTTGTATTGCATGAGTCGCACATCCACAAGCTAATGGACAAGTCGAAAGAACTAACGGTCTTATTTTGCAAGGACTCCGATATCGTCTCAAGGCACCGCTTCGTCGGGCCGCGGGGGCTTGGGCGGAAGAATTACCGTCTGCGATATGGAGCTTACGTACAACTCCTAACAGATCAACCGCATATACTCCTTTCTTCTTGGTCTATGGTGCAGTAGCAGTTCTTCCAAGCGATCTAATTCATCAGTCTCCACGAGTTAAAGCATATATCAAAGAAGATGCAGAAGTTTCTCGACAAGATGATCTCAATATAATCGAAGAACTACGCGTCATTGCTGAGCAGAGATCTATAACCTATCAGCAGAAGTTATGCAAGTATCATAGTCAGATAGTGCAAAACCGTTCTTTCAGAAAAGGCGATTTGGTTCTCCGACTTATGCAAAAAAGAAAGAACAAACTTTCCCCAATTTGTGAAGGACCTTTTATGATTAGCAGAGTTCTGCATAATGGGTCATATTATTTAACGATACGAGACCAGTCAAGGAAAGACCAGATACTCAGAAGAGAAAGAGAGATGGCGGTAGCACAGACCCGGATGAAATAGACCGTCCATGGAATATTGCAGAGCTACGTCCCTTCTATTCTTAGTTATATTTCCTTGTAATCATATATGTACATGTTCAAAGTGAAATAAAGTATTGATTTCCTCATATGTTATTTTTGAGAAGTTTTTTGCCATCTTATTTCCAAAAGAGCATGTCATTTTCAAAAATCCCAGAATGGTTGAAAGTACTTTATGCTCATGTTCGTTCTAGTTATGATTTTTGAATATCTAAAAACTATTACCTTAGGTTAAAAAATTCAATTTATTGTCTATACTTTGGTTTTTTATCTGATTGCTTAGACGCGGGTATTTCCGGAGTAATGAATTGTTGGTACTGGAAGCTGACTTTGTTTTCGGATTTAAACTGGTTTAGCAATTGCGCTTCGTTGCTCGACAAAGTTTCCGTGCTAAAGGTTGGCCGACTCATGAAAGAGATGAGGCAGAGAGCCATATAAAACGATAAGTATAGGCATAAACCAAGAGTGCTTCAGAAAACTTTTCAAGCACACGCATAAAATATATAAACATAAAAGTGCTATGATAGTAAGAGCATCAGTTTTTATAGACCAGCACAAATAAAAATATTGTTCCCATTATTACATTGCCAAAAGTTCAGAATAATACATAAAAACTGTTTATGCTGCAGATTCAGGTGGTGGTGATGAAGAAGGTGGAGCGCTGGAGTCGACAATATTATCGCCCTGGACCTCAGACTCGGAAGATGCTTCAGCGAGGCTATCTTCTGACTCTTGAGGTGAGGGAGGCACGACGATGGATTCGAAGAATGGCGTCGTATAGTTGGTCATCTCCGCCACACGGCAAGCATAGCCTGCACAAGAATCTTGGATTGCCTTGATATCCTGCAGATTACCCTCATTGTCCTCCTCGGCAATACCCTTGGTGACACGCCAGATTTCCATATCGCTGTTGTGGCTCGTTACCATGGTAACAACAATCTGGGCAGCAATCCGAGCATAGGAGATCTTCCAGTCCTTGATAAGTTTCGGAATCTCCTTGGCCTTGTCCCTCATATCTTACACTGACATCTTGTGCAAGTCGGAAAGTTTGACCGACTCGCCAGCCTCTTCAAGAGTTTGGAGGAAGTCGAACAACACATCTCCGACGAGCTTGATGCGCTTGAGTCAAGGTTCAGAGGTAGGAGAGCCAGAAATATTCAGGAGGGCTAGGAAAGAACGAAAAGTCAAAATTTGACTAAAAAAGTCAAAAAAACCAATCGAGCAAAGTAAGTGGGAATCTTACCTAGCACAGAGTAATCCCACTGGGTACGCTCCTCGCGGAGGCTATTCAACTCATTCTCTATGGCCCGGGCGAGATCCCTTTGGCTATCAAAGTCCTTATGAAGATCATCCAATTGTTTGTCTCGGAGGGCCAGTAGCTTTTTGAGCCTCACGGTCTCATGATTTCTTGACTCCAGGATAACAGCTACGGATTTCTACGATTCAATAGCCAGCTTCTCAAGCTTGTCCTGGAGCTCAACATTTTCCAGTTCCAAGACCTTGTAGTTCTCAGATTGCTCCACCATCTTGCTAGACTCGCACAACAGTTCTGCAAAGGGAAAAATATTAGTCGGACATAACAAGTTTGACTATGACAATAGCTAACTGACAAAGAGGAAGTCGGAAAAGTTTACCTTCTGCTTCATCTTTCTCAACTTTTAACTTTGAATTCTCAAGGCGCAAGGCTTTGATCTCCTTGCGTTTATTACAAATGTTCTTGGGCAATTCCTGGTTGGAAGATGCAATTTTCTGTAAGTTTAGAGAAGGAATACCGTCAGACGGCTACTAAGACTCGGGCTGCAAATTTAACTAAGTAAAAATACAACACGAGCCTTGGGGGCTACACTAGAAGCATCAACTCGGATCCAACGATGTTTATCCGACTTTATGCTTGGGGGCTAGAGGATATGATAATAAAACAAATGCAAATAAGAATCGTAAACTTACAATGTGTTCCAAGTGCAACTTCTCAAATCCGAGTTTAGTGTTGTGAAATACTTTCTCAGCAAGGGAGAGGGAGGTAACATCCGTTGCTGGGAGTTCGCCAGACTCTATCTAGCATCCCGGACCAAAATTTGGTACATGAGGCTAACCAGCTTGACGTCCTCCTGCTCCTGGCTTGCTGCCTCTGCGGTTAAGGTTTGCTTCTCAAGGCTGGACTGATCCAGCCTGAGGATCTCTTCCTTCTTTTTCCTCTTTAGGCCAGAGACAGCTGAGTCGACCACTTTATCCAAAGTTCATGTAGACATTACCATGGGATCATTACCCTTGACGGGTTCACCCTTGTTAGTTGCTTGATCACCAATGGTGACCAAGGCTTTCGAGACGTTGCCAGCATCAGGAGAGGCAGAAGCCTCTGGTGCTGATGGAGTACTGGATGGAGTTGGTGGCGGCATGGCAGGGGAGATGAAAAGCTTCTGCTGGCGCAGTTGCTTGCCCGACTTGTTGTCCGTCTTGGTCTTACTCTTCAAAACTGCTTTAGCTCTAAAGCACGAAAATCCGAATATCAGGTGTGCTCTAGAGAGAAACAAAGGTACAAGGTACTGAAAACAAAAGACATGATGCTTACTTTTTAACTACTGGCAGCACTTGGCTACCAGCAGTGATAACAACTTCCTTCGCCTTACGCTTCTTGGATGCGGAGGCGGTAACTTGTTGCACCTCATCATCCTCCGTTGCCTCTGGATCGTTTGAGAGATAGCCCTTTAGTGGAGCTAGCTCAGACTCGGGGAGTTTCTCGAGCTGACAAAGTCAACGATGAAAATAGAGTTGGAGAAAGAAAGAATAGAAAAGAACAACAAAACGCGAAAGTAGAGTCGAAATATTTACCGGAGTCAGAGGACTGTTGGATGTGAACATCTTCATGGAAACATCCGGAACTTTTCGTTCCACTCTTTCCTTGTAGTCCTTCGCCGGAATCCGGTGTGGGCTCACCCGCAGGCTGTCCTTCTTATCGCTGGTGAAGGTATGCATGAGGCGATCTCCGTGATGCTGCAGAGGCTGGATCCGGCGATCTAGCTAGCAGTGGATCAAGTCGGATCCATGGAGGCCCTTGTGCTTCATCAGAAACTCAATCCGCCTCTTGGCGAGGATCAAGATATCCGACAATTCCGGCGCTTCTGCGTCCCATGACTTCTGGTGGGGGGCGGCACTGTCGGCGGATGCCGGAAGACCTTCCGCCTTTCTAGGAGCCGAATATCCTTGTGATAAAAGAAGGTTCTGGCCCAATGTTTGACGGATTCACTAGCGTTAATCCTAGGATAAACACGGTTTCTCCTAAGGACTAAGCTAAGGGTGTCGGTGGTATAAGTCACACTGTCACTAATGGAGTTCTTCCGGGTACCATAGTAGTATCGGAAAAGGGTGAGACTTGGCCTAATACCAAGAAACCCCTCGCACAGAGCTGCGTGAGTGCTAAGCTCGAGCAGAGAGTTAGGAGGTAGGTGATGGATTTGCACACCATAATGATTGAGGACCTCTACGAAGAAGTCCGATAGTGGCAGGCTAAGGCCGCGGTCGATGTGTGTGCCGAACAGCACCCGCTCACCGTCGCGAAGGGCGGGAACAGCGTGCCCTGAGGCGCTTCGCCATGCGTCGGCGATGATGAATCCTTCGTCCTCCATGACCTGGAGTTCAGCGATCCATGATGCTGAGGACCCAGAGGCCCCGCATCTTCTTCTCATCCGCCGCCGATAAACCCGCCGCCACTCCTGAGCCCGAGGCGGATGCCATCGTTCTTGGAGAAGAAGGACTGGTGGGTGAGAGAGATTTTTCCTTGAGGAGTGTAGATGGGAATGGCCGCGGAGCGCTCGAGGAGTACGAGGAGACAATGAATGAATCGATGGAGAGATAAATCTGAGAGAAGGGTTTTTTCCTCTCTTTTATTTACCTCTGCGCCAAGATTCGTGCGTTGATACGCACGATTTACGCCACACGTATAGGAGAGATGTGGATAACTTCCTCGCGACTCCTCCGCCGCCTCGATTCTCGCGTGAGCATTGAAACGGTGATGTGTTCCGTAAGGAGTGGACCCACCAATGGTCGTGTCGATGGGACTCCTGTCAGTGACAGGACCTGGTCTGAAAAGCTGTCAGCCCGCACACCGTTGTAAAATCTGGCTCATGTTTCAAACTGACCAAGGAAAAGACTGAAGTCAGAACAAAACATATCCGACTCAACTAACTCGGAATCCTACACTACTAAATGAAGTTTTTGGGAACCCTTCAAGATTCACAAGATGAAGAAACCATCAAGATAGACGATTTATCCGACTTTGGATCTTGGAGACTTCCGGGGGCTACTGTTGGGGATATACTTTCCCGGTATACCCACAAGACTCACTGACCAGGATGGCCCACCGATGGGTTAGATCTTTGCTTCACAGGCGGCCCAGTTAGAGAAGGAGGAGGAGCCAGTTCCGGGTACGACAAGGCCCAGAAGAGTTACCGACTTAGGCATGTAGTATTACTTGTTGTCCAAGCTGTATCTAGTTACCGACTCTGTAACGTAGTCGGATAGGTTTCTCCTGTAACCCTAGGCCCTGGTATCTATATAAACCAGCCCTATGGGAGCCTTTAGGGCACAACCAATCTTACTGCCACAATCACAACTCACACAGGCGAACCTCTCTTGTAATCCGCTGTAACATCCGGCTTACGCCGATATATTACTGGATTGCTAGCAGGAGTAGGATCCGATCACCGCAGTCGGATCTGAACCTGGGTAAACTTGTGCTCACTGCTCCTGGAACATCCGATGTCTCACACCCCATCTTTCCAACGCCACTAGGACCCCCTATGGCATACTTGTCGACAATTCGACAACACGGACATGATCTCCATCATCACCAGCATTGCGTCAAGGTCCGTGGCGCCGCTTCATGGTTGTCCATCACTAATAGCAACTACTAAAACTACTTGGAATAAAGCTATTACATGATGAATAGACACACGGGTCTTTAACAAATATAAAGACAACCATCAGGCTCCTGTCGGTTGCCATATTAAAATAAAGATCATCTCATACATCAAATACAATCACAATCTCATCATGGCCATATCAAATCACATGCCCCTGCAAAAACAAGTTAGACGCCTCTATTTTTTTTTGCATGTTTTACGTGGCTTGGGGCTTTCGAATAAGAACCGTTCTTACCTACGAACAAGAACCACAACGCTGATACAAGTGTTGTCAAGTGCAGATTGTAAGTTGGATCTTAAATATGGTGGGAGAGACAGACACCCACAAATCCACTTGTGTAATGCAAGTTGCACGTTGAGCGTGGAGTAAGTGTCATATACGACAACATGTAAGGTTAGCCCGGGTTTCTTCGTCCCACCATCCCGCAAGATGCAAAGTACATGAAAAGCAAGCGACAACAAGAGCATCAATGGCCACAAAATCATTGTGTTCTACTCGTGCAACATATCTACGCACAGATTTGGCTCTGATACCACTATAGGGTTCATTGCATGGAAAACAAAAAAAAATCTACCGCAAGAACACATAAATCCAAGATCCAATCTATGGCAAAGCAAAGATCTAATCTACGAGATAGGTGCAACGAGATAGGAGAGAACTAACCCCCATAGATCCAAAGCGTTAACGAGACCGAATCTCGTGGTTGATTGATGCGGCTCAGATCACTGTAGAGCTTCTTTGGGAAACCCCAAGAGGAAGGTATGATGAGTACAACAATAAGTCTTCCCTCAGTATGAAACCAAGGTTATCGAACCAGTAGGAGGAAGGAAACGACTCAAAGGTGTTGCTAGCAACTTGGAATCCTACACAACACAAACTCAAGACTTTCCCCCAACGAACAGTGAGGTTGTCAATCTCACCGGTTTGCTGAAAACAAAGGATTAACTGTATGGTGTGGAAGGTAATGGTAGCCTGCAGAAAGTAAACAGGAACAATGGAAGATGTATCAATGGTAAAGATTGGACCGGGGTCCATAGTTCACTAGACATGTTCTCCTTAAGATAAACAACAAAACATGTTGGGTAAACAAATTACAGCAGGGCAATTGACAGGACCGAGCAAGGCAAAACAACGCAATACTAGACATTCATGATCCTATGAGATTCGATTGGGCATTAGAACAATATACATAGACCACCATCCAAATGCATCTATGACTAGTAATCCACCTTCAGGTTATCATCTGAACCCCCTCTAGTATTAAGTTGCAAGCAACGGATAAATGCTTTAAGCAATGTGTGTAAAGTAAACAATACAATTATTCCATGAACAAAATATCGTTGTTTTCTCCCTAGTAGCAACATCACATCTACAACCTTAGAGATTTCTGTCACTTACCCAGATTCAATAGAGGCATGAACCCACCATCGAGCATAAATACCCCCTCTTGGAGTCACTAGTATCTACTTGGCCAAGATAGCTACTAGAAACAGAGAGCATGTAAGATCTCAAACAACACAGACATGATAGAATCAATAAGATAGAACCATTAATCAATCTGACATAGTAATCTCAATATCCGAGGGTTTCATGGAGATCTGATCGGATCTTTAGGGTTTAGGTATTGGGGGCTTCTTATAGGCGAAGGGGGAGACCGAGGAGGTGCCCGAGGCGGCTGCACCCCCCCGGCGCAGGCCAGGCCTGGCCACGCGGCCAGGGGGTGTGGGCCCCTCGTAGCCCTCCTCCGTCTCATCTTCTGGCTCCGTGTTCTCCTTGATGAAATATTGACTTTGGCTTTTGTACCGTGTAATTCTGAGAATATTCATTTTTTGGCTTTTCTGGAACCAAAAACAACAGAAAACAGGCAACTGGCACTGTGGCATCTTGTTAATAGGTTAGTCCCAGAAAACGTATAAAAATACCTCAAAGTGTAGACAAAGCAAAGCAAAGTGGATACTAAACAAGCATGAAACATAAAAAATTATAGATATGTTTACGACGTATCAAGCATCCCCAAGCTTAACTCCTGCTCGTCCTCGAGTGGGTAAGTGATAAAAAGAATAATCTTTGAGGTGACATGCACCATCACAATCAAGATCAAACCATTTGCAAGCATTGAAAGCTGGGATCAAAGTATTCTAAACATGAGCATGAAAGATGAAGTTCTAACAATAAGACATAGCAAATATGCTACAACATGAAAGGATACAAACAAAGATTCATGAATAACAATGCATTGAAAGACATTTGTTTGTTTCACATATAGAAAACATAGCATAGTGGCATTCAGCTTGTCCCTCATGGAGTAGCAAAACATAAATGCATATGACACCTTAAAAGTTCATAAGGGTGACTAGATACAAATAGTTCAAGAACAAGCAATATCAAATATATGAATCAATCAATAAGTTTTGGGACAATGCACATAGAACTAAGAATGGCAACTATGCTCTCTTAATTGGTGCCTAAGGATAGAAGGTGGAGACTTAATATAATAGTGGAAGAAAGGCCCTTCATAAATGGAAGCATGGATTTCAAGTTTCATAAAGAGCTTCCAAAAATTATGGTACTTGTTAGCTTTCAGCTCTCATTGGCCCTATCATAAGCATCTTGAAGTGATTAAGGTTAAAGTGAACAAAATATGGAGTATATGCTTGACAAAGTACAAGTTGGCAATCTCATGTCCCTTGAGTACGAGGGCCGCTCCTCATGCTACTCAACTTTAGTTACCGATAAGTTCTTGCCAACGGGGTACCCCTTTCCCCATGATACAGGAGCTATCCCATATCAAAATGACAAGGCAAGCAGACAATGAGCATCTCAACAATCTTCTTATTTACCATGGGAAAATGGTGCTTTTTTCTCTCTTTCCTCTTTTCTCATCTGTTTTTTATTTTTCTCAATATCTTTTTCTATCTCTCTTTTTTATAAGAAGAATGCTGCATAGATTGCTCACTATGGTGATGCTACAAGTTTCCACCATGATTAGTCATGGCTTAGCCTAACGGCCCAGGCGTTTCTCTAACACATATACATAAATCCATGGACTTACAAGCTCCCCTTTTATTTCACACCATCGACATCCATAAACAAAAGAGCATGTTATCAACTGGGTAGATATTTACAAGTGTTGAAAGCGTTCCCCGTGACAGTACGGTTCTGCTAATCCCAACTTATAAGTGCAAGCATATACAACATAGATGACACGATGGTTCAAGTTTATTAGGGGCAAGAAATTCCATCAAGTTTGTGAGATCTTTAATCACTATTTTTCACATAACAAAGTGACTTTTTAATTGGAAGGTAGATAAAACAAGAATATACTTGGAATGGTGTAACACACCATGCATATGAATTTATAGTGGACACTTTGGAATAACTTATTTTTTGGGAGTTGGATGCATGAGTAGAGCTTACTCAATACAATTGGAGGCTAGCAAAAGACTGGGAGCGACCAACTAAGAGAGCAATAATGGCCATAATAAAGTAGAGCGACAAAACATTACTAATCAAAGCATAAAGTGGTACCACAAGTCAAAAACTAAATGATCATAGAGGCTAAGGTGATTGGTTCATAGTCATAACATGGTGTGAGCATGTGCCAAGTCAACCCAAACAAAACATGAAAGGAGAATACCACAATACTATGCTTTTGTATGCTAAAACAACGCATGATTCTTTCAAGGCACATTAAGCAATCCTAATTGTTTGGAACAAGTCATGCTACAACAATAATCACTAAGCATAAGGTCAAAAAAACATCTATCATGACATGATAAAGTCTAATCCACAGTCAAAGCACGCACCTTCTTGTACTACTAAAGCAAGAACTTCCCACTCCTTTCCAACACCAATCAAATTATTTGAAACAACATAGCAAAAATGGGGGTCCAACTACTTTATTCAAGCAAACTAAGCAAATGAAAACCAAAACGAAAACTAAGACGCTCCAAGAACAATACAACAGTGCATGAAACAATAAAAACGAAGTGTATAGAAAGACCTGAGATTTTTATTGATGAAGAAGGGGATGCCTTGGGCATCCCCAAGCTTTGACGCTTGTACCTCTTGAATATTTCTTGGGGTGACATGAGGTGTCATCCCCAAGCTTGAGCTTTTGTCCATTCTTCATCTCATTACATCATTCTTTCCTTACACCTAAAAATTTTCCTTCATACAAAACTTCACACAATCTTCATTAGCAACATTAGTGCATTCAAAAGATAATAGACCTTTGGGTTTAGTTTCAAAAACAGAAAAAATTTCATTAAAGACACAAGCTACTGTAGCAATTCCTTCAAAAAGCTCAATTTCCCAAAGAGAACCCAAAAAGGAATCAATAAAGAGGCAAATGCAAATAATGGCAGAAATCTGTCAAAACAGACCAGCAGGTGAAAACCGATTTTTTCGAAGACCTTCTGTTGCTCAAATCAAAAAGTGTTGAACTAACGAAAGTTAGCTAAAAACCTGGGGGATTTATTCAGTGGATCACAAAAATCTGTTTTGGGACATCACTTTCCCAAATCTTACTTCCCTCTCATTAGAGGTTATTCTTGGCACAAAAATCAAACAAAAAGGATAATGATAGGTTATTACAGAAGTAATAACTTCCAAGACTCAAGATAACTATCGGGTTATCTCCCAAGAAGTACTTTTTTAACGCCTTTAAGTTAGGCATGAGAAGCAAGAATCAAGTATTTTCAAATGGAGAATCATTAACATCAAATTTTGCTTTCAAAGGAGGATCAAAGGGTAACTTCTCTCTCCTCATAGGGAAGTGTTCAATACCTTTCTTGAATGGAAATTGATATTTAATAGTTTCTTCTTTCATATCAATGATGGCACCAACAGTTCTAAGAAAAAGGTCTTACCAAAGTAATAGGACAAGAAGCATTGTATTCAACATCCAAAACATAGAAATCAATACGGACACAGGCATGGTTAACCACAATAAGAACATCATTAACACTCCCCATGAGTTTCTTTTTAGCATTATCATCAAGTGGGAAATTCAAATAGCAATCTTCCAAAGGTGGCAAATCAAGCATTTCATAAATCTTTCTAGGCATAATAGAGACACTAGAACCAAGGTCACATGAAGCTTTGAGATCAAAGTCATTCACTTGCATATTGATGATGGGTTCCCAACTATCTTCTACTTTCCTAGGAATAGAATCTTTGTGTTTCAATTTTTCTTCCTTAATTTTAATGAAAGCATCTGTAACGTGTTTGGTGAAAGCCATATTCATATCACTAGCATTAGGACTTCTAGCAAGCTTTTGTAGGAACATAATCACTTCAGAGATATTGCAACCATCAAGATCAAAATCAAACTTAGCATCACAATTGTAGACTTATTGGGTTTAGGCATTGTTGTAGGAGTAATAGGTGTACTCAGAAAATCATTGTTATTTGTGCTAGTGAAGTCACACAACTTGGTGTTCTTAGCAGAATTCATTTTTGCAAAGGAGGAGCAAGCCAACAGCAGCAACAACTAGAGTAGGAACTATTTTTTTGTGTTTTTGAAAAGAAAAGGCAAACCAAACGAAACTAATTTTTTGTGATTTTTGAAAAAAAGAAGGAAACAAAACAACGCAAAATAAACTAAGCAAAACAAAAACAAAGTAAAGAGAAAGGTTGTGAAGGACTCTCCTTGTGAAGCCGTCCTTAGCCTCCTCGGCAACGGCGCCAGAAAACGTCTTGATGCGGCTCGGATCACTATAGAGTTTCGTTGGGAAAACCCAAGAGGAAGGTATGATGAGTACAACAATAATTCTTCCCTCGGTATGAAACCAAGGTTATCGAACCAGTAGGAGGAAGGAAACGACTCAAAGGTGTTGCTAGCAACTTGGAATCCTACACAACACAAAATCAAGACTTTGCCCCAACGAACAATGAGGTTGTCAATCTCACCGGTTTGCTAAAAACTAAAGATTAACCGTATGGTGTGGAAGGTAATGGTAGCTTGCAGAAAGTAAACAGGAACAATGGAAGATGTACCAATGGTAAAGATTGGACCGGGGTCAACAGTTCACTAGAGGTGTTCTCCTTAAGATAAACAACAAAACATGTTGGGTAAACAAATTACATCAGGGCAATTGATAGGACAGATCAAGGCAAAACAATGCAATACTATACATTCATGATCCTATGAGATTCGATTGGGCATTACAACAATATACATAGACCGCCATCCAACCGCATCTATGACTAGTAACACCTTCAGGTTATCATCCGAACCCCCTCTAGTATTAAGTTGCAAGCAACGGATAACTGCTCTAAGCAATGAGTGTAAAGTAAATAATACAATTGTTCCATGAACAAAAGATCGTTGTTTTCTCCCTAGTAGCAACAGCACATCTACAACCTTAGATATTTCTATCACTTCCCTAGATTCAATAGAGGCATGAACCCACTATCGAGTATAAATACTCTCTCTTGGAGTCACTAGCATCTACTTGGCCAAGATAGCTACTAGAAATGTAGAGCATGCAAGATCTCAAACAACACAGACATGATAAAATCAATAAGATAGAACCATTAATCAATCTGACATAATAATCTCAATATCCATCGGATCCCCGCAAACACAACATGCATGATTACAAATAGATGATCTTGATCATGAACAGAGCTCAAAAGATCTAAAACATGGTAGCACAAAGGAGGAGAAACAACCATATAACTATTGTATGGACCCATAGTACAAGGTGTAACTACTCACATATCATACCGGAGGCTGGCATGGTGATGAAGAAGGCCTCCGGGATGATCTCTCCCCTCCGGCAGGGTGCCGGGAAGAGCTTCAAATCCCCCTGATCTAGGGACGATGGTGGCGGCTACGAACTGTTTCATGGAGATCTGATCGGGTCTTTAGGGTTTAGGTATCGGGGGCTTCTTATAGGCGAAGGGGGAGTCCGAGGAGGTGCCCGAGGCGGCCGCACCCCCCGGCGCGGACCAGGCCTGGCCACGCGGCCAAGGGGTGTGGGCCCCTCGTGGCCCTCCTCCGTCTCATCTTCTGGCTCTGTGTTCTCCTCGGTGAAATATTGACTTTGGCTTTTGTACCGTCCAATTCCGAGAATATTCATTTTCTGGCTTTTCTGGAACCAAAAACAACAGAAAACAGCCAACTGGCACTATGGCATCTTGTTAATAGGTTAGTCCCAGAAAACGTATAAAAACACCTCAAAGTGTAGACAAAGCAAAGCAAAGTGGATACTAAACATGCATGGAACATAAAAAATTATAGATACGTTTACGACGTATCATTTATGTAGTTGATCACTTGTCAATCTCAAGATCGCGAAGGCGATCCTTCTAGCGCCGCGTTCCGGCAGCGCTTCTGCACTCGGTCACATGTACGGAGTCGATGAAGACCTTCCTCTCCCTGTTCCAGCAGGCATCGGAGGTAGTAGATCCCCTCTATGTCCCAGTAGCACGACGGCGTGGTGGTGGTGGTGAAGGACAGAATCCTGCAGGGCTTCGCTTAAGCCTGAGCAGTAGGAAGGAGGAGGGTGGAAGGTGGCGGCTAGGGTTGGGAGAGAGGACAAGGTGGCACCCTGCCCTCCCCTATTTATATAGAGGGGGTGCGGACAAGGCTGCCCCCTTGGTCCTCCCCTCCTAGGGCCGGCGCACATAGGGAGAGGGGGAAACTTGACCCCCAAGTTTCCCCTTTCCAATTTAGGGTTTTTGCCCTAAACCCTTTGGGCTAGACGGTTGGGCCTTTAGGGCATGGTGCAGCTGGCCCATGAGACCCCACAACATCCCTCCGACCCATGTGGCCCCTCCCGGGGTGGTGGGCCCACTGGTGGCCCTTCTAGAACATTCTAGAAGCTCCGGTCAAAATACCGATAAATTTTCCGAACCCCGGAAAATGACTTTCACTATATGAATTTTATTCTCCGGACCATTCCGAATCTCCTCATGATTTCCTGGATCCAATCCAAGACTTTGAACAAAATTAGGTCTCCAACTCATATTCCATATCTACTTAAAACAACATCGAACCTTAAGTGTGTCACCCTACGGCTCATGAACTATGCAGACATGATCGAGACACCTCTCCGATCAATAACCAATAGCGGGACCTAGAGATCCATAATGGCTCCCACATATTCAACGATGACTTCATGATCGAATGAACCATTAACATCCGAAACCGATTCCCTTTGTCACGCAATACTTTACTTATCTGAGGTTCGATCATCGCTATCTCCATACCTAGTTCAACCTCATTACCGATAATTACTCTTTACTCGTTTTGTGATATGACATCCCTTGTGACCTAGTCACATGCTTGCAAGCCAATTGGATGACATTCCACCGAGAGGGCCCAAGGTATATATATCCGTCATTTGGATGGACAAATCCCACTCTTGATCCATGCGTTTCAACACATACTTTCAGAATACCCAATGCCACCTTTATAACCACTCATTTACGGAAGTGGCATTTGATGTCATCAAAGCACTCATTCGGTGATGGTGATTAACATGATCTCATAGTCAAAGGATTAGATTACTATGTATTTGAAAGCTTGTAGCAAAATGAACTTAATGACTTGATCTTATGCTATGTTTACTATGGGTGTGTGTCCATCACATCATTCTCATAATGATATGACCTTGTTATTAATAACATCCAATATCCATGATCATCTATTAATCAACAAGCTAGTTTAACAAGAGGCTTACTAGGGACTCTTTTATGTTTACAAAATAAACAAGTATTAATGTTTCCTATTAATACAATTATAGCATGTGATGTAAACATTTATCATAAACACAAAGATATAATAATAACCACTTTATTATTGCCTCTTGGACATATCTCCAATAAATACATGGTGCCACGTATTTATTGGGGCAAGGTAGTGCCTAGGTTAGACAACTATAGGGGGAGGAAACCATGTACCTTTCCAGTTCCACCTTTATCCGAATTGGGGAGGAGGTATGACTTCTCCTCTTGATTTCCAACTTTCGGCTAGCAGCACACACCAACAACGCACCAACATTAAACGACAATGTGCATTGACCCACAAACATGATAGGTCAGGCATGCGCTCCCGTGCCTCAGCACCCGTGGCCTCGCCCACACGACCGATGTGTCGTCTTGCATGCCACTGCAGCGCCACCTCGCATGGCCACCCACAATGCCGCCATGCCCGCTTCTTGGTGCGTTGCCCACACGACACCATATTTCCCGCACTACGTGTCCTCTTCTCCCTCCGCCTTCGATGGTCGGACGTCGCCGTTGCGAGCATGCGACAACTAAAGCATGGGAGTGGGGTCTTTTTTGCAAGGGTTAGGAAGGCCTTCAAACAAACCGCTCATGCAAAGCGGCTAGGTAGGCAAAGTCGACAAGTGACAAGGTTAATCATAGAGATGTAAGTGAGATCCTATGAAAATCCCACTTCTAATTTATTTAGATTTCTAATACTCTCTTCTATAGATCTGAGAAAGTATATTTTGTAAAAATCTTAAAATAAACTACGAGTAGAACTAAGAGCATCTCCACTCGTTGGGCGAACCCAGACCAAAATTCGGACCAAACTTTGGCCGGACGAAGCAAGTTTTCGGCCTGGGTACGCCAGTTTCCCACTTGCATACCCAGCCCGAGTTCCCGGGATGCCCGTTTCCGCTCAAACTCGGCTCAAGTTCGTCCAGATTTTGGCATAGTTCGACATACAATGAATACAGAACATTTTACGGCCAAAGTTCGGCGAAATTTTAAACATAGTTAGGCGTAAATGTAAACATAGTTCGGCCTAGTTCGTCTAGTTCATGCTCGGCATCTACGACGTGTTGCCCATGCGTATCCATAGGTGCTCAACAAGATCATCCTACAACTGTTGATGCACCGCCGGATCTCGGATCTCCTGATGCATGGCGATGAATGCAGCCCAGGTTGGAGGCACCTGATGATCAGGCTCGGCAAGAGGACCCTGTCTATAGTATGGCTCGTCCTCCTCGAGCAAACTCACTGGATCCTTGCTCTCATCCTCGATGATCATGTTGTGCAATACCACACAACAGTTCATCACTTCCTGCATCTGATCTTTCGACCAGTTCATAGCAGGGAATCAGACAACTGCAAACCTCTGCTGAAGCACACCGAATGCCCTCTCCACGTCCTTCCTACAAGCTTCATGTTTCTTGGCAAAGTGAGAATGCTTGGAGAGTATTGGGTTTGAGATAGTCTTCACAGATGTTGGAACATCTTGCATAGATGCCATCCGCTAGATAGTATCCCTTGTTGTAGTGGTGTCCCCTGATCTCAAATTCTACAGGGGGAGCATGACCCTCAACAAGCTTGGAAAAGACAGTTGATGAGTTGAGGACGTTGATGTCGTTGTTCGATCCTGCCATGCCGAAGAAGGAGTGCCAGATCCAAAGATCATGTGTAGCAACTGCCTCAAATATCACAGTGCAACCTTCTTTATGGCCTTTGTACATTCCCTGCCATGTAAATGGACAGTTCTTCCACTCCCAATGCATGCAATCTATGCTTCTAAGCATACCAGAAAATCCTCTACTTTCATTGACTGCGAGGATCCGAGCAGTGTCTTCAGCAGTGGGTGATCTCAAGTACTGTTTCTCGAACACTGCAATCACTGCCCCGCAGAACCTGTACAAGCAATCAATGGTGGTGGACTCAGCGATGCGGAGATAGTCATCGACACTGTCAGCCGACGCTCCGTATGCAAGCAACCTCATCGCCACGTTGCACTTCTGAAGTGAGGAAAACCCAACCAAGCCGGTGCAGTCCTTCTTGCAAATAAAATAGGGGTCGAACTCCCGGATGGCATGCATGATCTTGAGGAAGAGCTTCTGGCTCATCCTGAAACGGCGGCGAAACACGTTCTCTCCATGGAGTGTCTGGTCGGCGAAGTAGTTAGCGTACAACAAGCAGTAGCCCTCTATCCTTTGCTTCGCCTTGCACTTCCGGCGACCTAACGCCGAACCACCACGCTTCGGCTTCGTCATCTGCAGGTACAGCTGGGCGAGCGAGGCGAGGATCTCCAAGTACTCTTCACCTTCGGCGACCTCGGCGCTCTCCTCCTCCAACAGTACGACGAGCATCTCCTCGTCGTCGGAGTCCATGGAGAGCATCTCATCATCGTTGGAGTCCATGGCCGAACCGGCCAAATACCGAACACTTGGCGGGCGTGGTGGTGGGAGCACGCAGCGAAGCAGAGCTACGACGGAGACCGGTTGGCGAAAGCGGCGGCGGAATGGGCGGCGAAGTGGGCGACAACTACAGCGAGCGTATCCAGAGGCGTGAGCATGTCTCGGCGTGGAGGAGCTCCGCCGGCGAAGCCATGGCGACAGAGGCGCTGGGAGCTCTTCGACGCAGTCTGGGCGAGTGTAGTGAGTGGGAATGGGACTGTCTCGCCGACAAACTGCGTCCGGCGTCCCCAGGGCGTACCCGGGAACCTGGGTTCAGTCTGGAAAGCTCGGACCATATTTCACCGAAATCCGGACAAAAACAGATCCTAAGTACATGACTAGACCGATTTTCGACGTCCGGACCTAAATTAGACGTCCGGATCGGTGTACCGAGATTTTGATGAAGCCCACATTGGCCCGGCTACAGCCTACAGGACGTGAACCAAACACACTCGCGACCCCACCAACGCAACAACCCGCGGTTTCCACGCTTCCCCACGGCCGCTGCCCGCCGCCTTTCTGGAAGCGCCCCGACTGACTGATTCCCGCCTCGCCACCACCGCCGGAGTTTTTCGCCGGCGGGGATGGCGGTGGAGCTGAGCATGGCCCTGGCGGCGTCGCCCGGGGCCGGGCTGCTGCTGGCCCCGCCCCCTCCCGCCCCACCCGGCAAGGAGCAGCAGGTGGCAGGGGTGGGGATCCTGCTGCAGATCTCCATGCTCGTGCTCTCCTTCGTGCTCGGCCACGTTCTCCGTCGCCACCGCTTCTACTACCTCCCCGAGGCCAGCGCTTCGCTCCTCATCGGTATGTTCTTCCATAGCGCACACCTCCGGAGCCGACGTGAGACTCCCTGCCCGACCCTCGCGTCTGAACCCTAACCCTGGTGGCCGGTAGCTCGTACCTTTGACCATTTCGTAGATTATGGGAACTTATTTTTTAGTGCTGATAATATAATAGTACTTGCCCCACCCCATTTCTTCATTACTTGGCCTTGAGCTGCCACAACCGCACAAGGAGCAGAAGAACGGGATAATTAGTATTTCTGCCAACTTTTAGCCAGGCTAGTGGCATGGTCTAGTGTCTTGCTACCATACTGAGTACTAGGTCGATATCCATTTATATGATTTCATGTCACTGGGAATGCAAAAAAGTTTGTAGCTCAAATTTATTCAAGGCTCTCCCCTGACTTGTATATGACTGTAAATTCGTTGGAATTTTGAGATATCTCATGCGAAAATAGCAGTTAGTTTGAATTTTCTGTTTTTAGAGCAAACCCGTTAGAGATAATTGTTCAAAATGTGCCCTCAATTTGATGCAGTCCATTCACACGAGCAAGGTCCAGCTTTGCAAAGCATGTACTCCCTCCGTCCCAAAATAGATGTCTTAGATTTTTTAAAAGTTGGATGAATCTATATACTAAATAGTGTCTAGATTCATCCAAATTTTGACAAATTTAAGACATCTATTTTGAGACAGAGGGAGTACAAAAATGAAAATAAAAAGACTGAAAGTTCTTATCCCCCTCGCTTGTTTGTGTCAAAACTAAAAATAGGAGCCTTGGAACTATTGGCGATAGCTCTTAGCATTTGATTAAGGAGAACCACTGCAAGTGGTGGTACGCTTGCATAAATGTGTGCTTCTGCGAAGTCTCTCCATCAGATGAGAAAATAGATGTTTAATCTAGAAAATAAATTGAGTTCTCTGATTGCTCTATTGTATAGCATAATGTTACGTTTATCATATGGTTTGCTGTACATCAATTTCACAATTCATGCTCTCATTTCACTCGTCATATGTGTGTGTTCTTTAACATATGGAACTTCAATGACTGCATTACAGGACTAGTTGTTGGTGGGCTTGCTAATATTTCAAACACAGAGACCAATACTAGGTTCGTGTTGATTGTGTAATTTGGTTCTCAATTAGACTTCTGTATCATTTGTGTTGTGTTCACTGTACTCTAGATCTTACACACAACGTTAGCATGTTCGATTAAATGATGCCGTGTTCCCTCTGATTTGCAGGACATGGTTCAACTTCCACGAAGAATTCTTCTTCTTGTTCCTGTTACCGCCTATAATATTATATCCTTTTTTTCACTTTTTTTCTTTTAACATCGTTATTAGTACCTTGGTGAGAATAAACATAGGCTTACTACCTCCTCCCTCCAACCCCCCAATACTTATCTAAGCCTCCTAACTGGGATAATTCTCTTTTCCAATTTGAAACTTGTATTCCTTGACTTCAGTGAACCCAATCAGGATTCAGCTTATCTCCAGTAAGTACTGTATGTTGACAAATACTTTTTCTTTATCTAGCTACTTCTCCTAAGAGCATCTTTTTACAGAAACCATTCTTTGCGAACTTTGGGGCTATTGTAACTTTTGCCATTCTTGGGACATTCATTGCTTCCGTTGTAACAGGGATGCTTGTGTAAGCATCATGAACTTTTTTTTCCTAGTTTTTTTTAATCTTTCATCTTCTAAACATATATCTGCTACAACTGCAGCTATCTTGGTGGGCTTACATTTCTAATGTATAAACTTCCACTGGTTGAATGTCTTATGTTCGGCGCTCTTATATCTGCGACTGATCCTGTCACAGTATTATCAATATTCCAGGTGCCTAGTTTTTCTTTTCTCCATCTCATTCTTGAGCCTCTATTGTTCGCTATATCTGTTCTGAGTCAGTTTTATTCTATAGCGATTTAATTGCTATGGTGGGCCTTTGTGCCTTTGTTCCTAAGGACTTAGGAATGCTGTAGCGATTTAACTGATGTTGAATGCAAATATTAGTCAGAAACATATCAGTAAGAAAGACACTGCAGTTGTCTCTATCGTTAAAAGAAATATCAAGGATCTTATTTCCTCATGCCTGAAAAGTGAAGCATCATTGCTTTACTAATGTAGGTAGTGCTTAATAGGCATGCTCCATGGGCTAGTTTGAAGGTTTTAATTTCTTCACATGGTCTTGCCTGCAAGATGAAGCAGCATAGCATACATATCAATGTCAGTGGTGCTTTTTAATTACGGTGGGCTTAGCTATATTGCCACTACCTGTAAGCCATATCATATGCACTGTGTAACATGTAAAATGTTTCGTGGCTTTGACATGAATGGTTGTATATAAAATTGCAAATTTACAATTCAGGGGCAACCTGAGTTGCAGTGCCCAATGAACGTGAACAGCCCACAAGATTGCAAACCTTAGCTGGAAAATTAAAAATTGTCCATGAAGGACATTATTTAGCATAGTAAATTGGTGCTACGGTGTTAGGCATATTTTTTTCTGGTTAAATGTGCTGGTAAGGCCCCTGGCCTTTCATTAAGAAAAGGTTCAGATGCTAAATTGATGGCCAGTTTAACTTTAACGGCACATTTATTGAAGGAGGTAACTCAAGTGTGTCACCCTGAGTATGCCTAGTCCTCGAACTAATTACATGAAACTTGTGATATCATTTCTGTGCAGGAACTGGGAAGTGATGTTAACTTGTATGCTCTGGTGTTTGGCGAATCTGTTCTAAACGATGCGGTGTGTTTTTACTTGTTTCCAGTGCATGCAAGAATAGTCAGTACTTCCTTGTGGTTATGACTAACTTATATGTCTTCCTATTTGGAGAGTGCAGATGGCTATTTCTCTTTACAGGTTTGCTTCTGTCAATGAGCCTGATGCTTCTTCCAAGACACACATTTCTTGCTTATCAGCTTATGTCGATTATTTTCTTCAGGACAATGTCATCAGTCAGAAGTAATGCAGCAGGCGGCGAGAACATTTTCATGATGATTCTCCAGTTCCTTGAGATCTTTGTTGGTTCGATGTCATCAGGTTTGCACCACTGCTGAAGATACACTTTTCAATGTGCATGCCATTACATGTATCCAAAATGAATGAAACTGTGCCATGACCATACATACTCAGTTACACATTTTGTCACTTAGTAAATTCATCATTTTGGTAATTACCCATCGGAACTCTAGCACTAACATTTTCAATGTACAAAATTCATTATTCATTCATTTCCTTGTGTGTGTGGTGGTGGTGGTGGGGGCAGTCACATGTCCCTTTAGGGACTACTCAGTTACTCAACTAGCTGCATACAACAGAAGCATTATTTCGAGCCTCGACTATTAAACAAAGTCCACTCCTAATAATCAAGACTATCCGTATCTTCTTACCCTTGCTAACTATAGACTCATTCTTTATTGCATAGTCACTACTCACTAGGCTCACTGAGAAAATAGCCTGCCCTGATCTGATAGATCAAGCAAAAAGGCATCTGTTATACAATGCCACCTTTCGCCAGCTCCAGAACTTCCCTGTCCTCCAAGCTAGTCCTATCATGCTGCTTCTTGCTGCTTGTTCCCCACTATGCCATCTACCTTGCATCTCCCTACTCGCAGCCATACCTGCTAGTGATGAAGGACGACACCAATGGCGATATAGCAGTTATAGAGATTGTACTTGAATGGCATTGCACCAGGATGATAAAGCGGGAAAGGAAGCAACATCTCGGGCAGTGAGAGTAGCAGCACGGTCGAATGGCATGGGTCGACGCAGGTCGCAAATCAGGCAGCGAACTGAGCGAATCGAAGCAAATTTGAACCCCGATGTAGATTGACGTTTGTAAGTTCATAAATTACATTCCCCATTTGTGAATGAGATCTACACCCCTCATAAGACTCGATTAATAGAAAGCGATGAATTGCGAACCCAAATCAAGAACCGAGCGAACTGCAAGTCTGGTAACATGCTGAATATGCTTCCCAAGCACATGAAGTAATGCTGGGGCTATACTGCTATGCCCCACTGGTGCTGATCTACTGCTGCTCTTGTGTCGCTTTAACGACAGATCTGATCCAGAAGAGACTACAATCATATCTTTGATGAAATTGGGAGAGCATAGATTAATTCCTTGTTGATATACAATTCATGCCGTTTGTAGGGATGACTCAGTGACTCGACTCATACATTGGAACAAGTACTTCAAGTTTTGAGTAGCAAACAAACTCTATTCCTACTTTCGGGAGTTAATTCTTGTATTGATATTCCTTCTACCTATGTACCCATCTTGTATTTCTCCTGGACGTCTTGTGGACGTGGACTTAACATGCAGTCTTCCCTCATACACATGAGTGACACTGCATATAGTTCTACTGCTTGGATTGCTGCTCCTCTTTGTTGTTCCTTCTTGTGCAGTGCAGTCCTTGTTAAAAATACATTTGACCCCAAAGGAGATGGCAATATCTTAATTTAGGGACAACTTACTGGTTGACAATATATTCCTATATAATTTGTTCTCACTGATTCAGTAGCTTTTCACCAATTGGCTTATGTAACCATTCCATTTCTGTAATTTGCAGGTGTTGGAGTTGGATTTATCTCTTCACTTATATCCTTTCCCCATGTCTTGCATGCAAAACTCTGTTTGCAACTCTGCGTCATATGAAGGCTATAATTCATATGTTGATATGCTCTAATAAATTTCACAGTTATCTCTAGATAACTGTTACTAGAGAAATGCTGTTCCTACATAGCTACATCATGATCCTATACCCCTTTTTCTCTAATGTAATATGCATTAGTTGGTATTCTTATCGGTAGTGAGTGGTAGTAAGGCTGGTGTAAATTTGAAGCATTTAGGCATTATCCCCATTCCCCATCACTTGATTTACTGTTTTGTCATTGTGAAGCCTTGACCACCTGGTACCTATTTAAATATGCGGGATTGGATATTGACAAGTAAGTCATATCATGTTACCTATTCTCAGTCCCCACTTAAAAAATTATATCTATGTTGCTAGTTCTAAAGTTGCGGTATCTCTACTATTTCAGTCTTCAGAACTTGGAGAGCTGCCTTTTTGTTCTCTTTCCATACTTCTCGTAAGTCACTTGGGACTTCAGTCTTTCCATTTTGCGGTATCTTTTCATTGAAATGTGTGACTTTTGTTTGTAGGTATATGTTAGCAGAAGGACTTGGTTTGTCAGGAATTGTTTCTATACTATTCACAGGAATGGTAGGAACAATATGGAATTGATTATGTGATATCTAGTCATGCTTCTACTATGGCTTTGTCTCCTGGCATCATATTTGCTTTATTTTCTCAGGTTATGAAGCACTATACGTACTCTAATCTGTCAGATAATTCGCAGCGCTTTGTTTCCTCCTTTTTTCACTTGCTGTCATCTTTGGCTGAAACATTTGTGTAAGCCTCAGGAGCACTCATAATCGAGTAATTGGAATATAATAGTGCTATTTTATCCTGATCGTCTGTTCCTACTTTTCAGCTTCATTTATATGGGCTTTGATATTGCCATGGAAGAACATAGCTGGTCACATGTTGGGTTCATCTTCTTCTCAATTGTATCCTTTCTTTTCCACTTATAAATTTCACCAGTTGGTACCATTCAATTGTTTGCTTTTAGTTTGGTTCCTTGACTTAACAACAGATATTCATAATTGTTGCAAGGTACTCCTATGGCCATGTCCTCATTTCACTTTTATAGTACTTTACTGAGTTTCTGGACACTACACAGCACAAACCAGATTTTGTGTAGATTTGGACAACTGTGTCCTCCACTGTTTGAGCATTTAGCAATGATCATATTTTGATGTGTATAAAGGACTCATGCCTTATCACTGTTATTATCCACATACTTAAACTATAATCAGACTGGGCCTGCATATCCGACTACTCTCTCTGTCCCAAAATGTAAGGCACCCTTGATTTTCGTTGGCCAACAACTTCAAAAGATTTGTACTTATAATATGTCCACAGAATTAGTATAAAGAATTTTGCAAGACAAATGCAACGGTACCATTTATACATTCTCAATCAATATAATTGTAGTATATTAGATTATTAGTAGTCAAGGTCATGCATCAAAGGCTGTAATATAAAGTGTGCCTTACATTTTGGGACGGAGGCAGTATCAAATTTGTCATATCCAAGTAAGCTCAGTGGTGGAACAACTACTCTTACTTGCTCTTATATTCTTGCTATTTTGTTTCCTCTGCAGGGCAGCAAATGTGTTTTCTTGTGCATACTTGGTTAATGTATCGCGGCCAGAACATCGGCGTATTCCTCTAAAGCATCAGAAAGCACTTTGTTTTAGTGGTGAGTTCCATTATGGTTGGCAATTTATGACATATATGACCGAGACTTCTCTAAAGACAGTTTCTCATTATGTGGACAAATAGGGCTTAGTTTGGGGCCATGGCTTTTGCGCTTGCTCTACAATCTGTGCATGAACTTCCTGAAGGACATGGAAAGACGATACTAACAACTACCACAGCGATTGTCGTTTTAACGGTATTTTGCGCATTTTTCACATTTTTTATCTTGTACACAACACAAGAAATGATGAAGCTACACATTGGAATGGCATTCTTGCGTGCATAGTGCATTTATTCGGATGGCATGGTGTGCTGCTTATAGTGTTTGGTACTTAATTGAACTTTTCATTTGCTCTGATGCAAAATACAAATATTGTTCCACAAAATAACAATTTTGAGAAATAATTCGGTAAATTAAAGGAACACATAATTAAGTTGCTTCATGCTTTCTGTGCAGTAAAAGTTATTTTCCTCTGTAAGTGTTGCTGACATGGCATTCCTGAACTACTGTATTCTGGGATAGTTGCCATATGATACCATATTGCCATCATATACTCTTAAAGTGCATTGCACAGCTGCCCTTAATTACTTGAAATCATGCAGGTACTTCTTATTGGAGGGTCAACAGGCACCATGTTGGAAGCTTTGGATGTAATTGGTGATGAAAACACTTCAATCGAGGTAAGCATTGCTTTGGTTTTCTGTTCTCACAGTTCATCTATTTTCTGTGTTATTCTAAGAAACTCGTTTTTATATGCTAACTTTTATGCTACTCCCTCCGGTCCATATTAATGGCCTCAACTTTATCTAGATTTGTATGTATCTAGTTAAGTATTTAGACTAGATGCATTTGTATCTGACAAAATTGAGGCCATTAATATGGACCGGAGGGAGTATTAATTTGATTCTAGGAATATTAACTGGATTTCATATTTTTGGGATAATAGCTACTTGGGGTCATATTTTTCTATGGGCCCATAAACAATTACCCTTTAACTGAATGGATCATGATTTCTGGGTAGTTTTTTATCTTGTATTATCATGCTGCCTGGCACAGTTTGCTTGCTTTTGATATTTCTGAGGATAATTTGGGTTTATGACTAATTTATGTATGCCACCATTTCTCAGATTTATGAGGATAATAACAATGGGTATATTCCCCCAACTTATGAGGATGGTACATCGTCTGGAGGAGGATTGAGAATGAAGCTCAAAGAGTTCCACAAAAGGTACTTGTCGTCACAGTCATGTGTTTCCATTTGCTTGCAGATCATAACTCCACAAACAACTACTGACTGTTCAATGACACAGCACAACATCGTTCACCGCCCTTGACAAGAACTATCTGACTCCATTTTTCACCAGTCAGACTGATGATGACGACGCTGAGGATTTCGGTGAGTAAATTATTTCATCATCTGGTTGCCAGTACACGAGTTACCCACATTATTACTACAGAATGGATTCTTAATTTGACACGTTTTGTGTTGCATCGTCAGTTTAGTTATTCTATCTGGATAATTTATCCACTTCCCTCGGTCTCTGAAATTGTTTGTTTCTTTCTGGTTGGTTTGCGACAGGTGATCAACCCCAAAACCAGAGACGAGGATTCTATGATCAGTAGCAGAGTCTGGGCTGCTGATTGACACGTTATACACTGTGCCAGGTGCTAACTGGAACCGTCAAAACATATAACCATTTGCCTTGCCTTAGCTGAGTAGCATATGGCAGAGCACACTGTAGGATAGAAATCATAAGCCTAATCAAGATAGCTGCCTCCTGTATATATTTACAAGGCTCAAAGGCTCAAGTGGTACATGGTGGACCTTCAGGTGAAAAAGCGAGGTGTTGTGATGAACTTTGTCGACCCAAGTCCTCATCTCACATCAGATTATATACGGAAATGCCCGTCTTGAAGTGACAACGTATCAAACCAAACAACAGTGGGGCCATGGGGCTATATGTGTGTATGTTTACTGGCATGTTTGCCGGTAGTTGCAAATCATTAGATCATCTTACCACTGCCTTGTATGTTTGCCGTTGTCTGTTGTGCTCACTCAAATCTGCTGCATCGCCATCATGAACCTGGAGGTATCGACTCCACTGGCTGCAGTCAGGCAAACGGAAGGGAAATGGGCTGTCTTGTTTCTAGGCTGGCAGCAAAAAAAAAAACCCAGAATCATGATTGATAGCTTTTGATGCGCTTCAATATTTGTAGGGAGGCCACTAGCATGCCCAGAGATGAACACGACCTAGTTGATATCCTTGACCTCCTCAGAGTTTGTTAAAATGTCACATCTTCTCCATATAAGGAGATTGGAGGTGTGGTAAATCTTCTTGAGGTTTCCTGTCAGAGCAGAGTTGCAAGATGCAGTGTAAGGGGTCAAAAAGACAATGATGGACATCATTGGGGATAGCAGATCATTTCTTAAGAACCAGTGCACGCTTCGCAAACCAAACCAAACAAAAGAAGTTGCTCTCATGTCGCTCCTTAGGCGCTTCGTCGGTAGCTCCTGTCTTTGGTCTCCCTTGTTGTCGGTGTTGTTAGCCTGAACCGTGGTGGGGAGGAGTAATCTCACTTGCTACCATTAGCTTGAGATGTGGTGGCGGTGGGCCCACTCTAGTCAGTGGTGGGGCAGAGTGGCTCGTTGATAGAGGTCGCATGTGGGGCGATGGTGGTTGGGGATGTAGAACTCGGGCGCCGGCCTCAGGACCCTCATCGGTGAGCATGGAGGTCAATGAGGTGGAGGGGAAGGCGACCGACTTGGTTGGTCGTGGATGAGGTGAACATGGGCGTGACGGTCGACCAGATATGTTGCCTCTCGTGGCACGTGGTGCTGGCTAGCCCGATGTTTTAGCACACTATAGTTGGCTTTGATGTGTGCGGCTAACATCGCGGTTGGCGGTGTCCGGTGACCCAACGTTGGCGATGAATCCGGATCATGGCCTCCTTCGCCTAGATCTGCCTGGTGGTTGTTGGAAGTGGTCCTCTCCCTCCTCTCACTCGCCAAGTCAACGGTTGGCTTCTCTATGGTGGTGCATCTTGTAAATTGCTATGGTCTATCTCTGTTCTGATGGGCCTTGAAGGCGGCGTTAGGGTTAGGAGAAATCCCGACATAGACGAAAAAAAGGGCGACGCTTGTGGGTGTCATCACCTTCCTGAGGTGTCGTCAAGGACCTTCACTTGGCCTCTCCCGAGCATCGGGAAAACCTAGCTCTAGCTTGGCTTTGTCTGGGTTGCTTGCGAAGTCTCGAACGGTAGTTGGAGTTGTCGTTGGCCGCTACTCAGAGTATGGCCCTGTAGGGCACAATTTACACTGTCATTGTCGGGTCTTGCTATCCACTCATCCATTTCTTCTAGGTGTTATGGGTGGGCCGTACGTGTGCCTCCTAGAGCAAGGTCTTGCTTCCGAGATGTTCTGCTTTAGAGGTTATACATACTTTTGAGGCTCTGTCTAGATCATGTGCCATTCTTGAGTGTGCTTGTAGTGTACTTGTGTGTGGGTGTGCGTTGTAAGTCCACATGTATCATGCGTATGATTTTCGATCCATTTTTCTTGTAAATTAATTAATGTACAACAAATCATTGGATTAAGCATTCTCCCACTAACAATCCAAAAAAATACTAGGCACTTCTGTGCATTGTGAGCCTACCATTTAGCAACACTCTAGAGAACAGTGAAGGGCGTATTTGGTTACTTAGGTCAATATTTCTCTTTTTTCTACTTGGCCCACTGGATGTTGCATGAGATTTGATTTGTACCAAGTTCGGCACTTTGTTTGGTTGCACATATTTAGTTTTGGTGCAATTTTGGTTGGTTGTTTTGTTGACGACAAAACCGGTTATGGCTGGTTGGATGCAAAAAATATCTTCTTTGGTTGCACATGTGGTAGTGTTGTGTTCACCACTTCTCACAGGTATGTTACCACGCACTTTGTAAGAGCAATATGAAACAAATAGGCAGCAAATTAAACTAACAACCAACAAAAAATTAAAACCCTAGATACTAGCAAACAACAGTTCATCACGATGTTACCTACCTACTAGCAAATGACCGTTCACCACAATATTACCTAGCTATTATGAATGGAAGTTTTACATTCATATTGGGGTTGTTCATAGTTCTTCTTCACTTCTTCTTCTTCTTCTTCTTCTTCTTATTATTATTATTATTATTATTATTATTATTATTATTATTCACTTCTTCCGCTTCAGATCCCGGTGTGGCCTCTGGCCGCCCACGTGTCGTCAGCCCACTGCAGCCTCTTGTTTTTTCAAACACGACAATCATTTAATGAGACACCATGGCCACCATCATCATTGTCGTTAGGAACTACATCTTCATCTGTCGGGAAGAATACATCTGCGCTAAATTGCAAAATCGAGTTATTCATAATGCAACATGTGAGAACAAGCTTAACTTGGATGGGGAAAGAATGGAATAGCTTCTGATCAAAGATCTTAAATCCGTTCTTCAACGAAAACCCTCTCAACCTTGACCCTAAGGTTAGAGTGTCTGAGATTGAAAAGTTCCTCCGAAGTGTTAGGATATAATCTTGTAGAGAACTCATTGAGATGGTACCTTGTTGTCCTGAAGGGTGAAAGAATTCCAGGCCGACAAGCATATCCGGCATTTTCTAGGTAGAAATACCTTCAGGGTTGTTCGATCCATCATCTCTCTCAAGGCTATCATTCAGAATTGTGGCATGATGTGTTAATCCTTCCCATCCAGTAAGCACATATGTGAACTTCATGTCGAAATCAACAGCGACAAGGACATTCTGGATGGGGTAGTGCTTTCTCCCCTTGCATGTGGTTGCTTCGACTTTAGACACTGGCAGTCACATGAGTACCATCAATTTCTCTAATACAATCCTGAGATGGAATAAATGTTAGGCCCAATTGATGGAAATATGCCCTAGAGGTAATAATAAATGTGTTACTATTTCTATTTCTATTTCATAATTAAGTTTACGTTTTGTGCTATAATTGTATTAGTTCTGAATAATGTGTATTTGTAGGAAAATCCTAATATATGTGTGGGATGATACCATATAAATATATCCCTGGTCATGCCTCTATGACTAGTATGTATGCTAACGATAGTTTCAGTTTCCTAACTATGGGAAAATGACAATGTGATTGTGGTGTTGCTGGTGACATATGTGATCAGAGTTGTTGGAGAACAACGATGATGGGTAGACCTAAACATGATATACCGTGAAACGCATCGTCAATATAATTATCGGTTTAATCTCATAAGACATTGTATTGTCTTTACTATAAATTGTTTGACCATGAGACACATATGAACTTGGGAACAATATGGACGTGGCAAGATTCTCCAAATGTTGCTCTTAACGGAGTGATTATAAAGTCGATGCTTGTTTGTACCAGATAGTTCACCAATCATTCAAATGGCGTGCTCTTAACGGAGTTCTGGACATGTCCACAAATATCTGAACCTACCGGGTCACACACTTAAGACGTTTATAACATTTTAGAATGTGAGTGTGAATGAGATAGTTGGATTAAGTAATTCCGAAAGGATGTTACAAAGAGTGTCGTAATATTTCAGAGGAGTTCGGGATATCACCAAGAGTGGACGGAATGGATTCGGACATTAAAGATGATGTTGGGAATATTTTAGGAAGGTTTCAAATTAATTCGGAGGTGTCCGGAAGTTAATTCAGAAAGCTTCGGAACAAACATTTATATTAATAAAAAATAATAAATTATTTGTTAATATCCCAGTGGGTCCCATGGGCCGAAGGGGCGCATGGGCCCGCTGGGACACACGTGCACCGGTGGGGGGAGAGAACTCTGACCAAATCGGCCAAGGCCTCCCCGATGGCCAGCGGATGGAGGAGGTGGGGAGGGGCGAGGCCGTGTGGGGAAGGAGTCCTCCGTGGTCTCAAACTTGCCCCCCAAGTTGGTTTTAGGGAGAAATCCGAATTTGATGCAGACTCCGTATTGGATACGGACTTCCTCTATCTCATATTGGTGGAAGAAAGGAAAAGGAGGAGCCCTTGTAGAATACGAATCCTAGTCCTACTCTCCTCTATGGAGGAGGGAATCCGCCTATAATGAGGGTAGAGGGCCAAGGGCAAGACACAACAATACAAGACCTATCCCAAGCCACCACCATTACCGTCGTGCTACTGCCGCCGCCGGCCACCACCACCGCCTCAGCCCGGTCCTCTTTCTCTTCCTCGCGTCGTTGTCTTCATTACATGGAGGAGATCTTCACCAATGTCCGCAGCAGCTCCTTCTTCTACCCCTTCTAGATCAAATCTTTACGGGCGATGGAGTCCTGTCGGATCTTCATCGGCATGTTCCTGCTTCGTCCGCGAGTTTTGAACTCGCCTCGACGCTGTGTCGTTCTCATTGTACGTGTGGATACCGGTGGAGGTGTGGCACTTGTAGCACTAGTTCTTCGGAGCCGTCCGTGGGATAATACATCTCCTCGCGACTCGCTAAGGCCTATTGCGGGGATCGGCGCATAATCAACCTCGTCATCAAAAAACTTCCGCTAGCTCAGTCAACAGGGTATATTCTGTTACCTCACCCTCACATTGGATCTTGGTTTTGCGTTAGAATTTTTTTGTTTTCCATAGCGTGTTCCCCAACAGTGATATCAGAGTGGTCTATGCATAGGTGAAAGAGTAATTGCCCCTATGTGTGGTTTTGGTGATTAATGACAATCCCTATGGACTAATGTTTTCACTGAGTTTTATATGAAGGAATATTCCATAGGTCATGCTTGTAGTCTATGTGTTGGATTCAAGTATGGATGCCATGAAGATAAAGATATACCTTGATTATTGGCATCAAGATCATCGATTTGAAGAGAAGAATATGATATGATCAAGATCTTAAGAGTGTGATCTCAATAGAAGAATTCAAGATATGGCTCTAAGACGGTGTCATGATAGCCTCATTAGTTGAGCTATGATTGACTAAGATTTAGATCATGTAATCAAATTAAGATTTCTTTATGTACCTCAAGATATTGAGATGGAGCATGAGAAGATACATGGTTGACCTATACAAAGAGTGAAGAGTGATTTCAAGTTGGTCAACACATGAAGCATAAAGAATGTACCACATGGATCTTATGGTATGGTAAGCCTTGTCAATTATGCATCATGAACTAACCCATTACATATGTGCCTTTGCGTTTTCTATATGGGATAGGTATATTTCCATGGGCATGCTTCAAAAGTGAAGATCTTATATAGCCCATGAGAGGATGACATCAAGTGGTGATCGTCATCAAGGTTGAGAAGGGCAAGTTCAAGATAAGCATCTCGAGAATATCATTTGCTTGAAGCTTGTCGTCCATATTGGTGATAATGGACATGTGAAGACATGTATTAATGAAGCTATCCAATAGTGGTGTATGGGGGAGCAAATTAGGAGTCTTCACGAAGCAACAATGATCAAGTGATGCATTCCGGCTTGGATGGAGATTGAAGGATTGTCATCAAGATCAAGCGGGATGCGCAAGGCAAAGATATGGCCTTGCTAGGTTTTCCTTTTACCGGTCTCAAGGTGGTTGTTGGGAGACCGGGTTATAGGATACATAGCCACACTATTAAGAGGGGCTTTCGGTTGGGTAACTTGATCACATCGTCATAGGGAGCTCAATCCTTTGCATACTTTGCATCTTCCTATTTTGTTTCTCCTTGGTGTTTCTCTATGTGAGGTTCTTGAGCTTGTTTCTAGCTCTTCAACAAGCCCAAGTTCATCAAAAACGGAATTCGTATGCATCTTTTATGGCGTTTTCGAGTTTGAAGGTTTTATCGGTTCTTCGTGTAGGGAGGCTTCTTACCTTTCTTTATTTGGTTCTATACTTCTTTTCTGTACTATGATGTTTATATGCACCATCTTGTAGAGCTTGTTGTCCTCGTCAAAACAAGCCCAAGATCATCGAAATCGAAGTCCGGACGCAAAAGTTATCGCCGTTTTCGTGTGCCCTATTTTGTTCCGGAGGGAATTCCGGCGGGACCGAGCCTATGGCCGGAATTTCCGGCGACCGCCGAAAATTTCTGGCAAACCACCGAAAAAATGTTTTGTATGCTGTTTCGGTTTGTACCGGAACTTTAGGCGGTTGATCCGGTGACGCCGGTTTCGTCGCCGGAACGTGTTCGCCCAGCGCATCTTGTTTCCAACGGGCATCCCCCTTGAAGGGGTATAAAAGGGGGGCTTCTTCCCCAAAGTTCTAAGGCTCTTGAGTACGTTTTTACCTCCATTGTTAACCCCTTTGAGCTTTCTTCCTCTCCCTTCCCTCCTATGATTCTTGCATCTTTTTTAGGGCTTTGGAAGAGGAGATCTAGATCTACAATCACCACCAATCAATTCCTCCTCTAAGTGAGGGGAACCTATTGGATCTAGATATTGGAGTCATTTGTTGGTTTCCACCATTGTTATTCCTCTCTAATTCCTCCCTAGCACTTGTTGCTTTGGTGGGATTTAAAAGTGAAGGATTTGAGCACCCTTGGTGTTCTTCCTTTGCATTCTTGCATAAGTGTTGAGCTCTCCATTACGATTTGTTTGAGTGAGAGATCGTGAGCTTGTTACTCTTGGAGGGTAACCTCCTAGTTGGGTTGGCGGTTGGTATCGAGGTGTCCTCTTCGTGGAATATTGTGAAGAGACCCGGGCTTCTCCTTCGTGGAGCTTGTGAAGTGGTTGTGGAGCTTGCCATCTCTGGAGTGGAGGAAAAGCTAGCCATAAGGAAAGGGCCTATTCCTCTGTGGGATAGACTCGGAGAAGAAGGTGAGCCTTTGTGGCGTTGGGAAATCCGTCGTGGAATCTCACTCCAACGTGACGTACTGTAAGGAAACACGGGAATACATCTTTGTCTCCGTGTGCCTCGGTTATCTCTATATCCGAGCTTCCTTTCCTTGTGATAGCCATCGAGCTTGAAGTACTTATATCTTGCTAATCACTTGTGGTATTTTTATCTTGTGCTATCTTGCTTAGCTTAACTTGTTTGTGTACTTAGTTGATCCTAGTGTATTTAGGTTTTGTGCTTGTAAAATAAACGTTAGTCTAATTCTGCATTCTATCAAGCCAAAACCGTAATAGTTTTGAAATTGCCTATTCACCCCCCCTCTAGGCGACATATCTATACTTTCAATTGGTATTAGAGCAAGGTCTCTCCTTGTTTAGGATTCACTGCCTAGTGTGTAAAAATGTCGGCTAGTAGTATAGTGCACAATGACACAATTATATTTGATGGCACAAATTATGCTTTGTGGAGAAATTGCTTGCTTTGTAATCTTAGGACCTTGTGTCCAAATATTGAGCGATTTCTAGATGTATATTTTTCTCCTCCGATGGATCCTCAAAGCCTATGTTTAGAGGATGAGAAAAATTTACATCTTGAAGGTCAAGTATCTAATGAGATTATTTTTCTCTTTGAGCCCCATAGTTAATTTGTTCTTAAATATTGTAAAGCGCAAGTCGTCTCATGAGAAGTGGACCAAGCTTAAATAAATATTTGGTGGTTCCATCTCTAATATTGTCAGTGGTTTATCCGAGGAGATCTCTTTTCCTTCACATCATGAAGAGCTCCAAGTTGCTTCCACCTCCGGCCGCGATGAGTTCTCATCTTCACCCACTTCACCAACGTGTGGCAAGACACAAGGTAAAGATATGGTGAGTGGTGTTGGGAATTGCAATGTTGATATTGTGCTCGCTAATGATGATCCTTCATATCTATCCCATTGCAATGTTTCTTCTTTGGACTTAAGCACTTCTTAAAATAATAATGCTATATACCCTTGTGTTGCTAGTCTTTGTATATCATCTAGAAATTATTTGAGTACTAGTGTAGATGATGTGCTTGATTTTCCTTGTTCCCATGAACAAAATGCTTCTATTTCCTCTAGTTGTTTATCTAACAATGTAAAGGAAATCAAACATTCTATGGAGCAAGACATGATCATGAATGAAGATTCAAGAATATCCTAATCTTCATCCTCCCGTGCTCACATGTGCCTTATGTCAAGAGGATCAAAGGTATCTCCTACTTTGGATCCCAATATATCTTCTAAAGATAATAGCAATTATAATGATGATAGTGATGATGACATTGATGAGGATACTAGTGCTCTCTTGCTTGAGTTGAACTTTTTGTGTACCTCTCTTCGTGGTAATAATAAGGCTGTTACTTGTCTCAAACACATTATGGACACCATAACTAAACAAATGGGAACCATAGAGGAGTTGGATTTCCAACTTGATGATGGGAGTCGGAGATTCAATCTCCTTAAGCAATAGCTTGCCGAGGAGAAGCACACTAATTGTCTCCTCACACAAAAAATTGAATCTTATGAGCTTGAAAAGGAAAATTCCATTAATGATGCTTGTGCTACTAACTCTACTTCTTGTGAAGCATCTATCCTAAAGGAGAACGTTGAGCTAAGGGCTCAACTTGAGTTGCTAACTAGCAAGTATAGGAAATTGGAAGAAAGTCGTGAAAAGCTCCCGGGCTCTCATAATGATCTTCTAATCTCCCAATATGTCCTAATGTTATCTCGTGAGGCAAGTATTACCAAGGTAAATCTTGTGAGCCTCTTTTGGACATTAGCACAACTTCTACTCAAAATGCTATTTTGCCGTGTGCTAGTCCTAGTAATCCATCTAGCCATACTATTGATAAACCTTGTGTTGGATTAATTTCTTTGCCTTGTTTCTCTAACAATGAAGCTTCTACTTACTCTAGTACCTGTATTTCTACTAACCATGTAGAGGAAATCAAAGAGCTCAAGGCCCAAGTCACCTCGTTGAGGAATGACTTGGAAAAGAGTCATGAAGGGAAATACACACTCGATAATATTTTGAATGTACAAAAATCCGCTAATGATAAAAGTGGATTTGGATTCAACTCCAATAACAAGAACAAGTCCAAGAGAAACAAGAAGAAGGGCCAAAACCAAGTCAAGAATTCGGCCAAAATTATTTTCTTCAAGTGCAAGGTTGAAGTACATCATGCAAGATCTTGTCCATTGAAGAAAAAGCACTTGAGTGAGAAGCAACAAGGGAAGCGGCCACAAGTTCATGTTCAATCCCAAGTTGAAGTTAGGCCACTTCTGAAGAAGAATCAAGATAATGCTCCCCAAGCCAAGAAATCAATGAAGAAGAGAAAGGGGATCACTTGTTGCTACATATGTCATGTGAAGGGGCACTTTGCCTCTTCATGTTCAAACGGTACCTTATCTAACCCTATCATTGTTAATGATGATTATTCTCTTAGGAATGATAAGGATGGCAATGTGTTTGCCAAGTTTGTTGGAACTCAAAGTGGTGTCAAGAAAAGAACCATTTGGGTTGCCAAGACTATTGTGACTAACATCTTAGGGCCCAACTTGGTTGGGGACCAACAAGCTCAAACTTGATCAATAGGTGTTTATGGAGGGAAATGGAGACTTGGCTAACTCATGAAGAATTAAGGGATCTTCATATATTATATTTGATCAAGCCAAGTCATAAGGATTGTCATTTCCCTATCTTATATCCAATGTACCTCTTCGTGGTAACTTGTACTTAACTCATTTATTTTGTAAGTTACTTGCCCCCTTTACATGTTTTGGTTTTGTACCAAGTATGTGTTTGTATTTGGTGTGCCCCATGCTTGATTATTTTGTGTGTTCAAGTATGTATAGGTGTTTGGCACATCATTTACTTGTGTGTATTGCTTGGAGCCTCTAATGCATCTTGATGATATCTTATTTGGCTCTTTTCGAGTGGTTATTGGAACATCCCATTTTGGGGAGTGGCATGCCTCGCGCATCTCTCAAACCTTAAAATGTGTGTACATGAGTACTACCACTTAGTATTGATATTGCAAGCTTATCTAGTCACTATGTGGTGTGTCATACTCATGAGAAATTCAAATTCTAAATGTCCATTAATTCTCTCTAGTTGAGGTTGCTTTGCCTCTTATTAAGAAAAAATGAATATCACATTATGGGGGAGTAATATGCTTCTTTTGCATATCACAATCCTAGGAAATGTGAACATATGAGGTAGTGCCACTTAGAGGTGATATTTTTGATTATCTTGTTTCTAGGTGGCATGTTGGCTCAAACAAGGTCCTATTTTTGTTAGAATCTTTTATTGTTCGTATTTTCGGTCTTTGTTTGAGTAAGAAATTCTTGATGCCATCTTCCTCAAATACATATCTCTATATCTTATTTGGGAGACCATTTGCTTCAAGTTATTATAATCATTGCTTTGCATGATTGTGTGATTAGATTGAAGCTATCAAGAATCTCTATCTTTGCATAGTGCTTAATATTTTTATTCCTATCCTATGTTTTTTTATTGTGAAGATTTATCTTTAATATCCGTTCAATATACCACCGAAAATCAATTCCAATACACTCATTGTCTTTGACAATTGATATACTTATGTGTGGTAGCATTTGTGGATCATCTTCACCTTGGATTTCACCTCTTATTGACTTATTTTCTTTTCAAAAATTTGTTGTGGCTCCCATTGTCTTCCTTGGCTTTTGAACATCTCTTTGATGATGTTTTTGATTATTATAAAATGTGTTTTAGTGTAAGACAAACCTTTTCTTCTCGGAACCTTGTGTCATTGTGAAAAGTGTTAAGGGTTTGGTTTATTTGTTAAAACCTTGCTCTTTTGGGAGTTTGTTATCTCATTATTTCTTCTCTATCTTATTTGTTTGAATGAGATAAATCTTTGAGCATTTGTGTTTTTATTTCATCTTTCATGCTCAATAGTTTTTGCTTAGTTCATTTGTGGACCTTTTTTGAAAAAATCTTGTGTTGATTTGATTCTTTGATATAGTTTGGACAATAAATGTGTTTTGTCACACCCTGTATGCCTTCTTGAATTTTTTTTGGTGATTTGTCTAAATTATATCTTCGTTGGATCTTGAAAGTCTCGCGCATGCATCTGCACTAAATGTATATATTATATCATGTTTTGCTTTCTTTGATCCAATGTATAGGGTATACTCCATCAAATCCTTAAACAGCTAAGATGTGCATGAAATTCAAATTTCATATCTAAATATGCACATATTTTTATGAAGTGTATCCTATGTGTTGTGGTTAGTATAACCACTTTGGACCCAATAAGTTTGGGGACCAAGATGTACTTGAATGTTGTTTTAGGTACATTAAACTTGTCTTGTCTATAAGGAAAGTATTGTCACCACATGATAATTGGAGCCAAGCTAGGATGATCAAAAATTCTTATGTACTACATCATACCATTGCTATCTCGGTAACAAGTATCTTATTCATGCATACTATTCTTTCATCCAATCTTGTAGGTTGCATCATGGCATGAATTTACCTGTTTGTAAATGTTGCGGTTCTTGCAAGGATATTTGAAAGACTTCTTTATCCTTATTGATTATGTGAGTAATTTGAGATGATGCGTATAATGGGGAGTATATAAAATCATGTTCATGATTCATCAATTCCAAATATGCCTTCTAGCAATTTATTGCATATCAATTCCTCAAGGTACTCTCATGTGCAATATTGTTAAAATTGCTTTGAATCCTTCCTTTTGCTACTTGTTGCCTTTCTCAAAGTATCCTAACTAGCATTTGTTCCCTTAGTGTTAGTTGTGATGTTTTTCTTTTTTTTTCTTTGGTGAAGTTCATTGATATACCATAAGAGAAAATAGAGCCATGGGCTATATATGCACTTAAGCAAAAATTATCATGTTTGGTATATCTTATGACTTCCTCTTGGATATCATTTTTTTCTTATTTTATTAACCTCTTATGTGTGGTTTTTTATTTGTGGATTATTCTCATGTTTTGTCCACTTGTAAACTTATATACACGAGAGTGTTAATCTCTCGCCTTGATATCCTCGCTCTTTGCCGATCATCTCTTATCCTCTTGGTTTTTAATGGTATTGGTCAGGTCTTGATTTATGAGTGCTTGGTTTACTTTTATTACATCTTCACGCACTAATATCTCATATTTGGTTTCTTTTGGACTTAAGTTTGTCTTGAATTGCATTGATTTATATCTATACTTCTTGTATCTTAGTCATGTTCTAAATGATATAGAGGGAGTGAGTATTCCATGTTTGTGGATATTGTATTCAAATACAATAATTGAAATTTGTGCATGAACCTTGGGGAGCTTCCTTATTTCATTTAGAGCACTATTTGTCCATTTGATTTTTTTGGATCATTGGATTGCTTGCTTCATCCGTTGAAGTTTCTTCACCGTTTTATCATTGTAGCAATATTTGATCCTCAATATAGCTTGATTTCCTCTAAATATTTGTCATTGGATACGTGAATTTGATTTCACTCAAAATATTAGAAATGCACACCTTGGGGAGGAACTCATACTATATTGGCCTTCTAACTTTGTCATCCATTTTGGCACTTGTTGTCAATGGGGGAGAAGTTTAGAGGGTTTAAGGGAAATGGTTTTATACTTAAGATTGGTTTGTTCTTAAGTGTTTGCCTTTCATGCATTTCGTCTTTATTATGTTTTGCATGGTTGTATATATAGTGTAAACTCTCCTAAAGTTTATTCTTGACAATGTATGCAATGAAATTCAAGTTCATCACACATACATATATTGTGGGGGAGTTTGCTCTATATTTGTTAGTTCTACTCACATCTCTTGCATTAGTTGTAGTTTGTGTAAGTAGAATTGGTTTTGATATGTGCTAGTAGATTTGTGTCACTTGACCATATCAAATGCAACCTATTATACACAACTTATTCTTGGATAAGCTGCGTACTTGTTTCTAATATTCATTATATAAACCCCCTTGTTGTGATTGTCATCAATTACCAAAATGGGGGAGATTGAAAGAGTAATTGCCCCTATGTCTGGTTTTGGTGATTAATGACAATCTGAAAGAGCATTTCCTATTCTTGAGATTTTGATGTTTGATGATAACAGACCTATCAATTTAATCGTGCGCTAAGTGTATCTCAGGTTTTCTAGGTTGTGGCACAAATATTGAATTGCCCACAGTTGCGCTTGCCAAAGTCACCAGTGCTGATCGGTAGTACCGGATGTTACAACCGATACTACCGCTCCCTTGTACCGGTTGCATCTGACTGAGATGGGGAGGCCTTGATTTTCCTCAGTACCACCTGGTACTGCGGAGCGGCACTACCGCTCCAACCGGTAGTACCGCTTGTGGCGAGCGGTACTACCGCTTGGACACGGTAGTGCCACTTGGCAGTACCGGGCGACACTGAGGGAGGACTAAACCTTTCCTTCTCGCTCAGTACCAACCGGTACCTGGGACCGGTACTACCGCCCTGACCGGTAGTATCGCTTCTCACGACCGATACTACCGCTTGGTGGTAGTACCGCAAGGAGGGTCCGGGCGTGACTGAGGCTGGCTCGACCATGTGGCGCACGCCCGGTACTTGGTCCGGTACCTGACCGGTAGTACCGGTTGTGACCGGTACTACCGCTTGGGTATCGGTAGTACCGGTACATTCAATGCCCAACGGGAAGATCGGCTCAGGGAGCTATAAATACCCCTCCACCTACCTTGGGACAAAGTGCTCGTCGCACTTAAGAACACCCCGTCTGTGGCATCCCGCAAAAACCACTACTAGAAAACCGCGTCATTTTTTGTGCATTACATCATCATGACCGCATGCTCATGTCATCATGCCACATTGCATTTGAGCATCGTCATCATCATGCATGGTTTTTGTCTAAACTATTTTCGAAACGCCTAGTTTTGTTTTCTAAATACCCCGTCTTTAATTCAAATCAAAACCCGGGTCTCCGGATTATTTTCGTTTCGTCTACCAACGGATTTCAAACGCCCCGTTTTAAATAATAAAATATTTATTTTATTTTTAGGGGGCAGCCGTACCGGGCCGATCCGACCCAGTCGGCCACCCCCAGTGCAAACCAGAATTCCCCTCAAACCTTTTTCTACCTAAACCTAGTCTACCCATCCCCAGCCACCTCGCCCCGGCCAATCGCAAACTGCCACCTCATCCTCTCCCTTCCCCTATCCTATCCCAGCCCGCCACCTCAGCCTCCCCACCTGGTCAAACCCCACACACACTCCACACAGCCGGCCCTGCCTCTCTCCCTGGGCCCCACCCCAACCCCACACACGCAACGCCACACCCGCACACCACCTGCCCCAATCCCCACCTCCCCACTCTCCCCGAAACACCCTGCAGGTCCCACCTCCCTGCCTCACTCCCCGCTCCCCCGGCCCCACCTTCCCGCGTGGACCCCCATCCTCTCCCTCGATCCCCCGCATCCCCCGCTCTCGCTCCCCTCTCCCTCAATGCCGCCGAGCTCCCCATCCCGCGTCTGCCGCCGTCTCCCCCAAGCTCCTCTCGCCTCCGCGCCCGATGCCGATTCCGCGTCCTCTCTCTCCTGGCCCCGCCGCCTTCCTGCTCCTCCTCCCCCACCGCGTCGCCCCACCCGCTGCAAGCTCCCCGCCGCCGGCGCGCCCTCCACCCCGTCCTCCGTCCGCCGCCATCGGTGCCCCCTCCGCGACCTGCACCCTCTCCTCCCGCCTCTGCGCGCCGCCGTCGGCCACTGGCCGCTCTCTCTCGCCCTCATCTACGGTGCCGCAGCCGCCACCTCTCCCCGTCCCCGCTCACCTCTCTCCCCGACGCCGGCGCTCCTGGCGTTGCCCGTCGCCGCCGTCCGTGCAGGCTCCCGGACATGCTCCCCAAGCTCCTCCCCCGTCCGCTCTCGGCGCCGCCCCGCATCGGCCTTGCCTTATCCTGTCGCCGGCGCCTCCCTGCTTGCAAGCTCCGGCCGTCCCCGTCGCCTGTGAACCCACCGGCCTCCTTCCTCTCCCGGCGCCGCCTTGGACCGCGACCACCGGCGCCCTCGCCCTGCATCCGTGCCTTCCTCCTCTCTGGCCGGCCGCCGCGCCCCTTGGCCATGGCGCCGCCTGCCGTCTCCGATCCCGCGCGGCTCCGGCTGCTCTGCGTTGAGCTCATCCCCGAGCCGCCGTCGCCCGCGGCCCCTTCCTCCCACTCAGGTCGATGCCCTGCAGGCCCTGCCGCAGCGCGTCGTCGCTGCTCTGCCTCTCCGTTTCACCGGCCGGCTCGAGCGGTGAACTTTGATGTACTGGCTTTTGGACCTGTTTTGCGAATATGTGGCTGCTGGTGCTCAACTGATGTCCGATCCAAGTGCGTCACCATCAATCAAAGAGGGATCCGGCATGTGTCCATCACGGGCGACAAGATCTTCGACACGACACCCGAAGACCACATGTGCGACAAGTACTCCTTCCCGGATGCGATGCTCGAGAACCCGGACGGTAAGGACACCGTCGCAGAACGCCAAGTTCTTCATCCCGGACGCCAAGACCGACCTGATACGCGGGCCCGACAAGATCGACACCGACCAGGGCGAGGCCGATGCGCCCCGACGCCAACCAGGTTCTTCTTCTCGGATGCGTCAAGATCGACTTCCGTTGTCCGAGACCGAACTCGTCGAGCCATTCTCCCGTCGAACCCTGAGACTAAGCCCCAGACCCCCGGAACCCAAGATCTGCCGAACCCAGATGTGTGATCCTAAGCCCTATTTTTATAATATGACATTATCAACTGATGCATATTAAATTGTTCATGCATGCATATTGGTGTGGTTTGGGGGCATTATGCCGATTCACTTCATAATTAAATATGGGGCCCATATGCGGGCTAATCTAGTCTTATATTGGCCTCATTTAAATTTGTGTAGCGAACCGGTAACTTATCTTGCCCTGTTATTACAACATTTAAATTGCGGGGTTTCTAAACAACATGAACCATCTAAATAATTGCCGGGACCCCGGTTCCACTTAATATTGCCCAATTGCATCGCATCTTTGCCATGTCATGCATCATACATGCATCATGCCCGATGTTCTGCCGTTGTATTAAATAGTGCATCCGGTGTTTGTGCTAGTGCTTTGCTTCTTCGCGGATTAGGCCGTTGAGTTGATGCGAGTGTCGACCCGATCTTCGGATGAACCTTCGGCAATGTTTTCAGGCGAGCATCTCCCCCTTTCTACCTATCTTACTTTTATAGTATTTACTCCCTCCTGTTGTTCTATTGCTATCTGTGTTGCGATGCTCTAGTTTTCGTACCCGTGATATCCCTTGCAGCCTTATATTGCCTTGGATACATCCTATTACCTGTTGTTTGGTAGATAGTTGGCCTTGCGCGTCGTAGTCGCTTGCTCAAGTGCTGTTGCGTGTCGTCAAGTACCACAGTTGTTGGAGTATTGCCGCATGTTTAATGTTGGAGATGATCATGGCTTTAATTATCGTTTAATTCAATTATCGTTTAATAACTAAAATTGAAGTAGGTAAATGCAGAGGCACAGGTGGGCAATAGATGTTATTTGGTTGTTAACCGTCCACTTGTGTCCCGTAGGACCCCGAGTACTTGATACCTGTTCCTTGAATATTCGCGCTATCCACATCCGGGAGGATTATGGGGCCCCCCTGAGCCAGAGCTTGATTCATTCTTATTTCTTGGGGCCACAAACTAGTTTGAGGTTTTATTTACTATCCTGTACTTATGCCATGCTTTACTACCTTATTTACGATTGTGCGAGGAGCACCTGTACTGTTTAGGATCGTGACCCGTTTTCGCGGTATCGACAAGCCCAGTCACACTTTCGGGTTCCCAGTCGTTTACAGCCGGCCCCACAAACCTTGAGTCCGTCTCGAAGTCAGCTAACTTTGTTGCGGGTATACTTAATGGGGTGGCCCCCTGAAATATTTCTGAATCTTGTGATTGCTTTGTCGTGAAAGCCTCGTTGGGTTTTGATTTGGTTTTTCCGAGGTTGATCGAGTGTGTGTTGCTATTTGTGCACCCCTGCAGGGTAAAACTTTCTGAAAGCCGTGTCCGCGGTTATGGACGACTTGGAGCACAGTATCTCGATCATAGACAACTATAACTAAAGTAGTGCTATAAATTTGACTTTATAATGACTAGTAATCAGCTTCACTATAATGGAATGGCTAAATAAAATTGCCAACAATTGCTTGTTTGGGTTGTCGCTTGCTACCATTGTACCTGACTAGTAAGTATTGCAACTATAACGGAATGGCTAAATAAAAGTACCAACAACTGCTGGGTTTGGGATATCTCATGCTAATTGTATTTGACTAGTAAGTGTCGCAACTACAACGGAATGGTTAACTAAAATTGCCCACTGCTTATTATATCAGGATGATTATCTATACTTGACTAGTAATTGCTGCAACGATAACTGAATAAGTAAAACTGCCAACTGTGTGAGTTCCTCGGTTGACTTCCTCGTTTGGTCTCGAGGGGGAAATACCAGGATGGGTATGTTTGGTGGTAGTATCAGGTTGGTTCCGAATAGGTCTTTCTTATCCCTCTCTGATAGCCGACAGTTATCTCGAGTCTCTATAGGTTGTTTAGTGCATGCCGCGCTGCCGCTTCAGTCCACCATACCTATGTAGGCGAGGACCGCCGAATTCTAGCCTCGCCGTGTACTGGCCTCAGTACTGACCGCTCTCTCTTTTTCCTTTGCCCTTGTCGGCACCCCTTTTGTTTAAGCAGGTTTTGAGATCGACATCGTTAGCAGGGTTACCCTTCCGGCTTGGCCTGGGCAGGGTTATGGACGCCATTGGTTATTCTTCAGGGCTCTTAGCCCCATTTGCATCTTGTCCGTAGCCGGACGCTGTATCATTTTTAAGGTGATTTGGGATCTTTGTATATTATGTCTGTATTCTTGACTCCTGGAGTCGTTGTATCATATATCTGTTCTGTGGGTCCCATCGAGGACTGTTGTGTAATGTTATTACTTCGTTTTCCACCCGCACGAAAGTGCCTGGTGGGCACCTTTGAATCGTTTCTATGCGGGTTTGGCGGGTTTCGCTAAAACTTGCATAGGGCCGATTCTGAGGGTGTTACACCGTCCATTTGAGCCACCAAATTGCCAAGATCTCTTCACTCAACCATCCAAAGTCATTGATCTTTGGAGAATCGAAGGAGGAGGCCTTGATCTACTACACCAAAAGAGATCTTCATTTCCCCCTCATTCATTTGAGGGCCCCTTGCTCTAGTGTTTCGTTCTAGAAACTCTAGTTCTAGATTTGGTTCTTACAAGTTTGTCTTTGATTGTTTTGACAGCTTGCTTGTATTTGGGAGCCTCCAATTAAGTTGTGGATGTGTGCCCCGAACTTGTTGTAAAGGTGTCGGCTTCCACCTCGAAGGTTGCCGATATAGTGGAAGGTGAATCGATCCCCTTGGGGTGAGGTTCATCGGAGAACAAGGGAGGCCCCTCGTGGCGTTGGTGGTTTGAAACCACCCCCTCTCCAAACATAGACGTACTTCCCCTCAAAAGGAAGGAACTACGGGAAACAAATCCTTGTGTCTCCGCGTCCACCACTTTGGTTACTTCTATCCTTTATCGCACTTTACTTACTTGTTCTTGCTTAGTGTTGTGCTAGTTGTTGCTTACTTGACATATAGGTAAATTCACCTTAGTTGCATAATCTATAGAATTTACCTTTCTTGTAAAACCCTAAATTGAAAAAGAATAAAATTTGAAGTAGCACCTATTCACCCCCCTCTAGGTGCCCATACGATCCTTTCAATTGGTAACAGATCCTCGGCTCTTTATTCGGGCTTTACCGCCTAAGAGTATATGGGTAGCAAAGTAGGGGAAGGTGATGGTGTGTATATCCACTCGGTGACCATGGATGATCTCAATAACTTGGAAACAAGATTGAGCTCCACCTTGGGCAACGAGATCAAACAATTGCACAAGTTACTTGAGCAACTTGTTAAAGATAAATATGTCTCATCATCCCCTTCTCCTCAAGAGGATCCTCCATCTGTAGTACCTAAGGGTAATGCTCCGGTATCACCCGAGGGTATGGCAGCAGGGGGTAAACAAGACAACACTAATTCATCCACACAAAATGATGGTGGGAAGGGTGAGAACCGTGATTCATGGTACTCTCCCGACCCCCCGATTCCCCACCCTCATATAAACAATAGAGGTGACACACCTAAGCTTGAAGCATCTACTACTTTTGCTCAATGGCAATCTCTAATGAAAACTCATGTGCGCAGCTCTTGCATTGAACTATGGAACATCATTGAACAAGGACTCTACATTGGAGATCCTGACAACTAGACAAGAAGAGAAATTGTCAATAGTCAAGTCAATGCCACCGCTTTGCACATGATTCAACAAGGATTGGGTACAAAGGATTACCCACACACTGAGCACCTCAGCACCGCCAAGGAAGCTTGGGATGCTCTCACAATATTGTTTGTTGGGAATGAGAGCATGAGGAGGAACCAGTATGATTCACTAAGCAATGAAGCCTAAGGCTTCTACATGAAGGAAGGTGAAAACCATGAAGACATGTACCGTAGGCTCAAGACCACCGCCACCGCTTTTAGAAATGCGGGCACCTCACATGTAGATGATGCTTGGATAAAAAGGAAATATGTGAGTGCACTCATGCCCTTTGAGCCCACAGACTTGAAGAGCCTACAAGGAAGATACAACTACCATATCATGACCTCCAATGAAGTTATGCAAGAGATGGCCTCTTTCAAGGTTGCCACCAAGAATGCCAAAGATGCCCGTGCTCGAGCCCTTGGTATGAGCAATGTTGCCAACCTTGCATTGAAGGCCAAAGTTGTGGAACATGGGGATGAAGATGATAGTGATGAAGGCCTCTCCATTGACCACCCCGATGATGTCAAGATTGCTCATGGTCAATATATGGCCTTCTATGCAAAGAACTTTTGGAAGAACCCCGCCAAGGCCAAGATGGAAATGCAACGAAAAAGAAACCCAAATGGGAAGACAGAAAATGCCACTAGATTGAGAACTTGCTTCAATTGTGGTGACCGCTATCACTTTGTGGCAAGTTGCTCCTATGAGAAGAGAGAAGATCATGGGGGTAAGCTTGTGTTGAAGAAAACTCCCAAAGATCCTTACAAGAAACCCTTCGTCAAGAAGAATCCCATCAACAATAAGTCGGGCGAAATTGTTTTGATCACTCATGAAGAATTCTCCTCCGATAATGAAGATGAGGAAGAGGAAACATCAAGTGGTATGGCTGCTCTAGCCACTACTTCTACTCCAACATTCTCACTCTTCAATTCTCCAAATGAGAATAATCCCAACAAGAACATCACTTGCCTTATGGCAATAGGAACGGAGGTATCCTCATCATCTCACTCCACTCCCTTAGCTAATGATGAAATTGATGATGAGATATCTCTTGATGTAAAAAGGGAATTAATTGCTTTTGATGAGTTTGTGACTAACTTACAAGGGGAGGCCAAGACACATTTTGGGAACATCTTAGATCAACTTTCCCACACACAAGAGCTTCTATATGTAAGATGTAAACTTGGGCATGAACACATGATTGAGCTAGAAGCACTAAATAATGCTCTAGAAGAAGAACAAGAGACTAGAATGTCCCTTGAACTAAAACTAGAAGGGCTTGATGAGGCCAATGATATAATTGTTAGTAGACTCGTCAAGGAACGTGATCATGCTATTGCTAAATATAAAAGGGCTAAAAAGGACAAGATTGAGTTTGGTGTGGTTCATGAAAAACTTGCCGAGGACCATAGTTTACTTAACAAGGCTCACAAGGCATTGGAAAGTGAACTCTTGTCTCTCACAAAGTCCCATGAAATACTTCAAACTCAATTGACCAATATTCCTCCACCTAGTAATTTTATTCCTTCTAGTAGTACAACTATTCTTGAAGAAAATGCTAGGTTGAAGGGGGAGCTAGCCAAGGCCACATTTCCACAAGGTAACAAGTCCATTGATGATCTTTTGAGTAAGCAAAGGCCTAGTGGTGAGAAAGGGGGCATTGGCTTTGTCTCCAAAGCCAAGAAGAACAAGAAGAAGAAGGCCAAGTCCGCACAAGAGAAAAACAAGGCCATTGTGGATAGTAAGACCACAAGTGGTAAAACTATGTCTCATGATGATTTTGCGGGAAGTGCTAACCCTCACTATGTTCTAATGCGTGATTATTATGGTGATGTGTATGCTCAATATGTTGGCCCAAGATCCTTGTTGCTAACAAAAGAGGACCCATTGAAAAATGGGCACCTAAAAATTAGTTTGATCTTTTGTAGGCATATGCTTCCGGAGGGTCAAAGTGGGTGCTTGATAGTGGTTGCACAAGTCATATGACCGGAAGCCCGTCTATTGTCAAGGATTTAAGGCCAAATGATGATCAAATATCCATGACATATGCCGACAAGTCAAAGTCTAAGGTAATGGGTTTCGGCAAGGTAGTGGTTGCTCACGATATTACACTCGTGAATGTCATGCTTGTTGAGACCCTTGGATACAATTTACTTCCAGTCCATGCTCTTGGAAAGATGGGCTTTGTCGTCTTTGCTGATGATGATATTGTGGTCCTCATGTGGAGCAAGTCTCTCAAGGTCACTTTCATTGGGTACGTCGAACATGACTTGTATGTGGTGGACTTTTTGGGGAAAACCACTACAAGTGCGATGCGCTTATTCGGAAAGGCCGATGTGGGTTGGTTATGGCATCGCCGACTAGCCCACGTCAATATGAGAACTTTGCAAAGTCTCCACAAGGAGGGCCATATTGTTGGACTAAAAGAAAATGTTTCCTTTTCCAAAGATCGTGTTTGCAGGGCATGTGTTCTAGGAAAGATGCATGATGCTCCCCACAAGCCAAAGAACCACATCAAGTCAACAAAGATCTTGGAGCTCCTTCATGTGGACCTTTTTGGTCCTCCATCTCATGCAAGTCTTGGTGGGAAGAAATATTGTTTGGTGATTGTTGATGACTTTTCAAGATACTCATGGGTATATTTCTTCAAGTTGAAGAGTGAGACCCAAAAGACATTCATCGACCTCATCAACTTGGTTCAACGAGAATACAATGTCCCTGTGTTGATAATAAGAAGCGACAACGGCACCGAGTTTAAGAACTACACCTTGAATGATTTCCTTAGTGATGAGGGGATAAAACATCAATATTCCGCTGCATATACCCCTCAACAAAATGGTGTTGCCGAGAGGAAGAACCAGACTCTTATTGAGATGGCTAGAACCATGTTGGCGGAGTTGAAATCTCCATACAACTTTTGGGCCGAAGCCATCTCCACCGCTTGCCATGCATCAAACCGGCTCTACCTCCGCAAAGAAATCAACAAGACTCCATATGAAATACTTACCGGTAACAAGCCCAACATATCTTACTTCTGGGTGTTCGGTTGTAAGTGTTTCTATCTCATAAAAGGTTGTCGTTTGTCCAAATTCGAGTCTAAAGCATTAGAGGGTATTTTTGTTGGCTATGGTCTCGAATATCACACTTATAGAATCTATGATAAGCTCTCCGGAGCCATCATAGAATCTTGTAGTGTGACCTTCAAAGAATATGATGGTCCCCAAGGGGGGCGTGTTGATGCTTGTAATGCAGATGATGAAATGCCTCAGGATGCCATAGGAAGAATGGGTGTGGGATATATCCGCCCCATTGAGTAACCCCCTGTGGCGGATCGAGAAGAACTATGCTCTACTCAAGTGGAGCCTTCATCTTCACAACAACAACATGTTCCATCTACCGAGGTGGACAATGACCCAAGTCAAAGACAAGCTGTGGACCCTCAACATGTTGATCAAGGTGACATCTCTAGTGAGGAGGAACTTGATTCATTCTCCAGAATGTCAAGTGGTTCCAATCAATTACTCAAGGAAGATTCATACAAACTGCCTTGAGACAAGCTCAAATCGATGCTAGAAGAGTGCTTGATCAAGACCAAGGTCAATCTTTGCCGCTTAATGAAGAGAATGGTTCCGGTGATGATAAAGGTCAAGTTGATGGTCAAGACGAGGACCAGAATGATGAAGAGGGTCCCCCAGGAAACAATGTGGAGATCCACTCTCGTCGTGAATCTAGAAAGGAGAGGATGTTTCAATTAAGAGACCACTCTCTCCAAAACGTGGTTGGTGACTTAAGGAGAGGCATTTCCATAAGAGCTCAATTGAAGAGGTTTAGTGAGCACCAAGCACACATCTCCATGATTGAACCAAAGAAAGTGTGGGAAGCTCTTGAAGATTCGGATTGGTTGGAAGCAATGCATAAAGAGCTCAATAACTTTGAGAGAAACAAAGTATGGAAGTTAGTTGAGAAGCCAAAGGATTGCCGCAATGTTATAGGCACCAAGTGGATATTCAAGAACAAGCAAGATGAGCATGGAATCACAGTAAGGAACAAGGCAAGATTGGTTGCACAAGGGTTCTCTCAAATTGAAGGCATTGACTATGGAGAGACATATGCACCCGTGGCTCGCCTTGAGTCCATACGTATCCTTCTTGCTTATGCGGCACATCATAACTTTAAGTTGCAACAAATGGATGTAGAAAGTGCATTTCTTTATGGTCCATTAAATGAGTTGGTATATGTAAAGCAACCCCCGGGATTTGAGGATCCCAACTTCCCAAATCATGTCTACAAACTTGATAAGGCGCTCTATCGGCTCAAGCAAGCCCCACGCACGTGGTATGAGCACCTTAGAGAGTTGTTGTTTGACCGTGGATTTGAGGTTGGGAAAATCGATCCCACTCTTTTTACTAAGAAGGTCAATGGGAAGCTTTTTGTATGCCAAATATATGTTGATGATATTATCTTTGGCTCATCTAACAAAGCTTTTAATGATGAATTCTCAAAGCTTATGACTAGTAGGTTCCATATGTCTTTAATGGGGGAGTTGAGAGTATTTCTTGGTTTTGAGATCAAGAAAGTTAGAGGAGGGACATTCTTCAACCAAGCCAAGTATACTCAAGATATGCTCAGGAGATTCAAAATGCAAGATTTAAATGGAGCTCCTACTCCCATGGCTACAAAGACTCATCTAGAACAAAATCCAAATGGTAAAGATGTGATCAAAAGGTATACCGGTCTATGATTGGATCTTTGCTTTACCTTTGTGCATCTAGACCAGCTATTGTGTTGAGTGTAGGTGTATGTGCAAGATATCAAGCGGCTCCTAAAGAAGGTCATTTGATGGCGGTCAAGAGAATCTTTCGATATTTGGTTCATACCCCACATTATGGTCTTTGGTATCCTCGAGGGTCAACATTTGCTCTTTGTGGATACAATGACTCGGATTGGGATGGTGATAAGGATGATAGAAAATCAACATTCGGGGCTTGCTAATTCCTTGGTAGGTCCTTGGTATGTTGGTCTTCTAAGAAGCAAAATTGTATATCTCTCTCCACCGCCGAAGCCGAGTATGTGGCAGCCGCTAGTGCTTGCACTCAATTGCTATGGATAAGGCAAACTTTAAAGGAATACGGTGTCCATTGTGACAAAGTGCCTCTTCTATGTGACAATGAAAGTGCTATCAAGATTGCCTACAACCCGGTGGATCACACAAGTACAAAGCATATTGAGATCCGTCATCACTTCATTAGGGATCATGTTGCTCGAGGTGATATTGAGCTATCATATTGTGCCAACCAAAGATCAACTTGCCGACATCTTCATGAAGCCATTTGATGAAGCAAGGTTTTTCTATTTGAGGAATGAACTAAATATCATAGATTCAAGGAGCTTGACTTCATTATCTTGCATACTCACCTATGTTTTGACCCTTATTTGGTTTAGGTGTAGGCATGGATATAGGGGGAGTGCGGTTCTAATTGATTGGACTATCCCTCCCCCCATTATGCCCAAAGCAATCAAAATCATTCCTCTTGATATCATTTTGTGATATGTGAGCTTAAATTATGAGTTTCGGTAATGGACCCAAGATATATCTTCGTGGTGCCAAGCCGAGTATAATCAAATATGGTGGCCTAGGCCACCGCCCTCTCACACTCGAGAGGTTGGAATTTACTCGTGTTTGTCATTTGTTGCTTCGTTGTTGATCTTAGTCCCATGCACTCTCCTTTAGTTTTTGATGTCTTTATCCCTATTTCAGAGTGCATATTCTTCACACAGTGTGATTATCTCAGCCCAAGCCTTTCTCCTTCCTCAAAACACCCTCATCCAATCCGCACAAGAACCCTTCCTTTGACCCTGGCTGTGGAATCAGTTGGAACCGGTACTACCAGATTAGGAGCGGTACTACCGGACCTGGGTGGTTCCCAGGTCGTTTCCTGGAAACTGCTCCAGGATCGGTACTACCGCTCGTATGTCCAGTACTACCGGTCACCGGTACTACCGACTGCTGAACCGGTACTACCGCTTGCGAGCGGTACTACCGTTTCAAGCACCGGTACTACCAGTCGGTGTTTTCTGGTATACATTGGTCGCGCGGGGGGAGGCACCCTTCAGTGCCTCATTATCCTCCACGCTCCCCACATAAACCACCGCCGCCGCCGGAGCTCTTGACACCACCGGAGCCTCGCCACGTCCTCCTCTCTTCGGATCCTCCTTGGATTCGGACTCCTTGCGGGCTCCCGATCCTTCTCCACCGCTGAAAGGATACGGATGTTGCCTAGAGGAGGGGTGAATAGGCGATTAAAACTTTTCCTAGAGTGGCTCAACAAAGGCGGAATAAAACTAGTGTTTACTTTGTTAAGCACAACCTAGAACAACTAAGGTTCACCTATGTGCACCAACAACTTATGCTAAGCAATACAAGCAACAAAGTGATAGCAAGATATATATTACTTCAAGCACGAAGGCTATCACAATGTGAGTGCATAAGTAAAGAGCTCGGGTATAGAGATAACCGAGGCACGCGGGGACACCGATATTTTACCGAGTTCCTCCCAACATGGAGTACGTCTCGTTTGGAGAGGGGGTGGTATCAAACCACCAAAGCCACAAAATGCCTCCCTTTTTCTCCGGTGAATCTCACCCCAATGGGGTCGATCCACGCTTCCACTATCGGTGCACTTGTCGGTGGCAACCGGAACCTCTCACAAGGTTGGGGCACTTCTCCACAACTTAATTGGAGGCTCCCAATAAACACCACAAAGGCCACAAGGTTGGGGCACTTCTCCACAACTTAATTGGAGACTCCCAACAAACGCCACCAAGGCCACAACCTGCAACACAACAAACCGTCTAGGGTTCCAAGAACCCAAGAGTAAAAAGCTTCTCAACTTTCACTCACCAAATCCTCCGGGGAGAACTCAAACCGATGCACCAAATGCAAATGGCAAGAACACGAGTAGTGCTCAAATCCTTCTCTCCCAAATTCCACCAAAGCTACAAAAGCTTGTGGGGGAATAAGAGAGGAAGAACAATGGAGGAAATCCACAAAAGACTCCAAGATCTAGATCCCAAGATGGTCCCCTCACTTAGAGGAGAGATGGGTTGGTGGGATTGTAGATCCAGATCTCCTCTTTCAAATCCCTAAAGTATATGCAAGAATCAAGGGAGGGATTGAAGGAGAAGCAAGATCAAGAGGGTCAAGAATGGAGGAGAAAGCCTGTAAAACTCGAGCAGTTGCATTGGGGAAGAAGGGCCCATTTTTATAGGCCCACAGATTTCTGACCGTTTTCTGCCCGTTGGGGAAAAGTTAGACCGGAGACTCCGGTCTACACCGGAGATTCCGGCCCAACCTCCGGACAAGCCTCCTGACCGCCCATCTGAATGACCTGGACCAGCCATGACCCAACAAGACCAGAGACTCCAGTCTTCCAACACCGGAGACTCCGAACTGAGCCAACACCGGAGACTCTGGGGTAGCCTCCGGACCTGGCTCCGGACCACCATACAGTATGTCCCTACCCTAATTCTGAAGTCACCACCGGAGACAGTTCCGGAAACTCCGGACCACACCGGAGACTCCGGTCCACGCAGACCGGAGACTCCGGTCTGGACCAAATAAGAGGCAAACTTCAAATGGCGATATCTAGAGTTTGGAAACTCCGATTGACCCGAAACCAATTTTGTTGGAAAGAGGACAACAATAGGTACCCAGAAAAAAATTGAAAATATTGGATACCACCAAGAGAGAACATTTCATGTATTATAAAGTGAGATAACTCTCTTGGTGAGAAACCGGAAAACCTCAAAGATCAAAAACACAATATGATATAAAAGGGAAATCCGTTTTTGATGAACTAGGGCTTGTTATGAATATTACCACAAGCTCTAGAACCTCACATGGATAAGATCCAAATAACAACCAAGAAAGGATGATGCAAAGTATGCAAAGGTTTGAGCTCTCTCTGAACGATATGATCGAGTTACTCACTTGAGAGCCCCTCTTGATAGTACAGTTATCTATCCTATAAACCGGTCTCCCCAACTAACATCCCAAGACCAGTAAGAAAGAAACCCTATCAAGATCATACCTTTGCCTTGCGCATATTCCACTTGATTATGATGTAGACAGTCTTGTCCTTCTCAAGATGAAACACCTTTCTTGATTGCTCTTGCACGCACTTGCTTGATGAAGACTTGCAAGTTACTCCCCCATACAACATGGGGAAACCTTTACTTTGACCTTGTCTTCATCGATCCATGATCACCGAGGTTGGCAAGCTTTAAGCATGAGATCTTCATAGTTTTAACTCTCACATGACCAAACTGTGGATCACTCTTTGAACACCTTGGTCACCACTTGATCCTCTTCACTTTCTTCTTCTCCAAACCTTGAATCCAACATATGGTTCAAGCATTGCCTATGGACAATTCCTACAAGTACAACTTGATACAAGCATTAGTCCATAGAGATTGTCATTAATTACCAAAACCACACATGGGGCCCCACATATTCTTTCAACCGCCATGGATCCCGGTACAACCGTCGCCTCCCTCTCACTCTTGTTTTCTTCATTGGATCTAGGTTGTGCTTAGATTCTTGGAGAAAGTAACTTGCTTTGGGATTGTACCGCCATACATTCCTTGTTACTTAGTAGAATCAATGTTTTATAAATTGTTGAGGCCAATTTGGGACCGTGCCCTACCATTGATATGCTCATACCGCTCGACCGGTAGTACCAGAAAATTTTTCGGTACTACCGCTCGCAAGCGGTACTACCGGTTGCCAGTTCCGGTAGTACCGGTCCCAACTGACCGCAACATCTTGCTAAAACATGGATTCTCCTCTGTTCTTTTTGGGTTCTTATGCCCTTACCCTCCTTGATGTTCTCCCTCTTGCAATCACAGGTGCAGGTGGTTCTAGGTGTGCGCGTAAGCGCTCCAAAGCAAGTCGTGAGATTGTTGAGGAAGAGATGGAGTCCGAGCAAGAAGAAGAAGAAGTCATGCCTCAGCCCAGCCGTCGCATGAAGATTCCTGCCACTCGAGGTGGTCATGGGGGTCATGAAGGGGTCACCAAGCGGTCTGCTAGCCGTGGCAGCGCTCCCCCTCCTCGCCCCCTTCCTCGGGGTGCACCAAGAGTTGCAGCTCAGGGCCATTAGGGCCAAGGAAACTGTCTGACATATCTGATTCTGAGTTCCGCTCTCTGAGGGTTGATAATCCCTATGTCCGCGCCCGTGATGAGGGCAGGGAAGACAGCTTGTTCTACAATGACTTCCGAGAGCGCGTCTACCATGAAGTCCTTATGACAAATATTCAAATGGTTGTGCCGCAGCTATGGATTCATATGGGTCACATCAACAAGAATCTTGAGTACTTTGCTGAGGCCAAATAAATCTGCGCTCACCTTGGTATGCTCCCCATTATGGAATTTAAGCATGACTATGAGCCTCTTCTCATTGCTCAGTTTTATTCCACTTCTCACTTCTCAACTGGCCGCTCTCGTAAAATCACTTGTATGACTCATGGAGCACTTAAGGAGGCTACTCTTGCTGAATTTGCAGAAATTCTAGGTTATGAAGATCGCGGACGTGATACTCCTTGTGGATTCCAATGCCACTTGCGTGAGCACCCCTCCAAGAAGGACGTTCTTGATCCTCTCTATATTCGAGGCCGCGGTGTTGTTGGCAAGATCAAGGATCTTCTCCCCACTTATGACATTCTCCACCGCATCTTCAGGGAGACCGTTGCTCCTCGTGCGGGCAATAAAGATGAGATTCATGGATATTCAGTTGATTTGTTGCTCAACACCTATCTCAACCGCGACTCCGACACTCCTCTTGATGTGATGGACTGTATTTGTAATGAGATAGTCGTTGTGGCTCACTCCCGGAGGGTTCCCCCTTTGCTCCCTACAGCATGGCTCTTATTGTTGCCAAGTGTCCTCCCATTGCCAGGACTTTATCCTCTCGTCCTCTTGTTGTGCACCGGTTCAAGGCCCTCAAGATCAAAAAGCATGCCAAGCCCCGCAATGTGGAAGGTGATGAGGTGGATGAAGAAGGCAATGTGATTGAGGCTGATTCTGATGATGCAGACAGTGGTCGCGATGCTTATTATGTTGTCTCCCATCGCAAGCATGCCCAGCCATCATGGGCCAAGAGGATTGATGCCAAGCTCAAGAAGGTCTTTTGCTTCCAAGTTGACAATCAAAAGCGCATGTATGAGGCTCATGTGTATGCCAAGAAAGCTTGTGCTCGGCAGAAGGACATGATGGAAGCTCAAGGATTGACCATCTTCGAGGGTTCCGAGAACAATATCACTCCTGAAGACCAATGGATCTCCAAGAACAGCCACTAGGATGATGATGTCTCTTCCTCGCACCACGCTCCATCCACCTATGAGGAGGACTTTGATGATGAGGAGGAGGATTGATTATCGGGGCGTTAGTCTTGCACTTGTCCCTTTTGGCGTCTTGATGCCAAAGGGGGAGAGGTTGCGCCTTAGGAATGCGGGTGTTGTTGCATGGGAAAGTCACAAGCTTGTTCTTCCTTTGATCTTTTCATTGCTTGTGAACTTTAATTTCCTCCTATTATGTGTGAACTCTATGTACTAACTATTTGGGAACTACTCGTGCTATGTATGTTGAAACTATGTGGGTATTTCACGGATCCATCTTGTGATGATATGCATTATGCATTGCCAATATTTTTCTCATCACAAGTTATTGCGCAAAGGTATGAGTTCAAATGCTATTATCTATATTTGTGCACTCATGTTGGGTTTGTAAAATAGAGGGGGAGGTTTGCTATTCATCCAGGGGGAGCCCCGTCTCTATTTTCCAAAAGCCATGCGTATCTTCATAATATTATCTTGCAAAGGTGTGTTGTCATCAAACACCAAAAAGGGGGAGATTGAAAGAGCATTTCCTATTCTTGAGATTTTGATGTTTGATGATAACACACCTATCAATTTAATCGTGCGCTAAGTGTATCTCAGGTTTTCTAGGTTGTGGCACAAATATTAAATTGCCCACAATTGCGCTTACCAAATTCACCAGTGCTGACCGGTAGTACCGGATGTTACAACCGGTACTACAGCTTGGCATCGGTACTACCGCTCCCTTGTACCGGTTGCATCTGACTGAGATGGGGAGGCCTCGATTTTCCTCAGTACCACCCGGTACCGCGGAGGGCACTACCGCTCCAACCGGTAGTACCGCTTGAGGCGAGCGGTACTACCGCTTGGACACAGTAGTGCCGCTTGGCAGTACCGGGCGACACTAAGGGAGGACTAAACCTTTCATTCTCGCTCAGTACCAACCGGTATCTGGGACCGATACTACCACCCTGACCGGTAGTACCGCTTCTCATGACCGGTACTACCGCTTGGCGGTAGTACCGCAAGGAGGGTCCGGGCATGACTAAGGCTGGCTCGACCATGTGGCGCAACCCCGATACTTGGTCCGGTACCTGACCGGTAGTACCGGTTGTGAACGGTACTACCGCTTGGGTACCGGTAGTACCGGTGCATTTAATGCCCAACGGGTAGATCGTCTCAGGGAGCTATAAATACCCCTCCACCTACCTTGGGACAAAGTGCTCGTCGCATTTAAGAACACCCCATCCATTTGAGACACCAAATCGCCAAGATCTCTTCACTCAACCATCCAAAGTCATTGATCTTTGGAGAACCGAAGGAGGAGGCTTTGATCTACTACTTCCCCAAAAGAGATCTTCATTTCCCCCTCATTCACTTGAGGGCCCCTTGCTCTAGTGTTTCGTTGGAAACTCTAGTTCTAGATTTGGTTCTTACAAGTTCGTCTTTGATTGTTTTGACAGATTTCTTGTATTTGGGAGCCTCCCATTAAGTTGTGGATGTGTTCCCCGAACTTGTTGTAAAGGTGCCGGCTTCCACATCAAAGGTTGCCAATATAGTGGAAGGTGAATCGATCCCCTTGGGGTGAGGTTCATCAGAGAACAAGGGAGGCCTCTCGTGGCGTTGGTGGTTTGAAACCACCCCCTCTCCATGTTGGAGATATGCCCTAGAGGCAATAATAAATGTAGTTATTATTATATCTTTGTGTTTATGATAAATGTTTGCATTCAGGCTATAATGGTATTAACAAGGAAACATTGATACTTGTGTGATTTGTAAACTAAAATAGAGTCCCTAGTAAATCCTCTTTATAATACTAGCTTGTTGGTTAATAAATGATTGTGGTTTCCCTATGATGAACATTGAGATGTTATTAACAACAGGATCATATCGTTAGGAGAATGATATGGTGGACATACTCCTATAGATAAGCGTAGCATAAAGATCAAGTCATTTTAATAATTCAATTGCTATATGCTTTCTGATACATGGTAACCTAATTCCTTCGACCATGATATCATGCATATCACCTTCACCGGAAAGATGCTTTGATGACATCAAACACCACACCGTAACTGGGTGGCTATAAAGGTGGCATTGAGTGTTCGGAAAGTATTGGTTGAGACACTTGGATCAAGAGTGGGATTTGTCCATCCATATGACGGATAGATATACTCTAGGCCCTCTCGGTGGAATGTCATCCAATTAGCTTGCACGCATGTGACTGTCTCACAAGGGATCACATATCACGGGAACGAGAAAAGAGTACTTATCAGTAACGAGGTTGAACTAGGTATGCAGAGATACCGACGATCATAAACCTCAGATAAGTAAACTATCGTGAGACAAAGGGAAATTGGTATCGTATGTAAGTGGTTCATTCGATCGCAAAGTAATCGTAGAAATATGTGGGAGCCATATGAATTTCCAGATTCCTCCATTGGTTATTGTTCGGAGAAGTGTCTCGATCATGTCCGCATAATTCACGAACCGTAGGGAGACAAACTTAAGGATTCGACGTTGTTTGAGTAGTTATGGAATGATGAGTAAGAGACCGAATGTTGTTCGGAGTCTCGGATGCGATCCGGGATATCACGAGGAGATCCGGAATGGTCCGGAGAATAAGATTCATATAAGGAAAGTCCTGTTTCGGGGTTGGAGAATGGTTCCGGTGTTTTCATCGGGAATGTTCTAGAAGGTTCCGGAATGTCCGGCACTCCGAAGGGGAAGGGTACATGAATGTGTCATATCAAGTTGGAATGATTGCATCATGTACTAGGTGTCATCGCTGAACAAAATAAAGGGTTTAATCAAATCCTAGTTTGAAAAGTCAAACGCCAATTTGAAAAGTCAAACGGCTATTTTGGAAGGTGGAGGGGAAGTAGGAAACCTACTTGGGGAGGAGTTCCTCCCCTCCACCGCAGGCCCACTTGGGAAACCGAGTTGGGGAGGGACTCCCTTCCCCTGGCGCGCCCCCTCCACCTATATAAGGAGGGGCAGGGCTGCCCCTCCAAGACACAACACCTCCACCCCGCAAACCCTAGCCCCGGCGCCGCCACCTCCTGCTGCCGCCGCCTAGCTAAACCCTAGCCGCCGGCCTTGCTCCTCCTTGGTGCGTATAAACCCTAGATCGCCGAGGCTCTCTCTCATAGTCCACCATACTCGCTCCGGCTTAAGGCGAAGCCCTGTGAGATCTCCCCTCTACTTCCGGTACCACGCCGTTGTGCTGCCGGAATCGCGAGGAGAGTGCTACAACCTCCATTGCCTGCTGGAACAAGGGAGAGGAAGATATTCGTCGAGTACCAAACGTGTGACCGACTGCGGAAGCGCTGCCGGAACGCGGCATCGGAAGGATCGTCTACGTGATCTTGAGATCGGCAAGAGTACGACTACATCACCCACGAGAATCCGCTCTCGTTAAACACTTTGGAATCTTCGAGGGTGAGTTATTCCATCGACTCGTTGCTACAATCTAGTAGACAGATCTTGGCTTGTTTGTTTGTATGCGGTAGAAATTTTTTGTTTTCCATGCTACGAATCCCTACAGTGGTATCAGAGCCGTGTCTATATGTAGATCTGTTGCACGAGTAGAACACAATGGTCATTGTGGGCGTTGATGCTTTTGTTGTCGATTGCTTCTTGTGTACTTTGCATCTTGCGGGATGGTGGGATGAAGCGGCCCGGGCTAACCTTACATGACATCGTTCATGAGACTTGCTCCACGCTTGACATGCAACTTGTATTGCATAAGTGGATTTGCGGGTGCCTGTTTCTCTGAACATAGTTAAGATTCAATTTACAACGGGTGATTGACAATACTAGTATCAATGTTGTGGTTCTTGTTCGTAAGTTAGAATGACACTTATTGAAAGACCCAAACCACGTAAAACATGCAAAGAAAGTAAAGGCGTCTAACTTTGTTTTGCAGGGGTCTGCTGTGATGTGATATGGCCATGATTGTGATTATATTTGATGTATGCAATGTTCCTTATTGTAAGTTGGCAACCGGCAGGAGCCATATGGTTGTCTTTAATTTTGTTAAGACCCACGTGTCTATTCAAAGTAGTTGTAATAGTTGAAGCCGGTGGACGACAACCATGGAGCAGCGTCATTGACCTTGATGCAATGCCGGTGATGATGGAGATCATGTTCGTGCTTGAAGATGGAGATCGAAAGCACAAAGAAGAAAGGCCATATCATATCACATATTATGAATTGCATGTGATGTTAATCCTTTATGCATCTTGTATTGCTTAGTTAACAACGGTAGCATTATAAGATGATCCCTCATGCACATGAATTTCAAGTTCTAAAGTGTTCACCCTTAGTAAGCACCGTTGCTAAAGCTTGTTGTTTCGAAGCACCATGTGATGATCGGGTGTGTTAGATTCCGCAAGTGTATACAATGTGAGCAAGCCAGATTTGCTCATGCGGAAGCTAAGGTTTGATCTTGACAAGCCTAGCATGTACAGACATGGTCTCGGAACACGGATCACCGAAAGGTAAAGCATGAATCATATAGTAGATATGATGAACATGTCGATTGTTCACCATTGAAGCTACATCAACTCTCGTGATGATCGGTGTTGATGTGATGGATTTGGTTCATGTGATCACTAAAACAATGTGAGGGGTATTGTTTTGAGTGGGAGTTCACCTAGATTAATTTAACTATTAATTAGAACTCAATTTGTCATAAACTTAGTCTAAACTATTGCAAATATGTTGTAGATCAATGGCGGCCCCTACCATCAATTTTAATGCGTTCCTAGAGAAAGAAAAGTTGAAAAAACAATGGAAGCAACTTCGCGGATTGGTTCCGCAATTTGAGGATTGTCCTCACAGCTGGTAATTTGACCTATGTGCTGGATGCACCGCTGGGTGACCCACCTGCAGCTACTGCTACCGATGAAGTAAAGAATGTTTACCTCGCTCGGAAGACTCGGTACTCCACAGTTCATTGTGCTATCTTGTATGGTTTATAATCGGAGCTTCAGAAAAGGTTTGAGAATTTCAGACCCACATGATATTGTCCGTGATCTCAAATTGATCTTTGAGACTCACGCGGCAATTGAGAGCTATGAGGCTTCTGAAAAGTTCTTTAACTGCAAGATGGAAGAGGGCAGCTCCGTCAGTGAGCATGTGCTTAAGATGTCTGGGCACGCTAACAAACTTCAAAGCTTGGGTATAGTGATTCCTAATGCTTTGGGGATTTATCGTGTCCTCCAATCACTACCACCAAGTTACAAGAACTTTGTGATGAACTACAATATGCAAAACATGAACAAGCAGTTGCCAGAACTCTTTTCCATGTTAAAATCTGCAGAAGTGGAGATCAAGAAAGAGCACCAAGTGTTGATGGTCAATAAGACCACCAAATTCAAGAAAGGCAAGTCTAAGCAAAAGGGACACTTCAAGAAGGGTGGTAAGAAAGTTACCGCGCCGACGAAGAAGACCAAGGCTGGACCTAAGCCTGATATTGAGTGCTTTTACTGCAAGGGAGAAGGTCACTGGAAGCGGAATTGCCCAAAGTACTTAGCGGATTTGAAGAACGGCAACATCAAGAAGAAAGGTATATCCGATATACATGTTATTGATGTGTATCTCACTAGTACTCGTAGTAGTGCCTGGGTATTTGATACTGGTTCGGTTGCTCATATTTGTAACTCGAAATAGGTGCTGCAGTATAAATGGAAGCTAGCGAAGAACAAGGTGACGATGCGCGTGGGAAACGGATCAAAGGTTGATGTGATCGCGGTCGGCACGCTACCTCTTCATCTACCACCGGGATTAGTTTTATACTTAAATAATTGTTATTTGGTGCCTGCGTTAAGCATGAACATTATATCGGGATCTTGTTTATTGCGAGACGGTTACTTGTTTAAGTCCGAGAATAATGGTTGTTCGATTTATATGAGTAATATGTTTTATGCACATGCACCTTTGATAGATGGTCTATTCTTATTGAATCTCGATAGTGGAAATACACATATTAATAACATTGAAGCTAAACGTTTGAAATCAAGCGATAACTCGACCTATATGTGGCACTGTCGTCTTGGTCACATTGGAGTGAAGCGTATGAAGAAACTCCATTCCGATGGACTTCTTGAATCACTTGATTTCGAATCACTTGATAGATGCGAAGCATGTCTGATGGGTAAAATGACTAAGACTCCATTTTCTGGTATGATGGAGCGAGCTACGGACTTATTGGAAATCATACATACCGATGTGTGTGGTCCAATGAGTGTAGCATCGCGTGGTGGTTATCGTTATGTTCTTACCTTCACGGATGACTTGAGTAGATATGGGTATATCTCTTTCATGAAACATAAGTCCGAAACTTTCGAGAAGTTTAAGGAATTTCAAAGTGAGGTAGAGAATCAACGTAACAAGAAGAATAAATTTGTACGTTCTGATCTTGGAGGTGATTATCTAAGTTACGAGTTTGGTGAGCATTTGAAGAAATGCGGAATACTTTCACAATTGACACCGCCAGGAACACCACAGCATAATGGTGTGTCCGAACATCGTAATCGAACTCTCTTAGATATGGTTCGCTCTATGATGTCACTTACAGATTTACCGCTATCATTTTGGGGTTATGCATTAGAAACAGCCACATTCACTTTAAATAGGGCACCATCTAAATCCGTTGAAACGACACCATATGAATTATGGTTTGGGAAGAAACCTAAATTGTCGTTCATTAAAGTTTGGGGTTGTGAAGCCTATGTAAAGAAGTTACAACCGGACAAGCTTGAACCCAAAGCGGAAAAAAATGCGTCTTCATAGGATACCCGAAGGAAACTATTGGGTATACCTTCTATCATAGATCCGAAGGCAAAATCTTCGTTGCCAAGAATGGATCCTTTCTAGAGAAGGAATTTCTCTCGAAAGAAGTGACTGGAAGGAAAGTAGAACTCGACGAGGTTGTCGAACCTTCTCTCGAACTTGCGAGTAGCGCAGCACCGGAAGAAGTTCCTGTGGTGCCTGCACCAATAAGAGAGGAAGCTAATGATGATGATCATGAAACTTCGGTTGTAGTTGCTACAGAGCCTCGCAGGTCAACGAGAACTCGTACCACTCCTGATTGGTATGATCCCGTTATGAGTGTCATGTTGGTGGACAACACCGATGACCCTGCGACATATGAGGAAGCGATGATGAGCCCAGATTCCAATAAATGGCAAGAAGCCATGAAATCCGAGATTGGATCCATGTACGAAAACCAAGTATGGACTTTGGTGGACTTACCGGGTGGCCGGAAGGCTGTCGAGAACAAATGGATTTTCAAGAAGAAAACAGATGCTGATGGTAATGTTACTGTCTATAAAGCTCGACTTGTCGCAAAAGGGTTTCGACAAATTCAAGGAGTTGACTACGATGAGACTTTCTCACCGGTAGCGAAGCTAAAGTCTGTGAGGATTATGTTAGCAATCGCTGCATATTATGATTATGAGATATGGCAGATGGATGTCAAAACAGCATTCCTCAATGGAGACATTGATGAAGAGTTGTATATGATGCAACCCAAAGGTTTTGTCGATCCTAAATATGCTAAAAAGGTATGCAAACTTCAACGGTCCATCTATGGATTGAAGCAAGCATCCCAAAGTTGGAATCAACGTTTTGATAAAGTAATCAAAAGTTTTGGTTTTATACAAACTTATGGAGAAGCTTGTATTTACAAGAAAGTGAGTGGGAGCTCTGTAGCATTCTTAATACTATATGTATATGACATATTGTTGATTGGGAATGATGTAGACCTTCTTAATAGTGTCAAGGAATATTTGAATAATAGTTTTTCAATGAAAGATCTTGGCGAAGCAGCTTACATATTAGGCATAGAGATTTATAGAGATAGATCGAGACGCCTAATATCATTGTCACAAAGTACATATTTGGACAAAGTTCTAAAGAGGTTTGGAATGGAAGATAGCAAGAAAGGGTTCTTGCCCATGTTGCCCAATACGACCTTGAGTAAAACTCAAAGTCCGACAACGGCAGAAGATAGAGAAAGGATGAGTAAGACTCCCTATGCCTCAGCCATAGGATCTCTAATGTATGCCATGCTATGTACTAGACCCGACATTGCATATGCTGTTAGTTTGACTAGCAGATATCCAAGAGATCCAGGAGTGGATCATTGGACAGCGGTCAAAAACATCCTTAAGTACTTGAGAAGAAGTAAGGATATGGTTCTTTCTTATGGAGGTGATGAACAACTCGTTGTTAATGGTTACACCGATGCTAGTTGGAACACCGATCCGGATGATTCTAAATCACAATCTGGATACGTATTTACTTTGAATGGTGCAGCAGTTAGCTGGAGGAGTGCAAAGCAAAGCGTTGTGGCGAGATCTTCAACTGAATCGGAATACATGGCTGCTTCGGAGGCTTCACAAGAAGCGATATGGATGAAAGAGTTCATTACAAAGCTGGGTGTGGTTCCAAGTGCGCTGGACCCAATGTCTATCTACTGTGATAACATGGGCACCATAGCCAATGCGCAAGAACCAAGGTCACACAAGAAGCTGAAGCATATCAAGCTACATTTTCACGCTATTCGAGAACATGTCCAAGATGGGGACATAAAGATTTGCAAAGTACACACAGATCTGAATGTGGCGGATCCGTTGACTAAACCTCTCCCGAGGGCAAAACATGACCAGCACCAAACTGCCATGGGTGTTCGGTATATTACCATGTAATCTAGATTAGATGACTCTAGTGCAAGTGGGAGACTGTTGGAGATATGCCCTAGAGGCAATAATAAATGTAGTTATTATTATATCTTTGTGTTTATGATAAATGTTTGCATTCATGCTATAATGGTATTAACAAGGAAACATTGATACTTGTGTGATTTGTAAACTAAAATAGAGTCCCTAGTAAAGCCTCTTTATAATACTAGCTTGTTGGTTAATAAATGATTGTGGTTTCCCTATCATGAACATTGAGATGTTATTAACAACAAGATCATATCGTTAGGAGAATGATATGGTGGACATACTCCTATAGATAAGCGTAGCATAAAGATCAAGTCATTTTAATAATTCAATTGCTATATGCTTTCTGATACATGGTAACCTAATTCCTTCGACCATGATATCATGCATATCACCTTCACCGGAAAGATGCTTTGATGACATCAAACACCACACCGTAACTGGGTGGCTATAAAGGTGGCATTGAGTGTTCGGAAAGTATTGGTTGAGACACTTGGATCAAGAGTGGGATTTGTCCATCCATATGACGGATAGATATACTCTAGGCCCTCTCGGTGGAATGTCATCCAATTAGCTTGCAAGCATGTGACTGGCTCACAAGGGATCACATATCACGGGAACGAGAAAAGAGTACTTATCAGTAACGAGGTTGAACTAGGTATGCAGAGATACCGACGATCATAAACCTCAGATAAGTAAACTATCGTGAGACAAAGGGAAATTGGTATCGTATGTAAGTGGTTCATTCGATCGCAAAGTAATCGTAGAAATATGTGGGAGCCATATGAATTTCCAGATTCCTCCATTGGTTATTGTTCGGAGAAGTGTCTCGATCATGTCCGCATAATTCACGAACCGTAGGGAGACAAACTTAAGGATTCGACGTTGTTTGAGTAGTTATGGAATGATGAGTAAGAGACCGAATGTTGTTCGGAGTCTCGGATGCGAACCGGGATATCACGAGGAGATCCGGAATGGTCCGGAGAATAAGATTCATATAAGGAAAGTCCTGTTTCGGGGTTGGAGAATGGTTCCGGTGTTTTCATCGGGAATGTTCTAGAAGGTTCCGGAATGTCCGGCACTCCGGAGGGGAAGGGTACATGAATGTGTCATATCAAGTTGGAATGATTGCATCATGTACTAGGTGTCATCGCTGAACAAAATAAAGGGTTTAATCAAATCCTAGTTTGAAAAGTCAAACGCCAATAGTCAAACGGCTATTTTGGAAGGTGGAGGGGAAGTAGGAAACCTACTTGGGGAGGAGTTCCTCCCCTCCACCGCCGGACCACTTGGGAAACCGAGTTGGGGAGGTACTCCCCTCCCCTGGCGCGCCTCCTCCACCTATATAAGGAGGGGCAGGGTTGCCCCTCCAAGACACAACACCTCCACCCCGCAAACCCTAGCCCCAGCGCCGCCACCTCCTGTTGTCGCCATCGCCTAGGGCAAGCCGCCGTCGCCTAGCTAAACCCTAGCCGTCGGCCTTGCTCCTCCTTGGTGCGTCTAAACCCTAGATCGCCGAGGCTCTCATAGTCCACCATACTCGCTCCGGCTTAAGGCGAAGCCCTACGAGATCTCCCCTCTACTTCCGGTACCACGCCGTTGTGCTGCCGGAATCGCGAGGAGAGTGCTACAACCTCCGCTGCCTGCTGGAACAAGGGAGAGGAAGGTCTTCGTCGAGTACCGAACGTGTGACCGACTGCGGAAGCGCTGCCGGAACGCAACGTCGGAAGGATCGTCTACGCGATCTTGAGATCGACGAGAGTACGACTACATCACCCACGAGAATCCGCTCTCGTTAAACACTTTGGAATCTTCGAGGGTGAGTTATTCCATCGACTCGTTGCTACAATCTAGTAGATAGATATTGGCTTGTTTGTTTGTATGCGGTAGAAAATTTTTGTTTTCCATGCTACGAATCCCTACACTCCAAACGTAGACGTACTTCCCCTCAAAAGGAAGGAACTATGGGAAACAAATCCTTGTGTCTCCGCGTCCACCACTTTGGTTACTTCTATCCTTTACCGCACTTTACTTACTTGTTCTTGCTTAGTGTTGTGCTAGTTGTTGCTTACTTGACATATAGGTAAATTCACCTTAGTTGCATAATCTATAGAATTTACCTTTCTTGTCAAACCCTAAATTGAAAAAGAAGAAAATTTGAAGTAGCACCTATTCACCCCCCCCTCTAGGTGCACATACGATCCTTTCATAATCCCTATGGACTAATGTTTTCACTGAGTTTTATATGAAGGAATATTCCATAGGTCGTGCTTGTAGTCTATGTGTTGGATTCAAGTATGGATGCCATGAAGATAAAGATATACCTTGAGTATTAGCATCAAGATTATCGAGTTGAAGATAAGAATATGATATGGTCAAGATCTTGAGAGTGTGATCTCAATAGAAGAATTCAAGATATGGCTCTAAGACGGTGTCATGATAGCCTCATTAGTTGAGCTATGATTGACTAAGATTTAGAGCATGTAATCAAATTAAGAGTTCTTTATGTACCTCAAGATATTGAGATGGAGCATGATAAGATACATGGTTGACATATACAAAGAGTGAAGAGTGATTTCAAGTTGGTCAACACATGAAGCATAAAGAATGTACCACATGGATCTTGTGGTATGGTAAGTCTTGTCAATTATGCATCATGAACTAACCCATTACATATGTGACTTTGCTTTTTCTATATGGGATAGGTACCTTTCCATGGGCATGCTTCAAAAGTGAAGATCTTATATAGCCCATGAGAGGATGACATCAAGTGGTGATCGTCATCAAGGTTGAGAAGGGCAAGTTCAAGATAAGCATCTCGAGAAGATCATTTGCTTGAAGCTTGCCGTCCATATTGGTGATAATGGACATGTGAATACATGTATTAATGAAGCTATCCAATAGTGGTGTATGGGGAAGCAAATTAGGAGTCTTCACGAAGCAACAATGATCAAGTGATGCATTCCGGCTTGGATGGAGATTGAAGGGTTGTCATCAAGATTAAGTGGGATGCGCAAGGCAAAGGTATGGCCTTGCTAGGTTTTCCTTTTACCGGTCTCAAGGTAGTTGTTGGGAGACTGGGTTATAGGATACATAGCCGCACTATTAAGAGGGGATTTCGGTTGGGTAACTTGATCACATCATCATACGGAGCTCACTCCTTTGTATACTTTCAATCTTCCTATTTTGTTGCTTCTTGGTTTTTCTCCATGTTAGGTTCTTTATCTTTTTTATAGATCTTCAACAAGCCCAAGTTCATCAAAAACGGAATTCGTATGCATCTTTTATGGCGTTTTCGAGTTTGAAGGTTTTATCGGTTCTTCGTGTAGGGAGGCTTCTTACCTTTCTTTATTTGGTTCTATAATTCTTTGATGGACTATGATGTTTCTCTGCACCATCTTGTAGAGATTTTTGTCCTCGTCAAAACAAGCCCAAGATCATCGAAATCGGAGTCCGGACACAAAAGTTATCGCCGTTTTCGTGTGCCCTTTTTTGTTCCGGCGACACCGAGCCTGTGGCCGGAATTTCCGGCGACCGTCGAAAAACTGTTCTATATGCTGTTTCGGTTTGTACCGGAAATTCCGGCGGCGCCGGTTTCATCGTCGGAACATGTTCGCCTAGCACATCTTGCTTCCAACGGTCATCCCCCTTGAAGGGGTATAAAAGGGGGGCTTCTTCCCCAAATTTCTAAGGCTCTTGAGCATGTTTTTGACCTCCATTGTTGACCTCTTTGAGCTTTCTTCCTCTCCCTTCCCTCCTATGATTCTTGCATCTTTTAGAGGGCTTTGGAAGAGGAGATCTAGATCTACAATCCCCACCAATCAATTCCTCCTCTAAGTGAGGGGAACCCATTGGATCTAGATCTTGGAGTCATTTCTTGATTTCCACCATTGTTCTTCCTCTCTAATTCCTCCCTAGCACTTGTTGCTTTGGTGGGATTTGAGAACCCTTGGTGTTCTTGCTTTGCATTCTTGCATAAGTGTTGAGCTCTCCATTACGATTTGTTCGAGTGAGAGACCGTGAGGTTGTTACTCTTGTAGGGTGACCTCCTAGTTGGGTTGGCGATTGGTGACGCGGTGTCCTCTTCGTGGAAGATTGTGAAGAGACCCGAGCTTCTCCTCGTGGAGCTTGTGAAGTGGTTGTGGAGTTTGCCATCTCTGGAGTGGAGGAAAAGCTTGTCATCAGGAAAGGGCCTATTCCTTCGTGTGATAGACTTGGAGAAGAAGGTGAGCCTTAGTGGCGTTGGGAAATCCTTTGTGGAATCCCATATCTCTCCAACGTGACATACCTTACTTGTAAGGGAACATGGGGATACATCTTTGTCTCCATGTGCCTCGGTTATCTCTATACCCGAGCTTACTTTCCTTGTGATAGCCATCGAGTTTGAAATACTTATATCTTGACTATCACTTGTGGTATATTTATCTTGTGCTATCTTGATTTTCTTAAGTTGTTGTTGGTGCACTTAGTTGAGCCTACTCTATGTAGATTTTGTGCTTGTAAAATAAACGTTAGTCTAATTCCGCATTCTATCAAGCCAAAACCGTAATAGTTTTGAAATTGCCTATTCACCCCCCCTCTAGGCGAAATCTCTATCCTTTTAATAGTAACATGTATGGATAGAGAAATTGTCGAATTACAGCATTGTTAATCTTGTTCTTGCTACCCAATTATTGCAATTTGGATCTTGGTGGCATTGTGTGATTAGCGTCCCGAGCCGACTTTACGATCTTTGGATCGATACTGGTTTTTGAAGTGTATTTCGGGTACACAAAGCAACTTTGTCGGGTGCCTGTTTTAGTGCAATAGTCAAGAGAAATTTTGCACGCTAGGCTTTTGTGAATTTGGTGAAGTTCATACGGGGTTCACGCGTATTGAAGAAGTCTAGTGAAGCTATTGTACTATTTATAGTGCAATGGGTACACACCTCGAACAAGTCAAAAATCAAATCGATCGATGATGATGCTTACTTACCACGTAGGTAACAAATGGATCTCTACGTAACCATAGAGCCTCGTAAGTTAGCAAAGCGTGTTAGAGGCATCTAACTTATTTTTGCAGGAAAGTGATGTGGTATAGCAATGTGGTGTTTGCAATGTGATGGAGTACATGATGCCAAAATATGTAGATGATGGAGATTGTTGACGCAAAGTGCTATACCATATCACTATATGAATTGCATGTGATGTTAATTTATTTATGCATTTTATTTGTTTTGTGGTAGTCGTAATAAATATGGTGATCTCTCACTTAAAATTATCAAGTAATGAGGTGTTTTCCTTTAGTTAGGCACCACATAACATGGGCTTCGAACTGGTGTGGGTCATGTAACATGGGTGCACCTAGTGACATTCATAATGTGGGTGCGAAACTGTTGCACTACTGGTAAACTAAGATTCACTTGACATACTACCTAGAACGTATAGAGTATGGGACACAAGAATCGAAAGATTAATAAGAGTCATATGGAGATATGATTGGTATGAGTACCTACCGGTCTTATTCCCGGGGCGCGATGTAACATTGGTGCCCGGAAAATAAGTTCGTGGATCTTGAATCACTAAGTATCAATCATGAGAGATATTGATTTTAGTGAGCTACACTCTGGATTAAAGTTGTCAATCTTATGTAGTTTATTAATTATGGAACAATGTCTAAATGAATTTGCAATTGGTTGTAGATCAATGGCACGCAACAACAACTTCCCTTTAGCTAGTATATTAGAGAAAGAGAAACTGCATGAATCTGGTACAAATTTTTGTGGATTGGTTCTGCAACATAAGGATAGTACTAAAAGGTTCTAAGAAAGACTATGTCTTGGAAGCAACTCTTGGTGATGCTCCTGGTGATAATGCAATTCAGGCCGCAGAAGATGTCTTTTAGCAACGTAGTTATGACTACATCGTTGTCCAATGTGCTATACTTGCATCGATGGAACCATATCTTCAAAGGAGGTTTGAAGACTAGGGTCCATATGAAACGATCATGGAATTAAGGGGCATGTTTGAGAGGTAAGCCCGAGCAGAAAGATATGAGATCTCTCAAGATCTTCTGGATTGCAAGATTGCGGAAGGAGGCTCGGTTAGTGCCCAATAATCAAGTTGCACGAGTATGTTCAAAGGTTGGAAGCGTTGGGCGTTCACTTTCCTTCCGAACTGGGAACCGACATAATCCTGAAATCACTCCCACCTAGATTTGTTGGGTTTGTCATGAACTTCAACATGCATGGGATGAACAAAGCATTGGCTGAACTGTTCGATTTGTAACATCCCTAAAATCATGATTTCAAAGATTGCATATCATTCATGCATGCATATAGTTTTGAGATCAATTTCAAACCAATTCCAAGAAAACAGAAGCACATAGTGCTATCATTTTATGTGAGCAAAACTTAAATCAAATGACCATCCTCATTTGAGAGCTTAGTGTTTTAAACCAAGTTTGTTTGCTTCCTTGTTGATTGGTTTGAGTGCGGAGTTTGAACAGAAATATACAAAATAAAAATGGTTTCAAAACCATTTTCAAAACATTTGCAAATCAAGTGCTATGGCACTGTTTATTCAAAAGAACCAAGCTTGAACAGAGAGACCACTTGATTTTATGCCCTGAAATGTGAATGTTGCACTCTACAAAATCCTGGAAAAAGTTTGAATTCAAAAGCATTTGAAATCATTTGAAAATCAATCCAGAAAATCAAAACAGAAAAAGAAAAAGAAAAAGGAAATAGAAAAGGGTCGGTGTCAGACATTGGGCCCAACAGCGAAACCAGCCCAGCTAGCCCACCCGGGTCCCCAAAATCCTATGTATACAAGACATATACAATCAAAAATATAGCCATAATATTCACAATCACAACTCCAAAATCACATACAAGACATAGGATATAGCCATAATCACAATCACAATCACTAGCACCAAAATCTACACATAGAATATAGCCATAATCACATACAAGACATATACAATCAAAAATATAACGTGGGAATCAAAAGTTATAGCTAATTCAAAATTGGATATAAATCAGATTCAAAATCTGTTTTAAAATCAAACTCTAGCCACGCGTCTGTTTCCTATTGGCCGATACCGTTTCACTCAGGATCACCCTTCCGCGCCGTCAGATCAAGTCAGATCCAACGCGCCAGATCAAAAGAAAATGTTTCGCTCAGATCTAATTTAAACCGCAAGATCTACATCTAACGGCTGCTGTTGCTTTGACCATAGCCTAGCGGCGCTAGCGGCGGCGACTGGCGACGGCGTGTCTATCAGCGGTGGTGCCGGCGTTCTAGGTCGCCCGGGGAGGGGAGAGGATGCTCACCAGAACCGCCGTGTTGAGGTGAAGCTCAACGTGTCTCTGGTTGGCGAAGGGGCGCTCGGAGTCATCGGGGATTCCTCGCCGGAGTTCGCGAACGCGTCGGGTACGGTTGTTGGTCGACGTTGGCGAGGTTCTGCGTCGTGCTAAGACAAGAGGAGGACACCGTTAGATGCGCAAGGCGTTGGGGGTCTTAGGCGTACCAAACAGAGGGCAAGGGGCGGCTGGTACTTACGGGGAGAGGTCGCCGGAGTTCGGGCAGAGAGCGGCGGCGTTCAGTCGTTGTCGTTGCCGGGGCTACAGACCATGCGCGAGCAAAAGGAAGGTGTCAGTAGATGCGCACGGAGCTGCAGAGCATGCTAGTATGAACCATGGACAGAGGGGGGGCACGGTGCTCACCGGAATTCGTTGGCGAGGTCGTCGGAACAGCGGCAGTGTCGGGCGAGTTGCGAGCAGCCTGGTGGCGTGGAGAGGAAATTGGGTGAGGGGAAATGGCCGCGAGAGGGAGGGGCTTAAGTAGGCAGAAGCTCGACCAGAAACGCCTGGAGAATCAATGCCAATTACGCCGCGGAATCAACGCAGCAACGGCCAGCGGCGACGTGCTCCTCACGAAATTTGGGGGAAGACGACGATGACGTGGACAGGGCCCGCTTGTCAGCGTATAGAACAGAGAGGGAGTGGGGTCCGAGTGTCAGCGACTCTGGGGGTGCTTCTGCGCGTGAGAGAGAGAGAGGGGCGACCCGGGTGGGCTAGCTGGGCTGGTTTCGCTGTTGGGCCCAAAGTCTGACGCCGACCCTTTTCTATTTCCTTTCTCTTTTTCTTTTTCTGTTTTGATTTTCTGGATTGATTTTCAAATGATTTCAAAAGCTTTTGAATTCAAACTTTTTCTAGGATTTTGTAGGGTGCAACATTCACATTTCAGGGCATAAAATCAAGTGGTCTCTCTGTTCAAGCTTGGTTCTTTTGAATAAACAAAATAAACAGTGCCATAGCACTTGATTTGCAAATGTTTTGAAAATGGTTTTGAAACCATTTTTATTTTGTATATTTTTGTTCAAACTCCACACTCAAACCAATCAACAAGGAAGCAAACAAACTTGGTTTAAAACACTAAGCTCTCAAATGAGGATGGTCATTTGATTTAAGTTTGCTCACATAAAATGATAGCACTATGTGCTTCTGTTTTCTTGGAATTGGTTTGAAATTGATCTCAAAACTATATGCATGCATGAATGATATGCAATCTTTGAAATCATGATTTTAGGGATGTTATAAATCTAACCCCCCTTAAGGTGAATCTCGCCCTCGAGATTCGGTTTGGCTAGCAAATAGGTGAGGGTGGTCTTTCCGAAGATCATCTTCTCTTTCCCATGTTGCTTCCTCTTCAGAATGATGATTCCACTGCACTTTGCAGAACTTGATAGTCTTAGTCCTTGTGACTCTTTCTGCAGTCTCAAGAATCTTGATAGGTTTCTCCTCATAGGTGAGATCACTTTCCAATTGAACCTCCTCCAAAGGTATAGTATCCTTCAAAGAATTTTCTTCCATTTCTGGATGACATTTCTTAAGCTGACTCACATGAAACACATTATGAACTGCTGACAAAGATTCTGGGAGTTCAATTTCATAGGCAACTTCTCCTTTGCGACTCAGAATCTTGAATGGCCCAACATATCTTGGTGCCAATTTTCCTTTGACTCCGAATCTTTTCACTCCACGAAGTGGTGACACTCTAAGATAGGCTCTATCACCAACTTCGTAGGTGACTTCTCTACGCTTAGGATCTGCGTAGCTTTTTTGTCGGGATTGTGCTATCTTCAACCTGTCCTTAACCAACTTGACCTTCTCTTCGGCTTCTTTGATAAGATCTGGCCCGAATAAACTTCTTTCTCCCACACCATTCCATAGCAATGGGGTGGTACACTTTCTTCCGTAGAGAAACTCAAATGGTGCCATCTCAATACTGGCTTGATAGCTGTTGTTATAAGAAAATTCTGCGTAAGGCAGACTTTCATCCCAACTGGCTCCATAGTCTAAGGCACACGCCCTCAACATGTCTTCAAGAATCTGATTAGTCCTTTCTGTTTGTCCATCAGTTTGAGGATGAAAAGCAGTACTGAATTCCAACCTCGTTCCTAATGACTCATGCAACTGTCACAAAAAATGGGAAGTGAATTGAGTTCCCCTATCAGACACAATACTCTTGGGCACTCCATGCAGACATACAATTCTACTCATGTAGATTCTGGCTAACTTAGCACTTGTGTAGGTTGTCTTCACGGGTATGAAATGAGCCACTTTAGTTAGGCGATCCACTACTACCCAAATAGAATCGTATCCTGACCGGGTCCTTGGTAATCCGGTAATGAAATCCATACCAAATAGAATCGTATCCTGGCTGGCTTGATAGCTGTTGTTATAAAGCATAAGTATGAAACATTTGAAAAGTTCAAGGAATTACAGAATGAAGTAGAGAATCAACATGGCAAGAAAATAAAGTTTATGCGTTCGGATCGTGGAGGCGAATATTTGAGTCATGAGTTCAGCGAACATCTTAGAGCTCATGGAATCGTTTCACAGCTTACGCCTCTGGGAACACCCCAGCGCAATAGAATGTCGGAACGGCGTAATTAAACTTTATTGGACATGGTGAGATCTATGATGTCTTTAACTGGTCTCCCTTTGTCATTTTTGGGGCTATGCTTTAGAGACTACGGCTTTTACACTTAATAGAGCGCCATCAAAGTCCGTTGACACGACATCATATGAGTTATGGTTTGGCAAGAAACCAAACTTATAGTTTCTTAAAAATTGGGGTTGTGAAGCTTATGTAAAACGTTTGCATCCAAATAAGCTTGATCCCAAGTCAGACAAGTGCATATTTGTAGGTTTCTCTAAGGAAAATGTTGGGTATTCCTTCTACCACAAAACTGAAGGCAAGATATTTGTCGCGCGAGGAGGAACATTTCTTAATAAGGAATTTCTTGCTAAAAGTTTGAGTGGGAGGACAACAGAGCTTAATAAGGTTATTGAACCAGAGCAATACTGGAAGAGTAATGCAGAACCAGAAGTCGTTCTGGAAACGTCTATGGTGCCATTAGATGCTGCCGCGCCTACAAGTGTTGTAGTCCCGAGAATTAATGCTCATATTGAACCACGTAGATCTGGTAGAGTTCGTATTTCGGTCATAAGATTTAAAGATGATGTATTATTGTTAGACAACTATGAACAATCTACATACAAAGAAGTTGTGATGGGCCCTGACTCCGCCAAATGGAAAGAAGCCATGAAATCCAAGATAGAATCCATGTAGGAGAATCAAGTTTGGAACTTGATGGATGAAAGGGTAATTGCCCCTATGTGTAGTTTTGGCGATTAATGACAATCTCTATGGACTAATGTTTTCCTTGAGGTTTATATGAAGGAATATTCCATAGGTCATGCTTGTAGTCCATGTGTTGGATTTAAGTATGGATTCCATGAAGATAAATATATATCTTGAGTATTGGCATCAATATCATCGAGTTGAAGAGAATAATATGGTGTTTATATGGAGCATGAGAAGACACACGGTTGACCTATACAAAGAGTGAAGAATGATTTCAATTTGGTCAACATATGAAGCATAAAGAATGTATCACATGGATCTTGTGGTATGGTAAGTCTTGTCAATCATGCATCATGAACTAGCCCATTATATATGTACCTTTGCATTTTCTATATGGGATAGGTATCTTTCCATGGGCATGATTCAAAAGTAAAGATCTCATATAGCCCATGCGAGGATGACATCAAGTGGTGATCATCATCAAGGTTGAGAAGGCCAAGTTCAAGATAAGCATCTCGAGAAGATCATTTGCTTGAATCTTGTCATCCATATTAGTGATAATGTTTTTGTGAAGACGTGTATTAATGAAGCTATCCCATAGTGGTGTATGGGGATCAAATATGAGTTTTCACGAAGCAACAATGATCAAGTGATGCATTCCGGCTTGGATGGAGCTTGAATAATTGTCATCAAGATCAAGTGGGGTGCACAAGGCAAAGGTATGGACTTTCTAGGTTTTCCTTTTACCGGTCTCAAGGTGGTTGTTGGGAGACCGGGTTATATGATAGATAGCCGCACTATCAAGAGGGGCTTTCAGTTGGGTAACTTGATCACATCATCACATGGAGCTCAATCATTTGCATACTTTGCAGCTTCCTAGTTTGTTGCTTCTTGGTGTTTCTCCATGTGAGGTTCTTGAGCTAGTTGTTATCTCTTCAACAAGCCCAAGTTCATCGAAAATGGAATTTGTATGCATCTTCTATGGCATTTTCAAGTTTGAAGGTTTTATCGGTTCTTCTTTAGGAAGTATTCTTACATTTATTAATTTGGTTCTATACTCATTTGTTGGGCTATGATGTTTCTCTGCACCATCCTTTAGAACTTGTTATCCTCTTCAAAACAAGCCCAAGATCATCGAAATCAAAGTCCGGATGCAAAAAAAATGTGTTTTTCATGAAGATTGTTTCATCCAGGTTGTGGATCCGGTCCAAACGGCTGCCAGACCGGGTGGTCCGGTGCCAGCATCAGAAAACTGGATCTTAAACCGGGATTGTCGGTTTTCTTATACCGAGTCTATCTGAGACTGCGGATAGTACCTAATTCTGGTTGAAATATGGTTTTCCGGTCTAAGAACCGGGTCGTCCGGTGTGAGGGTCGGTCCAACCGAACTTTCAATCAAGTTCACACAGATTTCTCCCAACGGTCATATTTGCTTTCCTCTATAAAAGGGGGTTCTTCCCCCAACGTTTTAGTGTGTTCTTGACCACGAAATTGACCTCCATTGTTGAACCTCTTGAGCTTGCTTCCTCCCCCTTCCCTCCTATGATTCTTGCATCTTTTTGAGGGCTTTGGAAGAGGAGATCTAGATCTACAATCCCCACCAATCAATTCCTACTCTAAGTGAGGGGAACCCATTGGATCTAGATCTTGGAGTCATTTTTTGATTTCCACCATTGTTCTTCCTCTCTAATTCCTCCCTAGCACTTGTTGCTTTGGTGGGATTTGAGAGTGAAGGATTTGAGAACCCTTGGTGTTCTTGCTTTGAATTCTTGCATAAGTGTTGAGCTATCCATTACGATTTGTTCGAGTGAGAGACCATGAGCTTGCTACTCTTGGAGGGTGACCTCCTAGTTGGCTTGGCAGTTGGTGTCAGGTTTCCTCTTCGTGGAAGATTATGAAGAGACCCGGACTTCTCCTTCGTGGAGCTTGTGAAGTGGCTGTGGAGCTTGCCATCTCCGGAGTGGAGGAAAAGCTAGCCATAAGGAAAGATCCTATTCCTTCATGTGATAGACTTGGAGAAGAAGGTGAGCCTTCGTGGCGTTAGGAAATCCTTCGTGGAATCCCACACCTCTCCAACGTGACGTACCTTACTTGTAAGGGAACATGGGGATACATATTCGTCTCCGTGTGCCTCGGTTATCTCTATACCCGAGCTTACTTTCCTTGTGATAGCCATCAAGCTTGAAGTACTTATATCTTGCCTATCACTTGTGGTATATTTATCTTGTGCTATCTTGATTTTCTTAAGTTGTTGTTGGTGCACTTAGTTGAGCCTACTGTATGTAGATTTTGTGCTTGTAAAATAAACGTTAGTTTCATTCCGCATTCTATCAAGCCAAAACCATAATAGTTTTGAAATTGCCTATTCACCCCCCCTCTAGGCGACATATCTATCCTTTCAATAGACCCTCCTAAAGGCGTAAACCCTATATAATGTAAATGGATCTATAAGAAGAAAATAGACGCAGACGGTAATGTTACCATTCATAAAGCTCGACTTGTCGCAAAGGGGTTTCGAAAAATTCAAGGAGTTTACTATGATGAGACTTTCTCTCTCGTAGCGATGTTTAAGTCTGCTCAGATTCTAGCAATAACTGCATATTACAATTATGAAATATGGCAGATGGATGTCAAAATAGCGTTCCTAGATGAGAATCTAACCGAGGATGTGTACATGGTACAACCCGAGGGTTTTGTCGATCCTAAAGATGTTGTAAAGGTGTACATGGTACAACTCGTGTGTATTTGCAAGAAAATAAGTGGGAGCTCTAAGACATATTTCTAGTGCATTATGTGAAAGACATATTTTTGATTGGAAATGATGTATCTTTTATCGACACAAGTTAAGAATGTCACATCCCAAGATTTTCCAAATCTTGTAATGTGAAAAATAATGAATAAAATAAAACTTTGTTGATTTTCAGGGTGAGAAGAAACTTTTTGAGTCCATTTGGAAACTTTCAAAACCTATTTGGATCAAATAAAATCCTAAAGGGATTTAAAAAGATAAATAAACAATAAAGTTAAAAATATTTAAAATTACTATTTTTTTATCTTTTAATAAAAAGATTTGATTTTCAAATTAAAAGGTAGAAATTTAAATAAGGATTATTTTATAGAGCCAAATTAAACCTTGGCCAAGCTTTGAAATAAAATGTTTTGCTTTGATTAAAAGAGTAAAGGTTTATTTAAACAAAATAATGAGGATTTATTAATATCCAGTTTTATTTAAAATAAAGGCTTTTCCCATTTTAAATAAACACTAAAACTTATTAAATTATTTTAAATAAGTTTTCCAAGTATTTAATATTCTCAATTAAAACCTACTAATTTGGTTTTGATAATATTTAGTTTTCAAATAGAGATTTTATTAAATAAATCAAAACCTATTTGAATTAATAATTAAGATCTATTTTATTTAATTATTAAATAGATCCTAAAAAGAATAAAAATATTATTATTGGACTTTGATTTGTATTGATAAACAGAACCAAACTTAATATAAAGATTGGTGGAAGTTGTTTTGAATTGGTTGCTTGATTTGTTTGTTTGAATTTCAAAACAGAAATTGATTTTAGAAAAAGATAAAACAATCAGACAGAAAAAAAAATAGAATCTGGACACAGCCCAGCCGGCCAGCCCAATAAGCCCAACATCAAGCCCACCTATTTCCCCTCCCCGAAACATTTTCTCACTCGCGAGACGACCCGCTGTGCCAATGGCAGGTGGACCCAACTCCCCTCTCTTCTCTCTCGCTGCCAGTGGACCCCATAGCCACGCGGTCATCTTCCCCACCCGCGACCAGTTCTTCCCCGCCCCTGCCGTTGATTCCTCCGGTTTAATTCGTCGTAACGCTGCGTTTACTCCTCGCTGTGATCAAGCCCATTTAATCGTCAGCGTCTCCCTTCCATTTCCCCTCTGTCTCCTCCCCCAAGTGTGCCCCCAGGCTGCCGAATTTCGCTCGACACCGCCCACTCTCCGACGACGCTCCGGCGAGGATTCCAGCAGCTCCACGCCACCTCTTGCCTCCTCGAGCATGCAGTTGTGATCACCATCCCCCAGCGGACCTTTCTGCAGCCGCAGCTCGCTCACGCGCGCCCCTGAGCGTCGGCAGCGACAACAACCGCCGCCGCCACCGTCTGGCTCTTCTCCGACGACCTCCCTCTGGTAAACCAGACTACCCCGACCCCTCTCAATCACGCACACATCATCGCCGTGTCTTTACGCGTCTGACTGTGTGTTTCGTTTGTCTCCGAGTGATCCTTAGCACCGTCCTCGACGACGACTGAGCGTGGCCGAGGCGCAGCTCCACTCCGGCGAGCAATTAAGCCCGCTCCAGTGCGCCCCTAGCCAAGACGGCACCATGTTGAGCTTCCCCACGATACTGCGAACGCGGTGAGCACCTTCCCATCCTCCCTCGCTTCCTGTTTCACCAGCGCCGCCACCATCTGACCTCGCCGCCGCCAGAGCTTGGTCAATGCGATGATAGCCGTTAGATGACGATCCAAGCGTCACGATAGATCCTTAGCCGAAGGGGTACGAGTGATCCTGTGCCGCACGATCTGACTTGATCCAGCGCGCCAGAGCAGTCGATCCAACCGAAACGGTATGGACGAATCAGAACACGCCGCGTGTCACTGGATGATTTAAAACAGAATTTGAAAACAGATTTAGATGCAAATTTGAAACCCTTGTAACTTTTGATCCACACGTCCAAAATTTGCAAACTTTATATCAATGGAATTAGTGGAACAAGCCCTAGCCAGCCATGCCTTTTGTTTAGTAAAAAGTTTCTGTTAAAATGTTTGTTTTTGCAGAAACATTTGTATGCTTGTTTAGATTATAAAAATTGTTCAAAAATGGTTTTGGGGATAAAATCTTTGGAAAATGGATTGTTTTGAACCTACTGACCATAGGAAACACTTTGTGGTTTCAAAAATGTATTTGGTGAAACAAAAGAATGATTCTTTGATTTAAAACCATTTCTAGTCAAATAAAAAATATAGTTTATTTATTAAAAATGGTTTTGGAAGAAAACTTGTGGGAAATGTTTTGTTTCAAACTCTCTGACCCCAAACACCAAGTTTTATGGGTTGAAAACATATTTTGTGAATCCTATAGATTAATGCCTTAGTAAAAATATTTCTACACCCCATAAAATGATACTTTGTTTTGAAAATGGTTTAGGAAGTGAAACCTTTTGCAAATGACTTTGCCACTTTATAAAATTACCATTAGGTGTTTTCAAGTGTTTATGACCCATTAGGAACCACTTTTTCAAATAAAAAAAAGCTTGGCATGTTTGCATGCATTACCTTGACTTTGTTATTTTATGTGATGTTTTGCTTGATTGGTAGATTGAGTTTGTGCCTTGCTTGATTGATTTGTTGCAAGGACAAGGAGTGAACTTATACCCTCTACCAAAAAGGCAAGTGATGCTTCATACTTTGTCCCATTACTTTCACTATGCATTAGTGGTTTTTCTAAGTAAAACTTGCATGGAACTTTTGCTAAGTATAAACCTTGCTATGAGAAATCATAGTAGATGAAACCTTAGTAGAAATTTCCTAAGTCAAGATACCTACTACTATCAAGCTTAGCTTAGCTAATAGAAAACAAGGGTGGAATATATATCCATACTATGGAAAATTTTCTAAGTCTGAGGACTTGTGTTTTGTTTAATAAAACAACTAAGTTAATGAATCACCTGGGTGGAATGGTAATTTCTTGGTGGATTTTGGTTGAGTGGTTCACAAGGCACATGTCTATGGTTTACCTTGTGTATCTCACTTGTGGATGGCCACCCAGGTACAAAGAGATTTGAGATGTCAAATGTTGAGAAGCTTCAAGTGCAGCCACTTGGCATTATGGGCTCTACCTGGATCATATAGGTTGCAAGAACTTATCCATATGGACAGTTGGTGGTAGAGTTTGATAGGTTGGAGCGCGTCCATTTTGGTCTAAGGGAAGGCTTCTGAAAGATCTTGTCTTGGGAAACCAAGTCTTGTGGGGAAAGTGCACCACCTCTGCAGAGTGTAAAATCTAAGTACTTAGCCATGTCCCTGGTAAAGGACAATTTGAGCATCAAGACATGGAAGCAATCAAGAATCTCATCATTCAAATTTCTAAGTTAAAATTTGTGGTTGAACAAGGGTTAAAGGATTCTTAAATCTTTGATTGAGAGAAATGATTTTGTCAAGCAAAAACTTAGTGTTTTCAAATGTTAAGGAAAAATCTATTTTGAGCAATGCAAGCCTCAACTCCACTTATCCAAATGCATATAGATGATAGACTCCACCATACTACCATAGTATCACTTGCCAATACAATTCAAATGTATTGACCCTTGTGGCTGTAACTTGTTATGTTGCAGGTTTGATTGATTTAGTGAAGTGTGTTGATTAGGATTACAAAGTCTACAACCAACATGTCTGCCTGTGGCACTTTGAAGATGAAGGACCCCATGCTTATAGATATTCTGCTGCAATGTAATGTAATAGCCAAATGAGCTAAGTAAGATGTAATAAAATTATGTTATTCCTGGTTATAAAGTTGTATTATGACCTTTGTTTCTTGATATTACATCTTAACTGGGGATGCTAGCTATTGATCCAGGGACTAGCATTGTAAACACATGGGACTCTACCTTATTAAAGGTTGGGACCCTTACAAAGAATTTCATTTCGATGAAAGACTTAGGCAAAACCCAAATATGAGGCATCAATGTCTATATGGATAGATTGAGACGCTAATATGGTTGTGCCGAGAGTACATAGATGAGATATTGAAATAGTTCAATATATAAACTACAAGAAAGGTTCTTGTCGCATAGTAAGGATTGAATCAAGATTCAAGTTTTTTGACACTTAGTGATTGAAACAAGAATATTTTGATTAATCATATCATGATATGTACACATCCAGATATGTCCTATGCTCTAAATGTTATGAACATATACCAGAATGATTCATAAGATGATCATTGGACGATAGTAAGGATATTCTTATGATCTTTGGAAGAACTATGAATATGTTATTTATATAGAGGTGACAAATAGATAGATAGTTCATTGTAAAGCGTTACATTGATACTAGTTCTGCCACAAGATACAAATTAAATTTATCTCAATTTAAACTATGGGTGGCACAATGTAATGGAAAGAAAGTTCCATAATGGATTTGGATGAGTTCCAAAGTTAAGACATTGTGACAGATACTACAACAAAAAGCTAAGTATATGACTGTTGTTGTAGAAGATAAAGAGGGCATTTGTGTCAAGAAGTTTGTTATCAAAATATGTGTAGCTCACAACAGGCTAGTACTATGAAGATATAGTGTACGGCAATTGTATCGACATGGCTTAACCCTAAGGAACTAAAGGTCTCACCAAAGGACCAATTTTATACAATGCCATCTCATTGGATAACGAGTGATGCATAGAGACGCAAAGGCATGCAAATACACACTGACCTGGAAGTGTCAGATCCAAAGATTATGTTTACCACAAGCAATAGTGTATACACAACACCATAAAGCCATTGGTGTTGAATGCACAAGTTTTTTATAAACTAGATTATTGACTCTAGTGCAAGTGGGAGATTGTTGGAGATATGCCCAAGAGTAAATAATAAAATGGTTATTATTATATCTTTGTTTTTATGATAAATGTTTGCATAACATGCTATAATTGTATTAACTGGGAACATTAATACGTGTGTGTTTTGTAAAAATAAAAGAGTACATAGTAAGACTCTTGTTAAACTAGCTTGTTGATTGATAGATGATCATGGTTTCGTGATCATGGACATTGTATGTTATTAATAACAAGATCATGTCATTAGGAGAATGATGTGATCGACACACTCCTATAGTTAGCATAGCATAAGATCAATTCATTTAGAGTCCGTTTGTTATAATCTTTCAAATACATAGTAACCTAACCCTTCGACCATGAGATCATGTTAATCACCATCACCAGATGGATACTTTGATGACATCAAACACCACTTTTGTAACTGGGCGGTTATAAAGGTGGCATTAGGTATTCTAAAAGTATGTGTTGAAGCACATGGATCAAGAGTGCTATTTGTCCATCCATATGACAGATAGATATACTCTGGGACCTCTTGGTGGAATGTCATCCAATTGGCTTCCAAGCATGTGACTAGGTCACAAGGGATGTCATATCATGGAACGAGTAAAGAGTACTTGTCAGTAACGAGCGAGGTTGAACTAGGTATAGAGATACTGACAATCAAACCTCGGATAAGTAAAGTATCACGCGACAAAGGGAATCGATATCGTACGTAAATGGTTCATTCAATCACGAAGTCATCATAGAAATATGTGGGAGCCATTATGGATTTCTAGATCCCACTATTTGTTATTGATCGGAGAGGTGTCTCGATCATGTCTGCATAGTTCACGAACCGTAGGGAGACACACTTAAGGATTCAATGTTGTTTGAGTAGATATGGAATGTGAGTTGGAGACCGAATGTTGTTCGGAGTATCGGATTGGATCCAGGACATCACGAGGAGATCTGGAATGGTCCGGAGAATAAGATTCATATAAGGAAAGTCAATTTCCAGGATTCAGAAATGTTTTCAGTGTTTTGACCGGAAGCTTATAGAATGTTTTGGAAGGTCCACCACCCCGGGAGGGGGCACTTGGAATGCACCATGCACTAAGGGGCTGGCCACACCAAACCCTAGGCCAACTCGGCTAAGCACTAGAAAGGTAGGGTCAAACCCTAGTTTGAAAAGTCAAATCCTAGTTTGGGAAGGAAAGGGAAAACTTGAAAGGCAAGTTTACAACTCCCCTTCTTCCTAGCCAAGTTGGGGAAGGAGTCTCCCCTTCCTAGCCGATTTGGGGAGCAACTCGGCTAGGGAAAGGGGGCCTTAGACGCCGCCCCCTCTCCCATATAAGGAAGGGTAGGGCGCCCCCCTTGGACCCTTGTGTGTGGGGCCTAGAACCCTAGCCGCTGTAACCCATCTCTCCTCCACCGCACTGCTCTAGCTTAGGTGAAGCCCTGCAGAAATCTCTCCTCCTCCTCCACCACCACCACCACCACACCGTCGTGCTGTTGGGATTCTGAGGAGATCTACAACCTCCACTGCCCTACTGGAACAAGGGAGAGGAAGGTCTTCATCGACTACCGTATGTGTGACCGACTGCGGAAGCGCTGCCAGAACATGGCGCCGGAAGGATCATCTACATGATCTTGAGATAGACAAGTGATCGACTACATCAACCACGAGAATCCGATCTTGTTAAACGCTTTGGATCTATGAGGGTTAGTTATCTACAATATCGTTGCACCGATCTCGTAGATTATATCTTGGCTTTGCCATAGATTAGATCTTGGTTTTGTGTGTTCATTTGATAGAATTTTTTTGTTTTCCATGCTACGAACCCTACAATTGTCTCCATAGATCTCCATGTGTTGCGAATCACTCGAAATCTCTTGTTATGTCCTCAAACATGAAGGAACATTTCCACTTTATCTTGATACATGTGTGGATGTTGTCCTTAAGAAAACCCTAATCCTTAATGTGTGCACAAGTATGTTAAAGGGGGCCCTTCATATCCGGAGCATGGCGATAACCTCTACATCGTTGTTGTTGTAGATTTAGTTCAAATTTGCTATCCTTTCTCTATCACAATGTAACATGGGAACATATTTCATCGGCTGCCTATTACTCCTAACAACCACTCTTTTGTGGATCAAAAGCATCCATGCCTGAATCACAGCCACTAGGGCAACATCTTGGATGATAACCTTCAATCGTTGGTCCTAATCAAATCGATGTTGCATAAGTACTTAACAAAACGGCTGTGATGCCAACTAAACTATGTATGTAGCTAACTTTGGGGAGGAGGGGGCATGGAGGCGGTGCTTACATCCATGGTTGAAGACGACGACAACCTGTCATAGCCAGAGAAGATGCTGACGGACACGAAGAGGACGAGTCGATGCCGCAGATCTGAGAGACTGTAGAAGCCAGTTTTGGAGAAGAGGGAGTAAAGGACCAGGTGTCGGTGTGGAGATCTAAATTGTCGCTGCCATCACCAAAGCTGTCGCTCAAGAGGAAAACGGGGATGAATTTTTCTTCCCGTGGGTGGTGACATCATAAGAGGGAGGCGATCCTACATTTCACGCCATATCGTGCAATGATGTTTTCTCCTCCTGCCATCTCCGTGCTGCTGCCCCGCGCAAGACATTCCTCTCCTTGCGCTCGCCAGGGCATGTCCCCATGAAAATGCTTAATTTTGGCGTTCACATGGTGCGGGGATTTGGGGTGCTTTAAGACCCGTGCCAGCCAAGTCTGTGGAACGCTGCGACACACCAAACGCGCTTATTTCTTTGGCTGGGTGCGGAAATACCTTCATGGGAAAGCAAACACACCCGAAATGAGCCAAGAGATCAGATCCAATCCATGAAAATGTTGTCTAAGCCCAAGCCGATGCATGACCTCTAGTAGGTAATCTCGATTGACATAATTAGAATCCCAACTTCAGAGAGTCTGCTATGTTTGGTCGATATAGATCTTAGTTAGTATGATGTTTTTGCAAGAGAACGCTATAAATATAGCTTGTGTTGAGCGTCTCCCGGGGAATTTTCCGTGGAACCTCCCCTTTGTTGACTCAAATCCGAGAATTTTCCCACGGAATCTCCCCTTTGCTAACACGTATCTTGTTGTGTCGTAATTTCGCATTTGTTGTAGTGTAGCGAAAATATCCTCCGCTTTTGCTGCATGGAGCAAAAGACGGTTCGCCCACAAATAAAATAAAATGACCGCTATCGTAGCATATCTCTCCAGAGACCTCGTAGTGAAAAGGTTGTGCTATTGTAGCAGAAAACGACCTCATAGGAGACATCACTGGAGACATCATCGGAGACCTCACGACAACAAGTTTGTGCTATTGTAGCAAAAACTAACCTCTCCGGAGATGTCTAAGCAAAAAAATCCCTATTGTAGCACAACCGACATCACCGGAGACTCACGATGACGATCTCGTAGCAAAACTTTGTACTATTGTAGCAAACCACATAAATATTGCGGAAAAACATCTTCCGATGATTGTTATGATCCGAAATTCTAGAACGTCTATAGCAAAAAATATACATACCATGCAAATCCACAGAATGTATGGTGAAAAAATTGCAGAATGGTTGTAGCACAGAATTCTTCCTACAATGCAAATTCTCAGAGCGGTGTTAGCAAAAATTTGCCGGGGAATCGCGCCAGGGAGAAATCCGTTTGCAGCAAACCGAATGCCTGCCCTTGCAACACCACTAGAAGATGGTCCGGTGGTGCAGCCGCACCGGTGACGAGTGGTTCAGCCATCTAGGGCGCGCTCTCGCTGATAGGGAGAGGTGGGAAGGGGGATTGGTGCGATGTTGTGTGGATGCCTTTGCTTCATCGAGGAAAGAGAGGGCACGAGGCCGCGAGCTGACGAACATGGAGGGTGGCGGTTGTCGTGGTATTGCCGACGAGTACGCCATGGAGGGGTCCTCACAGAGCGTGTTTAGAGACGTGGGGTAAGTCGGGAGATTGGCGGGTACGAGGTAACACAGCTTACCCGGGTTCAGATCCCACGATGGTGGCGGGATCCTACTCCTGCTATAAATCACTATAATGGCAATACACCGAGTTACAGGGATCGGTTCGCTGTACGCGATATGAGTTATTCTGCCCTAAAGGCTTGTGGCGCCCCGCAAAACCACTACTAGAAAATCGCGTTGTTTTTGTGCATTGCATCATCATGACCGCATGCTCATGTCATCATGCCACCTTGCATTTGTGCATCATCATCATATATGCATGCATGCTTTAACTAAAACTATTTTTGAAAAAAGCCCCTCTTTGTTTTCTAGATATTCCCCATCTTCATCCAAATATAAAACCCTGGTGTTCAGATGTCTCTATTTGTCAAAACCCTATTTGTAAATGTTTTTCTTTTAAAATAAATAAATATAAAATAATTTTTATCGGGGGAGGCAGCCGCAGGCCAGGCCCAAAAGCCCAGCCCGTAGCCACCTACCACCCCAACCTAGCAAACCCTAATCTAACCTACCCAAACCCTAATCCCCACAATTCCTTCACCCCGCCGCCTCCACACACACACTTGCCCTGTATGCAACCCTCCCAGTCCCCGCATGTGACCCTGACCCCACCCCTCTCATGTCGCGGTCAACCCCGCTACCCCACGCGACCCCACCCCCCAGCGACACACCCGCACGCGCCTACCTCGCGAGCGGCCACCACCCCGCGTCGCCCGCACGCCACCCATCGCTCGCGATCCCCACCTTCCTCCTCTGCTCTCGATCCTGCAACCGCCTCCATCCCCGCTTGTTCCTTTTCACCATCGCGAGAACCACCCCGCTACCACCGCGCCCTCCCTCTCGCCTCGTACCCTTCCTCCAGAGGCCACCCTCTTCCTTAGCCCACCTCCCCGCCTCCCGTGTCGGCCGCCTCATCACCCCACTTGCGAGCTCCGGACATCCCCGAAGCCTCCCCCTCGGCCGCCCTTGCAAGCCCGAGCCGCGGGCGGCCCTGCTCCGCCCGTCCCGCGCGAGCCCGAGCCCCACCGCCAGGGGCTTCTTCCACCGCTATGCCACCCCACCTCGTCCTCTGTCTGCCGCCTGTCCCGCTCGACGCGACCTCCCCGCGAGGCAGCGCCGACGCTGGCCCTCATCCCCGCAGACCCTGCAGCGTCCATGTCTCCCATGGTGCCAAGACCTCCCTGCTTCATCAACCCCACCTTGCTGCTTCCGCGAGCACGCGCCCTCGCATGCAGGAGCTCGTAGTCTCCATCTCTGGCCGTCCTCACGCCGCCGCCAAGGCCGCCTCCTCCCCCTGCTCAAGCTCGCGTGTCACACCAGGTCTCGCGTCAACCGCTGTCTCGCCCTCAACCGCCGTTCCCGTGCGCGTCCCTGAGCCGCGTCCGTAACCGCCGTCCGCGTCCGGCCGTCGCCGCGGTCTGGCCTCCTCTAACCACCGCGTCGTCGGTCGCCTGCTCGAGAACCCACCTCCCCGTGCTCGCCTCTGTTTCGCTGCAGCCCGGCCTGAGCACCACCTTGCCAGCATCTGGCCGTGCTGTGCCATGCAGCACCGCCCCATCGACCTTGCTCCTGCCTTTGATCCTCTCCGGTGCTCGTGGTGTTGCGATATGTGGTGAAGTTGCGGTGGATGTAGTGTGGTGCCACCGAAGGATACTGCCCAGGACCGTGTCTGTGACAAGGCGTTCATTGTCGTCTCAGTACCGTCAACAAGACCGTCACAGAACGACATGAACTGCCCCTCGGACGCCAAGCTCTCCTTCATGGGACGCCAAGACACCCGTCGAACCCAGAAGACCGAACCCCGTGGACCGACATGATCTTCTTCACGGATACGACAAGTACTTCCTTGAGGATGCCAAGTTCTTCACCCCGAATGCCAAGACCGACTTGATGGCGCGGACCCGACAAGATCTTCGCAACGACAAGATCGACACCGACCAGGACAAATCCGATGCGCCCCGACGCCACACCAAGTCCTTCTTCCCGGAACGCCAAGCTCTTCATCTTGTATCCGACCTTCGAAGACCGATCCCGTCGAACCCTGAACCCTGAGACCCGACCCCGAACCCCACGGAGCACCAAGATCGCCTCACGGATTCTGAAGCCCGATCCCGGCGAGACCGAACCCGAACCCTCGGAACCAAGATCTTCGATCTGAGATGTGTGACCCTTTTCCGAGCCCCTATTTTATAAATTGCCAACTATATAAATTGTTGCATATTAAATTGTCATACTCGCATGCTTATTGTCATGTGGTTTGGGGGCCTTATGCCGATTCACCTAAATTAAATATGGGATCCATATGCGGGCAAATCTAGCCGTATACTGGTCCCATTTAAATTGGTGTAACGAACCGATGCCATGCTTCGCCCTGTTATTATAACATTTAAATTGCGGGGTATCTAAATAACTTGAACCGTTTAATTAAATGTCGGGACCCCGGTTCCGCTTAATATTGCCTAGTTGCATCGCACCTTTGCCATGCCATGCATCATACATGCATCATGCCCGATCTTCTGTCGTAGTATTAAATAGTGCATCCGGTGTTTCTTCTAGTGCTTTGCTTCTTCACGGATTAGGCCGATGAGTTGATGCGAGTGTCGACCCGATCTTGGATGAACCTTCGGCAATGTTTTCAGGCGAGCATCTCTTCCCCTTCTACCTATTTTGCTTTTATAGTATTTATTCCCCCCTGTTGATCTATTGCTATCTGTGTTGCGATGCTCTAGTTTTTCGTGCCCGTGATATCCCTTGCAGCCTTATATTGCCTTGGACACATCCTATTACCTGTTGTTTGGTAGATAGTTGGACTTGCACGTCGTAGTCGCTTGCTCAAGTGCTGTTGCGTGTCGTCCAGTACCACAGTTGTTGGAGTATTGCCGCATGTCTAATGTTGGAGATGATCATGGCTTTAATTACTGTTTAATAACTAAAATTGAAGTAGGTAAATGCAGAGGCACATGTGGGCAATAGATGTTATTTGGTTGTTAACCGTCCACTTGTGTCCCGTAGGACCCCGAGTTCTTGACACCTGTTCCGAGATCGAGCGCGCTAACCACAGGTGGGGTGTATGGGCACCCCCATCGATTTAGTACCTGATTCCAAGTACTGTACTGGGGGCCACAATTAGTTTGGGGCTTTATTACTATTCTGTACTTATGCCATGCTTTACTGCTTTATTTAAATTGTGCGAAGTACTGCACCTGTACTGTTTAGGTAAGCGGAGTGTTTTCGCGGTATCGACAAGCCCGAGAGTTTCGGGTTCCCAGTCGTTTACAGCCATTGACGCAAACCCTGAGTCCGTCTCGGAGACCGGCCGACTTCGTTGCGGGTAGCTTAGTGGGGTGGCCCCCCGTGCTTGCTTTGGGTCTGGGAAACGTCGTGTCCGAAACCCCGTCGACATACCGTTGGGTGTATGTTTTGTGATCTTGTACCTACCTGATCTGACAACAAGGGTGTAGGTGCGTGTGGGAACTTTGGTGCACCCCTGCAGGGTTAAATCTTTTCGAGAAGCCGTGTCCGCGGTTATGGACGACTTGGAGCACAGGTCTCGATCATAGACAACTATAACTAAAGTTTACTGCTATAATTTGACTTGTATCCGATATGACTAGTAATCAGCTCCACTCCAACGGAATGGCTAAATAAAAGTACCAACAACTGCTGGGTTTGGGGATATCTCATGCTAATTATATCTGACTAGTAAGTGTTGCAACTACAACGGAATGGTTAACTAAAAGTTCCCACTGCTTATTATTTCAGGATGACTATCTATACCTGACTAGTAATTGCGGCAACGATAACTGAAATAAATAAAACTGCCAACTGTGTGAGTTCCTCGGTTGACTTCCTCGTTTGGTCTCGAGGGGGAAATACCAGGATGGGTATGTTCGGTGGTAGTATCAGGAAGGTTCCGAATAGGTCTTTCTTATCCCTCTCTGATAGCCGACAGTTATCTCGAGTCTCTATAGGTTGTTTAGTGCATGCTGCGCTGCCGCTCAGTCCACCATACCTATGTAGGCGAGGACCGCCGAATTCTAGCCTCGCCGTGTACTGGCCTCAGTACTGACCGCTCTCTCTTTTTCCTTTGCCCTTTGTCGGCACCCCTTTTGTTTAAGCAGGTTTTGAGATCGACGTCGTTAGCAGGGTTACCCTTCCGGCTTGGCCTGGGCAGGGTTATGGACGCCATTGGTTATTCTTCAGGGCTCTTAGCTCAATTTGCATCTTGTCCGTACTCGGACGCTATATCGTTTTAAAGGTGATTTGGATCTTTGTATTGTATATCTGTATTCTTGACTCTTTGAGTCGCTGTTGTATATATATGTTTTGTGGGTTCCATCGAGGACTATTGTGTAATGATATTACTTCGTTTCCACCCGCACGCAAGTGCCTGGTGGGCACCTTTGAATCGTTTCTATGCGGGTTTTGGCGGGAAGCGCTGAAACTTGCATAGGGCCGATATTGAGGGTGTTACAGAGTGGTATCAGAGCTCAGCAGTTGCGATACCCCACAAGTCCATCCTGTAGGATAACCTAGCTAACGGCCGAAGTAGAGTGTCAAAACTATTTTTGCAAAATCGGTTGGATAGTTCTGATTAGGTCTGATTTTACTCCTTACCCCTCTGCTGCTCTCCTCTCACCTCTGCGTGTTTTGAATCCGCTCTCTTCTCTCTCTTCGAGTCCAGGATTTCTCGTGGTTGGGTTCCATCGTACCTTCAGGGTTTCGCTTCCTCCTTTGGTAACGGTCTTGCTACATCTGGTCTTCATGCTGTCCGAGGAATCCTTCGTCTGGTGGACTTCTCTTTGTTCCTTCTCGTGCCTTCCGGTGTTTCCGACGCGACGACATCATCTACGCCAGACCCGATGCAGAGTCTGCATCACTCCTTTGTTCCTGAACCTCAATTGTCGAGATCTTCAGTCTGATTCCGAGAATGGTTGCACGCTTTTCTGCTGATTGTGCATAGTAATAGTTTGGGTGCATGATGGATTGGCCCCCATGCCGACTACCCTTTCTATTCGCTCTTGTACATTGAAGTGGGATAGGCCGCATCTTTTCTCTCCTTCTATCGAAGTTAGAGGTGGCTTTATCTGTTGATACCTCTACCTTCGACCTTCTGTTCCTGGAGTGTTCCCTCGACGATCACGGACAACGACCTCTTGTTAGTGGTGTCGCGAGGATCTACACGATGCGAGAAGATTCAGATCGCCGCCCTTCTTCCCGGTACCATGAGGCAGATCTCGAGGGCGAGATCCATTGTTAGTGGTGTCGAATTGTGGCGCCCCGCAAAACCACTACTAGAAAATCGCGTTGTTTTTGTGCATTGCATCATCATGACCGCATGCTCATGTCATCATGCCACCTTGCATTTGTGCATCATCATCATATATGCATGCATGTTTTAACTAAAACTATTTTTGAAAAAAGCCCCTCTTTGTTTTCTAGATATTCCCCATCTTCATCCAAATATAAAACCCTGGTGTTCGGATGTCTCTATTTGTCAAAACCCTATTTGTAAATGTTTTTCTTTTAAAATAAATAAATATAAAATAATTTTTATCGGGGGAGGCAGCCGCAGGCCAGGCCCAAAAGCCCAGCCCGCAGCCACCTACCACCCCAACCTAGCAAACCCTAATCTAACCTACCCAAACCCTAATCCCCACAATTCCTTCACCCCGCCGCCGCCACACACACACTTGCCCTGTATGCAACCCTCCCAGTCCCCGCATGTGACCCTGACCCCACCCCTCTCACGTCGCGGTCAACCCCGCTACCCCACGCGACCCCACCCCCCAGCGACACACCCGCACGCGCCTACCCCGCGAGCGGCCACCACCCCGCGTCGCCCGCACGCCACCCATCGCTCGCGATCCCCACCTTCCTCCTCTGCTCTCGATCCTGCAACCGCCTCCATCCCCGCTTGTTCCTTTTCCCCATCGCGAGAACCACCCCGCCACCACCGCGCCCTCCCTCTCGCCTCGTACCCTGCCGCCAGAGGCCACCCTCTTCCTTAGCCCACCTCCCCGCCTCCCGTGTCGGCCGCCTCATCACCCCACTTGCAAGCTCCGGACATCCCCGAAGCCTCCCCCTCGGCCGCCCTTAAAAGCCCGAGCCGCCGGCGGCCCTGCTCCGCCCGTCCCGCGCGAGCCCGAGCCCCACCGCCAGGGGCTTCTTCCACCGCTATGCCACCCCACCTCGTCCTCTGTCTGCCGCCTGTCCCGCTCGACGCGACCTCCCCGCGAGGCAGCGCCGACGCTGGCCCTCATCCCCGCAGACCCTGCAGCGTCCATGTCTCCCTTGGTGCCAAGACCTCCCTGCTTCATCAACCCCACCTTGATGCTTCCGCGAGCACGCGCCCTCGCATGCAGGAGCTCGTAGTCTCCATCTCTGGCCGTCCTCACGCCGCCGCCAAGGTCGCCTCCTCCCCCGCTGCTCAAGCTCGCGTGTCACACCAGGTCTCGCGCCAACCGCTGTCTCGCCCTCAACCGCCGTTCCCGTGCGCGTCCCTGAGCCGCGTCCGTAACCGCCGTCCGCGTCCGGCCGTCGCCGCGGTCTGGCCTCCTCTAACCACCGCGTCGTCGGTCGCCTGCTCGAGAACCCACCTCCCCGTGCTCGCCTCTGTTTCGCTGCAGCCCGGCCTGAGCGCCACCTTGCCAGCATCTGGCCGTGCTGTGCCATGCAGCACCGCCCCATCGACCTTGCTCCTGCCTTTGATCCTCTCCGGTGCTCGTGGTGTTGCGATATGTGGTGAAGTTGCGGTGGATGTAGTGTGGTGCCACCGAAGGATACTGCCCAGGACCGTGTCTGTGACAAGGCGTTCATTGTCGTCTCAGTACCGTCAACAAGACCGTCACGGAACGACATGAACTGCCCCTCGGACGCCAAGCTCTCCTTCATGGGACGCCAAGACACCCGTCGAACCCAGAAGACCGAACCCCGTGGACCGACATGATCTTCTTCACGGATACGACAAGTACTTCCTTGAGGATGCCAAGTTCTTCACCCCGAATGCCAAGACCGACTTGATGGCGCGGACCCGACAAGATCTTCGCAACGACAAGATCGACACCGACCAGGACAAATCCGATGCGCCCCGACGCCACACCAAGTCCTTCTTCCCGGAACGCCAAGCTCTTCATCTTGTATCCGACCTTCGAAGACCGATCCCGTCGAACCCTGAACCCTGAGACCCGACCCCGAACCCCACGGAGCACCAAGATCGCCTCACGGATTCTGAAGCCCGATCCCGGCGAGACCGAACCCGAACCCTCGGAACCAAGATCTTCGATCCGAGATGTGTGACCCTTTTCCGAGCCCCTATTTTATAAATTGCCAACTATATAAATTGTTGCATATTAAATTGTCATACTCGCATGCTTATTGTCATGTGGTTTGGGGGCCTTATGCCGATTCACCTAAATTAAATATGGGATCCATATGCGGGCAAATCTAGTCGTATACTGGTCCCATTTAAATTGGTGTAGCGAACCGATGCCATGCTTCGCCCTGTTATTACAACATTTAAATTGCGGGGTATCTAAATAACTTGAACCGTTTAATTAAATGTCGGGACCCCGGTTCCGCTTAATATTGCCTAGTTGCATCGCACCTTTGCCATGCCATGCATCATACATGCATCATGCCCGATCTTCTGTCGTAGTATTAAATAGTGCATCCGGTGTTTCTTCTAGTGCTTTGCTTCTTCACGGATTAGGACGATGAGTTGATGCGAGTGTCGACCCGATCTTGGATGAACCTTCGGCAATGTTTTCAGGCGAGCATCTCTTCCCCTTCTACCTATTTTGCTTTTATAGTATTTATTCCCCCCTATTGATCTATTGCTATCTGTGTTGCGATGCTCTAGTTTTTCGTGCCCGTGATATCCCTTGCAGCCTTATATTGCCTTGGACACATCCTATTACCTGTTGTTTGGTAGATAGTTGGACTTGCGCGTCGTAGTCGCTTGCTCAAGTGCTGTTGCGTGTCGTCCAGTACCACAGTTGTTGGAGTATTGCCGCATGTCTAATGTTGGAGATGATCATGGCTTTAATTACTGTTTAATAACTAAAATTGAAGTAGGTAAATGCAGAGGCACAGGTGGGCAATAGATGTTATTTGGTTGTTAACCGTCCACTTGTGTCCCGTAGGACCCCGAGTTCTTGACACCTGTTCCGAGATCGAGCGCGCTAACCACAGGTGGGGTGTATGGGCACCCCCATCGATTTAGTACCTGATTCCAAGTACTGTACTGGGGGCCACAATTAGTTTGGGGCTTTATTACTATTCTGTACTTATGCCATGCTTTACTGCTTTATTTAAATTGTGCGAAGTACTGCACCTGTACTGTTTAGGTAAGCGGAGTGTTTTCGCGGTATCGACAAGCCCGAGAGTTTCGGGTTCCCAGTCGTTTACAGCCATTGACGCAAACCCTGAGTCCGTCTCGGAGACCGGCCGACTTCGTTGCGGGTAGCTTAGTGGGGTGGCCCCCCGTGCTTGCTTTGGGTCTGGGAAACATCGTGTCCGAAACCCCGTCGACATACCGTTGGGTGTATGTTTTGTGATCTTGTACCTACCTGATCTGACAACAAGGGTGTAGGTGCGTGTGGGAACTTTGGTGCACCCCTGCAGGGTTAAATCTTTTCGAGAAGCCGTGTCCGCGGTTATGGACGACTTGGAGCACAGGTCTCGATCATAGACAACTATAACTAAAGTTTACTGCTATAATTTGACTTGTATCCGATATGACTAGTAATCAGCTCCACTGCAACGGAATGGCTAAATAAAAGTACCAACAACTGCTGGGTTTGGGGATATCTCATGCTAATTATATCTGACTAGTAAGTGTTGCAACTACAACGGAATGGTTAACTAAAAGTGCCCACTGCTTATTATTTCAGGATGACTATCTATACCTGACTAGTAATTGCGGCAACGATAACTGAAATAAATAAAACTGCCAACTGTGTGAGTTCCTCGGTTGACTTCCTCGTTTGGTCTCGAGGGGGAAATACCAGGATGGGTATGTTCGGTGGTAGTATCAGGAAGGTTCCGAATAGGTCTTTCTTATCCCTCTCTGATAGCCGACAGTTATCTCGAGTCTCTATAGGTTGTTTAGTGCATGCTGCGCTGCCGCTCAGTCCACCATACCTATGTAGGCGAGGACCGCCGAATTCTAGCCTCGCCGTGTACTGGCCTCAGTATTGACCGCTCTCTCTTTTTCCTTTGCCCTTTGTCGGCACCCCTTTTGTTTAAGCAGGTTTTGAGATCGACGTCGTTAGCAGGGTTACCCTTCCGGCTTGGCCTGGGCAGGGTTATGGACGCCATTGGTTATTCTTCAGGGCTCTTAGCTCAATTTGCATCTTGTCCGTACTCGGACGCTATATCGTTTTAAAGGTGATTTGGATCTTTGTATTGTATATCTGTATTCTTGACTCTTTGAGTCGCTGTTGTATATATATGTTTTGTGGGTTCCATCGAGGACTATTGTGTAATGATATTACTTCGTTTCCACCCGCACGCAAGTGCCTGGTGGGCACCTTTGAATCGTTTCTATGCGGGTTTTGGCGGGAAGCGCTGAAACTTGCATAGGGCCGATATTGAGGGTGTTACAGAGTGGTATCAGAGCTCAGCAGTTGCGATACCCCACAAGTCCATCCTGTAGGATAACCTAGCTAACGGCCGAAGTAGAGTGTCAAAACTATTTTTGCAAAATCGGTTGGATAGTTCTGATTAGGTCTGATTTTACTCCTTACCCCTCTGCTGCTCTCCTCTCACCTCTGCGTGTTTTGAATCCGCTCTCTTCTCTCTCTTCGAGTCCAGGATTTCTCGTGGTTGGGTTCCATCGTACCTTCAGGGTTTCGCTTCCTCCTTTGGTAACGGTCTTGCTACATCTGGTCTTCATGCTGTCCGAGGAATCCTTCGTCTGGTGGACTTCTCTTTGTTCCTTCTCGTGCCTTCCGGTGTTTCCGACGCGACGACATCATCTACGCCAGACCCGATGCAGAGTCTGCATCACTCCTTTGTTCCTGAACCTCAATTGTCGAGATCTTCAGTCTGATTCCGAGAATGGTTGCACGCTTTTCTGCTGATTGTGCATAGTAATAGTTTGGGTGCATGATGGATTGGCCCCCATGCCGACTACCCTTTCTATTCGCTCTTGTACATTGAAGTGGGATAGGCCGCATCTTTTCTCTCCTTCTATCGAAGTTAGAGGTGGCTTTATCTGTTGATACCTCTACCTTCGACCTTCTGTTCCTGGAGTGTTCCCTCGACGATCACGGACAACGACCTCTTGTTAGTGGTGTCGCGAGGATCTACACGATGCGAGAAGATTCAGATCGCCGCCCTTCTTCCCGGTACCATGAGGCAGATCTCGAGGGCGAGATCCATTGTTAGTGGTGTCGAATTGTGGCGCCCCGCAAAACCACTACTAGAAAATCGCGTTGTTTTTGTGCATTGCATCATCATGACCGCATGCTCATGTCATCATGCCACCTTGCATTTGTGCATCATCATCATATATGCATGCATGTTTTAACTAAAACTATTTTTGAAAAAAGCCCCTCTTTGTTTTCTAGATATTCCCCATCTTCATCCAAATATAAAACCCTGGTGTTCGGATGTCTCTATTTGTCAAAACCCTATTTGTAAATGTTTTTCTTTTAAAATAAATAAATATAAAATAATTTTTATCGGGGGAGGCAGCCGCAGGCCAGGCCCAAAAGCCCAGCCCGCAGCCACCTACCACCCCAACCTAGCAAACCCTAATCTAACCTACCCAAACCCTAATCCCCACAATTCCTTCACCCCGCCGCCGCCACACACACACTTGCCCTGTATGCAACCCTCCCAGTCCCCGCATGTGACCCTGACCCCACCCCTCTCACGTCGCGGTCAACCCCGCTACCCCACGCGACCCCACCCCCCAGCGACACACCCGCACGCGCCTACCCCGCGAGCGGCCACCACCCCGCGTCGCCCGCACGCCACCCATCGCTCGCGATCCCCACCTTCCTCCTCTGCTCTCGATCCTGCAACCGCCTCCATCCCCGCTTGTTCCTTTTCCCCATCGCGAGAACCACCCCGCCACCACCGCGCCCTCCCTCTCGCCTCGTACCCTGCCGCCAGAGGCCACCCTCTTCCTTAGCCCACCTCCCCGCCTCCCGTGTCGGCCGCCTCATCACCCCACTTGCAAGCTCCGGACATCCCCGAAGCCTCCCCCTCGGCCGCCCTTAAAAGCCCGAGCCGCCGGCGGCCCTGCTCCGCCCGTCCCGCGCGAGCCCGAGCCCCACCGCCAGGGGCTTCTTCCACCGCTATGCCACCCCACCTCGTCCTCTGTCTGCCGCCTGTCCCGCTCGACGCGACCTCCCCGCGAGGCAGCGCCGACGCTGGCCCTCATCCCCGCAGACCCTGCAGCGTCCATGTCTCCCTTGGTGCCAAGACCTCCCTGCTTCATCAACCCCACCTTGATGCTTCCGCGAGCACGCGCCCTCGCATGCAGGAGCTCGTAGTCTCCATCTCTGGCCGTCCTCACGCCGCCGCCAAGGTCGCCTCCTCCCCCGCTGCTCAAGCTCGCGTGTCACACCAGGTCTCGCGCCAACCGCTGTCTCGCCCTCAACCGCCGTTCCCGTGCGCGTCCCTGAGCCGCGTCCGTAACCGCCGTCCGCGTCCGGCCGTCGCCGCGGTCTGGCCTCCTCTAACCACCGCGTCGTCGGTCGCCTGCTCGAGAACCCACCTCCCCGTGCTCGCCTCTGTTTCGCTGCAGCCCGGCCTGAGCGCCACCTTGCCAGCATCTGGCCGTGCTGTGCCATGCAGCACCGCCCCATCGACCTTGCTCCTGCCTTTGATCCTCTCCGGTGCTCGTGGTGTTGCGATATGTGGTGAAGTTGCGGTGGATGTAGTGTGGTGCCACCGAAGGATACTGCCCAGGACCGTGTCTGTGACAAGGCGTTCATTGTCGTCTCAGTACCGTCAACAAGACCGTCACGGAACGACATGAACTGCCCCTCGGACGCCAAGCTCTCCTTCATGGGACGCCAAGACACCCGTCGAACCCAGAAGACCGAACCCCGTGGACCGACATGATCTTCTTCACGGATACGACAAGTACTTCCTTGAGGATGCCAAGTTCTTCACCCCGAATGCCAAGACCGACTTGATGGCGCGGACCCGACAAGATCTTCGCAACGACAAGATCGACACCGACCAGGACAAATCCGATGCGCCCCGACGCCACACCAAGTCCTTCTTCCCGGAACGCCAAGCTCTTCATCTTGTATCCGACCTTCGAAGACCGATCCCGTCGAACCCTGAACCCTGAGACCCGACCCCGAACCCCACGGAGCACCAAGATCGCCTCACGGATTCTGAAGCCCGATCCCGGCGAGACCGAACCCGAACCCTCGGAACCAAGATCTTCGATCCGAGATGTGTGACCCTTTTCCGAGCCCCTATTTTATAAATTGCCAACTATATAAATTGTTGCATATTAAATTGTCATACTCGCATGCTTATTGTCATGTGGTTTGGGGGCCTTATGCCGATTCACCTAAATTAAATATGGGATCCATATGCAGGCAAATCTAGTCGTATACTGGTCCCATTTAAATTGGTGTAGCGAACCGATGCCATGCTTCGCCCTGTTATTACAACATTTAAATTGCGGGGTATCTAAATAACTTGAACCGTTTAATTAAATGTCGGGACCCCGGTTCCGCTTAATATTGCCTAGTTGCATCGCACCTTTGCCATGCCATGCATCATACATGCATCATGCCCGATCTTCTGTCGTAGTATTAAATAGTGCATCCGGTGTTTCTTCTAGTGCTTTGCTTCTTCACGGATTAGGACGATGAGTTGATGCGAGTGTCGACCCGATCTTGGATGAACCTTCGGCAATGTTTTCAGGCGAGCATCTCTTCCCCTTCTACCTATTTTGCTTTTATAGTATTTATTCCCCCCTATTGATCTATTGCTATCTGTGTTGCGATGCTCTAGTTTTTCGTGCCCGTGATATCCCTTGCAGCCTTATATTGCCTTGGACACATCCTATTACCTGTTGTTTGGTAGATAGTTGGACTTGCGCGTCGTAGTCGCTTGCTCAAGTGCTGTTGCGTGTCGTCCAGTACCACAGTTGTTGGAGTATTGCCGCATGTCTAATGTTGGAGATGATCATGGCTTTAATTACTGTTTAATAACTAAAATTGAAGTAGGTAAATGCAGAGGCACAGGTGGGCAATAGATGTTATTTGGTTGTTAACCGTCCACTTGTGTCCCGTAGGACCCCGAGTTCTTGACACATGTTCCGAGATCGAGCGCGCTAACCACAGGTGGGGTGTATGGGCACCCCCATCGATTTAGTACCTGATTCCAAGTACTGTACTGGGGGCCACAATTAGTTTGGGGCTTTATTACTATTCTGTACTTATGCCATGCTTAACTGCTTTATTTAAATTGTGCGAAGTACTGCATCTGTACTGTTTAGGTAAGCGGAGTGTTTTCGCGGTATCGACAAGCCCGAGAGTTTCGGGTTCCCAGTCGTTTACAGCCATTGACGCAAACCCTGAGTCTGTCTCGGAGACCGGCCGACTTCGTTGCGGGTAGCTTAGTGGGGTGGCCCCCCGTGCTTGCTTTGGGTCTGGGAAACGTCGTGTCCGAAACCCCGCCGACATACCGTTGGGTGTATGTTTTGTGATCTTGTACCTACCTGATCTGACAACAAGGGTGTAGGTGCGTGTGGGAACTTTGGTGCACCCCTGCAGGGTTAAATCTTTTCGAGAAGCCGTGTCCGCGGTTATGGACGACTTGGAGCACAGGTCTCGATCATAGACAACTATAACTAAAGTTTACTGCTATAATTTGACTTGTATCCGATATGACTAGTAATCAGCTCCACTACAACGGAATGGCTAAATAAAAGTACCAACAACTGCTGGGTTTGGGGATATCTCATGCTAATTATATCTGACTAGTAAGTGTTGCAACTACAACGGAATGGTTAACTAAAAGTGCCCACTGCTTATTATTTCAGGATGACTATCTATACCTGACTAGTAATTGCGGCAACGATAACTGAAATAAATAAAACTGCCAACTGTGTGAGTTCCTCGGTTGACTTCCTCGTTTGGTCTCGAGGGGGAAATACCAGGATGGGTATGTTCGGTGGTAGTATCAGGAAGGTTCCGAATAGGTCTTTCTTATCCCTCTCTGATAGCCGACAGTTATCTCGAGTCTCTATAGGTTGTTTAGTGCATGCTGCGCTGCCGCTCAGTCCACCATACCTATGTAGGCGAGGACCGCCGAATTCTAGCCTCGCCGTGTACTGGCATCAGTACTGACCGCTCTCTCTTTTTCCTTTGCCCTTTGTCGGCACCCCTTTTGTTTAAGCAGGTTTTGAGATCGACGTCGTTAGCAGGGTTGCCCTTCCGGCTTGGCCTGGGCAGGGTTATGGACGCCATTGGTTATTCTTCAGGGCTCTTAGCTCAATTTGCATCTTGTCCGTACTCGGACGCTATATCGTTTTAAAGGTGATTTGGATCTTTGTATTGTATATCTGTATTCTTGACTCTTTGAGTCGCTGTTGTATATATATGTTTTGTGGGTTCCATCGTGGACTATTGTGTAATGATATTACTTCGTTTCCACCCGCACGCAAGTGCCTGGTGGGCACCTTTGAATCGTTTCTATGCGGGTTTTGGCGGGAAGCGTTGAAACTTGCATAGGGCCGATATTGAGGGTGTTACAAGGCTCCCATAGGTATGTCTTATATAGTCGCTAGATCCTAGGGTTACAGGCAGAGTCCTAGCCGCACAGGTTACAGAGTCCTACACGATACACAACTAGTCTAACATGTCTTGTACTCCAAGGCTCCGGGTACGCTGGTGACTCCTCCGTAGCCTTCCTTTATCCGGCATGGGCCTCCCTTTTGGATCCATCTAACTGGGCTGCCCAGCAGGCCATGGGCCTTGCTACCAACTGTGGGCCACCCGGGTTATCCGGATTAGAGACATGCTATGGTGATACCCATTTAGCATATATCCCCAACAGTAGACCCTAGAGAACTCCGAGATCTTGCGTCGTCTTGCCTCTTCAGGTTGAATGCTCCGTTTAGATGAATGTCGGCAAATCGTAAAGCAATATCTTGTAGTCCTCCCAAGAACCCTGCAATGCCCTCTATCTTCAATATGTAAGTCGGAGAATTGTTGAATCTTCCATCGTACTCTTCTCGTAGCCGGACTGGATCCGTCCATGCTGGAATCTTCAGATGGGATGGTTCACCTTCCTGTGTCAGTAGAGCAACGTAGACCATAGATCAGCGATGTCTTGTAACTCACACATGCAGAGAACACAATCATAGCAGTTTTTCCCACGCGAAGGATGCGAACCGTTGGCGGCGGCGGTGGGAACGTGGCGAAATTTCCGCGCATGCGCAAGCATGCGCTGTCCACGCAGCAACCGTTTGATCATCCTGCATGGATCTTGACGCCGAGTATTATAAATTATAACCGTGGTAAATTGCAGTAGCGCAACCCCATCCATGGCGGAAACGAGCGACATCGCGGCCAAGCCGGCGGGCTCCGTTCATGTTCCTCTAAAGGGCATGGTGCTGCCACGCACCATGGTGGTGGAATCCACTAGCGGTGACCATATTCCAGTGGGGCTGGAACCGCTAGAGGAGGAGGGCAACTCTCACAAGGGAGAGTGGCGCGGCTTCGATATCGATGATAGCTATCTCAAGGAGATGCTCGTCGAGGGGTACCTCCCCACGATGGAGGGGATGGTCTGGCGGGCGGCGTCGGTCGGCGAGGTCATCCCTTCTCCCCAAGCCGGAGAAAAGGTGTACCTCAAAGCCCAACTGGTACGCGACGTCTCCCTCCCAATCTCTGACTTCTTCATAGAGGTCCTTAGCCACTACCGGGTTCAACCTCATAACTTGTCTCCGAATAGCATCCTTGCGCTTAGCAACTACGCGGCGCTTTGTGAGGGTTACCTAGGAATCAGGCCTAGGTTAGATCTGTTTATATATTTCTTCACCGTCAAGAGGGAAGCCGGAGTGAGCAAGGATGAGCTCAGAAATTGTGTAACCATTAGCTTCAAGATCCGGCCTGGCCGGCGGTTCCCTGACATTGTAGGCCACGAGTCCTACAAAATTGGCAGAGGACATACTTCTACGGCCCAGATATCCCTCTGGCTGGCCGAGAAGCATCGTACCCGGACTTTGTCGACGGGGCCGCTACTGAAGCCACCACATGGAGATCCCAAGCCCTCCTGCCCTCCGACGATGAAGCCTCCCGCGCTATAAGGCAGATCGAGTGCTTCGTAGACACGGGTCTGACCGGGTTGGACCTAGCCATGTGCTGGTTCGTCAGGCGGATCCAGCCTTTGCAGCACCGCGCGAAGCTGATGCATCAATATACCAAGGATAGGAAGGATAGCCTCCGCATCTCCGAGGACAACTTCTCGAGTGACTCCATTAAGATCCGCCTCAAAGACATCGTCAAGGTGAAGGACAGGAAGCGTGGCTTCACCATCACCTACAACATGTTCGAGGGCGGCACGTGCCCAGAGGTACATGTTTATTTTCCGTGTATGACATATACTCAAGTTCTTCCATCTAACCCTTACCATTACATCTAACACTTCAGGATTCACTTAACAGCTAAAGAGTCTAGACGAGGACAACATGGCTGTCCAAGTCTATGACCCCAAGATGAAGGAAGTCACCGTCGTGTCCGAAGACGAGATCCTGCTGGCGCGTAAGCAGAAGAGCTCCACCTCTGACGCTGCCGATGGAGGCAATAAGAAGAAGACGGAGGGTGGATCCTCCAAGAAGTCCACCGCCTCCCTAGAGGAAAAGAAAAGAAGAATGATTGGTATCCCTTTGACCAAAGCACCAACCGTTGTGTAAGCTTCTTAACATCCGACATTGTCTCTTGCTCATCTTGTTCATGTACTTATACTTTCGCACGTTTCAGGAAGAAGGCCAGTATGAGTTTGAAGAAGACCTCCAAGACGTAGGGGGCTTCTAAAAACATCAAAGATATGTTTCACCAAGCGTCTCCCGCCATCGCCCCACAACTCCCAGCGTCCATCCGGCTACTGCAGCGACAAGCTCTCCAGCGAAGGTAACGTATGAACCTTCCGCCATGGAAGTGGACCAAGGCATTGCCGCGGAACTTGCTATTGTTGGCGAGCAGGCGACACAAGAAAGCACCACAACCAAAATGGCTGAAGCTTTGGATAAGGATGCCACTAGTAGCAGTAAGGCGATGGTGGGAGGCGGAACTTCTACCGAAGGCGGCGCCAATGCACCCAAGACGCCAACAGAGTTCCCAAAGATTGTCTACCCAGCGCATATGCCGAGTAGCTCAGCTCTGGCTCCTCGCGCATCGCCAACTTCTCCGACATGTGGTCTTGAGGAGCTGCTCAGGCAGGCGGATATCCTGCACGGAAATAGTCTTTTCTTCAGCAAGATATTTGTCGAGAGCGCCACCAACCTCAAGATCATTGCACTTGTAAGTTTTATATGCCTTTTGCATTTCATATGTAGTATCCCACTGTATCCCCCGAGGATTTAGACGGAAAACCATTGGTCTTTGTGTCTGAATGCTCTAAGAGTGACTAAGCTAGAAAACTTCACACTGTAACCCCCAAGCATTTAGTTTGAATGAATTATTCCGACTAGATACTTTTAGAGTAGCATACATAGTGTTTGTAAATTTCAATACTGTAGCCCCCAAGACTCTAGTTGAAACAAAATTAGTTCCGACTAGATGCTTAAAGAAAGACTAAGCATATTGCCGAGTTAAAAACTCTCACTGTAGCCCCCAAGCCTCTAGGTGGATATTTATCCGGCTAGATGCTCCAAGAAGACTAAGTAACTTTGATATTTTGCCACAGAATGAGAATGCTCGGAGAGGCGTCGCCAACGAGAAGTTCCACAAGATGCACGCTGAACTGGAAGTTGAAAAGCGTAAAACTGCCTTCTTGAAGGATCAAATCACCAAGAGCAAGAGTCTGTTTTTCTTTTCAATTTCGCACTCAAACTTGGTCTTGTGCCATCACTCTCCGACTACTCATTATGCGTTGTTATTTTTCCGACATGCAGAATCTATTGCCAAGGCGAAGGAAATTGTTGAGCAATCCAAGCACATAGAATTGCTGGATAGCGAGAACAAGATCCTCAAGCAGGAGAGGGCTGACACTCTGAAGATGCATGAAGCGTCCATGAAGGCCGTGCAGGAGTCTGCCAACACGGAGATCAACCGACTGAAGGAGGAAATTGCAATCCTCAAGGAGCAGAACAAAGCTGCCGAAGAGCAGAATAAGCGCAACCTTGAGGCTTACAAGGTCCTCCGACAAGAACGGGACTCCATGGAGGAGACACTCCAACAAGCCGAGGCGAGCATCTTTGGTAAGCGATCTCCTTCTTGTACTTCTGTAAGCCAGGTACTCTGAACTTTTTTTGTGTGTTATTGAACTCACGTACTCCGTTGCTTGGCCGGAAATGCAGCTCCTATTGGTTTAACCAATACGCCTTCCGCCAAAGGAATGCATGGTCCTAGCCGACAACTTCATCAGTACCACCATCAAACAAGCCAAAGAGATTGCCAAGCCCATTAACATCAACAACAAGGCGGTGGATTCCATCATGAAGTACTCGGAAATTCTGTGCCAAGCCCCCGAGCATATCGTAAGCTGGAAAGCTTCATGTACCCGGGTTGGTGCTAGAATGTCGCTGGCGATTGTCAAGGCCCACCACGAGAATGCCGACATCGACACGGTGACCACGGGTCTGCCTGACGTAGACGATGACAGCCAGAAGATTAATCACAAAGCTATCTAGGCATCGCTCGTCGGCTATGACACCAGGGTCGCCGAGTTGGTCGATCCAAACTCCTTTGTGCCTCTTGAGATCATTGATGGTGACCAGCCCAGCTCCTCTGAGTCCCTCAAGACCACCGACTTTGAAGATGTGCATGATGGCTCTCCTGCTGCCGACTATGCTTCCTCAAAGTCTCCTGTGCCAGAAGAATAAAAAACACTTTGTAATATTTGTTTCCCCTGGATGGATGTATGCGGAAAAACTATTGTGTTAATATTAAGGCGGAAAACAATAGCTATATGTTTCCTGCTACTTAAGTACTAGTTCCAGCATGTAAATATTTTTAAGCAAGTGCTGGCTTATCCATTACTTTGGTTTTTATGCTTGACTTTTCGGAAGACTCGTAGTCAGAACCATGCGCTCAAGCGATGATGCCCAATGGCACCATCAAAACCTAAGCACAAAATTGCCGACTTCAAGTGTCGAAAGTCACTACTCCAGAATCCACATAAAAACAAGAAAGAACGTGTAGACCAGAAAACTTAAGTTAACGCCCGTGGGCGGAATTTTCACAAGTGCAAATGCAAAGTTTGTGCATAAATGTTTTATATGATCCAAAAATAAACACTAAAGGAGGTAAAAGACTCAAGCATATGAGTGAACCAAAGAGATTTATTTCATTGATCATACAAGAGTTACACAGTAGATTAACAATATGCTAAGTGTAGAAAGGACGTAGTTGTGCTATGTTCCATGGCCGATCAAGCTCCGGGTAGTCATCATCCAGGTCACGTCGCTTACGCTTATGATCATCGTTGGGTCTATCCTCAAGTTCACGATTGTCAACGAGGTAGTAAGACCCATTGAGTAGCGCCTTGCTTATGATGAACGGTCCTTCCCATGGCAGGTATAATTTGTGTGACTTCTTCTGCTTAAGTCGGAGCACCAGATCCCCTTTTTAAACGAGTGATGCCAAACGCGGCGACTATGGTAGCTGCGTAGCTTCTGCTGGTAGATGGCGGATTTTTGGCATACCAATACGCGCTCTTCCTCGAGAAGGTCCACATCTAGGCACCTGGATTCTTCAGCATCATCTTTGTCGTAGGCGGCAACTCTTGGTGAATCGTGAAGAATGTCGGAAGGCGGGATGGCTTCTGCTCCATATACCATGAAATAAGGGGTATAGCCGGTAGATCTGTTGGGTGTAGTTCGTAAACTCCATAGAACAGATGGTAACTCCTCCGCCTAGGCTCCAGCTGCTCTATGTAGCGGTGCCTCAAGACGTGGCTTGATTCCCTGCAGAATTAATCCATTGACTCGCTCAACTTGACCATTGGACTGTGGCGTGCCACAGATACTAGGTCAAGTCGGATGCCCTTCTCCCAACAATAAGATTCCACTTCTCTGAGTGATAAGTTGTTGCCATTGTCGGTGATAATGCTATGTGGGAGACCAAATCTCACCACTAGATCCCGAACAAACCTAAGGGCAGTTAGCCCATCAAGCTTTATAATGGGTTTAGATTCTATCCATTTGGTTAATTTATCAACTGCTACTAGCAGATGCGTAAACCCACATGGTGTCGTCTGTAATGGACCAACCATGTCTAGCCCCCAGACTGCAAACGCCCAAGTTATTGGTACCGTTCGCAATTCTTGTGCTGGAACATGTGGTTGTCGGGCATAGTACTGGCATCCCATGCATGTCTCAACCATCTTATCAGTGTCCGCCTTCGCAGTCAGCCAGTAGAATCCTTGCCAGAAGGCTTTGGAGACAAACGATTGAGGAGCAGCGTGATGCACGCAATCCCCGAGATGAATCTCATGAAGGATTTCAATACCCTCTTGCTGGGAAACACACTTGAGGTATACACCAGTGGTGCTTCTTTTGTAGAGTTGTCCATTGATTATGGTATATCCCTTTGCTCAATGTACTATTTGTCGACTTTCGACCTCGTCGATGGGCAAAGTTCCGTGTACAAGATACTCCATGAACGGTTTTGTCCAAGCTGGAGGGACCTTTGTCACCGTGTGAATGAAAGAGTCAACTCTATCCGGGTTCTCGGGGTCCGCTCCCTTCACGGATGGTGTCCGTAGATGCTCCAAAAAAATGCCAGGTGGAATTTTTGTGTGCCCTAATCCAATCTTTGACAACAGATCAGCCGCCTCATTTTCCTCCCTTGAGACATACTTGACTTTGTAGCCCAAGAAGCTCTTAGCTATCTCGTCCACTTCGTCTCGATATGCCGCCATCATAGGGTTCCGCGCGTTCTAGGTGCCAGCCACCTGCTGGGCAACCAAGTCGGAATCTCCACAGCAAACTATGCGCTTGATGCCAATATCCTTGGCTACGCGAAGTCCGTGAATGAGCGCTTCATATTCCGCCATGTTATTTGTAGCCTCGAAGTGGATCTGTAGAACGTAGTGCAGTTTTTCCCCTGTTGGTTACTATAGTAGTACACCAGCCCCCGAGCCATTGAGTAGCTTTGATCCGTCAAAGTGCATCACCCAGTATTCCGGCTCTGGTATAGGGGTAGCATCTGGCATCTCCGTCCAATCTGCGATGAAATCCGCCAAGACCTATGGTTTGATAACGTCGCGTCTCTTGTAGGTGATCTCGAAGGCGGCAATCTCAATGCCCCACTTCGCAACCCTTCCTATAGCGTCGCTGTTGTTGATAATGTCGGATAGTGGAGCTTTGCTCACAACTATGATAGGGTGCTCCCGGAAATAGTGCCTTAGCTTTCGAGAAGCAAGGAACACTCCATAAGCTAGCTTCTGGTAGTGTGGATAACGCTGCTTGGACTCCGTCAAGACCTCGCTTACATAGTAAACTGGTCGTTGAACTCCGTACTCATGCCCTGGTTCTTTCCGCTCTACCATGACGACGATGCTGATTACCCGGTTAGTGGCCGCCATGTAGATTAACATAGGCTCCATAGGCTCGGGTGCTGCGAGTATAGGTGCCGAGGAAAGTATCTCCTTTAGCTTCTTGAGTGCAGCATCTGCTTCGTCTGTCCATGTAAATTTGTCTGCCTTCTTCAGCAACTTGTACATCAGCAGAGCCTTCTCTCCAAGTCGGCTGAAGAACCGGCTAACTGCTGCAATGCAACCTGTAAGTCGTTGGATGTCCTTCAGGCATGTCGGACGGTTTATGTTTAGGATGGCCTTGATCTTCTCCGGGTTGACCTCAATTCTGCGCTGGGAAACAATGAAGCCCAACAATTTTCCGGCTAGGACCCCGAAGACGCACTTCTTAGGGTTAAGCATCATGTTGTATTTTCGAAGATTATCAAAGGTTTCTTTTAAGTCGGAGATAAAGTTGTTTGACTTTTTAGACATCACCGCTATATCGTCCACATAGGCGTGAACGTTCCGACAAATTTAATCATGGAGGCAACGCTGCATAGTCCACTGGTACATAGCACCTACGTTTTTCAGCCCAAAGGGCATCGTGACATAGCAAAACGTGTCGTAAGGTGTGGTGAACGAAGTGGCCAATTGGTCCGACTTTCTCATCTTTATCTGGTGGTATCCTGAGTATGCATCAAGAAAACACAAAAGTTTCAAGCCAGCCGTCGAGTCAATAACTTGGTCAATGTGAGGCAAAGCAAACGGATCTTTGGGACACACTTTGTTCAAGCCGGTGTAATCAACGCACATTCTTAATTCTTTGGTTCCCTTTTTGTGGACAAGTACATGATTGGCCACTCGTCGGGTGTGAAGGACTTCTCGGATAAAACTATCCTTAAGTAACCTAGCTATCTCTTTGCCTATGGCCCGTATCTTCTCGTCTCCGAAGCATCGTAGAGGTTGTTTCACCGGTTCGCATTTTGGATTAATATTCAAGCTGTGCTCGGCAAGTTCCCTAGGTACACCTTTCATGTCGGCAGGTTGCTAGGAAAAGATGTCCCTATTCTCATGGAGAAACTCAACAAGCGCGCTTTCCTATTTGGGGTCCAGACTCGTCCCAATGGCGGTGGTCTTGGAGGCATCGCCTACCACAAGTTCCACCGGCTTGGTCTCGATGGCGGCCTTGAAGGCGGGATCGGAGTCAGAAATCTACTTCTTCGATGCCGGCATCTCCGTGGCATCGACCTTGCTCTAGATCTCCTTGAATTCTTTGTTGTAAAGGACAACTTCTGCAAAGGTTGCTTCTCCAATCTCGCAATCCCTTGCCTTGGTAAAGCTTTCGGATACGGTGGTGATACCGTTTGGTCCGGGTATCTTGAGCTTGTTGTAGACGAAGCATGGCTTGGCCATGAAGGCATGGAAGATGTCGCGTCCGAAGATGATGTGGTACACGCTCTTGAAGGGGACCACCTCGAAGGTCATGCGTTCTTGGCGGTAATTATTAACATCACCAAAAGTAACCTAAAGTGTGATGCACCCAAGGGAACGAGCCTCCCGGCCAGGAACTACGCCATGGAACACGGTGCTGGTCCGCCTTAGGTTGGCCTCCATCAAGTTCATCTTGTGTAGTCTATCCAGGTACATGATGTTGATGTTGCTTCCACTGTCCGCCATGCATTTGGTGAACTCGTTGCCGGCAATCAAAGGGTTGAGGACCATGGTGTATTGGTTCTTTGTAGGGATGAGGTCTGGGTGATCCTTCCTGTCCCAAGTGATTGGAATCTCCGACCAGCGCAGGTACTGGGGAACTGGGGGTAGGGTGGACATCGGTATCCTCGTGGAGGTTTTTTCTTGCCGGACAGTAGGGGTGCCAAGGAAAGTGTGGTAGACGGCAGCCTTCTTCTCGAAGGGGTTCTTGACCTTGCCATCGCTCTTGTCGGCGTTCTTGGGGTCAACATCCTCGTCCATGTCACTTGAATCCTTGGAATCATCTTCCTTCTTCTTCCCTTTGCCCTTGCCTCGCGGTCTGTTCTTCCGGCTTCGCTTGTAACCGGACTCTGGGTCCTCCTTGAGGTCGTTGACGAACTTGCAGTGGCGATTGGTGTGAGTGGATTTGCCATTGGCGTCGATGTGTACAAGGCATGGCAAATCACGGTATTCCTCGTATGTTTGGGGAACGTGGAGTGCTGTCGGGGTAGTTTCACTACCTCGCTACTGCCCATGACCAGCCCCCATCCTCGGCCACGCTGTCCGCCATCACCTCGTCCTGCAAACGTCATGGCGACCATGTCGGAGGTTTGATTTTCTTCTGGCGGATTCTTCTGCTTGGTGTTGTTGTTCCTCTTAGCCTGGGTTGGAATGGCTATTGCCGGCAAGGAGCCATGAGCATCGTTGTCGGTAACCGCGAACTCACTGTCCAACTGGATCATCTGGTTGATATCGAGCATGTGATTGTCCTGCAGGCGCTTCAACTTATGTCGGACCAATGTACCTTTTTCCAACCTGTCGATGAAGGCGGCCATGGCAGTGTGATCGTGCACTCCTGCGCAGGAATTCTTCGTATCCAGACAGCGGGAGAGGTAGGCGCGAGATGACTCGTCTTTCTCTTGCACGCACCGCTATAGATCGCCAATAGTGCATGGACGCTTATACGTACCCTCAAAGTTTTTGGTGAATGCTTCTTGCATGTCCAACTAGTTGCAGATGGACTTCTCCGGCAAGTCATCAATCCATTGGTGGGATGTGCCCGTCAACATCAGTGGGAGGTACTTGACGATGACGTTGGGGTTACCCCCGACGATCTCCACCGCGTTGTCGTAATCCTGCAACCATGTAGCTAGTTTGGCGGTGTCGTCCTTGATGGTCTTGTCAATCCGGAAACCCTTGGGGTAAGTTGCGGTCCGTATCACGGGTCCAAAGCAACGTGGTCCCAGGTATGGTCCTTCCCAGGCCTCGTGAATCTCGTCCAGGCGTGAACGTGCATCGTATGGCTCTGGGCATGTTCTTTTCTTCTTGCCGCCAGGGGATGGGGTGCGTGAACAACGCGGGCCTCCTCCACCATGGTGGCTGCTAGGGGGAGAAGGAGGCGAAGGTGGCGGTGGGTTAGCCTTCTTGTTGTTACCCTCCTGCGACACCTCACACTTGTCGCGGTTGCTTGTCGCACACGTAGGGTCATGGTGTGACCTGCTCTTATGTCCTTGGGTGCGCTCTCCATCGTGACGGGGCTGCTCCGTGTTGTCGCGGATGACGATGTCGCCCTGCCTTGGCGGAGGCATGCTTGTACGATGGTGAGCCCTTGGTTCTTCGCAATGTCGGGGGATCGGGGCGGTGGAGATGGGCGACAAGGATGAGCCTTGCCTCCATGATCAGAGGATATGGGGATAGCATCCTTCCTGTTGTGCGCATCCCTCCGTCTTTGTTCTGATGAACCCGTCTGAGACCCGACATCCTGAGGAGATCTGTCCCTTGGCGGCTTAGGATTGCTAGACTGGCAACATGCTAGGTCAGACTCAAGCCTCTGAGAGGTGGCCTTTTCCTGTTGTTTGACCGCCTTTGCTACAAGGTCATAGACCTGTTCCATAGCTGCGGTGATCCATCCTGCTCCAGAAGGGTCTTGGCGACGGCTAGGTTGAGAATAAGACTAGGCATGACCTGCCTGCCCTCGCTGTCAATGTATGGCTTGGCTTGTGGCGGCTTCGGTGGAGCCCATCCTAGGTTTCGATGTAAACCAGGATCGTTAATGATGCGAGCCGAAGCCTTCTTAGCCTTCTGCTGCTTGAGTAGAGTCTTGTACTCGGCCTCCATGGCTCTAGCTTTCTCTATTGACTTCTTCGCCTTGGCCAAATCTTGATCCATCTTTGCGCCTTGCTCCGCGATGGCCTGCGCTTCCTCCAGCAGTTGCTGGCGCTTCTCGTCAAGCTGGAATACGTTCCTTATGTGAGCCACAGTCATGGGCTCGAAACGAGCAAATTGCCGTACATCACTCTATCAGATGGAGTGATTTGGACAGTTGTAGACGTAGATGCCAGAGGCGGCGGTTTTGCGGTGTTGTTGTTACTCGGACCGACGTTGATTTCCTGCGGCTGCTGCACTAGGTTAGCCGGAGGGGGCATGGCCTTTGCACGATCATTGTCGGCAGCAATAGGTGGTCCCTTCCCCTTGTCCAATGCTTTAGGCGGATCTTGTTCGGGTTGATCTTCCTCCATCACGGTCCCAATGGCGACGAACACCTCTGGGATGTGATGGCCTTGTCAGCCTGCTCGTCGCGTCTGATATCCTCCTCCATCTCATGCATAGTAGAGTCGAGTTCCTCCGGGCTGAAGTCTATCTCCTCCGAGTCAGCGCTGATGTCGGCGTAGAGCGCGTCCAGGATGGATTCGGAGGGTGACGGGGCCTCCTCGATGATGGGTGGTGGTGGTGCGACAGCAGCGACGATGACTGGAGGCGGTGGTGCGGCTGCAGCGACGATGACTAGAGGCGGTGGTGGCGGTGGCTGAGGCGGAGGGGCGCCGGGTATGACCGCGAGCGCTGCCTGAGCTTTTGCATCAGTGGCCGCGAAGTTGTTGACGGTGTTCACCATGCCTTCAAAAGTGAGGCGTCCCGAAGCCTGCATCTGCCTTAAAGTATGTCGGAGAAGTGTACCGTAGTCCATTCCTTCCACAAAGTGATACATGGCATCATCATTAGGGTTATGCTCCAGATCGTCCTGTATACAGAGCCACCTGGCTAGGTAATCGTGGGGTTTTTCACCCTCTCTCTGAACGCAACGCGCCAGATCGAAGATGGTTACCACGCCGATGAACTTGGATCTCTGCTTTCCAGACGCACGGACGAAGCCGGCGGACTTGCAGTGATCTTCCACCATTATATCTGGCACAGGGGCGGTTTGGGTGGGCCTTGAATTTTTTTGATCTATTACGGAAAACTCCAAAGAGAGATCCGACTTCGATCCTTCCGTGAACGTATCCTGCCCGTAGGCGGTCCGTGCAGGCCTTGACACTCCTCCTACTTCTAGGGAACTAGTGCTCGAGTCTGTTCCGATGAAGAGGTGGATGTCCCCGATTGGGACGATCGAATAGCGGGTGGGGTTTGTCTTAGCCAGGATCCAGAACTCATCGGGAAGGACGATCAGAACGTTACCGGAGAAGAGAACACGGCCGATGGCTACGGTTTCGCCAATTCCCGCGAAGAGCTTGAACCTCACCCGTTGTAGAGCCTGAAGCGCCTCGTGCCCCACTGTGGGCGCCAACTGTCGTGGTATTGCCGACGATTACACCATGGAGGGGTCCTCACAGAGTGTGTTTAAAGACGTGGGGTAAGGCGGGAGGTTGGCGGGTACGAGGTAACACAACTTACCCAGGTTTAGATCCCACGACAGTGGTGGGATCCTACTTCTGCTATAAATCACTATAATGGCAATACGCCGAGTTACAGGGATCGGTTCGCCGTGCGCCATATGAGTTGTTCTGCCCTAAAGTCTCCCATAGGTCTGGCTTATATAGTCGCTAGATCCTAGGGTTACAGGCAAAGTCCTAGCCGGACAGGTTACATAGTCCTACACGATACACAACTAGTCTAACGTGTCTTGTACTCCAAGGCTGTGGGTACGCTGGTGACTCCTGGGCCTCCCTTCTGGATCCATCTAACTGGGACGCCCAGCAGGCCATGGGCCTTGCTACCAACTGTGGGCCACCCTGGTTATCCGGATTAGAGACATGTTATGGTGATACCCATTTAGCATATCCCCAACAGCGGTGGTCCGGAGTATGGGCCCTAGAAAGCTCGACATATGAGAAATAAAAGAGAGAACTTCCGCTAGCCATAGAGAGAGAAAGGGCGAACTTGATGAACAAGTGGTGGAGACGATAACATGCGAGAGGATGTGATAGATTGTTTCCATCGTGGCGGTGGGCTCGCCGGGCCAATAAAGGGACAACACCAAGTTAACCCGATGACCATGCGCCCAGAGATTGTGAGCGCCGCGATCCCCTTAAGGGATTGAATCATTTTCCTATAATATTGGACACTAGCGAGCCAATGCTCGACACCTAATTGGCTAGGATATTTGAAGAACCTCTCCGACCAAGGTCGCCACCCTAGATCCCAAAGTCCTCAGCATGGGCCGGGGTGACGAAATTCTTGCCATCGCCTTTATTGATGACCACACGAGGGAGGACGCTGGCCACCTCGAGCGACGGCGAGGGGAGGGGAAGGTCTGGCGGTGTTCAAACCCTAGTCACCCTCCAAAGGACAAGCGGGTGTTGTTCGGTGTCTCTCGTTCCAGACCATCATCATCGCTATAAATCTTGAGACTAGCGAGTTAGGCGTGACACCTGCTTGGCTAGGAGCTTCGAAGAACTTTTAAAATATAAATATTTTTTTGTGTGAAATACCAGCAATCTATTAATAATCATCAACAGCAGTAGAGAAAATTGCAGAAAGCTACCACAATTTGGGCTGTCAGAACGAGTCAGTACCAACATTCTTAATTTTTGCTTGTCAGTACCAGTTTTCGGACGGGCCAACGTAAATCACGCTGATCCCTGTCTGATGCCGTTTTTTATAGCGCGGCCCCACTGTCAGGGTCCACGTGTGCAAACGGCCGTTGCGGCACCATTTGGACCGCATCGTCTAAGACATCGCCAGTCCGTGCTCCTCAGTCCCAGCTTGCTATCTCTTCTCCTACTAACGTTCTCGCTCGACTAGGAGGCGATGGAGGAGCCGGCGAGTCCTGGAGGCGGCGCCGACGACAAGGACGACATTGGGAGCTCTAGTGCTGTCGGCGGAGACAGCACACGCGACAGACGCAGAGTGGCAGAGCAGGATGAATTTGATGAGCTATGGCCGTCTCGGCCATCGACGGCGGCGGCGATGCTGGCGCAGCTCTGGGTGGACAATCCGGCGCAAAGTGAAAGGTGGACAAGCGACCTCGGTGGAGTAGAGTACATGTTCGCTTTCCCCCCAATTTCCTATCTGAATTTTTTTGTCTAGGGTTAGGGTTTGCTGAATCTTGCGATTTTCTCTTAATTTCTATAGTCTGGATCCTGAAATATGGGAAGTCAGAATTCAGTTGGATGGTGTAGACAATCTAGAGAGGATAATATCCAGAAAAGACATTGCTTATATGAATATAGTTGCAGTGATTGAGGAAAAAGGGTTTAGTTTTCAGGATTCCATTTACTGCACAATGTTGGGTGTACATGAATTGGTTCAGAACAACTGCAAGGTCTATGAACAGTTGAATCATTTTGATTCAAGTAGGGTGATGTCTTTGTTTGTGAAGAGGGGCAAGCCTGTTGTAGTTAGAAAGAATAATAAATCTTCAGGCAATTCTAGTGAAGCCACTGCATCTTCTAGTGTGCTGCTTGAAGAACCTGTTCCTTATGATTGGAGTGAGCCTGATGTCTATGTTGTTCATGGAGAAGGTTGCAATTTTACAAGTCAAAGTGGTAGCACTGTCTTAGGTGATGAATATGCACCTGCTAGTAGAGGAGTAGATGTTCCAACTCAAGAGAGTCAGAATGTGGATAAGGGTAAAGCAATACAAAATGAAGACAGTGATGGCAGCAATGGTTCAGACCATGAGCTTGATGATAAATGGTGGGACATTGCCATTGGACAAGTTGATGTTGCACATTTGGAAGAAATGAAGAAGAAGGAACTGGAAGAACTGGCTGAGAGGATTGAGGAGAGGAGGAGGAAGAGAGAGGATCCCCTGCTGCACTGTGAAGGGGACACAAATATTGAAGATTTGTTTGTGACTGCAGAAGAAGAAGAAGAAGTTGCACATGAGTTGGAACCAACACCTGTTTCGGTCAATAAGAAGAAATTGCCTGTAAAAAGAGGCCCCACTTTGAGGTGTCATTCAGAAGTGGAGATACAAGAGGAACCAGATTACATACCATCATCAGAGGAGAAAGCAAGAGAAGAGGAGAAAGGGGAAGTTTGAGGTGCCAAAACCTAAATAGACATCAAGAATGGGAACCATAACATGCTCTAATTGTAAACTGCAGGGCCATAGATACACTAGCTGTGCACAGCCTTTGAGGCCTGATTTGGTGATTAGAAAGAACAAGCATGTGGTGAGTTTCTGTCCAGCCTACACCACCTTATTATGTGATCTATTATCTATTATCCTTAACATGATCATCTTATGTTGTTTCTTGTTGTTTCTGTACAGCCTACACCACCTCCAGCAGCAGATGCACCTACACCATCAGCTACTACAAGGGCACCCCCAGCAGGTCCTAGAAGGACACCCCCAGCAGCTACTAGAAGGGCACACCCAACAGCTACTACAAGGGAAACCTCAACAGCTACTACAAGGGCAAGTCCTACAAGGGCACCCCCAGCAGCTACTTCCTTTGTTGCACCAAGAAGAACACCAAGACAGAGAGAAGATGATGGTGGATTTGTTCCTGGATACAAGAAGAGCAAGACCTGGGGATATTTCAACTATGGTTATGTTAGAGGTGATGATGATGGAGGAGCTGGGTCATCAAACCATTGACATGGACATGTACTAGTCATATTCTGTTTGCAAAAACTATTGTAATGGACATGTAGTACTTGTTGCCTTACTCCAGTTGTTTGCCTCTTTTGCTGATGAAACTACTAAAACCATTCAAGAATGTCTGATGTTCTGTGAAACTAATTGTTGTACTTGTTGGTCTCTGAAAGTACTAAAACTAATGAATGTATGATGTTGTTCTGTGAAATGTTGTCAACAATGGCATGTGTTGTTGTTCTATGATGGTGATGTAATAAAACTATTCAAGATAGCACACACACTACTGTAGATACTCCAGCTTTTTCAACATACTACAAATAGCACAAATTGGTTCAACATAGCACAAATTGGTTCAACATACACAAATGGTTCACATATACAAATGGTTCAACATACACAAATTGGTTCAACATAGCACATTTTACCAACACCCATAGTTCAACACAGCTAACACACTACTGTAGATACTCCAGCTTTTTCTTCATCTCACTCAGCATAGATCGCAACAATCTTCTTCAGTTTATCGTTGTTGTCAGTATTTACTTTAAAAAGATCAAAAGCAAATACTCTAGCCTTTTCTTTTCTGCCTTGAGAACTTATTTTTCTTCCTGCAGAGCCTCCTTTTCTGCCTTCATAGCCTGCTTTTCTTCCTCTCATTCCTTCTGCCTAACCCTAAGCACACCATCTTCTGTAATCTGAACCTGTTTAAGCATGCCAGCTTCACTCTTTAAATCCTCCACTTCTTTCTTCAGCAAATTCATCTCCCTCTCACTTTCTTCCATCACCTCCTTCTGACTTCTTCTCAACATTCATGTTAGCCAAATTATCCACCACGGCCTTCTTCTCAATGCTCTCCATAAATTTTTTGACATCAGCAAGGAGGGTGGCATGCTTCTTCTCTATCTTGGCTTTTTCTTCAGCAAGCAGAGCAAGCACCTTACAGTTTTCCACCTTCTCATCTATTATGGCATCATTACTTTCATGGTACATAGCCCACAAACTAACTATTGCATTGCTCAAATGATCTGGCCACTCTTCATCTTTCCATGCAACAAACCCACAGTTCAACACTTGCTATTACAAATAAATAAAACCATATGAGGCAAAGAAGATTTCATATAAGACATGGATTATACTAACAACAAATACTAATATTTGTAACTAAACTAGTGAGAAGAGCAACTAGCAACTAGGATTCAATAAAGATAAAATCTATTGTAATTAGCAACTAGGCAATGAGCAAAGCAACTAGAACTAGACAGTGAGCAAAGCAACTAAAACTATTGTAATTGGGAATAGAACTCACATTTTCCACAGGGCAAAGATAAAATCTACGCCCAGTGTTGCTCCCTTCAAAAGCCACGCATTGCTGCAGTACCATCTTGTGGTTGCGACAAACCAGAGTGCAATCCTGTGCTATGCCGCTGAAATTTGGATCCTCAACAAATGTAGGAGCATAATCTAGGTCCATCAGGTCCTAGTCAAGCAGAAATTGCAAAGACAAATGAGGTAAATGGGGAGGAGTGAACAATTCCTAAATCGCCAAAATTCAATCCTAACCCTAGATAATGAGCTTACCCCAAGAATGTTCAAGCTCGAACTCTCCCCATCGTCCCAGCTAGGCATGTTGGCGACAGCTAGTGGCCTCGGACGGCAGCGATGACCCAGAGGTGGCGGCGACGGCAATGGAGCTGCGCGGCGGTGACAAGAACAGGTGGAGTAGGAGGAGAAGTGAGCGGGGACCGGAGTGTGTTGACCGAGCGGGGACGGTGGCGCTATCTTAGCCGATGCGGTCCTAACGGCGCCGCAACGGCCGTTTGTCCACGTGGACCCTGACAGTAGGTCCGCGCTATCAAAAACGACATCAGGGAGGGATCATCGTGATTTGCGTTGGCCGGTCTGAAAACTGGTACCGACAAGCAAAAATTAAGAATGTTAGTGCTGACTCATTCTGACAGACCGAATTGTGATAGCTTCCTGCAATTTACTCACAACAGTATAAAAAGATTTAAAGGTAATAAAAATTACAAATAGATCACTAGATCACCTATCAAGACTACAAACATTAGCGCAAGCGGAAGACGCGCGATAGGTAATTCCAAATCATTTGGCAAGTATAGTAGCAACTTGTTTTGGGTGGCTATTTATCCAAGTGTGTTTTAATGTACTTATTGCTCCGTCGAGTCGTCATCATCCACTCATCACCATGGTGTAGACTAGAGACGACGGCCACGGCAAAAGACAAATCTGGCGGACCCACGTGGAAGTGAAAACAAACCTATCTCCTCCGCCGCACCGTTAACCCCCTTTCTCGCCGGTCGTATTAAACCCCGTTCCCCCCTTTTCGAACTAGCCGTTACGCTCTCACACCTCTCCCCTCATGAGTCTCATCTTCCCCTAAAAATCCATCTCATTACGCCTCAACGGCTACTTCCCCTTCACCTCTGCTCCGATCCGATCCCCACCGCCCATGGCCGCCGCCGCCGCCTCTACCTCCGCGTCGGCGCATCCGGCGGCCGCCTCCGACTTCCCCCCGCCCCCTCCGCCGCTCCACACCACCGCGCCTCGCCCCCGCCGTCGCGCGCGGGAGGTCAGCTCCAGATACCTCTCCACCCCCGCGCCCCTCCCCTCCTCCTCCCCGCGCCTCTCCACCTCCTCCTCGCGCGCCTCCTCCCCAACCCCGTCCCCGCGCGCTCACACCCGCGTCGCCACCCCCTTCGCCAACGAGAACCAGCCCCCGATCCCCCCGCCCACCCTCTCCCGCAGGCGCGCCGTACAGAAGCTGTTCGGCGAAATCGGTGCGGGCGCCAACCCTCGAGCCTCCGTCTCCTCCTCCACCGCTGCCGGCACCGCGACTCCCAGGTTCCTGCCCCGCTCCACCAGCGGGCCGATCCCGGCCACGGCTCGGAGGGGCTACCCGCGCCCCCCGACGCCCGCGCGCGCCTTCTCCTGCCCTTCCGCCACGGACGACGCCGCGTCCTGCTGCTCCACCGACTCGTCCTCCACCCTCACCGACTTCTCCGAGCCTGATGGGATCCCGGTGTCAGCCGCGCCCTGCGAGAGCCCGCCGCTGCTAGGTCCAGCGTCCTGCCGCGGCGGCGGCCGCCTCTCGTCGGAGCTCCGGTCGTCGGTACCGGAGCCGGGCGGGTCCACACGGGGGGCGATCCCGCTCTGCCACCGGTCTCTTAATTCAGCCCTGACGGGTTGCCAGGCTCCGCCGGTGAAGTTGCTGGCGCCACCAAGGCCACCGCAGCCACATGGGGCGAAAGTACCAGAGCTGAAGAAGGCAGTGCTCATTGGGGGCAGAAAGGTTGCCGGGAAACAGGAGGACGTGCACCAGCTGCGGATGCTGGACAACCGCCACGTTCAGTACAGGTTCCTGAACGCCCGGGCTGAAGCGGTGGCCAAGGCCAAGGCTGCGGTGGCAGAGGTGAGTGATTTGTTATTGTGACAGGCGGCAAACTCATTGGCTGTAGTTTGGTCTCCAGAATGTGAAATTGAGATGCTGGTGTTGTTATTGTTTTGCATGTGAAGAGCTCCCTGTTCGGACTGGCGGAGAGAATTACGGGTCTGCGAGAATCAGTTGCTGATAAGAGGGCAGAGGCGGAGAAGATCAAGAGAGACCAGAGATTGTTCTCCATTGTTGGTAGTCAGGTACGAAAAAATGGATGCATTTTGGCTTTCTGAAATTTTTGAACCGTGGTGTGCGTATAGCTTCATAAGTGATTCCCATATAAATGTGTGACTATCGATTTTGAGCTATGGAAGTGCTCGAATTGGGTATGTCACGTGAATGAATTTATTTACTCACTCACGTGAGATGGAGCCATCAAGGGGCATGGCTCAGCATCACAAGCTTTCTGTGTTCTCATTTCAACTTGTCCAACTTATGAACCAGTTGAAGTATGCCACTGGATCGATGTGTTAGCTATAATCAACTGTAATTTGGCTCAGCATCACAAGCTTTCAGTGTTCTCATTTCAACCTGTCCAACTATGAACCAGTTGAAGTATGCCACTGGATCGATATGTTACCTATAATCAACTGTAATTTGAGTCTACCTTTTACATTAAGTGTGTGCCCAATGGATATTACATGTGCACTAGCATCGGCACACTTAGGATGATTTATGCGAGTAGGTGGTTCAAATTAAAGACTTTGGTGCAGCTTAATTGATTAATGTATTTGTGTACTTGCAAAAATACCAGGTTCCATATCTGGATCTATGGAGTGACGTCGAGGAGGATTATTCCAGCTGTCTGACAGGGGCAACATCAGCGCTGCATAACGCCTCACTAAGGCTACCAATTGTTGGGGGTGTTAGGGTAAGCCTTTGATGTAATTTCACATTATGGGCATAAATTCCACCAAATTGTTCATGATGCAGATCAAATATTACAGTATATAAGACTGCTTCTAATAATGTTTGCAGGTAAATTGTGAGGAAATCTCAGAAATTCTTAACTCTGCTGTGCAACTACTGGAACCAGCATCCCCTTGTGTTCAAAATTTATTACCGAAGGTGAGAAAACTGTTGCCTAGAAATGTTATCTTTTTATAAGACGATTATTTTTGTGTTTACGAAATGTTCACATAGAAGGTTGGTTGTTTTTAAAGTAGCGGGAATATAGAACACAGACCCTATCAAATAACCTACTAAGTGATCATAATTTGTTTTCAAATATTGGTGGATGTAGGTTGTTAAGTCCATTACCATTCAAAAATTCAATTCTAACTCTAAGCACAGTATGAAGCTTTATTTGAGAATACGCAGGACAGTAAATTGGTAAAGCCTAAAATCCATGCTAATTTGATTGCCAATAGAAAGTTCAATCTAAGATATGTTCATACTCCATAGTGTGGCATTTATAAGAAATACCAAGGGCTGGACCAGGCTTGTCTCAGTTTTTGATAAGTGTGTATTTGTAAGAAATATCATAACAGTGTCTCGTATGTTTGGAACCTTGTTTGCTGGTAGTTATCTAGTTTATGCACTATAACAGTACTTCATGATATATTGACCTAATGTTTTGGATGCAAGTTATTGTTATGTATTTATAGATTTATAGATGGTCAAACTTAAAAATGTATGACTGGTACAAATTCCACGTCTTACATTCTGGATCAGGGGTAGGTACTAGTACTTTGCATGATCTTAGTTGGTATACTGATACAATCAGATTTTGCCTTGATATAGGTTGAAGAAGTTGATTGTGTAGCCTCCAACCTTGCCCAAGTAATTGCTAGTGAAAGAGCCTTGATAGAAGAGTGCGGGAATCTACTAAATCAAGCTCACCATATGCAGGTATGATTTGAAATCAATAATTTATCTGCACTTTGGTCACATTATATTCCTATGAGACCCCTATATTTACCACGAAAATATTTGGCTGATGCCTTGATGATTTTCCATTGCATAGATGAGGGAGTACAGCTTGAGAAGCCACCTAATGCAATTGAAAAGCTGAAGCAAAAAATGAAAAAATGAAGGGAGTGCAGAAAACAAACACGACACCAAGTCATTCTTCTGACAGTGGAGCTAATTGTGCTCACCGTTGGAGACATTTTCCAGCAGGATGGAAAGGAAAAAAAAACAGGCGGCCTGATGATCAAGAATTCCTGATTCTTTGTGGTATATACGGTGTTTTGTCCTTGGGTAGGCCTTTGTTTCTGTTATCCTTGTGCAGCCATGGAAAGAACAACTGATAGAAGCAATTGTCCTTTACATAATCAAAATGCGTTGATTCTTTGTACTTGTACCATATTTATGCATTGCTCAGATAGTGCTGTTATTTTCTTTTGCTTCCGGGACACATTCTTATAGATGGTTGAAGGATGATAGTTTCTCCTGAACATGTAGCGTTGTTGTTGCCTCTTTCAGCCCTCTTTTGGCTCTTGCCAGTGAAGTGGCCATCCAGTTACTATTTGCAACAGAGTGTGGGTGGGTGTTATGTGAAATGAATTGAACATATGTTTTATTGTTTCATGAATGATAACCGGTAGCTACAGTTCCTTGGTTTTGATATGCTCCTATGTAAAATACCGGGAAAAGAAGATGAATGATTACGCTGTGTATGCTTTATTTGAATCCTTCAGAAAAATGTCAAGGACTTATACTACAGTATGTAAATGAATGAAAATATTGCAGAGTCACTCACGGGTGGAAATTGAAAGGAATGTAGGATAAGAATGTCATCTCTCTACCTTCTAGTTAACACTTGGCAGGTTAGGATTCAACCAACAAAAATTGGAGCCAGAGCGGTGTATTCAGCAAAAATAAGTTACACACAGTTTATGACGAGTTCCTTTATTGTTGTAACTTGTAAGTCTGTAAACACAGTAGCGCGTGGCGCGGTAGTCTGAATTAGCAACCGGACCAGTAGATGAGGGTACTAACTGATGACACGCAAAGCATGCAACAGCATAAGTAAACCTGAAATGTTCGGTTCATGGACATAGCTAGCATGTGAATGACGATATACCACACATCCGGTCACTTGTTTAGTCGATTACGGTGACAAATGAATACAAGTTAGCCTGACCATGGAGATAAATAACGAAGGATTTATAAGTTCATCACAGGCGAAGCATATGCAGTTTTACACCATGAAGTCGTCCCCATCTTGGCCAGCGCTAGCCTCAGCATAAATCGAGCGAACTCGCATACACAGGTTACAATTAGACATCACTCAACAAAAAGTTACAATTAGACAAGAACATTGCGTGAGCCCCCCAATAGTTGATAACAAAATTTTGAGGGAGAAATGCTTCAGAGTTGAAAATGGAACAAACTGATGTGATGAATCGCAAACCTGTATGATACTACTACTATATTTGTTCTACAGCCATATCACATACTAGTAAATTATGCTTGCAACCCTAAATAGGACTGTCATATGGGCCTAGCAGAAGGGGACATGAAATATTTTTGTTTTGTTTGAACCATGTGGTGCTGCAAATTGGTTCATAGCATAAAATGGGCACCCGTAGCCCGTAGGGTATGGACCTACACAACAAAGATGAAAAGATAATATTCATCACCGCAGAAAAAGGTGACCATGCAAATAGCAAATGAGATTGATACTTCCAGATACACAAAAACAGGGTGACATCGATATTCATTTCAATGTCAATGGATAGCAACTTGCATACAGAAGATGCAGACAAATGTGTTCTCTCACATTTACACCACGAGGAACTAATAACAAGTGACCATAAACAGTACTGTAGATCAGTATATTTAAGTGGATACATGAGAGACTAGGTATGTTAATATAACAAGATCCGATGGTAGTTTTTCAAGTTCTCTGCAGCTAAACAACACTGTTCGATGCCAGAAAAAGGACATGCTCCTGAACACCAGCAAATAAGAAAGCCAGACTGGAGTAGGCAGAAGAGGTATCCAAGCTACTGTCCTGAAACTAGAAAGATCGGGCTCATTCCATAAAACAAGGGATATATAAGGTAGAAAAGGTTCGGAGAAGTATCCTTCAGTAGTGCAGATAACTTGCACTTTCTGGTTATCCATACCACACGAGACAAGTGTCTTTCGCAGACAATCAGTAAGGAAAATCAGGTGACATTCTGGATGCATTTGCAACCAACCTAAAGAAAAGCATGGTATGACTGAGAAAACCCTCCCCATAACACTAGAAGTATGATGCAGGGTTCACTTTCCACAGTTATAATCCCCTAAACCCAAACGGAGAGAGTGCAACCAGTATGATGATGATCAAAAGGAAAAAGTCCGAAACAAAGCTTACACTTGTAGAAGAAAGATAAATCGAACCCTAAACATTGAATCCCGGAAGTTGGCACCCCGAACTAACCGACCCCGGTGTATCCCGGACCTTCAACCTAATTCGCAAATAAGAAATAAAAAAAATCCTAAACTGAATAATGTGCTGCTCTGATTGACAAAGTTGGCCCACCTGCCATGTCTTTCTTCCACTTTCCATCTTTTTCCCATGCCAATCTCTCTGTCCATTCCTTTTATTTCTAGCGAGTACGAGGGGCGCATTTTGTATCATGTGTTAGAGATGCTCTAAGGATGAGCAACTTGCGGGCATGGATGTGCAACATCACGCCCGGGCCGTGGCTCTTTTTGGATGTGTCCCGCCTAAATCTCACTCGTAGTTATTCTGTCATTCTGTTGCAAATTTTGATCTCAGAATTTGAACTGAGTTTAGGTGGGATCCCACTTATATCTCTAGCCTCTTCGCCATGCGAGGACATGTCACCGTGGTGCTGGCGTGGGAGTGTACAGTGTCCTCGACATGCCATGCACTTCGGTTCCACCAGCGGCCTGACTAGAAAAGGCAGCACACGGTAGGTGCATCACCGTGCTGAACATGGCTCGCTGGAGCTGGGAAATGTGCGGCCCGTGATGACTGGCAGGGCCAAGCCACGAGAGATCATGATGCATATGGTCCACGACATGTGACAACGGGTGGTAAATTTGAGAGTGACCGAGGAAGAGGATGAATATGACACTTGGGTTCCGCTGTCGGTGAGAGTAGGATGTAATCCCGACCGGGGTCGTTGTTTTCCTGACACAAAATAGGTCTATGGTTAAGATTGGTCAGAATTCACAAGTTTAGAGTGTCAATTTTCGGGATTTAAAGTTCAGGGTTTGATTTATCTTTCGTCTACAAATTCAATGTTTCTTCTGGAATTTTTCTTTCTTAGCGCTCTATCCTAAGTACTTTATTTATGTAGCACTATATGAAATGAGAAAAGGGATTTGCATTGTATTCTACCGAAAGATATAACTCTTCCATGAGTTCATAGGCAAAGAAGTTTCTAGCACAATCACATGCATGAACCCAGGATCATTAAATACAAGCTTATTAGATACGATCCTTAAAAGATAATGGATTGGAGGATAAAAAGGGCCACCAAGGCACCAAAGACGGGAAATTAATTACTAGACATGCCTTATTCACCTCTAATTCAGAACAAACTGATTTTGGAATTGAGCCCAACACACCGGAGTGGAGGGAGTAGTCTTTTGAGTTTTAATATCTCCTAGAATAACGTGCTAAAAATACAATGCATTGTGAAAGACCCGACATGGTGAGCACAAATACATCAAAGGGAGGAGGAGGGGGAGGAGGAGGATGGCGGGATCGAAACCCAAACGGATGAAGCAACCATTCAATGTGTCCAGTTTTCTGTACTAGGCAATTGTCCACTTCGTGGTTTGTCCTCTCTCGTCTTAGTGAGCTCTTAAATGCCTATAAGTTAGAAAAACATGGTGTGCTAAATATATGTGCTAATGTTTCTAGAGAAAATCGTTTTTACCACGAGAAACATAGAAATACAAATATTACGTTACTCATTTATTTACATATAAAAAAACTAGGCACACATGAATAAAAATAGTGAAGAACTAAGGAAGACACACAAAAAACGGTTTCAAATATAAAAATATTGTGCAGCTCAAACTATCTACCCAGTTCGCAATAAGTTTTTGCCATTGGATTCTTATTTACGTGAGCTTCAAAAGTAGATTTTACATAGCAGTGTAGTAGTAAAATATAAGTAATCAACCATTTTCTAACAAATTATCACATCGTAATTTCATCCAAAACCATGACAACTTCATTAATCTTCGAGCGGTGTCTTTGAAGCCTGAAAATTCATCCAAACATTGCCAACATGTGATCTAGTTTCGAGGATCTTGTCGAGACATAACCAGGACCGGCACCCGTAGCCACCATGGGCTACGCCCAGTGACGGAGCTAGCTCTCCATGCAAGCCCGGGCAAAGGTGAAAAGATAATATTTATCACTGTAGAAAAGGTGACCATGCAAATAACAAGTGAGATTGATACTTCCAGACACAAAAACAGGGTGACATCAATATTCATCTCAATGTCAATGGATAGCAACCTGCACAGAGAAGATGCAGATAATGCGTTCTCTCACATTTACATCACGAGGAACTCATAACAAGTGACCATAAACAGTACTGTAGTTCAGTATGGATACATGAGAGACTAGGTACGTTTATATAACAAGACCCGAGGGTAGTTTTTCAAGTTCTCTGCAGCTAAACAAAACTGTCCGATGCCAGAAAAAGGGCATGCTCCTGAACACCAGCAAATAAGAAAGTCAAACTGGAGTAGGCAGAAGAGGTATACAAGCTACTGCCCTGAAACTAGAAGATCGAGCTCATATTCAACACCTGATCTATGAAGCTGCTGGTACCATGCCAACTTAGAAGACATGAAGCTGCTAACTTTTATGAAGTTGCTGGTACGAAAATGCAAGTCTACATATATTCCATAAAACAAGGGATATAAGGTAGAAAAGGTTCGGAGAAGTATCCTTCAGTACTGCAGATAACTTGCACTTTCTGGTTATCCATATCACACGAGACAAGTGTCTTTCGCAGACAATCAGTAAGGAAAATCAGGTGACATTCTGGATGGATTTGCACCCAACCTAAAGAAAAGCACGGTATGACTAAAAAAAAAAACCTCCCCATAACACTAGAAGTATGGTTCAGGGTTCACTTTCCACTGTTATACACCCCTAAACCCAAACGGAGAGAGTGCAACCAGTACGATGATGATCAAAAGGAAAAAGTCCGAAACAAACATTACACTTGTACAAGAAAGATAAACCAAACCCTAAACTTTGAATCCCGGAAGTTGGCACCCTGAACTAACTGACCCCGGGGTATCCCGGACCCTCAACCTATTCTGCAAATAAGAAATAAAAAAAAATCCTAAACTGAATAATGTGTTGGTCTGATTGACAAAGTTGGCCCACCTGTCATGTCTTTCTTCCACTTTTCATCTTTTTCCCACGCCAATCTCTCTGTCCATTCCTTTTATTTCTAGCGACTACGAGGGGCACATTTTGTATCATGTGTTAGACATGCTCTAAGGATGAGCAACTTGTGGGCATGGAGGTGCAACATCACGCCCGGGCCGTGGCTCTTCTCGGATGTGTCCCGCCTAAATATCACTCGTAGTTATTCTGTCATTTTTGGTGCAAATTTTGATCTCAGAATTTGATCTGTAAGTGGAGTTTAGGCAGGATCCCACTTATAACTCTAGCCCCTTCGTCATGCGAGGACATGTCACTGTGGTGCTGGCGTGGGTGTGTACAGTGTCCTCGACATGCCATGCACTTCGGTTCCACCAATGGCCTTACTAGAAAAGGCAGCGCTCGGTAGGTGCATCACCGCGCTGAACATGGCTGGCTGGAGCTGGGCAATGTGTGGCCCGCGATGACTGGCGGTGCCGAGCCACGAGTGATCATGATGCAGATGGTCCACGACATGTGCTCAACGGTGGTAAATTTGAGAGTGACCGAGGAAGAGGATGAATATGACACTTGGGTTCCGCTGTCGGTGAGAGTAGGATGTAATCCCGACCGGGGTCGTTGTTTTCCCGTCGCACCAAATAGGTCTATGGTTAAGATTGGTCAGAAAAAACAAGTTTAGAGTGTCAATTCTCCGGATTCAATGTTCAGGGTTTGATTTATCTTTAGTCTACAAATTCAAGGTTTCTTTTGGAAATTTTCTTTCTTAGTTCTCTATCCTAAGTACTTTATGTATGTAGCACTATATTAAATGAGAAAAGAGATTTGCGTCGTATTCTACCTAAAGATATTGGGTTCATAGGCAAAGAAGTTTCTAGCACAATGGCATGCATAAACCTAAAATCATTAAATACAAGCTTATTAGATACGATCCTCAAAAGATAATGCATTGGAGGATAAAAAGGGCCACCGAGGCACTACATACGGGGAATTAATTACGAGACATGCCTTATTCACCTCTAATTTGGAACAAACTGATTTTGGAATTGAGCCCAACACACCGGAACGGAGAGAGTAGTCTTTTGAGTTTTAATATCTCCTACAATAACGTGCTAAAAAGACAATGCGTTGTGAAAGACCCGACACAGTGAGCACAAATACATCAAAGGGAGGGGGGAGGATGGCGGGATCAAAACCCAAACATATGAAGTGACCATTCAATGTGCCCACTTTTCTGTACTAGGCAATTGTCCACTTCTCGGTTTGTCCTCTCTTGTCTTAGTGAGCTCTTACATGCCTATAAGTTAGAAAATCATGGTGTGCTAATATATGTGCTAATGTTTCTAGAGAAAATCGTTTTTACCACGAGAAACATATAAATATAAATATTTCATTACTCATTTATTTACATATATATAAAACCAAAAAAAACTAGGCACACATCAGTAAAAATAGTGAAGAACTAAAGGAAGACACACACACAAAAAAAACGGTTTCAAAGAAGTTTTTGCCATTGTCTTCTTATCTATGCAAGGTTCAAAACTAGATTTTACATAGCGGTGTAGTAGTAGGATATAAGTAATCAATCATTTTTAACAAATTATGACATTATAACTTCATCCAATACCATGACAACTTCATTAATCTTCGAGTGGTGACTTTAAAGCCTGAAAACTCATCCAAACATGCCAACATGTGGTCTAGTTTTGAGGATCTCGTCGAGACATAGCCAAGGCCGGCTCTGACCCATGGCCACCATGGGCAACACCCTATGGCCAATGCTTTGGGGGCATGATTCCAAACTCCCTTTAACACATGTACTCCCTCCGTTCCAAAATATAAGATGTTTTAGCTTTTGTGAAACGAATGTATCTAGACATATTTTAGTGTATAAGTTCAAACATCTTATATTTTGGAACAGAGGAAGTATATATTTATGTTGGGCTATGAAAATATGCAGCAGCCTAGCAGGCCAACATAGGTTCAACATTCGGGAACAGGAAACGCTAGCCTAGGAAACATGAGCAATCGAGTTAGTTTGTTCGTCGGCCACTATTCTGATCATGATCTATGCCTCGTCAGTTGCCTGCTAGTAGAATGGAAATCAACGATTACCACATCGCTGGCTCGTCTCCTGAAACGAACCAGACGAAGGCAACAACTCTGCCCCGTCCCCTGTAGTCCTCTTTCGTCTTGCAGCTCATCGCCCTCGCCCCTTTCACAAAAAACCACTCGCTGGATCCGCCGTTCAATTGTAAGGGCCATCGTTCAATCCATCTATAGTTCTATACTCAATTCGTCCATAGTTTTTAGGATTTGATGATTTATCAGTTAAAATGTCTTGATTTTTTTTGGTTTGTTGCAAGTTAAAATATTTGTTGGGTCTCTGGTCACATGGTGAATTATCCCTCAAATAGTAATACCGTCCATGGAAATTTTTAAGTAAGAATAATTTCATAAATAGGATCACGTGGTATGCATTTTAGTACTACAGATTTTCTTGCCAATTTTGCAGGTTTATAAAGATATTATGGATCTCTTCCTAAATAAATTTTAAAAGAAAATCACTCCCGACTAAATCCTGTGATCCTTATTCAGGTGAAGGCCCATGGAACATTATATGGACCAATACTACTCGTCCATCTCGAGGAGAGGTATATTTTAGATGAGCTTCAATATATGTCATACACCGTTTTTTGAAAGATAAAATATTGGAGAGGCCAAGAAAAATAGAGGTGATTATTTTGTAATCTTTATTTGATTTATTATGATAAATTGCCAATTATCACTTCTAATTAGGCCAGTTTCTACAGTATGCATTATACGATATTGAAGACACCCTCAAAGATCCTTCACAGGCAGATTTGGCGTGCCAGCTTCTAGAGGGATTTGGGTCTCGACTGGACTTCCTAAATATGGAACAACACGATCTGCATCACCTCAAAACAGAATTTTCAGAGGTTGAGATTTGGGAAGCAATAAAAGGATATGGCTAATGAAAAGGCTCCAGGGCCGGACGGATTCACCACTGCTTTTTATAAAATGGTTTTGCTATATTCTCAGGCGTCTGAGAAATAGTTATTTCTCAATCATCTTTATAAAAATATTGGAGTATAATAAAATCAGATATGGTCAATGCATTCAGTGCCTTTCACAGCCTGAATAGTCGGGACTTGGATCAGGTGAACACTGCCTATAAAATCCTACTCCCCAGAAAAACATGAACTTGTGAACCTGCCGATTTTCGTCCCGTCAGCCAGCCTAGTTCATAGTCCGTTAAAAAATATTTACAAAGGTACTGGCGAGAAGACGAAGCACAGAACTTACAAACCTTGTTGGAAGCAACCAGGGAGCTTTATTAAAAAAAGAGTGAATTCCACTTTCGATCCTCTATTTGTGCATTTGTGACACTAATTACCCTATGTAGTGAAAAATAATCTAAATTACCATGTTTGAAAACTTTAAACCCTCATTTTCCGATGCATATCTATTAGGTAAGGTGTAAGGTGACGATTGAACCTCGAATTTATCGAAATGGCAACAAAGAATAGAACATTTGGTGCAGAGAAGGGTAGATACGATCGACGACAACGTCCTCCGATCTTGACATATTTTGTGGCGATACATCATCCTAACCTGTCGGTCTTATCTAAGAACACATGTTGAATGCTAAAACGGGGCAAAATCATGCTTAGAATTTTCTTAAATAGGGCATTCGGGTACAATTTCTACTAAATGGGGTAATTAGTGTCTTAAATGCATAAATAGAGGATAAAAAGTGAAATTCACTCTTAAAAAAAATAGTTCGATTCACGGTAATTTCAGGCTGGTCAGGGAGTCGGCCAAATTTCTTAAGAGAAAGAAGTGCCCAAGTCTACTTCTGGAAATCGAAATTGCAAAGGCTTTCGATATGGTAGCGTGGCAATTTTGCTTGGAGTTCTTAAGCAGAAGGGTTTTGGTAGTCATTGGAGAGCTTGGATTTCAATGATCTTGGCCTCGTCATCGTCTTGCATCCTTTTGAATGGAATTCCAGGCTAAAAGATTTGGCATGCTAGAGGTTAAGGCAAGTGGACGCTTTGTCACCAATGTAATGTATGTCAGTGTATGCGGATGATGTCATTGTGTTTTTTAAGGCATATCACAAGGAAAAGAAGTGGTCAAGCTCATTCTTGATATCTTGGGCAATGCTTCAGGTTTGAGATGCAACATGAGCAAGAGCTCGGTCTCTCCTTTGGTGTGTGAGGATGAAATATTGCAGGACATTAGTAACACCCTAAATTGCCAGATTGTTAAACTGCCAATTATCTACCTTGGACTCCCTTCGCACCTCAGAAAACCCGGGAAAGAAGATTTCCTTGTTCTGATCGAAAAAAATCAGAAATCGGCTTGCTTCTTGGAAGATCCACATGTTAACGCAAGGTGGAAGACTCATTCTAGTTCAATCAATTTTGAGTGCAATTGCTATCTTTCATTTTTTATCCCTAGATCCACCACCTTGTGTGTTTAAAGCGATTGATAAAATCAGGAGAGCGTTCCTATGGAAGGGAACCGATGTGGTCGAGGGGCGGTAGATGCCTTGTGAACTGGCAAGTTGTCTACAATCCAAAATCCTTGGGAGGTATCGGCATCGTAAATCTAGAGATGATGAACACGGGGTTCAACGTGCGTTGGGCCTAGAACCTACGTGCATAAGAAGAAGAAAAACCGTGGTACTATCTAGCTTATACCACTGATGATAAAGCCAAACAAATCTTTAACGCTTCTACCAAAGTGGTCGTTGGTAATGGACATCGTTGTTTCTTTTGGACAAATAACTGGGTGAATGGGAAAACAATTGAGGAATTTGCCCCTGATATTTTTCACCTCATCACCCCCATTGTGGAGGCTAGTAGAACGGTCGCACGGGCACTTCAAAATGGAGCATGGATTCACGACATTAGGAAACCAATCACGATTAACGCTTTCTTGCAAGCCATCCATATATGGAAAGAAACAAATGCCATACAGATCAATCCTAAAGAAGAGGATAGGTGGACCTGGTTGTGGGATGCCAAGGGTGTGTTCTCCACCGAATCAGCGTATATGGCACATTTTAAGACCAAGATTGTTTGTGATACTACAAAGGTGATCTGGAGCGCGGGGGCTCCTCTCTGGTGTAAGATTGCAGCTTGGCTATTTATCCGGGGAAGAATCTGGACCGACAATAGGCTAGCAAAGCGTGGCCTTCCACATGATGAAAAATGCGTGCTTTGCAATGCCACTGAAGAAATTAACTCCAGAGGCATGTGCAATCGTTCAACACAGGCCCGTACGGGAGGCATGTGCAGAGTGTCCAACTGCACAGGGCCTTCAATTTTGAAGGACCCCCAATTTTGTATGTTAGCAACTAACAAATAATGCCCGATTTATAGTTGTGACTGATCAAGGTGTTGAATAATGGAGTACTATCTAGGAATTAACTCTAGAGGCCTCGACACACGCACGCTTCTCTATATCTCCCTATTTTTTCTTTCACCTCCAGCGCGAGGTGGTCGTGTCCTCGTGTACCAAAATCCTACTCTAAATAAGATTAACAAATATACAAGGTAGGCTAGTACACCTTTAATCTATCATCTACTACTCCTTCTGTTCATATCATGCCCTTTTACACGAATCATTTGGGCGTATGATCTTTTTTGCATATAATATTCGTCCGCCAGCTAATGTAACTAATATGTTTGGAAACTGGCTAAATGGGGTAGATAAAAAAGACAAGGCCAGAATTAGGATTGGGATCTCTGCCATATGTTGGTCTATATGGAACTGCCGAAATAACATTATTTTTAACATATCACCTGGCTCAAACTTTTTGCAGGTTATCCGAATGACTACGCATTGGATTCAGCTATGGGCGCATCTTCTACCTATGGACCAGCGACAACCTATGGTTACTGGGTCCAATACTCTCCTGATGGTCGCACAGGATTTCTACTGCCAGACTACTTGGCGGCATACTAATAGATTAGGAGATGGCTAGTTTATTTTGGCTTATCATTTTTAGATGGTTGATTTATGTCAACCTTATGTGATTCGTGATCATGACTCTGTAATACACTGAATGTTGAAATAAATGGCTGTGTGCATCAATTGATGCAAAGGCTGGAGCTTATGCTCCTTTTCGGAAAAAAAACTACTCCTTCTGTTTTAAAATATAAGATGTTTTATCTTTGTGAAAGAAGTGTATATACTTTTTTTTTAGAATGAATCTACACACTAAAAAGAGTAGATACACTTCTTTCAGAAAGATAAAATATCTTATATTTTAAAATGAAGGGAGTGCTATTTATTTCTCGACTTCACATCTCTCCTTTTGTTCTTCCGGTCCTTTGGTGCTTGCTACCGTCCATGCGATTTTAGTAGATCGATTGGAGTTGGAGGCCCGAGTCACATATGCTGCCGTCAATTCCTCAATAAACAAATTCTTAAAAAAACATGTGCTCCCTTCAGATGGTCTGCTTCTAAAATCAATGAAACATTATTTTATCCTATTTGTTTGCAAGTTCAGTTTCTGATGCATGACATTGTGGAGAATGTTTCTTATGGTGTGCTCAGTTTTTGATCCATGACATTCTGGAGAACATCCTAGAAGGATGACACATTTCTGCTCAATAAACTTGTAATTTTGAATTTTGATAATCACCATTTTAGGATGTAATTTCTTTCAAAACTTGTACCACACCAACATGATATATACAATAATTGCCAATGGTTACGTCGAGGACATAGTTCATGGTTTCGCACAGGGCCTTCGATTTCTCGGGTACGGCCCTGCGTCAAAATCATTTGGAGCACCGCATTCTCAACTAGGCAACCATGCACCACGTCATCCCAAATTGAACCAACCACAGCAGGAATGGTGGCGACTCAGCAGGGGCAACCTAGATAAGACTGATGATGCAAGATTCAATTCAATCACGATATTGATCTCCTGGTCAATTTGGCAGGAGAGAAATGCAAGGTGTTCGAGAATGCTTATAAGTCGATCAACGAGCTAATAGACCAGATAAATGCCGAGGCAAAGCAGTGGTCGCTAGCTAGTACAGGTCGCCTATCGCTAACAAATGTTTAATTTTCATTTTCTTTCCTTTTTCTTGTGTAGTCGCCTGCTTGTTTTGTTTTTAGTTTGTGCCTTTTTTTTTGCGGAGATTTTAGTTTGTGCCTCTAGCAGGCTTTGTATCTTATCCGTAAGACTTGATCCACTTCGATGGTTTTCCCTCTTCTATATTAATACATGCAAGGCTCTTGCATGGCTCAAAAAAATTTAAGTGGGCAAAATATAGCGATTATGTCACATGTTTTCCTTTACCCGTGCGTGTCGCGACATGGTGATATAATTGTAATGTTCGCGCCATATTTATGTTCCATACACTTGAATTATCTTCCAAAAACTACTACGGAGTATATCAATTCAAACGTCTCGACAACTAGTTTATTACAATATAAATGAAGGTTTTGCTTAAAGTTCAAAAAAGAGGAATATATTTCAACACGAGAAAAACGAAATGCTAAAAAAACACTTCACACAAATAGATAACGAAACAATACGATTTTTTTTGCATAGAAACAATACGAATTTTTTGACAACAAAATTATAAAGTTTCCTGCGATTATATGAGTACAAATACAGACGGTACACATACCGATACACTACTCTTTCCGTACGTACGCCGAGACCATCGGGGTCGAGCCCAACCTCCTTCCCTTCCCCCGCGACGTCCCTTCCTTCTTCCTCCTCTCCTTCCCTCCCTTTCACCTCCTTTCAAACCCTAGAAACCAGTTCCCCCAACCAAAACCCTAACCCTAGCTCCTTCCACCGTCTCCCCCTCCCCACCGCCCCTCGCGGCTCCGCCCGCCGCGCCCCTCCGCGCCCTGTGCCGCCACCTCTCGGCCCTCGCGGACCTAGGGTTTGCGCGTCCGCGAGGCGGAGCCCGAACCCGAGCCCCGGCGAGGGTGTGTGTGGTTTGCGACTAGGAGGTAGGAGGAGGAGATGAGATAAGGGCACGCGGTGGTGGTGGTGGCGGCCATGAGTAGGCTCTCGTTCAGGCCGCGGCCGCTCGACATCCACAAGAAGCTCCCAATCCTCAAGTCAGCGCGGGACTTCGAGGACGATGACCCCACGGCGGCAGCGGTCGCCGCGGCAAGGGTAGGGGTCCTCCTGCGGCACTCCGGTTCGGAGCACACTGCCACTGCCACCGAAGGCGAGGTAATTCAATGAACTGTCACTAACTGATAACATTTCAGTCGATGGTGTAATTCTATGAACTATCACTGTGTGGTAGCTCGCAGAGTTTGCTTTTAGCAGGTTGAATTCAACTGTATTGCGTAACTGCGCCTATTTTTGTCTGAATATTTAATTTGTCTTTTCACCAAATTTAAGCCCAAAAACGTTTATACATATTAGTTTGTTGGCGGGGTTGTGATGTTCGATGGAATGATTTGCAGGGAAATCAAGCTCCCAGTAAGAAGAATGCTCAAGAGATACCAACGCCACAGTTTGATGATGTGGAAACCTATGAAAGGGATTACACTCGTACCTTTGCACAACCATCATGTTACATACGAGGAAGAGGAGGTTTATTTCTCACTGCCCCTCTGGAATTGCCCTTCTAGCATTGACAATGTTTTGTTTATGGACTGTTTCTAAGAATGATTACCCGTTGCAGCAAGAGCTGATATTGGTGAATTTGTTGAGTATGACCTCGACAATGAAGATGAAGAATGGCTTGAAGACTTCAACAATGAGCGGAAAAATCTCAACCCTGAAAAGTAAGAAAATGTTAAATGCTACATATTTACGTCTTGGTTACTGTTAAACACATACATTTTGGAATCTAGAATGAAAGACCAAGAGTTCATAATCCTGTTCAGACTCATATTCTCCTTACCTAGAATTTGCCTTGTCCCAGTGACATATTAACTTGTAAAGATGTAGACAACAATATTGACCATTTTATTATTTTGCCCTTATGGAGCGGTATATTTTTCTACATTTAAAGTGTTTTTTTTTGGCAAAGCTACATTTTAATAGAAATCGTATATTACAGGTTGGAGGTCCTCTTATTCAAGTTGGAAATTTTGGACCACAAAGCTCGAGAAAGAGCAGGAGCCATAACACCAACTTTCATAGGACCTGTTCCAGTCCTCTTGCAGCTTGATGTTGCTATGGAGGTAAAGCAGCTTGCTGAATGGAAGCCTTACACAATGGTCATAGGATGTTATGCAAAAAGGGGAGCAAGGGACTCATATAGTTGATGCACTAACCTATGTCATCACATTTCACAATGGAGATTGTTTGGGTTATAACATAGTGTAACTGCATAGCTTTATCAATCTACTCAAAACCTTCCCTATCTGTTACCGTTATTATCATCTCTGAAATCACGCATATTCATTTTTATCGTATTTTATGGCACAAATGCCATCAGGTCATGCCAGTTGAAATTAGACATTTTATCTAAGGACCGCTTTTGCTATCTTTAGCACATGTCGAATCCTTTTGTTTAATATAAAATATGACTTGAATTAAGGAAGTTGCTGCGATACATATTAGACACACCTTCAGAGCCCTAGTAATTTCCATCTGTTCTGCATGTTGTGGACCCCTGTAGGCCATCTTGCTGGTGGCAGCAGGGTACTTGGTGGGGGGGGGTAATCCACATTTGTTTTGGGTTCTCTGTCACGTTCTCTTAAAAAACATGACATTTGTAATCACTTCAATTTTCTCTATATTAACTGCCATATTTATTGTCCTTGGTTGGCAAAAGTAGATAATACCTCTGATCCAAGTTAGTTGTTGCAGGTTCATTGAACCTAGACAAATTTAGGCAACATTGTTACCTAAATCTGCGACAATTAATTTTGATTGGAGGGAGTATTATAATTTCAGTATTCATACATGTCCATCTCTGTTGTCTTACTGTTGGCACTGGTGATAAATGTTATGCGGCATGTCTGCATCTCTTAGTTGGCATGAACTTGGCCTAAGAGGCTACGATATCATATGGGTATGCGCAGAATAGCTAAGGTTGTAAGCAATGTCTATTTGCATAATAAATATTGATATTTGATAACTTCTTAAGGGGGTTGGAGTGAATTAACGCATTACTTTTGTTGTGAGAGGGTGATCGTAATTTACTAGTGCAGTTTACTTAAGACTCACATTCCATAGTTCACAGGTCCGATGGGCCAGAGAGACCAAGGTCATACTGCCATGCTATTGTATGATTGTCAATGGTGTTAGGAAATTTTATATGTGTTTTCTGTGTCTTGCTCCATATCAATTAATATATTCTTCAGAATTGACTCGTGATTGCTCAAACCTGCTTGTGTGCAGATCGCACATGTTATTTGTCTGGAAGGATTTTAAGCTTTGCCATTAAATATCGATCAAATTATTAATGGGGGATATTCACGTGAACTTTTGTAATTTTTTGTTATTAATTGTAGATTATATGGTTAGCCTTTTGTCTTTTGAAGATGCCTGGAGCGGAACTGATTTTCCTTTTCATTAGTTTTGCAGTCTTGTAGTACATTTGTTTCCTACCTAGTGTTTCCTTACCAAGTTCTTCTCTGTACAGGCTTTGCAATATTTATCTGTTCGGTATGCCGTCTTCCAAGCTGTATATAACTTTTGGAAAGCAAAGGTATTCTCCACCGGTAGAATTACAGTACATTGTCTTCTTTAGTACACAACTACAACCTCTGTTCCAAAATATAAGACGTTTTGTAGCCTACCAAAACATCTTATATTTTGAAATGGCGGTAGTACAAGCATAGTCGTACGTTCTTACCTTTTAAATGCTGTAACATAGCCTGATCTCATTGGCTGTCACCTAGCTTGGGAATTTCTTGTTCTACTTTATTTAGATTTCTCAATCTTGCAGAAAATGATATTGTGACTTAGTTATGTTTGCTGCATTTCTTATGTTTACTGCTTTGTTCTTTTATCAGAGGGAACGCTGGCAAAAGCCTATTCTGCGGCGTTTGCAGGTTAGCTTACTTTATTTATGTCTTTGACTGTGATGCTTCAGTATTGTTTTAAAATCCTCTGGGTGTCGGTAGATGTTCTTTTGTACGTGCATGCTGTTTCTACTGACTGATATGATATATCTGAGGCTCTAGAAATGAAATATTCTTTTTTTCTGTGTGTGGGCTATCACAGAAAGTTCTGACTGCTTTGTAAATCATGTCACCTGACAAGGCAGTAATCATGTTAGAACTATTTCAATGACTATGTATGGATGGTTTCTAAAAGAGTTAACACAAGTTAAATTACATACTTCGCTGGAAACCAGCTGGAGATCCTTAAATATTGGTTCTTCTCGGTGCAGTAGCATGTGCCTATTGTTTAAAGTAAGATAAGTTTTGCTAAGATGTCAGGACCCAACAGCATTACAGTTCCATCTGAGGAGCTATATGTACTACATCCATATACTTCAAAGTGAAGCTCTCCATCGAACTTGGGGAAATTAAGGCTATAAAACTTTCTTAATGAATTTACAACTTGTAACTCTGTAGCGCCAATGCAGACGTATGACTGGAATTTAAGTGATGTGATGGAACCAGGGTAAATAAGGAAGGCTAGATATGGGTCTTTGCACACCAAAGCTAAAGAGCCTGGTGTTTTCCTCATGTATAGTCTAGTGGGATTTGCCCAAACTAGCTTTAAAGGCTCATATAATAAGTGCCAACTAGGTATCATAAATAAATGGATCCCGTTTGATGATTAGACTTCTAAGCTTCCGGACAACAAGTGTGCTTATCGCTAAAGTTTTTGTCAAAGCTAGTTTCATTGGGAGAACTGTTAAGCTGTCATAATAGGGTTCTGTTGCATTACCATTGACTAATTTACTTTTGGTTTTCTGAAGCCTCCTCCACCGGTGAACGATACAAACCCATACAATGTATTCAGACCAAGAGAAAAGGCCCATCGTCTTCATACAAGAAGGGTGAGTGGCTTTAGGCCAGAGTTTGTTTGAACCACCTACCTTCAATTACTGGAGAAACTTTTTATTGGATAACACCTGCCTGCAATCATGTTTCTCTTGCGTATACATAATGTTTGCTTCATTCTCCAGATGCAAAGACGGGAAAATAATATCCAGTCGTTTGAAAAACTTCGCCTGGTAAGTTTAATTTAGTTTTTTTGTTCATATTTGTTCCTTATTCCTGTACATCTTGTAGCTGATATAAATGTGTTGGAATTTCGGTTATATAACTGAAAGCTCTACTACTCTAATGATCAACTGGTTATTCTTTTGCATGATAAGGGTCTGCATGAGTATGCCAAAGAAACTGCTAATTCTACTTTAACTATGGAGGAAGTTTGTATGCGTTAAATGTTTTCTCTTCAGTAGAAGCATTGCAGACCATGTCCTATCTAATTACACTATCCAAACTATGATAATATCAAATGACATCATGTGATTCACTTTCATGAACCAAAGTACTAATTATCTCTTTCATCATTTCTCGTCCAAAGTACAAATTTAATAGTTCTGCTCTAATAATTTTTGCAATTTTTTTGTTGGTACTATGTCAATATTTGTCATTAATGATTGTGGGAATCTTGCACCAAACTGTTTAAAGGAAACAGAAAAAAGAAATCTATGTTTCTCTGTAAACAATCAGTTAATGCAAACAGTACTGTGATTTTGTGCCTGGTTTTGGGAGAAATACTCTTAGCTTGCTTTAAATAATGGGATGGTTGGTTAACCATTTTCTTTTGCATGTTCTGTAGTTTTCTTTGGATTTGGGTAGCTGCAGTACTTCCCATGGTCTTATATGATTCTCCCTCCATTCTCTTTATATAAGGCGTATTTTAATCAAGCAGGGGAATTAAGAAGGGCATTGATGTATATAACCAAAGAACAATAGAAAGAAATGATCTGGTACATAGTTAGTATGCATGTTTACCCTTAAATGTTCTGCATACATGCCGTTTATTTTGAACAAGAGATCCAGAACTAATATGCCTTATATTTGAAATGGGGGGAGTAAAATAGTTCCAGAGTCTAGCAACACATAACAATATAACATTGTGCAAAACATAAGCTGAAATGTGAAATTGCATTTCTTTTGTCGCCTCAGTCCACTGAAATATAATTTGCTCTGTAGCTTTCTGAAATATTGGATTACAATTTTTTGCCATGTGCCTTTTCATTGTTTGTTTTGCTGCTTACCACTCTAGCTTGGATTTATTAGGTACGACGCAACTCGGACCAAGCAAAGGCACTAATGGGGGCTCTGATTAAGGTAGTTTCATGCATGAACTGATCTTACAGCGGATCTTCAGCATTACAAAATTCAACTTCTGATTGATAATATATATGCTTCAGAGGGAAGAGACAAAGCGGGAGTTCATGGAATGTGAGGTCAACCTTCAGCGCATTCAGATGCAATATAAGGTACACACATATACTACATTTAATTTGTATACGAACCAAATACTACTTGCACGGTTGCACCTATGTACCTGCTTTATGTTATTCTGCGCATTATGTAGCAGATAATATTGGCCAAATTGAATAGATGTTTATCATTAACTGATGTTATGACACAGTTTGTTTGATGCTTCGGTCTGTTACCTTGCTTGCTCCAGATTCGTTTGATTCTTATAGCCTCCTAATTTACATTTGTTTCCTTTTTCTCTCCTTCAGCATGAGGCCCAGCTTGTTGATGATGGGACTACATTGTCAGGGTTCCAGCAAGCCTCTAGCAGATATGGGTCAAGTGATGATGATTATGCGGATTCGGATGACACCACAACTGAACAGCCATATTATCGGCCACCTGTTGTCCATCCCCGGTACACTGATAACAAGCTATCAGTCATCCCTACATTGCGTATAAAGCGTGAGCGGGAACTAAAAAGGAGACCTCAGCATAATGGCTGGTTATTTAAAAGGGTATTCTATCTTCCTATCACTGCCTTTTTTTCTTCTTCTTATCAGCCACGAGTTTAGAAAACTGGTAGTTACTGGCACTCCAAAGCAACAGTATAGTTTTAAGCCAGATATTTAGAGTTGTCAAGTTCTCTTTGGATGCTATGAGAAGCTAGGATGACAACTTGGAATGATTCTTGTTCATCGAGTAACCAGTGAGAATCATTTTCTTAATCTTCTATAGTAGGTTTCAGCTTTTATAATTTGTTGGCCAATAAGTTTGAGTGATCTTTTATCTTTAGTCTCTTTCTAGAGTTCTATGTTGAATTATTTATGAACTTGAGTCACTTACAAGTATGAATCTTTAAAGGGACTAATTGTGCTGATCATATATTTGTCTAGTCTATTTAACAGCTTCCCTTTTACAGGATCCTGAGGAGCCAGTATTGTTATTCACAAGACCACTGGATCCTGGGAAGTTGGTGGCAGCGGGTATCAAGTTGCCACCAGATCCTCCCATTGAAAATGGTGACACCATGCCACCATTTCGGTGCCGAGGTAGAATCGGACGAGGTGGGCGCATCATCTTTGATAGATGGAACCCTTTTGTCCGAACACCAACATCAATTGGCCAGGAAACCTCCAATTATGTACCTTATGGTCGTAGGCCACCCTCGCCGGAAGGTTGAAGCAACTATTTGTCTGCACTTCCGACTTATTTGACCGATGCAGCTAGTGTGAAGCGCTCGAGCAAATGTTTCTGCCTAGGTGCCAAATTGGCCCTTGGACTACATTCTCGTGGCTGAGTTATGAGCTGTGTGGAACTGATGGAAAGGTCAGAAAGCTCATGGAAAAGCTGCACACTCAGTGGAAACTGGGGAGGTTTGAGCTATCTTGCGGCTTACATTTTATCTTCAGATCCATCTCGGTCATCTTTCGCAGCTGTTGTAAAATTGTTACAGTCTAGGTGAAGGGGTAGGGCATTTTTGTCTAATCTTGGCATGTAGGGTCAGTATGTAGCGCGTTGCTCTCTTATTGATTATTCATTTGGAGAAGCGGCGATCCTTCTCATTGCTAAATTAACCTTTTGCATAATCTTTTGACACTTCGGTGCATTGTATTAACCAACGTGCACTTGTGTGTGTATATACTGAAATCCTATGTCCATGGGCATGTGATGGCAAATGTCAGTAGGTTAGGTAGAAGTAGGAACATGGATATAGGTGAAAAGACATTGTTGCTGGATCTGTCATTAAAGTGTTTGTATCTGCTCTACTTCTCTAATAACTGTTCCAAAATTTCTTCCTGGCGTGCATAGGCTGAAATGTTACAAGCCCACCTCTTCTTCAGAAAAGGCATGTTTGTTTCTGTTTCACCTGGATTGTGTGGGACGCTGCTTCAGATAATATTCTTCAGCATAGACACAGATCTGAGGAAGAACAGCAAAAGGGACATTTCATACACCATGTAACTGAAAGTCTGTTTCATGTTGCAAGAGCAAATTTGACCTAGAAGTTGTTGTTTTGATGGTCCATGGTACTGGAAGTGGGTGAATACTTGCCTGGTGAGTAGTCTTTGTGCTGACAAACTGTGCAACTCTTGTCCAGTCCTGACCGAACCTGCACATATATCATATCATTACCCCTGCAACTCAAAGGTTAACATTCTTAAAACATATGTTCACCTTTGTAAAGTGCACTGCGCAGTTTTGTAATTTAGAAAAGTAAAAGTGCATCTAGGTCTCTCTGAATTGCTGGCTATGTGCATTTGAGCATTTGTATCATATTTGTTACATACCTGCCTATGGCGATCTTGAAGTTGACACTTTCCCTAATGCTCCAGCGTTCTTGTGGAGGCCGTGCAGTGATGCACAGCAATTCCATGCCATGCTTCTTCTGCACTTTCTTTCTTAGCGACGAGTGTTGTTTCCTCATTGTTGCACCTTCACTCTTACGACCACACCCACAATATTAGTTTCAGGGGCAGGGATAGATCCCTAGTTCATATAGTGGTCGGAGTGGAGAGAGCAGAAATGAATGAGCTGTGTCACACAAAAGCTTCGGTTACCATGGAAAAAAACCCAAAGCATCAGAACTTGCATGAGAAGATAGATAGCTGCATTTTGCATGCTGGAGTCATCTGTTAATTTCATACCGAACTGGTTAGTGTTTACCGTTTTAGTGGTTGGATAAAAAAGGCAAATGCTTCATACCAATATAGTGACCTAACTAAATCAATTCCCATATTTCACCCTCACCTATGAATTTACTTGATGTGGAAATACTCCTAGCTAGTTGAAGGCTTGAAGCACAATAACTATTTACGGTGTTAGGGGAACCTCTAGCAGCTAGTCGATAGGCAAAGTAGACTAAGAGGCAGATCTGCTGAGAAGGGTAACATGGCATATATGAGAAGGGGAGGGTTGTGCCGCCACCGTGCCTAGGATTAGCAGCCACACCACAAATATGTCTGCAACGTAGGGGGGGAAAGAGGATGGAGGTCATCACTGTAGGAAGAAGGCGGGGGAGGGGTCGATGTGACATAAATTGGCATTCACATTGCTCCGGTGATCTTTTGGAAAGGAGATAACAGTTGAAAATATCTATCTTGCTATTGTACAGTTGCCACTAATGCGAAGAAACCTATTGCTGACATTTTAAACATGCGCAAAAATGATAATAAGAACGGAGATTAATAAAATGGCAAAGAATTAACCTAATGAACTAATTACCAGCCTATGCCAGAAGTATGGCGTATACATTATTTGGTTCGAAATAGCCTCGCCACAGTAGCATGTATGACATCTCTCTACGATTAATTGTGTGACAATCAGGCTTAGAACCTCCATGATGTTGAACATTCACCTCTTCTTCCTCCTTGTACGACTAAATTCTAGAAGAATGAGTTCCTATTTGCGACGAGGATGACAATGACGATGAATTGATAAACATCTCCCAAGCGAAGTCGCTATCACTCGTTGCGGTTGTGGGAGAGGATACAAAGACATTCGGCAGAGAGAGATGAGGGGAGACAAAACCTGGAATGTTAGGGAAGGTTGGAGGAGAGCAATATATATAGAATAGAAAATATAGCCGTTGGAAAAATAGCCGTTGAAAAGGTTGCCATTTTATTGTTCGGAATAATAGCCGTTGCAAATGGCAGTTATGAGATATTTATTAAAATATAAGAGAGAATATTGAGAATGAAATTTAGACTATCCGCCAAAGATGGGAAGGTATAGATGATGAGATCTTTTTAGACCATAGTCTCTAGGGATATATACTATATGCCAGAGATGCCCTTATGCAGTAGTTCTTAGTTCTATATTCTCATAGATTTTCAACAAAACAAGATACAATTAACAAAATATAGTAGTGTCCAAAATGTAAAAATGTGAAGGATACATAGACAGAATTATCATAATTTATTTACTGTTGGTCCCTCCTTTTGATACAGTTTATACCTTCACCTAAATAACATCTAATCTGCAATCTCAATAACCAAATCCATTGATTAGTTAAAATTCAAAGGCAGATGCTTCATACAAATATAGTGACTGAACTAAATCAATTCTCACATTTCACCCTCACCATTGAATTTACTTGATGTGGAAGTACTCCTAGCCAGTTGAAGGCTTGAAGCACTTTTTTTGCGGTGCTAGGGGAACCTCTAGCAGCTAGTCGATAGGCAAAGTAGACTAAAGAGTCATATATCCGGTGAGAAGGGTAGACATGTCATATATGAGGAGGGAATGGGCTATGCCGCCACCGTATTATTTTATTTTGGAAGTGATCTTCTGGTAAGGATATAACAGAAGAGTTCCAACACAATTTATTTTATTTTTAAAGTATCTATCCTGCTATTGTACTACTGCCACTATGCGAAGAAAGCTATTACACGGCATTTTAAACATGTGCAAAAACGATAATAAGGAACGAGAGTAATAAAAATGGCAAATAATTAACCTAATAATGAACTAATTACCAACCTGTGCCAGAAGTATGGCGTAGACATTATTTGGTTCGAAATAGCCTCGCCATAGTAGCATGTGTGACATCTCTCTCGTGATTAATTGTGTGACAATCAGGCCGAGAACATCCACGGCGTTGAACATTCACATCTTATTCCTCCTTGTGTGACTAAATTCTAGAAGATGAGTTCATATTTGCGACGAGGATGACGATGACAATGAATTGATAAACATCTTCCAAGCAAAGTTGCTATCACTCATTGCGGTTGTGGGAGAGGAGACAAAGATATTCAGCGGAGAGAGATGAGAGGAAACAAAACCTGGAATGTTAGGGAAGGTTGGAGGAGAGCAAAAGGTTGCCGTTGGAAAAATAGCCGTTGGAAAAATAGCCGTTGAAAAGGTTTCCATTTTAACGTTTGGAATTATAGCCGTTGCAAAATGGCAGTTATGAGATATTTATCAAAATATAAGAGAGAATATTGAGAATGAAATTTAGACTATCCGCTGAAGATGGGAAGATATAGATGATGAGATCCTTTTAGACCATAGTCTATAGGGATATAACAGATGGGATATATACTATATGCTAGAGATGCCCTGATGCAGTGGTTCTTAGCTCTATATTCTCATAGATTTCAAACATAACAACATACAATTAACAAAATATAGTAGTGCCAAAGTATATAGACAAAAAATATCATAATTTATTTACCGTTGGTCCCTCCTTTTGATTCAATTTATACCATCACCTAAATACCATCTAATCTGCAATCTCAATAACCAAATCCATTGATCAGTTAAAATTCAAAGGCTTTTGAGTGACGTGATGGTCGTATTATTCAAATCCATCTCACCCGAGAAAAGGCTTTGACGTGTGACATGAAATAAAAGCGAGAAATAGTTGCCATGAAGTGTGAAGAAAGAGTGGGGATGTGAAACATTTTGTTAAAACTATCTGGGCAAACATTACTTTACCAAGTGGAGTATTCTTTGGTGGAATGTACTATGGACAACCGTAAATAGCACTTGTATAGCAAAAACTTGACTTGAACAATCTGATAAAATGATGATGTAAACTTAACCTTTCGAAATTAAAGTGTTCATTAACAACTGGATTCTAGGTAGCGGCGCAATGGCCGTATGCATTATCACACCAGCAATGATCTCATGCTCATAGCAGACTTACACTGAACAAGAAAAGGAATAATTTGTCCGACGTGTCAACGGGTAGCTGAAAATAGTACCCCCTCGTCATGAAAAGATGTTACCGAATTTTCTTGATACAATATACTTCCCGTTTCAAAATATAAGATATTTTAGCTTTGTGAAGCAAATGTATCTAGACTTCTTTTATAATATGTATATTCACTTAGATTTGAAATAAATCTATACATTAAAAGAAGTCTAGATACATTTTTTTTATAAATCTAAAACATCTTATATTTTAAAACCAAGGGAGTACATACGAATCAAGAAAAATCTGCAACGTACTGTTTGGAAGAAAAGAGTAGTAGTAATTTCGGCCTTCCCTTGCGCAGATAACCCAAACCGCTCAACCCTTAAACCCTTCTTGGACGACAAGTCGATCGCATCAACTGGCCTTCTACAATGACACAAACACCCCTGTCAATCTGAACCGCGTCCGGCAATGCCTCTATGGGTACACTGGTCATTTGCCTCCCCCAAAAAAGCACTCCCCTGCCTCCCCAGGGTTTCCCTTCCAGACGTTTCGATCCCTCTCTGGCTCTCTCCCCCTCTCCCTCCCCTGTTCGCCTCGCACATCCGAAATCCCATCGCCGCTCCCGATTCTAGCGCAGCGTAGAGATGGTAGCCGCCCGCCTCCTCGCGCGGGCGTCCAGGCAAGGCGCCGCCGCGGTGGCGGCCTCCGCTGCGAGGCGGCAGCTCTGCGGTGTGGCGGCGGCGGCCGCTAAGCAGCCGTTTGCATCTTCCCGCTGCTCGGCCAGGGTGAGATTTTCTCGGCCTTTTCTACGGAGGGTCTGAATCCTAATGTCGTTTTAGTACTATTTTGGGTTATAGCTGGTCAAAATTCCTGATTGGTAGGCTACTCATGGTGCGATGGTTTTGTTCTCAGACTTGTTGGACTATGTAGCATGCGTATAATTTATCGATCTAATGGACTGTCCGTAGACACATGCTCTCTTCAATTGATCTATTGCATTGCGGATTGGACTTGATGGAGACGCAAAGTTCGTTTAGGACAGGCCTAGATTTTTCAATAATAGTCTTCTCTGTCTTTGGGCTGTTTCTGCTTCTGCTATCGTTTTACTTATACAGAGTATGTACACTTATCTTATAAGCATCTTATAAGCAGGTTCCGCATACGTTGGATCAGCCTTTGAGATACTCGACAACCATCTTCCAAAGGTTTGGCTTCTCATCTTCTACCCCTCAAGAGAATGACAAGGAGGTAAACCAACCGAAAGGGGAACCGAACGGTGAAGCTCCAAAGGAAGCTGGAGGTAGGTTTGGAAGACTTCAATCCCAGTTTGCCCTATCAGGAGGTGGTGCACTAAATGACCTGTGTTTTCTGAATCAGGCGCGGAAGACGTTGATCTATCAAAGGAGGAACTGGTGAAGCTAGTTCTTGAGAAGGATGAACTGCTGACCTCGAAAGATGAAGAAATCAAAGATATGAAGGACAAGGTTTTGCGCAGCTATGCAGAAATGGAGAATGTCATCGCACGGACAAAGCGTGAATCTGAGAACTCGAAAAAATTTGCAGTACAGGTTTGTTGTTAAATCTGATTTCTGGTTTAGAATTTCAATGATGCAAACGTTGCTTTTTAATCATTTTTGATCAATTATGTTAAATTTCTTTCTTATAGTGTCCTAATTGTGTATGCAGAACTTCTCTAAGAGTTTGTTAGATGTTGCTGACAATTTGGCCAGAGCATCATCTGCTGTGAAGGAGAGCTTCTCAAAATTAGATACATCTGAAGATTCTAGTGGAGCTGTACCACTACTAAAAACCCTACTGGAGGGTGTAGACATGACAGATAAGCAACTCGGAGAGGTGCTTTTTCTATATAGTACATACTATCCATTTTTTTTTTGTTTTTGTTCCTGTGTATTATTGTTTTCTGTATCTGATTTTTTCTCTAGTTCTCATGAGCGTGTCTCCTAAACATTTCTTACCCCTTTTACACATCGCTTTCTGGGTGATAGTATTGCCTAAAGAGTGAATTTCCTCAATTTTGAACAGGTTTTTAAGAAGTTTGGAGTCGAAAAGTTTGATCCATTGAACGAGAAATTCGATCCTGAGAGGCATTATGCAATTTTCCAAATGCCCGATGATTCAAAACCAGCAGGAACTGTTGCTGCCGTTGTGAAGGTACATATCATCATTTAGATTCTGATGTGTACTCACTCCGTTTCGAAATATAAGATGTTTTAGCTTTTGTGAAACGAATGTATCTACTATCTAGACCCCTTTTAGTGTGTAGGTTGACTCCGAACCTACACTAAAAGGCGTCTAGATACATTAGTTCCACAAAAGCTAAAACATCTTATATTTTGAAACAGAGGGGGTATGTTTTTGTGTATTCCAATAAATTTTAAAATGTTCTGATTTAGAATTTCTGAGCTTGATCTATGGTTGCATTCATCTATAAATCGTGTGTATTCAAAGTAATCTTGATATTCGTGCTTACAGAAACTTTGACAAAATGTGTATACAAATAAAAACGAATAGCAAAACAGAATATACTTTGAACCCCTGGCCCAGTTACCCACTGGCTTTTGCTTTATAAAATTTATTAAAATCCAGTTCTGCTGTACTTGGCTGGGAACGCGTATACTTCCCATGTGACATATTTTGGCGATTTTGGCATAGACATTAGAATTCTTGTGTTCTATCTCCATGTGTATATATTATATGACATGTGGTTTCTGCTGTGATCTTTTGGTAGACAAAAGAAGAAAATGTGCCTGAACCATGAGCATAATTCCCATTTGTTGTGCGAATGCAATTCACAATAATTTAGCTGTGAGAAATGAACTTGGTATTATTAGGCCAATCTTTGTTTCAATCAGCTAGTTATTATGGATAAGCTCACAATAATAATTATTTTGATATTTTTGTGGCATCTTGCAAGAGCTATGAGCACTCGCAACCTCAAATTATGTGGCGTTCTTGAACCTCTATCTCTTGATAAGTTTCGGGTTGTGACTATGATTGAAATGCCTATGTATCAGTAAAACAAAATTTGCATACCCTAAATGGTGTTTTAGATAAGCTGCCTGATGATATATGAAACCTCTCTTCGACAACCGGTAAAATGTTTTTTCCTCTCTTCCCATTGACACGTGCATTGGTAGTATTCCTTACACATTTGTGGTTTCAGGTGGGCTACATGTTACATGACCGTGTCCTCCGTCCTGCGGAAGTTGGTGTTACAGAGGGAGGTCCCTCTGAGGAGGAGCCCGAGGAGAAATCAAGTGGAGATTAGATTAAACTAGTTTAGTTATATATACCAGAAGCATGAAGAGGTAGTTCCTCATCAGCGAAGGAGCAATTCGGATGTTCGTCTTATAATGGTACTAAAAAACAAGGTTGTCTTGTTGGAATGCTGTTTGTATGGTTATACGTTATGCCATTCCTTAGCAGCGCAACGTTTTTGAGAATTTTGTAATGGCATCTTCGAAACTTTAAAAACACAGTTTGCTTTTCACATGATGTGTGGTCACCTGGAAAAACCAGTCATCTGTCTCGCGCGCTTGGCAGTTTTTTTAGGGAAACAGCCGGATTCTGTCCTGCTGAGATGTTTTATGGGTTAGCAACCAGAATTACATTGTTTCGTTTACAAGATTCTTACGTGAAACAAACAAACGTTTTTCAATGCATATTATTTATATTTTTTGTTTGTAGTCTTTCATGTTGTCTGTATAGTTACTATGTCCTAATGTTAGAACTTCATCTTTCACGCACATGTTTAGAGTGTAGGGGTTTGTAGTATGGAAAATAATTTTTTTTTACCGCATGCACACAAACAATCCAAGATCTATCTACTAGATTGTAGCAACGAGTCTGTTATATCCCAAATTTTTTTAAATTTTGAAATATGAAAAATAAATAAACAAAAAAAATAATGGTTGAAATTTAGGATGAAAAGAAACTTTTTGCTTCTAAATGGAAACATCAAAACCCTTCTTGAACAAATGTGAATGAAAAGAGAATCCAACAAAAATTCAATCAAGTGAAATTCATTCATCAATAAATGTATCTTGAAATTTAAACATTTGGAAAAGTTAAACCAAAACCCCAAATCTTAATGAAAGAAATCACTTCCAAAGATCAAATGCATTTTATGCATGGAAAGAATCTTGAATATAAACACTTGGGAAAATAAACCAAAACCCTAAAACCCTAATGAAAGAAAATCATTTCCAAGATCTCTCTAACTATGGATTTGATCCATATAAAAATTTAGCAACAAACATTTATAAATGATAAAAAATGTTAAACAAAAATATTATAAAACCATATAAATTGGTTTCATTTAATTTAGAGCCATGGATAAAAACTTATGAAATTAATAAGGTTAAAGGAAATAATTTTCAAAGCTAATAAAGCTCCTAACTAAAATCAATACCAAATTTGTGAGCAAAAATAATCCTAAAGGGATTTAAAAAGATAAACAAATATTAAATAAAATTACACAAATTGGAATCACTAATTTTGGAACTATAAATAAAAAGATATGGATTTTATAAGGCAAAGAAAGAAAGAAATAAATAAGGAATATTTAAAAGCCAAATTAAATCTTGGCCAAGTCCATACACAAATGAAAGTTATTGAATAATAAAAAGGAGTAAAATATTATTTAAATAAAATCATAAGGATTGAACAATATCCAATTTTATTTAAATAAAGACAAATTGCCTAAACTAAATAATAAATCCCAATAAAATTATTTAGAAGACAATTTAATTCTTGAATTAAATCCATAAGCAAATGGAATAAATATAATACAAATAAAATAAAGGAATAAAGATTATTGGAATAAAAAAACTTATATCGACTTGAACCATATTTGATTTAAAAGAAGACAAAATCCCTAATATAAATGATTAATTAAATCATGAGAAAATAATTAATTGAAATTTCCCAAGTGGATTAAAGTTATCCAATTAACCTAAAAATAATAAAGTATTAATTAAATAAAATTATATGGATTGGAACCATATTTAAAATCTTCTTCAAATAAAGACAAGTGTCTAAATTAATTAAATAATAAACCATAAAAGAATAAAAGAAATTATTCTAAAATGGGCTTTAAAACACATTAATAAACAGTATAAAAACCTACTGAAACTTTGGAAAAGTTTTTAAATCAAATGAAGGTTTGAAACATTTGAATTAAGTCAAAACAGAAAATAGAAAAGGAAAAAGAAAAAGGAATCGGAGAGGAAAAAAATAAGAAAACAAATAGCCCAACTAAACATACCCAACCCTAGCCCAACAGCAGGCCCAGCAGCCCATCCGGGAAACACACCCTCTCTCCCTGGCCGATCTTTTTTCACCCGCGGACGTACCCCCTCACCTCACTGAACGCGTGGACCCACGCCACCTCAGCATCGTCGTTCTCACCCACCCCGTGATTAATCCGCGTGAATTCGCGTTGATGGCTCAGTGAATCTCGCCCGCAACCTTGTACTCTTAAGCGCCTCCTCCCCCTCTCTCTTTCCCCTCTCTCGCCACTCCCTCTTTGCCCCCAGGCTGCTCCAATTCTTCCTCGCTCCGCCACTGCTCTGACATGGTTATACCCTACGGGTGCACGATCTGAGCATACCTAGTCTAGCCCAAGGAAGGCCCACAAGAATACACACCAGCCCATGAAGACTTTCGGGTGGCCAGGGCCCATGACGCCTTCGGATCCTTGGAGAACAAGACTAGAGTAGATAGAATATTCAAAGGGGCAAACCCTAAAACCTGTACCGACTCGATCTGTGTTTGGGACCTGCCTATCTCTATATAAAGGCTAGGAGGTCACGTCGAGGAGGGAACTTCATACTACCGCATACACACCTCCACGCCAGATTGCATATGCGCACCCCTATACTTTTCGGTTCCGCCGTAATCAAGAGTAGACAAGCAGGAGTAGGGTTTTCTCTTTGGGGCCTGAACCTGGGTAAACTTCGTGTCCCCGTGTTGCTTGTTTGCTAACCGTTCCGCGATCTCCAGCATCCCCATCTTCTCCAAAACCCAAGCTCATAACAATGGGCATTGACAAGATTAAACCTCGTCAATTGGCGCCGTCTGTGGGAACTGGGGACGCTGATTGTGCGATCGTGACGGTCCCAACCAAAGCGATCTACAACTCCGCGGCGACGGAGAGTCATCTCCTCTTCGGCGCTTTCGACTTCACCGCCCACTCGCCAGCCACCCTGAAGGACTTCGAGCCCGTTGGCGACGGGCTCGAGATCCTGTTCGGGAGCTTCTGCTTCCAGGTGGGACAGACCGGCACTCTCCGTCTCCCAGAGCGGGTGCCCCTGCCATCGATCAGGCCCGCTTCATGGGCTCCACACCCCGTGCTACGCACATCGCCATCAACAGATGAGTCCTATGACATCAGCTGCTGCTACTCAGATCTGTGCGATCCACCATCGGAGGAAGGGACCTACGGTTTCGGATCCGAAAGCTACGGCAGCAGCAATCCAATCTACGAGCGCTACCAATGTGTCGCAGTCATCCAGAGCGACGTGGATCAGGAGCACAACCCGCCACCCAACCCGCAGGGTAGAAACGGCGAAAACAGGAGAAACCAGTCCCCTCCCGCCCAACGAGGATGACACCGATCCCAATCGGATCATCCACCTTAGCGATGAAGGATGGGCTCAAGCACGCGAAGCCATGGCAGGCAACAAGATCCTGCCCGTGGGTGCCTCACGAGACCTACCGATGGCGTACCACCTGCTCCTAGTCGAAGAGCACAAGAAGCAGGTGAAGATGCAAGAAGTGCTTGACAAGCGCAAGCAAGCAGCCTCGGAGTCCAGTGCGCGGCGAGCTGCGCTCTCCGCCATGGGTGGATCCAGCTCGCATGGAAACCATGACAACAAGCATCGTTCTCGCACGGATAACATGGATCCCAAGGCACGTCGCGAGTTGACTCAGACCCTCAACACGTCCTTCGTGGAGATGGATGCCGATGGCAACGTCATCCTGAAGACACCGCAAGCTACGATCATGGCAGCCACCACATACCTCGTGTCCCATCCACCTCCGGTGGGGGACCCGAAAAGGGCCATGCACAAGTCCGCACTTACCGAACTCGGACTCATTGGAGCTGCGCTCCATGGAGAAGCTCCTGCGGAGCCAAAGAAGAAGGTTGCGGTCAGGTTCAACCGCAGCCCCACGCCTTCATCCGACGATGAAGATCACGACTTACATCGAAGGCACAAGAGCTCGCGCCATCGCAGCCGCGATTACGACGCTCGAAGCAAGCTCACCCAGCGCAAGATCGACAAAGCGCGTGCCAAGCGCGTATGCTCGTCCGAATCCGAGGAGGAGGACGACGAAGGGGAACTCTGCGGAGCCCGATGCTTCAGCAGATCCGTTCGGCGGACACGGATGTCGCGGAACTTCAAGCTTCCTTCGGACACTCCGAAGTTCGACGGCACACATGACCCCAAGGCGTGGCTCAGCGACCACTTGTTGTCCGTCAAACTTCACGGCAGAAACAAGGACACCGCCCTGCAATGCCTTCAGCTGCAGCTGACAGGCGCAGCCCGGGTCTGGATCAGCAGCCTATCCTCGGGATCCATCCGAAGCTGGGAGGAACTGGCGTACAGTTTCATCCGAAACTTCAAAGGCACCAGCAAAAGGCCAGCCTCGATCGAGGAGCTGTGGGCCTGCACCCAACGAACGGGCGAATCCATTCGCTCGTACATATTACGCTGGTCCAACACCAAGAACTCCGCGGCACACATCTCTGAGGAGAGAGCGATCCATGCCTTCAAGGATGGCGTCAAGCGTCAGGACTTCAAGGAAGAACTTGGGCGCGTCAAGCCCAAGACACTCGACCACCTCATGGACATCGCCAACAGGTGGGCAGACGGCGAGTACTCCGTCCACCGAGCGCACTCGGAGGAGGAAGATGACTACGACCGGCGACGTGAATGTCGTAGCAAGAGAAGATCGCGCGTCTACGATGATCGCGATGGACCCTACATGGTCGCGGCTGGATACGCCGACCGCCGCAGTGACGGCAATCGCAGCAGCGGCGGATACCGCGGAAGCTACTTCCGCGATGGAGGACGTCCAGCGCAGTCATGGCGACGTCGCGGCCGCGACGACGGACCCTCAGCATACGACAAACTGTGGGGTTCATGCACCATCCACTTCTACATCGACAAGAAGGATGGTAAAAAGAAGGCAAGCCACATGCTCAAGGATTGCCGCGAGTTCCACAAACTCAGCGAGAGCATGTCTCAGATGAGGTAACAAGCCACGAACCCTGGGTACGGGAACGCACCCGCACCAGGTGAGATCGCACATGGAGCTCTCCACCACCACCTGCGGGACCTTCGAACCACCCAATTGCACCCGCGCAGAATAACGGTGGGCACAGGTACCCCACTCCGAAAGGATCACTGATGATCCAAAAAGGGCGCCCAACGAACAGGGTGCAAAAGAAAATCACCCGTCAGATCAATCTGGCTGTGACCGCTCCACCCGCCATCCCTGAGTACCTCAGCGGATCGGAGTCCTGCATCACGTTCAGCCATTCGGATCACCCTTGCCAGGTCCCTCGCCCAGGTCATGCTTGAGGCGCAGATCGGAGGGTTCGACACGAGCCGCGTCTTCATGGACGGCGGCAGCGGCATCAATCTGATGTTCGCCAGTACCTTAGCAGCAATGCGGATCCCGTTGTGCAGCCTAGAACAATACGATACAACGTTCCACGACATCGTCCCAGGGAAGGGCGTATTCCCCCTGGGAAAGATATGGCTCGACGTCATCTTCAGCAAGCCCGATAACTTCCGGTGCGAGCGACTCAAGTTCGAAGTGGTGGACTGGCCATCATAATACCATGCCATCCTCGGGCGTGTGGCATTCACACGATTCCTGGCAGTACCGCACTACGCGTACCTGCTACTCAAGATGCCAGGACCTAAGGGCGTCATCACGGTCCACGGGAGCTTCACCCGATCGGACCACTGCGACAGGGACTTCAACAGAATATCCCAGTCATTCGGCATGCAGGAGGAGCTCATAAGGCTCCGAGAGGTGACAGACAACGGGGCACCCCCAGTCGCAGGACAGCACGCACCATACATGTCCTTCGACTCCACCGTCAACACAAAAAAGGTGTAGATCCACCCGATGGACGCCTCCAAGACGGCGCTGATAGCCAACGACCTCAGCTCCACATAGGAAAGCGTGCTCATCGAATTCCTCCGTGAGCGCTGGGAAATCTTTGCCTGGTGTCCTGCGGACATGCCAGGAGTTCCCAGGTAATTCGCCGAGCACGCACTCAACGTCTTTCCAGACGCCAAGCCCGTCAAACAGTCCATCCGATGACTATCCGAACCACGGGCTGAAGCCATCGGAGTCGAAGTCAACAGACTACTTGACGCAAACTTCATCAGTGATATCAAGGAAAGCAAGTGGCTCGCCAACACCGTGATGGTCCCCAAAAAAGACACGGACATCCTGCGGATGTGCGTGGACTTCACATCGCTGAATAAGCACTGCCCGAAGGATCACTTCCCTCTCCCTTGGATCGATCAGATCATCGATTCGACTGCAGGATGCGAGAAGCTCTCCTTCCTCGACGCCTACTCAGGCTACAATTAGATTCGACTGAAGGTCGAAGATAAGGAGAAAACGACATTCATCACGTCGTTCGGAGTGTTCTGCTACAACACAATGCCCTTCGGGCTGAAGAACGCAGGCGCCACGTACCAACGGTGCATGTAGGCAGGCCTGAAGGACCAGATCGGCCGCAACATCCAAGTCTATGTCGACGACATAGTAATCAAAACAAGGGAGGCCAAGACACTCATCGGCAATCTCCACGAGACGTTCGACAACCTTGATCGATACAAGATCAAGCTAAACCCAGAAAAGTGCGCCTTTGGCATCCCATCTGGTCAGCTGCTAGGCTACTTCATCTCCCAGCGAGGAATTGAAGCGAACCTGAAGAAAATCCGGGCCATAATGGCCATGGAGAAGCCGAAGAACCTCAAGGGCGTCCAGCAACTTGCTGGGCGAATCACGACATTGAGCAGGTTCATCAGCCGCATGGGCGAAAAGGCCCTGCCCTTCTATCAGCTGCTACGCAAAGCAGACAAATTCGAATGGACGCCTGAAGCAGACGACGCATTCGAAGATCTGAAGCAGCTACTATCTACCTCGCCCGTCTTGGTCACACGAAAAGAGCGCGAGCCTCTACTGCTATACATAGCAGCTACACACCAGGTGGTAAGCACCGTGTTTGTGGTCAAAAGACCCGAAGACAGCAAGACCCATGGGGTCCAACGCCCAATCTACTACCTCAGCGAGGTATTGACGCTGACAAAGCAGAGGTACCTCACTACCAGAAACTCGCCTACGGCATGTTCATGACGGCTCGTCGGCTAAGCCACTACTTCCAGGAGCATCAGGTGATGGTCGTCAATGAAGCACCTCTGAACAGCATCCTGAACAACCCGGAGGCCACAGGACGTGTGGCCCTGTGGGGCATCGAGCTGTCACCTCTAGACATCGTCTATGAGAAGCGCCACGCGATCAAGTCTCAGGTCCTTCCGAACTTCCTCGTCCACTGGATGGAACTACAGCTGCCAGACACACCGGACATGACACGGTCATGGACAATGCACTTCGACGGCTCCAAGCGCGAGGCCGGAGCAGGAGTCGGGTGTAACACCCTCAGAATCGGACCTATGCGCGTTTTAGCGAAACCCGCCCAACCCGCATAGAAACGATTCAAAGGTGCCCACCAGGCACTTTCGTGCGGGTGGAAAACGAAGTAATAACATTACACAACAGTCCTCGATGGGACCCACAGAACAGATATATACAACAGCGACTCAACGAGCCAAGAATACAGATACAATATACAAAGATCCAAATCACCTGTAAAACGATACAGCGTCCGGCTACGGACAAGATGCAAATGGGGCTAAGAGCCCTCAAGAATAACCAATGGCGTCCATAACCCTGCCCAGGCCAAGCCGGAAGGGTAACCCTGCTAACGACGTCGATCTCAAAACCTGCTTAAACAAAAGGGGTGCCGAAAAAGGGCAAAGGAAAAAGAAGGAGCGTCAGTACTGAGGCCAGTACACGGCGAGACTAGAATTCGGCGGTCCTCGCCTACAAAGGTATGGTGGGCTGAAGCGGCAGCGGCAGCATGCACTAGACAACCTATAGAGACTCGATACAACTGTCGGATTTAAGAGAGGGGTAAGAATGACCTACTCGGACCCAACCTGAAGCTAACACCAAACAAACCCATCCTGGCGTTTCCCCCTCGCGACCAAACGAGGAAGTCAGCCGAGGAACTCACACGGTTGGCATTTTTATTTATTCAGTTATCGTTGCAGCAATTACTAGTCAGGTATAGATAATCATCCTGATAAAGTAAGCAGTGGGCACTTTTAGTTAATCATTCCGTGGTAGTTGCAACAATTACTAATCAGATACAGATAGCATGAGATAAACCGAAAACCCAGCAGTTGTTGGTACTTTTATTCAGCCATTCCGTTGTAGTTGCAATACTTACTAGTCAGATACAATTGTCGCAAGCGACAAGCCAAACAAGCAATGGTGGGCAGTATTATTAGCCATTCCATTATAGTGAAGCTGATTACTAGTCATTATAAAGTCAAATTTATAGCAATAAACTTTAGTTATGCTTGTCTATGGTCGAGATACGGTGCTCCAAGTCGTCCATAACCGCGGACACGGCTTTCAGAAAGTTTTACCCGGCCGGGGTGCACCAATAGCAACACACACTCGATCAACCTCGGAAAAACCAAATCAAAACCCAACGAGGCCTTCATGACAAAGCAATCACAGGATTCAGAATTATTTCAGGGGGCCACCCCATTAAGCTACCCGCAACGAAGTAAGCTAGCTCCGAGATGGACTCAAGGTCTGGGTATACGGCTGTGAACGACTGGGAACCCAAAACTGGGCTTGTCGACACCGCGGAATCGTGTCCCGATCCTAAACAGTACAGTGTGCTATCCATCGCACAATCGTAAATAAAGCAGTAAAGCATGGCATAAGTACAAGATCGTAAATAAAACCTCAAACTAGTTTGTGGCCCCAAGAAATAAGAATGAATCAAGCTCTGGCTCAGGGGGGTCCCATATACCTCCCGGATGTGGATAGCGCGATAAATCAAGGAACAGGTATCAAGTACTCGGGGTCCTACGGGACACAAGTGGGCGTTCGGAAACCAAATATTTTCTATCACCCACCGATGCCTCTGCTTACTTCAATTTTAGTTGTTAAACAGGAATTAAAGTGAACGATAAGTAAAGCCATGATCATCTCCAACATCAACATGCGGCAGAACATCAACAACTGTGGCACTGGACGACACGCAACAGCACTTGAGCAAGCGACTACGACGCGCAAGTCCAACTATCTACCAAACAACAGGTAATAGGATGTGTCCAAGGCAATATAGGGCTGCACGGTATATCACAGGTACGGAAACTAAAGCATCGCAACACAGATAGCAATAGATCAACAGGAGGGAATAAATACTATAAAAGTAAGATAGGTAGAAAGGGGGAGATGCTCGCCTGAGAAACATGGTCGAAGGTTCGACCGAAGATCGGGGCGAAGCTCACATCAACTCAACGGCCTTATCCGCGAAGAAGCAAAACACTAGAATAAACACCGGATGCAATATTTAATACTACGGCAGAAGATCGGGCATGATGCATGTATGATGTATGGCAGGGCAAAGGTGCGATGCGATTAGTCAAGATTAAGCGGAACCAGGGTCCCGACAATTAATTAAACGGTTCAAGTTATTTAACTACCCCGCAATTAAATGTTGTATTAACAAGGCAAGATGAGTTACCGGTTCGCTACACAAATTTAAATGAGGCCAATATGAGACTAGATTTGCCCGCATATGGGCCCCATATTTAATTATGCAGTGAATCGGCATAAGGCCCCCAAACCACATGATAAGATGCATGCGAGTATGACAATTTAATATGCAACAGTTGTATTATATTATAAAATAGGGTTCGAGAAAAGGGGTCACACATTAGGGGTCTCGACGAACTTGGGGTTCCGGGGTTCGGGGTCCGGGCTCAGGGTTCAGGGTTCGACGGGTTCGGTCGCGGCGGGAGCGTTCTCGGACTCCGGGGTTAGGGTCTACAGATCAGGGTAGTAGATCTTGTCGCTTGGTATCCGTGAAGTAGAACTTGTAGTCCGTCTTTGTCGGTGGTGAAATTGACCGATGGTCTTCGGGTCCGGGAAGGAGCACTTGGCGTTGCCGAGCGGAAGTTCATGTCGCAACCGTGTCGACGACCTTGGCGTTCAGGTGGAGGTGCTTGTAGTTCTTGTGGCGATCTTGGCGTTCTACCGGTTCGGGTTTTGGCGTCCGAGGAGAGTACTTGGCGCTCGGCGTCCTTCGGTATCCATGAGGTAGTTCCTGGAGTTCCGAGATGGAGTTCTTGTCGAAGGGTGTAGACCGAAGATCTTGGCGGTGGTCATGGTTGCTTGTCAGCGAGGAGGCCTTGTCGCACCAAACTTGCATCGGTTAATCTTTCGAAGATCATGGCGTTTCCCGAAACAGGACTCGTCTTGGACTTTGACCGCGATATCTTCATAATACCACCACATCAACATAACCCGGGAAGACCCCTGGCGGTGGTCGATGCTTGAGCGGTGGAGCGCTTGGTGTGGTTCCTGACAGCGAGGTCGGCAACAAGATGGCGGCAGGGGATCACGGGCTCACAGGGTGTAGGAGGTAGGCGGTGGCTTCACGGGCAGAGGAAGGAGGGGCCAGAGCATGCTGGGCTGGCTCGACGGTGGAGGGCCGCGCGCGCCGGCGGCGAGGCGACGGGAGGCTGTGGAGGACGGAGAGCTCACAGGGGTAGAGGGAGAAGGATGCAGCGCTGGAGGCGGGGACGTCGCGAGGCCCGGCGAGCAGGGGCGCTACGGCGGAGCTCGCGCCGGAGGGGGCCGCGCGGGCGCTGGAGGCGACGCCGGCGACGAGGACGGAGGGGCGGCGCGGCGGAGCCGGATGGGGCGCGGCGACGAGGGGGAGCTCGGGGACGGGCGGTGCGGAGGGGGCTCGGGTCGGCTGGCGCGGCACCGGCGCCGGCGGGGCTTGCGTGCGGAGAGCGCAGAGGCGGAGCGGCGTCGGGGTCGCCGGCGCTGGGCGCGGCGAGCAGCGGGGCGAGGCTGCGCCGGCTCGGGGGAAGCTTGAGCGACGGCCGGTCGCGGGCGAGCCTGAGCGGAGCGGCGGCCCGCGACCGGCGGCTGACGCGGGAGCGCTGGCGGCGGAGGGCGACGCGGTGAGGGAAGTCCGGCGGGGTCGCGGGGCTGGGGATCGATCTGGGGCAGGTGGTGCTTCTCGGGCCGGACGCGGGTTGCGTGCGGGGGAAGAGAAACAGGGGCAGCAGGTGGGCTCGGTGGGGACAGGTGGGACCCGCGGTTGGTGGGTGGACAGGGTGGAAAGGAAGGAGTGGCCTGGGTGGGGACGGCTGGCAGTGGGGCGAGCTGGGAGGGGCCGGGTGTGTGCTGCGTGTGTGGTGTGGTGTGTGTGCTGGGTGTGTTTGGGGTTGGGGAGTGGGGGTGAGTTAGTCTAGGTGGCAGTTTAGGATTGGGCAGAGGGGGAGAGAGGGTGAGGTGTCAGGAGGGGGTTGGCTGGGATGAGGTGGAGGGGGTGTGGGTAGGTTAGACTGGGTAGCTTTAGGATTTAGGTGTACCGGTTTGGTTGGACCGATTTAAATTTCTGGGGGTGGTCGTTCCGGTCGGGTCGGCCCGTTCGACTGCCCCCACTAAAATAATTAACATTTTATTTAATTAAAACGGGGCGTTTGCAATCTGTGTTTAGACAAAACAAAATATTCCGGAGACCCGGGTTTGAATTTGAAAACAATACGGGGCGTTTTAGAAAACAAAACAAGCTTTGCGAAAATAGTTTTAGGCAAACAATGCATAATGATAACGATGCAATGCACAAATTCAACGCGATTTTCTAGTAGTGGTTTTGCGGGATGCCACAATTCGACACCACTAACAATGGATCTCGCCCTCGAGATCCGCCTCATGGTACCGGAAGGAAGGTCGGCGATCTGCATCTTCTCGCTTCAGGTAGATCCTCGTGACACCACTAACAAGAGGTCGTTGTCCGTGATCGTCGAGAGAACACTCCGGGAACAAAAGGTCGAAGGTAGAGGTGTCAACCAATAAAGCCACCCCTAACTCCGATGGAAAGAGGGAACCGATGCATTCTCATCCACTTCAATGTACTAAAGCGAATAGAAGGGGTAGTCGGCATGGGGGGCAATCCATCACGCACCCAAACTATTACTCCGCACAATCAGTGGAAAAGCGTGCAACCATTCTCGGAATCAGACTGAAGATCTCGACAAGCGAGGTTCGGAACAACGGAGTAATGCAGACTCTGCATCGGATCTGGCGTAGATGATGTCGTCGCGTCGGAAACACCGGAAGGCACAAACAAGGAACAAAGAATGATACCACAGCAAACGGATTCCTCAGGCAGCTTGAACACCGGATGGTAGAACACCGTTATCGAAGAAGGAAGCGAAAACCTGAAGGTACGACGGAAAACCCAACCACGAGAAATCCTGGACTCTAAGAAAGAGACGAGAGCGGATTCAAAACACGTAGGGGTAAGAGGTGAATAGCAGAGGGGTGAGGAGTAAAATCAGACCTAATCAGAACTATCCAACCGATTTTGCAAAAATAGTTTTGACACTCTACTTCGGCCGTTAGCTAGGTTATCCTACCGGCTGGACTTGTGGGGTATCGCAACTACTGAGCTCTGATACCACTCTGTAACACCCTCAGAATCGGACCTATGCGCGTTTTAGCGAAACCCGCCCAACCCGCATAGAAACGATTCAAAGGTGCCCACCAGGCACTTTCGTGCGGGTGGAAAACGAAGTAATAACATTACACAACAGTCCTCGATGGGACCCACAGAACAGATATATACAACAGCGACTCAACGAGCCAAGAATACAGATACAATATACAAAGATCCAAATCACCTGTAAAACGATACAGCGTCCGGCTACGGACAAGATGCAAATGGGGCTAAGAGCCCTGAAGAATAACCAATGGCGTCCATAACCCTGCCCAGGCCAAGCCGGAAGGGTAACCCTGCTAACGACGTCGATCTCAAAACCTGCTTAAACAAAAGGGGTGCCGACAAAGGGCAAAGGAAAAAGAAGGAGCGTCAGTACTGAGGCCAGTACACGGCGAGACTAGAATTCGGCGGTCCTCGCCTACAAAGGTATGGTGGGCTGAAGCGGCAGCGGCAGCATGCACTAGACAACCTATAGAGACTCGATACAACTGTCGGATTTAAGAGAGGGGTAAGAATGACCTACTCGGACCCAACCTGAAGCTAACACCAAACAAACCCATCCTGGCGTTTCCCCCTCGGGACCAAACGAGGAAGTCAGCCGAGGAACTCACACGGTTGGCATTTTTATTTATTCAGTTATCGTTGCAGCAATTACTAGTCAGGTATAGATAATCATCCTGATAAAGTAAGCAGTGGGCACTTTTAGTTAATCATTCCGTGGTAGTTGCAACAATTACTAATCAGATACAGATAGCATGAGATAAACCCAAAACCCAGCAGTTGTTGGTACTTTTATTCAGCCATTCCGTTGTAGTTGCAATACTTACTAGTCAGATACAATTGTCGTAAGCGACAAGCCAAACAAGCAATGGTGGGCAGTATTATTAGCCATTCCATTATAGTGAAGCTGATTACTAGTCATTATAAAGTCAAATTTATAGCAATAAACTTTAGTTATGCTTGTCTATGGTCGAGATACGGTGCTCCAAGTCGTCCATAACCGCGGACACGGCTTTCAGAAAGTTTTACCCGGCCGGGGTGCACCAATAGCAACACACACTCGATCAACCTCGGAAAAACCAAATCAAAACCCAACGAGGCCTTCACGACAAAGCAATCACATGATTCAGAATTATTTCAGGGGGCCACCCCATTAAGCTACCCGCAACGAAGTAAGCTAGCTCCGAGACGGACTCAAGGTCTGGGTATACGGCTGTGAACGACTGGGAACCCAAAACTGGGCTTGTCGACACCGCGGAATCGTGTCCCGATCCTAAACAGTACAGTGTGCTATCCATCGCACAATCGTAAATAAAGCAGTAAAGCATGGCATAAGTACAGGATCGTAAATAAAACCTCAAACTAGTTTGTGGCCCCAAGAAATAAGAATGAATCAAGCTCTGGCTCAGGGGGGTCCCATATACCTCCCGGATGTGGATAGCGCGATAAATCAAGGAACAGGTATCAAGTACTCGGGGTCCTACGGGACACAAGTGGGCGTTCGGAAACCAAATATTTTCTATCACCCACCGATGCCTCTGCTTACTTCAATTTTAGTTGTTAAACAGGAATTAAAGTGAACGATAAGTAAAGCCATGATCATCTCCAACATCAACATGCGGCAGAACATCAACAACTGTGGCACTGGACGACACGCAACAGCACTTGAGCAAGCGACTACGACGCGCAAGTCCAACTATCTACCAAACAACAGGTAATAGGATGTGTCCAAGGCAATATAGGGCTGCACGGTATATCATAGGTACGGAAACTAAAGCATCGCAACACAGATAGCAATAGATCAACAGGAGGGAATAAATACTATAAAAGTAAGATAGGTAGAAAGGGGGAGATGCTCGCCTGAGAAACATGGTCGAAGGTTCGACCGAAGATCGGGGCGAAGCTCACATCAACTCAATGGCCTTATCCGCGAAGAAGCAAAACACTAGAATAAACACCGGATGCAATATTTAATACTACGGCAGAAGATCGGGCATGATGCATGTATGATGTATGGCAGGGCAAAGGTGCGATGCGATTAGTCAAGATTAAGCGGAACCAGGGTCCCGACAATTAATTAAACGGTTCAAGTTATTTAACTACCCCGCAATTAAATGTTGTATTAACAAGGCAAGATGAGTTACCGGTTCGCTACACAAATTTAAATGAGGCCAATATGAGACTAGATTTGCCCGCATATGGGCCCCATATTTAATTATGCAGTGAATCGGCATAAGGCCCCCAAACCACATGATAAGATGCATGCGAGTATGACAATTTAATATGCAACAGTTGTATTATATTATAAAATAGGGTTCGAGAAAAGGGGTCACACATTAGGGGTCTCGACGAACTTGGGGTTCCGGGGTTCGGGGTCCGGGCTCAGGGTTCAGGGTTCGACGGGTTCGGTCGCGGCGGGAGCGTTCTCGGACTCCGGGGTTAGGGTCTACAGATCAGGGTAGTAGATCTTGTCGCTTGGTATCCGTGAAGTAGAACTTGTAGTCCGTCTTTGTCGGTGGTGAAATTGACCGATGGTCTTCGGGTCCGGGAAGGAGCACTTGGCGTTGCCGAGCGGAAGTTCATGTCGCAACCGTGTCGACGACCTTGGCGTTCAGGTGGAGGTGCTTGTAGTTCTTGTGGCGATCTTGGCGTTCTACCGGTTCGGGTTTTGGCGTCCGAGGAGAGTACTTGGCGCTCGGCGTCCTTCGGTATCCATGAGGTAGTTCCTGGAGTTCCGAGATGGAGTTCTTGTCGAAGGGTGTAGACCGAAGATCTTGGTGGTGGTCATGGTTGCTTGTCAGCGAGGAGGCCTTGTCGCACCAAACTTGCATCGGTTAATCTTTCGAAGATCATGGCGTTTCCCGAAACAGGACTCGTCTTGGACTTTGACCGCGATATCTTCATAATACCACCACATCAACATAACCCGGGAAGACCCCTGGCGGTGGTCGATGCTTGAGCGGTGGAGCGCTTGGTGTGGTTCCTGACAGCGAGGTCGGCAACAAGATGGCGGCAGGGGATCACGGGCTCACAGGGTGTAGGAGGTAGGCGGTGGCTTCACGGGCAGAGGAAGGAGGGGCCAGAGCATGCTGGGCCGGCTCGACGGTGGAGGGCCGCGCGCGCCGGCGGCGAGGCGACGGGAGGCTGTGGAGGACGGAGAGCTCGCAGGGGTAGAGGGAGAAGGATGCAGCGCTGGAGGCGGGGGACGTCGCGAGGCCCAGCGAGCAGGGGCGCTGCGGCGGAGCTCGCGCCGGAGGGGGCCGCGCGGGCGCTGGAGGCGACGCCGGCGACGAGGACGGAGGGGCGGCGCGACGGAGCCGGATGGGGCGCGGCGACGAGGGGGAGCTCGGGGACGGGCGGTGCGGAGGGGGCTCGGGTCGGCTGGCGCGGCACTGGCGCCGGCGGGGCTTGCGTGCGGAGAGCGCAGAGGCGGAGCGGCGTCGGGGTCGCCGGCGCTGGGCGCGGCGAGCAGCGGGGCGAGGCTGCGCCGGCTCGGGGGAAGCTTGAGCGACGGCCAGTCGCGGGCGAGCCTGAGCGGAGCGGCGGCGGCTGACGCGGGAGCGCTGGCGGCGGAGGGCGACGCGGTGAGGGAAGTCCGGCGGGGTCGTGGGGCTGGGGATCGATCTGGGGCAGGTGGTGCTTCTCGGGCCGGACGCGGGTTGCGTGCGGGGGAAGAGAAACAGGGGCAGCAGGTGGGCTCGGTGGGGACAGGTGGGACCCGCGGTTGGTGGGTGGACAGGGTGGAAAGGAAGGAGTGGCCTGGGTGGGGACGGCTGGCAGTGGGGCGAGCTGGGAGGGGCCGGGTGTGTGCTGCGTGTGTGGTGTGGTGTGTGTGCTGGGTGTGTTTGGGGTTGGGGAGTGGGGGTGAGTTAGTCTAGGTGGCAGTTTAGGATTGGGCAGAGGGGGAGAGAGGGTGAGGTGTCAGGAGGGGGTTGGTTGGGATGAGGTGGAGGGGGTGTGGGTAGGTTAGACTGGGTAGCTTTAGGATTTAGGTGTACCGGTTTGGTTGGACCGATTTAAATTTCTGGGGGTGGTCGTTCCGGTCGGGTCGGCCCGTTCGACTGCCCCCACTAAAATAATTAACATTTTATTTAATTAAAACGGGGCGTTTGCAATCTGTGTTTAGACAAAACAAAATATTCCGGAGACCCGGGTTTGAATTTGAAAACAAGACGGGGCGTTTTAGAAAACAAAACAAGCTTTGCGAAAATAGTTTTAGGCAAACAATGCATAATGATAACGATGCAATGCACAAATTCAACGCGATTTTCTAGTAGTGGTTTTGCGGGATGCCACATCGGGGTCATACTGACCTCCCCGCAGGGCGACAAGATGAAGTACGTCCTCCGGATGAAATTTTGAGCTTCCAACAACGAGGCCGAGTATGAGGCCCTCATCCATGGCATGAGGATGGCCAAGATCTGCGGCACGACGCGCCTGGTCATCTACGGAGACTCGAACCTCGTCGTCCAACAGACGATTAACCAGTGCGACGCACACGCCGCCAACATGATTGCGTACCGTGCACTCTACAACGCACTCGAAGGAGACTTCGACGGCTGCGAGGTTCGGCACGTTGGGAGAGAAAGCAACGAAGAGGCCGACAAACTCGCCAACATCGGCTCCACCTATGCACGGGTGCCACCAGGTGTGTTCCTCGAACAGATCTGCGTGCCATCCTTCAAAAGGAAATTCCCAAAGGGATCACCCGAAGAAGCAGAACACTCGGGGGCTGCGCTACCCGAAGGACAGGAAGGACCAAAAAATCTCGACACAGAGGTCTCAGTGTTCAACCTGATGCAGGTCATGGCATTCGAAGAAGCATGGACACAACCATACCTCCGATATCTGATAGACGGGGAGCTGCCTGACAGCCCGACAGATGCCCGGCGCATATCTCGCCGGTCCAAGGCCTTCACCATCATCAATGGCGAGCTGTACAAGCGCAACATTTCGGGTGTACTCCAAAGGTGCGTCACCATCGGTGACGGCAAAACCATCCTCCAAGACATCCACGACGGCATCTGCGGCCATCACGCGGGCAACCGCGCCCTTGTCGCCAAAGCTCTACGAGCTGGGTTCTACTGGCCAACGGCCATGAACAACACCAAGGACATCGTCCGAAGGTGCAACGGGTGCCAGAGGTTCGCAAACCCTAAACAAACCACACGCACGAGGATCGGAGCTCAGGCCCATACCCCTGGCCTGGCCTTTCGCCCATTGGGGCCTCGACATGATCGGCAAACTGCCCAAATCCTTGAAAGGAGGCCACGTCTACCTCCTGGTCGCAGTCGACAAATTCACCAAGTGGATCGAGGCCATGCCCGTTACTAACCAATAGGGCAAAACGGCCCTCAAGTTCTTCGAATACATTGTTTACAGGTTTGGCGTGCCGCACAACATCATCACCGACAATGGGTCGAACTTCATCTCCAGGGAATTCTAGGACTTCTGCGAAGACCTCGGAATCAACATCACATACGCCTCCGTGGCGCACCCGCAAAAAAACGGGCAGGTCGAAAAGGCCAACAGCCTTGTCGATGGCAGCATCAAGAAACGCCTAATGAGCCCACTACAGCGACTCGCAGGAGCCTGGACACAAGAGCTACTCTTTGTCCTCTGGAGTTTGCGCACGACGCCAAACAGCTCAACTGGCTACACGCCCTTCTTCATGGTGCACGGAGTCGAAGCCGTGCTAACTGTAGAGGTACGCCACAAGGCCCCACGGGTCGTCGCCTATAGCAAAGCCGAATCGACGACCGCACTCGAAGACGCCGTCGACACACTCGACGAGGCACATGACATCTCCGCGGCTCGATCAGCGGTCTATCAGCAGAGCCTCCGCAACTACCACAGCCGTCGGCTATGCCCAAGGTCTTTCGTCGAAGGAGACCTAGTCTTACAACTCAAGCAAGAGCGACCGAAGAAGCTCGAGTCGCCCTGGTAAGGACCCTACGTCGTCACCAAAGTCATCCCAGGTGGCGCCTACCGCCTCAAGCACGTGGAGTTTGGAGTAGCATACTCCAGCCCATGGAACGTCGCACAACTGCGACGCTTCTACCCCTATCTACCCCCTCCTTTTACTTTCAATAAGGCTATTCTGCCAAGGCTACTCATCCGAACAATGTACCTCCTCCTTACGATATGAATAAAGCTAAGTGTCTCGCCCCAAACATTTGTCTATTATTCGCATTTTCTTCATGTTACAACACACTCGGGGGCTCCCCTCACCTCACGACTTCATCGACTGATGATAACACGTGTACACCTGAGTAGCTGACCACGTCAGGCTAATGAAAAGGGCACGCATACAAACAAAGCACCACATGCTAACAACAATCAACCTTTACAGCAAAGGGCATCACACGCCCAGTCGAATACATACAAATTTTACATCTATCTTTTTACAGGTCCTACCTATTCTGAATAATCATCTGTGCATGCTGCTCAAAGAGATCTACAATTTGTTCGGCATACTTCCTTACAGCCGCATAATGTGGACGCATGTCCCACATACCACCATCCGGCCGAAGAGGCGGCCTAGCCGCCACAACAGCAAGATCTACATCAGGACGATGCAACCACACGAGGGAAAGCGCAGCCTTCACACCTGCAACCAGCTGATGCCGCACCAGCTCCCTGACATGATGCACATCCCGAAACTTTGCCAACAGGCCCCATAGAGTTGATGGTGCCTCATCCAGGTGAAATATCACATGCAGAATTGATGCCAAGGAATTCTTCGCTTGTCGCAGCACACGCGACACCTGGTGAACAACGATCCTGCACAGTCGAAAGGACCATTGCATGATCTCGATCCATCCAGAAAAAGACACCGGCCTCCATGTCCTGCTGGGTCAGGCAATTGATCTGAACAGCAACACGCTCTTTTTCCTCCCTGGGAACAAGGTTAGCACCTGCAACAAACTGTAACGTAAGATGACAAGCCAACAGGCGTATCCAAAAAATGAGTAGCAGCTCGAGGAAACTCACATTGAAGTTTTTCGACCAAACGCCACAACTCCCCCATCAGATACTCCTCCCTGGCGGCACCCCATTCCGCCTTCGACTTACAAACATCCGCATGGCCTCGAACGCCAAGCAACTCTTTCTCAAGACTATGGATGCGGTCACGAAGAAATAAAGTTGTGACACATCATCCAAGGAGGGTCGCAGCTGTGGCGCAGGCGAAGTATCAACAGGATCATCACCCGAAGGTCCCTAGAGGAAAAGAAGGCACGGATATGAACAAACGCACGAATAAGCAAACAGCTCGGAGATTCATTATATACAGCAAAAGCCACTGCGTGGCACAAGGAGTGTTCATAGATACATCACAACAAAATAAACAAAAGCTATCCTACAACTACAAGGCCTAAGAAGCTGCATCCTGAGTAGCCTCAGAGCCGGACTGCCTGCTCTTGGCCTCTCCCTGCTGCCTCGCCGCGTACTCCGCCAGCAAGTCAATCATCTTCGGCCCATAGCGTTTACAACGGGCAGCATAGAGGGAGAAGGCTACCTCGGATCTGTCGGCAGCTGTCGGCATCTGGGAGGTGACCTGATGAAGATCCAACTCCGCTCCAGACTCCATGGCCATCGCCAGCCCCATGGACGCGCCGATACCCCTCTGCTTTTGCTTGTACGCCACGGGATCCTCGGCTGACAGTGCGTCCGCCAACAATTTGACATCCTCGAGGGCGATGACCTTGGGGATGAGCTCCTTGTAGAAGCGTACGAGAACCACCTTGGCCTTGGCAAGCGAGCCGACCACGGTACTGCAGTGGTCTTTGACCGCCGCAGTGGCGTCATCCAGAGCACTTCCGTGCTCCAGGGCACCACGGTCAAAATCGATGCCCGCGGCATCTATAAAGACGGAAGAGGAAACGTGAAAACTAAGCAAAACAAGAGAGAAAAGGAAGCCGAAAAGAATAGACGAAACTACTCACCCGAAATAGCCTTCGCGGCGGCCATCAGCTTGCCGGCCACCTCCTTCTCGCGCGAGGCCACAGCGGTGGCGAGTTGCTCCTCGCGATCCGTGGTCTCCTGCTGTAGGCGCTCCTTGGCTGAAGCCGCGTTGGCTAACTCCTGCTCAATGTGCTCCTTAGCGCCAACGACATCTTCAGCTTTTTTCTCCGCTCGCCCGAGGCTCTTTTTGAGAGCATCAAGCTCGCGAAGGGTTGTGTTGTCCTCCTCTACAACAAAGAACAAGCATGAGATTCGTGAGTAAGCAAGCAGCCAAATAAGGAGAAGATTGATAAAAACACACGAACCTTGGAGCTGCTGAAGGCTGGCCTCCAATGCCAGATGCTGCTTCACCAGCTGGTTGGCACCATGAACAAAAGGCTGCGAGAAGATGCAACTTGTCAGGAAAAAGGCTCGGGGGCTACGCCCAAGAAAACGAGCAAAGCAAATCACGCATAAGAAAACGCTCGGGGGCTCCCCCCGAGATATGTACAAAAAATGGCATGATCAGCAGATCATCCGACAGATGCTCGGGGGCTCCCCCCGAGACACAAAACAAAAATGATCAACAGATCGTCCGAAAAATGCTCGGGGGCTCTCCCCGCGGCAAGAACGAAAACACTTACGTGGTCAGACGGCGACTCCGAAGGTCCGGCTGTAGTCTTCTTGGGGACAACCACCCGAGCCTCCAACGGAGAAGGGTTCGGAGCAGCGCCCTCAGAGGTGGCCACCGTCTGAGGAGGAGGAGCAACCTTCGACTCCCCCCATCTCCCGAGCACCATCGCTAAAGGATCTATCGGAAGAGTGGCTACAAAAGAAAAATCAGACAAGTACAAGCAAGAAGACGAGAGAGAGCAAAAGCAATGGCAGATACTTACGAGTCAAAATTGCTCAAGTCGAAGACAGGAGGGGCCCTTCTGCCTTTCTTCTCTTCCTTCTTCTGCTTCGCTGGCGGCTGCGGCGCCACAGCCCACACGAGCACGGCCGAAATAGGAGAGGAAGAGCCACCATGACCCCCACTGTGACACTCAAGGCATGACGGGTTCCTTGGGGTCGGCGGAGTCGAAGCATCCGACGCTTCGCTCGAGCTCCGTGTCCGCTTTCGAGTATGCTCCTCGCTAGACTCAAAAGTTTCTTCCGCTGGTGATCGCACCGAGGGAAGCTCAGACATGGAATCCACTACCTCATTGTCCGGTGCATCCGGAAACAGTTTGGGTAGTGGAGGCGACATGCCCGGTACCTTGAATTCCTGCACAAAAGAAACAAACTTTCAGAACACAAGCAAGTGCAAGAAAAACGCAGTCGAAAAAAGCTCTACACCTGCGGAACCAGACGAGAGACGGCGAACAGAGGAGTCAGCGACTTCCCCGGGAGATCCTCTTCAGCCTTGAACTTCAGCAGCGGCCGAAGAATCCTGTCGAGATCCCCCTGGAGAACTCCTCAGCCGAAACCCTAGTCGGATCGTGGCGGCCAGAATAAAGGAACATCGGGTGCACCCTAGCCTGGAGCGGCTGCACCCGACGTTTGAGGAATGTGCGGATGATATCCACACCGTTCACCTCTTTATCCGGAATCAACTGAAGATCCTTCACCCGACGATAGAGCCCCTCTATCTCCGCCACCTCACCATCCAAGATGTGGTTCTTCCAGGACCTCTTCGGCTGGATTTTCTGGGAAGGGTCGAAAGGAGAAAGGCCAAAGTTCTGTCCAGCCACTATGGAGTCGCGGATGCAAAACCATCGCCTCCGCCAGTACTGGACAGATTCAGATGTAGAAAAGGAGAAGAAGATAAAGTTGGATTTAAGGGAAATGATGCAGCCGCCGATGGGATAAACGCCATCGCAGCCAGATTGCCTCTTCACGGAATAGATCTTCCGGAAGAGGCCAAAGTGCGGCTCGACACCGAGCCAGCACTCGCATAATGTGATGAAGCAGGCGATATGAAGAAGAGAGTTCGATGAAAGATGATGGAGCTGGATGCCATAAAAGAAAAGCAATCCATGGAGAAAATAGTCGATCGGGAAAGAAAGGCCCCGAAGGACAAAAGCAATGAACATGACCCGAAACCAGCGGGAGGACGGGGAATTACCTCGTCACCGGGAACCCTGATAGCCTCCCTATCCTGCGGGATCAGACCCCGCTCATGGAGCTTGCAGAGATCGCCCTCGCGCGTCTCCGATCGTCGCCAGCCACCATCGGTGACGCGAGTAGCGGCGGAACCCTTCTTTTCGCCGGCGGCAGCACTGGTACCAACTATAGTGGAGGCCTTCTTGGACTTCCCCATCGCAGTGCGGCGATGACGATGATGCAAACGCAGAAACAAAGATGGAAAGGTTCGAAGAAATTTCAGCGCGCAGCAAGAAAAGCTCAAAGAAGATGGGAGCAGTGAAACGAGAATGGGTGCAGTGAAAAACAAACTAACTTTCCCCAGTGATTATAAGGACGAGGACGATGCACGACGACCGTTCATCGGGAAGACCTAAAGCCAACATCCAAATCCAACCGTCCACGTGTCGGCACAGCAGCAAACCGTCGCTCACACGCCGTCCACTACGCACAGAAATCGAGGCGACGCCATAATTATCTCCATGCTGCGCGTGACCAGTCAACTCAAAGTCAGAAGGTGGGACCCATGTTCGTCCAGTCACGTCATCTCTGGCGCCGCAGACGCTTGAGGTCACCGATCGTCAGCACTGATGTCATCAAAGCTATACTAGCAACGGTTACAATTCTTCGGCTACACAGCTAAAAGTATTCACTCGAATCTACGATTCGACTAACTACTCGGGGGCTACTCCTATCAGGAGCGCTGGCCGCACACCCAAAAAACGATCATACTACACCATTGAACTATTCTTCGAGTCCTACATCGAGTCTACGACTCCACTATGGACTCGGGGGCTACTCCCATAGGGAGGGTGGATTCAAGCATCCGGAAAATTTGTGTCCTACGGACCTAAAAGTCAACAAAGACTGAATTAAAGTCCCTACTCGAGTCTACGACTCGAACAGACACTCGCGGGCTACTCCCATAGGGAGCGCTGGTCGCACACCCTATGAATCTTCGACTGTGATCCTACGGATTAGTATGCAAAAAACTTTTCAGCAACTCTGCCCCAATTAATGCTAAGTGAGAAACATCCTCCTTGGCCACCCGAAACACCTCCGCAGTGATAAACATTCGGATGTTGCGTCTGCAATGCAAAGATAAGACCTACAGATACCATCTGATGGCCTCGTAACGCACACGACTGCGCTCTGCTAGTAAAAATCTGTGCCAATATGCGCGATGAAAAATCCCGACGGACGCGTTGGTTACATCATTTAAAATTTACTGGAATTCCACTCCTGTAAGTCCTTCGCGGCATGAGTCGAATTACGCCAGCATATGTTCCGGGTTCGAGTCGAGGGACTCGAATCTGAAGAAGATCGTGTTGTTTTGTCCTAAGACGGTTAACTGACCCTGATCTATCGGGAGAGTCAGGCACACGCATCAACAATCCCTACATACTCAAATCATTCTCTAGACAAACAGAGATAGCTGCACCCGAAGGATTGAAGAGTCCTCAGCCGAATCTATGATTCGACTGAACAATCAGGGGCTACTGACATGGTTATACCCTACGGGTGCACGATCTGAGCATACCTAGCCTAGCCCAAGGAAGGCCCACGAGAATATACGCCAGCCCATGAAGACTTTCGGGTGGCCAGGGCCCATGACGCCTTCGGATCCTTGGAGAACAAGAGTAGAGTAGATAGAATATTCAAAGGGGCAAACCCTAAAACCTGTAACCGACTCGATCTGTGTCTGGGACTTGCCTATCTCTATATAAAGGCTAGGATGGCACGTCAAGGAGGGCACTTCATACTACCGCATATACACCTCCACGCCAGATTGCATCTGCGCACCCCTGTACTTTCGGTTCCGCCGTAATCAAGAGCAGACAAGCAGGAGTAGGGTTTTCCCTCTGGGGGCCTGAACCTGGGTAAACCTCGTGTCCCCGTGTTGCTTGTTTGATAACCGTTCCATGATATCCAGCATCCCCATCTTCTCGAAAACCCAAGCTCATAACAATGGGCATTGACGAGATTAAACCTCGTCATGCTCCGACGAGTTCCTCGGCCAAATTCCGGCCAGTCCTCACCTCCCCTTGCCCCCTGGATTCCATGTGTGTGCTTGCATGAACCTTGCGCATCTGCCAGTAACCTTAGCTCGCCCGCGCGTGCCCCACAGCCTCGACAACGACGACGACTGAGCGCCGCCGCTGTCTGCTGCAACTCCGGCAACCTCCCCCGATAAACCCTGACCGCCCCCTCACTCTCGATGACGCTCACGTGCTCGCCTCTCTCACCCGCGTCTAACTGCACCATTGGTTTGTCTTAGCGCACCCTGTATCGTCGCCTCCATCGACGACCGTGCTCACCCGACGCTGACACAAACTCCGGTGAACAATCGCCAGCCACTCTGTGCGCCCCTTCATCTACAACAAGAACGTCGAGTATCCCCACGCCACTACGAACCCGGTGAGCTTCTTCCCCCTCTTCCTCGCTTCCTGTAGTCGCTGGAGCGTCGCCGCCTCGCGCCGTCGAGCCAGCGCCGCCAGTCAATGGCCAGTAACTGTAGGCCGTTAGATGTGAATCTTGTGGTTAGGATAAGATCTAGTCGAAACGGTATGAGCTGATCTGATCTGTGCGATCTCAATTAAATCCAACGCACCGCGTAGCTCGATCCGTGCGAACCGATACCAGCGAATGAAAACATGACGCGTGGCACAGACTTTGTTTTAAAAACAGAAACATTTCTATTAGTTGTTAGATTTTGTAAAATTCATAACTTTTGATCTACACGTCCAAAATTTACAAATTTTATATCACTGGATTCAGAAAAATGTAATCTTTGCAACCATGCCCTTAGTTTAGTATTTTTCTTCTGTAAAATTAGGTGTTTTTTCAGAAACATTTCTAGGCCTATTTTGAGTATAAAATTTATTCTAAAAATGATTTTTGGGTAAAATATTTTGCAAATGATTTGTTTTGAACCAGCTGACCAGAAACACAAACTTTTGGGTTTAGAAATATATTTTCTTAACACAAGGAATTAGTCTTTGAATAAAATCATTTCTAGCAAAACAAAAGTGATTTAAATGGCCTATTTCCACGAACTTGATTTTAAATGGTTTTTCACTTTTATAAATGACCAATAGGTGTTTTAAAATGTTTATAGCCTATTAGAAACCACTTTCCAAATAAGACAATCTTTTGCATGCTTGCATGCATTTCCTTGTTTTTATTATTTTATGTGGTGAATTGTTTGAATGCTAGTTTGAATTTTTCCTTGATTGAATTGTAGTGAACTTTGAAGAGTGTGACATTTGCAAGACCAAGGAGTAAACTTAGTTTATCTACTAAAAAGGCAAGTGGTGCTTCATACATTTTGTCCTATTATTTTCACTATGCATTAGTGATATTTTGAGTAGGACTTGCATGGAATACTAAGTATGCTATGCCTTGGGAAATCCTAGTAGATGATGCCTTAGTAGAATTTTCCCTAAGTTAAGATTCTTGATACTAGTATGCTTAATTTAGCTAGTAGAAAACAAGGGTGGATTATATTCATGCTATGAAATATTTCTAAGTCTATGACTTGTGTTTTGTTTAATAAAACAACTATGTGAATGAATCACCTGGGTGGAATGGTGTGAATGGATTTATGTTCAGTGGTTACACAGGGCCAGTAAACTGGCACAAACTTGTGTATCTCACTTGTGGAAAGGCACCCAGGAACAAATAGATTTGAGACGCCAAATGTTGAAAAGCTTCTAGCGCAGCCACATGGCATATGGGCTTTGCCTTGATCATATAGGTTGCAATAACTTAGCCAGATGGACGGAAGGTGGTAGGGGGTGATAGGATGGAACACTTCCATTTGGTCTAAGGGAAGGCTTCTGAAAGATCTCGTCTCGATGCATGTCGAGTCTTGTGGGGAAAGTGCACCACCTCTCGAGAGAGTAAAATCTAAGTACTTAGCCGTGTCCCCGGCAATGGACAATTTGAGCATCAAGACATGGAAGCTATCAAGGATCTCCTCATCCCAATTTCTAAGTTAAAAGCTTGTGGTTGAACAAGGGTTAAAGGATCTTCAATTTTTAATTGGTAGATGCCTTGGGTGATTTTGACAAACAAAAACTTAGAGTTTTCAACTTATAAGGAAAACCTTATTTTGAGCAAAGCAAGCCTAAGCTCCACTTAGCCAAATGCATATAGATGTTAGATACCACTACTCTACCATAGTATCACTTGCCAATACAATTCAAATGTATTGACCCTTGTGGCTGTAACTTATTATGTTGCAGGTTTGTTTGATGTTAGTGAAGTGTGTTGAATAGGATTACAAGTCTACAACCAACGTGATTGCTTGTGGCATATGAAGATGAAGGACTCCATGCTATATAGATATTTCTGCTGCATTGTAATGAGATATCCAAATGAGCTATGTAAGATGTAATGTAATATTTTATTCCTGGTTATAAGTTGTAATATGACCTTGTATCCTTGATATTACGTCTTAAACTGTGGATGCTAGCTATTGATCCAGGGAATAGCATTGCAATCACAGGGACGTTTAACTTTATAAAGGTGGGGTCCTACAGATGGTATCAGAGCACTATGTTGCCTATAGGATTGTAACCCTAGGATTGGACAAAACCCCTTAGAAAAATATGAGTTGTATTTGTTCAAACTTATTTACAAAAAATCTTGTAAACTCTTTCCTCAATCTTTTTGGTTTTGATTCTACATCTCTTCCTTTTCAACTTGTTGGACAAAACATCAACATGAGCAAAGGACTTCACCATCACCAATGACTTCAACTTCAGTTTCACCAAAGACTTCAACTTGGACATCACTAAGGACTACAGGGACAAGAAATATTACTCAAGACTTGAAGACTAAGGAACACAACTTAGAAGAAACCATTATCACCTTTGAGTTTGTGACCAAGATGCAAGAATTTTTCCAAGGAAACCATGATCTCGTTCATAAAGAAACAACTAAGAAGAATGGAAGGATATCAAGTGAAGTCTCTAGTTGGACCACCATAATAGTGTTTAGTTTAGATCATATATTGATCACACCAACTTATGTGGTATAGCAAAAATATTTTCTTGCCTAAAATATGTTTGAACTTTGTTGTTTGAGTGGAATGTTTGATTGTGATTGCTTGCACATTGCTTGTGTGAAATTGTTGTGTGTGAGTAGAATTCTTCCTCTATAAATCTTTTGCCTATTCTAATCCCAATCCAACCCAAACAGATGACTTCTCCAAGAGACCACAACTCCAACATCAAGGATGGTGACAATAAAAACAACCAAGAGATGCACATGAGAGAACAATTACTAGTAACTTAAGCCCAGTTGAATCAAGTGACAACTCAATTTTTAGCTAACAACAATGAGTTAGACCCAACCATACAAAATTTCTGCGAAACCCAATCCCAATTGTTGCAAAGGATGACCAATCAAATGATCAACATGAGAGGCAACCTTTCCCAAGGATATTGTGACAACAACGATATCAAGGATGATATCATAGAAGGAACTCAAGCTTGCAATATTTGTAAAGACATGGGACACACTTATAAAGAGCACATGGACCAATGCCCTAATTGTGAAGAGAAACATCCAACTAAACAATGCCCCACATCTCAAGTTACTTGTTTCCTATGTGAAGGAAATGATCATGTCCCTATCCAACGCCCCATCTATCCTATAGTTCAACAAATGAAACAAGATGGAATGCATCAAATATTTGGAAACCTCCATAAGGGAACACCTTCTACCAAGAAGGATGAATACAAAGGAAAATCTCAGTATGCACCTCCATACATTGTAACTCACCATGGTGGACAAAAGAGGAAACATGGACGTTATCCTAGAAACCATTCAAGGAACCGAGGAAGTTTTCCCACCTTTGAAGTGAGATATGAAGAACATGAACTAGAAGAACTCCTAGCTTTGGAGAAACCCAAGAAGAAGAAGGATAATAGCCAAGTGTAATGTTTCAATTGCAAAGAGATGGGACAATATGCCAATAAATGTCCAGAAAAGAAGAAGGGCCAAGAAAACAAACAAGAATTAGTGATTCCAAAGATGAAAGAGGATATCATCCAAGTGATGTGCCAAAAATTCAAAGAGCTAGGCCATTATGCAAACAACTATCTAGAGAAGATACATGAAAATCTCAACCTTGTCACATGTTTCTAGTGTCGAAACAAAGGACACTATGCAAACAACTATCTAGAGAAGTTACATCAAGACCCCAAGTAAGCCAAGATGTAATCTAGTTGAAAACCTTTTTAAGGGTGGTAGTATCCTAGTTGTCTTGAAGCCAACTTGTAACCTCTAGCCTTCCCAAATCTCGGGACGAGATTTCTTTTAAGGGTGGTAGCCTGTCACATCCCAAAATTTTCCAAATTTTGAAATGTGAAAAATAAATAAACAAAATAAATAATGGTTGAAATTTAGGGCGAAAATAAACTTTTTGCTTCTAAATGGAAACATCAAAACCCTTCTTGAACAAATTTGAATGAAAAGGGAATCCAACAAAATTTCAATCAAGTGAAATGCATTCATCAATGAATGTATCTTGAAATTTAAACATTTGGAAAAGTTAAACCAAAACCCCAAATCTTAATGAAAGAAATCACTTCCAAAGATCAAATGAATTTTATGCATGGAAAGAATCTTGAATATAAACACTTGGGAAAATAAACCAAAACCCTAAAACCCTAATGGAAGAAAATCATTTCCAAGATCTCTCTAAGACTATGGATTTGATCCATATAAAAATTTAGCAACAAACATTTATAAATGATCAAAAATGATAAACAAAAATATTATAAAACCATAGAAATTGGTTTCATTTCATTTGGATCCATGCATAAAAACTTATGAAATTAATAAGGTTAAAGGAAATAATTTTCAAAGCTAATAAAGCTCCTAACTAAAATCAATACCAAATTTGTGTGAAAAATTAATCCTAAAGGGATTTAAAAATATAAACAAATATTAAATAAAATTACACAAATTGGAATCACCAATTTTGGAACTATAAATAAAAAGATATGGATTTTATAAGGCAAAGAAATAAATAAATAAGGAATATTTAAAAGCCAAATTAAATCTTGGCCAAGTCCATAAACAAATGAAAGTTATTGAATAATAAAAAGGAGTAAAATATTATTTAAATAAAATCATAAGGATTGAACAATATCCAATTTTATTTAAATAAAGACAAATTGCCTAAACTAAATAATAAATCCTAAGAAAATTATTTAGAAGACAATATAAATCTTGAATTAAATCCATAAGCAAATGGAATAACGATAATACAAATAAAATAAAGGAATAAAGATTATTGGAATAAAAAAACTTATATGGACTTGAACCATATTCGATTTAAAAGAAGACAAAATCCCTAATATAAATGATTAATTAAATCATGAGAAAATAAATAATTGAAATTGCCCAAGTGGATTAAAGTTATCCAATTAACCTAAAAAGAATAAAGGATTAACTAAATAAAATTATATGGATTGGAACCATACTTAAAAGCTTATTCAAATAAAGACAAGTGTCTAAATTAATTAAATAATAAACCATAAAAGAATAAAAGAAAATATTCTAAAATGGACTTTAAAACACATTAATAAACCATATAAAAACCAATTGAATCTTTGGAAAAGTTTTGAAATCAAATTAGGGTTTGAAATATTTGAATTAAGTCAAAATAGAAAAAGAAAAAGGAATCAGAGAGGAAAAAAATAAGAAAACAAACGGCCCAACTAAACCTACCCAACCCCAGCCCAACAGCACATCCGGGAAACACACCCTCACTCCCTTGCCGATCTTTTCTCACCCGCGGTCGTACCCCCTCACCTCACTGACTGCGTGGACCCAGGCCACCTCAGCATTGTCGTTCTCACCCACCCAGCGACCAATTCTTCCCCTCACCTCGATGTCGTTTCCGCCCGTGATTAATCCGCGTAAATTCGCGTTGATGGCTCAGTGAATCTTGCCTGTAACCTTGTCCTCTTAAGAGCCTCCTCCCCCTCTCTCTTTCCCCTCGCTCGCCACTCCCTCTCTGCCCCCAGGCTGCTCCAATTCTTCCTCGCTCCGCCACTGCTCCGACGAGTTCCCCGGCCAAATTCCGGCCAGTACTCACCTCCCCTTGCCCCCTGGATTCCACGTGCATGCTCGCCTGAACCTTGCGCATCTTCCAGTAACATTAGCTCGCCCACGCGTGCCCCACAGCCTCGGCAACAACGATGACTAAGCGCTGCCGCTGTTTGCTGCAACTCCGGTAACCTCCCCCGGTAAACCCTGGCCGCCCCTCACTCTCGATGGAGCTCACGTGCTCGCCTCTCTCACCCGTGTCTAACGTCACATTGGTTTGTCTTAGCGCGCCCTGTATCGTCACCTCCGTCAATGACCGTGCTCACCCGACGCTGACACAAGCTCCGGCGAACAATCGCCAGCCACTCCGTGCGTCCCTTCGTCTACAACAAGCACGTCGAGCATCCCAACGCCACTGCAAACCCGGTGAGCTTCTTCCCCCTAGTCCTCGCTTCCTGTAGTCGCCGGAGCGTTGCCGCCTCGCGCCGTCGAGCCAGCGCCGCCAGTCAATGGCCAGTAGCTGTAGGCCATTAGATGTGAATCTACTGGTTAGAATTAGATCTAGTCAAAACAGTATGAGTTGATCCGATGAGTGCGATCTCAATTAAATCCAACACACCGCGTAGCTCGATCCATGCGAACCGGTACCAGTGAATGAAAACATGACGCGTGGCAGAGACTTTGTTTTAAAAACATAAACATTTCTATTAGTTGTTAGATTTTGTAAAATTCATAACTTTTGATCTACACGTCCAAAATTTACAAATTTTATATCACTGGATTCAAAAAAATGTAATCTTTGCAACCATGCCATTAGTTTAGTATTTTTCATCTGTAAAATTAGGTGTTTTTGCAAAAACATTTCTAGGCCTATTTTAAGTATAAAATTTATTCTAAAAATGATTTTTGGGTAAAATCTTTTGAAAATGATTTGTTTTGAACCTAATGACCAGAAACACAAACTTTTGGGTTTAGAAATATATTTTCTTAACACAAGGAATTAGTCTTTGAATAAAATCATTTCTAGCAAAACAAAAGTGATTTAAATGGCCTATTTCCACTAACTTGATTTTAAATGGTTTTTCCAGTTTTATAAATGACCAATAGCTGTTTTAAAATGTTTATAGCCTATTAGAAACCACTTTCCAAATAAAACAATCTTTTGCATGCTTGCATGTATTTCCTTGTTTTATTATTTTATGTGGTGAATTGTTTGAATGCTAGTTTGAATTTGTGCCTTGATTGAATTGTAGTGAACTTTGAAGAGTGTGACATTTTCAAGACCAAGGAGTGAACTTAGTTTATCTACTAAAAAGGAAAGTGGTGCTTCATACATTTTGTCCTATTATTTTCACTATGCATTAGTGATATTTTGAGTATGACTTGCATGGAATTTTACTAAGTATGCTATGCCTTGGGAAATCCTAGTAGACGATGCCTTAGTAGAATTTTCCCTAAGTTAATATTCTTGCTACTAGTATGCTTAGCTTAGCTAGTAGAAAACAAGGGTGGATTTTATATTCATGCTATGAAATATTTCTAAGTCTATGACTTGTGTTTTGTTTAATAAAACAACTATGTGAATGAATCACCTGGGTGGAATGGTGTGAATGGATTTAAGTTGAGTGGTTACACAGGGCCAGTAAAATAGCGAAAACTTGTGTATCTCACTTGTGGAAAGCCACCCAGGAACAAGGAGATTTGAGATGTCAAATGTTGAGAAGCTTCTAGTGTAACCACATGGCATATGGGCTCTGCCTTTATCATATAGGTTGCAATAACTTAGCCAGATGGCCAGAAGGTGGTAGGGGGTGATAGGATGGAACATGTCCATTTGGTCTAAGGGAAGGCTTCTAAAAGATCTCGTCTCGATGCATGTCGAGTCTTGTGGGGAAAGTGCACCACCTCTCGAGAGAGTAAAATCTAAGTACTTAGCCATGTCCCCGACAATGGACAATTTGAGCATCAAGACATGGAAGCTATCAAGGATCTCCTCATCCCAATTTCTAAGTTAAAAGCTTATGGTTGAACAAGGGTTAAAGGATCTTCAATTTTTAATTGGTAGATGCCTTGGGTGATTTTGACAAACAAAAACTCAACTTATAAGGAAAACCTTATTTTGAGCAAAGCAAGCCTAAGCTCCACTTAGCCAAATGCATACAGATGTTAGATACCACTACTCTACCATAGTATCACTTGCCAATACAATTAAAATATATTGACCCTTGTGGCTGTAACTAATTATGTTGTAGGTTTGTTTGATGTTAGTGAAGTGTGTTGAATAGGATTACAAGTCTACGACCAACATGATTGCCTGTGGCATATGAAGATGAAGGACTCCATGCTATTTAGATATTTATGCTATGCTGTAATGAGATAGCCAAATGAGATATGTAAGATGTAATGTAATATTTTATTCCTGGTTATAAGTTGTGATATGACCTTTGTTCCTTGATATTACATCTTAAACTGTGGATGCTAGCTATTGATCTAGGGACTAGCATTGTAAACATAGGGATCTCTACCTTATCAGGTTGGGACCTCTATAGAGTCGATTATAGTACTCACCCTCGAAGATTCCAAAGCGGTTAACGAGAGCAGATTCTCATGGGTGATGTAGTCGTACACTTGCCGATCTCAAGATCGCGTAGACGATCCTTCCGACGCTGCGTTCCGGTAGCGCTTCCGCAGTCGGTCACACGTTCGGTACTCGATGAAGACCTTCCTCTCCCTTGTTCCAGCAGGCAGCGGTCACACGTTCGGTACTCGATGAAGACCTTTCTCTCCCTAAGCCGGAGCATGTTATGGTGGATCTAGTGTTTCCGGCGATCTAGGTTTAGTGGGCCGGAGAGGAGGAGTCGGTGGCGGCTAGGGCGACAACGAGGATCCGACGGCGGTGCGAGGCGGAGGCGGCGCTGGGGGTGGCGGCGACGCGGCTTGGTGGGAGGGCTGGTTGTACTGTCTTGGGGCAGCCCCTCCCTGCAGGGGTTCGTAGCATGGAAAACAAAAAAATTCTATCGCATGCAAACAAACAAGCCAAGATCTATCTACTAGATTGTACCAACGAGTCGATTAGAGTACTCACCCTCGAAGATTACAAAGCGGTTAACGAGAGCAGATTCTTGTGGGTGATGTAGTCGTACACTTGCCGATCTCAAGATCGCGTAGACGATCCTTCCGGCGCTGCGTTCTGGCAGCGCTTCCGCAGTCGGTCACACGTTCGGTACTCGATGAAGACCTTCCTCTCCCTTGTTCCAGCAGGCATCGGAGGTTGTAGTTCTTCCCTCGCAATTCCAGCAGCACAACGGCGTGGTGTCGGAAGTAGAGGGAATATCCCACAGGGCTTTGCCTAAGCCGGTGCGAGTTATGGTGGATCTAGGGTTTCCCGGTTATCTAGGGTTTAGAAGACCGGGAGGAGGAGGAGGTGTCGGCGGCGGCGGCTTGGCGCGGAGGCGGAGGCTTGGGTGTGGTAGGGCTAGGGCTTGTGTGTTTGGGGCAGCCCTCCCCCTCTATTTATGAGAGGGGGCAGCCTTGGGAGGGGTGGGTTTGAATCCAAACCTAAACCCAAGTTGGATTGAGAGGACTCTTTCCTTCTTCCACTAGGAAACCATTGTTCCAGTTGGACTTCTCAAACTTCCCGTTTGACTTTCAATTTAGAGCTTTAATTCTCTCTTGCAAATGTCCACACCAAGTGACTAAGATATGATCCAATCATTCCACTAACCCATGACACATTCATGGACTATTCCCCTTCCGGACCAGTGAACCTTCTAGACCCTTCTAGAACCACTCCGATGAAAACATCAGAATCTTTCCCAAACTCCGGAATCGGACTTTCCTTATATGAATCTTATTCTCCTGACCATTTCGGATCTCCTCGTGATATCCCGGATCCCATCCGTGACTCCGAACAACATTCAGTATCCCTAATAACATTCCATATATACTAAACAACATCAAATCCTTAAGTGTGTCTCCCTGCGGTTCGTGAATTATGCGGACATGACCGAGACACTTCTCCGATCAATAACCAATAGAGGAATCTGGAAATTCATATGGCTCCCACATATTTCTACGATTAATTTGCGATCGAATGAACCACTTACATACGATACCAATTTCCCTTTGTCTCATGATAGTTTACTCATCCGAGGTTTGATCGTCGGTATCTCTGCATACCTAGTTCAACCTTGTTACCGATAAGTACTATTTTCTCGTTTCCGTGATATGTGATCCCTTGTGAGACAGTCACATGCTTGCAAGCTAATTGGATGACATTCCACCGAGAGGGACCAGAGTATATCTATCCGTCATATGGATGGACAAATCCCACTCTTGATCCATTTGCCTCAACACATACTTTCTGAACACTCAATGCCACCTTTATAGCCACCCAGTTACGGCGTGGCATTTGATGTTATAAAAGTATCCTTCCAGTGATGGTGATTAGCATGATCTCATGGTCGAAGGAATTAGGTTACTATGTATCAGAAAGCTTATAGCAAATGAACTATTGAAATGACTTGATCTTTATGCTACGTTTATCTATAGGAGTATGTCCATCATACCATTCTCCTAATGATATTGTCTTGTTGTTAACAACATCTCAATGTTCATGATCGGGGAAACCACGATCATCTATTAACCAAAAAGCTAGTATTACAAAGAGGCTTTACTAGGGACTCTAATTTAGTTTACAAATCACACAAGTATTAATGTTTCCGGTTAATACTGTTATAACATGAATGTAAACATTTATCATAAACACAAAGATATAATAATAACCACTTTTATTATTGCCTCTAGGGCATATCTCCAACATAGAGTTCTTTGATCCCAGATTCCAATGCTTGCAAATGGTTTGATCTTGGTTTTGATGGTGCGTGTCACCTCAAAAATTATTCTTTTTATCACTTACCTACTCGAGGACGAGCATGAGTTAAGCTTGGCGATGCTTGATACGTAAAAAACATATCTATATTTTTTGATGATTTGCTTTGTATCTACTTTGCTTTGCTTTGTCTACACTTTGAGGTGTTTTTTATAGATACGTTTTCGACGTATCAAGCATCCCCAAGCTTAACTCCTGCTCGCCCTCGAGTAGGTAAGTGATAAAAAGAATAATTTTTGAGGTGACATGCACCATCAAAACCAAGATCAAACCATTTACAAGCATTGAAAGCTGGGATCAAAGAACTCTAAACATGTGCATGAAAGATGGAGTTCTAACAATAGGACATAGTAACTATGCATGCAACATGAAAGGCTACAAACAAAGATCATGAATAGCATGCATTGAAAAACTTTTATTTGTTTCACATACAGAAAACATAGCATAGTGGCAATCAGCTTGTCCCTCATAGAGTAGCAAATAGATGCATAGGACACCTTCAAAGTTCACAAGGGTGACTAGAAAAAAATATCACAAGAACAAGTAATATCACAATATGCATCAATTAATAAGCTTTGGAACACTGCACACAGAATGACAACTATGCTCTCTTAATGGTGCCTAAAGGTATAAGGTGGAGACTCAATATTGGTGGAAGAAAGGCCTTTTATAAAGGAAGTAGGGATTTCAAGTTTCAAAAAGAGCTTCCAAACGTTATGGTACTTGTTAGCTTTCAGCCCTCATAAGCATCTTGAAGTGATTAAGGTTAAAGTGAACAAACTATGGAGTATATGCTTGACAAAGTATAAGTTGGAAAAATCATGTCCCTTGAATACTAGGGCCGCTCCTCATGCTACTCAACTTCAGTCACCTGTAAGTTCTTGTCACTGTAAGTATTTGTATATCATAGAGAACCGCCAACGGGGTACCCCTTGCACATGGTATAGGAGCTTTACCATAACCAAAATGACAAGGCAAGCAGACAATGAGCATCTCAGCAATCTTTTTATTTACCATATGCATAGATTTTTATTGAGGATGCTTCATAGATATCTCACTATGGTGATGCTGCAAGTTTCCACCATGATTAGGCATGGCTTAGGCTAGCGGCCCAGGCGTTTCTATAACACAAAATACAAACTCCATGGACTTACAAGTTCCCTCTTTATTTCACATGGTGACATCCATAGACAAAAGAACATGATATCAACTGAGTACAAAGTACAAGTGCAATGTTGAAAACGTTCCCCGTGACAGCATGGTTCTGCCTTCCAACGTATAAGTGCAATCATATACAACATAGATGACACAATGGTTCAATTTTATTAGGGGCAAAGAATATAAAGTGTGCCATCAAGTTTGTGAGGGCTTTAATCACTAAGTTTTCACATAACAAAATAGTTTTAAATTGGAAGATAGCTGAAAACAAGAATATACTTGGAATGGTGTAACACACCATGCATAGGAGTTTATAGTGTAACTTTGGAATAACTTGGCTTCTTGGGAGTTGGAAGCATGAGTAGAGCTTACTCATACAAGTGGAGGCTAGCAAAAGACTGGGAGCAACCATCTAAGAGAGCATAATGGCCATAATCATGCAGAGCAACAAAGCATTACTAATCAAAGCATGGAGTGGTACTACAAGCCAAAGACTAAATGATCATAGAGGCTAATGGTGACTTGTGAGAGTCATAACATGGTGTGAGAATGTGCCAAGTCAACCTAAACAAAGCATCAAAGGAGAATACCACAATACTATGCTTTTGCATGCTAAACAACACATAATTTCTTCAAGGCACACTAATAAATCCCAATTGGTTGGAACAAGACATGCTACAGAAATTATCACTAAGCATAAGGTTAAAACAACACCTAGCATGTCATGCTAAAGTCTAAGTCACAGTCAATGCAAGATCCTCTTGCACTTATCAAGCAAGAACTTACTACTCCTTTCCAACACCAAGCAACTTATTTGCAAAACAACACAGCGAGAACGGGGGTCCAAAATACTTTATTCAAGCAAACTAAACAACCTAGGCAAATCAAACGAAAACTAAGACGCTCTAAGAACAACACAACTGTGCATGAAACGATAAAAACAAAGTGTCTAGACAGACTTGGGCTTTTTATTGATGAAGAAGGGGATGCCTAGGGCATCCCCAAGCTTTGATGCTTGTACCTCTTGAATATTTCTTGGGGTGACACCATGGTGGCATCCCCAAGCTTGAGCTTTTGTCCATTCTTCATCTCATTGCATCATTCTCTCTCTACACCTGAAAATTTTCCTTCATACAAAACTTCACACAATCTTCATTAGCAACATTAGTGTATTCAAAAGATATTAGACCTCTGGCAAAGCTTTGGAACAGCAAGTCTTTTCACTAAAAACACAAGCTACTATAGTAACTCCTTCAAAAATCGCAATTCACCTAAAGATAACTCAAAAAGGAATCAATAAGAAGCAAATGCAAATAATGACAGAAATCTGTCAAAACAGACCATCAGGTAGAAACCTATTTTTTCGAACAACTTATGTTGCTCAAATCAAAAGGTGTTGAACTAAAGAAAGTTAGCTAACATAATGGGGGATTTATTAGTAAATTTTGAGCTCAATCCTAGTTACAGAGACCCCTCATGAATTTTTATGGTGGAGGACAGAAATCTGTTTCGGGACAGCAACTTCCCAAATCTTACTTCCCTCTCATTAGAGGTAATTATTGGCACAAAAAGCAAACAAAAAGGATAAGGAGAGGTCATTACTGAAGTAATAACTTCCAAGACTCAAGGAAACTCTTGGGTTATCTCCCAACAAGTACTTTTCTTTAATGCCTTTAAGTTAGGCACAAGAAGCTTGAGAAGATGCTCACATAAGAAATATGAGTTGAAGTCAAAGAGACCATCAAGAATAAAATTCAAAACACATTTAAGTCTAACCCTCTTCCTATGCATATGAATCTTGTATGCAAATAAATTCACAAAGAATAAAGTGACAGGCATAGGAAGATGAAACAAGAGCAACTTCAAACCTTTCAGCACATAGAGAGGTGTTTCAGTACCATGAAAAATTCTACAACCATACTTTCCTCTCTCATAATAATTTTCAATAACATCATGAATAAACTCAACAATATAGCTATCACATAAATCATGCTTTTCATGATCTACAAACACATAATTTCTATCAAGCTCAAAAATAGTGGGATTAAAACCTTCACAGGTTTTACCCAAAGTAGATATCTCAAAAGGATCCACGGGAACATAACATTCATCCTCCTTTGGTAAGCATGGGGGACAATCAAATAATGTAAGAGATAAAGAGTTACTCTCATTAGAAGGTAGGCATGGGTAGATCCATTCTTCCTCCTTTTGTTCATCACTCTCCTCCTCTTTTTCATCTAATGAGCTTCCAGTTTCAACAATTTCTTCTTCCATAGGCTCCTGCAAGGCATTAGTCTCTTCCACTTTTGGAAAGCACCTATTAAAATATTCAAGAATATAGCCATTTTATTCCTTTTAATTATCAAAGCAAAACTTAAGTATCTCATAAACCTCATCTTCATAAGGTGCATCATCAGTATTTTCAAGCAAACTAGAAAGTTCGAATGCACCCTTAAAGGCAATGAATTCTTCAATTTGTTCCACATCATAAAAGTCATAATTTCCTTTAACATAAGAGGATATGATAACATTATCATTAAACTCACAATGAAAAGGTAGATGTTTATACCTCCTGCAGTAACAAGCTTTATCAAAGCAATATGTAACATTATAAGTAGAGCACACGTCTCTAGCAATAGTATTCAACTTATCAATTTGTTTCCCTTTTTGTGACAAACGGTGTTCCTTATAATAATACTTTTGTTCTTCCGTGAACCCACCTTGCCAATAAGAACTAGTTTCAAAGAAACCATCCGTTGATTGAAAGCATGACCAGGCAAGGCAAAGACAGACCAGCAACAAGAGCATCAACTATTTTTTGTGTTTTTGAATAAAGAAAGCAAACCAAACTAAACTAATCTTTTTGGGTTTTTTGAAAAGAGGCAAACAAAACCAAGCAAAAGAAACATATCAAACAAAAAACAAAGTAAATAGAAAGGAAGTGAAGAACTCCCCTAGTGAAGACGTCCTTAGCCTCCCCGGCAACTGCGCCAGAAAAGCTTGATGATGCCCAACACTGTCGTGGGATGCTTCGTTGGAAACCCCAAGAGCAAGGTGTGATGAGCACAGCAGCAAGTTTTCCCTCAGTAAGAAACCGAGGTTATCGAACCAGTAGGAGGAAGGAAATGTCACACAGGTGTTGCAAGCAACACGGAGACCTGCACAACACAAACTCAAGACTTTGCCCCAACGAAACAGTGAGGTTGTTAAGCTCACCAGTTTGCTGTAACAAAGGATTAAACGTATGGTGTGGAAGGTAATGGTTTGCATCAAGTAAACAAGTAACAGTGGAAGATGTATCAATGGTAAAGATTGGACCGGGGTCCATAGTTCACTAGAGGTGCCCTCCTTAGATAAACAACATGGCATGAAGGGTAAACAAATTACAACAGGGCAATTGACAGGAACTCAGCAAGGCATAACTATGCAATTACTAGTCAGAAAGATCCTATGAGATTCGATTGCGCAATACAACAAGATACATAGACCGCCATCCAACTGCATCTGTGACTAGAAGTCCACCTTCAGGTTATCATCCAAACCCCCTCCAGTATTAAGTTGCAAGCAACAAACAACTACTTTAAGCAAAGTGTGTAAGGTAAACAGTACACATGTTCCATGAACAAGAGACCGTTGTTTTCTCCCTAGTGGAAACAGCACATCTACAACCGAAGAGATTTCTGTCACTTCTATTGGAAACTAGAGTCATGAACCCACTATCGAGCATGAAAGTACCGACTTGATACGACTAGAGGGGGCGTCAATAGGCGTCTACCAATTTTAATTTGTTTCTCACTTTTAGGCTTAACGAGAAAGGAAGTTATCTAGAGATGCAACTAAGTGGACAACCTAAATGCAAGAAAACAAGCACCAACCACAAGAACAGTAAATAGCAAGGAGTAAAGGAGGGGAACGAAGTAACCGGCGAGGAGACACGGAGATGTAATTCCCGTAGTTCACTCCCAAGGAGCTACGTCTACGTTGGAGAGGTGTCGGGGCCACACAAGGTCACCCGAGCGCCACAAAGGCCTCACCTTCTTCTCCGGTGAGCTCCCCCACAAAGGACGCCTCACAATCCACTAACCGGTGACCTTGAAGGCGCCAACCGAAACCTTTACACCAAGGTTGAGGGGGAGGCTCCACAACTCAATTGGAGGCCCTCAACGACACCTCGAAGCTTTACAACACATGCCTCAGCTCCGGAGATGCCCTACACCGTCTAGGGTTCCAAGAAACCCAAGAGCAACAAGATCCACAAAGGATGGGTGGGGGGAATCAATTCTTCTTTGGTGGAAGTGTAGATCTAGGTCACCTCCCTCACCTCTCAAAAGATCAGGTCATTTGAGTGGCTAGAGAGAGAGATCTAGTGAGGTGAAGCTCAAGCATTAATGGAGGAGAGAGAAAAAATCGAGAGAGAGTGGGAGGAAGAAGAGGGGTGCCTTAAATAGGCCCCCACCGCTGAACCGTTACAGCCTCCCCGTGACCTCACCGGAAGTTCCGGTGAGGGGCCGGAAGTTCCGCCCAGCCTGGATCCAACGGTCATCAGACCGTTGACGCCCGCTCCAGAAGCGCAACCGGAAGTTCCGGTCAAAACGGACCGGAAGTTCCGGTGAACTTCCAACCAAGTTCCGATCAAGTTCCGGCTAAATAGCACACTTCCACACAGAAGGTTACCGAGCCTTCACCGGACCTTGGGCGGAACAAGGGGCGGAACTTTTGGGTCGCGAAGCGAGTCTGACCGGAAGTTCCGGCCTTCAGGCGGAAGTTCCGCTCAAGAGTTTTTGCCAGGACAAGTTCCGATGCAAGTTCCGGCCAAGTTCCGGCAATTAGCACACTTCAAAACAGAAGGTTACTAAACCGCCACCGGAACTTGGGCGGAACTAGCGTCGGAACAAACGGTAGAACAGCCCGCAGAAACAAGTTTGAGCGGAACTTCCGGTCTAGACCGGAAGTTCCGGTGAGACACAAAAGGCCCCAACAGAACAGGAAAGATGCTCTCTCTCACGGAAAAATGGGATGGCTGTGGCGGTGCATATAGGTTTGTGCAAGAACAAGTGATTTCCCGCAGCCTTCCAACATGGACCCCCTCTTAATAGTACGGTGACCTAAAAACAACAACCGGAAAGAAACTAGGAGAAGACTAAAAAAGGCCACCGTCTTCAAAAGATCACCAGAGAGCATCCATCACACTAAAAAGAAACATCAACGACGTCTCCCCTGAAACTCAAAAGCACAGTTAAAAGCACGGTTGGGATTGTCATTTAACACCAAAAACATCATGGGAAGATATAGTCCTTTCAATCTCTCCCTTTTTGGTGTTAGATGACAATCCCACAGATTTGCATAGAAACAAAGCAATCTTTGCAATGGACGGGGCAAGCTCCCCCTGTATGTGTGCAAGGTAGAGAGAAGACCTCTAAGGACAGGACTAGCACACATACACGGAGGCTCGCCCCTAACAATTTTAAAGATAGCACAAGAGAAAGGTACAAAAAGGGATAGAGATCATACCGGTACCAACTAGAAGTGGTGGAGACAAACGGAGTAATAATAACAATAAGAGCAATGAGGCTCCACCACCATAGCAATAGTCACAAATAAGATACCACACTCATGGCAAAGTATAAGATAACACATAGTCTCAAACATAACATACCACAAGGTCCACAAGCACACATAAGTTCACGGACATAAAAGCACAAGCACACAAATAAACTAAAGAGTTCGCGAGTAAGAAAAGATCAAAGACAAGAACAGGCTCGCGACTCACCCCATGCAAATCTCGTAGACAACCTAATAGACATCTTTCTCCCCCTTTGGCATCGAGACACCAAAAAGGAAGAAGAGATCAATCTACTCGTCCCAGCCACGAGAAGGGGGAGGAGGAGAAGACTCAGGCGGGCCAGTGACCTCCTCCTCAGACTCATCACCGGACCAGTTGCAGTTGTTGCGAACCCAATCCTCCTTGGGAGCAGTGACAGAGCTAGAGACCGGTGAGCAAGGAATGTTGAGGGCTGTCATGATGGCCTTCTGGCGTTGAACATTGTGACGCTGATCAACATAAGCCTGATACTCGCGGTCCTGCAGAAAGCAGAAAATTTTCTTCACTTTCCCAAGCAGCTTCTTTGCCCAAGATGGCTGCCTCTGGAGAGAAGGACCACCAGCACTAGAGCCACCAGGAGCAGAGGAGGGACCACTAGCAACATCTTGAGTCTTCTTGAGAGCAGCTTCCTTTTCTTCCTGAGTACGAGTCTTCTGGTGCTTACTCACTCGGAACTTCTTCTCTTCATGAATGGTGATGTTGTCTTGAGGGAAGGGGTTGCCAGTCTTCTCGAGCCACTTGTGATTGATGAGAGTCTAAATGTAGGGAGCATAGATGCAGGAGCGCTTTTCAATGAGAGCCGCCCACATCTCTGAGTAGATGAAGTGCATAACATACATTGACCTGTCAGAGTCTCGGCGAAGATGAGTCTGATGCATGAGGTCAACCTGATATCCATGAAACTGATCAAAGTTGCCAGCCTTGGGAGAGATGGTGTTCAAGTACACCCTGCGCATGATGTCATAGACTGGCAGCAGATGATTCACAAACCCAACAGACCCCCACCCTTCAATGTAGAGAGGCTCCAGGACCTCAGGATCAACAGCTATAGGACCATGAACACGCCAACCATTTGCCCCGCGGCCAGGCTGAATGGGATATCCAAGAAGCTCAGCAAACTCAGCCCAAGTAGCGGTAAGAAGCACGTCTCTGGTCATCCACTTGATCTCACCTTCAGTAGAGGACTGCATGTGAAGATACAGAGTAGAGTAGAACTGAGCAATGGCAGTCACATCAAAGTTCTGATGGTGATCCATGAGGGGAATCAGCCCAAACTTCTTGCAGATATCAAGAGCCTCCCCAAAGTAAACTTGCTTCTCTTCCATGTGAGGCACATTGATGTACTTCTGAGGAGCAACCACGAACTTCTTCTTTGAAGCATAAATTTCCTCATAAATCTGTTCCTGACGGCAGGTGTGAAAATGAGGGTCCAAGCAAAGACGATCACGAGGCACAAGGTAGGGATCCATAGCCCTGAACGCAGAGTAAGCCTTCTGAGACCACTTGGAAATCTTGGCTTTGGTCATGTCTGGCCCAGCAGCGGTGGCCTTCTGAGCAAGAGCAGGTCTCTTCCCTGCAGCAGCAGCAGCACGGCGAGCAGCAGCAGCCTTCTGGCGAGAAGTCTGAGCGGTCGGACGCACAACCTCAGCATCGTCCTCATCAATCTCAGGAGGAATGTCAGCGGATGGTCGGCGGGCACGCTTGCCTTGGCGAGTCTCTCCTTCCCCTGAGAAGAAAGCACGAGTAGGGAGGGAAGGTGGGATAAGTGCACAAGTTCAGAAGATGAAACAAAAGAATTAGATTGGAAAAATACAAACATGAAGAAAATTGCATTGTAGCCGGAACTTCCGCTGAAACGTCGGAACTTCCGGTGAAAAATGGTCCACCGGAAGTTCCGGTCGTGGCTCACCGGAAGTTCCGGTGAGGCCACGAACTGACAGTTTCAACAGGAGTTCCCTAGATCTAGATCTAAAGACCACAAATGCACAAATTTTTCCAAGGATGTATTGGACCAATCTACTCTAGCATGATACCCTAGGCCTACCAAGATCTCCCAACAAGTTCTAGCCAAAGAACTAGCCTAGACAAGGTGTGCCCTAACTCAAGCCATGGTGAGAGCAAGATCTCCATGAATGGAGGGAGTTAGGGGCAAATACCGGAGTCCATGGCGGGAGATCGAGGTGGGGAAGGATCCCACGGAGCAGATCTGCGGAGGAGCGGTTGGAGAAGAAGGGGCCAGAGCACCTTCTTGGAGAAGTCCTGGCCAGCGGCGCTCCAGATAGAAGATGGGTCTTGGGGGAAAAAGGAAGAAGATCCCGTTTTCCCCCAGGGCCCACCTTATATAGGACAGGGAGCACCACCGGAAGTTCCGGTCAGGGACCGGAAGTTCCGGTCCAGACTGACCGAAAGTTCCGCTGACACCAGGAGGAACATCTCAGGATAGGATAACAAGGAAGAACTTGTGCAGGGAATAGAGAGGGCTTGAGGTAAGGAAAGGCTTAGGATAGATAGCTCAAATTGTGAAGAACCAAAAACAACAAAAAAAAACAAGAAACCACAAATAAAAACGAAATAAAAACGAACCAAATAAAAACGAGTCAGTGGCCGAAGCCACCTTATATAAGAGTAAATGGCTTGACACCGCGAAGATATATCTTGGGTTCATTACCAACACTCATCATGAAGCTCAAATGGTCTCCTTTAGAGACGATAGAGTATGAAAACTTTAATGTGCGCATAATAGGGATAGTGTTTGTTCATAAGAGGAACTACACTCCCCCTAAATCCATGCCTACATCCAAACAAGATACACATTGAGACACGGGTAGGTGTGCAAGGGCTCAAGCAACATTGCTCGAATCAATGATATTTAGCTCATGCCTTAACTCTCGGAACCTTGCTTCATCAAGAGGCTTCGTGAAAAGATCCGCAAGATTTGCCTTGGTGGGAACATACTCCAAAGAAATGTCTCCTCTGGCAACATGGTCCCGAATGAAATGATGACGAATCTCAATGTGCTTGGTCCGGTTGTGTTGCACGGGATTGTGAGCAATAGCAATTGCACTCTCATTGTCGCGAAGAAGAGGCACCTTGTCAAAAGATAGTCCAAGATCCTTCAAGGTTTGCTTCATCCATAGCAATTGAGCACAGCAGCTTGCGGCAGAGATATACTCAGCTTCGGCAGTAGACATAGACACACAGTTTTGCTTCTTCGAGGACCAACAAACCAAAGATCTGCCGAGAAACTGACAAGCTCCGGAGGTTGACTTTCTTCCCACTTTGTCACCAGCCCAGTCCGAGTCCGTGTAACCAATGATATCAAAGCTGGCTCCCTTGGGGTACCACAACCCAAAGTTGGGGGTATGAACTAAATATCGAAAGATCCTCTTGACAGCCACCATGTGACTTTCCTTTGGTGCGGCTTGAAATCTTGCACACATAACCACACTCAACATAATATCTGGCCGGGATGCACAAAGATAGAGCAAAGAACCAATCATCGAACGATAGAGTTTTTGATCCACCTCCTTACCCTTGGGATCGAGATCAAGATTAACCTTAGTTGGCATGGGAGTCTTGGCACCTTTGACTTGATCAAACTTGAACTTCTTGAGCATGTCTTGGATGTACTTGGCTTGGTTGATGAAAGTCCCTTTCCTCAATTGTTTGACTTCAAATCCAAGGAAAAACTTCAACTCCCCCATCATGGACATCTCGAAGCGGTCGGTCATGAGCTTGGCAAAATCCTCATTAAAAGTTTTGTTAATAGACCCAAAGATAATGTCATCTACATAGATTTGGCATACGAACAAGTGGCCTCCAACTTTCTTAGTAAAAAGAGTGGGATCAATGAGGCCCACTTCGAAGCCACGATCTAACAAGAGCTCCCTAAGGCAATCATACCATGCACGTGGGGCATGCTTGAGGCCATAGAGTGCCTTATTGAGCTTGTAGACATGGTTCGGAAAAAGTGGATCCTCAAAGCCCGGAGGTTGCTTGACGTATACCAACTCTTTCAAAGGACCATTAAGAAAAGCACTCTTAACATCCATTTGATACAATTTAAAGTTATGATGGGTAGCAAAGGCAAGGAGCATACGAATGGATTCAAGGCGAGCAACGGGGGCGTAAGTCTCACCGTAGTCGATGCCCTCAACTTGTGAGTATCCTTGGGCAACTAACCTTGCCTTGTTGCGCATGACAATTCCATTTGCATCGCACTTGTTCTTGAAGACCCACTTGGTTCCAATGACGTTTTGACAAACTTTGGGCCGCTCAACCAATGTCCAAACATTGTTCCTCTTGAAGTTGTGAAGTTCCTCGTTCATAGCATCAAGCCAATCATCATCTTCAAGAGCTTCGAAGACTTTCTGTGGTTCCACAAGAGATATAAACGCATGGTGAGAGCAAAAGGAAGCTAGTTGCCTCCTAGTAGTGGAACCTTTATTGAAATCTCCATAGACATTATGAAGGATATGGCCATCTCGAACAAGCTTGGCGAGACGATAGGCTTGACGACGGGCTTGTGCTTCAATTCGAGATTCTTGAGCTACCACTTGGTCATTTCCACCAATTGAGCCGCCCCCTTGACTATAAGCACGAACACGAGGGTCATCTTCATCAATTTCCACTTCGGGAGAGTCATCACTTGGAGAGGATCCTTGAGGATCATTGACTTGATCTTGATCTCGACGAGCTTGACCCTGGGGAGAAACGTGACCTTGAGGAGGAGCCCCATCTTGGGGAGGTTGATGAAGAGCTTGTCCGTGAGAGGTGCCTTGAGGAGGAGCCCCATCGAGGGGAGGTTGATGTTGTTGATGAAGAGCTTGTTCTTTAGAGCTTGGAGAGTCATGAGCATGGGAAGCTTCGGAAGAGCTTGAGGGAGCTTGTGCCAAGAAAGTAGGTCCTTGAGGTGCAAGATGATCTTGTGAGAGTGAGGGCTCCACTTGAGTAGAACTTGGTCCTTCTCCTTCGTCCATAAGGGGATCCTCAATGGGGAGGTGGAAACCCACACCCATTCTTCCTATGGCCTTGGGCGGAATTTCATCACTTGGATCACAAACACCATCTTGCCTAACAAGAGACTCATGATTTTCATCAAACTTCACGTTGCTCTTCTCTTCAACTCTTCCATTGGCTTTGTTGTAGACTCTATAAGCATGGGACTGATTTGAGTAACCAACAAAAATTCCTTCTTGAGCCTTGGATTCAAACTTTGAAAACCGAACTCCTTTCTTGAGTATGTAGCACTTGCACCCAAACACCCGAAAGTAGCTAACATTAGGCTTTTTCCCGGTGAGAAGTTCATAGGGGGTCTTGTTCTTATTCTTGCGGAGATAAAGCCGGTTGGTTGCATGGCAAGCGGTGGAGATGGCCTCGGCCCAAAAGTTGTATGGAGACTTGAACTCAGCTAGCATAGACCGAGCCGCATCCATCAAAGTGCGATTCTTCCTTTCAGCAACTCTGTTTTGTTGAGGGGTGTAGGGAGTGGAGTATTGATGCTTGATTCCTTCATCACTGAGAAACTCATCAAGGTATAGTTTTTGAACTCGGTGCCATTGTCACTTCGAATTGAGAGAATAGTTGCATTGTGCTTCCGTTGAACCTCATTAGCAAAGTCAATGACGGTTTGTTGAGTCTCACTCTTGTACTTGAAAAAGAACACCCAAGTGTATCTTGAGAAATCATCCACAATAACCAAGCAATACTTCTTGCCTCCAAGGCTATCATGAGAGGGAGGACCAAAGAGATCCATATGCAAGAGCTCCAAACATCTCTCGGTAGTGATTTGATTGAGCGCTTTGTGAGGAGTTTCATGCATCTTCCCTTCAATACAAGCCCTGCAAACACGATCTTTGGCAAAAGAAACATCGTTAATTCCAAGGATGTGGCCCTCGGAGTGAAGTCTTTGCAAAGTTCTCATGTTAACATGGGCTAGGCGGCGATGCCACAACCAGCCCTTGTCGGCTTTAGCATAGACACATAGATCATGAGGAGTAGTGGTCCCTGAAAAGTCCACCACGTACAAGTCATGTTCTACATATCCTACAAAATCCACCTTGAGAGACTTGCTCCACATGAGGACCACGGAATGAGAATTAAAGAAAGAAGAAAGACCCATAAGAGCAAGAGCACGAACTAAGAGTAAGTTGTAACCAAGAGTTTTGACAAGCATGACGTCAACCAAGGATACATCCGGGGTTACCACCACTTTGCCAAAACCCAAAACCCGAGAGCTTATTTTGTCACCGTAGGAGACCATGGTGTTGGCAATATTGGGTCTCAACTCGGTCATGATAGACTTGCTTCCGGTCATATGACTCGTGGCACCACTATCAAGCACCCATTTTGATCCGCCGGAAGCATAGTCCTACAAGAAAATCAAGCCTTGGTTTTAGGTACCCATTTTGCAATGGGTCCCCTTTTGTTAGTGAAAAGAACCTTTGGCACCCAAATGGCCCAATGATAATCATGCGTGTAAGATGTCCCCACATATCTAGCATATACATGACCATCATAAGATTTGCAAAGAATATAAGAGGGATTGTTCTTTCTGGCAAAGTTGTCACTTTGCAAGAGGGTTAGGCCATTTGGAACTCCTTGGGCCATGCCCTTGTTATTTTTCTTCTTCTTGTTCTTCCTCTTCTTCTTCTTAGTCTTGGCAAGTTGATCCTTCAAAACCTTGACCTCCTCTATGAGATGCTCATGCTTGCAACAAGGGTTAGGAGAGCTAGACAAGTCTATAATTTGCACAGCGGAAGACTTAGAAAGATCATAAGTTAATTGAGTTTGAAGCTGTTCATGAGCCTCAAAAAGACTTGAGAATTTACTCTCCAAGGCTTTGTGTTCCTCTTTGAGTTTCTCAAGATCCTTTTGAGTCCTATCATGACCACCCACAAACTCAACATTTTCTTTCTTGAGAACCTTAATCAAAGCAAGAGCATGGTCACGTTCTTTAATTGTAGAGGTCAAAGTGTTGTTATGATCATCTACAAGCTTAGACACATTTTCTTCAAGATTAATTCTCATATTTTGTTCATCCTCAAGACTTTGAGTGAGAGAGGCAATTTCATCGGCGGCATCTCTTTCATTTTTACTTAGCAAGTCAAGAAGTTCTTCCTTTTCATCTAAGGCATCTCTAGCATTTTCAAGTTGTGCAAGTAAGGACTCAAAGTAGTTTTTAGTTTCTTCATCTAAGGTAGCAACAAATTCACACATGTCAATCATCTCTTTCTTCACCTCTAGACCAACAAGATCAAGAGAGGAAGGCTCACTAGAGATGGGTTGAGGAGTGGGTTTCGGTGATACCTCGGTGGCCTTGGCCATGAAGCACTTTTGGTTGGAGGAGATGACATTTTCATTTGGCGAGTCGAAGAGGGATAGACGTGGAGTTGAGGTAGTGGCAATAGAAGCAACCCCCACAATCTCTTCACCATGACCTTCATCATCATCATCTTCATCCGTGCCCGAAAGATATTCTTCATGGACCACAATTGCTCGTTCCTTGTTAGTGGCGTTCTTGACGGTGTAGTTCTTGTTTATGGGATGAGGAGATCTTGACTTGACCTTGCGAATGAGACGACCACCATTGTCTTCACGGTTCTCAAAGGGACACTTGGCCACAAAGTGACTCTTGTCGTTGCAATTGTAGCATGACCTTGCTTTGGGAGACTTGTTGGGTGAGTTGAATCTTGAGTTGTCCCTTGATCTTGACTTGAATCCGGACTTGTTCCAAAAGGCCCTTGAAGCGAGAGCAAGATGTTCGTTGAAGGCACATTTGAGATCTTCTTGAGACCACTCACTTGATGTATCATCATCATCAACTTCAATAGCCTTGGCCTTCAAAGCAAGGTTCACTTTTGTTGATCCAATGGCTCTAGCTCGAGCGGACTCCGCATTCTTCTTAGTAATAGTCATGGCAATTACTTCACTCAAGACTTCTTGGGAGGTCATTAAGTGAAAGTTGGTTCTTCCCTTGATAGAGTTGAGCTTTTGTTCTTCAAATGGGAGAAGAGCTTGAATGAACTTCCTCTTCATAAACTTGTCATCAACATAGTGAGCCCCGAGGTCCCTCATAGTGGAACAAAGGACCTTAAGGCGTCTATACATGTCTTCAGGAGTCTCATCATATTGCATTGCGAAACCATCGCACTCGTTGTTGATCTCATCAAACTTTGAGCTTTGGATGCTAGCATTCCCAACAAAGAGCTCGGTGAGTTGATCCCAAGCTCCCTTGGCAGTGTCAAATTGGCGAATGTGAGCAAAATCCTTTGGAGTCAAAGCCTTTTGAATCATTCCCAAAGCTGTAGCATTGAGTTGCTTGTCCACCACTTCACCTCGTGTCAACTTCTTTGGGTCAAATGGAGAGAATCCATCCTCCACAATCCTCATTAACTCAATGGATGAGCTGGAAATATGTGAGCGCATTAGATATTGCCAATTGGCGAAATTAGACGTATCTAGCATGGGTGGTGCTCCTTGAGGTATAATGTGTGGCATGGGAATGGGTGGATCCGGAGTGTACTTCGGCGGTGGGGGTACCGCCGAGTAGTCCTTTCCTCCATTATCCCCTTTGGAAGTTGGGTTCTCGGGCTCCTCGATGTTTTCACTTGGAACCTTGGTAGAGGTTTGAGCAACAAAACCAAGTCCCAAGTGAGTGGTGGCAGCCGCGGGAGTTACCCCGGGGGCGGACACCGTAACGGTGGGAGGAACCTCGTTGGATTGGGGTGTGTCAATAGTAACCATGGGGTTTGGCTTGAGAGACTGCAAGAGTGTCATCATTTCCTCGAACTTGGACATCATGGATGACTCCAATTGCTTGAGGTCATCCATAGTGGCCAAGTTCTTGGCTTTTTCAGTTTCACTACCGCCTTCGTCGGCCATAGTCTCTTAGGCGGTAAAGCCCGAAGTAAGAGCCTTGGCTCTGATACCAATTGAAAGTACCGACTTGATACGACTAGAGGGGGGTGAATAGGCGTCTACCAATTTTAATTTGTTTCTCACTTTTAGGCTTAACGATAAAGGAAGTTATCTAGAGATGCAACTAAGTGGACAACCTAAATGCAAGAAAACAAGCACCAACCACAAGAACAGTAAATAGCAAGGAGTAAAGGAGGGGAACGAAGTAACCGGCAAGGAGACACAGAGATGTAATTCCCGTAGTTCACTCCCAAGGAGCTACGTCTATGTTGGAGAGGTGTCGGGGCCACACAAGGTCACCCGAGCGCCACAAAGGCCTCACGTTCTTCTCCGGTGAGCTCCCCCACAAAGGAGGCCTCACAATCCACTAACCAGTGACCTTGAAGGCGCCAACCGAAACCTTTACACCAAGGTTGAGGGGGAGGCTCCACAACTCAATTGGAGGCCCTCAACGACACCTCGAAGCTTTACAACACATGCCTCAGCTCCGGGGATGCCCTACACCGTCTAGGGTTCCAAGAAACCCAAGAGAAACAAGATCCACAAAGGATGGGTGGGGGAAATCAATTCTTCTTTGGTGGAAGTGTAGATCTAGGTCACCCCCCTCACCTCTCAAAAGATCAGGTCATTTGAGTGGCTAGAGAGAGAGATCTAGTGAGGTGAAGCTCAAGCATTAATGGAGGAGAGAGAAAAATTCGAGAGAGAGTGGGAGGAAGAAGAGGGGTGCCTTAAATAGGCCCCCACCGCTGAACTGTTACAGCCTCCCCGCGACCTCACCGGAAGTTATGGTGAGGGGCCGGAAGTTCCGCCCAGCCTGGCTCCAACGGTCATCAGACCGTTGACACCCGCTCCAGAAGCGCAACCGGAAGTTCCGGTCAAAACGGACCGGAAGTTCCGGTGAACTTCCGACCAAGTTCCGATCAAGTTCCGGCTAAATAGCACACTTCCACACAGAAGGTTACTGAGCCTTCACCGGACCTTGGGCGGAACAAGGGGCGGAACTTTTGGGTCGTGAAGCGAGTCTGACCGGAAGTTCCGGCCTTCAGGCGGAAGTTCCGCTCAAGAGTTTTTGCCAGGACAAGTTCCGATGCAAGTTCCGGCCAAGGTCCGGCCAAGTTCCGGCAATTAGCACACTTCAAAACAGAAGGTTACTAAACCGCCACCGGAACTTGGGCGGAACTAGCGTCGGAACAAACGGTAGAAAAGCCCGCAGAAACAAGTTTGAGCGGAACTTCCGGTCTAGACCGGAAGTTCCGGTGAGACACAAAAGGCCCCAACAGAACAGGAAAGATGCTCTCTCTCACGGAAAAATGGGATGGCTGTGGCGGTGCATATAGGTTTATGCAAGAACAAGTGATTTCCCGCAGCCTTCCAACATGGACCCCCTCTTAATAGTACGGTGACCTAAAAACAACAACCGGAAAGAAACTAGGAGAAGACTAAAAAAGGCCACCGTCTTCAAAAGATCACCAGAGAGCATCCATCACACTAAAAAGAAACATCAAGGACGTCTCCCCTGAAACTCAAAAGCACAGTTAAAAGCACGGTTGGGATTGTCATTTAACACCAAAAACATCATGGAAAGATATAGTCCTTTCAGAGCATAAATACCCCCTGTTGGAGTCACTAGCAACTACTCGGCCAAGATAGCTACTAACAACGGAGAGCATGCAACATCACAAACAACACAGACATGATAGAGTCATAAAGACAAAACCATTAATCAAACCAACATAATAATCTTAATATCCATCGGATCCCCACAAACACAACATGCATGATTACAAATAGATTAGATCTTGATCATGAACAGAGCTCACAAGATCTATACATGAAAGCACAAGGAAGAGATACAACCATCTAGCTACTACATGGACCCATAGTCCAAGGTGGAACTACTCACGCATCATACCGGAGAGAAGGCCTCCGAGATGATCTCCCCTCCGGCAGGGTGCCGAGAAGAACTTCAGATCCCCCCGATCTAGGTACGACGATAGCGGCAGCTACATAAGGTTTCGTGGAATACTGATCGGGTACTTAGGGTTTCTGCATCAGGGGCTTCTTATAGGCGAAGGGGGGGCCTAGGCGGTTGCCAGGGGCCCCACACCCTGCCTAGGCGCGGGGCAGGGCCCACCCACGCCTAGGAGGGGTGTGGCTGCCCTGGCACGCATCTTCGTCTCCCCTCTAGACTTCTTGTTCCCCACGGAAAGTTATTGACTTTGATGTTTGTCCCTTCCAATTCCAAGAATATTTCCTTACTAGCTTTTTTGGAACCAAAAACAGCAGAAAATAGGCAACTGGCACTATGGCAACTTGTTAATAGGTTAGTACCAGAAAAAAATGTAAAAAGCACCTCAAAGCATAGACAAAGCAAAGCAAAGTAGATACTAAACAAGCATGGAGCATCAAATATTATAGATATGTTTCCGACGTGTCAGCTATCTTGGCCAAGTAGTTGCTAGTGACTCCAAGAGGGGGTATTTGAAAGGACTATATCTTCCCATGTTGTTTTTGGTGTTAATGACAATCCCATTTGTGATTTAGTTGTGCACTTGTGTGACACCCCCGGGATCAGGGCTAAACAAATCCCAGACCTCCTTCTGAAATAAGCTTAACCTTGAGCTCGAGAATATCCAGTGAAGAATCGGTAACACAGCAGTGACCCTACGACACAAAATTTATTACAGCAAGCTCATAACTGAGCAGAGAACCAAATTATTACAAGCAGAGGTCACTGACCACAAACATCAAACAACGGAAGGCAAATTATGCTATTAAGTATAGCAAACTTAACAAATGGCCTAAGAGGCCTGAAGCATAACGATGACGTCCCAGCCCATAGATTCCAGGTTGCCGGCCGGGAACCCCAAGCTACTCGTCGATGTCGATGTAGTACCACACTGATCATCATCTTTTGATATCCACCAAATAGTCATCATCTACCAACTAGGATCACCCCCTCGTACCCATGAGGAAGCATCCTTAAGCACACGTTGATCTACCAAGTTTTATGATTAGGTTCAAGTTCTCTATGATCTTAGAATCTGGTCACCAAGCGTTCATAACCGTGAACACGGCTTTTCGAAAAGATTTAACCCTGCAGGGGTGTACAACTTTACCCACACGAACCAACCGACTCTTAATGCCAAGCTATTATCCCTCTTCCTTGGAAGGTTGGCAGAGGGTGGTTGGCCATGACCTTTACCTTGCTTTCGCCGAGACCATGAGTCACGCAATAAGCATGGTTCCGCCGTAACGGGTCAAATCCTGAAGCCGGTACTTAAAGATGTGAGGCGGGGTTGGTTTAACAGGGGCGCCATAAAACCCAAGCAACCCGTTCCACGCTTCCCTACCTGTTATGAATACACCTCTTTCACCCGGCAAATCTTTCGAAAGGTTTTTATGCGTATGTCGAATGGAACGCCCGAACTATGTGACTCATGGAATCTACTAGGCAAGTTAATCAGGCGAGGGGTTCCCAAGCCCCGTGTGGCTGTACGCTCGTCTCGGTTCCAAAGGCAAGAACTCAGTTCCTAGTGGTGGCGAGCATGGGACTAGAAAAACCACATCCCACCGTGGCCTCCCATACAAGCCTTAGCATGTTTAATCTCATATCATTGATATCATCTCATCACGTTCTCCTGTCATACTAGATTCTCTGCATCTGATACATCATCTGGATGTACCAGAACTGACAGCTATGCATGGCTAAGCAGACACAGATATAAGCTCTAGCAATGCACACAAGCCAAACCTAGTTATGCTAGGAGCAGTGTATCAGGTAATATAAACTCAAAGGGAGTATGCAACAGATAGGATACTCTATTTATCGATAAAATACCATAGTATAATCGTATGCAACATGGCAAGAATAGAAATGCTTTCGAAATCATAGGATTATATCATGGTGGGGCTATGCTTGCCTTTGCCAGTTGATAGCAGATAAATAGATCTTCGGGAGCCTTGTACTTGACTTGGTTATAGTTGGTCAAGTATTGTTCTTTGATCTTTGGTCTTCGATCTTTGGTAGTGTTGTCCTCGGGCTTCGATCTCGATCTCGATATCGTATTCTACCGAGGAAGAACTAAACACCGGAAAGACAAGGGAAACAATCAACAATGGCATCGATGCAATGCTCAAGCAAGTATGATGATATTACAAGTTGAATTGTATTGAACTGAAACCCTAAAACATGCTCGACAAATTAATCGGGGTTCCGAGAGGTGAAACCCTAATTCGAAGAAACTCCGGAACATATGAGAGGGGTTAGTTTGTTCTTCTAATTAAACTTGCCATTTAAGTTGTTGAACAATGCATGATTATAGCTTAAATAGGTAGGTTTCATTTTTCTGAACATTTTGATATATTATTTGTATTTTTCTGACTTATAATTCAAAATTTATTGAATTTACAATATTATACAAATTTCAGAAATTATTAAACCATTTAAATTGTTTTACTGCGTCATGCTGACGTCGGCTAGGGGGTTTGGGTGTTTCTTACTGGGTCTGGGGCTACCCACAATCACTGACTGATGGGGCCCTGGGTCGGGTCAACAGGCACGCTGGCGGGGCTTGGTCAAGGCCCACGTGGTCGCCACGTCGACGCCACGGTGGAGCCACGTCGGCTCCACATGGGCTCGCCTGGGAGCACACACAGGCGGCGGCGACCGACGACGCTGGGGCACGAGAAGGGACGCACGGAGGGGCGGGTTAGACGCGGGGCGTTGTGCTGGACTATCTAATGGTGGCGCCTCCCGCAGATGGTCACCGGAGCGAGCTACACGGTGGCGCACAACGACAGAGCTCACTGGTCGAAGGCGAACGGCGGATACAGCGTGAGAGGAAGAGAGCGGAGGGGTCCAGAAGGACCAGAGGCTCACCACGAAGCCGATGGGGTGGTCTAGGAGGCACGGGAAGGTGTTGAGTGGCGTCAATGGCGACGGCGAGTGGCGTCGGGCTCGGAGAAGACGGGTTCAATGCTCCTCCTCCCTTTCATGGCTCACCGGTCACTAGCTCTGTCACTGCTCCCAAGGATGATTGGATTCGCGACAACTGCAGTTGGTCTGAGGATGAGTCTGAGGAGGAGGTCACTGGTCCTCCGCCTGAGTGGGGTTCTTGGGTTCCTGAGTCTGCTCCTCCTCCCTTTCATGGCTGGGGCGATTAGATTGATCTTCTCTTCCTTTTTGGTGTCTCGATGCCAAAGGGGGAGAAAGATGTCTATTAGGTTTTCTACGGGATTTTCATGGGTTGAGTCGCGAGCCTGTTCTTGCCTTTGATCTTTTCTAGCTCGCGAACTCTCTAGTTTATTTGTGTGCTTGTGGACCTTTTATGTCTATGAACTTATGTGTGCTTGTGGACCATATTATGTTTAAGACTATGTGGTATCTATGTGGTATCTTATGCAATGCCGTGTATGTGGTATTCTCGTTGTCATCTTATGGGCATTTGCATATGGTGGTGGAGCCTCATAGCTCTTGTTGTTTTTATTACTTGTTTGTCTCCACCACAGTTGGTTGGTACCTGGTATGATTTCTATCCTTTCTTGCACCTTGCACTTGTTCTATCTTTGCATTGGAAGGGGGAGCCTCCTTGTATGTGTGTCAGTCCCTTTACCTTGCACACATATAGGGGGAGCTTGTCCCATCCATTGCAAAGATTGCTTCTATTTTATGCAAATCTTTGGGATTGTCGTCTAACACCAAAAAGAGGGAGATTGTAAAGACTATATCTTTCCGTGCTTTTTTTGGTGTTAATGAAAATCCCATTTGTGATTTAATTGTGCGCTTGAGTTTCAGGGAAAAGGCTGTTGATGTTTCATTAAAACGGTGTGGATTCTCTCTTGGGATCTCATGAAGACGGTGGCCTTTAGTTTTCTCCTAGTTTCTTTCCTGTTGCTGTTTTAGGTCGCCGTACTATTAAGAGGGGGTCCTTCTCGGAAGGCTGTGGGAAATCACCTGTTCTTGCACAAACCTATATGCACCGCCACAGCCATCCTACTATTCCGTGAGAGAGCGTGTTTCTGATCTGTTGAAGCCTTCTTTGTCTCACCGGAACTTTCGGCCTGGCGCCGGAAATTCCGCTCAGGGTTTTTCTGCGGGCTGATCTGAGCTTTGTTCCGATCCTAGTTCCGCTCCAAGTTCCACTGAAGGATCAGTAACCTTCTGTTTGAAGTGTTCTATTTGCCAGAACATGGACCGGAACTTGCATCGGAACTTGTCCTGCCAGAAAGTTCCTGAGCGGAACTTCCGCCCAACCACCGGAACTTCCGGTCAGACTTGGTTCGTGACCCATAAGTTCCGCCCCTAGTTCTGCTCCAAGTTCCGTTGAAGCCGCTGAAGGATCAGTAACCTTCTGCTTAAAGCGTTCTATTTGCCGGAACTTGGGTTGGAACTTGCATCGGAAGTTCACCGGAACTTTCGGTATGTTATGACCGGAACTTCCGGTTGAGCTTTTGGAGCGGGCGTCAACGGTCTGATGACCGTTGGAGCCATGCTAGGCGGAACTTCCGGCCTCTCACGGGAAGTTCCGGTGAGGTCGCGGGGGCTGTAACGGTTCAGTGCGAAGGGGGCCTATTTAAGGCGCCCCTCTTGTTCCTCCCACCTACTTCGAATTTTTCTCTCTCCTCCATTAATGCTTGAGCTTCACCTCACTAGATCTCTCTCTCTAGCCACTCAAATGACTTGATCTTTTGAGAGGTGAGGGAGGTGACCTAGATCTACACTTCCACCAAAGAAGATTTGATTTCCCCCACCCATCCTTTGTGGATCTTGTTGCTCTTAGGTTTCTTGAAACCCTAGATGGTGTAGGGCATCCTCGGAGCTAAGGCTTGTGTTGTGAAGCTTCGAGGTGTCGTTGAGGGACTCCAATTGAGTTGTGGAGCTTCCCCCTCAACCTTGGTGTAAAGGTTTCGGTTGGCGCCTTCAAGGTCACCGGTTAGTGGATTGTGAGGCCTCCTTTGTGGGGGAGCTCACCGGAGAAGAAGGTGAGGCCTTTGTGGCGCTCGGGTGACCTTGTGTGGCCCCGACACCTCTCCAACATAGATGTAGCTCCTTGGGAGTGAACTACGGGAATTATATCTCCGTGTCCCCGCTCCGGTTACTTCGTTCCCTTCCTTTACTTCTTGCTATTTACCGTTCTTGTGGTTGTTGTAAGTTATCTTGCATTTAGGTTGTTCACTTAGTTGCACATCTAGATAACTTTCTTTATCGTTGAGCCTAAAAGTGAGAAACAAATTAAAATTGGGTAGACGCCTATTCACCCCCCTCTAGTCGTATCAAGTCGGTACTTACAATTGGTATCAGAGCCAAGGCTCTTATTTTGGGCTTTACCACCTAAGAGACTATGGCCGGCGATGGGGGTAGTGAAACCGAAAACCCAAAGAACTTGGCCACTATGGATGACCTCAAGCAATTGGAGTCATCCATGATGTCCAAGTTCGAGGAAATGATGACTATCTTGCAGTCCCTCAAGCCAAACCCCATGGTTGATCTTGACACACTCCAAACCACCGAGCTTCCTCCTACCGTCACCACTCGCTTGGGACTTGGTTTTGTTGCTCAAACCTCTAACAAGATTCCAAGTGAGAACACCGAGGAGCCCGAGAACCCAACTTCCAAAGAGGAAAATGGAGGAAAGGACTACTCGGCGGTGCCCCCACCGCCTAAGTACACTCCAGATCCACCCATTCCCATGCCACACATCATTCCTCAAGGAGCACCACCCATGCTAGATACGTCAAATTTCGCCAATTGGCAATATCTAATGCGCTCACATATTTCCATCTCTTCTATTGAGTTAATGAGGATTGTGGAGGATGGATTCTCTCCATATGACCCAAAGAAGTCGACACGAGGTGAAGTGGTGGACAAGCAACTCAATGCCACAGCTTTGGGGATGATTCAAAAGGCTTTGACTCCAAAGGACTTTGCTCACATTCGCCAATTCGACACCGCCAAGGGAGCTTGGGATCAACTCACCGAGCTCTTTGTTGGGAATGCAAGCATCCAAAGCTCCAAGTTTGATGAAGTCAACAACGAGTGCGATGGTTTCGCAATGCAAGATGATGAGACCCCTGAAGATATGTATAGGCGCCTCAAAGTCCTTTGTTCCACTATGAGGGACCTTGGGGGCACCTATTGTTGACGACAAGTTTATGAAGAGGAAGTTCATTCAAGCTCTCCTTCCGTTTGAAGAACAAAAGCTCAACTCTATCAAGGGAAGAACCAACTTTCACCTAATGACCTCCCAAGAAGTCTTGAGCGAAGTAATTGCCATGACTATTGCCAAGAAGAATGCGGAGTCCGCTCGTGCTAGGGCCATTGGGTCAACCAAAGTGAATCTTGCTTTGAAGGCCAAGGCTATTGAAGTTGATGATGATGATACATCAAGTGAGTGGTCTCAAGAGGATCTCAAGTGTGCCTTCAATGAACATCTTGCTCTCGCTTCAAGGGCCTTTTGGAACAAGTCCGGGTTCAAGTCAATATCAAGGGACAACTCAAGATTCAACTCACCCAACAAGTCTCCCAAGGCAAGGTCGTGCTACAATTGCAACGACAAGAGTCACTTCGTGGCCAAGTGTCCCTTTGATAACCGTGAAGACAATGGTGGTCGTCTCATTCGCAAGATCAAGTCAAGACCTCCTCATCCATTGAACAAGAACTACGCCGTCAAGAACGTCGCCAACAAGGAACGAGAAATAGTGGTCCATGAAGAATACCTTTCGGGCACGCATGAAGATGATGATGATGAAGTTCATGGTGGAGAGATTGTGGGAGTTGCTACTATTGTCACTACATCAAATCCATGTCTATCCCTCTTCGACTCGCTAAATGAAAATGTCATCTCCTCCAACCAAAAGTGCTTCATGGCCAAGGCCACCGAGGTAACATCAAAACCCACTCCTCAACCTATCTCTAGTGAGCCTTCCTCTCTTGATCTTGTTGGTCTAGAGGTGAAGAAAGAGATGATTGACATCTGTGAATTTGTTGCTACCTTGGATGAAGAAACTAAAACTTGCTTTGAATCCTTGCTTGTATAACTTGACAATGTTAGGGATGCTTTAGATGAAAAGGAAGAACGTCTTGACTTGCTAAGTAAAAATGAAAGAGATGCCGCTGATGAAATTGCTTCTCTCACTCAAAGTCTTGAGGACGGACAAAATATGAGAATTAATCTTGAAGAAAGTGTGTCTAAGCTTGTAGATGATCATAACAACACCATGTGCTCTATAATTAAAGAACGTGATCATGCTCTTGCTTTGGTTAAGGTGCTTAAAAAAGAAAAAGTTGAGTTTGTGGGTGGCCATGATAGGACTCAAAAGGATCTTGAGAAACTCCAAGAGGAACACGAAGCCTTGGAGAGAAAATTCTCAAATCTTTTTGAAGCCCATGAGCAGCTTCAAACTCAATTAACTTGCGAACATGCTAAGTCTTCCGATGTGCAAATTATAGACCTGTCTAGCACTCCTAACCCTTGTTGCAGGCATGAGCATCTCATTGATGAAGTCAAGGTGTTGAAGGATCGACTTTCCAAGATTAAGAAGAAGAAGAGAAAGAAGAACAAGAAGAAAAAGAACAAGGGCATGGCTCAAGGGGCTCCTAATGGCCTAACCATCTTGCAAAGTGACAACTTTGCCGGAAAGAACAATCCCTCTTATATTCTTTGCAAATCTTATGATGGTCATGTATATGCTAGATATGTGGGAACTTCTTACACGCATGATTATCATTGGACCATTTGGGTGCCAAAGGCTCTTGTTACTAACAAAAGGGGACCCATTGCAAAATGGGTACCTAAAACCAAAGCTTGATTTTCTTGTAGGACTATGCTTCCGGTGGATCGAAATGGGTGCTTGATAGTGGTGCCACGAGTCATATGACCGGAAGAAAGTCTATCATGACAGAGATGAGGCCAAATATTGCCAACACCATGGTCTCCTACGGTGATAAAACAAGCTCTCAGGTTTTGGGTTTTGGCAAAGTGGTGGTAACCCCGGATGTATCTTTGGTTGACGTCATGCTTGTCAAAACTCTTGGTTACAATTTACTCTCAGTTCGTGCTCTTGCTCTTATGGGTCTTTCTTCATTCTTTAATGCTCATTCCGTGGTCCTCATGTGGAGCAAGTCTCTCAAGGTGGCTTTTGTAGGGTATGTAGAGCATGACTTGTATGTGATGGACTTTTCAGGGACCACTACTCCTCATGCTCTATGTCTCTATGATAAAGCCGACAAGGGCTGGTTATGACATCGCCGCCTAGCCCATGTTAACAAGATAACTTTGCAAAGACTTCACTCCGAGGGCCACATCCTTGGAATTAACGATGTTTCTTTTGCCAAAGATCGTGTTTGCACTTGTATTGAAGGGAAGATGCATGAAAATCCTCACAAAGCACTCAATCAAATCACCACCGAGAGGTGTTTAGAGCTCTTGCATATGGACCTTTTTGGTCCACCCTTTCATGATAGCCTTGGAGGCAAGAAGTATTGCTTGGTTATTGTGGATGATTTCTCAAGATACACTTGGGTGTTCTTTTTCAAGTTCAAGAGTGAGACTCAACAAACCGTCATCGATTTTGCTAATGAGGTTCAACGGAAGCACAATGCAACTATTCTCTCAATTCGAAGTTACAATGGCACCGAGTTCAAAAACTATACCTTGGATGAGTTTCTTAGTGATGAAGGAATCAAGCATCAATACTCCACTCCCTATACCCCTCAACAAAATGGAGTTGCCGAAAGGAAGAATCGCACTTTGATGGATGCGGCTCGATCTATGCTAGCTGAGTTTAAGTCTCCATACAACTTTTGGGCCGAGGCCATCTCCACCGCTTGCCATGCAACCAACCGGCTTTATCTCCGCAAGAAAAAGAACAAGACCCCCTATGAACTCCTCACCGGGAAAAAGCCAAATGTTAGATACTTTCGGGTGTTTGGTTGCAAGTGCTACATTCTCAAGAAAGGAGTTCGTTTGTCCAAGTTTAAATCCAAGGCTCAAGAAGGATTTTCGTTGGTTACTCAAATCAGTCCCATGCTTATAGAGTCTACAACAAAGCCAATGGAAGAGTTGAAGAGAGCAATGTGAAGTTTGATGAAAACCATGAGTCTTTTGTTAGGCAAGATGGTGTTTGTGATCCAAGTGATGAAATTCCTACTAAGGCCATAATAAGAATGGGTGTGGGTTTCCACCTCCCCATTGAGGATCCCCTTGTGGACGAAGGAGAAGGACCAAGCTCTACTCAAGTGGAGCCCTCACTTTCACAAGATCATCTTGCCCCTCAAGGACCTACATTTTTGTCACAATCTCCCTCAAGCTCTTCCGAAGCTTCCCATGCTCATGACTCTCCAAGCTCCAAAGATCAAGCTCTTCATCAACAACATCAACCTCCCCACTATGGGGCTCCTTCACAAGGCACCTCCCATGGTCTAGCTCTTCATCAACTTCATCAACCTCCCCAAGATGGGGCTCCTCCTCAAGGTAACGTCTCTCCTCAAGGTCAAGCTTGTCAAGATCAAGAGCAACTCAATGATTCTCAAGGCTCCACTCCAAATGATGTCTCCCCCGAAGTGGAAATTGATGAAAATGATCCTCGTGTTCGTGCTTATAGTCAAGGCGGCAGCTCAATTGGTGGCAATGACCAAGTGGTAGCTCAAGAATCTCGTGTTGAAGCACAAGCCCGCCGCCAAGCCTATCGTCTCGCCAAGCTTGTTCGAGATGGCCATATCCTTGATAATGTTTATGGAGATTTCAATAAAGGTTCCACTACTAGGAGGCAACTAGCTTCCTTTAGCTCTCACCATGCGTTTATCTCTCTTGTGGAACCACAGAAAGTCTTCGAAGCTCTTGAAGATGATGATTGGCTTGATGCTATGAACGAAGAACTTCACAACTTCAAGAGGAACAATGTTTGGACATTGGTTGAGCGGCCCAAAGATTGTCAAAACGTCATTGGAACCAAGTGGGTTTTCAAGAACAAGTGTGATGCGAATGGAATTGTCGTGCACAACAAGGCAAGGTTAGTTGCCCAAGGATACTCACAAGTTGAGGGCATCGACTACGGTGAGACTTATGCCCCCGTTTCTCGCCTTGAATCCATTCGTATGCTTCTTGCTTTTGCTACTCATCATAACTTTAAGTTGCATCAAATGGATGTTAAGAGTGCTTTTCTTAATGGTCCTTTGAAAGAGTTGGTATACGTCAAGCAACCTCCAGGCTTTGAGGATCCACTTTTTTTTGAACCATGTCTACAAGCTCAATAAGGCACTCTATGGTCTCAAGCAAGCCCCACGTGCGTGGTACGATTGCCTTAGGGAGCTCTTGTTAGACCGTGGCTTCGAAGTGGGCCTCATTGATCCCACTCTTTTTACTAAGAAAGTTGGAGGCCACTCGTTCGTATGCCAAATCTATGTTGATGACATTATCTTTGGGTCTATTAACAAAACTTTTAATGAGGATTTTGCCAAGCTCATGACTGATCGCTTCGAGATGTCCATGATGGGGGAGTTGAAGTTTTTCCTTGGGTTTGAAGTCAAGCAATTGAGGAAAGGGACTTTCATCAACCAAGCCAAATACATCCAAGACATGCTCAAGAAGTTCAAGTTTGATCAAGTCAAAGGTGCCAAGACTCCCATGCCAATTAAGGTTAATCTTGATCTCGATCCCAAGGGTAAGTAGGTGGATCAAAAACTCTATCGTTCTATGATTGGTTCTTTGCTCTATCGTTGTGCATCCTGACCGGATATTATGTTGAGCGTGGGTATGTGTGCAAGATTTCAAGCCGCACCAAAGGAAAGCCACATGGTGGCGGTCAAGATAATCTTTCGATATTTAGTTCATACACCAAACTTTGGGTTGTGGTACCCCAAGGGAGCCAGCTTTGATATCATTGGTTACACGGACTCGGACTGGGCTGGTGACAAAGTGGGAAGAAAGTCAACCTCCGGAGCTTGTCAGTTTCTCGGAAGATCTTTGGTTTGTTGGTCCTCGAAGAAGCAAAACTGTGTGTCTATGTCTACTGCCGAAGCTGAGTACATCTCCGCCGCAAGCTGTTGTGCTCAATTGCTATGGATGAAGCAAACTTTGAAGGATCTTGGACTATCTTTTGACAAGGTGCCTCTTCTTTGTGACAATGAGAGTGCCATTGCCATTGCTCACGATCCCGTGCAACACAACCGTACCAAGCACATTGAGATTCATCATCATTTCATTCGGGACCATGTTGCTAGAGGAGACATTTTTTTGGAGTATGTTCCCACCAAGGCAAATCTTGCGGATCTTTCACGAAGCCTCTTGATGAAGCAAGGTTCCGGGAGTTAAGGCATGAGCTAAATATCATTGATTCGAGCAATGTTGCTTGAGTACCTTGCACGCCTACCCGCGTCTCAATGTGTATCTTGTTTGGATGTAGGTATGGATTTAGGGGAGTGTAGTTCCTCTTATGAACAAACGCTATCCCTATTATGCGCACATTAAAGTTTTCATACTCTATAGTCTATAAAGGAGACCATTTGAGCTTCATGATGAGTGTTGGTAATGAACCCAAGATATATCTTCGCGGTGTCAAGCCATTTACTCTTATATAAGGTGGCCTCGGCCACCGACCCGTTTTTATTTGTGTCTTTGACCTTTTTATGTTTTTCTTGTTTTTTGTTGGCTTTGGTTCTTCACAGTTTGAGCTCTTTATCCTAAGCCTTTCCTTTCCTCAAGCCCTCTCTATTCCCTGCACAAGTTCTTCCTTGTTATCTTCCAAACCTGAGAAGGTCTTTCTGGCGTCACCGGAACTTCCGGTCAGCTGCCGGAACTTCCGGTCAGCTGGTTGTTCGTCTGAACCACCTGCTGACCTGGAACTTTTTCAGCCTGACCCAAAACTTCCGGTCCACCGGAACTTCCGGTCCCTGACTGGAACTTCCGATGGTGTTCTCTGTCCTATATAAGGCGGGCCCTGGGGGAAAACGGGATCTTCTTCCTTTTTCCCCCAAGACCCATCTTCTATTTGGAGCAGCCGCCGGCCAAGTCTCCTCTGTGAAGGTGCTTCGGCCCCTCCGCCTCTGGCCACCCCTCCGCAGATCTGCTTCGTGGGAACCTTCCCCACCTCGATCTCGCTCCATGGACTCCGGTATTTGCCCTCAACTCCCTCCATTAATGGAGATCTAGCTCTCTCACCATTGCTTGAGTTAGGGCACACCTTGTCTAGGATAGTTCTTTGGCTAGAACTTGTTGGGAGATCTTGGTAGGCCTAGGGTATCATGCTAGAGTAGATTGGTCCAATACACTCTTGGAAATTTTTGCACTTGTGGCTTGTAGATCTAGATCTAGTGAACTGTTGCTGTGAACCGCCAGTTCGTGGTCTCACCGGGACTTCCGGTGAGCCACGACCGGAACTTCCGGTGGACCATTTTCACCGGAAGTTCCGGCGATTCAGCGGAAGTTCTGGCGACAGTGAATTTTTTTCTGAATGTATTTTTCCAATCTATTTCTTTTGTTTCCTCTTCCGAACATGTGCACTTACCCCACCTTCCCTACCTATTCTTGTGCTTTCTTCTTAGGGCAATGTGGTTCCCGCAAAGGCAAGCGTGTCCGTAAACCTTCCTTTGATATTCCTCCTAAGATCGATGAGGAAGATGTTGAGGTCGTGCGTACAACCACTCAGTCTACCCGTCAGAAGGCTGCTGCTGCTCGTCGTGCTGCTGCTGCAGGAAAGAGGCCCGCTCTTGCCTCTCAGAAGGCCACTGCTGCTGGGCCTGACAAATCCAAGGCCAAAATCTCCAAATGGACTCAGAAGGCCTACTCTGAATTCAGGCATACAGATCCCTACCTCATTCCTCGTGACCGTCTTTGCTTGGATCCTCTCTTCCACAACTGCCGTCAGGAACAAATATTTGCTGAGATCTATGCAACGAAGACTAAGTTTGTGGTTGCTCCTCAAAAGTACATCAATGTGACTCACATGGAAGAGAAACATGCATATTTTGGTGAGGCTCTTGATATTTGCCAGAGGTTTGGGCTGATTCCCCTCATGGAGCACCGTTAGAACTTTGATGAGGCTGCTATTGCTTAGTTTTACTCTACCCTGTTTATTCACATGAGCTCCTCTACTAAAGGTGTGTTGAAGTGGATTACTAGGGGAGTGTTTCTTACCGCCACTTGGTTTGAGTTTGCTGAGCTTCTTGGCTATCCCCTTCAGCCTGAAAGAGGGGCAAATGGTTGGCGTGTTCATGCCGCCCAAGCTGCTGATCCTGAGGTCCTAGAGCCTCTCTACATTGAAGGGTGGGGCACTATTGGGCATGTGAATCATCTGCTGCCAGTTTATGACATCATGTGCATGGTGTACTTGAACACCATCTCTCCCAAGGCTGGCAACTTTGATCAGTTTCATGCCTATCAGGTTGACATCATGCATCAGACTTATCTCCGCCGTGACACTGACAGGCCAATGGATGTTATGCACTTCATCTACACTGAGATGTGGCAGGCTATTATTGAAAAGGCTCCTGCATCTATGCTCCCTATATTCAGACTCTCATCAATCACAAGTGGCTTGAGACGACTGGCACTCGCTATCCTGAAGACAACATCACCATTCATGAGGACAAGAAGTTGCGTGTGAGTAAACACCAAAAGCCTCGTTCTCAAGAAGAAAGGGAAGTTGAACTCCAGAAGGCTCGAGATGAAGCTGGTGGTCCCTCCTCTGCTCCTGGTGGCTCTAGTTCTGGTGGTCCTTCTCTCCAGAGGCAGCCGTCTTGGGCAAAGAAGCTGCTTGGGAAGGTGAAGAAGACTTTCTGCTTTCTTCAGGACCACGAGTATCATGCGTATGTGGATCAGCGTCACAATGTTCAGCGCCAGAAGGCCATCAAGACTGCTCTCAACATTCCTAGCTCACCGGTCACTAGCTCTGTCACTGCTCCCAAGGATGATTGGATTCGCGACAACTGTCGTCGGTCTGAGGATGAGTCTGAGGAGGAGGTCACTGGTCCGCCGCCTGAGTGGGGTTCTTGGGTCCCTGAGTCTGCTCCTCCTCCCTTTCATGGCTGGGGCGATTACATTGATCTTCTCTTCCTTTTTGGTGTCTCGATGCCAAAGGGGGAGAAAGATGTCTATTAGGTTGTCTACGGGATTTTCATGGGTTGATTTGCGAGCCTGTTCTTGCCTTTGATCTTTTCTAGCTCGCGAACTCTCTAGTTTATTTGTGTGATTGTGGACCTTTTATGTCTGTGAACTTATGTGTGCCTGTGGACCATATTATGTTTGAGACTATGTGGTATCTATGTGGTATCTTATGCAATGCAGTGTATGTGGTATTCTCGTTGTCATCTTATGGGCATTTGCATATGGTGGTGGAGCCTCGTAGCTCTTGTTGTTTTTATTACTTGTTTGTCTCCACCACAGTTGGTTGGTACCTGGTATGATTTCTATCCTTTCTTGTACCTTGCACTTGTTCTATCTTTGCATTGGAAGGGGGAGCCTCCTTGTATGTGTGCCAGTCCCTTTACCTTGCACACATATAGGGGAGCTTGTCCCATCCATTGCAAAGATTGCTTCTCTTCTATGCAAATCTTTGGGATTGTCATCTAACACCAAAAAGGGGGAGATTGAAAGGACTATATATTCCCATGCCGTTTTTGGTGTTAATGACAATCCCATTTGTGATTTAATTGTGCGCTTGAGTTTCAGGGAAAATGTTGTTGATGTTTCATTAAAATGGTGTGGATGCTCTCTTGGGATCTCATGAAGACGGTGGCCTTTAGTTTTCTCCTAGTTTCTTTCCTGTTGCTGTTTTAGGTTGTCGTACTATTCAGAGGGGGTCCTTCTTGGAAGGCTATGGGAAATCACCTGTTCTTGCACAAACCTATATGCACCGCCACAGCCATCCTACTATTCCGTGAGAGAGCGTGTTTATGATCTGTTGAAGTCTTCTTTGTCTCACCGGAACTTCCGGCCTGGCGCCGGAAGTTCCGCTCAGGGTTTTTCTGCGGGCTTATCTGAGGTTTGTTCCGATCCTAGTTCCACTCCAAGTTCCGCTGAAGGATCAGTAACCTTCTGTTTGAAGTGTTCTATTTGCCGGAACTTGGACCAGAACTTGCATCGGAACTTGTCCTGCCAGAAAGTTCCTGAGCGGAACTTCCGCCCAGCCACCGGAACTTCCAGTCAAACTTGGTTCGTGACCCAAAAGTTCCGCCCCTAGTTCCGCTCCAAGTTCCGTTGAAGCCGCTGAAGGATCAGTAACCTTCTGCTTAAAGCGTTCTATTTGCCGGAACTTGGGTCGGAACTTGCATCGGAAGTTCACCGGAACTTCCGGTATGTTATGGCCGGAACTTCCGGTTGAGATTTTGGAGCGGGCGTCAACGGTCTGATGTGTAGGGGTTCGTAGCATGGAAAACAAAAATTTTCTATCGCATACAAACAAACAAGCCAAGATCTATCTACTAGATTGTGGCAACGAGTCGATGGAATAACTCACCCTCGAAGATTCCAAAGTGTTTAACGAGAGCAGATTCTCGTGGGTGATGTAGTCGTACTCTTTCCGATCTCAAGATCGCGTAGACGATCCTTCTGGCGCCACGTTCCAGCAGCGCTCCCGCAGTCGGTCACACGTTCGGTACTCGACGAAGACCTTCCTCTCCCTTGTTCCAGCAGGCAGCGGAGGTTGTAGCACTCTCCTCGCGATTCCGGCAGCACAACGGCGTGGTACCGGAAGTAGAGGGGAAATCCCGCAGGGCTTCGCCTTAAGCCGGTGCGAGTATGGTGGAGCTTATGAGAGAGGCTATTAGTGGTCTAGTAATTAGACACACCAATTAGAAGGCTCTAAACCAATTAGAAGGCTCTAAACCGAATAGCTCTAAACCGGGGTCTAGATCTAGGGTTTAGATTAGAGGATAGGAAACTTGTGTGTCTAGGAGGGGAGCCCTGCCCCTCCTTATATAGGTGGGAGGGCTGGCCGGCCAAGGGGAGGAGAGTCCCTCCCCAAGTCGGCTTGGTGGGGCGCCGGCCAAGGGAGGAACCCTCCTCCAATTCGGCCTCCACCAATCCTCCTCTCTTCCCACTTCCCAAAATTGCCGTTTGACTTTCAAACTAGCCGTTTGACTTTTCAATTTAGGATTTAAATAAACCCTTTATTTTGGACAGCAAGAACACCTAGTACATGATGCAATCATTCCAACTTACAATGACACATTCATGTACCCTTCCCCCTCCGGAGTGCCGGACATTCCGGAACCTTCTAGAATATCCCCGATGAAAACACCGGAATCATTCCCGAACTCCGAAACGGGACTTTCCTTATATGAATCTTATTCTCCGGACCATTCCGGATCACCTCGTGATATCCCGGATCCCATCCGAGACTCCGAACAACATTCGGTCTCTTTCTCATAATACCATAACTACTCAAACAACGTCGAATCCTTAAGTGTGTCTCCCTACGGTTCATGAATTATGCAGACATGATCGAGACACTTCTCCGAACAATAACCAATAGAGGAATCTGGAAATTCATATGGCTCCCACATATTTCTACGATTACTTTGCGATCGAATGAACCACTTACATACGATACCAATTTCCCTTTGTCTCACGATATGTTACTTATCCGAGGTTATGATCGTCGGTATCTCTGCATACCTAGTTCAACCTCGTTACCGATAAGTACTCTTTTCTCGTTCCCGTGATATGTGATCCCTTGTGACCAAGTCACATGCTTGCAAGCTAATTGGATGACATTTCACCGAGAGGGCCCAGAGAATATCTATCCGTCATGTGGATGGACAAATCCCACTCTTGATCCATGTGTTTCAACCAATACTTTCCGAACACTCAATGCCACCTTTATAGCCACCCTGTTACGGTGTGGTGTTTGATGACATCAAAGCATCCATCCAGTAAAGGTGATATGCATGATCTCATGGTCGAAGGAATTAGGTTACTATGTATCAGAAAGCATATAGCAATTGAACTATTGAAATGACTTGATCTTTATGCTACGCTTATCTATAGGAGTATGTCCACCATATCATTCTCCTAATGATATGATCTTGTTGTTGATAACATCTCAATGTTCATGATATGGAAACCACAATCATTTAATCAACCAACAAGCTAGTGAAGTATAGAGGCTATACTAGGGACTTCAATTTAAGTTTACAATTCACACAAGTATTAATGTTTCCTTGTTAATACTATTATAGCATGAATATAAACATTTATCATAAACACAAAGATATAATAATAACTATATTTATTATTGCCTCTAGGGCATATCTTCAACAGTCTCCCACTTGCACTAGAGTCATCTAGTCTAGATTACATGGTAATACACCGAACACCCATGGCAGTTTGGTGTTGGTCATGTTTTGCCCTCGGGAGAGGTTTAGTCAACGGATCCGCCACATTCAGATCTGTGTGTACTTTGCAAATCTTTATATCCCCATCCTGGATATGTTCTCGAATAGCGTGAAAACGCAGCTTGATGTGCTTCAGCTTCTTGTGTGACCTTGGTTCTTGCGCATTGGCTATGGCGCCCATGTTATCACAGTAGATAGACATTGGGTCCAGCGCACTAGGAACCACACCCAGCTCTGTAATGAACTCTTTCATCCATATCTCTTCTTGTGAAGCCTCCGAAGCAGCCATGTATTCCGATTCAGTTGAAGATCTCGCCACAACGCTTTGCTTTGCACTCCTCCAGCTAACTGCTGCACCATTCAAAATAAACACGTACCCAGATTGTGATTTAGAATCATCTGGATCGGTGTTCCAACTAGCATCGGTGTAACCATTAACAACGAGCTGTTCATCACCTCCATAAGAAAGAACCATATCCTTAGTTCTTCTCAAGTACTTAAGGATGTTTTTGACCGCTGTCCAATGATCCACTCCTGGATAACTTTGATATCTGCTAGTTAAACTAACAGCATATGCAATGTCGGGTCTAGTACATAGCATGGCATACATTAGAGATCCTATGGCTGATGCATAGGGAGTCTTACTCATCCTTTCTCTTATCTTCTGCCGATGTCGGACTTTGAGTTTTACTCAAGGTCGTATTGGGCAACATGGGCAAGAACCCTTTCTTGCTTTCTTCCATTCCAAACCTCTTTAGAACTTTGTCCAAATATGTACTTTGTGACAATGATATTTGGCGTTTCGATCTATCTCTATAAATCTTTATGCCTAATATGTAAGCTGCTTCGCCAAGATCCTTCATTGAAAAACTATTATTCAAATATTCCTTGACACTATTAAGAAGGTCTACATCATTCCCAATCAACAATATGTCATCCACATACAGTATTAAGAATGCTACAGAGCTCCCACTCACTTTCTTGTAAATACAAGCTTCTCCATAAGTTTGTATAAAACCAAAACTTTTGATTACCTTATCAAAACGTTGATTCCAACTTCGGGATGCCTGCTTCAATCCATAGATGGACCGTTGAAGCTTGCATACCTTGTTAGCGTCTTTAGGATCGACAAAACCTTTGGGTTGCATCATATACAACTCTTCATCAATGTCTCCATTGAGGAATGCTGTTTTGACATCCATCTGCCATATCTCATAATCATAATATGCAGCGATTGCTAACATAATCCTCACAGACTTTAGCTTCGCTACCGGTGAGAAAGTCTCATCGTAGTCAACTCCTTGAATTTGTCGAAACCCTTTTGCGACAAGTCGAGCTTTATAGACAGTAACATTACCATCAGCATCTGTTTTCTTCTTGAAAATCCATTTGTTCTCGACAGCCTTCCGGCCATCCGGTAAGTCCACCAAAGTCCATACTTGGTTTTCGTACATGGATCCAATCTCGGATTTCATGGCTTCTTGCCATTTATTGGAATCTGGGCTCATCATCGCTTCCTCATATGTCTCAGGGTCATCGGTGTTGTCCACCAACATGACATTCATAACGGAATCATACCAATCTGGAGTGGTACGAGTTCTCGTTGACCTTCGAGGCTCTGTAGTAACTTCAACCGAAGTTTCATGATCACCATCATTAGCTTCCTCTCTTATTGGTGCAGGAACCACAGGAACTTCTTCCGGTGCTGCGCTACTCGCAATTTCGAGAGAAGGTTCGACAACCTCGTCGAGTTCTACTTTCCTTCCAGTCACTTCTTTCGAGAGAAATTCCTTCTCTAGAAAGGATCCATTCTTGGCAACGAAGATTTTGCCTTCGGATCTATGATAGAAGGTATACCCAATAGTTTCCTTCGGGTATCCTATGAAGACGCATTTTTCCGCTTTGGGTTCAAGCTTGTCCGGCTGTAACTTCTTTACATAGGCTTCGCATCCCCAAACTTTAAGGAACGACAATTTAGGTTTCTTCCCAAACCATAATTCATACGGTGTCGTTTCAACGGATTTAGATGGTGCCCTATTTAAAGTGAATGCGGCTGTTTCTAATGCATAACCCCAAAATGTTAGTGGTAAATCTGTAAGTGACATCATAGAACGAACCATATCTAAGAGGGTTCGATTACGACGTTCAGACACACCATTACGCTGTGGTGTTCCCGGCGGTGTCAATTGTGAAAGTATTCCGCATTTCTTCAAATGCTCGCCAAACTCGTAACTTAGATATTCACCTCCACGATCAGAACGTAGAAATTTAATCTTCTTGTTACGTTGATTCTCTACCTCACTTTGAAACTCCTTAAACTTCTCGAAAGTTTCGGACTTATGTTTCATGAAATAGATATACCCATATCTACTCAAATCATCCGTGAAGGTAAGAACATAACGATAACCACCGCGCGATGCTACACTCATTGGACCACACACATCGGTATGTATGATTTCCAGTAAGTCCGTAGCTCGCTCCATTATACCAGAAAATGGAGTCTTAGTCATTTTACCCATCAGACATGCTTCGCATCTTTCAAGTGATTCAAAATCAAGTGATTCAAGAAGTCCATCGGAATGGAGTTTCTTCATACGTTTCACTCCGATGTGACCAAGACGACAGTGCCACATATAGGTCGAATTATCGCTTGATTTCAAACGTTTAGCCTCAATGTTGTTGATATGTGTATTTCTACTATCGAGATTCAATAAGAATAGACCATCTATCAAAGGTGCATGTGCATAAAACATATTACTCATATAAATCGAACAACCATTATTCTCGGATTTAAACAAGTAACCGTCTCGCAATAAACAAGATCCCGATATAATGTTCATGCTCAACGCAGGCACTAAATAACAATTATTTAAGTATAAAACTAATCCCGATGGTAGATGAAGAGGTAGCGTGCCGACCGCGATCACATCAACCTTTGATCCGTTTCCCACGCGCATCGTCACCTCGTTCTTTGCTAGCTTCCGTTTATTCTGCAGCTCCTGTTTCGAGTTACAAATATGAGCAACCAAACCAGTATCAAATACCCAGGCACTACTACGAATACTAGTGAGATACACATCAATAACATGTATATCAGATATACCTTTCTTGTTGATGTTGCCGTTCTTCAAATCCGCCAAGTACTTTGGGCAATTCCGCTTCCAGTGACCTACTCTCTTGCAGTAAAAACACTCAGTTTCAGGCTTTGGTCCAGCCTTGGTTTTCTTCGTCGGCGTGGTAACTTTCTTACCACCCTTCTTGAAGTGTCCCTTTTGCTTAGACTTGCCTTTCTTGAATTTGGTGGTCTTATTGACCATCAACACTTGGTGCTCTTTCTTGATCTCCACTTCTGCAGATTTTAACATAGCAAATAGTTCTGGCAACTCTTTGTTCATGTTCTGCATGTTGTAGTTCATCACAAAGTTCTTGTAACTTGGTGGTAGTGATTGGAGGACACGGTAAATCCCCAAAGCATTAGGAATCACTATACCCAAGCTTTGAAGTTTGTTTGCGTGCCCAGACATCTTAAGCACATGCTCACTGACGGAGCTGCCCTCTTCCATCTTGCAGTTAAAGAACTTTTCAGAAGCTTCATAACTTTCAATTGCCGCATGAGTCTCAAAAATTAATTTGAGATCCTCGACAATATCATATGGGTCTGAATTCTCAAACCTTTTCTGAAGCTCCGATTCTAAACCATACAAGATAGCACACTGAACTATGGAGTACTGATTCTTCCGAGCGAGGTAAACATTCTTTACTTCATCGGGAGCATCAGCTGCAGGTGGGTCACCCAGCGGTGCATCCAGCACATAGGTCAAATTACCAGCTGTGAGGACAATCCTCAAATTGCGGAACCAATCCGCGAAGTTGCTTCCATTGTTTTTCAACTTTTCTTTCTCTAGGAACGCATTAAAATTGATGGTAGGGGCTGCCATTGATCTACAACATATTTGCAATAGTTTAGACTAAGTTTATGACAAATTGAGTTCAAATTAATTAATGAAGTTAAACTAGGTGAACTCCCACTCAAAACAACATCCCTCACATTGTTTTAGTGATCACATGAACCAAATCCACTACATCAACACCGATCATCACGAGAGTTGATATAGTTTCAATGGCGAACAATCGACATGTTCATCATATCTACTATATGATTCATGCTTTACCTTTCGGTGATCCGTGTTCCTGAGGCCATGTCTGTACATGCTAGGCTCGTCAAGATCAAACCTTAGCTACCGCATAAGCAAATCTGGCTTGCTTACGTTGTATTCACCCGCGGAATCAAAGACACCCGATCATCACGTGGTGCTTCGAAGCAGCAAGCTTTGGCAACGGTGCATACTAAGGGTGAACACTTTAGAACTTGAAATTTATGTGCATGAGGGATCATCTTATAATGCTACCGTCGTCTACTAAGCAATACAAGATGCATAAAGGATTAACATCACATGCAATTCATAATATGTGATATGATATGGCCTTTCTTCTTTGTGCTTCCGATCTCCATCTTCAAGCACGAACATGATCTCCATCATCACCGGCATAGCATCAAGGTCAATGACGCTTCTTCATGGTTGTCGTCCACCAGCTTCAACTATTACAACTATTTTGAATAGACACGCAGGTCTTAACAGAAATTAAAGACAACCATATGGCTCCTGCCGGTTGCCAACTTACAATAAGGAACATTGCATACATCAAATATAATCACAATCATGGCCATATCACATCACTGCACACCCCTGCAAAACAAAGTTAGACGCCTCTACTTTCTTTGCATATTTTACGTGGTTTGGGGCTTTCAATAAGTGTCGTTCTAACTTACGAACAAGAACCACAACATTGATACTAGCATTGTTGATTACCCGTTGTAAATTGGATCTTAACTATGCTAGGAGAAACAGGCACCCGCAAAGCCACTTATGCAATACAAGTTGCATGTCAAGCGTGGAGCAAGTCTCATGAACGATGTCATGTAAGGTTAGCCCGGGCCGCTTCATCCCAACATACCGCAAGATGCAAAGTACACAAAAAGCAATCTACAATAAAAGCATCAACGCCCACAATGACCATTGTGTTCTACTCGTGCAACAGATCTACATATAGACACGGCTCTGATACCACTGTAGGGGTTCGTAGCATGGAAAACAAAAAATTTCTATCGCATACAAACAAACAAGCCAAGATCTATCTACTAGATTGTGGCAACGAGTCGATGGAATAACTCACCCTCGAAGATTCCAAAGTGTTTAACGAGAGCAGATTCTCGTGGGTGATGTAGTCGTACTCTTTCCGATCTCAAGATCGCGTAGACGATCCTTCTGGCGCCACGTTCCAGCAGCGCTCCCGCAGTCGGTCACACGTTCGGTACTCGACGAAGACCTTCCTCTCCCTTGTTCCAGCAGGCAGCGGAGGTTGTAGCACTCTCCTCGCGATTCCGGCAGCACAACGGCGTGGTACCGGAAGTAGAGGGGAAATCCCGCAGGGCTTCGCCTTAAGCCGGTGCGAGTATGGTGGAGCTTATGAGAGAGGCTATTAGTGGTCTAGTAATTAGACACACCAATTAGAAGGCTCTAAACCAATTAGAAGGCTCTAAACCGAATAGCTCTAAACCGGGGTCTAGATCTAGGGTTTAGATTAGAGGATAGGAAACTTGTGTGTCTAGGAGGGGAGCCCTGCCCCTCCTTATATAGGTGGGAGGGCTGGCCGGCCAAGGGGAGGAGAGTCCCTCCCCAAGTCGGCTTGGTGGGGCGCCGGCCAAGGGAGGAACCCTCCTCCAATTCGGCCTCCACCAATCCTCCTCTCTTCCCACTTCCCAAAATTGCCGTTTGACTTTCAAACTAGCCGTTTGACTTTTCAATTTAGGATTTAAATAAACCCTTTATTTTGGACAGAAAGAACACCTAGTACATGATGCAATCATTCCAACTTACAATGACACATTCATGTACCCTTCCCCCTCCGGAGTGCCGGACATTCCGGAACCTTCTAGAATATCCCCGATGAAAACACCGGAATCATTCCCGAACTCCGAAACGGGACTTTCCTTATATGAATCTTATTCTCCGGACCATTCCGGATCACCTCGTGATATCCCGGATCCCATCCGAGACTCCGAACAACATTCGGTCTCTTTCTCATAATACCATAACTACTCAAACAACGTCGAATCCTTAAGTGTGTCTCCCTACGGTTCGTGAATTATGCAGACATGATCGAGACACTTCTCCGAACAATAACCAATAGAGGAATCTGGAAATTCATATGGCTCCCACATATTTCTACGATTACTTTGCGATCGAATGAACCACTTACATACGATACCAATTTCCCTTTGTCTCACGATATGTTACTTATCCGAGGTTATGATCGTCGGTATCTCTGCATACCTAGTTCAACCTCGTTACCGATAAGTACTCTTTTCTCGTTCCCGTGATATGTGATCCCTTGTGACCAAGTCACATGCTTGCAAGCTAATTGGATGAAATTTCACCGAGAGGGCCCAGAGAATATCTATCCGTCATGTGGATGGACAAATCCCACTCTTGATCCATGTGTTTCAACCAATACTTTCCGAACACTCAATGCCACCTTTATAGCCACCCTGTTACGGTGTGGTGTTTGATGACATCAAAGCATCCATCCAGTAAAGGTGATATGCATGATCTCATGGTCGAAGGAATTAGGTTACTATGTATCAGAAAGCATATAGCAATTGAACTATTGAAATGACTTGATCTTTATGCTACGCTTATCTATAGGAGTATGTCCACCATATCATTCTCCTAATGATATGATCTTGTTGTTGATAACATCTCAATGTTCATGATATGGAAACCACAATCATTTAATCAACCAACAAGCTAGTGAAGTATAGAGGCTATACTAGGGACTTCAATTTAAGTTTACAATTCACACAAGTATTAATGTTTCCTTGTTAATACTATTATAGCATGAATATAAACATTTATCATAAACACAAAGATATAATAATAACTATATTTATTATTGCCTCTAGGGCATATCTCCAACATGATGACCGTTGGAGCCATGCTGGGCGGAACTTCCGGCCTCTCACCGGAAGTTCCGGTGAGGTCGCGGGGGCTGTAACGGTTCAGTGCGGAGGGGGGCTATTTAAGGCGCCCCTCTTCTTCCTCCCACCTACTTCCAATTTTTCTCTCTCCTCCATTAATGCTTGAGCTTCACCTCACTAGATCTCTCTCTCTAGCCACTCAAATGACTTGATCTTTTGAGAGGTGAGGGAGGTGACCTAGATCTACACTTCCACCAAAGAAGATTTGATTTCCCCCAGCCATCCTTTGTGGATCTTGTTGCTCTTGGGTTTCTTGAAACCCTAGACGGTATAGGGCATCCTCGGAGCTAAGGCTTGTGTTGTGAAGCTTCGAGGTGTCATTGAGGGCCTCTAATTGAGTTGTGGAGCTTCCCCCTCAACCTTGGTGTAAAGGTGTCGGGTGGCGCCTTCAAGGTCACCGGTTAGTGGATTGTGAGGCCTCCTTTGTGGGGAAGCTCACCGGAGAAGAAGGTGAGGCCTTTGTGGCGCTCGGGTGACCTTATGTGGCCCCGACACCTCTCCAACATAGACGTAGCTCCTTGAGAGTGAACTACGGGAATTATATCTCCGTGTCCCCGCTCCGGTTACTTTGTTCCCTTCCTTTACTTCTTGCTATTTACCGTTCTTGTGGTTGTTGTAAGTTATCTTGCATTTAGGTTGTTCACTTAGTTGCACATCTAGATTACTTTCTTTCTCGTTGAGCCTAAAATTGAGAAACAAATTAAAATTGGGTAGACGCCTATTCACCCCCTCTAGTCGTATCAAGTCGGTACTTACAGTATTTATGCTCGATAGTGGGTTTGTGCCTCTAGTTTCCAAGGGAAGTGACAGAAATCTCTTTGGTTGTAGATGTGTTGTTGCCACTAGGGAGAAAACAACGGTCTCTTGTTCATGGAACAAGTGGATTGTTTACCTTACACACTTTGCTTAAAGTAGTTGTCTGTTGCTTGCAACTTAATACCGGAGGGGGCTCGGATGATAACCTTAAGGTGGACTTCTAGTCATAGATGCAGTTGGATGGCGGTCTATGTATATTGTTGTATTGCCCAATCGAATCTCATAGGATCTTTTTGTCTAGTATTGCATTGTTATGCCTTGCTCAGTTCCTGTCAATTTCCCTGCTGTAATTTGTTTACCCTTCATGCCATGTTGTTTATCTAAGGAGAGAACCTCTAGTGAACTATGGACCCCGATCCAATCTTTACCATTGATACATCTTCCACTGTTACTTGTTTACTTGCTGCAAACCATCATCACCTTCCACACCATATGTTTAATCCTTTGTTACATCAAACCGGTGAGATTGACAACCTCACTAATTCGTTGGGGAAAGTCTTGAGTTTGTGTTGTGTAGGTTTCCACGTTGCTTGCAACACCTTTGAGACGTTTCCTTCCTCCTACTGGTTCGATAACCTCGGTTTCTTACTGAGGGAAAACTTGCTGCTATGCTCATCACACCTTGCTCTTGGGGTTTCCAATGAAGCGTCCCACGACAGTGCTAGGCGCCATCATTGGGCAGGATGAACTGCAGACATAGTGACGTACCTAGGTTCGGGGCCCTCTCAGCGAGGTAACACCCCTGTTCCTGCAAGATCTACTATATGGGAGGCGAATGCCCAATACAAGTGCATGCTCCTAGAGCTTTTTCCTTAGCAACTGTCGATGGCTAGAGGAAGAACAAGAACTAGAGGCGAGCTCTTGCTACTGTCGTTGTTCCTTACCTAGAACCCCAGCTCTACCCGCCCTTATGTACTGTTTGGGGGAGAAAGGTTACAATGTGGGTTCTAGGGTTTATTGTTTGGATATGGGTTTATAGGGCGGGCTGGCTGCAGGCCCCCAACTAGTGGACCAGGACCCAGTCAGCCTCCAGTACATTGCTAGACGGCTCTATAGTAGCCTTGTGTCCTTCCTTTAGCGTCACCCTTTGCTCTAGCGGTCACCCGGGCTTCCTTTGGGGAATCATCCTCGCTTTAACGGTCACCTGAGACTCCTTTGGCGGTCAGATGACCGCTTTGCTTTATCTTCGTCTGGTAGCGGCGGTCAGGGTGGCGCGCCAGCCTATCTGGTGATGAGAGGCGCCAGAGGCGTACTCTGCAAGGAGCATCTCCCCCTCTGCACTCTCCATTGAATCCAAGGACAACCGGGTGGAAGCGACCACCCAGTCGGTTCTTTTGGCTACCCGACTAGATGGGCCAGCCGGGAAATCTTTAAGCCCAGCCGGGTGGGACTAGCCAACCGGCTAGAGCTCTTCCGCTTGAAGGCCAGGCGGCGAGTATCTTCTAGAGCCGGCCTACTTAGGCATGGCTTCCCCCACCCGGGGGTTATCCCCCAACACTCGTAGAGCATAAGATTCATCTTTGGAGTCCATGACGACTTGGCATGTGTTGGATACCTTGATGTGGTAATGACCGTAAGTCGGGCTACATCAAGTAAGAAAGGTGGAAGATAGAATTGGGCGACAATTGATGCAGTTGAAACCCATAGAGAAAAAGGAGGCCACGGACTAAATCGTGGAGGGAAAGAGAAAGGCCCCGAAGGACAAATGCAATAAACATGACGCAAAAACCGGCACGAGGATCAGGAAATACCTCTAGACCAGGGAGGATGTAATCGTCCTCCTTCTGCAAACCAGGATTGGGTTCACATAAATGCCGCAAATCAGCAACCTTCATGATGGACAACCACCACCCGTCATTGGTGATGCGCACGCCGGTGGTCTTCTTCTTGGCGGCTCCCGCCGCGCTCGATCCAGCTTCATCGTTTTCTTCATTTTACCCATCTTGATGAGGTGTCGCTTATGTTGCGCGCTAATAATGGACGAGGGAAAGACTCAAAATCCTTCTTGTGCAACGCAAAATCTATGGGGATCGAGAGGCGTCGCACAAGAAGAACAAGGATGATGAATAGCAAAAAGTAGAAGGGGAAATTACTAGTGCCCCCGGTGTATTAAACGGCGGAAGAAGAATAAGGGGAGCCATCGATCTCCAGCGTGTTACACGCGGCATCCATCGCTACATACACATGGTGTGATGATTGCAAGTGCACAGATTGGTTGTAGCTAGTTTCAAAATAAAGATATCGATGCCACAGGGAGCAGGAGTCTGAAGTCTAAGAATTCTTGAAATAAATACTAAAACTAGAAATGCTAAATAAAGTTCTAAGTGACAAGATAAAATGCGAGTATTGCATAAAAAGGTGTTTTTGGGTTTTTGGTATAAGAGAACAATGAGTAAAGTAAATAAAACTTAATACAAAAAATAAGTATCGCGTATGTAAAAGAGATTGAAACTTCAATGGGAAAAGGTGTTCTCAGGGATTAGTGGATACACCGCTAGCATTATAAAGGGCTAAAGTAAAGATTATTATCATGAACATTCTCAGCTATGTATATATGGGAGAAACTCCGTATTTGGACAAAGAGGCAGCAACCACTGCTCAAATCATCCTTATAACCACATCATACAACAATCAACATCAATTGAATTACTGCGCTATCAAGGGACATAATCCCGCAGGACGTATCCCATGGCATGGATAGTGTTTTGTGAGTTTCCTAGATTCCCAAGCTGATACATAAGGGGTGCCAATAGCTTTATAGTCACTTTAAGTGCTAACATCCCTCCGTATACCAACAAGTAGTTCCATACATCAAGTCCCCACAAGAGGCAAATATTGGAGAGGTCGACTTCTCCCAACATCAAGATGTAGACAATCTAACACATGGTCACATCGATGAATATCATAATAAACTTTATCTTATTTCAATCTCATGCTAGGGTTTCTCCATATCCCCAAGAACTAATGATCTACTCAGACATGGAGGCAAACAACATCATGGCAATGGTAATGGAAACGATTATCGGTGAATAATACTTGTATAAATCCACTACTAGTGCAAGAATTACAACAAGATCTAGATGGTATGGATGGAGGTGATGGTGGTGATGAAGATGCAGCGGTTGATGAAGATGGAGATCGATGCCTTGGCCTCCCAGATCTGCGTAGGGCGAATATGGATCCCTAGGGCAAGTTCCCCCTCCAGATGCCTTCCGTAGGTTAGGTTTCGGCGATTCCTGGGTGTTCTGTATGTCGTCTCTTTGAACTAGTTGCACGAGGTGAAACTATTTAAGGAGGTAGAGGCGGCACCAACTATATCGCAAGCCGTATAGTTGGTCGTCAACTCTTCTACCTCCTTTGCTCGTTTTGGGTTTTCTTCTGGTATTGTTAATATTTCCCAAATAAGCGATTTATGTAGTTTTTGCCTCCTTTTCTCTCCAGTACAACTTCTCCAAGAATTGTGTCCATTGGATCCATCATCTGATCTGATCCTAGTGAAAATAAACATAAAAATTGCGTGCGAACGTCGTAAAATACCAAAATCCTACATCTACAATGCAAAATAATAATCTGAAACATGATGCAAATATGCACTCATCAACTTCCCCAAGCTTAGACTCTTGCTCGTCCCGAGCAAGTTTAGCTTAATGGATGTGATCCTCATATTCATGAAGCTGAGTCGATAAAATAAATGAGGCAGTTGTAGCATGTGTTTGATCATAAAGGATACACATAAATAAGTTCATGAATAGTACCTTACTCGAACCATCCGAATAATATTAGTAGGCTTCCACACCTTAGCAATTAATAGTTCACAAAAGATTATTTTCAACATGATGTAAAAGTATTTGGTTCAACCGAATGAGTTAGTGAGGTAGTCCCAAGTGTTTCTAGGAATAACATATTCACTTGGGATTCAAAATCTCAAACGTCTCTTTGTCTTACTACAATATAGTGGTATATGCCTATTTGCTCTTTGCACATTCGCTCCTTTTCTTCATCTTCCTTTTTCTTATTTTTCTATATATATTTGTGATCACACTTTTGTTTAAGTCCTGTGCAAAGGATCTAGCCATATATTCCACTTCATGTAGGAATTTCAAAGTTTAACGATCTCAATTATCAAATTCCAAACATATATGAAGCATATTTATAACTTGAGTATTCTACCTCAAACTTGTTCTCACTCTATTTGATAGCACTTATAATTTCCCCTTTGTTCAAGGTTTTTCTTTTTCATCTTAATTAATTAGACAGTTTCTCCTTTTTGTAAATCAAACCATTGACCTACAACATATTGATCAAATTATCTTTATATATTCCATTAATACCAATGGTGTGGAAGACTCCTATTGCTATCATCAAGTACAAGTAAAATCATACTCAAGTCATTCATATATCCAATAGGATAAATTCAAACTCAATAAAGCTCCATACATTATAATAAACTCAGAATTTCATAAGAGGGATCAACTATTCCTGAAGGAAATTCTAATGATGCAAACTTTATTTATGAGCCCGAACTAATGCAAAACTAGAATAGAAATAAAAACTTGTAAGATATATTACAAGGTCTTAAAGATCTCCCCAAGCTTGGAATCAAGCCAGGCGGGATTAAATAATCCCTCGCGATTATTTGATACCGTGTTTTATTGAAGGTCACTGTGGCGCCATGGCACGTGGTATCTTCTCTTCATGGGCCAGCCTGAGACGGAATGAATGATTGATGGCCTCCGATTTTTTAATGTGCAACTTTTAGAGAAGGTTATTCTTCTCCATTACTTTCACTTGTTCTTTGATAATCTCATTGTTGCTTTGGAGGTTTTGTACCGCCTTGAGACTCATAGTGAAACTTGCTTCGGTGGTTTGCTTGATATCTTCATCAAGTTTGTCAAGATAAACTCACAGCTACCAGAGATGCATGGGCGTCCTCGGCGCCTCCTTGTTTATTTCTTCAATCTTCAACTTGACGGCCTTCAACTCCCTCTTCCGGAGATCTTTGTCATCGTCGAAGAACTCCAAGGGGTGATCTTGATATCCTTGCCTTGCTTGCTATTGCTTCCGATCTCCATAGGAACTCCTCCCCTTGGCCTCTTGGATCTTGATGGGTCTATGTGGTGTGTCCTCTTGTATGAACAAGAGGTAGATTTGTTCCTGGTGATTTGTGATTAGAGATAGGCACGAGGGAAGTATATAAGAGGGGTCAGAGAAACACCAAATTCTCGTCCAAGAAAACAATCCAAACCGACCAGAAAAAGAAATCGCAGATTTGGAAGAGTCATACGCCGTAACGACCAACTATACGTCCGCGACCAGTATAGTTTCGGGCATATAGTTGGTTCCAGGCAGATATTTTCAAATATATCGAGCTCAGGTCGGTTAGATGACCGACTAGGAACCGACAAGGAGTTTTTTTAATGGATAAGAACAAAAACAGGTCAAGGGTACTAAAGATTTGATGACCAACTATACGGTGGGACAATTTTCTCCGACCGTATAGATACGCTACCCCGAAAAAAATTTGCGAGGGGATATAGAAGCTTTGACGACCAACTATACGGTGGGAGATTTCTCTCCGTCCGTATAGTTGCGGCCGTATAGATGATGCATCCCAAAATTATTTTGCGAGGGGGATACAGAAGGTTTGACGACCAACTATATGGCGGGAGAATTTTCTCCAGCCATATAGTTACAGAAACCCCTCAAAAACTTTAGAAAAATAAGAGGAAAAAAAGACAAAATATTTATAAGTAGAAACTGTGAAAACAAAGCACTTATTAGAGTTGGAAAACTTACCTTACACTTACCGTTCATTTAGTCGGGAGTGACAAGCTCATCCAACAACAAGGACTTCTTATTCTTGGGAGGATTTGTCCTTAGCTCATATATTAATTCTTGAAAACAAAAATCACCGGGACTAACACTCCTCTCAATAAGATCGATGTCTTGCTGGGTAAATATAGATGATGCATCTACTACCTTTGCTTCTTGCCTCTGCATAATCTACAACTCAAATTCTTGAAGTAAAAGGATCCAACGGATCGGTCTTGGCTTATGAAACTTCCACTCGAGGAGTTCTTTTAAACCATCACGATCCGTATGAACTCTTACTTTTGCATCAACAATATAAGAACGAAACTTATCACAAGATAAAAATACAACAAAGAGTTCTTTTTCTTCTTTAGGATAATACTTTTGAGCACTATTGAGAGTTCTACTAGCATGATGTATAATATTAAATCTACGACATATGTGTTGTCCTAGAGTTACTCCTGCAACATCATCACTAGCTTCACATATTGAATCAAAAGTCATATCCCATATTGGTGGTTTAATGATGGGAGCACGAGCTAAAGCATACTTAAGTTTATCAAAGACAATAAGGCATTTATCATCAAAATTGAATCTTACTCCTTTTTGCAACAGATTAGTCAAAGGTTTAGAAATTCCAGAAAAAATCCTAATGAACCTTCTATAAAAGCCTACATGACCAAGAAAACTTCTTATACCTTTTATATCCCTTGGTTGTGGCATTCTCTCTATTGCTTCTACTTTAGCCCTATCTACTTCAATACCCTTACCTGATACTTTGTGTCCAAGGACTATGCCTTCTTTGACCATAAAGTTACACTTCTCATAGTTTAGAACAAGATTGGTCTCTTCACAAAGCTGCAAAATTCTATTGGGATTATCTAAGCAACTAGTAAACGAAGTTCCATAGACAGAAAAATCATCCATAAATACTTCCATTATCAGTTCTATAAAATCTGCAAATGTAGCAGTCATGCATCTTTGAAAAGTAGCTGGATCATTACATAGAACAAAAGGCATGCGTCGATAAGCATGTAAACCATAAGGACTAATGAAAGTTTTTTTAAGTTGGTCTTTAGGATGAATAACTATTTGGGAAAAACCAGAGTATCCGTCCAAGTAGCAAAAATGAGTGTGGTTTGCTAACCTCTCTAAGGTTTGATCTATGAACCATAAAGGATAGTGATCTTTCCTAGTCTCCTTATTCAATTTCCTGAAATCTATGCACATCCTATGTCCAACAATAGTTCTAGTAGGTATCAATTCATTGTTTTCATTAGGAACAACAGTAAAACCGCCTTTCTTAGGAACACAATGAACATGACTTACCCATTCACTTTCTTTTACAGGATAAATTATACCTGCATCAAGTAGGCGTAGTATTTCCTTTCTTACCACTTCCTTCATTTCAGGTTTTAGTCTTCTATTAAATTCTGCAACTGTTGTAGCACCTTCCTGCATGAATATTCGATGGACGACTATCATGGTACTAATACCTTTCAAGTCGTCCATTGATTACCCAAAGGCCTTGCGGTGCTCCTTTAGTACCTTCATGATTTCTTCTTCTTATTCCCCTGAAAGTCTAGCACTAATAATAACAGGGAATTTATTAGTATCATCTAAGAATCTATACTTAAGATTATCTGGTAGAGTTTTTAATTCTGGGGGTGGTAATTCTTCATCCCCTCTCTTTTATGGATCTTCAAAAGCTTCATCAGTTGGAGGTTCTTCAATGGTAAATGAATCAAATTTACTTTCTAGTTCTTCTAAAGTTCTATCCTCCATAATTATTTCTTTACAATTTGGATCTTCATTTATTTCTTCATCTTGATTATTTAAGAAAAGAGCTATCATTTCTTTAATAGTTTTATCTTTCTCTTCTTCTTGTATATGTGGAGATCTATCTTTAAATTTGGAAAAATGGAATTCTTTTTCCGCTTTCCCAAGCTTAAGGGATATAACCTCCTTTTTAAAATCGACTATGGCACCTATATCACTCAGAAAGTTTCTTCCAAATATGATTGGGCAAAGAGTGTCAATTGGCATATCAACAACTACAAAATCAATAGGGAAATTTATATTGTCAATTGTGACAGTTGCATCTTCAACTACTCCCATTGGAATTCTAAGATTTTTATTGGATAACATGATTGTCATATCAGTATTTTCTATTGTAGTCGGTGCTATCTCTTCTTTTATTTCTAAATAAAAATCACAAGATATAACATTAACTTTGGTGCCAATATCATATAAACCATAATGCGAGGTTTCTTTAAATATGCAGGGAAGAATAGGCTTACCCACATCTTTTACCTTAATTTTACCTTCGACCAATATAGAAGTCTCTTCATCAAGTTCAACTATGTTACAATGTGCATACATAGACATGATTGATTCCTTGGTTACCTCTTCATTTTTTATTTCATCCAGATGTTCTTCAATTATTGGCACACTTTCCTCTTCTTTATCCTCATGTACTGCCTTGACCTGTTCATATTCCAAAATATGCTTTTGTGCAGTGTTAGGGAAAGATATCTCATACATTGGTTCTAGGGAGGCCAATGTTGCTTTAACTTCTATTTTCTTCTCAGGTTCAGGTGGTGGATCAAACTTGACCAAACCCACTTTTGGAGTTTCGATGTGTTCGGTAAAAGCTTTAACAACTTGCAACACAAGATCTGAATCTAAATAAAGCTCTTTAGATAATTCATTAACATAGCCTTTTTATTATAGTCGTGAATACATTCATGATCTATTTATATGCCTCCTTCACTTCCTAGACCAAAATTCCATGAAACTCTATGGTCGAAAATTTTATTAAGTAAAGCCCAAACTTTAGTTATAGGTAAATCCATAAAAACTCCTCTCGTACAAGAGTCTAGTTCAATTTTATTAGGTTCAATTAAATCGCCATAAAAGATATGCAATAAATACCATTCAGGCAAATCATGGTGAGGACATTGTCTAAGTAAATCTTTAAATCTTATATAAGCTTTTACTAGTCCTTCATTAGGACGGTTCCTCCAAGTCATTATAAGACGCCTGATTCCAAAAGATTTTGATAATGGATAATATTTGTACAAGAATTCGCAAGCTAAATTATCCCAAGTAGTAGTGGCTTCTAAGGGTAGAGATCTATACCATGAGAGAGTTGTACTTGTCAAAGTTTGACTAAAAAGTTTAACCCTTACCTCATCGGTGGTATATCCCGTTAATTGGAACGTGCCACATATATCTTTGAAACATGCAATATGCTCATATGGATCAGGATCTTCTTCATCTCCGGTAAATTGCTTCTTGTGTAAAATACCAAGTAGTAGAGGATTTATTTCAAACCCCCTTGTCTTCTCATTGGAGTTGTCTCTTTTATAAATATCATAGGGCTTCAAAAGCGGTTGAGTGGGTTAGCACTAGTCATTTTCTCAAACTCCATCATGTTGGTGGAAACATGTAACTCAAAACAAACTTAACATAAGTAAAGTAAATAAGCAAAAACTAAAAGACCTATAGCGCTTAGCTCCCCAGCAACGGCACCAGAAAATAGCTTGATGACTGCAAGTGTACATATGGGTTGTAGCTAGTTTCAAAATAAAGATATCGATCCCACAGAGAACAGGAGTCTGAAGTCTAAGAATTCTTGAAATAAATACTAAAACTAGAAATGCTAAATAAAGTTCTAAGTGATAAGATAAAATGCGAGTATTGCGTAAAAAGGTGTTGTTGGGTTTTTTGTATAAGAGAACAATGAGTAAAGTAAATAAAACTGAATACAGAAAATAAGTATCACGTATGTAAAAGAGATTGAAACTTCAGTGGGAAAAGGCGTTCTCAAGGATTAGCAGATACACCACTAGCATTATAAAGGGCCAAAGTAAAGATTATTAGCATGAACATTCTCAACTATGTATGTGTGGGAGGAAATCCGTATTTGAACAAAGAGGCAACAACCATTGCTCAAATCATCCTCATAACTACAGCAGACAACAATCAACATCAATTAAATTACTGTGCTATTAAGGGACATAATCCCGCAGGACGTATCCCATGACATGGATAGTGTTTTGTGAGTTTCCTCGATTCCCAAGTTGATACGTAAGGGGTGCCAACAACTTTATAGTCACTATAAGTGCTAACATACCTCCATCTACCAACAAGTAGTTCCCTACATCAAGTCCCCACAAGAGGCAAATATTGGAGAGGTCGACTTCTCCCAACATCAAGATATAGACAATCTAACACATGATCACGACGATGAATATCATAATAAACTTTATCTTATTTCAATCTCATGCTAGGATTTCTCCATCTCCTCAAGAACTAATGATCTACTCATACACGGAGGAAAACAACATCATGGCAATGGTTATGGAAACGATTATCGATGAATAGTACTTGTATAAATCCACAACTTGTACAAGAATTACAACAAGATATTAATGGGATGGATGGAGGCGATGGTGGTAATGAAGATGCAGCGGTTGATGAAGATGGACATCAATGCCTTGTCCTCCCAGATCTGCGTAGGGCGAAGATGGATCCCAAGGGCAAGTTCCCCCTCCAGATGTCTTCCGGAGGTTAGGTTTAGGCGATTTCTGGGTGTTCTGTATGTCGTCTCTTCGAACTAGTTGCACGGGGTGAAACTATTGGAGGAGGCGGAGGCGACGCCAAATATATGGCTGGAACTATACGGCGACGGGACGTATAGCTGGTCGTCAACTCTTCTGCCTCCTTTGCTCTCTTCGGGTTTTCTTATGATATTGTTTAATATTTTCCAAATAAGCGATTTACGTAGTTTTTGGATCCTTTTTCTCTCCAATACAACTGCTCCAAGAATTGTGTCTATTGGATCCATCATCTGATCTGATCTTGGTGAAAATAAACATAAAAAGTGCATGTGAACATCGTAAAATACCAAAATCCTATATCTACAATGCAAAATAATAATCTGAAATATGATGCAAATATGCACTCATCATGGTGGTGGCCGCCCGAACCGTCGCTGCCACACTATCCACTACGTTTGGAAATCGAGGAGGCGCAGTTAAAACAACATAATTTACACGTGACTAGTCAAATTTTGGTCAGATTGTGGGACCCACGGTCGTCTCGTCCCATCGATGCTGCCCTCACCGACGGATGCGATCACCAGTCGTCATCATTGTTCACACCTTTAACAAATAGTGGATCATAGCAACAACTATCTTGTTTGACTGACTTAAAGTATTTGATCGAGTCTGCGAGTTGACCAAATACTCGGGGGGTTACTGCTAATAGGAGCGCTCGTCGCGCACCTGAAGAACTTTCGGGTCCAGTAAATGACCACAGATGAAAAATACCAAGGTCATAAACCTTGACTCCTTAGAATCAACAATTCGACTGCAGACTCAGGGGTTACTCCCATAGGGAGCGATGGCTATCATCCGATAAACTTTGGCTATTAGAGGCATTCACAGGAGGAACATGACTAAAGTATCTACTCGAGTCTACAACTCGAACAAACACTCAGGGGTTACTCCTATATGGAGCGCTAGTCGCGCATCCTATGAATAAAATACCACGATCTTTTGGATCCTTTATGACGACTATATCACAAGAACAAACCCACAACTGAATAACATTGCGACTTCGCCCATCATAAAAATTGATAAAGAGACAACGTCTCCTTGGTCACCCGAATCGTCTTCGTGATGACAAAAATTCGGATGTTGTGTCTATGGCACAAAGATAAGAACTACAGATACAGTTTGATGGCCTGGCAAACGCACATGTTGTGCTCTACCATAAACATATCGTGCCTATAGGTGCGATGAAAATTCCAACGGACACGTTGGGTAAATATCTAATATCACTGGAATTCGATTCATGTAAGACCTCCACGGCATGAGCCGGATTACGCCAGCAATGTTTCCAAATTCGAGTCCGGGGACTCAAGTTTGAGGTAGATAGCATTGTTTTCCCGAAGGTAGTTAACTGACCTTGATCCATCGGGCGAGTCAGGCACGCATATGAACTATCCCTATGAAATGAACATTATGACCTGAGAAAACCTTCGGATGATAAGCACTCGTAGACTTAAGAGTCTCTATCCAAATCTATGATTTGACTGGACACTAGGGGGGCTACTGACATGGGTATGCTCTATGGGTACCCAAGATCGGCCTATCCGATTTAGCCCATCGGGAGCCCACGTGATGATCCAGACCTGATGATGAAGCCCAGGAAGGATTCTGGTGGCCCAGAACCAAGAAGGATACGATTCCTTCAAGGGTATGTCTAGCTCTAGATAGAAAGTTTGAAAGGCAAAACCTTAATCTATAACCGACTCAACCCTATACCGATACTGTAACATCCCAGCATTTAGGAACCAACGAAGGGAAGATTTAGGAATTTGTGCATGTGCATGTGCATGCATTCATCTGTAAAAAAATCCGGGTAAAATTTTCGCCAAACTAAAAACCTAAAGTGATCAGAGTTTATTTCACTCTCTATGTATAGTGATAGCTATGGGGAGTGATCGTTATAAATTCTGACATGATCTTTTTGAATAAGTATGTTTTGGAGGGGAGAATTTGAATTCAAATTTGTAATTTGAATTTATGATTAAAGAATAAGAATTGTTATTAAGAAATGAATTATAAACTAATTTAATAATATCATTTGTTATAATGTTAAGAGATAATAAATAAAATAGAATTCAATAGAAAGTAATTCAAATAAGAAATGAATCTTTATTTCCTATTTTCATTCCATATATATATATATATATATTTCTTTTACCATAATGAACTCATGAAGGGTTCAGAATAACAAAGGAATTACAACAGATGAAATTCAAATAATAATCTATTACAAGATTGTTACAAAAAGAATAAATATCATATTATAAAATCTTTACAAATGAATCAATAAATATTTTATCTACCTATCTATCTAAACCTATACTAAAATCTTGTATATCCAGATCTTGTACCTGCAACAAAATGCAAAATCAAACAAAAAGGAAAATAAAGATTAGTGGTTAAGATATTCTCAGTAGAGAGCAGTGAGATGCACTGCTCATATTACATCACTGAGTATAAATAAAGGGGCAAGTTTCACCAATATGAAAGAATTAGTTCTTTCATAAACCAATAAGCCACCATCTCTCAACAACAAGTAAAAGAGACTAGTTTCACCAGGAGGGTACAATGTTAAAAGATCAAAAGGTAAAGACACCTCATTGATCTGATCCAAATGGTGTACCAAGCACACAGACAACACACTCACCTAAATGCATGGTGAGAGATGTCAACACAGCAGCAACAGTCACATAAGCAAAAGGAGTAGCACAACCGTGGAGCAACCTCCAGCATCTCATTCTCTTTATCTCAAACAGCACACCAGGAGCAAACCAAGCCTAGCCATATCACCAGCCAAACCACACACACAAGATCATCCTAGTATCACTAGATGGTGACATAAGGAGGGGGGGATCAGGTGGACAACAAGGCCAAGTTCTAGGAGGTAGGAGGTAGGAGGTGAAGGGCAACATCAAGGCCAAGCTTCTAGGAGCCATAAGTAACAGGAGCAGCACCAAGAGGATAAGAACAAGATTAGACCAACAACAAAGATAGCAACACCAAGTCACCAGATCAACTAGCAACCACAACAATAACTCAACTATTATGGTGAGTATTATAAAACCCTCACATGATCTGTCTATCTTATCTAAACAGAGATTCATGTGTTGTTTTATATTTAGAGCTCTTAGAAAACACCCAAGTGGGGTGAATCCATCATAGAGTATCCTTTGAATAAAAATTACATTTAAATTCTACTAACTCAACTAGGATCTCAGACCAACATCATAGATCCTGGAGTTAACAAACAAAAATATATCTTCCAACATGTACATAACATAGCTTATAAATTCTGGGCACATCTCCTAGAGGAGTAGCACCTCAGAATTTACAAATCATATGAACCAATATAAATCTGTGAGCAACCAGACATCTTAGCCAAGGGGATACAAGATCTAGTGACCAACTATAATCCCAGAACATTTCATAAGGGACAACGAGATAGGAACCTAGTTCATATGCCTCAGACCAACATCATAGGCAGATAAAGTTAAGAATAATATTACCATCCAACATTAATCTAATCCAAACCTGAGCTCAATAGAATCAAGCCAATTGTAGAAACCAACAACTTGTGTGCCATAGTTAAATGGTGCCATAGTTAAATGGTGTCACAAGGGTAGGTTCTATAAGCCAAGTAAAACCATCATTAGATACCACAAATAGAGTGGTAAGCTGTGGGATATCATTTTCCTGAGACTACACCTCAGAAATCACCATCAAGCTTATCTATGCATTTACAGAGTATCATTAAAGTAAAATGATTAATCTCAATCTGTTCATAACCATACAAGCCAACATGTAGAAATACAGTGAGTCATCACCGACAGTGCTACTGTCAGTACTAGTGTACTGACAGTAGATGAACACACCAATCATCACCAACCAGTCAGATTTCATAGTAATACCATCATCTTAAACAAGCTCAACTACCAATTGGAGGCAACACTATAGAACCACTAGCATCAGATAATCAAATCAAGACAGTAAGTACTGGAGTACAGTTGATCACAATACTCACCATGCACCACTACCAGTCCAATTCATCATTTACAATTAAACAAAGGGATAAACCCTAGAACAGGTATGAACCCTAATCAGAGATACAAGGCAGAGTCACACAGCCTAGCTCAGGAGGTACAGAGAACAAACAACCACAAGGGGGAAACCGAATCAACTCACCGTAGGTCCTCGCTGTAGATTGGAAGAGGAAGCAGAGAGGCCGATGAGCACACGGCGGCACGGGGAGCACCAAAGAGGCACTGCAACCCGCACCGAGCCGAGGCGGCGGCCACAGCAACGTCTGAAGACGAGCAACACCACCATCGCAACCAAAGCACCACTAGGGGCAGTGGCGAAGGCGTCATCGGCACCACCCCAAACCCTAGGGTTCGAGACGGGGCTAGACTGGCCGCAAGAGGGCTCCAAATCCAAATAGGATTGGACTAAACGATGGAGCGTGGTCGACATCTGCACCCTGCACCACGATGGCAGCCAGGACGGACCACGTCGGTGGGAATCGCACGGCGGCGGAGTCAGCGACCACGGGGTCGAGGAGGAGAAGGGGTGAGGTCAAGGGACAGTAAGGCAGAGGACTGGGCTGATAGGGCCAGTACCCCTTCGGGGAGACCCTTTGACCAGGCCAATTGGGCCAAGATGGGCCCAACAAGCCCAATGGGTTGGCCCAAAACCCTATCAGGAATTCTAAGAATTAAGTAAAAGACTAAAATACCCCTAAAACTCAATAAATTCTAGTAAATAAAATAAAAGTCTAAAAAATACAAACAATATATTTTTAGACTCAAAATGAAATAACCTATTAAATAAAATTAAGAAACCATTTTTAATAAATGGATTTTATGGTTAAGGAATTTATAATATATATTCCTCATGGAAATTTATAAAAATCAAGAAAATACATAAAAAATCAATAAAAATAACTTTTATTAAATTTTGTTATTATAGTATTTTATAAAAATATTAAATAAATATTTAGAGTTACCAAAATAAAATCTCTTTTATTTAAAGGCTAATTCTTAAAAAGAATTATTAAATAAATAAATATAAGAGTTAAAATTAAATAAAAATTAGTTTTTAACTCTATTAAAAATATATTACATTATAAAATAGTGAAAACAATATTTATCAAATATTAAGGTTATTTCTTAAAAATGAATTTCTTAAGTTCCTAAAGATATTCCAGAAAACTAAAATACTGGGTAAAGCACATAAAGAAAGTAAATCACAAGTAATGCATTACATTACTATGCATATTTATTTTTGCTTCTTTAAATATTGTCCTTACCGGGCAATAATGATGTTTTGTAGACATAGAAGCTCAAGGCCCAGTGCAAGCATCCAACTTCACTACCTTGCAATCACAAGGCAAGTTCATCGCTTACTCATGTCCTTTGAAGAGTCTTTATCAAAGTATTTGTAAATTGTGTGTTATCATTTATGTTTCAAGAAAACAAAAGTGTTATTTTCTCAAATAAATAAATTGTTGTTATCATCCTAAGTGATGATATAGTGGAGCAATAGAACTTAGGTTTCTATTTGCAATAATGATAATCACCTAGGAATTTAACAACCCATGACATCAGTGATTCTAGCACCATATATAACGCGTTAACCATGAGATTTGGAATAGGACGGAGAAGTCAGCTGTATCCTTTTCCTTTCATATGGAGGCAAGATGACCTTAACGTGACGTTGTGATTCCTTGTGCGGATCCAACATATGGGTGGGAACCCTTAGGTCCCACGTTTTTGGTGTCTAGATTATCTATGAGTGGCTGTCGGAGGTATAGCCGAACCTATATGGTACTTGCCAGGGGCATCACCAGCTCAGAGAGTCTTCAGAAACTTATCAGGGTTTTAGCCTGCCCGAAAGGGGTCTTAACGGAGGTGAGCCAGCCCCGAAGGATCGTGCAGACATATGGGGTCGCGAAAAGGGCAGTGATTGGCTTGGATCACCTATTGGGCCCCACATCATGGAATTGTGGACGGGAAAGTACGCCCCGTTGTGCAACAAGGAGTTGATCTCTCATGGGTAAAGTAACGCACCTCTGTAGAGTGTAAGAATTATAACTTGTTACTCCCTGTTCCGGGAAGGAGCTACGAATGCGGCAGGAAAGGAACTCCATGAAAGTTCTAGTAAACCTGTGAAGGCTGATGGGCATAGTTTTTAACAAGTAAAATAAATCTTTGAAGAAAGATTTACGAAAACCGCATAGTGCCAAGGACTTATAGTCCGAGGTGGTAGATAGATCATCAAACTTCCCACCTTGCATATATTGAATTTGCTGGGTAACGCTGTTACTCACCTTTTACTTTGATCCCCTGCTTAGACTCTGAGGATCCAGAAGATACCCTAATGTATGCAGCTGAAAGCCAAGAGGAGGTCTTCTATGAAGAGCATGATCTGTACGGTGTTGTAGAAGGGGTGGACTACGACATCGTCTATGGAAGAGAGCACAATGAGTCAGAATAAATACCTTAGTATAAGTAAACCAATTGAGCCGAGCAACATGGACCTTATATAATAATAAGTTGCTGAGCTCAATTCGGAGATGAAGTTGTACTTTAAAACTTCCGCTGAAACACTTTATATTCGGTTTGTAAGTTGAATCTTTTAAAGTCTTGAACTTCTGGTATTGTAATAACAATAATGTATATATGTTTGTAATATGGACCCGCAATGTTTCTGTTGTACCACTTCAAGGGATGTGATATTTACGGAACGGTGTTCTGTGAATGTCATGCCAACGACTATAGTGTACTACACATGCAGTGGTATGCTGGGTCACTGCAGAGACCTAGCCTCCCTATATAAAGGCCAGGAGGGAGCAGCGAGAAGGACACCCCAAACCCTAATATACACACCCGCTAGATCTCATATGCACGTCCCTGTAATCCACGGTTTCGCTGATAATCAAGAACAGACAAGCATGAGTCCCCGTGTTTTCTCTCAGGGGGGCTGAATCTGGGTAAACCTCATGTCTCCGTGTTGCTTATTTGTTAGCCGAACAAGATCTCCATTGCACCTCTCTTTCTTTAACCCAAGTCCATCAAGTATGGGCATTGACGTGATCACCTGACGTCACTAATGTTGGGGAGGAGGCAAGGCTGTGGTTCTTACCTTCATGGTTGCTGACGTCGAGGACCTGCCACAGGCAGATAAGAAGGTGAGGGAGAAGCCGGTGTCATAGATCTACGAGACAGCAGACGCCAAAGTCGAAGAAGATGTGCCAGCTGGTGCCGGTGTGGACGTAGCAGCTGCTGCCGGAGATCTAAGCCGCCGCCGTTGCCGCCGCGAAATACGCCACACAAGAGGTTAATGGGGAGGGATTTGTCTCCCAGTGGAAGGTCATAGCATAATAGGGAGGTGAGCCTAGATTTTGCGCCATACAGTGCTACAATTTTTTTTGGCTCCCGCCATCTCCACACCGCCTTCCCGCACACGTCGTTCCTCCCCTTGCGCTCACCAGGGCCTGTTATGGTGGAAACGCTCGATTTTGGCGTTCCTCGAGAGCTAGGATGAGGCCCGCTTTAAGACCCGTGCGAGCCAAATCCCCGGTACACCGAGACACTCCAAATGGGCTTATTTCTTCCGTCCCGGTGCGAGAAACGAAAATTGGGCCAACCAAACATGCCCTTATTGTTTGGTAGCTCACGTCGGGCCACTTTGGCAGGGCTAGTCTCGTGCGAAAAAGGCCTATCATCCATGCCGGGTTGGGAAGCTCGAATCGAGCTTCGCAGATTTCCCAGGCTGTCCTCATCCCGCAAGACATTGTTCGTGTGCCCACCAATGCACGCGGCCTCCCACCCCAGACTTAGCACTGTTCACCCCCCTCCCGCGTGCTCCCCTAGCTCTCGAGTCAAAACCCACGCTCTCAAACGCCGTACTTTCTCGACGCGACCTTCGGCCACCTCTAACTGTTGCCATCCTCTAGTCCGGCCCCGTCACCCTCCTCCCACCGCCCCCATCGTAGAGGGCCGCCTCCGCCAAGCGGGAATCTCCCCAGGTCGGCCCTTCTCCCGCGCCAACCCCTCCTCTCCCCGTCGTTTGCCATCCCCTCCGGCCCACCACCGACGAAAAAAGCTCCTAGATCGCGCAACACCCGTCGGCACGTCTCTGAGCGACCACCCCTGGCACCCCGCGTCCTCCTGACGACGAGGATCCGCTCCCAACGCGGCGGCGTAGATACAAGGGCCGGATTTCTTTTTTAGATGTTTGTTTAGGGACCTTTGTGCAAGAATTTATATCTCTTTGTTAATTAGTTTTTGGGCTAATCTCAATCCATACGAGGCTACCGAACAAAGTATCAGTTCAGCTTCTTCCAGCGTATACGGGCTAACAAATAATCCCTCCGTCCTAGAGCACAAGGAGTATACCACAAAATATCATGTCAAGCTCAGATATGTGAGTGGAAGAGTGAATTCAAAGGAGTTAATAGCATAAAAACACCACTTTATGAGCTAAATTTACTGATTGATACCACTTTATGGAAAGGATACAAAAAACCACCACAAAATTCGTTAGTTGTCTCAGAAAACACCAGTTCTTCACTAAACTCGAATTGACGCTGATTCTGACGGGTCGGGCCCACCTGCAGAGGCCACGTGGCTCCCCTTTGACAGCTCCCGACATGCCCGTTACCGCCGTTAACGGCGCACGGGCCCCACTGACATGGTTATACCCCGCGGGTACACGATCTCAACATACCTAGTCCAGCCCAAGGAAGGCCCACGACAAATATACGCCGGCCCATGAAGATTTTCGGGTGGCCACGGCCCATGACGCCTTCGGATCCTTGGAGAGCAAGATTAGAGTAGATAGGAAATTCAAAGGAGTAAACCCTAGAATCTGTAACTGACTAGATCTGTGCCTGGGACCTGCCTAAGTCTATATAAAGGCCAGGAGGGCACGACCTAGATCTCTCTCTCTCATACTTCCGCATACACACCTCCACGCCAGATTGCATCTGCGCACCCCTGTAATCACCGGTTCCGCCGTAATCAAGAGCAGACAAGCAGAAGTAGGGTTTTCCCTCCGGGGGCCTGAACCTGGATAAACCTCATGTCCCCGTGTTGCTTGTTTGCTAACCGTTCCGCGATCTCCACATCCCCATCTTCTCCAAAACCCAAGTCCATAACAATGGGCATTGACGAGTCGAAACCTCGTCAATTGGCGTCGTCTATGGGAATTGAGGGCACTGATCGTGCAGTCGCGACGGTCTCATCATCAGCAATCTAAAACTTGTCGACTTCCGGCAAGAAGATCTACTTTGGATCTCTCATCATCGAACGACGTCAGATCACATCCGATAAATTCATCTGCACAAGCGCATTCGGGGGCTCGGCACCCTCGCACGCAGCCGTCGGCGCGTCGTTCAAGAAATGCAATCCAGGGATTCCAGAGATCGAGGGCGATCAATTCAGTCCGTTGTCAAACGTCCACAGTACACGCATGCAGATGAAACAAAAACCATGGATGCGCAGGCAGACGTATAGGATTCAAGTTCAATTTCTATACGGCTATCGATCTCATCTTTCAATTATTCTATATTTGATATCATCCTTCTCTCTCCAATTGATTACTCTATGCTTTTTCTATTTTAATCTAACGTTTCCTGCATGTTGCTGGTACGCGCCTGAAGAATTGATCCATGCATGCAAAATCAGATTAACAACAGGCACTAGCTGCGATCGAATCAGATAGAAGTGAGGAAGTCTAGGTACATTATTTAGAAGCAAAACGCATCGAGCGATGCAAACACGCACGCATCAGATCGGTACAAAGCGATCTCTCAACTCAATATTTTGTGAATATTGTATTCTATAACATATACTACTAAATTTTTGTGTTCGCGAGTACAAAATTATCACGAGCATAAGTGACATCCAGACTACACGTACGCTGCTTCGACTATCGGGATGTGCCGATTCGGCCGCGCAACCCGCTGCGGTCTCCAGCCGCGGCCTTTAGCTCCGATGATCCTGATATGATTTTCGGCTCCAACGACCTGGGGGCTCGGGGGCTTCCTCCGCTCCGACGACCAGCCGCGGTCTTCGGCTCCAGCAACCCATTGTGGTCTTCGACTCCCGCGAGACCCGCTGTGCCCTTCGGCTGCGGTGACCCGCTGCATCCTTCGGATGTGGCGACCTGATGCAATTTTTGATTGCGATAATTTTCGGATGAGGAACTCGCTGCCGCCATCAACCCCAGGAACTCGTCGCTGCTAAGAGTGCAGTCCGCCGCGTCGACTACGTTCGCCGCATGACCCGTTACCCCGTCAACTTCGCCATGGCAACCAACAAAGCTAAGTTTCCCTCTACTTAGAGCTGATTTACTTTTTTAACTCGCACTCGAAACACTCGGGGGCTGCGCCCTCTTCAAGTAACCTAATGTGCCATCGGCTCCACGCACTCGAGCACCTCAAACGCGACAGCCCGAGTAGCTGATTATGCTTGATCGTCGAATCCTTGAACTCCGAGTGCCTCGGCAAGGTACTGAGACTAAGGGTAATCAGGCTAACGAAAAGGACTAGCATACAGTGCAACAGTGTCGACTCGATCGGCACCAGAATCTTATTTTACAAGCCGAAAGGCAAATATTATTTACAAGATACAAGTACTTCATAATTCTTAATGTTTTCAGCAGCTTACAATGACGTCGACTGCGCCGAGCTATTCTATCGGGTCCTCCAACAGGAGTCGACGAAACAACTGGCTACGCCATAAGCTCAAGACCCGAGTCGAGTCACTCCTCGGATGGTTGCATCGCTTGATGCTACACAGGCGCGACGCTGACTATGTACCCGACAGAAGCAACGACGTCGACTTCATCTGTAACGTCGAGTCCTTTCGGATAAATGTCGCGTGACTCCGCTACGTCGACTCCTGGCTCCTTATGTGTGAAACGCTGACTCGATGCACTTCCGGGTCAGTGGTTTCTCCTTGCATAAGTCTCCGCTCGAGTCTATGACTCGACTAGACACTCGGGGGCTACTCCTATCAGGAGCACTGGTCGCGCACCCGATGTACTTCCGGGTCAGCGGTACGCCCACGAGATTGCCGACTGCAACTGCACGATACAAGACTCGAGTCTCTGCCCGAGTCTACGACCCCGCCAGACACTCGGGGGCTACTCCAAACTGGAGCGCTGATCGCGCACACAGAAGATCTTCGAGTGGCACGCTTCGATTCCTCACTCGAATCAACGATTCGACTAAGGACTCGGGGGCTACTTCTATTAGGAGCGATGGCCGCGCACCCGAAAATGAACAAAACTACAGCACTGAACTACTTCTTCGAGTCCTACGTCGAGTCTGCGACTCCACTACGGACTCGGGGGCTACTCCCATAGGGAGCATGGATTCAAGTATCCGAAAAAATTGTGTCCTACGGGCCTGAAGCTGAACAATGGCTGAATTAAAGTCTCTGCTCGAGTCTAGGACTCGAACAGACACTCGGGGGCTACTCCCATAGGGAGCGCTGGTCGCGCACCCTATAAAATTTCGAATGCGATCCTTCGGATCAGTATACAAAAACTTTTCGGCAACTCTGCCCCAACTAAACGCTAAGTGAGTAGCATTCTCCTTGGCTACCCGAAACACCTCCGCGGTGATAAACATTCAGATGCTGTGTCTGCGACACAAAGATAAGACCTACAGATATCATCTGATGGCCTGGTAACGCACATGACTGCGCTCTGCTAGTAAGAATCCGTGCCAACAGGCGCGATGAAAAATCCTGACGGACGCGTTGGGTACACCAATTAAATTCACTGGAATTCCACTTCTGTAAGTCCTCCGTGGCCTGAGTCGAATTACGCCAGCATATGTTCCGGGTTCGAGTCGAGGGACTCGAACCTGAAGAAGATCATGTTGTTTTGTCCTAAGACAGTTAACTAACCCTGATCCGTCGGGAGAGTCAGGCACATGCATCAACAATCCCTACACATTCTCTTGAAAGACAGAGTTGCACCCGAAGGATTGAACAATCCTCAGCCGAATCTACGATTCGACTGGACACTCGGGGGCTACTGACATGGTTATACCCCGCGGGTACACGATCTCAGCATACCTGGTCCAGCCCAAGGAAGGCCCACGGCAAATATAAGCCGGCCCATGAAGATTTTCGGGTGGCCAAGGCCCATGACGCCTTCGGATCCTTGGAGAGCAAGACTAGAGTAGATAGGAAATTCAAAGGAGTAAACCCTAGAACCTGTAACCGACTAGATCTGTGCTTGGGACCTGCCTAAGTCTATATAAAGGCCAGGAGGGCACGACCTAGATCTCTCTCTCTCATACTTCCGCATACACACCTCCACGCCAGATTGCATCTGCGCACCCCTGTAATCACCGGTTCCGCCGTAATCAAGAGCAGACAAGCAGGAGTAGCGTTTTCCCTCCGGGGGCCTGAACCTGGGTAAACCTCGTGTCCCCGTGTTTCTTGTTTGCTAACCGTTCCGCGATCTCCAGCATTCCCATCTTCTCCAAAACCCAAGTCCATAACAATGGGCATTGACGAGTCGAAACCTCGTCACCCACCGCCATCCACCGTGGATAAGGGTCGTCAACTCCGTCGTCTAGCTCGTCCCCTTGCTCAGTCCCGTTGCGCGCGGTTGGTGCTCACTCGTCATCGTCAATTCACGTCGCCGCCACTACCCGCAGGCCCAGGACGCGCTGCGCCGGCCCTGGACGGAGCACCTCCTCGACGACCTCCTCCTTCTAGCCGACTTCCACGACTGCTTCAGGGAGTCGCTCGTGTCGCTTCGGCAGCTCCTCAACAAGACTCACTCCACGCCGCGGCGGCGCGACGGCGTGCGCCTCGCCGCGGCCCTTCGCGCTCAGCGCAGCGCCGCGCCGCGCGGGAGGTCTCCCGCCTGGCCTCCTCGGCCCGGGACCTCTGCCGCCGCGCCTCCCCCGACGACGACTTGGACAAGGTCACCCTCTCCGCCGCCACGGCCGTCGTGGCCTCCGCCGAGTCCGCCGCAAGCGCCGCCCCGTCCCCGAGGACCCCGACGCCCTACTCCCCCGCCCGCGCCCCCGCCAGCCCGATGTGGCTGGTCACGGACCTCCTCCGCCGGCAGAGGACCGTGTCCTTCTCGTTCGAGGACTACTGCAACGAGGAGGAGAAGGAGAGGCAGGCCGCCATGGGCCGCCTCGAGGAGTGCGTGGCCGCCGCCGAGACTAGCGGCGAGCAGGTCTACTGCGCGCTCGTCAACGCCAGGGTCTCGCTGCTCAACCTGCTCATGCCCACATTCAGACGGACGCTCCGGCCGCCATGAGCATTTTTTTTCTTGAGAACATTTTTTTCTCGAGAGCAAGGCTGCATGTGAACGGCGGTGGGGCCGCGCGCCGTTAACGGCGGTAACAGGCGTGTCGGGAGCCGTCAAAGGGGAGCCACGTGGCCTCTGCAGGTGGGCCCAACCCGTCAGAACTAGCGTCAATTCGAGTTTAGTGAAGAATTGGTGTTTTCTGAGACAACTAACGAATTTTGTGATGGTTTTTTATATCATTTCCGTAAAATGGTATCAATCAGTAAATTTAGCTCACACCGTGGTGGTTTTATGCTATTAAGTTGAATTCAAAGTGACACATCGCGCGAACCGTTTTTTTTTATCCAGCTCCTGTACTTGCCTAGCGTTATGGAATCGGCCCACCGTACTCCAGCCTAACGAGGCCCAAAAACTACCGCAAGACACTAGGGTTTTGGCTTCGGCCCCCTCCAGACTATAACCCTCCGCAGCAACTTCATCCCCTCCCTGTCGCCGCCGCCAGCGTATCATCTCCCCTGCCGCCGCCGCTGCCTCTTCGCTGCCAATCGTTGCCATGGGTAAGCCTCTTCCGTCAATCCACCGTTAACGGAGCGCTATGCTCTGCCCGTTCACCGCTCTTCTCTAGCAGCAGATCTAACCTTGTAACCCTTTTCTGCTGCGCGCGCTAATGGCAGCACGGATCAAGGTGCACGAGCTTCGTGGGAAGAACAAGGCTGAGCTTCAGGCGCAGCTCAAGGACCTCAAGGCGGAGCTGTCCCTCCTCCGCGTCGCCAAGGTCACCGGCGGAGCGCCCAACAAGCTCTCCAAGATGTAATAGCCCCGTCTCTCTGCTGTAGCCTCGCATTCTCATTCTCTTTCTCGACGTCTGTCCCTCTGGCGAATCCATTGGAAGAGGACTCAACTTTTGGATTGCTTTGGTTGCAGCAAGGTGGTGCGCACATCCGTGGCGCGCGTCCTGACGGTGATCTCGCAGAAACAGAAGGCTGCGCTGCGGGAGGCGTACAAGAACAAGCGGCTCCCGCTCGACCTCCGTACCAAGAAGACCCGCGCCATCCGCCGCCGCCTTACCAAACACCAGGTATAGCCACATACTCCTTGTCACAGCTACAATAGCAGACACGTTTTCATCATTCGGTAACATTTCTTCTGTATCAAGTGCTTGGATTGGAATACTAGCATGGTTTGAGGAATGTCAATCGCTTTGTTCCATTCAGTATGAGTATGCGATTAGGCATGATCATTACTAACAGTACGACATTGTAGTGAATCAATCTATCTGACTATGCTTGCTCCTAGTTTATTAGCCTAACTAGTTGCTCCTTTACATGTATAACATGAAGTTTTTCTTACAGCAATTCAATGGTCTCATGATAAGAAGAAGCTAAGTCAGCTTGAGTACTACTATCAGATTGTGCTTGCTCCCCTGTTTTAAACTAAATAGTTCTCCCAGTGTATGTATAACATGGAGATGTTGTGCTTACTGGAATTCAAAGGTCTCTTGACAAAAGAAGCAGATTGTTGTATTGCCCATGCTAGCTAGCTAAAAAGTACTGCTCATACTCATTTTCAGTATGAAGTAGGTACTTTCTCATCCTGGTTATATATGCACGGTGATGCTAAGATACAATGCACTCATATTTGCCTTTCTCATCACTGTATGTATGCGGTTTATTTGGTCCTTTGTTCTTACATTTTTGTTTGCTGTTTTACAGCTTTCTCTCAAGACAGAGAGGGAAAAGAAGCGCGAGAAGTATTTCCCCATCAGGAAGTATGCCATCAAGGCTTAGTTAAGCAACATGAGATGTGTTTAGCACAGTTTTGGAGAATTTGTTCGCCTGGGAGTTCGTTGAACCTTGATATTATCGTGTATGGACGCCCCTGTTGTTTAAGTTCGATATGATGACCTACTTTGTTAAATGCGTTTGGTTTAATTACTTATTTCATGTTGCCATGGTTATATGAAGTTGATATCTTCTCTTCTATTTGGAAGTCTCATTTTATTTGATGCGAGCGCACATGCCTGTGCCTTGACATGGTGGAGGCTCTCACTGCGTGCCGCAGATATGACCTTGTGCGTGTTTCGGTGGTCTGCGTAGGTGTCGCATGATTTTAAAGGAAATATATTAATACTAAGATGATACCAATTACATCTAGCATCTGCAAATACAAAAATCTTTACATCAACGATGCACATAGTAGCAAAAAACAAAAGAACAAAAAAGGGGGGAAAATGAGAGCGGGTGGGGACGATGACGATGCTGCTTTCAAGAAGGTAATATTGCACAAACATTATCATTGCCAGAGAAAGAAGGTAATATTGCACAAACATTATCATTGCCAGAGAGGAGCGTGCCATTGGCCAAAGCCAAAACCGCCATCGAACGAGAGAAAGACATCGAGGTCATCCTGCCCTTTAGGCCGAGGCCAACACTAAGCCGCCGCCCGCCGCCTAGGCCGTTTTCATGATGAAGCAAGTGGCGCTCACCACCGACCTGGCCTAGGCAGCTAGTGCATCTTCAAAAAGCTCGCTATCGTTCGTGAGCGTTCGATAACCTCTTCGCCCCTGGTCACCAGCTACATCGGTGGAGGGGCCATGTGCTCCCTTTCCGCACGTCGTCGCGCGCTCCTGGCTCGGTGGCTCCAGTTCCACATCATAGGAGATCTTGTCCATGCCAGTAATATCGTCCCTCGACCTCAACCACACTCATGGGGTCAACGATGTGACGCTGACGCCAGAGACCAGAAAGAGGCCATGGTTGATCCTGGCCGTGAACATGCATGTGCCTCGTAGCCTGGTGGACCGAATGACCAACCCGGCGTCGGCCAACCCAGTACTTGCAGCTTCTCTTCTTTATGACCATTCACATGTGAAGCTGACTTGTAATTTCGACCATTCACATGTGAAGCTGACTTGTAATTTCCAATTACACGCACGTATACTATGCAACAACGACGACGCCATCATACACGACATGATCAATGGGGTCAGCCATATGGACGACGAGTCTTAGCAAGAGAATCAACAATATGTTGTTACAATTGAAGGAGAGCCATTGTTTGGGCATGATGCCGACCCTATGGATGCCACCACAAAAGAATAACAACCAAATGACGGGGGATGCACGGTCAATGAGGAAAAGGTGGTTTGTGAGGCTTGGATAACAACCATACAATATCTAGTTTGCGGTGCTGAGCAAAAAGAAGGGACATATGTGGAGAGGGTTAGCAAGTACTTCCATAAACATAGGAAATTCAAGTCCTACATCTTCCATAGTGATCAAATGACCTCTCTCTCTCTACAAAAGACATGGTCATTCATCCAAGCGGAGTGCAATAAATTTTGCGGTGCATACGAGCATGTGGTAAAGGGCACCGTGGCATCAACGTCACGAATATGGTAATACCACGTCCATTTTACACATGTCAATGTACCATGCATATGTGACGTTCTATAATGGATTCTCATGCATAGGTGTAGGTGATCCAAGCTATTGAGTACTTCAAGATATATGATAACAAACCGTTCACACTAACCCATTGTAAGAACAAGATCAATAAATGTCCCAAGTGGAAACCAACTTTGTCATATACCAAAAAGAGTCTAGAAGTCTCGAAGAAGCATGGTAATGAATCATCGTTCATCGATCTTGAAGAGGATGGACCAAGCACGGGTGGTCTAAGCAATCTGACCGTGGCGTTCGGCCAAGGGGCCACAAGGCCACCAAGTACGATCTCAAGCATGGAGTATCATCACTTGCATTCCATGAGACATTGAAGGGGTTGATCGTCGAGAAAGAGGAGACATATGCCAAGAGGGATGAGAGGCGACACCGGGAGAAACATGATGCAATGGTAAGCTTTCTTTACCTCCAAAAGAGAGCTCCTGAGGTTGAAGAGAGCAATGCCCGTTATAGAGCCATAGAAGTAGAGGCCAATGTGATGGTCGAGGGGAATCGGATCATGGTGATAGATTTGAGCATCATGAACCTTCCTCCAAAGCCTTGGCTTGAGAAGAAGCAAATAGAAATCCGAGAATGACACGCGTGATCCCTTTAGCCTATTTATCTTTGTGTATTCCCTATGAAACTTGTTTTATTTTGCTGATTGGGTACTATGTGTTGTGAACTCCATGTTTTTGTAATTAGTGGTAATTTATTGCTAGTAAATTTATCTTTTGATTCTAGTTCATTTCATATTTGTAGTCAAATTGATTGAAATGTGAAAAATTGAACCAAACGTCCAGCGCAGAGAAAATGCCTAAACAAACCATGAAAGCACACATCACTATTTTCTACCAGTGGGCCATCCAAAACAGATACATTTGATGTTCGAAATGGGTTAGCTACAGATGGCCTAAGCTACGACTCCTACCATAAAGCGAAGAAACCCCAAGTTCCCAATAAGTAGAGAAATGTCTAGCGAGTTCGGATCTGACCCCAATGACATGCCTCCACGATCAATCTGCGATTTGACCATGAATGACCCTGTTGTGTCATCCTCGGTGTGTGCCATCATCAAGAGTTGGTTCAAGGACCAGGAGAGCTTCTTCCAGCTGCTAGAGCAAAGGGATCAAGTTGTTCTCTCGCTCGAGCATGCCGGACTTGTACCCATCATCACACCTTGCGACGATCGACAACTGGAGTCCACACCAGGTGAAGCAACTAAGATCATCGACACTTGAGTTCATGGAGATAATCATCTAGGACCATCAGGCGCACAAATTCGACACTGAGGAGGAATATGACATGTTCGACGTGCTCTTGAGAGTCTAGAGAGAAGGCCGCATACACTTCACACCCTCGATATCAAAGCAGTCATCGATGTAATCAGTGGCCCTAAATGTATACATTAGCATTTCCAACTATAAGTGGGAAATTGGCGGGATTCCACTTGACACTGCACCTTGGGTGTGGCCAATGACATAGTTTCATCCTTAAAGGATCGTGATTCGCCGTCCTGTCTATAGGTGTTGACAACAAGAGTCGGGTTTGTGCCACCTTTGGTGGCGGCACGAGCTACCGGGCGGCATCATCGATGAGAGAGAGCTTGCAAAGGAGCAACATCAGTGTTTGGGGAGGAGAGACAGGAACCAAACGGAGTAGACGAGGTAGGTCCTCCAACCGAGAGAGCGTCGATATGGAGCCCATTTTTTTTTGAAATATTCAAAATTAAAGTTGCAGAAAAATTTGGAAAAAAGTATAGACATAGATAATAATACACGAATACGAAGAATCATATAAAACAAATTTGTATTCTCGATATAAAAAATCCAGATCTGAAAGTAAACAGTGTAATTTTAAATGGGCCTCCGTTTTCTCAACTTTTCTCGTATTTGTCTTTTGTGCTGCACTCGAAATACAATGTATTTTTCGTTAAAAATTTGCATACATGTATTTCACTTTAGTGACTACGCGTAAGTATTTTTTTTCAAAAATATTTAAGAATTTTTGAAAAATCAAAAAACAGGCGCCAGGAGGTCGGCCTCCAAAGCGTTTCCGCTCCAACCGACCAGTTTGTTCAAGCAAACCATTTTTTAACTTAATTGTGATTAATAAATACGGGTAAAAACATGCTAAACATTGGCAAGAAGCCTTAATCCACTTAATATTAGGCATAGATAGAAGATATAGATATATATACAAATATTGATATAGATATACTAGCAAATATACCCACGATTGATTATTATTGAATATTGATGCATATCTTTGTAATGATTTTGGAATACAAAAATGTACGAAAATCCTATAGATTTTCTCTTTTCTTCTTGACGTGGACATTTACTATAACCACATGGTTCGATAAATCTATTGCATTAGCAACTCTTTCGTATCTTTCTTTTATGTTTATTAATAAAATATATATTATCAATAAATGGACACTGGTTTCACTGATATAGAATTGAAAAAATATAGATAGAGATACAGATATGGATATAGATATAGATTTCCTTGGTAGAGCGGATCCACTTTGTCATAACTTCTATATACATGCATCCCCGGATGCATTGACCAAAAGGACATGGCGCTCTTCCCTGTGTTCCTTGCTCTTCTGGTCATCATCCTCTTGTGCTACCTCAAGCGCCGCTTGGCGCGCGGTG